>CM077632.1:24621113-27121113 GCA_039660915.1 Euphorbia tirucalli
AAAATTGTACTCTTGAGAGATGCCTTTAATATCCCCAGATGATAATAAAGAGATCAACATCTAGGGCAGTTTTGTATCGACCAATCGTAAAGAAATAAGGTCAGATCGGTGTGCATCTTTGTGCATGCTTTGTGCTAAATGTTTGCTCAATATGAAGGATTTATTTTCTTTTATGCACAAAGCATCATGTGTGCCATGCATACATGATTAAACTCATTCACGCAGCCATCCTTGGTGTTTGTGTGACATAAATTGCATTTAGACATTCATAACCAAGTCATGCCATTACTAAACCAAATCCTTCTATTGGCGTACAAATACGATGAAAGGCCGTCCGTATACATTCGTGTATGAGTCCAAACCTCTTGTATGCAGTGTCTTGTGTACTTAACATAGGCATACAAATACACCAAAATACCATCCGTACACACTCATATGCGAGTCTAAACCTGTAAAAGCAGTTTATTGTGTCCTTCCCTTATGTGTACAAATACACTGAAATACCGTCCATACACTCTTCTGTGCGAGTCCAAACTCTTGCAAGCAGTGTCTTGTATCCTTAACCTATGCTTACAAATAAACCAAAATACCATCCCTACGCACTCGTGTGCTAGTCCAAACTTGTATTAGCAGTGTCTTGTATCCTTCCCTTGGGCGCACAAATACGTCAAAATACCATCCATACACACTCGTGTATGAGTCCAAGACCTTTACAAGTAGTGCCTTATATCCTCAACTTAGGCATACAAATACATATAAACACCATCCATACACACTTGTGTATAAGTCCAAGACCTTTGTAAGCAATGTCTTGTATCCTCAACCTAGGCCTACAAATACACCGAAATACAGTCCATACACACTCGTGTGCGAGTCTAAACCTATACAAGCAGTGTCTTGTGGCCTCAACCTTGGCCTACAAATATGCTGAAATACTTTCCATACACACTACTGTGCGAGTCTAAACCTATATAAGCAGTTTCTTATATCCTTCCCCTAGGTGTACAAATACACTAAAATATTGTCCATGCACTCTTTTGTGCGAGTCCAAACTTTTGCAAGTGGTGTCTTGTATCCTAAACCTAGGCTTACAAATACATTGAAATAACCATCCATACATACTCGTGTACTAGTCCAAACCTGTACAAGCAGTGTCTTGTATCCTTCTCATAGGTGTACAAATACATCAAAATACCATTCGTACACACTCGTGTACGAGTCCAAGACCTTTACAAGAAGTGCGTTGTATTCTTAACCTAGGCGTACAAATACGCATAAATATCATCTGTACACACTGGTGTACAAGTCCATGACCTTTACAAGCAGTGTTTTGTGTCCTCAACCTAGGCGTACAAATACACCGAGATATCATCCATACACAGTCGTGTGTGACTCTAAACCTGTACAAGCAGTGTCTTGTATCTTTCCCTTAGGCATACAAATATGCCAAAATACCATCCGTATACACTCATGTATAAGTGCAATACCTTTACAAGTAGTGCCTTGGATCATCAACCTAGGCATACAAATACGCCAAACTACATTCCTTACACACTCGTGTATGAGTCCAAGACCTTTATAAGAAGTGTCTTGTATCCTGAACCTAGACATATAAATATGCAAAAATATCGTCCATACACACTCATGTGTGAGTCTAAACCTGTATAAGCAGTGTCTTGTATCCTTCCCCTAGGCGTACAAATATGTCGAAATACCGTCTGTACACACTTGTGTGCTATTCCAAACATGTACAAGCAGTTTCTTGTATCCTTCCCTTAGGTGTACAAATACATTGAAATACCATTCGTACACACTTGTGTATGAGTCCAAGACCTTTACAAGCAGTGTCTTGGATCCTCAAACTAGGTGTACAAATATGCTGAGATACCGTCCATACACATTCATGTGCAAGTATAAACTTGTACAAGCAGTGTCATGTATCCTTCCCTTAGGCATACAAATACACCGAAATACCATCGTTCACACTCGTGTATGAGTGCAAGACCTTTACAAGCAGTGCCCTGTATTCTCAACCTAGGTGTACAAATATGCCAAACTATAGTCTGTACACACTCATGTACGAGTCCAAGACCTTTACAAGCAGTGTCTTATATCATCAACCTAGGTGTATAAATATGCCAAAATAGCATCTGCACACACTCGTGTGTGAGTCTAAACCTATAAAAGTAGTGTCTTGTATCTTTCCCCTAGGAGTAAAATTACACAGAAATACCATCAATAAATGATTGTGTACGAGTCTACATCATTTACCTTCTTGTGTAGGAGTGCATATGCATTTCCCATTATCATACAAGCCATCATTTATGTGACATCCATATTAATTCTTATATGCAGCCATGTACATTGTTTGCATTCACACTAACCTTTTATACAGCTATGATCTTGCATGACATGCATATTTTTCCATAAGCATACATCCAAACCAACACTGGTGTGATATTAACACTAACTTCTTTTATGTAGCCATACTCCTACATGACATGCATATTCGTTTGATACCAACATACATTTAACAAGTGCTTACATGACATTCACGCTAACCTTTTTATGTAGCCATGCTTATTGTGTGATGTGCATGTTTTCTACCACAACATAGATGTGACAATCATCTATATGCATTCATACTGACATATTTTATGCAACCATACGCATCGTGTGACATTAATATTCTATATCCTTAAGCTTTAGGCATATCATTATACAGATGTCTAGTCAGTGTGTTGTGCATATATGTCTGGCTATAGTCCTTATCGTGTCGTACCCTCATCCATCCTACACCTGTGCATGGTTATACTCGCACTGTCCTTTAACCATGCTTCATTCTGTATGCTTCTAACCCCTTAGGCATTCAAACATGGCAAACCCTCGTCCGAACACACTCATGTACAAGTCCACCATCGCAAGCCACGTCTTACTTCTAACCTTAGATGGTCAAACACGTTGAACCTCCATTTGTACACACTTGTGTGCAAGTCCACCATCGCAAGCCACGTCTTACTACTAACCTTAGGCATTCAAACACACCGAACCCCAGTTTGTACATACTTATGTACGAGTCCACTGTTGCAAGCCACGTCTTGCTTTTAACCTCAGGCATTCAAACATGCTGAACCTCCATTCGTACACACTCGTGTGTGAGTCCACCATCGCAAGCCATGTCTTACTTCCAACCATAGGTGTTCAAACATACTGAATCTCTATTTGTACACACTCGGGTACAAGTCCATTGTTGTAAGCCACATCTTGCTTCTAACCTTAGGCATTGAAACATGTCGAACCTTTGGCTGTACACACTTGTGTTCGAATCCACCACCGCAAGTCACGTCTTGCTTCTCACCTTAGGCCATCATGTTGGGATTTTTCACTGGAAATCATCCGATAAAAGCGGAAGAACGCGGTGATTTCCTCAAATCCAGTCCCAGGAGCAATTGAAATGGAAATTGAAAAACTTTAAAACAAATAGAAAGAGATTAATTTTCATACCAGAAAATCTCTTTCAAGAGATGGATGAAGACTGCAGAAATCAAAGCAGATTTCCTCCTCGCTTTCGTACACGAACGCCTAACGAATGCAACCGGTGCTAGCATTGGAAAAACGAAACAATGGAGAGAAGGGGGATAGGAAGATTTCTGCTATCACTTGTTCTTGGTTAGGGTGGCCGAAATTTTCACCCTAGGTTTTTATACCTAGGGTGGCCGAATTCCCCTAGGGGAATTCAGGCCCAGCTTGGCTCATTTTCATTAAGTGCGGGCTTCCTTATTTTAATTTAGGCCCAGTCTAATTTTAATTGTTCTGGTTTAAATTAATTTCAAGCCCAATTTTAATATACCCATGTATTTAATATATTACACCAAGTAATATATTATTTACATTTAAATTAAAATTAGTTTGACCAATTAATTTAATCCATCAAATTAAAATCAAATCTTCACAAAATAAAATCATATGTAAACCTATACATATGAATATTTCCACCTAGGAAATAATCTCATAATTAATCCAATTAATTATGAAGAGCCAATAGAATATATATTAATTTTATTATTAGGATCAATCCAATTGATCTTTATAATCTGATTAATATATATACACCCCTCCATAGTGTCTACTCCAAGTACACAAGTGATTCCTTAAGTCTGCATTCAGTCGTTCTATGTGTACGATCCCGTGGGCCCATCTTTATGTTGGCAGCGGCCCTTTGGCCCATAGACTGCAGTTGGGCTCTAGCAAGCCACTGCAACCCCTAATTAAGATGGAGATGGCAGTCTAACTGTTATCATAACCTTGTAGTTTAAAACTTGTACATCCCATGTCATTGATATCGGTGTCCAACACAGAGGCATGGATTGATCACCCTCTTTTGTGTCCGGACATTAACTTGATCCCGAATGTACTGATGCTCATAAACAAGTTCCAACTTGTTTGGGTGTGGCCACACTCTTATCAGTCACATTCATCAAGAGGCCGATGATATCTTCTCAGTGGGCTACTGAGTGACAAATCCCTTCTGCATATCCATAGTATTACCATGCTCAGTGACATACCCGAAAGTACCCATACTTGGCACCCTATTACAGGCCCTTTAGGCGTACCCCTAAGCATGTGACTTCACATGTAATACCATCATATGGTCAGGTCAAAGGATCCATACAAGTACTACACGAGAATCACTTGTGATACTATACCATGTGGATTACTCATTTCAGTGGATCTATCCAGTACCATGCTCCCACGCATGTACCCATTAACTTGGTTGACATCCTATGTCCAATGACTGGTAAGACACCGCCACACAACCGGGTTAATGATAGTCTCTCGTTCCATTCATTCCCATGACTAGTACAGACTACGGATCTATTTATGGTCCTATCGTTTACCCTATCCATGGTCTTACTGCCAAGTGCATGACACTTGTCATCATGGATATAGATATGTCCATTGGATACTTCATTTAATATATTGCACAAGATAAATATAATAAATGAATTGATGCCTTTATTAATAACACAAATGAGTATAATACATAAATCCAATAAATGTATAATACAAATACAAGGACCAATGCCTCGGGACTAGGGCATTTCCAAGAATCTCCCACTTGCACTAGTTCTAACTAGGCATGGGCCTAATCCCTATAGACCTAGTATGACCCTCGTGCTTGGGCTGAGCCAGCGCCTTGGTCAATGGATCTGCGACATTATCCTCGGTGTCCACTCTGTGCAATGCAATGTCACCTCTCTCCGCGATCTCTTGTATGAGGTGAAACTTTCTGAGCACGTGCTTTGTGTTCTTGTGTGACCGGGGCTCCTTAGCTTGTGCGACGGCCCCATTGTTGTCACAGAAGATATCGACTGGGTCCTGGATAGTTGGCACTACTCCCAACTCAGTGATAAACTTCTTCATCCACACAGCTTCCTTAGCTGCATCACACGCAGCGATGTACTCAGCTTCTGTTGTAGAGTCTGCTATGGTTGGCTGCTTTGAGCTCCTCCAGCTTATAGCACCACCATTCAGTAAAAATAGATACCCAGACTGCGACTGGTACTCATCCTGGTCTGTCTGGAAGCTCGCATCAGTGTACCCAATAACTGACAGCACTTCCTGACCACCATACACCAAGAAGCTATCCTTAGTCCGGTTAAGGTACTTGAGGATCGCCTTGACAGCTTTCCAGTGATCCTCCTCGGGATCCTGCTAGTATCGGCTCGTCATACTCAGTGCAAAGGCAACATCAGGTCTCGTACATAACATGGAGTACATAATTGATCCTATAGCCGAAGCATATGGAACCAATTTCATGTTCTCCTTGTCCTCTCTTATTTTAGGATAGTTCTTCTTACTAAGTTTCAGCCCATGGCCCATTGGCAAGAAACCTTTCTTGGCCCGATCCATGCTGAACCTTTTCAGAACTTTGTCAATGTACGAAGCCTGACTTAGGCCCAGAAGCCGATTTGATCTATCCCTGTAGATCCTGATCCCTAGGATCATCTCAGCTTCGCCTAAGTCCTTCATTGCGAAGCACTTACTCAGCCACTGCTTTACCCCTTGCAGTGTAGGTATGTCGCTTCCAATGAGCAGGATGTCGTCTACATAAAGTACCAAGAATGTGACAATGCTCCCACTAGTCCTCTTATACACACACGGCTCATCTAGATTCTGTATGAAGCCATATTCCTTTATAGCCTCATTGAATCTTAGATTCCAACTACGAGATGCTTGCTTCAGTCCATAAATGGACCTTTGAAGTTTGCATACCCTACCCGGATACTTAGGATCGACAAAACCCTCAGGTTGTGTCATGTACACATCCTCGAGTAGCTTTCCATTAAGGAAAGCGGTTTTGACATCCATCTGCCATACCTCATAGTCATACCATGCGGCTATGGCCAGTAGTATCCTGATGGATTTGAGCATGGCTACTGGTGAAAAAGTTTCATCATAGTCTATTCCATGGACTTGTCTGAAACCTTTTGCAACCAGACGCCCCTTGAAGGTATTATCAGCTTTTAGCTTGTAGCACCACTTGCAACCTATTACCTTAGCACCCGGAGGTGGATCAACCAAGTTCCAAACTTGGTTATCGTACATAGATTGCATTTCTACCTCCATGGCTTTATGCCAATTTGCAGACTGTGGGCTAGCCATAGCCTCCTGGTAGGTTTTGGGTTCTTCCTCATCCCAGATGAGAAGAGTTTGATCATCGGGGATGAGGAAACCATACCTCTCCAGTTCTCGACGATCCCTACCAGACCTTCTAGGTTCTTGTGTGGCTTGGGTCGGTGCTTCCACTTGTGGAAGCTCCACCTGGGCCTCCGAGTTATCCTCTTTAGGTGCTTGTGGACCTTGAACTTCCCTGAGTTCAACATTGCTCCCACTATCTTTCTTGGAAAGGAACTCCTTTTCTAAAAAGACCCCCTTCCTTGCCACGAACACCTTGTTCTCGGCGGGGTTGTAGAAGTAATACCCTTTGGTTTCCCTAGGGTAGCCCACAAACAGGCATTTATCTGTTTTGGGCTCCAGCTTGCCACTAGTCAATTTCTTGACATGTGCTTCGCATCCCTAAATCCTTAGGAAAGACACATTGGGCTCCTTGCCCGTCCATATCTGATATGGGGTCTTTTCCACAGCCTTAGTCGGAGTATTGTTTAAGATGAGAGCTGCTGTCTCAAGGGCGTGTCCCCAGAAACTAATTGGGAGAGATGCTTGACTCATCATTGAGCGGACCATGTCCAACAAGGTCCTATTCCTCCGTTCGGACACCCCATTCCATTGTGGTGTTCTGGGAGGAGTGAGCTATGGAACTATTCCATGCTCTCTCAAGTATGAGTCAAACTCTAGGCTCATATACTCACCGCCTCGGTCCGACCGAAGGGTTTTGATATTCCTGCCTAGCTGGTTTTGTATCTCATTCCTAAATTCCTTGAACCTATCAAGGGTCTCGGACTTGTGTTTCATCAGATAGACATGGCCATATCTGTTGAAATCATCCGTGAACGTGACGAAGTACAGATGCCCACCTCTGGTCGCTGCGCTCATAGGCCCACATACATCTGAATGTATTAGGTCCAATAAGCCAGTGGCCCTTTCAGCCTTCTTGCTAAAAGGCGGCTTTGTCATCTTGCCTCGTAAACATGATTCGCATGTATCAATTGACTCCAAGTCAAATGACCCTAGGACTCTAGCTTTGTGAAGTCTAGTGATGCGCTTCTCGTTTATATGTCCGAGATGACAATGCCATAGGTAGACAGGATTAAGTTTGTTAGGCTTAACCCTTTTAGTGTTTATGTTATAGATATGATTGGTTTCATTTAAGTCCAGGATATATAGGCCATTATTTAATAGAGCATCTCCATAAAATAATCCCTCTCTAGATATTGAAATTCGACCATTTGAAATAGTGAAAATAAATCCAGAAACATCCAACATTGATACAGAAATAATATTCCTGCACATGGCAGGTACAAAGTAACAATGTTCTAAAATCAAAACGAATCCACTGGGCATCATAAGGTGATATTCGCCAATCTCTATGGCAGCAACCCTTGCTCCATTTCCGACCCGTAAGTCCACCTCTCCCGACCCCAGCAACCTTCTGTTCTTAAGTCCCTGCACATTGCAACAAATGTGAGAACCACATCCAGTATCCAATACCCAGGATGTTGAAACAGTAAGGTTAACATCTATAACATAAATACCTGAAGAGGACGCACCTTGGCCCCTTCTTTCCTCTCCCATCAGCCTGGGACATGATCTCTTCCAATGGCCCGCCTGTTTGCACCCGAAACAGACATCCTCAGGACCTGCCTTCTGCTGGGCCTTGGGTTGGGCCTTGGCCTTCTTGGCTTTGGCCTTTTTGGCCTTGGCCTTACCCATGGCAAGAGGAGGGTTCCCCTTGTTGACCATCAGCACCGGCGGAGTCTTCGTGATCGACTGCTCAGTAAGCTTAAGCATCCCATGCAGCTCATTGACAGTACGGTTCATCCCTTGCATATTGTAGTTCAGGATGAACTGATCATAAGAATCCAGTAAGGACATGAGGATTGTGTCCACCGCCAACTCTTGAGAGATAGGCGATCCGAGACGGGCCAAAGTATCCAAATAGCCCTTCATCTTGAGCACGTGTGCACTCACAGATGTCCCGGCCCCCATCTTACAAGAGTGGAATGCCTTATTGGTTAGGTACCTTTCCTGACGAGCTTGCTCTTGAAACATCTCATTAAGAGTTGTTATCATAGCATAGGCTTGGTGGTCCATAAACTGTTTTTGCAGTTTGGGGTCCATGCAGGCCAACATAAGGCATGTCACATCCCGGTTGTCCTTGACATGCGCCTCGTATTCCTCCAGCTGGGCAGCCGGTGGATTACATCCTTGAGGCACAGCCGGCACAGACCTTTCCAGTACATACTCTTTTGACTCTTGTCTTAGAACTATCCTTAAGTTCCTAGACCAGTCTAAAAAGTAAGGACCGGAAAGCTTGTCCTTTTCAAGAATGGATCGCAGTGATAAGGTATTAGTGTTTGCCATTTGAGTGTTTCTACATAGAAAAACATTTAGAGTGTTGATAAAGGGCTTTACTTTGTTGTTCCCATAAAATTAATAATGAATCAAGTTATTAATTTAAACCGAGTTGTTGGGCTCATGGGCCGAGATCCATATTTCATTAAGATATAGCCAAACTAGGGTTTGGTACAACTACACCTTAACTATTTAGGTAGGAAAGCCATCCAATCCCAACCTAGGGACTCTCGGTTTGATGGGCTTGTTGGCACTTACCCATCTGTGCTTAGGGCCAGGAGAATCCTACTACCCACACTAAGTCAAAACCTCCATCCAAGTGTTAGAGTATCCCATACTCTAACCCAATACAAAGTGACAATACTCCAGTGTATCCTGCGAGGGCATGGTTTACAACTGGCCTATTCCCACCTCGATTCGGTTTTGAATGAGGGAAGCACTTTTAAGCTACTTAGTAATTCCATTTGGTTATTAGATTCAATTATAACGGCTTACATACATAAAGCGGGTGAATAGGCTATTGGAACATACATTCATACATGCAAATGAATATAAAACATAATTAAATAAAAGTAAAATGGATTGATATGGGCCTATATTACATCATAATATTATTCTAGTAAACCTATACTAGAGATAAATATCAGGTGGGCCTCCATCTTTTCCCTCTGGGCTTGCACCTCCACTTGGGCTTGCACCTCCATTTGGGCTCACCGCTCCATGGGCTTCTTCTTTTACAAATTTTATAATATTTGAATAAAATAAAATTACATTAAAAAAAAGAAAAACGACACGCAGGCCGTATTTACACAAAAAGAAAAATACAACCCATCTTATACAAGGCCCAATAGCATCCAATCATACAAACATTAAATCATACATATGCATCTAATACATATAATTCATAAGCATGTTACAATGCATGATTTAAGCCCATTTTAATTATGTCCAAGCCATTATTAGGAAATCGCCAATTTTGGCCTACCATGGTTCTAACCCTTAACGGGCTTTGGGCCTCCAGCCCAGGCAGTCCAACTGCTCCCACTGGAATTGGGAAACCATGGGTCCAATTTAGCCGTCCAAGTAATTGTGCCAAAATTACCCGAACCAATTTCCATTAACCATATTAATTTCCAAAATTAATATCACGTGAACGAAAATAAAATTCATCCAAGAAACCATACGCATTTAAATTACATAAATTTAAACACATGAATTTTAAAACCAATTAAAATTTCAAAACAAGGCCCCGGGCCAAAGACCCGCCAAATCCAAAATATTGGGCCCGGCCCGCTGCAGCTGCCTAGCGGCTGCCCGCTGCTGCCGTACGGCAGCCACTGCCCAGCAGCGGCACTGCCCAGTAGCAGCGGCTATCGCCGCGCCTCTCGCCGGCAGATTTTTTTTTTATAAACAGAATTAATAAAAAAAAAAAACACCATCCATCAACACAAAGCAATTCACCAAGAATTCCAATAACATACAACAAAATTAAACTAACATAAACCTATATGCAAATTTAATTTTCATTGTATAAAACATATGGGAAAAATCATAAACCCATACCAAGAACCCCAATTAAAAAAAAATCTCCAATTTCAAAAATGAGATTCAACCAAAATTATCAATTTCCACGGATCAAAAGCCCGCTCTGATACCACTGTTGGGATTTTTCACCGGAAATCATCCGATAAAAGCGGAAGAACGCGGTGATTTCCTCAAATCCAGTCCAGGAACAATTGAAATGGAAATTGAAAAACTTTAAAACAAATAGAAAGAGATTAATTTTCTTACCAGAAAATCTCTTTCAAGAGATGGATGAAGACTGCAGAAATCAAAGCAGATTTCCTCCTCGCTTTCGTACACGAACGCCTAACGAATGCAACCCGTGCTAGCATCGGAAAAACGAAACAATGGAGAGAAGGGGGATAGGAAGATTTCGGCTATCACTTGTTCTTGGTTAGGGTGGCCGAAATTTTCACCCTAGGTTTTTATACCTAGGGTGGCCGAATTCCCCTAGGGGAATTCAGGCCCAGCTTGGCTCCTTTTCATTCTGTGCGAGCTTCCTTGTTTTAATTTAGGCCCAATCTAATTTTAATTGTTCTAGTTTAAATTAATTTCAAGCCCAATTTTAATATACCCATGTATTTAATATATTACACCAAGTAATATATTATTTACATTTAAATTAAAATTAGTTTGACCAATTAATTTAATCCATCAAATTAAAATCAAATCTTCACAAAATAAAATCATATGTAAACCTATACATATGAATATTTCCACCTAGGAAATAATCTCATAATTAATCCAATTAATTATGAAGAGCCAATAGAATATATATTAATTTTATTATTAGGATCAATCCAATTGATCTTTATAATATGATTAATATGTATACACCTCTCTTTCCATAGTGTATACTCCAAGTACACATGTGATTCCTTAAGTTTGCATTCAGTCGTTCTATGTGTACGATCCCGTGGGCCCATCTTTATGTTGGCAGCGGGCCTTTGGCCCGCAGACTGCAGTTGGGCTCTAGCAAGCCACTGCAGCCCCCAATTAAGATGGAGATGGCAGTCTAACTGTTATGATAACCCTGTAGTTTAAAACTTGTACATCCCATGTCATTGATATCGGTGTCCAACACAGAGGCATGGATTGATCACCCTCTTTTGTGTCCGGACATTAACTTGATCCCGAATGTACTGATGCTCACAAACAAGTTCCAACTTGTTTGGGTGTGGCCACACTCTTATCAGTCACATTCATCAAGAGGCCGATGATATCTTCTCAGTGGGCTACTGAGTGACAAATCCCTTCTGTATATCCATAGTATTACCATGCTCAATGACATACCCGAAAGTACCCATACTTGGCACCCTATTACAGGCCTTTTAGGCGTACCCCTAAGCATATGACTTCACATGTAATACCATCATATGGTCAGGTTAAAGGATCCATACAAGTACTACACGAGAATCACTTGTGATACTATACCATGTGGATTACTCGTTTTAGTGGATCTATCCAGTACCATGCTCCCACACATGTACCCATTAACTTGGTTGACATCCCATGTCCAATGACCGGTAAGACACCGCCATACAACCGGGTTAATGATAGTCTCTTGTTCCATTCATTCCCATGACTGGTACAGACTACGGATCTATTTATGGTCATATCGTTTACCCTATCCATGGTCTTACTGCCAAGTGCATGACACTTATCATCATGGATATAGATATGTCCATTGGATACTTCATTTAATATATTGCATAAGATAAATATAATAAATGAATTGATGCCTTTATTAATAACACAAATGAGTATAATACATAAATCCAATAAATGTATAATACAAATACAAGGACCAATGCCTCGGGACTAGGGCATTTCCAACACATCAAACACTCCAAACCTCTGTCTATACACACTCCTGTGCAAGTCTACAATCATAAACCACATCTTGCGTCCAACCTTAGGCATTCAAACATGGTTAAACTCTGTCTATGCACATTCATGTACAATCCACCGTGCAAGCCATATTTTGCTTCCAACCTTAGCAGTTCAAACATGCCGAACCTTTGTCCTTGTATATTCGTGTATGAGTGCACTGTCATAAGCCATGTGTTGTTCCAACCTTAGGCATTCAAACATGCTAAACCTTCATCTATGCACATTCATGTATAAGTCCACCGTTGCAAGCCACGTCTTTCTTTTAACCTCAAGCATTCAAACAAGCCGAACCTCCATTCGTACACAATCGTGTATAAGTCCACCATCACAAGCCATGTCTTACTTCCAACCATAGGCATTCACACATGCAAAATCTCCATCAGTAGACACTTGTGTACAAGTCCACCATTGCAAGCCCTGTCTTACTTCCACCCTTAGGCATTCAAACATGTTGAACCTCCATTTGTACCTCCATTGGTGTGGTGACTATTTGGTTACAAGGATTAGTTACATAGATGTTAGATTTTTAACAAAGAAGAGGAAGCAACCATTTGTAGGAACAAGTTAATGGAGAAAAGCCAAAGTCTTATCATCTCTCCTTCAATCAAGCTAATCATGTTTAAACACGTCTCTTAAGTCTTCTCCAATCAAAATTAAGCCTTCCCTTAACTCTCCTCTCTTAAGTCTTTATTCAATGTCTTCCCTTCAAGTCTTCTCTTAAAGTCTTCCTTTCAATTAAGATGTAAATGACTAATATCTGAATGTGTAGCTAGCCATGCTCATGCCAAAGCAAAATTGGCTTAAAATAAGAACTTTGAAATCTGCCATTGAGTAGAGCATGGTCACGCCTAAAAGAAAATTGTCTTTTGTTTCTAAAATGCTCCAAAATTCCAACTTTGCCACCAATTACCATAAAGAGAGGAAATTAGATTCAAAATATAATGACTAATTTCATCTTATCATGTAGTCAGTATGCCTAAACACTCGAATGGTGGTTTGACTTACCACGGGTAGTAGGAAAGCTCTAGCATTAAGCACAAATGAGTAAGTGCCAATAATCCCATCAAACCAAGAGTCCCTAGATTGGGATTGGAGAGAGTTCCTATCTAAATAAGTTAAGGCTTCGGTGTACAAGCTCAACTTAACTAAGTATTAATGAAATATGGATCTTGGCCCACTTACCTTGCAACACTAACTAAATAAATTAATTGTGATCATTTATTTGTTTTGTGGGAAATAAAAAAAGTCCTTTTATTAATTACGTCCTTTGGATTTTTCATGTAGATTAAATGGCAAACCCAACAAACAACACACTTTTACTGCGATTAGTCCTTGAAAAGGAGAAACTATTTAGGCCTAACTTCATAAACTGGTCATAGAACTTGAGGATAGTTCTGAGACAGGAATCAAAGGAGTATATGTTGGATAAGGTCTTGCCAAGGGCAGCACCTCGTAACACTCCAACTGATGCGATATAGGAATACGATCTCATTAGGAAAGACAACCTATTTATGTATGCCTTTGCCCTTATATAATGTAATCGATTGTTTTGTTATAATAAAAGGCATAATCTTGTTTATTATATTTCTTGTGCATTTAATAAATAGAGAGAATCCTTTAACTGTTATTTTACTCATGTATGCTCGTAACGTTCTCCAGGCACTAAGGCCATGAGTAGGGAAAGAACTATAGTTATAAAACTATCCCTAGTCTGTTAAAGTCATGTAAATGATTTTAACTAAAGACAAGCATGTGTCTTGGTTATATGGTAGTGTCTTACCGACCATTAGATATGGAATTTCAATCAAGAACATAGGTTCATGTTAGGTTACATGGTACTGGACTTATCTGCCTTGAGAGCACCACATGGTTCCTACGTCATAGGTGGCCCTCAAGTGGTACTTCTATTTAGTCTTTTGACCTGATATCGCAACAAACATAGGTGCTAGCTCATATACTTTCACGTGCACTTAACAGGCCCACAAAAGGATGCAAAGTATGGGTACAGTTGGATATGCTAGTGAACATACTAGGAATGTGAGTGATGTGAAGGGATTTTCCTCTCTCTTAATTGAGGGCTGATATCACTGGCCTCTTAATGAGTGGGACTAATAAGAGTGTGGCCACACCCAAATAAGGTAATCACTAGGTGATTAGTTATTTGTGAGCTTCAGTCTACTTAGTATTAAGAAATGTCCTTGCATCATAGAGGGTGACTTCACCATGCCTCTTGCAGGGCACTCATATTGCATGGCGTAGGATATATAAGTTTACTATATGGGAATATTCTCCATTAAGATTGATGTTTCTATCTTATTTGGATAGCTATAACAGTTTGCTAGAACCCACTTATAGCTAGTGAACCCACTGTCAATATAAGATGGACCTACAGGATTGCACACGTAAAGCATCTGAGCACGTTAGTCATGGACTTGTTATAATATATATTGGATACATATTTTAAAGCATTTAGGCTTATGGGCCTTATGGTTAAGGCCTTGTTAAATAAACCCTTGGAGAATTAATTAGTTTAATTATATGATATAAGTAAATTAATTATTAGATGGGATGTTAAATAAATATTTGGTGTATTTATTCAAATCATGAAATTAGAATGATAAAGTTTATTTTATTTCTTATTTAGTTTGTAGGCAAAACACATTCTGAGGCCCCTGAACTTTTATGGAATTTGCAATTGGCCCCCTGATTAATTTTTTGAACACATTGGGTACATGAACTTTTTATTTTAATAGTATTAGCCCCAAACTCGACACTTTTTTCTCCTGTGGGCTATAGTATCCATTCACTGGTATATGACACAATTTTCACAGACATGTGAAATTAAATCGGAGGTATAATTTATATTCGTAGCTATCATAAAACTGCATAGGAAGTATGATTTTGATCTCTCCAATCAACTTTAGAGTCTTCTATTTTTCTTAAAATTGTGTCACGTGTTAGTGAACAGATACTGTAGCCCACAAGAGAAACAAATGTCCAGTTTGGGGCTAATACTATTAAAACAAAAAAATCATTTATCCAATGTGTTTAAAAAATTGATCAGGGGGCCAATTGCAAATTCCATAAAAGTTCAGGGGCCTCAGAATGTTATTTGTCTAGTTTGTATTATTTCCCATCTAGTTATTTTCTTTTTGGGAAATAGAACTAAAAAGGAATAAAAGAAATAAGAAAGAAATAAAACGTAACCTACTTAGATCTAATTTCCTAATCTTATGATAATCTCTCTCTCTCCCTTGGTAGGGAATTCAGCCAAGATAGGAGGATTATTGAGATTTCTCTTTCATCCCGTGCTAGCACACCGACATGTTTTTGAGGTGTTCACAAGAACTCATATTCAATCTTTTGCAGAGATGACATAAGTATGGTTCAAATCCACTTTCTGATTGAGTCAGTCCTTGTTGTTCTTCTATTTTTTGAATGGATTATTTTGGCTTTGGGTTTGAGTATAAATCTTGTTATGCTTCCGCTAAAATTTTTTTTATTTATACCGGGAAAACCCCAACATAACTAAGATGTCACTTGCCTTATATTCGTGACTATGGTCCTTGAGATATAAAAGCAGTTCATAAAGATGGATGCCTTTGCTATTCTGACTCATCTCAAGGAGATGTTTAAGGAGCAAGGGCATTAAGAGAGGTTCTTGACGACAAAGGCATTAAACTCCTGTAGGATGGCAGCCAAGACATCTGTGAGTACTCAAGATAAAGGACTATATTGATACATTAGCCCGTCTTGGCACACCAGTCCCACAGGAGCTAGCAATTGACACTATCTTAGTGTTGCTTTTTAAGTCTTTTGACCTGTTCATCCTGAACTATAACATGCAATGGATGAATAAGACTATAACTGAATTGCATGGAATGCTAAAGACAATAGAACAGTCGGTCAAGAAATACCACTTTGTTTCTCATGGTGAACATTGCAAAGGCAAAGGCTAAGAAGGCTAAGCCTGTGCCTTAGCCTAAGGTCGGACCAGAGGATGTCTACTTCGAGTGCAAAAAGGTTGGGCACAGGAAGAGATCATGTCCTCAGTTGTTGGGATAGCAAGGGAAGAACAAGGATACTTCTTCTTTAAGTATCTATGTTATAGATATAAACCTTATTGTTTCAACATCTTGGGTATTAGATATCGGATGTGGTTCTCACATTTGTTTTATTATGCAGGGACTATGAGATACGAGGGTACTTGGATCCGGAGAGGTGGATCTTCGAGTCGAGAATGGAGCTAAGGTTGCTACCATCGAGATTGGAGAATACCACCTGGAGATGCCTAATGGATTAGTTATAGTTTTAAAAAACCGTTATTTTGTATCGACTATGTGCAGGAATATTATTTCCATTTCTTGTTTGGATATTGATGATTATACTTTTACTATTTCTAATAGTAAATTATGTATAATGTGAGACAGATTATTTTATAGGCAAGGCCTGTTTAATAATGGCTTATATATCCTTGATTTAACTGAAACTAATCCAATCTATAACATTAATACTAATCGGATTAAACCTAATGAACTTAATCTTGTATATCTTTGGCACTGTCTTTTAGGCCATATAACTGAGAATTGCATTTCCAGACTCCACAAGGCTAGAGTACTAGGCTCATTTTACTTGGAGTCATATGAGACTGTAAGTCGTGTTTGTTGGTGTGCCCTAGTTGTTAGGGCATTGGATTCTTGTATTTTGTATTATACATTAAGATTTATTGTATGAATACATCATTTGTGTCACATTAATAAAGGCATCTAAACTATTCCATTTATATCTTGTGTTATAACACGAATATAGTATCCATTGATTAATAATCATAAAGCATATCACAAGTCTATTCTAATCGTGGGAACGAATAGAATCATAGACTTGTATATTCGATGGCTGTATGGTAGTTCTTAGCTAGCCATAGTACCTGTATAGTTAGTCATGAATATAGGTACACGTCACTGACATAGGACTGGATTGATTCGCATAAGAAAGCCACATGGTTGTCACATAGGTCTTTCTTGAGTAGGTCTCTTTTGTCCTCGGACCAGATTTCATTATAGTATCAATATGGAATCCAGTTCACTTTGACATAATCCTAATAGGTCTGTAAAACGATGCTAAATATGGGTATGATTGGGTGGACAGGTGAACGTATTGATATTGATAATGAAGTGCTGGAATTGCCACTCGGGTAACACCAAGATGATATCACTGGCCACTTGATGAGTGGGACTGATAAGTGTATGGCCATACCCAAATAAGTCAGCTGCTTATTTGATTAATTAGTCAACTCAAGATTAAGAAATATAATAAATAATAGAAGAGGATGACAGACACCGTGCCTCTTGTTTATTCATATCGATATCTTTTGGCAAAGGACGCTATGAGATTACTACCGGGTGAGTGTATTCTAAAGACTGCTGCATCTCTGTCTTAATTGGGGGTTGTAACAGTTTGGTAGAACGCACTTATAATCTGTGAGCCTTGGGCCTACTACCAACATATAGACAGACCATAGGATTGTGCATATAGATCAACTGAGCCGAAACTTACAGAAATTGTACATGTAGTGTACATTGGAAGGAATGCGTTAATTAATTAATTGACATTCGGTGCCAAGGTAATCAATTAACATTGGATTGATTTAATTTAATTAATAAGTTTATATAATGTAACTAATTAATAAATTAATTAATTGAATTACATAAAGTAAACAATTAATTAAATTATTTTCCTAAGTAGGAAAATTAAATACATGTTATGTATTTATTTAAGTGTGATTTAATTTTATTTAGGGGTAATTAAATTTATCCAAATGAAATTAAATTACATAGTATATACTTAGTAATTAAAGTTTATTTATATAATTAGTGGTCTTGGATTTAATTAACTTAATTAAAACCCAATTAGACAAGGAGTCTATATAAGGCATATTTAAGGAGGAAAATAAAACCTAACCCTAGAGTTATTTGTGAATTTTGGCCAGCCTAAATACAACAGCCCCAACAGCCAAAATTTCAGCAATAATTCTCCATTCCTTTCGGTTCTTCGGCTAGCACCGGTTCCCGCTCGATAGTTGGTCAAGTACTAGACTTTGGAGATCGCAGTTTCAAGAAACAATTCTGCAGCAGTATCTAGAAGAGATGAATCTGGTAAGTTAATCTTTCTTGATTCAAATTGTTTTATTCCAATTAATGGTAATCGCATACAATTAGGTAGATTCTAGGAAATTTTAAATAGTATAATTCCGCTACGTTACGTTATTTTTCCAATGACGAATCCCAACAGTGGTATCAGAGCCTAGGTTTTGTCCATTAGATTGATTGAAATTTATTCTTGAAAGTGTTCGTGAAGAAAGAATAGGTTTCAAGAATTTTTTTTTTTTTTTATATTTTTCCCGATTTGTTTTATCGATTCCTTCTGTTGTTAGTTTTAATTTCGGGTTTATTGAATTGATTATGCTTTCTTCTTCTTTTTTTTTTTGTTATTAAAAAAAAATATAATTATATTTTGGGCAAAAGATGAAATCGCAATGCAGCAAGCCACTGCTGCCATCGTGAGGGAGTTCGGGTCCTCATTTTTTGGATTTTGGGGGTATTTTTTCTACCCGGGCCCATAATGAAAAATAAATTAAAATGTTTTATTTTAAATTAATTTATATTTAAATTGTTTATTATGTTGGCATACATATTTAATTTAATTGTTTTGCATATTAAATTGAATATGAACTTTGTAAAATTGACCCAATAAATCATGACATCAGTTAAAATTGGGAGACCTAAATTATAAATTTGTGACAATCCAAATTCCAGTGGGAGTAAAATTATTAATTTTCCATTAATGGATATTATCTATTAGGTCTTTATGGGCTTTATTCACATTTATTGAAATTGGTAATTTCATCTTGAGTAATTCGGCATAACATTTATATTTATAATTTGGAATGCCATGATCATGCATCATATTGGCATGTATGTGCACGACAGGTACTTTGTTTGAGATGTTCAGTTGAGTTCTATGGGCCCTAAATTATTATTGGTTGTAATTAATTTTTTTGGGAAATATGGCTTACGCGCCATTTCTTTTATTTTGATGTAATTTTAGAATAGATTTTATTTTATAAAATTATTGTAACTGCATCAAGTATGGAGGAAGGCCCAGATGAAGCAAGCCCATGGTGGGAACCCAAAGAGAATTGTAGTCCGGCTCGATGGAGAATTAGATAGGTTTTCTAGTTTTTCATTAGGTTGTAATTAAAGGCCTATAGGATCTCATTATTTTAAATTAAGTATGGTATTGCATTTGTCATATAATATGGATGTATGGATCACCAAATTATAACAGGTGATTATGCATGCTAAGCCATATCACTTAATTTTAATCTAAAACTTAAAATATTGAGTCGTTTAAAAGTGCTTCCCACATTCACACCTCTTCCTCCCATTGATGCTGTAATGTGCGCCATGCCCTAGCTAGGTACATTGTAGTATTCGGTGGGCCGTCGAGGGTTAGGATACTTGGTATGGTTAACATGTGAATAGTGGTTTGACTCAACGTGGGTAGTATTAGCTCAGAGCTGGCCCTAAGCACAGGTGGGCAAAGTGTCAATAAGCCCATCAAACCAAGAGTCCTTCGTGGAGGGATTGGATAGGTTGTCCTATCAAATGAATCAATGATCGGTTATTGAGCCCTAGTTCGGCCAATCATTAAGGAGTTATGGATCTTGGTCAAGTCAGCCAATTAAAATCACCAACAAACATAATAAAATCGGATTATTAAGTTGAATTGGCAAAAGTCCTTTATTTCTAACTCAAGCAATGATTTCTTCCATGTAGATAATCCCACTTCATTTAAGCAATTTAAATGGCTATAACAAATAACAACTCACTCTCACTTGGGTCACTCCTGGAGAAGGAGAAGCTTTCGAGGATAAACTTCCTGGACTGGGCTAAGAACTTGCAAATAGTTCTTAGACAAGAGTCTAAGGAGTATGTACTGGATGCTCCTTTACCAGCTGGCCCTCCCGGAGGTCGAGGCGTCACCACAGCAATGGTCGAGCAGTACGGTCGGCATATGAGGGACGACTGTGATGTCTTGTGCCTTATGCTGGGTACCATGGCTTCTGACCTTTAGAAGCAATTCATGGAGTAGCATGCTTATGAAATGATGGATCAGCTGAAAAAGATGTTCCAAGATCAGGCTCATTAGGAACGCTACTTGACTACTAAGGCACTTTGCACGACTGCAATGGCAGTCGGGAATTCTGTTAGCACTCATGTGCTAAAGTTAAAGGGGTATATTTATGCACTTGCCTGCCTTGGCTCGCCAGTTCCGCAGGACTTGGTGACAGACATTATTCTTGGGTCACTTACTGAGTTTTATAACCAATTTATCATGAAATACCACATGCAGGGTCTTGATAAATCGATTGTTAAGCTGCATGGCATACTCAAGCTTACTGAGCAATCTCTTAAGAAGACTCCTGAAGTTCTGCTGGTGAACAAGGGCAATACACCAATTGCTAAGGGTAAGGCCAAGGCTAACGGCAATAAGGTAGCGGCCCACCCTAAAGCAAGGGTTGCTTCTCCTTAAGATGTATGCCATGAGTGTAATGAGAAGAGGCACTGGAAGAGCTCTTGTCCAATGCTAAAGGAGCAACTGAAGAGCAAGTCTGCTTCTTCAGGTATTTATGTTGTTGAGATTAATCTGGCTATTTCTAGATCTTGGGTTTTAGACACTGGATGTGGTTCTTACATTTTTTCAAATGTGCAAGGACTAAGAAATAGGAGATTGCTAAGTGGATCTTCGAGTCAGAAATGGCACTCGGGTTCAGGCCATGGAGATTGGAGATTATTTCTTAGAGATGCCTAATGGACTTGTTTTGGAACTAAGAAACTATTATTTTGTACTTGCTATGCGCAGGAATATTATTTCTATTTCTTTGTTGGATATTTCTGGTTTTGTATTTAATATTGGACATGGTAGAATTTCTATGCAATATGGCAATATTATTTATGGAACAATATTCCTTGAAAATGTTATATATGTCCTTGATCTCAAACATGAAAGTTCAATCTATAACATAAATACTAAAAGGATTTAAACAAAATGAAATTAATCCTACATACATCTGGCATTGTTAACTTAGCCACATAAACGAGAAGCGCAGAGCTAGGCTTCACTCTAGTGGAGTGCTAAGGTCTTTTGATATTCAGTCTTATGACATATGCGAGTCTTGTTTAAGAGGTAAGATGACAAAGGCGCCTTTTAGCAAGACTGCTGAAAGGGCCTCAAAGCTATTGGAGCTGATACATTCCGATGTATGCGGCCCAATGAGCACTAGTGCTAGATCAGGTTTTCTATACTTCGTTACCTTCACGGATGACTTCAGGAGATATGGTTACATGTATCTGATGAAGCATAAGTCTGAGACTCTTTAGAGATTCAAAGACTTTAAGAACAAAGTAGAAAACCAGCTTGGTAAGAAAATAAAAGCACTTCAGTCTGAGGGGGTGAATATTTGAGCCAAGAGTTTGACTTATTCTTGAGAGAGTGTGGAATTGTATCCTAACTCACTCCTCTTGGTACACCCCAGTGGAATGGAGTGTCAGAAAGGAGGAATAGGACCTTGCTTGACATGGTCCACTAGATGATGAGTCATGCTACGCTCCCTGTCTCCTTTTGGGGAAATTCTCTAGAGACAACTACTTATATACTTAATAATACACCAAGCAAGGTAGTTGAAGGAACACCATAAGGGCTGAAAGCCTAATGTTTCCTTCTTGAAGATTTGGGGCTGTGATGCACATGTCAAGAAATTGACAAGTGGGAAACTCGAGTCCAAATCTGTCAAGTGCCAGTTTGTGGGTTACCCTAAGGAAACTAAAGGTTATTACTTCTACGATCCGGCAGAAAACAAAGTTTTCATAGCCAAGAATGCAGTCTTCTTAGAGAAGGAATTCCTTTCCAAGGGAGATAGTGGGTGTAATGTTGAAATTTCTGAAGTTCAAGACTTACAAACTCCTATAGCTAATGTTGAGGATGCTTTGGGAACTAATCTAGCGACTCAAGAAATTGTGGAAGCTGAGCCAGTAACACAGGACCTTAGAAGGTCTGGTAGGACACGTCATTAGCTAGAGAGGTACGGCTTTCTCGTGATTGATGATAGGGACCTTATGGTCGTTGACCAAGAGGAGCCTAAAACCTATCAGGAGGCTGTTGAAAGCCCACACTTAGATTAATGGCGCAAAGCCATGGAGGCTGACATGCAATCTATGCATGATAACCAAGTATGGAACTTGGTGGATCCACCTCCGGGTGCTAAGGTGATAGGTTGCAAGTGGTGTTTCAAGTTAAAAGCCGAAAATACCTTCAAGGGGTGATAGGTGGCAAAAGGATTCAAGCAAGTTCAAGGAATTGACTATGATGAAACCTTTTCACCAGTTGCCATGCTCAAATCCATTACGATACTGCTGGCCATAGCTGTATGGTATGATTATGAGATATGGTAGATGGACGTTAAGACCACTTTTCTTAATGGAAAGCTACTCGAGGATGTGTACATGAAACAACCTAAGGGTTTTATCGATCTAAAGTATCCTACCCGGGTATGCAAGTTTCAAAGATCCATTTATAGATTGAAGCAGGCATCTAGGTCTTAGAATCAGAGATTCAATGAGGCCATTACAGAATATGGCTTCACACAGAATTCTAATGAGCCCTGTGTGTATAACATGGTTAGTGGGAGCATTTCCACCTTCCTAGTGCTGTATGTTGACGACATCCTTATCATTGGAGGCGACATACCAACACTACAAGGGGTAAAGTAGTGGTTGAGTAAGTGCTTCACAATGAAGGACTTAGGCAAAGCTAAGATGATCTTAGGGATCGAGATCTATAGAGATAGATCCAATCGACTTCTAGGCCTAAGTCAGGCCACATACATAAACAAGGTTCTGAAAAGATTGAACATGGATAAGGTAATTGCCTATGCGCCATGGGTTAAAGCTGAGTAAGAAAAATGGTCCTAAAACAAAGAAGGAGCGAGAGAACATGGAAAAGATCCCTTATGTATCTGCTATAGGATCTATCATGTACTCCATGTTATGTACGAGGCCTAATGTCGTGTTTGCACTAAGTATGACTAGTCTGTACCAGTCGAATACCAGGGAGGAACACTGGAAGGCAGTCAAGGCAATCTTAAAGTACCTTAACTGGACTAAGGATACTTGCTTAGTGTATGGAGGTTAAGATGAGCTGGTAGTGTCAGGTTACACTAATGCAAGCTTTGAGACCGATGAGGACGAAAACCAATCATAGTTTGGTTATGTTTTTCTCCTAAATGGTAGAGCCATTAGTTGGAGGTCCTCAAAGCAAGCCACCATTACTAACTTTACAACGAAAGCTGAGTACATCATTGCATGCGAAGCTACAAAGGAAGCCGTTTGGATCAAGAAGTTCATAATTGAGTTAGGAGCAGTACCCACTATCCTAGACCCAGTTGATGTTTTTGTGGCAATAACAGGGCCATCGCACAAGCTAAGGAGCCCTGGTCAAACAAGAGATCCAAACACATGCTCAGGAAGTTTCACCTCATTCTAGATATCATGAACAGAGGTGACATATCATTGTCGAGGGTTGACACCAAGAATAATGTCGCTGATCTGTTGACCAAGGCACTACCGCAGACACATCACGATGGTCATACCAGATCTATAGGAATTAGGGCAATGCTCACTTGGAACTAGTGCAAGTGGGAGATTGTTGGTGTGCCCTAGTTCTTAGGACATTGGATTCATGTATTTTGTATTATACATTAAGATTTATTCTATGAATACATCATTTGTGTCACATTAATAAAGGCATCTAATCTATTCCATTTATATCTTGTGTTATAACATGAATAGATTATCCATTGATTGATAATCATAAAACATATCCCAAGTCTATTCTAATCGTGGGAACGAATAGAATCACAAACTTATATATTTGATGGTTGTATAGTAGTTCTTAGATAGCTATAGTACTTGTATAGTAAATCATAAATTAGGTATATGTCACTGACATGGGACTGGATCGATCTACACAAGAAAGCCATATGGTTGCCACGTCATAGGTCTTTCTTGAGTAGGTCTCTTTTGTTCTTAGGCCATATTTCATTATAGTATCAATATGGAATCCAATTCACTTTGACATATACCTAACAGGTCTATAAAAGGATGTTAAATATGGGTATGATTGGGTGGACAGATGAACGTATTGATATTGATGATGAAGTGATGGAATTACCACTTAGGTAACACCGAGATGATATCACTGGCCACTTGATGAGTGGGACTGATAAGTGTGTAGCCATACCCAAATAAGGTGGTTGCTTATTTGATTTTATCAGTTAACTCATGCTGTGATCATGAGAGTTACAGCCGGGCGGCTGTAGCCTCATGGCCGGGCGGCTGTAACCCATAGATTCCAGGCCGTCCGATTTTTCATGATTTTTCATAAACTCCCTGGTTATTGATTTTGCAGGTGAGATGCGACCACTGCAGTTGCGGATCCATCACGGAGGCCTTGCAGTGGTATAGACGAGCCCTCCAAGGAGTGAGAGATATTGTGAACTCTACTGGTTTGTATCAGTTGGTTCGCAGTATGTCCATTACTACTCCTCGCATGAGCCGAGGACTTCTAGCTGCACTCCTAGAGAGGTGGATGGATTCCACCCACACATTCCATTTCCCCTCTGGAGAGTACACGTTGACTCCGGAGGATATCGTCGCCATTACCGGTCTTCCTTTCTCCGGACAGACGATACACTTTAATCAAGTCTTCGTACATGGAGGCTATTATCAGGAGTTAGTATCGATGCTTATTGGGATCGACTCCGTAGATAGCCGGATTCAGTGTACGAGTCTCCGGGACTACTGGCTCGGGCGACAGCGTGCGCTCTCGGAGGGGGCTGGTTTCGAGGCGACCGATGAGAGGAAGTATGCTAGAGCCTTTCTATTGCATGCTCTTTCCACCACTCTTTTTCCCACGGGCCAGAGCAATCTGAATCTAGCTGTGTTTCCTTCCTTGATTGACCTAGAGTCTGTAAGGACTCTTAATTGGGCTCGGATGGCATTGGCCCAACTTTACTATGCCCTGGATCTCTGTGTCCGAGACTTTTATAAGGAGTTGAAGGCTTTCTGGATTCTGCTGCATGTGAGTATGTTGGACCCTTTTTTATTTTTTTAGCTCTGGTTTTCACTTTCCCTTTTTGCAGATCTGGGTCTACGAGTACCATTTCGTTCCTCCCCCAGTAGTGCAGATTCCTGACAGGTATGAACTGGCTAAATTCCCCCACCTCAGACGGTAAATGGGGTTCGCCTGGAGTGAGGTCAACAAGAATGAGGCTGAGTGTCGCCAGGCCTTGAGGGAGATGATGTTCGAAGGGGTATACCTTTTTTTTTTAAATAATGCTCTAACTTTCTGGTTCCAGATCGTCAAGGCTCCTTGGAGAAGGGAGGGCGATGATCTGCCCTAGGCACTTCGTAACACGCAGGCGTTATCAAGTAGGCGCTTCGTGATGGAGTGCCCATATGGTCGGGAGTGGTTCATGGGCGAAAGGACTCATGACTGGCGCTCCAGTCCCGGGGCATGTAGAATTCCTGCCGCCTTACCAGTGGGATTATTCTAGCCTCATATTCTGTCCCTGGAGTTGCACCCAGACCTTTATGGCACTGGATATGAGGCTGGTAGCGTGGATTGCGATTATAGTCATTTTATTGCCATTCATCTGCTTTTGCCATCTGTTGATGCTGATGCTGGGGTATTTACTAACTCTTTTTTTTAACGTCATTCTTTTTAATTGATTCCAGCCGTCTATGCGAGGTCGGCATGCTCGCCCGTCTTCATCTGCCAAAGGGGGAGGCAGGAGGTCTGGTACTGCAGCTTCTCGGACTATTGAGGCAGGTTCTGCCGCCGAAGCGGAGGATATCCCTATCTCTTAACCTCAGGTTCCTAAGGCTCCTGAGGTCGGGTATGTGCATGGTCAGCTCGAGTTTCCGATCGAGGATTCCATTCAGTTGTTTGACGACTCTCAGCGGTCTTCTCAAGCTGATCTCCATCTCCAGGACCATAATTTTCCCCCGGCCATTCCTCCTGACACCACACATATGAGTGTTTCCGCCCTTATTTATTCTTACCCCTTTTCCTGATTATCTGTCGTTAGCTGATCCCCTTGAATTGCAATCTTTACAGATTCCAGTGATGTAGGGTATGTACAGGGGCCAGGCCATTTATGCGTTGAGGGTGCTCTCTTTTCGGGACAACATCGATTTGATAGTAAGTACCTGTACTTGATTTTATGCTTATGTCTAGATGTATGCATGTATGTATAGATGCATATGCATGTAATTGTGATGTTACTCGTGCTTTGTTCGATGTAGACGACGATCGGGATGGAGGGCCACGAGTCCTCTCGTTTGAGGGCCGAGAATGATCAGTTGCGGTGTCGGGTCACCGAATTGGAAGTCATGAATTAGACTTTCAGAGACCAGGGGGGCGGTTGGGATGCCCAGATGGGAGATGCGAGCGAAGATATGAGTGAGGGTCAGGACAACGAGGTAGGAGATGACGGAGATGACGACGACGATGCTGGCTTTGACTCCTCTTAGGCTCACCTCTCTGCTCCCTACTTGTGATGTATTGACCCATATATAGGTTGTTTCTTTGTACATTTTGGCCCTTGCATAGGCCCGACTTAGTGATGTATCAGGATTGATTATTGCTGTATGACTTTTTATTCTGTTTTTGTTTTTCTTGTCCTAATTTTTTGCATAGGTTGCCTTTTTTTTTTTAGGTTTTTGGCCTATCGGACTGTCTTTATTTTTGCCTGAACTACCCTTTTGGGTTTTCAATTCAGCAGACTCCTTTTTTTTTTACACGTAGTAGTGTTTCAGCTTATCCTGGTTGATGGGGTTGACAAATTCATTCCCGTCTATGTCCATAATCTTTGTAGCACCCTTCGAAAGTATCATCTTGATTACATACGGTCCTTCCTAGTTCGGTTTGAACTTCCCCAGTACATCCGTGTTGGTCTATTTCGTCTGCTTGAGTACCAAATCCCCTACCTTAAATGGATGCTTCTGATGATGAACCTTGTTGTTGTACATCCTTGCCATTTGCTGTTGATACATTTGCAACTGGTCTAAGGCCTAAAGATGCTTTTCATCAATCAATGCTAGCTGTTCATGTCTCGATTGGAGCTAATCAGATTCTGGCAACTGTGCCTCCATAACCACCCTTAATGATCTGACTTCTATCTCTACTTGCAGTACTGCTTCCATTGCGTAAACTAGTGAATATGGAGTTTCCCCAGTAGGGGTTCTAATGCTTGTCCGGTATCGCCACAAGGCCAATGGTAACATGTCGGCCCAATCTCTATAGGTTACCACCATTTTCGATGGAATCTTCTTTAAGGACTTATTGGCCACTTCCAGCCCCCCATTGGCTTATGGGCGATACGGGGACGACCTATGGTGTTCAACTCCCTTCTCTTGGAACAACTGTGTTGTCAACCCTTGGAACTGTACCCCATTATCAGTCACGACATGATGAGGGATCCCATATCTTGCAAAGATGTTCTTTTCTATGAACTTGGCCATCTTCTTAGCATTGATATTTGCAAATGATTCTGCTTCGACCCATTTAGAGAAGTAATACACTGCTACAACGATGAATCGGTGTCCATTTGAGGCGGGTGGCCTTATCTCTCTAATTATATCTATGCCCCATACTGCAAACAGCCATGGAGTCGAAGATACTTGAAGTTCAAGTAGGGGTAGATGATTAAGGTCCCTGTACACCTGACATTCATGGCATTTTTTAACTTCCTCGATACAGTTGGCTTGCAGAGTGAGCCAAAAGTAGCCTTGTCTCAGTATTTTCTTTGCCAGGGCTAGCCCATTCATGTGCGGGCCATACGCACCGGAGTGTATCTGTTTCATAACCACAACTGCCTCTTCCTCCGTTAGACACTTTAGAAGAACTCTAGTAGCTATTCTTTTGAAAAGTTGATTCTCAAATATCTGGAACTATACTGCCAATCTTCGAAGGGAAACCTTGTCAGACTCATTAGCATCTTCGGGGTACTGATCATTCTGGATGAACTGTAGAATATCATAATACCAGGGTCGTGCCCTAATTGTTGCGACCTTGTTAATTGACGAATAGCATGGACTCTGAGTGACTTCCAGGATGACTGGCTGTATTGGTTGTTTTCGGGGACCTTCCCACATTGATGATAGTGTAGCCAAAGAATCTACCATCTGATTCTCCTCTCTCGGCATGTGTCGAAATTCACACTGGCTAAATACCTTTTCCCTTTCCCAAACCATCTCGAGATAAGGCCGGAGTGATTCTTCTTTTATTTCCCAGTCTCCGATAACCTGCCGAATCACCAAAGCTGAATCCCCGATAACTAACGCCTCGTTTGCCCCCAATGTGATCAGAGCATCAATACCAAAGAGACATGCTTCATGTTCTGCCCCATTATTGGTCACTTGAAAGTCAAGCCGTCTTGACAGAGGAATGATTTCTCCTTCTGGTGTAGCAATGATTAACCCCAAGCTTGCGCCGTGTTTGTTCACCGCTCCATCAAAGTACATCACCCATCTGTTTGCCCCCTCTTCTACCATGGCCAGTTGTTCGTCGGGGAATTTTAAGTTCTCCACATAGTCCAAATCTATCAGCTGATTGGCTAGAAACTCTGCTACAGCTCTTCCCTTGATTGTCTCCCTTGTCACATATTCTATATTGAACTTCGACAACAAAAGTAACCACCTTGATAACTTCCCCGCTAACACTGGAGCTTGACATAAATATTTCATGGGATCCACTTTGGCTACTGCCTGAACATTATACGATTGGAAGTAGTGCCTTAACTTCTTCGTCAACCATACCATAGCTGCAAAGGTCTTCTCTACTATCGTATACCTAGTCTTATACTCCAGTAGCTTCTTGCTCAAGTAATAGATCGCATATTCACGTCCATCCTCTTGCTCTTATACCAGCATGGCCCCCACAGAAGTCTCTTCAATGGCCAAATACAGAATCAAAGGCTTGTCTGGTATCGGCGATTTTAGAACTAGAGGGTTCATCAAATAAGTTTTAATTCTGTCGAAGGCTATCTGACACTGTTCATTCCAATCTACTGGCTAGTTCTTCTTCAGAAGTCTAAAAATTGGCTCACAAACTATCGTCAATCTTGTAATAAACCGACTGACATACTGTAGTGAACCCAGAAATGACCTTACTTCTTTTTCTGACTGCGGTGCCGGCATATCCCTGATGGCCTTGATTTTGTCTGGATCCATCTCGATTCCTTTCTGGTTGACTACATTACCAAGCAGCTTCCTTGAGGTCACCCTGAATACACACTTTTTAGGATTGAGGCGAGGATTTTATTTCTGGATTCTGGTTAAAAATCTATCCAGGATGGCTGGGTGCTCCCCCCGGTCATAGATTTGAATAACATATCGTCCATATAAACCTCGACCTCCTTATGGATCATGTCGTGTAGAAGTGTTGTAACAGCTCGTTGATAAGTCGCCCCAACATTCTTTAACCCAAAAGGCATGATCCTGTAGCAGTAAACCCCCCACTTTGTGATGAAGGCCGTTTTCACTTTGTCAATTACATTCATCAGGATCTGATGATACCCCGAGAACCCATCCATGAAGGAATACATAGCTGCCCTGGCGGCACTATCAATTAAGACATCGATATACGGGAGTAGAAAGTTGTCTTTGGGAGATGTCTTATTCATATCTCGGTAATCCATACAGACCCTAACCAGGCCATCTTTCTTCGTAACCGGCACGATGTTGGCCAACAATTTTGGGTACTCTACTACTTCTAAGAACTTGGCCTTTATCTGTTTGGCTACTTCCTCTTTAACCTTTTCAGCCCATTCTAGTCGAAGTCGTTTGAGTTTCTGCTTAACAGGTTTCATCTTCGGATCTGTCGACATTCTGTGCTCTACAATTTCCCTGTCAACCCCATGCATATCATCGTAGGACCAGGCGAAGGCTTGAGGTCTTTCGTGATGGATACCATCTTTGGTTCATCATCTATTCCTAGATTAATTTCATGCAATGATACATCATGTATGCTAAAGACATTAAATGAATGTTTGTATGTATGCACATTTCCATCCGGAAAAACATCACACAAGTAAGCAAAATCAGATTTTATTGCATTGTGTGCCTTGTAGGTAGAATTGTTCACATCAAAAATAGAAAAAGCAGATACATTTAAAAAATTTCCATCCTCCACATGCGGAGGGCCTTCGTCAACAGTAGCGCAGTCAAATTCTTCAAACAGGTACCCCAGGTCTCTTTCTAGGTCTTCCTTCTACTTCTTAGTCAGCTCTTCCTCTGGTGTCTCAGCCTTACCCCTCATGACCAGCTTGGTGAGTTCGTTCATAGCTTCCTCCACTAGCTCTTCATGTGTCTTTTCGGTAGGTAGCATCTTCTTTCCTGAACCCTTGTTTGGCTTCATTAAAGTGGATAATGCTCACCTCTCATTAGGTCGGTCTTCTTAAAGGCTTCTCCCTCTTCCCCAAATTCAACCTCAACTTGATCAATAGCTTTCTGATTCCAAACCTCCTTGCTTTCCTCCCTAGCTCCGGCTCGCAGCATGCTCACAACAGGCTCAATTCCATACTTGCTGAAATCAACCACATCAGCAAAAATTTCAAATCCCGGGGAGCTGACCTCCCTCAATAGTTATGGGCTTAGGAGTCCCGTCATACACTGATTCTGTGGCCCGAACGAAATTGTCCACCAAGTTCATACATTTCTACTCTTGCTTAGGCCTTCCCTTATGATACCCCATCCCAAACTGACGGTACTTGCCAGCTTCAATATTGAATTCAGGGACACCTAGTTGTTTGGCCCCTAACCCTTTACCCAGTTCATAGTTCTGCTTGGTGAAGTACCTGTGAATCCAGACCGGAAACTCAGGCTTGTCAGAGATCACAGCAACCTGAAACCCCATCATCGGCTGTTCAGTAGCACTCAGTGCAGCTACAACAGAAGGCTCATCTGCTTCAATAGTTACCACTTTCCCCTCGATCAAAAATTTCACCTTCTGATGCAAGGTCGACGGAACTCCTCCTAGAGCATGGAACCATGGTCTCCCTAAGAGCAGAGAGAAGGTGACAGGGATGTTGATCATGGTAAACAGTACTTTTGATTTAACCTCCCCCACTTTGACTTTAGTCTTGAAGGTTCCCAGCACAGCTCTCTTGCTATCATCATAAGCTCTAATTACCTTGTTGGACTGGCAAGGAGCTTCAGTAATCACCCCCAAGAAAGGTAGGATCTGAGAAGGACAGATGTTCAAGGCCGAGCCGTCGTCCACCATCACACTCAGCATCGCTTTATCCATGACTTCAACCCTTAAATACAGAGCCCTGTTGTGATTAACCCCTTCAGGTGGGAGGTCTTCTACCCCAAAACTGATCTTTGGCGCCTTGTTGGCCTTTAAATCCACTCCCCTAATCATTGTACACACCTTGTCGGGGGAAATAGTAGGGTTGGCATCCATCTCCATCAATTGTTTAACCACCGCCTCTCGGTACCCACTGCGATTCCATGAGTAAGTGCCATACACTGGCATGAGCCGGTGTCCTCTTCAACTGGTCCACCACCATGTCTTCCTCCTTGGCCACTGGAGGTGATCGGACCGTATCATTCTGCAATGGTGTAGTGTTCCTTCTTGGGGGTACCGAAGGTGGTGCATTGGTGGGTTGATAAACCCTACCGCTTCTTGTGATGTGCATCACCGGCCCATCTTTCTCTATCATAGTCCCCCTCTTCATCTCCACCGGGTAAACAAGCTTTGACTCTTGCACATCAAACTTATCATATTCATCCTCTGCTTCAATTTCATCCAAATCAATGGGGCCCGTCTTATCCCTCACTGCCAAAGTTTGCTCTTCAACCACCTTTGGCTCCTCCTCCCTTTCCACTAACACAGCTCGCATGCTTGGATTTGCTTGGATGATCTGAGCGCATACATAATTGGCTAGCAGACCCGACTGCACCATGTTCACTTGACCTCCAAAGGTGGGGAGTGGATTTTTCTACACGTTCGGCTTTAGAGCCGGCTTTACTATCTTGCCATCTGTGACCAGCTGCTTGATGGCTTTAATCAGCTGGGTGCACTCATTTGTACGGTGACCCGCCATCACATGGTAAGAACAAAAATTATCTTTATCAGCCTCAATTGGAGATGAGAACGGCCTCAAACTTTGTAACAACCCAGCTTTCCTACACTTGGCAAAGATTTGACTGATTGACTCGGCCCATGGACTGGTAATTCTCTGAACACTTGGCCTCCCCTGATTCACAACAGCCACTTCTGCCTCCTATGCTTCAATAGAGGCTGCTTTCGGTGTCACCTTTGAACTAGATCCCACTATAGTAGCCTTAGAACTACCACTCTTGTACCCTTAAGAGTACCCCTGATTATTCCTGTAGGAGCCCGAACTCTGTTTGCCCCTTTGTTCCTCCTCCTCGCATCGTTCGATACGCTTGGAAAACTCCACCACCTCGTTAAAGGAATGGAACCTCTTAAGCTTCATCTTGTCCTTCTATTGGGACAGGCTACCATCCACAAGCTTCACAATCAAAGACTCCAACTTCGATGCCCCATCCACCAAAACCTGCACATCCATCCACCGTTTGTAATAAGCCGGGAAAGACTCGTTTGATTTCTGGCGAATTCTTTCCAGATCCTCGAGAGTTGTCTCAACCTGGGTGTTGTAGGCGTATTGCTTCACAAAGGCATCAGCTAAGTCCTCCCAGGTGGAACGGGTGTACAAGGGCATCTTCATGTACCACTTTGCTACAGCTCCCCTCAGAGTAGTAGGAAATAAGTTCAAAAGATGACCCTTTCCAATCCCCATGCTGGTCATCAACCTCACGTAGCTATCCAAGTGGGCTTCCGATGGCCCTTCCCTGGTGTAGGGGGTAAGGTAGGGCATATGAAAACCAGCCGGAAGTGGCCCTTTCACATCAGCCACCAATGTGGTAGGATCGGCACACATGATAGGATTAAAGTGGACCATCTCCTTCAACTTGGGCATCATAGCATCTATGTCAAAAAATTTTTGGTGAGCCGTTTCTCCAGCATCCACTCAATCGAGGCTTCCCTCGCCTTCTCAAAAGCCTCGTCCTCTTCGGACCGATGGTTAGGTTCTCTGTGATTGGCAACTCTGCCACTTTCGCTAGGGGTACTCCCTCCAGTTCCATTAGTAACTTGAACGAACTGTTGTCCCCCATTCCCAACCGAGGTCTGAGCTGGTTGAACAACTGGAATAGGGTGGGTGGTTATCACCACCTGCACCTGCTCCCTAAGAGTAGACCTGAACTCATCCGAGCTTAAGAAACTCCTCCTAAAAGCAGCCATGTCGAAAGGCAAGTTTCCATTGTTTTTGTTGTTTCTATTGTTTCTATCGGCCATCTCCGCTCTATCAATCTCTTCTAACAAAACTTGACTGTCAACCGGCAGGGTAGGCAACTGAACTTCGATCTCCCTATCTGAATCTGACCCTGAGTTGATTCGCTCCATGATGACAGGCTCTGATCGAACTGACTGAACTGATTGGTTTGGTACTGGCTCAACATGAACTAACCGCTTTGAGGTTCGTCTCCAAACTGCACATTCAACATAAGGTTAGAGTCGCGGATGGATGTCATGGACCTAGACTCAACACACTAAATGGAGCATGTGGTGTGTTGATGTTCATGATTGGATGATGCTTTATGGATGTGGATGATGATGAAAATGACTTTTGTATTTTCTTTCTTTTGTTTTGGATGTTCCAAGCATATCCCATATCATGCAAAAGACAATGCAAAAATGTCGCATGCGGACCGACACACGGACAGAAGTTCGGTGCCTTCAGGGCACCTTGCGGATGTCATGAAATGGTCATGTGTGTATTGACACATGGACAGAGGTTCAATGCTTTGTAGGTCGATGAAATGGTATGTGATGGTTATATAGGAACCGTTCCACAGACAAAGGGTTGATGCTTTTGTTGCATCTTGGATGAAATGATGTCACAAACAAGTCAGGTGTAACTCGAGACACGGATAGCATTTCGGTGTTCATGGAACACCTTGCATGATTTAGGCATGTTATGAAATGTCCTAGTACAGGTTCTAATTCAGCACTCATGGAGTACCTTGAATGAATTTTCAATGTTATGAAACAATCCAATGTGGATCATGACACACAAATAAGACTTTAGTGTCGCCATGACTCCATGATGAATGGACATGATGTTTTGTAATGGTATTATGTGGTCCACCACACGAACACAAGCCTAAGACCATTGTGGTCCTCTAATGGTGCAATGACGTGATGAAATGGCCAAGTGCAATCCGGTGCACAGTCGAACGCGGGTAATCTTGGGGACTCCCAATATGTCATGAAATGAAATGTCGTGAGGGGCATACTTAGAACATCCTTTATTTTAGATGGGATGAGATGATATGAATGCCTATGTCATACAGAATGCAAATGGCTGCACAAAAACATGGTTAAGATGCATGACACCCGAGATGATGTTATGTATGCTTTATGAAATGCAAGCACACAAGATGTATATGACACACGAGTAATATGTTATGGCTGCAAGAAAATGTGGTTAGTATAACACACACATATGATGATGCTCCAAAACGGCTGCATAAAAATGTGGTTAGAAAGTGGCACACAGATGATACGTGTTTGATGTTACATGTGAAGGTCAAAAATGAAACCACCATAGAACAAACGTTAGCATACGCAACAATATGCTCACCCTTCCAACCTTATTCCTCCATTCGATTGGTCTCGCATTCTTCCTAGGTGTTGGGTCTCTTTGGCATCAACCGGGGATACCAAAGGCGCACTCTCAATGTCCATTTTCAAATATATGTTTTGGTAACCCTAAGGGGAAGTTGCTAGGCCATTACATGAAGGTATGAGTCAAGCCAAGGGTCGTACAGGTTCCTATAGCGAAAATATTCTCCTTACTTCTCCCCACTCAAGGGTCCAAACGAAGGGGTTCATACGAGGCTATGAGTGGTTTACCCCCTTGGGTGCCTCCAATCCTAGTGGAAGAGGTATGTCACCTTTGAAGATAAACCGGGCTTAAATAAGTGTTGGAGGGATTCAAGAAGAGAAAATGTCATGCTTATGCAAATGTGAATGAAACATCAAATTATGATTTAATAATTGATTACAAGTGAGGATATACTTCAATTGTTGCCTAAGTTCCTTAAGTTTTTGTGAAAACTTTTTAAAAGAAACCGTTGATCCCCAACAGAGTCGCCACTATGAGCGGATGACCTTTTTACGATACGCGCGGTGAAGCAGGAACCGGAGATTTTCTTTTTAAAGTGTGATGATGTGGTTTGAAAATGGGTTTTTAATCTTCTTCAAGGAAACCTTTCATTTTATTGGAAAACTCATTTTGTACAAAACTTAATTGAAAGTGAGAATTTTGGAAAATAAAATTTTCTTAGAAAATCCCAATTTAACTTGAATATCTCGAAACATGAATTTCAAGATTAGATACAGAGTCGCTACCCGGATCAGCTCATCCGGGAAATTTCGGTACAGCTCCCTACCAAGTGTAGACGCAGTACCTAATCCAGAGATTCGAGGTTCGGGCAACATACCTACTAATCCTCACTTATTTTCAATTGTTATTTCATAATGTAATGTTTCATTCACTTAATTCTACTCATTTTATCTTCTGTTTATTATTATTAATCAATGCTCATACAAATGACATAAATACAAAAAACCAAAATAAAGTGCAAAAAAGTAAAAGTGCGGGAAAAGTAAAGTAAAGGCCAAATTATACAACCCATAAAAAGAAAAAGCTTTCATCCTCAATATTACAACCGCCTATAATACACGAAAATCTAAAAAAAGTACAATTGCCCAGATACACGATTTAATCTATAAAATACATCCAAAAATAAAAATAAAGAAAAATAAAAGCTGCATCCAAATACGGTTACCACAAGTAAATAAAACACAACAAGGACTCATATAGGATAGAATAGGGGTATTTTGGGAAATGAGATCATGCATAGGGGGTAACCGAATCGACCCAACTGGTCAACCCGATTAGACCTAGAAAACGGTTTTTTGAAACGCCCTGTAGGTTTTATGGATGAAAAAACCAATTTTGAAAACCATTTGGCTCATTTACATGCATTTTCCAACTTTTTAGTGGGCCGGATATCCCGGGACCCGGGGGTCCCGTTCGTGGGTGGGCCTAAATTAAACATCCATCTAGGGTCCAACAATGTAAACACGCCAAAAATCAGTTTTGAATAGGAAAAGATGCAAAATTACAAGTTTTGGGCCCAAAAGGGCAAAACTGTTATTCCGCCTCCTGAACTACAGTCGAGCGGCTGTAGGGCATTACAGCCGCACCACTGTAGTGGCTGGGACGGCTGTAACACCTACAGCCATGCGGCTGTAGTGCTCCAGAATTCAATCCAGCCTTCTTTTCTCATTTTTGAAAATCGTTTTACAAGTTTAGCGATTTTGGGCGATCTGGGATTTCTGGAAACACACTAAATTCGACCAAACAGATCCGAAATGGATCAAAACAAATCCAAAAATCCCTAATCACCTGCAATTACCAAACTTGAAATTACATCCATCAATTAAAATCAGAAAACTGGGAATCTAAGCATACATGAATGTAATTGGACCGATGATAATCATGAAAAACACATTGCATTTGAAAACGAAAGCGTCATCGGTCTATTCGGGGCATTTGGAGCTTTTCCCCCTGTAGATTACAGCCGCACGGCTGTAATCTCTAGGTTACAGTCACGCGGCTGTAATCATAGGTAGGGCGGCTGTAATCAAAACCACTTCCGAAATCGCAAAAGATTCAAAAACACCAACAAACAGCAATCAGAACGAAAGAAAAAGGGATTTCTAAGGCCTCTCAGAATGTACCTTATCTGTGTTCTAGTGTTTTGGAACACTAGGGATGAATTCAGATGCCAGGAACGCCTTGCAATCATGAGCAACCCAAAAGCTTGTGCGATTTCTGAAGCCCGAACGGAACCCCGAATAAGATTGAATGAGTGATTATGGTCTAAGAATGCCCCTAGAAAACTAATCCCTTTAAAGTTATGATGATTTAAACAGATTTTTGTTAAGGTTTTTTTTATTATTTAGGATTAAAACACTTAATTTTTATCTTTCGTCTCAAAAACCCTAAGTGTGGATGTGTTTTCTCTCAATTCTCTCAATTCTATCTCTCCTCTAATTTTTTTGTCTGCCCCTCCTACCCTAATCCGGTTACAATCTTTTTATATCTCCTATTCAGGTTAAAAAACCGGATTAAATGCTGATTTTGAATAAAAAAGGAAATCTGATGATTAGAGCCGCACGGCTGTAATGAACTACAGCCGTGCGGCTGTAGGGCACTACAGGGGCGCGGCTGTAGTGACCAGATTAGCCTATTTTGCTTATTTTTTGTTCTTTTCTTTGGTTCTCTTAAATACTCACTCCAATTCCTTTGGGGTTCCGTACCAAGACTTGTCACACACATTCGGGTCACCTGAGACATTTCTGATGTCATCCCGGTCATTCCGAATCCGCTTCATGTTTATCCGTGAAAAAGGTAATAATAGCTTTCATCACCGAGGTGGGAAAAAACCCCATGCTCACACCTGCTCGGGTTATGCAAGCTTCAAAGATCCATTTATGAATTGAAGCAAGCATCTTAAAGTTGGAATCTTTGATTTGATGAAGCAATCAGGGAATTGGCTTCATTCAAAATGAGGACGAGCCTTATGTGTATAAAAAGGCTAGTGGGAGTACAATTATATTCTTGGTCCTATACACAGACAACACTGTACTCATTGGAAATGATATACCAACATTGTAAGGAGTAAAGCAGTGGTTGAGTAAATGTTTCACAATGAAGGACTTAGGTTAAGCTGAGACAATCCTAGGGATTAGGATCTACAGGGATAGATCCAAACGGCTTCTGGGCTTAAGTTAGGAAAGGTACATAGACAAAGTCCTGAAAAGGTTTAATTTGGATAAGGAAAAGAAAGGTTTCTTGCCTATGAGCCACGGGCTAAAACTTAGCGAGAAGGATTGTCCCACCAGCACAGTGGAAAGGGAGAAGATGAAATTGATCTTATATGCTTTAGCTATATAATTAATCATGTACTCTATGTTATGTACTAGACCTGATCACCTTTGCACTGAGTATGACAAGCCAATACCAATCGGACACTTGAGAGGTCCTTTGGGTGGCTGTCAAGGCAATCCGTAAGTACCTTAATAGGACTAAAGATAGCTTCTTAATGTATGATGGTCAAGAAGAACCAGCAGTGATTGGGTACACTAATGCTAGTTTTCAAATGGACCAAGATGAACACCAGTTGTAGTCTAGTTATGTGTTTTTGTTGAATGGTGGTGTTGTAAGCTTAGAAGCTTAAAGCAACCAATTATAGCCTATTCTATAACAGAAGCTGAGTATATTGCAGCAACAGATGCTACAAATGAATTTTTTTAGTTGAGGAAGTTTATCACTAAGATCAAGTATCCCCACTATCCAAAAACCATTTAACATCTTCTTTTTCAACAATAGGGCAATTGCATAAGCTTAGGAAACCTAGTCTCATAAGAACCCCAAACATGTGCTCAGGAAGTTTCACCTCACATGAGAGATTGTGGGACAAGGTGATATAATGATTTAAAGGGTTGACACCGAGAACAATGTCGTTAATCTGTTGACCAAGGTGTTTGGATTCTCACAGTGCAAAACAAAAATTTAACTACAGTGAAAGCTATTCATTTCATAGTCGAATCCGTAGCCAGGAACATATTACTCAGATAATAGAAGAAACAAACGTATTAACTCAGCCAGAAAGCATATTAAATCCATACCTATGCCATCTCTGTTGGAAATGCCCTAGTCCCGAGGCATTGGTCCTTGTATTTGTACTATACATTTATTGGATTTATGTGTTGTACTCATTTGTGTCATTAATAAAGGCATCAATTCATTTATTATATCTATCTTGTGCAATATATTAAATGAAGTATCCAATGGACATATCTATATCCATGACGACGAGTGTCATGCACTTAGCAGTAAGACCATGGATAGGGTAAACGATATGACCATAAATAGATCCGTAGTCTGTTCCAGTCATGGGAATGAATGGAACAATAGACTATCATTAACCTGGTTGTATGGCGGTGTCTTACCGGTCATTGGACATGGAATGTCAACCAAGTTAATGGGTACATGCCTGGAAGCATGGTACTGGATAGATCCACTAAACGAGTAATCCACATGGTATGGTATCACAATGGATTCTCGTGTAGTACTTGTATGGATCCTTTGACCTGACCATATGATGGTGTTACATGTGAAGTCGCATACTTAGGGGTACGCCTAAAGGGCCTGTAATAGGGTGCCAAGTATGGGTGCTTTCGGGTATGTCACTGAGCATGGTAATACTATAGATATGCAGAAGGGATTTGTCACTCAGTAACCAGCTGAGAAGATATCACCGGCCACTTGATGAATGTGACTGATAAGAGTGTGGCCACACCCAAACAAGTTGGAACTTGTTTGTGAGCATCAGTACATTCGGGATCAAGTTACTGTCCGGACACAAAAGAGGGTGATCAATCCATGCCTCTGTGTTGGACACCGATATCAATGACATGGGATGTACAAGTTTAAACTACAGGGTTATGATATCAGTTAGACTGCCATCTCCATCTTAATTGGGGGCTGCAGTGGCTTGCTAGAGCCCAACTGCAGTCTGCGGGCCAAAGGCCCGCTGCCAACATAAAGATGGGCCCACGGGATCGTACACATTGAGCGACTGGACACCGATTTAAAGAATCACAAGTACACTTGGAGTGTACACTCTAGAGAGAGAGAACTCTATATATTAATTATATTACAAGGATCAATTGGATTGATCATTATAATAAAATTAATATTTGGCTTCACATAATTAATTGGATTAATTATGAGATTATTTCCTAGGTGGAAATATTCATATGTATAGGTTCACATATGAATTTGTTTTGTGAAGACTTAATTTTAATTTGATGGATTAAATTAATTAGTCAAACCAATTTTAATTTAAATGTAAATAATATATTACTTGGAGTAATATATTAAATACATGGGTTAATTAAAATTGGGCTTGATATTGATTTAGACCAGACTAATTAAAATAAGTTTGGGCCTGAATTAAAAGGAGGAAGCCCACACAGACAAAGAAGCCAGACTGGGCCCAAATTCCAGCAAGGGAATTTGGAAGCCCTAGGGTTAAAAACCCTTAAGGGAATTCGGCCAACACACATGTGTGTGTAGCCCCCTTTGGCCGAATTCTCCTTCCCTCCCTCACTCTCTAATCTTCGTGATTTTTGACGCTAGCACGTGCGGTGTTCGTTAGGCGCTCGTGTACGGGAACGAGGAGGAATTCTATTTTGAATTCTGCAGTCATCATCCATCTCTAGAAAGAGATATTTCTGGTAAGAAATTTAATCCCTTTCTATTTAATTTTAAGTTTTTCAATTTCCACTTCAATTGCTCCTGGGATTGGATTTGAGGAAATCACCGCGTTCTTCCGCTTTTATCGGGTGATTTCCGGTGAAAAATCCCAACAATCTCTACACAGAATTGAATAAAGTGCTTGCCTTTCTGCGAAGAACCTTTACCGTTTCACACACGAATGCCTATGGAATCAGCTAACGTACTGGCACCAAACTGGAAGAAGCTTCTTCTCTTTGGTGTTTTTCACAGTGCTTCCCCACACCGTTTCACATTTTCCCACAGAGAAAAGAGAGGGAGAGAGACGTGTTGTAGAAAGAAAAAATAAGCTTAGGTTTTATTTTATTTTAATTCAAAATTAATTAATTTATTTTCTAACCAAAAAATTAATTAATTCAAATTCAAATTAAAACTAAAATAGTCTCATATTATTTTTAATCTCTTTACTTAAACAAATATTAAATAACCTAATTTAATATTTGATAAGAGTTTTATTTTATTAATCAATTTACGACCAAGTCATAAATTAATAATACAGATAAGATAAATTTCTCTCAGGATTTATATAACCGAGTCTTTACCATAAAATGTTAGAGATTGTGCCCTAAGCCAATGTTGGATTATGTAAACAATCTTCATAAGTCATTAATAAAGACTTGTTTTATCATATATATTTGTATGTTAGTATTTATGATAATGTATCCATGAATTAATTGTGTAATTCTAAATTTCCCTAGTCGATTGTTATTATGGGAATAATAACAAACTAAGACTAGTGTGAGTTATAATGGATATTCATAAGATGAATATGGTGTATACAGATACAGATTATACTCACGGGCAATGTGTTAGAGAACATATTGCTGGAGACCCACTATAAGATCAAGTTCATGGTTACGTGTCACAACTGATCTTGATTATAGTAGTGTCATCCGCTGATTCCTTTGACCTGAGGTCACCATTGATTCCGGGATGAACTCATGTTGTGCTTTGACGCAGTCAAACGCTGCTTGTAACAGAGTAGTTATAAAGGCTGTGGTTGGGTACAATATGACTCATGCTTTGGGATGTGAGTGACAGATATGGGATTTTGTCCCTTTCTAACAAGAGAGCGATATCACTGGGCCCCTCGATAAGGAAGACTGTCAAATGCATGGCCGTGCTCAAATAATTGATAGAGTATCAATTGATTTGTCTGAACAGTTTACTTTGAGATCGAGAAAGCATATGATTAATTATATAAGATTGACAAGTGTACCATGTCTTATGATTAATCATGATATCAAAGAGACAAAAGGGAATATGACATTCTATAAATAGGTATTGGATCATTCCAATCATATTAATTGGGTAGTCGTAATGGCTTGCTAGAGTCCGCTTGTGACCTATAAGGACATTATGGTAATTTCCTTATTGCCAATTAATATGATCCTATGGGGTCACACACAAGAGCAAAATGAAGTTCATCTTAACGGGTATAAATTATTATGGGATAATAATTTATGAATGAGGAAGAGAATAAATATATATAGTGATATATATTTATGTATGTATATGTAAATATTAATGTGATTAATATTGCATAAAGTATGCTACATGTCATAATTAAATTATATAGAGATATAATTAATTATAACATTACTTATACATATGAGTATTATGGAGAATTGATTTGATTTAATGTTAATTGAGAATTAATATTAAATTGTGTGGGTTAATATATAATTATGACTAATAGGTGTATTAGGTCATAATTATAATTAACTAATTAGGTTAATTATTTAAGGAAACTATTAACCTAAACCTAATCAATCCAATAATACAAAGAGAGAAGCAGATTTCGGCCATCCCATCCCCTAGCAGCCGACCTCCTCTTCTTCTCCTTCCAAGAGTTTTCGAAACCTTGCTCTTCTCTCGATTCGAAGAAAGCGTTTCTTCTATCCCGGCGCTAGCACGCGGTGGACGTATTGCTCCGTGTGGATCAACCGTAGAGGGAAGCAATTTTGGTTCCTATTGATTCAACCTTCAAAGAATTAAGGTAATTCTTTAACCCTCTTTTCAATTCAATGCAATGTACATGGGTCCTTGGTGGGGATTAATCCGTTTTTCCGCTGCGCATATTTTGTTTTGTGCGATTAATTCAACAACAGTGGTATCAGAGCCAGGTTGTGCATTGGTTGAATTGGATTTGTTATTTTGATTAGATCAAAATTGCATGTTAGGGTTGTATGTTCTTGATTTAGGGTTCAATGTTATTGTGAATAACATGTTTAAAATTTGATTTTAATGTGAATCATTGTGAATGATTTGTTTTAATAATTTGAAATGTTTAAGGGGTTGGTATCATGAACTTGATTCATGGGATTTTAATTGAAATTGTTTCAATTAATTAAATGAAATTAAAAAAAAAAAAAAAAAAACAATTGTTGTTTTCGTTATTCTGGGCATAATGCCCAGAATAATTATGGGTGCAATGCAATTGCAATTGCAATTGCGCCCAACTGCAATTGCAATTGCAATTGCAATTGCACATGCTGCGTAAGCAGCATGGGCTGCGCAGCCCGTCGGGCTGCACGCAGTATTGGATACTGCAGTGATTGGGTACGACGAGCATGCTGTCCGACAGTTTAACCTTTTTTTTCGTTTTAGTGTGGAAAATTGTTTCTGCAAATTTGTGAATTTTTCCAAATTAATTAATTCTAAATACAATAGGATTGTATTTTACCCTTTATGAACCCTAAATCTTGTAGATATAAAATTATTGTGATAATTTTATGCATGGTGTTGTGGTATGGTTTTGGACCCTTGGATGTTTTTTGTTTTTCTTTTGGTTTTAGTGAATGTAAGGTTTTATAAATACGGCCTGCGAGTCGTTTGTATTTATGTAATCTTATTTTTCTAGATAAATTGTATAGGATGCAATTTATTGTTTGTAAATTTTATTTACTAGAAAATTGTATAGGATACAATTTTGTAAAGTATGTAAATCCATGAGATGGTGCCAAGGAACAAAGACGTGAAGACGGATCCAAGGGATGCGGCTGTGCTGCGACCATGCGATGGTTACAACCACCTAGGAAATGACCTGTTGATTTTCATATTGGCCTGTGAAAATCAATGTAGATAAAACCATACCATAACATGGTCTTTCGAGTCTATTGCATGTTTTATATTTTGATGCCATGTGATGCCATGCTAAGTATGAAATATGCATGCTAGATGAATGTATGACATTGGATGCCATGCTAGAATTAATATTAACTTAGAAAGATTAATGTTAATGCCATGTATTGTATGAGATACATTTTAATCACAGGAATTAATAAACCCTAAATAAACTTATGAAGTTTATATTTTTGCCACCCAATTACGTATAACACTAGTCAAGTACTATGTTCGCATCATGGTAGCCACGCCAAAGCGGGTACGCATGTTGTGACCTTAGCGAAGCGATAATATGAGAAATGGTGATTCTCATTGTGTTGTAATTGGTTTAACAAAGGGTTAATCAAAATGGTGTTTTGAACCCGAGGCAAAGATGAGATGAGTAACATGCAAATTAAATATGATATATGATATCATGCATCTCATAAATTAAAAGAGTTACATAATGATATAATTGACATGGTGATGTCTACCGAAATTATATTTAATCATAGGGACATGCCAAAGCAGTGCTATGGTTAAGTATGGATTTTGGGTCTTTTACCCACTTAAATATTTTAAAGGGTTTTATAATTTTAGTGGGAGTTTAATTCTCTTATGTAATTAACTTTGCATATATTTTCTGTTGTAGATAAATGGCCAACACAAGCAATCCCGGTTCTATTCGATCTATCCTTGAGAAGGATAAACTGAACGGAACCAATTACCTAGATTGGTATCGCAACTTGAGAATTGTTCTCAAGCAAGAGCGAAAGCTGTATGTTCTGGATGGGCCTTTGCCCGCTAACCCTCCACCCACCACAGCTTCAAGAGCTGAAAGGGATGCTTTTCACAAGCATCAAAATGATCAGATTGATGTACAATGCCTGATGCTCGCATCAATGATTCCGGAACTTCAGAAGGATCTGGAAACATTTGAGGCATATGAGATGTCTCAAGAGCTTAAGGAAATGTTCCAAAAGCAAGCGAGAAGGGAAAGGTATGAGACCTTGAGATCTTTGGTTGGGTGCAAGATGACCGAAGGGAGTTCGGTTAGTGCCCATGTTCTGAAGATGAAAGGGTACATTGATCAGTTGGAGAGGCTTGGTTCGCCACTCAGACCTGAGTTGGCAACGGATTTGATCCTTAATTCTCTTCCCGAGAGTTACTCCCATTTTGCCATGAATTATCACATGAATGATATGGACAAAACGGTCAGCGAACTGCATGGGATGCTGAAAAACGTTGAAGTAACGATAAAAGAGAAGCCAAGCTCCAAAGGGATCCATATGGTGCAAAAGGGTAGGATCCAGAAGAAGAAGGGTAAAGCAAACAAACCCAAAGAGTTTGGGAAGGATGCAAAGAAGCCCAAAGCTGTTACCAAGGCAAAGCCTCCAAAGGAAGGCACATGCCATTTCTGCAATCAGCCTGGTCATTGGCGCAGAAATTGCAAGCTTTATTTGGAGGACTTGAGGAAGAAGAGAGGCGGTGAGACCGCTAATCAAGGTATTTATGTTATTGAAATATTTCATTCTACTTCTGTTTCTACTTCGTGGGTATTAGATACCGGTAGTGGTTCTCACATTTGTATGAATGTGCAGGGGCTTAAAGGAAGTAGAAAGCTCAAGAAGGGCGGGTAGAATTCCATGTGGCGAATGGAGCTAGAGTTGCTGCTTATGAAGTCGGTCGCTACGAGCTCAAGTTGCCAAGTGGACTTGTTCTTTCTTTGAATAATTGTTATTTTGTTCCTAATTTGTCTAGGAACATCATTTCTGCTTCATGTTTGGACAAGGAAGGATTTAAATGTATTATTGAGAATAATCACTTATTGCTTTTCAATAAAGACTTGTTTTATGCAAATGCGGATTTACATGATGGTCTTTATTTGTTAAACCTTAGTGAAGGTTATGATGAGCATGTATATAACATAAATATCAAAAGGATAAGAACAAATGTTGTGAATCCTACTTATCTCTGGCATTGTCGTCTAGGACACATTAATGAGAAACGCATTTCAAAACTCCATAAAGATGGAATTTTGGGTCTAGATGTTTTTGAAACATATGACACATGCGAGTCTTGTTTAATGGGTAAGATGACCAAGAGTCCCTTTACTGGTCACAGTGAAAGGGCTAGTGACTTATTAGAACTCATACATACAGATGTATGTGGGCCTATGAGCACAACTGCTAGAGGTGGTTTTCAATACTTCATTACGTTCACTGATGATTTCAGTAGATATGGTTATCTATATCTAATGAAGCATAAGTCGGAATCCTTTGAAATGTTCAAAGCCTTCCAAAATGAAGTACAAAACCAACTTGGCAAGACAATTAAAGCACTTAGATCTGATCGAGGTGGTGAATATTTGAGCCAAGACTTTGACGATCATCTTAGAAAGTGTGGGATTGTCTCACAACTAACTCCTCCTGGTACACCACAGTGGAATGGTGTGTCTGAGAGGAGGAACCGTACTTTATTGGATATGGTTCGGTCGATGATGAGTCAAACAAATCTTCCTCTATCCTTTTGGGGATATGCACTTGAAACAGCGGCATTCACACTGAACCGAGTTCCATCAAAAGCAGTTGAAAAGACATCATATGAGATATGGGTTGGTAAGAGACCAAATTTGTCTTTTCTCAAGATTTGGGGTTGCGAAGCTTATGTGAAATACTTGATTTCAGATAAGTTAGCACCAAAATCTGTGAAGTGCAATTTTGTTGGTTATCCAAAAGAAACTAAAGGTTATTTCTTTTACAATCCTAGTGAAAACAAAGTGTTTGTTGCTAGGAATTGTACATTCCTGGAAAAAGAGTTTATTTCCAAAGGAATCAGTGGGAGTAAAGTACACCTACAAGAAAATATGGATAACCAAGTTGAAAGTGAGTTTCAAATGGAACAATCTGATTCACAAGAAGTTGTTGAGTCAGAACCGATAACACAAGTCCAACGTAGATCAAGTAGAGTTCGTCATGAGCCCGAGAGATATGGATTTCTCGTCACAAACGAAAATGATCTGATTCTGTTAGAAGAGAATGAACCTTCCACGTACATGGAAGCTGTCTCTAATTCAGAATCTGAAAAATGGCTTGATGCTATGAAGTCAGAAATTCAATCCATGGACGACAACAAAGTATGGACTTTGGTTGATCTCCCAAAGGGTGCTAAAGCAATAGGGCACAAATGGGTTTTCAAGTTGAAAACGGACATGGATGGGAATATTCAGACTTATAAAGCAAGGTTAGTGGCAAAGGGTTACCGACAAGTTCATGGTATAGACTATGACGAAACCTTTTCGCCAGTAGCTATGATCAAGTCCATCAGAATTCTTGTTGCCATAGCAGCATATTATGACTATGAAATATGGCAAATGGATGTCAAAACAGCTTTCCTAAATGGAAACCTTGTTGAGGATGTGTACATGACACAGCCTGAAGGTTTTGTCGATCCAAAGAATCCTGATAAAGTATGCAAGCTTCAAAAGGCCATTTATGGTTTGAAGCAAGCATCAAGAAGTTGGAATCATTGTTTTGATGAATCAGTCAAAAAGTTTGGCTTCATCAAAAACGAAGATGAGCCTTGTGTGTACAAGAAGTTCAGTGGGAGTAATATAGTTTTCCTAGTTCTATATGTCGATGACATATTGTTAATAGGAAATCACATTCCTACCTTGCAAGAAGTAAAATCTTGGTTAGGAAAGTGTTTTTCTATGAAAGACTTGGGTGAGGCAGCCTACATTCTTGGAATAAAGATCTATAGAGATAGATCTAAGAGATTGATAGGTTTGAGCCAAAGTACATACATTGATAAAATACTGAAAAGGTTCAGTATGGATCAATCTAAGAAAGGAAATGTTCCTATTGGGCAAGGGATAAAGCTTAGTCGTAAGCAATGTCCCGTGACAGTTGAAGAACGTCAACGCATGAATAAGATTCCTTATGCGTCAGCTATAGGATCTATCATGTATGCCATGGTATGTACTCGGCCAGATGTCTCATTTGCTTTGAGCATGACAAGTAGATATCAGTCTGATCCAGGTGATAGTCACTGGACTGCTGTCAAGAATATTCTTAAGTACTTGAGAAGAACTAAAGATACATTCTTGATATATGGAGGCTCGGACGAAGATCTTGTTGTAAATGGTTACACGGATGCCAGTTTCCAAACTGATCAAGATCAGATGCAGTCGCAGTCAGGGTACGTGTTCATCCTGAATGGAGGTGCGATAAGTTGGAAGAGTTCTAAGCAAAGCACGATAGCTGCATCTACAACAGAAGCCGAGTATATTGCTGCATCAGATGCAGCCCAAGAGGCTGTTTGGATCAAGAAGTTCATCGAAGAACTTGGTGTCGTTCCTAGCATAGTGAGTCCTGTGAGCCTCTTGTGTGACAACAATGGGGCAATATCACTTGCTAAGGAACCTAGTGTGTCACAGAAATCCAAACATATACTTCGGCGTTTTCACTACATAAGAGAAGTCATCTCAAGAGGAGATGTGAAGATATGCAAAGTTGCGTCTGAAGACAATGTTGCTGATCCACTAACAAAAGCTCATTCACAAGCTGTACATGATGGTCATGCTAGGTCCATGGGTATTAGATACATTTGAGATTGGACTTAGGGCAAGTGGGAGATTGTTAGAGATTGTGCCCTAAGCCAATGTTGGATTATGTAAACAATCTTCATAAGTCATTAATAAAGACTTGTTTTATCATATATATTTGTATGTTAGTATTTATGATAATGTATCCATGAATTAATTGTGTAATTCTAAATTTCCCTAGTCGATTGTTATTATAGGAATAATAACAAACTAAGACTAGTGTGAGTTATAATGGATATTCATAAGATGAATATGGTGTATACAGATACAGATTATACTCACGGGCAATGTGTTAGAGAACATATTGCTGGAGACCCACTATAAGATCAAGTTCATGGTTACGTGTCACAACTGATCTTGATTATAGTAGTGTCATCCGCTGATTCCTTTGACCTGAGGTCACCATTGATTCCGGGATGAACTCATGTTGTGCTTTGACGCAGTCAAACGCTGCTTGTAACAGAGTAGTTATAAAGGCTGTGGTTGGGTACAATATGACTCATGCTTTGGGATGTGAGTGACAGATATGGGATTTTGTCCCTCTCTAACAAGAGAGCGATATCACTGGGCCCCTCGATAAGTAAGACTGTCAAATGCATGGCCGTGCTCAAATAATTGATAGAGTATCAATTGATTTGTCTGAACAGTTTACTTTGAGATCGAGAAAGCATATGATTAATTATATAAGATTGACAAGTGTACCATGTCTTATGATTAATCATGATATCAAAGAGACAAAAGGGAATATGACATTCTATAAATAGGTATTGGATCATTCCAATCATATTAATTGGGTAGTCGTAATGGCTTGCTAGAGTCCGCTTGTGACCTATAAGGACATTATGGTAATTTCCTTATTGCCAATTAATATGATCCTATGGGGTCACACACAAGAGCAAAATGAAGTTCATCTTAACGGGTATAAATTATTATGGGATAATAATTTATGAATGAGGAAGAGAATAAATATATATAGTGATATATATTTATGTATGTATATGTAAATATTAATGTGATTAATATTGCATAAAGTATGCTACATGTCATAATTAAATTATATAGAGATATAATTAATTATAACATTACTTATACATATGAGTATTATGGAGAATTGATTTGATTTAATGTTAATTGAGAATTAATATTAAATTGTGTGGGTTAATATATAATTATGACTAATAGGTGTATTAGGTCATAATTATAATTAACTAATTAGGTTAATTATTTAAGGAAACTATTAACCTAAACCTAATCAATCCAATAATACAAAGAGAGAAGCAGATTTCGGCCATCCCATCCCCTAGCAGCCGACCTCCTCTTCTTCTCCTTCCAAGAGTTTTCGAAACCTTGCTCTTCTCTCGATTCGAAGAAAGCGTTTCTTCTATCCCGGCGCTAGCACGCGGTGGACGTATTGCTCCGTGTGGATCAACCGTAGAGGGAAGCAATTTTGGTTCCTATTGATTCAACCTTCAAAGAATTAAGGTAATTCTTTAACCCTCTTTTCAATTCAATGCAATGTACATGGGTCCTTGGTGGGGATTAATCCGTTTTTCCGCTGCGCATATTTTGTTTTGTGCGATTAATTCCCAACATAAAACCCATAAACCCAAATGCTCCAATATAGATAATATGTATCCAATACATTATTATACAGTCCTTAACAAACCCTTTCAGACATCCTATGTGTGCAATCCTGTAGGTTCATCTTTATGTCGATGGTGGACCCAAAAGCCTCTAGGAACACAAACTATAATTGGGTTCTAGCAAATCATTATAGCTACCCAATTAAGATGAAAACATTAATTCCATTGGAGATGTAAACCTTATAGTGAACTTATATATCCCATGCCAGTGATATTGATGTCTTGCAATAGGCATGGCATTGTCACCCTCTTTAACTACATAAACGTTCCTTGATTCTAACTATACTGTAAAACTCAAGTAACTAATCACTCAGTGATTACCTTACATAGGAGTGGCCACACTCTTCTCAGTCTCATTCATCAAGAGGCCAATGATATCTACTCTCAATTAAGAGAAAGGCAAGTCCCATCACATCACTCACATTCCTAGCATAATCACTGGCATACCCAACCATACCCATACTTAGCACCCTCTTAAAGGTCTTATTGCTCGGAGAACGTTACCGACATACTCAAGTAAAACACCAGCTAATGGATTCTCTATCAGTATTAATTGCACAAGAAATTAACAAAATAGATTATGTCTTTTTACTTATAATAAAATATCTTATTACATAATATAAGGACTAGGGCATACACCAATATAAGGTGCTAGCTCAGTCGCAACACTAGGATCATATTAGATCTATAGGGATTAGGCCCATGCCTAGTTGGAACTAATGTAAGTGGGAGATTATTAGTGTATGTCGTAGTCCTAAGACATTATATCTCAACTTATATTGTATTTTACATTATGTTACTAATAAAAAGGCATAATTCGTTTTATTAATTTCTTATGCAATTAATGGTAACAAAGTATCCATTAATTATATTTGTATCCATTAATTATAACCTTCTCTAGGCACTAAGACCGTGAGTAAGGTATCAAACACAATTATAAATATATCCCTAGTCTGTTAGAATCATGAGAATGTTAATAACTAAAGACTAGCATGTGGCTTGATTGTATGGTGGTAACTTATCGACCATTAGACATGGATTTGTCAATCAAGGACATGGATACATTTTAGGTTATATAGTACTGGATCAATCCACTATTGAGAACACCACCCTATGTCATAGGTGGTTCGCAAGTAGTACTTATATTGGATTCTTAGACCTGATATTCCTATAGGCTTAGATGTGAACTCACGTGCTTTGACGTATGTTTAATGGGCCTATAACAAGGTGCTAAGTATAGGTACAGTTGGGCCTCACACAGAATCAATTTTATTTATGATCCTAATATGGGGCATGAATTTCTTTGCATCAGATGTTGTGTTACTATATATCTTCCTTTCTTATTTTTATTCATGCTTCGATAATATTGATTGACTATGTCTATTTGTTGGATTTGAAGCTTTTAGAGATTTGTTGAGATAGTTCTACTGAGGAACATTTGTACCGATTTTATATACAAAATATCTTGTTCTTTCACTGATTGAAAAGATAGGAATGGGTTTCAAGAAAATAATTAAAAAGGACAGAGAGTTGAATTCAATGAATTGATTAACCTAATAAGTAATAAGAAAGACAATAAAGAAAGTTTGTTTCAAAGAAAAAACTAAAATAAGAGACTTTTTTTGCAATTGTTTAGTCATGCAGAAATTGAGTTTTCCCTCTAGTTGGATTGATTTAATTTATTAGTGCATCTCTATAGTTTGATATTTGACAATTCTTAGGGGCACGACTGATTATTTTCTTCCATCTTGGGGTATTCGCCAAAGGGATCCTTTGTAATCGTACCTTTTTCTATTACCGAGGAAGTTTTATCAAGCGTTGATTAAACGATATGAGGCTTGGGGACTTATTCATGATTTTAACGTAGCCAATGGTGCTCCTAGGTGTGAGCGATCGATGTTTTTATGAAACGCACGGTGAAGCGGGAACCAGGGATTTTCTTTTTGCAGTGATGAGTGTTTATGTGGTTCGGAAAATGGGTTTTAATCTTCTTTAAGAAAGCCTTTCATTTTATTGGAAAAAACCCTTTTGTAGAAAACTTAATTGTGAATTTTGGAAAATCGGTTTTTAGAAAATCCCAATTTAAACTTAAAGATCTCAAAATCTAAATTTCGAGATTAGATACAGAGTCGCCACCCGGATCAGCTCATCCGGGAAATTTCGGTACAGCTCCCTACCAAGTGTAGACGTGGTACCTAATCCAGAGATTCAAGGTTCGGGCAACACATCTACTAATCCTCACTTATTTTCAATCATTATTTCATAATATAATATAACATCCACTTAGTTCTACTCATTTTATCTTCTTTTATTTTTAGTTAATGCTCAGACACATGACATAAATATAAATCCAAAATAAAGTGCAGAAAAGTAAAAGTGCGGGAAAAGTAAGGTAGAGGCCAAATTATACAACCCATAAAAAGAAAAAGCTCTCATCCTCACCATTACAATCGCCAAGATACACGAAAATCTAAAAAAAAAAAGTACAACCGCCTAGAATACATGGTTTAGTCTATTAAATACATCCAAAAGTAAAAATAAAAATAAAGAAAAATAAAAGCTGCAAGACAAATTGGTTAGCACAAATATATAAATCATATCAAGGACTCACATAAGACAGAATAGGGGTATTTTGGGAAACGGGATCATTCATAGGGGGGTAATCAAGAAGTCCGGGCGACTACTCGATTAGACCTAGAAAACATTTTATTGATACACCCTGTAGATTTTGTGGATGAAAAACCAATTTTGAAAACAATTTGGCTCATTTTACATGCACTTTCCAACTTTTAGCGGGCCGGATATCCCAGGATATGGGGGTCCCGTTCATGAGTGGGCCTAAATTAGACATTCATATAAGGTCCAAAAGTGTAAACACACCAAAAATCTGTTTTGAATTGAAATGAGACACAAAACTACAAGTTAGAGGCCCAAAAGGGCAAAACTGTAATTCTGTTTCTCGGGCTACAGCCGAGCGACTGTAGGTTACAGCCGTGTGGCTGTAACATCTACAGCTGAGCGGCGGTAGTGCTCCAGAATCAAATTTTCGGTTTTCTTCCTCGTTTTGAAAATCATTTTAGAACTTTGACTATTTCGGGCAATTTGGGACTTCTGAAAACTTATGAAACTCAACAAGAATGGATCCGGATCAGATCAAATGAGTCCAGAAATCCTTTAAAACCTAAAATCGCCAAATTTCGATCTCACATCCATCTATAAAAATCAGAAAACCATGAATCTAAGCATGGATGGATGTGATTAGACTGATAATATTCATAGATAACACATTTGATTTGACAATGAAAGCGTTATCTGTCGATCTAGGGCATTCAAAGCTTCTGCCCTGAAGATTACAACCGAGCGGTTGTAATCAAAAGACTATAGCCGCGCCACTATAGGTCACAGCCGTGCGGCTGTAGATTACAGTCGCGCCCCTGTAGGGCATTATAGCTGCGCCACTGTACGGCATTACAGCCACGCCCTTATAAGCTACAGTGCACCCCTGTAAGGCATTACAACAGTGCCACTGCAGGGCATTACAGCCGCGCCACTGTAGGTTACAGCAGTGCCATTGCAGGTCACAGCTGCACGGCTATAATTATCAGACGGGGCGGCTATAGCTGGGTCCACTTCCAGATTTGATAAAAACACAAAAACATAAACAAATAACACCCAGAACAAATCAAAAGGGGTTTTTATGGCCTCTCAGAGTATACCTTGTCTGTATTCCAGCGTATTGGGTCACTAGAAATGGATTTGGTTGTCGAAAAACGTCTCAAAATCACGATCAATATGAATTGCCAAAACTTGAACGAACCCCGAATTGGCCCGAACAAATGCCAAATCAATCAGGATTGCACTCCAATTTGATTTATTTGAGAACCCTAATATTTTTTACGGATTAAGATTAAGATTGACTGCTTCCTGAACAAATCTAGAGAATTCTCTCTCTAAAAGCCTATTTTCTCTCTCTAACTCTCCCTAAGAACCCTATATTTTCTGTTTAATTTTCTGAAAGCCCTGTCTGTTCTGTCCCCTATTAATTTCATTTTCTATGGCTTTTAAATCGCCCCAAAATAGGGTTAAAATCCGAATTAATGACTGATTTATGCTTATTTAGGAAATCTGGTGATTACAGCCGCGCGACTGTATTGACCAAATTAGCCTATTTCTACATCTTTCCCTTTTCTCTTCGGTTCTTTCAAACGCTCACTCGACCTTCTTTGAGGTTCTGTACCAAGACTTGTCACGCATATTCGGGTCATCTGGGATACCTTCGACACCATTCCGGTCGCTCCAAATCCGCCTCATGTTTGTCCATGAAAAAGGTAATAATAGCCTTCATCACCAAGGTCGGGAAAAAACCCGTGCTCACAGGCTACCCCTCGTGTGACCAAAGTCGACTTGAATGGGTGCTTGTGCCCAGTTCGAGTTTGGTCCCGTGATAGGGAGTACAGTGAGAAGGAAAAGAGGGCGTACCTGGTGGTTCCTCTCGTGTTGACCTGCTTTGATGTTTGTAGGGACTTGTCTCAGTTGATTCACAAAATAGTGGTCTTGCCTAAGCAAGTTTGATTTTTCAGGGACTTACTTCGACTCTGTTGTGAAGCATACGACTTTGCCTGAATTAATTCAATGTTCTCCAAGGACATGCTTCGACTCCATCGTGAAGCAGAGGACTTTGCCCGGAGTGAGTTGATACTCCAGGGACGTGCTTCGACTCCATTGTGAAGCAGAGGACTTTGCCCAGATTAGATTATTTCTCCAGGGACATGCTTCAACCCTTTCACGAAGCAGAGGACTTTGCCTAAATTGGATTAGTTTTCCCAGGACGTGCTTCGACTCTATCGTGAAGCAGAGGACTTTGCCCAGATTGAGTTGATGTTCCAAGGACATGATTTGACTCCATCGTGAAGCAGAGGACTTTGCCCAAATTGGATTTTCCTTATGAATTGATGCTCATAAAAGTGAAAGGTATCTTGGTAATTGTGTAGCTTTGGAAAGTTGGTGTCTTTTGGAGGAAGGGTATTTTGGTCATTTCACCTCTAGGGGAGCCTATGTCACTAGGGGAAGAAATATTTTGATGGTTGGGTTTCCTATGAAGCTTGTGTCACTAAAGGGAAGGCATTTTGGTCGTCTGGTAGTTTGGTCACTAACAGAAGGGAATTTTGCTCATTTTACTTCTAGTGGGGCTTGTGTCACTGAAGGAAAGGGTAATAGTGTTGCCCGTAAAGCTTGTGTCACTAAAAGGAAGGTGTTTTGGCCATTTGAAAAGCTTGACTACCTCTCTTGATGCTTTGAAGTTGTTTCGGGTACGTATTCATTCCTTGATCGATAGTTTTGGAAACAAAAATTTTTGCCCCTTCGATCAAGAATGAATGTATACTAAATATCTTGCCCCTAGATACCGTTGAAATAAGCTTTCTATTGGTGGAGCAATACCATTGAAATCGGCTCTGTGGTGGAGCGTACCATCAAAATTGAATCAGGAGTGCATATTTAGTATTTGATCGATAATTTTGGAAATAAAAATTTTTGCCCCTTCGATCAAGAATAAATACAGCTTGATTGTTTTGCCCCTGGATACCTGTAAAAGACAAGGAATACCCTTCTTGGGATTATATTAGCATAAAGATGAATTCTGAAATTGAGAAAAGTCTCTTACTTGGGATTTAAGGATGCCCTAGTTTCAGGTTATTTCCGCTTTCGGAGTCATGGCTCGAGACAGCCTAATGATGACAGCATGTACCTATACTTAAGTACACATTGATGCGTGTATGCATGTGTGTGTATGTTTTGAATGTATGTGTATATACATGTCCTGGATGCATATGCATATGATTATGGTGCTTTTTATGATTTGCTTATTGCAGACGATAATTGGGATCGAGCACCATGAGTTTGCTAGTTTGAGGGCAGAGGTTGACCAATTGTGTCGGCGGGTCTCTGAGCTGGAGGTCATGAATCAAACTTTCAGAGACCGGGTGGACGATTGGGATGCCCAGATGGGTCTATCCCTAGTGGGATATCACTACAAAGCTTGGCTGATTGACCTGATTGCTTGCCTCACGAGATGTGGATGTGAGGTGCTGACTTTGAGGTGCCCCGGTCTTTAGAGGATTAGGATTATCCGAGCTTGATGCTACAGTATGACTTTTATTCTTCTTTTTTTTTCATGTCCTAACTTTTGCATAGGCTACCCTTTTGGGTTTTCGGCCTTTCAGACTGTCTTTACTTTTGCCTAAATTGCACCTTCGGGTTTTCAACTCAGCAGACTTTATTTTGTGTCCTAATTTTTACATAGACTGTCCTAATTTTTACATGGACCGCCTCTTCGGTTTTCGATCCATCGGACTTTTTTTTTAAGTGAGATGCATGTAAACAGAAAATGTGCACATCCATACAGATTCAATTTCAAGCAGACTTGGGACATCTAACCGAACAGAAAATGGTATTCATTCATTCACTCATTTATAATGTTTTAGCACAATGCACATTAAAGATGAAATGAAGCTAAGGACAGAATCAGTAATGGTATCCATCCTAACTAGATCCATGCCTGCCACCAACCAGTCTTTGCAGATTTTCCTGCTGATGGTGCTTACCTCTTTATCCTTTTTTTTTGCACGGATCGCCTTTTCGGTCTTCGATCTATCATACACTCTTTTTTTTTACGTGGCATCACCTGAGCTTGTCTTGATTGATGAGGTCAACGGATTGGTTTTCGCTTCCACTGGTAAAACTGCTTCCACCCTATAGACCAATGAGTATAGTGTTTGTCTAGAGGGTACTCCGGTGTTAGTTTTGTATCCTTGCAAGACAAATGATAGCATATCGGCCTATCCTTTGTAGGTGATTGTCGTTTGGATGGAATCTTGTGAGCCACTTTTATCGCCCCATTGGCTTGTGGGAGAGATAATCTATGATGCTCTATCTCTTTTATTCTTTAACACTATGTTTTTGCCCCTTGGAATAGTAGGCCATCATTAGTCACGATATGATAATGCTTTTTGCTTCTTCTTCTTCTTTTTTTGTTTTTTGTTTTTTGTGTTTTTTGGAAGTGACATTCATATATGACTCCACTTCTACCCACTTCGAGAAGTAGTTGATGGCTGCGACCATGGAGCGATGCCCATTCGAGTCTACAGAGCTCCTGCTTGGTTGATTCCATCTTCGAATCCTTCAAAGCTTGGTGTTCATTAATCATACGGTTAGGCAAAGATTCCCATGTGCTTTCATGGTACTTTTACAAATTTTTTTATCCTTTCATCAGGCGTGAGATCTTTTGAGACGGATATCCTTTTTAGGTCTTCATCTGTCCTTAGATTCATTTCATACATTGATGCATCATGTATGCTAAAGACATTAAATGAATGTTTGTATGCAGGCAAAGCTCCATTCGAAAGAATATCACACAAGTAACTGAAACCAAATTCTATTGAATTAAACACTGAGAGGTTGTTCACAAAATAAATGATAAAGATAACAAAAGTAAAACGAACTAAAACATCAAAATGACTATCGTCCTCCACATGCGGAGGGTCTTCTTTTATTATAGCCTCATTGTCCTCAATAGCTTGTGCATCTGAATCACCTAAAGTTGGGCAAGGGATTATTCTGAATGCTAGGTTTCAGAGTCGGCTCGACGATCCTTCCATCAGTGACCAACTGCTTGATAGCCTTAATCAACTGGGTGCATTCATTTGTAAGGTGACCCGTCATCACATGGTAAGAGCAGAAATTGTCTTTATCTGCCTCAGCCGGAGGCGAAAATGGCCTCAAACTCTGCAACAACCCAGCTTTTCTACACTTATCATAGATCAGGCTTACTCACTCAGCCCACAGACTAGTGACCCTTTGAGGAGTCTACCTTCCTTGGATCACGGCGGCCACGCCCGCCTCTTGCACTTCAAATGGAGCTGCATCCAGAGTCGTCTTAGCATTGGACCCTGCTGAAGTAGCCTTAGAGCTGTTGCCCTTGTACCCTTGAGAGTACCCTTGGTTATTTCTGTAGGAGCCTGAACCCTATCTGCCTCTCTGCTCCTCTTCCTCGTATCGCTCGATACGCTTGGCAAATTCAACCACTTCATTGAAGGAGTGGAATCTTTTCAGTTTCATTTTATCCCTGTATTGGGGTAGACTACCATCCACCAACTTTATAATGAGTGATTCCAACTTTGGTGCCCCATCCACCAAAACTTGCACATCCATCCACTATTTGTAGTAAGCCGGGAAGGACTCATTTGGCTTCTAGTGGATTCTCTCTAGGTCTTCGAGGGTAGTCTCTACTTGGGTATTGTAAGCGTACTGCTTTACAAAAGCTTCAGATAGGTCCTCCCAAGTAGAATGGGTGTACAGAGGCATCTTCATATACCACTTCGCCGCAGCACCCCTCAGAGTAGTTGGAAACAGGTTTAAGAGGTGACCTTTCCCAATCCCTATGCTAGTAATCAACCTCACATAACTATCCAAATGGGCTTCCGGCGGGCCTTCCCCGGTGTAGGGAGGAAGATAGGGCATGTAAAAACCAGCTGGGAGCAGCTCTCCTCCATCAGCCATCAAAGTAGTTGGGTTGACATACTTAATAGGGTTATAGTGCACCATCTCCTTCAGCTTAGGTAGCATGGCTTCAATATCAGAAAATTTCTGATGGAGATGCTTTTTCAGCATCGTCTCAATCGAGGCTTCCCGTGCCATCTCAAAGACCTCATCCTCTTCGGACTGACGGTCGGGTTCTCGGTGCTTAATCACTCCACCACTTCCTTCAGGAAGGGTTCCTCCAGCACCATTAGTAACTTGGACAAATTGCTGTCCCTCACTTCCAATCGAAGTCTAAGCCAGTGGAACAGTCTGAACAGGGATGGTGTTTATCACAGCCTGCACTTTTTCCCTAAGAGTAGCCTTGAACTCGTCTGAGGTTAGGAAGCTCCTCATAAAAGCAGCCATATCAAAAGGAAAATTTCCACTGTTTCCGTCGGCCATCTCCGCTCTTTCCGCTTCTTCTAACAAAACCTGACTGTCAATTAGTAGAGTAGGCAACTGAATTTTGACCTCCCGATCTAAGTCTAACCCTGAGCTGATTCCCTCCACGGTGATAGGCTCTGATTGAACTGATTGAATAGGTGGGTTCGGCTTTGATTCAACACGAACTAACCATTTCGAGGTGCGACTCCAAACTGCACATTCAACATAAGGTTAGAAGCTCGGATGCATGTCATGGACCTAGACTCGACACACTAAATGGCGTGTATGGTGTGTTCATGTTCATGATCGGATGATGCTTTATGGATGTGGACGATGATGAAAATGACTTTTATGTTTTCTTTCCTTTTGTTTTGGATGTTCCAAGCATACCCCATTCCATGTAAAAGACAATGCAAAAATCTCACGTGTGGGCCGGCACATGGACAGAAGTACGGCGCCTTCGGGGCACCTAGTGGATGTCATTAAATGATCATATGTGTACCGACATATAGACGGAGGTTTGATGCTTCGTTGGTCATTGAAATGACATGTGATCATCATATGGGAGCCATTCCATAGACAGAGGTTCGATGCTTTTATGGCATCTTAGATGAAGTGATGTCACAATCAAGTCGCGTGTAACCCAAGACACGGACAGCATTTCAACATTCATGGAACACCTTGCATGATTTAGGCATGTTATGAAATGTCCTAATATGAGTACTAACTCGACACTCATGGAGTACCTTGAATGAATTATCGATGTTATAGAACTATCCGATGTGGATCATAACACACAAGCAAGACTTTGGTGTTGCCATGACACCAATGGTGAATGGTCATGATCTCATATGATGATATTGTGTGATCCACCACATGAATATAAGCCTAAGACCATTGTGGCCCTCTAATAGTGCAATGATGTAATGAAATAGCCAAGTCCAATCCAGTGCATAGGCAAAATACAAGTAATCTTGGGGATTCCCGATATGTCATGAAATGAAATGGTTGTGAAGGGCATATCTAGAACATCCTTACATTTTGGATGGGATGAGATGGTATGAATGCCTATGACATACAGAATGCAAATGGCTACACAAAAACATGGTTAGGATGCATGACATACAAGATGATGTCGTGTATGCTTTATGAAATGCAAACACACAAGATGTATATGACACACGAGTAAGATGTTATGGCTGCACGAAAAATATGGTTAGCATAATACCATACGTATGATGATGCTTGCGAATGGCTGTATAAAAATGTGGTTAGAAAATGGCACACGGATGATGCCTGTTTGTAAAGGTAAAAAATGAAAGCACCATCGAACAAACATTATCACACGCAACAATATGCTCACCCTTCCAACCTTATTCCTCCTTTCGATCGTTCTCGCATTCTTCCCAGGTATTGGGTCTCTTTGGCATCAATCGGGGATACCAAAGGCGTACTCTCAATGTCCATTTTTAGATATATGTTTTGGTAACCCTAAGGGGAAGTTGCTAGGCCATTACATGAAGGTATGAGCCAAACCAAGGGTCGTACAGGTTCCCATAGTAAAATATACTCCTTACTTCTCCCCACTCAAGGGTCCAAACGATGGGGTACGTACAAGGCTATGAGAGGTTTACCCCTCGGGTGCCTCCAATCCTAGCGGAAGAGGTAGGTCACCTTTGGAAGTAAACTGGGCTTAATCATGTATAGGAGAGATTAAAGAAGAGAAAATGTCATGCTATGCGGTTATGGATGAGATATCGAGTTATGAATTAATAATTGACTTCAAGTGAGGATGTACTTCAATTGTTGCCTAAGTTCCTTAAGTTTTTTTATGAAAAACTTTTTGAAAGAAATCGTCATTCCCCAGCAGAGTCGCTACTGTGAGCGAACGATGTTTTTACGAAACGCGCGGTGAAGCGGGAACCGAGGGTTTTCTTTTTGAAGTGATGAGTGTTTATGTGGTTTGGAAAACATGTTTTAATCTTCTTTAAGAAAGCCTTTCATTTTATTGGAAAAACCCTTTTGTAGAATACTTAGTTGTGAATTTTGGAAAATAGGTTTTTAGAAAATCCCCATTTAAACTTAAAGATCTCAAACCTAAATTTTGAGATTAGATACAGAGTCCCCACCCAAATCAGCTCATCCGCGAAATTCCGATATAGCTCCCTACCAAGTGTAGACGCGGTACCTAATCCAGAGATTCAAGGTTTGGGCAACACATCTACTAATCCTCACTTATTTTCAATTATTATTTCATAATATAATATAACATCCACTTAGTTCTACTCATTTTATCTTCTTTTATTTTTAGTTAATGCTCATACACATGACATAAATATAAATCCAAAATAAAGTGCAGAGAAGTAAAAGTGCAGGAAAAGTAAGGTAGAGGCCAAATTATACAACCCATAAAAAGAAAAAGCTCTTATCCTCACCATTACAATCGCCTAGATACAAGAAAATCTAAATAAAAAAAAGTACAATCTCGTAGAATACACGGTTTAGTCTATTAAATACATCCAAAAGTAAAAATAAAAATAAAGAAAAATAAAAGCTGCAAGACAAATTGGTTAGCACAAATATATAAATCATATCAAGGACTCACATAAGACAGAATAGGGGTATTTTGGGAAACGGGATCATACATAGGGGGGTAATCGAGAAGTCCGGGCGACTACTCGACTAAACCTGGAAAACATTTTATTAAAACGCCCTGTAGATTTTGTGGATGAAAAACCAATTTTGAAAACAATTTGGCTCATTTTACATGCATTTTCGAACTTTTAGCAGGCCGGATATCCAGGGATCTGGGGGTCCCGTTCGTGAGTGGGCCTAAATTAGACATTCATCTAAGGTCGAAAAGTGTAAACACACCAAAAATCTGTTTTGAATTGAAATTAGACACAAAATTACAAGTTAGAGGCCTAAAAGGGCAAAACTGTAATTCTATTTCTCGGGCTATAGCCGAGCGGCTATAGGTTACTGCCGTGCTGTTGTAACATCTACAGCCGAGCGGCTGTAGTGATCCAGAATCAAATTTTCGGTTTTCTTTCTCGTTTTGAAAATCATTTTAGAACTTTGACAATGTCGGGCAATCTGGGACTTCTGAAAACTCATGAAACTCAACAAGAATGGATCCGATCGGATCAAACGAGTCCGAAAATCCCTAAAAACCCGAAATCACCAAATTTCGATCTCACATCCATCAATAAAAATTAGAAAACCATGAATCTAAGCATGTATGGATGTGATTAGACCGATAATATTCATAGAAAACACATTTGATTTGAAAACAGAAACATTATCGATCGATCTAGGGCATTCGAAGCTTCTGCCCTGAAGATTACAGCTGAGCGGCTGTAATTAGAAGACTATAGCCGAGCCACTGTAGGTCATAGCCGCGCGGCTGTAGATTACAACCCCGCCCCTATAGAGCATTACAGCCGTGCCACTGTAGGGCATTACAGCCGTGTCCCTGTATGGCATTATAGCCATGCCATTGTAGGGTATTACAGCCGTATCGCTGTAGGTTACAGCCGCGCCACTGTAGGTTACAACCACGCGGCTATAATCATCAAACGGGGTGGCTATAGCTGGGTTTACTTCCAGATTTGATAAAAATGTAAAACCATAAACAAATAACACCCAGAACAAATGAAAAGGGGTTTTTATGGCCTCTTATTGTATACATTGTCTGTATTCCAGCGTATTGGATCACCAGAAACGGATTTGGTCGTCGGAAAAAGCCTTAAAATCACAAACAACCCGAAATTGCCAAAACTTGAACGAACCCTGAATTGGCCCGAACAAACACCATATCGATCAGGATTGCCCTCCAATTTGATTTATTTGATAACCCTAATGTTTTCTACGGATTAAGATTAAGATTGACTGCTTTCTGAACAAATTTAGGGAATTCTCTCTCTAAAAGCCCTATTTTCTCTCTCTAACTCTCCCCAAGAACCTTAATTTTTGTGTTTAATTTTCTGAAAACCCTGTCTATTCTGTCCCCCTATTACCATTTCTATGGCTTTTATATCGCCCCAAAATAGGGTTAAAATCTGAATTAATGACTGATTTCTGCTTATTTAGAAAATCTGGTGATTACAGCCGTGCGGCTATAGTAGACTACAGCCGTGCGGCTGTAGTGGACTACAGCCGAGTGGTTGTAATGACCATATTAGCCTATTTCTACATTTTTCTCCTTTTCTCTTTGGTTCTTTCAAATGCTCACTCAACCTTCTTCAGGGTTCTGTACCAAGACTTGTCACACATATTCGGGTCATCTGGGATATCTTCGGCACCATTCCAGTCACTCCAAACCTGCCTCACATTTATCCATGAAAAAGGTAATTATAGCTTTCATCACCAAGGTCGGGAAAAAACTCGTGCTCACACTAGGGTTTCTCACTTATTCTTTGAGGATGATAGCTTTCTATTTTATCGAGCTAGTAAAGCTGAGTGCCTTATTGTGAAGGAATGTTTAAGCCTTTATGAGATGGCTTATGGGTAGAAGGTTAATTATATGAAGTCTTCTCTTTCTTATACTTCAAATGTTCAAGAGGAGGTTCGTGTTAAACTCTATGATTTGATGGTTATTAGATAAGAAACGGTGAATAATAAATACTTAGGGTTTCCAGCTAGTGTGGGTAGGAAAAAAGAAGAGGTTTTCGCTTATGTGGTTTATATGGCTTGAAAAAGAATATGAGGCTCGAACCATAAGAAATTATCCAAGGAGGGTAAATTGGTTCTCGTTAAATTGGTTGCATATGCATTACCTTTATACATTATGAATGTTTTTCTTCTTTCGATTCAAACCTTATTTAGTGTTGGAGAAACATTTTAATCGGTTTTGGGTGGGATGATGAAAGCCAAAGTAGTATTCACTAGCTTCGATGGGAAAGGATATGTGTGAATACTCAGTGGGGAGGTTTTAACTGTTGGGATTTTTCACCGGAAATCACCCGATAAAAGCGGAAGAACGCGGTGATTTCCTCAAATCCAGTCCCAGGACCAATTGAAGTGGAAATTGAAAAACTTAAAATTAAACAGAAAGGGATTAAATTTCTTACCAGAAATGTCTCTTTCTAGAGATGGATGATGACTGCAGAATTCAAAATAGAATTCCTCCTCGTTCCCGTACACGAGCGCCTAACGAACACCGCACGTGCTAGCGTCAAAAATCACGAAGATTAGAGAGTGAGGGAGGGAAGGAGAATTCGGCCAAAGGGGGCTACACACATGTGTGTTGGCCGAATTCCCCTAAGGGTTTTTAACCCTAGGGCTTCCAAATTCCCTTGCTGGAATTTGGGCCCAGTCTAGCTTCTTTGTCTGTGTGGGCTTCCTCCTTTTAATTCAGGCCCAAACTTATTTTAATTAGTCTGGTCTAAATCAATATCAAGCCCAATTTTAATTAACCCATGTATTTAATATATTACTCCAAGTAATATATTATTTACATTTAAATTAAAATTGGTTTGACTAATTAATTTAATCCATCAAATTAAAATTAAGTCTTCACAAAACAAACTCATATGTAAACCTACACATATGAATATTTCCACCTAGGAAATAGTCTCATAATTAATCCAATTAATTATGTGAAGCCAAATATTAATTTTATTATAATGATCAATCCAATTGATCCTTGTAATATAATTAATATATAGAGTTCTCTCTCTCTAGAGTGTACACTCCAAATGTACTTGTGATTCTTTAAATCGGTGTCCAGTCGCTCAATGTGTACGATCCCGTGGGCCCATCTTTATGTTGGCAGCGGGCCTTTGGCCCGCAGACTGCAGTTGGGCTCTAGCAAGCCACTGCAGCCCCTAATTAAGATGGAGATGGCAGTCTAACTAATATCATAACCCTGTAGTTTAAACTTGCACATCCCATGTCATTGATATCGGTGTCCAACACAGAGGCATGGATTGATCACCCTCTTTTGTGTCCGGACATTAACTTGATCCCGAATGTGCTGATGCTCACAAACAAGTTCCAACTTGTTTGGGTGTGGCCACACTCTTATCAGTCACATTCATCAAGTGGCCGGTGATACCTTCTCAGCTGGTTACTGAGTGACAAATCCCTTCTACATATCCATAGTATTACCATGTTCAGTGACATACCCGAAAGCACCCATACTTGGCACCCTATTACAGGCCCTTTAGGCGTACCCCTAAGTATGCGACTTCACATGTAACACCATCATATGGTCAGGTCAAAGGATCCATACAAGTACTACATGAGAATCCATTGTGATACCATACCATGTGGATTACTCGTTTAGTGGATCTGTCCAGTACCATGCTTCCAGGCATGTACCCATTAACTTGGTTGACATTCCATGTCCAATGACCGGTAAGACACCGCCATACAACCAGGTTAATGATAGTCTATTGTTCCATTCATTCCCATGACTGGAACAGACTACGGATCTATTTATGGTCATATCGTTTACCCTATCCATGGTCTTACTGCTAAGTGCATGACACTCGTCGTCATGGATATAGATATGTCCATTGGATACTTCATTTAATATATTGCACAAGATAGATATAATAAATGAATTGATGCCTTTATTAATGACACAAATGAGTACAACACATAAATCCAATAAATGTATAGTACAAATACAAGGACCAATGCCTCGGGACTAGGGCATTTCCAACATTAACTTCAACTGCCTTCATGAATTAGATGTAGCTTTGCTGGGAAAGCAAGCATGACTGTTGTTATCATCTCTTGACCTCTTGGTGTCGAACATTTATAAGGCTTATTATTTCTTAGATTCAACCTTCTTAAAGGCCACTCTATGGGGGAATCCAAGTCATGTTTGGCGAAGTATTTATGTGAGTTGGGAGCTGATTGCTGCAGGTTTGAGGTGGAGAGTGGGAAGATGAGATCATATTCCAATTTGGAATTCTTTGTGCTTGAATAATAAGATTCCACTTATTCGATATCACAATTTATAACCTATTGGTTTAATTTGGGTTAAAAAAATTAATGGCACCACTTGAAGGAGGGTGGAATTACAGTTTGGTAAAGTCAATTTTTAGTGAGGCTGACCACATCGTATCTTGCAAGTTCTGGTGTCACATGGTAGGAACTATATTTTATTTATTGGGGTTCAAAGCTAAAGGGTTCTTCTTAATCAAATCTGCATATTATTTCTCAACAAAGACTTACTATGATGCAGCAAGGTTGGAGTGTCAGTTGAGCGATTGTGGAGTCTTTTTTTTCTTGCAAAAATTAAATTGTTTCTATGGTGGACTATTGTGTTTAATTTTCCAACATTGTATACTTTAGCTAAAAGACATGTTGATTTACCTTCTTTCTTATGCCCGATTTTTGATTCAGAAGTTATAACAACTGAACATATTTTCTTCAATTATATTTTTTCTTATAAGATTTAGCAGCAAGTGGGTTTAAGGGCTGTAGTTGGCTCTATGGTTGATTTCCAACAGTGGTGGGGGTAGCTTATGTCAATTGCAGATGGTACAGGGATTGGACAGGATTTGTGTTATCCTGTAGGGGTTGTGGTTGTCAGGATTCATCCCGGTGTAAATGAAAATTTTTACCCAGCGGAAGCAAATCGATAGACATTTGAATATGTGACAAGACCGAATTGCTTAGACTATAGAGTAAAAACAAACAGACTCTATCAGAAAGCTATTAAATTCACACCTATGTCGTCCCCACAATAGATTGAATATGAATCCTTGCAAATGATCTCTACCCTCACACACACGGAAGCCTACGGATTGAGCATGTGTGCTAGTACGAGAACTATGAGCTCTCCTTTCTTAAAAAAAATTTACTGAAGTTTATTAATTTTTGGCTGAAATTCCTTGCTTATACAATTGTAATGATCGAATCCTTTTTTCTTCTCAATTAGTGAAGTTTCCTTAACCAAAACCAATTACTATAATTTGGAAAGGAGGAGACTATGAGTCTTAAATAGGCTTTGAGGTACACTAGAGGGGGGTGAATAGTGTATATACCTGAATAAAAATTCTTTTACGAAAACCTTTATAATCAAAAATAGTTTTACCCAAGAAACAAGTTTTACTTTAAAATAAGGAATAAAATAATTTGTAAAACTTGTAAAGATAATTGCTTTTAAATAAAAAGTCTTCAAAAGCTATTATTGCTAAATATAAATGCAGAAATATAAATGATAGTAATTAAAGAGAGTAGGAATAGAGAAATTTGCTACACATAGATTTATAGAAGTTCGGACCAACTATCCTACTCATGTCCCCAAGTGAACCACTTGGGATTTTCCACTACAGTTCCTTTAATGGTAGGAATCAAACCAAGTGATCTTTCTTCTGTCCAAGATCAGAACCTACTTCTATCTAAGATTAAGACAATGATCCTTCTTCAGTCTATGATCGAGACAACCGTTACTTTTTGCAAATTAAAACACCAAACTTTCACAACTTGTTCTTTTCCAAAGATCAACAACAAAACTTTTACAAAGCCTTGTTGATATAACTCTAATCAATAAAGCTCCCCCTTACACTAATATCCCTTAGTGTGAAATTACAATTCACTCAAAGTATTTGATTTGTAAGTGTATGAATTGTTTTGATGAAGACTTGAATTTCTTTTAATTGCTCCTTTTGAGTTTGTTGGAAAGACTACTCAAGAATGCTTTGATTGCTTTAAATGTATTGAATGCTTTGTAAATTGTCTTCCCAAGTTGAAATGCTTGTAATTATCTTCTATTTATAAGCATTCGAGAAGTGGTTTGGAGAAGATAATCAAATTTTGTTTAGGTCTCTGAAACTAGCAGTTGCTTAGTATTCAACCCTATGAAGCTTAATTTTAATTTTTTTTAGGTCTCTAAAACTAGCCGTTGCACAGTGTTTAGCCATCTGAAGATTTGTAATGAACTTTGTTCAGGCCTCTAAATGTATCCGTTATATAGTGTTCAGGTCCTTAAATTTTTTAAAGTGAATTTCTTCAGGTCTCTGAATGTAGCCGCTATATAGTGTTCAAGTATATGAAGGTTTGAAGTGAACTTTTTCAGGTCTCTAAATATAGCCATTATACAGTGTTCAGGTCTCTAAAAATTTGAATTGAACTTCTTCAGGTCTTTGAATGTAGCCGTTATACAGTGTTCATATCTTTGAAGATTTAAAGTGAACTTCTTCAGGTCTCTGAATGTAGCCGTTACATAGTGTTTAGGCCTCTGAAGATGTGTAATAGAATTTCTTAAGTCCTCAGCCTCCTGAAGCAATCTTACTATTCCAAAATTTTTATCTTCTTTTAGTAATTTCCTTCCAACGTCTATGTTGTCTTCATCTTATACTTTATTGACTAATTAAAAATAAAATCACATTCATTTTTAAATAATTCTCAAAGTATTTATTTATTTTTTTTATCTTCTTCAAATGTAAAGTTTTTTTCATCAAAACAAGGTTCAACAATCTTCCCCTTTTTGATGATGACAACTATATCATATCTTGATTTTATTGAAAAGAAAAAAAATTAAACTTCAGAATAATTATTCTATTTAGTGCGAAATAAGCTCCCCCTGACGTTGTGATCTCCTGATGGATTTTTCTTAAATAAATTTAAAAATTCTGGTATTAAGAAAATTTATTTGCAAAATGAGAATTGAGGAGATTAGTATGTATTCTACTTTGAAATTTTAGCTATTGAATTTTTCAAAAACCTTTCCAAATTGAAAAATCTTTTTCAATAACTAAAAGATATAAATGGGCTTTTTATTAAAGTAAAAAGATAAAGATGAGAGATTTGGCCCATTATCCCAAAATTTGAATAAAACCATGTATTTGCTTGTTTTGGATTGTAGAGAAATTATCCATAATGCTATTGAGTCCATAATGAGTTGTTGCATTGAGCTCTTGTTGAGTTTGAGGATATTCCTTAGAAATAAATCTGTCTTTAAAGGAAAATTAATGGATCATACTCATATAGAAATTTTTCTTTTACTTTGTCATAGAATAGCTTGATGCATGTGACTAGAAGTGAGGATCCAAAAGTCAAAGTCATAGACACAACATAAGTTGGTGTATCATTTTTCCTGTACAATCACAAAATCTTTCTACCAAAAAAAAAAAAATAACTTCGTCCCATTATTCATACTGTAATATGATCATATAGCAATAATAAACTTGATTTCAGCAAGCATTTTTAATAGTATATAGCTATAGTATATACTATGCAATCTCAGGCTATATTAGTGCTGCAAATGCCATATTAACATAGTCAAAACAATAGCATAATGTATGTTAAGCTTTCTTGAATGCTTAACAAATTCTCCACCATATAAACAGTATAAAATAGCACAGTGTTTTGGCAAACCCAACACAGAATAGGCACATTCATATTTGTCTACCAGATCAAGTTACTCTGCATGTTATACTTCCATATACTCATATCAGCATGCATCACTTCACATTATGTCACTAAGGTATGTAGTAACTTTTAACACAAGCTAGAACAGAACTAAATGTGAGGGCACACTTATCTTAACAACATGATATCTTGTAATAGTATCTAATTTGCAGTCATACTAATAAAACATATCAACATGTATGGTGCTTAAAACTAAATGGCAAAATGCATCCAAAACCCCCTGATCTTTCTTCTTTTATGCAATCATCCCCATGATCTTTGTTTTACCTACATTGAGTACATGATCTTTTATTTTTTTGTCTAGTCGCCTGCACTTTTTATGGCCCCTTACGCGTGTAACCCAGTCCCCGTTATCTGGCGCGTCAACCGTTATGTATGCTAGGCAAAACACACCAAAAACCCCTGATCTTTCTCCTTTTATCTAGTCATCCCCATGATCTTTGTTTTACCTACATTGAGTACATGATCTTTTATTTTTTTGTCTAGCCGCCCGCATTTTTCACAGCCCCTTATGCGTGTAACCCAGTCTCCGTTATCTGGCACGTCAACCGTTATGTATGCCACGTCATCCGCCACATCAGTGTTTTGGTCCCATTTACCCATACCTATACCCAACCCAAAAACCCAACCAACCTAGCTAATATAACCCGACCCAAAATGCTGAAACCAGGTTTTTACATTCTAAAATAACGCCTTCTTCTTCTTCTTCTTCTTGAATTTGTTCAAACCCTAATACTAAAACCAGTTACCAAAACCAGTTTTAGAAGAAGAAGAAGAAGGCATTATTTTAGAATGTAAAATCCAGTTTCAACATTTCGGGTCGGGTTATATTAGCTGGGTTGGTTGGATTTTTGGGGTGGGTATAGGTATGGGTAAGTGGGATCAAAACGCTGATGTGGTGGATGACATGGTATACATAACGGTTGACGTGCCAGATAACGGAGACTGGGTTACATGCGTAAGGGTGTAAGCTCTGGAATTTTCTAGACTAAAAAAAAAAAAGAATTGTCGACGCGCCACGACTGTAATTACAGTCGTGGGGCTGTATTACAGTCGTATAACTGTAATACAGTCATACGACTTTATTAGCGGAGCAAGTACAGTAGTCCGTACCTGTAAAATAAAAAATTTGGATTGATGGGAGGGGCAATTAATGCCCGAAGTTTGCAGCAATTAAACCAGAAATAAAAGAAGGAAAGAGAGGAGAGACAAGGGCTTTTGGATCTTTGGAATTTTGGGAGATTTGAGAGAGAAATTGATAGAGAAAAGAGAGAAAAAGGAGAGAAAAAGAAAAACCTCAACATAAAGCTCAATCTTTTCCTCCTCTTTTGCTTTTGATTCTTAAGTGTTAAAGTTTAAAACTTGATAGAAATCATAGGTTAATAACTTGACACTTAAAACTCAATCAATTTCAGAACTTAAACCCATTAAAATCCGTGACATTTTGGGAGATTTTGGACTTGATTTTGGGAACCTTAGCTCAAAGGAAAAGAAGCAATTTAGAGGTGATTGGGGCGTTTCCAGCAGTCAATCATACGGTGGATCAGTGCCACAAAGGTAAATATACCTCAAACCTTCATTTTCTTGCTTTTTCTAGGTCATTTGGTGTGTTTTTGTGCATAAAACCCAATTTTCAGGCTTGCTGAATCTGGAAATCAAGAACAATCGTACGACTGTTCTTGTGGTGAAGAACAGTCGTACGACTGTAATTGCAGTCGTACGAGTGTTCTTGATTTCCTACGGCCTTGTATGACTGTAATTACAGTCGTACGAGTGTTCTTGATTTTCTACGGCCTTTTGTTTTATTTGAATAAAATTTTGGCGATTTTCTGCAATTGGAGGGATTACAGTCGCACGACTGTAACTTCCGTCAGGGCAGAATTTCTAGAATAATCCTTAAAATTTCCCAAAAATCCTACAAATTCAAAAAAATAGAAAATCACCAAAAATGAATTTTGTTGTGTGCATTCACGACCTTAGATTAAATTTTCAATGTTATTGCATTTAGAACAATACAACGACGGAGACCCAAATCTCCCGAAAACTGATCCACCTCACATGCTAGATTAAAAAAAATGGAGAAAAAAAAATATTTTCAAAATGATTTTCTCATAAAACACAATACAAGGATGTTTCAAAATTGTTTTCCAGGTCTAATCGAGCCGGCTAGCCGAGCCGACCCCATTATCCCTTAATTGCATGCCCCCGAACTCCTTAAAATCCCATTCTGTTTAATTTGAGTCCTATTTGTGGTGTGCTATAAATTGTGCTAACCATCTTTTTTGTAGCTTTTCATTTATTTTATTTTCAATTTTGATGTAATTAATAGATTAATCCGTATATTTTAGGCGGTTGTAAATTTTTAGATTATCGTGTATTTTAGGCGTTTGTAAGGTGAGGACGAGAGTTTTTATTTTCATTCGATCGGGTTGTAATAATTTAATTATTTACTGTTTTATTTTATTTTATCTGTGTGTACGCTGCATGCTTTTATTTAATAAAAATGAATTTTAGAAATTTAAAATACCATCTATGAACATTGGCCAAATTTTATTTTGATTAGATGCAAAATAGGGGACTTGTCCGGACCTAAATCTTTGGATAGTATAGCGGCCTTTCGTGCGGTTCAACTACACTGTAATTTCCCGGTTGAGCTGAGCCGGGTGACGACTCCTACACTATCTATCGAGACTTAGTTCTCGATTCTTTTATGAAACAATTTAATTTTCCAAAAATGAATTTCCATTCCAAAAACCCCACGCGATGGAGGGTTGCTCGATATCGAGGCTCCCTTCCGAGAGAGTCCGTATTCCATCGAAAACGTCATCCGCTCACAGTGGCGACTCCGCTGGGGATCTCTTACAAAATTTTTTTTCTAAAAACTTAAAAGAATTTGATAAGCCTTGAAAAGTGTTTAATCAAAATAAGGTGGATGATTCTTGTATGGTATTTTATTTTGCATTCTTTAGTTATACATTTTTGCATTAGGTTATGTATCCCATTTTAGCCCGGTGAATTGTTGAAGTGTCGCCTATGTTCCTCTTGGTCTTAGGGGCACAGATACGAAACACCACCCATAGCCTCGTACGAACCCCTTCGTTCGGATCCTTGAGTGGGGAGAAGTGAGGAGTATATCCTGCTATGGGAGCCTTGATTTTAACCTGACTTGGACTGAACTCATATAGGCAACCTTAGTTGGATTCCCTTAGGATACCAAAATAAATTGTTTGAATGCTATAAAATCACGCCTTCATCATCCCCAGTTGATGATCGAAGAGAACCCACCCCTCCTAGGACTCGGTTAGAATTTTCAAAGACTGACCACATTTGGAGGAATAAGGTTGGAGGAATACGCCTCGTGTGCTATGTGTTTCTTGCCCTCTCGTGACATAGCATCATTGCCATTTTTGTGAACATGACACGCCATACACGTAAAGCATTTGTGTGATACTACCTCACATCTATTGTGCAGCCACTTGCATTTTATTTTCATGTGTGTAAATACATTAATCATCTGCGTGACATTCATATTAACCATTACTTTTGCAGCCATAACATTATATTTGTGTGTTAACATTCTCACAAGAATACACGACATCATTATGTGTGTGATGCATTCTAACCACGTTTTTGTGCAGCCATTTGCATTTTTGTGTGACATAAGCATTCATGACATATAATTTCATTTAAATTAAGGACATTCCAAGGATGCCCTTCACGATCATTTCATTTCATAACATATTGGGAGTCCCAAAACTACCCGTGTTCCGCCTGTGTACCCCGATTGCACTCAGCCATTTCGCAAATACCATGTCATTCAATATGAGACCATAACGGTCCTAGGTCTATTTTCGTGTGACGGTTTGCACGATGTCATTTCATAACAACATATCCATCCATCATAGGCGTCACGGTAACGCCGAAATTCTGCTTGTGCATCATGGTCCACATCGGACCATTTCATAACATTATGAAACCACTTAAGGTACTCCTCGAGTGTCGGACTAGTACACACATAGGGGCATTTCATAATATCATCAAATCATAAAAGGTGTTCCCTGAACGCCGAACCTCTGTCCGTGTCCCCAGTTACACATGACTCTCTTATAACATCACTTCATATCACATGCCTCAAAAGCATCAGAATTATGTCCATGAGCCGGCCCTCACGTGACCATTTCATTTTATTTCATAGACCTACAAAGCATCGGAATCCTATTCGTGTGTCGGCACATACGTGACCATTTCATAAAATTCATTAGGTGCCCCGAAAGTGCCGAACTCCTGTCCGTGTGGCGGTCCACATGTGATCTTTTTGCATTACGTTTTGCATGACATTAGGTGTTCTTGGAATGTCCGGAAATAATAATAATAATAATAAATGGAAATCATCTTCATCATCATCTCTCATCACGTCATTTCACCCATTCATCATAAATCATCTTTAATGCCTCACTTTTCATGTCATCATCCCATTCATTCATTGTCCCTGACATTTCCTATATGATGTCAAGCAGAGTAAACTGGATCGACTTAGGACAAGATCTCAGGCTCTGAGGGCTGTTAAGGAACAAAGAGCAGAAGAAACAGAAAGTGAATCTGATTCCTGGGAAGAATTTGAGATGGCCAATCCAACACGTAGTCTTGCTAATGCCTTGAAGGATTTCCTGAGATCATAGGATTTCCGTGACATGCGAAAGGAGGAAATGCGAGTTGTTGCGAGGGAAGCTGGGGAAACTGGCACTAATGGGGCCGGAAAGGAGAAAGAGGCTGAATCATCCTAGCAGGGTGGTGATACCTCGGCTAGTTTAGAGAAGCTGCAGGAAATTAAGGCAGCTATGGAAAGAAAAATGAAGGCGAAGTGTTTTGAGATAGATGAAGTTGTGGCCCAGCTGAAGAAAGGGGCCAGTGTCAGTTCTGAATCAAAGAAGGTGGTTAATGTGGAAGCCATGATCAGCAAAGGCATCGAGACTTTTCCTATTGGCTTTCAAGTGCCAAAGGATCCTTCTTACAAAGGAATGGGTTCACCAGAAGCCCATGTGAATCTCTACGCCCGAGTCATGTTGACGGTAAGCGCCACTAAGCAATAACTAATTTATCTCTTCCCGACTACACTTGAGGGAGGAGCATTGGGTTGGTATAATTCTCTGTCGGAGGAAGAGCAATCAGACTGTGAGGCTTTATCGGTGGCCTTTATCAAATATTACAGCTTTAACACCAAGATTCAGGTGAAGCTGTATGATTTGGAATGAATTAAGCAAAAGCCCAATGAGTCTTTTGATGAATATTATCAATGATGGATGAACAAGATGATCTTGCTGAAAAACTACCCTGATGAAGATGAATTAATCCAGAAGCTGATAGATGGTAGTAGGGACATCTTCAAGAGCAACATGAAGTGTATAGTATGGCCATGAAAATTAAGAGAGATGAAGAGGAAAAGACTACAAGCCATAAGGGAAGCAGAAGCTCTGGGTACAGCTCTGGGTATAGATAAGCTACTGCAGCTGGGTCAAGCAGTGGATCTGGCTCTAGTTCTGCAAGTAAAGTAGGACTGGTTTCTGAAGTTAAATATGCTGGGGTTGCTGTGGTGTCTCAGCAATGTGGAAATCAAAGAAGAGGTCCGGACGGGCATGGCATATCACCTTGGACCTTCTCCTTGGCCAAGATATTTACCAAGTGTAGAAATGGCAGTTTGTGAAGTTCTCTCAGAACATTTGAGAAGCCAGCAGAAGAAGATAAGGATAATTTCTGTACCTACCATGTCATGGTGGGACATAGAACTAATAATTGCTACAAGCTGAGAGCCGCTTGAAGGGGATTAAATCACACAAAACAAATACGCAGCGGAAAGAAAAGGATTAATCCCCGCCATGGATCCATGTATATTGCATTGAATTGGAAAGAGGGTTAAAGAATTACCTTAATTCTTTGAAGGTTGAATCAATAGGAACCAAAATTGCTTCCCTCTACGGTTGATCCACACGGAGCAATACGTCCACCGAGTGCTAGCGCCGGGATAGAAGAAACGGTTTCCTCGAATTGAGAGAGAGGCAGAAAATCAAAATCTTCTCTTGGCTTAGGAAGAGAATTTCGGCTGGCCCCTTATTTTCTTGTGGTGGCCGAATTCTTCTAGTATTATGAGTGTAGAGTTGTGTTAGGTTTAGGTCAATTGTTTCCTTAAATAATTAACCTAAATAGTTAATTATAATTATAACCTAATACACCTATTAGTTATAATTATATATTAACCCACACAATTTAATATTAATTCTCAATTAACATTAAATCAAATCAATTCTCCATAATACATATATGTATATATAATATTATAATTAATTATATCTCCATATAATTTAATTATAATATGTAGCATACTTTATGCAATATTAATCACATTAATATTTATATATACATACATAAATATATATCACTATATATATTTATTCTCTTTCTCATTCATAAATTTATTATCCAATAATAATTTATACCCGATAAGATGAACTTCATTTTGCTCTTGTGTGTGACCCCATAGGATCATATTAATTGGCAATAAGGAAATTACCATAATGTCCTTATAGGTCACAAGCGGACTCTAGCAAGCCATTACGACTACCCAATTAATATGATTGGAATGATCCAATACCTATTTATAGAATGTCATATTCCCTTTTGTCTCATTGATATCAAGATTAATTATAAGACATGGTACACTTGTCAATCTTATATAATTAATCATATGCTTTCTCGATCTCAAAGTAAACTGTTCAGACAAATCAATTGATACTCTTATCAATTATTTGAGCACGGCCATGCATTTAACAGTCTTACTTATCGAGGGGCCCAGTGATATCGCTCTCTTGTTAGAGAGGGACAAAATCCCATATCTGTCACTCACATCCCTAAGCATGAGTCACATTGCACCCAACCACAGCCTTTATAACTACTCTGTTACAAGCAGCGTTTGACTGCGTCAAAGCACAACATGAGTTCATCCCGGAATCCATGGTGACCTCAGGTCAAAGGAATCAGCTGATGACACTACTATAATCAAGATCAGTTGTGACACGTGACCATGAACTTGATCTTATAGTGGGTCTCCAGCAACATGTTCTCTAACACATTGCCCGTGAGTATAATCTGTATCTGTATACACTATATTCATCTTATGAATATCCATTATCACTCACACTAGTCTTAGTTTGTTATTACTCCCATAATAACAATCGACTAGGGAAATTTAGAATTACACAATTAATTCATGGATACATTATCATAAATACTAACATACAAATATATATGATAAAATAAGTCTTTATTAATGACTTAAGAAGATTGTTTACATAATCCAACATTGGCTTAGGGCACAATCTCTAACACCGCTATCCAGAAGCTTATCGACGAGGGAAAATTACAAGAGCCTACCAAATCCAGTACAAAGAATAATTCACTGCCAACATTTGAAAGGCAGGTCAGCATGGTACAGTTAGGGTTACTAGATGATTTTTTCTTTGCTCAAATCCTCCAAGCAAACCCCACTGTACAGTCTGTAATGGCTAATGATATTGAGGCGAACTCTGAGTGTGAGAAGCCAATAGAGCAGAAGGAAGTGAAATTTATAAGCTTGGATGATCTGGATTCGGAGGACGAATATGAAGAGTACAACTGTGATAAGACCGTTAAGCTGCCTATTGTAGAAAAGCCAAAGGTGTCCGAAGTTCAGAATGTAACAAGAAGTGGTAGGGTCTACCAACCAGTAGTGCAGCAAAATAAGAAACTCCCAGTGACCGGGTCAAGCAGTATGTCAGTGCCAAAGGAAGTTGAGAAGGAAGACTTAGTTATTTCTCAGTTAAAGAAAACCCCTACCCAAGCTAGTTTGTGGCATCTATTTTGACCTCTAAGGATCATAGGGCGGCCTTAGTAAAGAAGTTGTCAGAAATTGAGGTTTCCCCATTTCATCGCCGGAAGCCATGTGTTGTCTATTAGATAAGATCCATTCAGGGACTCCCGACATTGTATTTTCTGAAAAGGATTTGCCTAGCGAGGGAAAGGCTCACAATAAGGCCCTCTACATTAGGGCCCATGTGATGGACAAAGTAATGCCATGCGTGATGGTGGATGATGGGTCGGCATTAAACATATGTCCGTCAAAAATGCTGCCATGCTTGGGCTTGAATGAAGATGTTTTGAAAAAGTCCTCAACAGTGATCCTGGTGTATGATGACTCCAAAAGAACAGTAATAGGGACTTTCAAAACTGAAGTGGAGGTCGGGCTAGTCAAGTCAATGGTCGTTTTCACTGTGATAGACATCCCCATCACTTTCTCTCTGCTGTTGGGAAGACCATGGTTGAACCCATTAGGAGGCGTCCCTTCTACCTTGCATCAGAAAATAAAATTCTTGATAAATGGTGAGATTGTGATTGTTGAGGCAAATGCCCAATCCATGATTGCTGCTGTAAATGAAGGAGTTGTACCATTTGGCGGGTTCCAAATCGCCATGGTCGGGGAAGAGGAAGCCACAGACGCTCCAATGGTCATTTATGAAAATTATATGCCAGAGTGGCTATCCAGGTATTTGCATAAACATAATTTTATCCTGGGCATGGGACTTGGAATTAACTTGCAAGGGGTGCCTGAATTTAACATTGACTCAGGGAAGCCAAAGCAGTTCGGGCTAGGGTACACAGAGGAAACATCTGACCAGAAGAACCTGAGAAGGGGCAACAACCACAAGCTTATGATGAAACCATTCCTAAAGGTAGGAAAAGGGCTATACAATGGTCAGGCCGAGCCAGTAAGGGTCAGGAATATTGAATACCTCGGCTTTGAAATATTTTCTGATGTCATAGCCTTTGAGAAAAGCCGGGAAGAACCAATAGCCCCCGTGGTGGTAGAAGAGGTAGCTACTAAGTTTTTTGTTCTATAAAGTGAGCCTCCTAAAGTGATAGCAAAAGCAGTGGAAGTGGCTGAAGAGAAAAATGAAGAGAAAGTTTGCAATGAAACTATAGAAGTAATCTCAGGTGCGCTGATTACCGCTTTGAGCAAGGCATTCCGGAAGTCTAAAGAAGGGTTCGGTGAGGAGTTGATAGCCAAGGTAAACTTGGATTCTGTGGTTGCTGAGATAGCCAAGATTATGAAGAAGGCTAGACCACTATTCCCGCTGAACAAGAAGCCAATATAGCTGTAGATCTAGATGATATCCTAAAGTTGAACGGGAAAGCTAAAGAGGTGCAAGGCCCTCCACCTGCGGAGGATGAAAATGATTTTGTTGTATCTATTTCTTCTATTTTCAATGTGAATGATGTACTCTATAACAAGTTTAATGCAATGAAATCTCAGTTTGCTTACTTATGTGATGTTTGTCCTGATAATTCTGTGCATGCATTTGAATCACCATCGAGCATATTTAGCATACATGACACTGCATTGCATGAAATCAACATAAGTACAGATGAAAACCCCAAAATGGTGTTTATTTCACATGAGCTAAAACCCGAGGAAGAAAGAGAATTAACAAGAATATTGCAAAAACATGTTAAAGCTTTCGCTTGGTCATACTAAGACATGTTGGGTGTAGACACAGAAATAGCAGTGCACAAGATCCCAACAGACCTTAAGTTCAAGCCAGTGAAGTAGAAACTGAGAAGATTAAGACCAGAATGGGCTACTCTGGTGAAGGAAGAAGTGGCTAAGCAGATAGAAGCCAAATTTCTTGAAGTGGTGGACTATACAAAATGGCTCGCCAATATTGTCCCAGTACCCAAGAAAGACGGAAGGGTCAGAGTATATGTCGACTACAGGGATCTGAATAAGGCATGTCCAAAAGATAACTTCCTGTTGCCTCATATTAATGTCCTGGTCGATAGTGCAGCTAAAGCAATGATGTATTCCTTCATGGATGGGTTTTCAGGTTACAACCAGATCCTGATGGATGTGATCGATAAGGTGAAGACATCATTCATCAGAGAGTGGGGTACCTTTTGCTACAGAGTAATGCCCTTCAGATTGAAGAACACTGGAGCCACTTACTAGAGGGTTGTCACAACCTTACTGCATGACATGATCCACAAAGAAGTCGAGGTGTAAGTCGATGATATGCTTGTTAAATCAATGACCCGGGAGGAGCATCCTGCCATCCTGGATAGATTTCTTACATGTATTGGAGAGTATAACTTGCAACTCAATCCTAAGAAGTGCATATTCGGGGTCACATCAGGGAAGCTGTTAGGTCATGTACTCAGCCAGAGGGGAATAGAAATAGACCCAGATAAAATCAAGGCTATTCGGGATATGCCAGCTCCAAAAACAGAGAAGGAAGTCCGTTCATTCTTGGGCTCCTTACAGTACGTCAACTGCTTCATAGCACGGTTGACTTCCACTTGTGAGCTAATTTTCAAGCTATTAAAGAAAGATCAGTTGATTGTGTGGGACGACAGATGTTAGTTTGCATTCGAGAAAATCAAGGCTTATCTGGTAAACCCGCTAGTTCTAAGCCCACCAATTCCAAGTAGGCCTTTGATCTTGTATTTGGCTATTGAAAATTCCTCTGTAGGAGCAATGTTGGCACAAGAACAAGATGGCAGAAAGGAGTACCCTATTTACTATCTCAGCAAGAAGCTACTGGAGTATGAAACCAAGTACACACTGGTGGAGAAGACATGTGTGGCAATGATCTGGCTGACCAAGAAATTACGCCATTACTTCCAATCTTACAAACTACAGGCAGTGGCCAAAGTAGACCCGATGAAGTATCTGTATGAAGCACTGGTGTTAGTTGGGAAGTTATCCAGGTGGCTTTTACTTTTGTTAGAGTACGACATTGAATACATCACTAAGAAGACCATCAAAAGGTGAGCCATGGCAGAATTTCTAGCAAATCAACCACTGGAATCAGATTATATAGAGAATTTGAAGTTCCCAAATGAACAGTTAGCCATGGTGGAAGTAAAAAGATGGGTTATGTGCTTCGATGGTACTGTGAACAGAAAGGGTGCTGGAATCAAGGTACTCATAGCAACGTCAGATGGTGAAATCAGTCCTTTGTCAAAAAGATTGAATTTTCCTATAACCAATAATGGAGTAGAGTATGAAGCATGCCTATTTGGGATGGAAGCCCTACTAACACTAGGGGCAAATGATCTCTTGATCGTTAGAGATTCACTGCTCGTGATTAGGTAGGCTCAAGGTGAATGGGAGCTGAAAGAAGAAGCCTTACGGCCCTACTTGAAGCTGCTACATAACAGAAGAGAGCTTTTCAGCCAATGTGAATTCAGACATGTCCCCAGAGATGAGAACAAGATGGCTGATGCGCTAGCAACACTGTCTTCTATGTGGGAGAATCCAGAAGAAACTCAAGTATAACCACTAGTTATAGCAACTTCTAGACAACCCTGCTTCGAAGTGCATGAAGTGATGGAATTGACAGCTGAAGAGAAGCCATGGTTCTTCGATATTTACCAGTATGTGAAGGAAGGAAACAATACTGCTGATAAGGTGTCATTAAGAAGGTTAGCCAGTCAGTTCAGAATCTTTAAAGATAGACTATACAAGAGAACAACAAATGGAGTTCTTTTAAGATGTCTGACAGAACAGGAGGCAGAAACAGTGATGCAGCAAGTGCATGCAGGGTCCTGTGGCCCACACATGAATGGAATCTCTATGGCTAAGAAGATAATGAGACAAGGATACTTCTGGATGATGATGTAGACTGATTATATGAGGAAAGTAAGGAGATGTCATGAGTGTCAGATCTATGCTGATATCAGTCATTTGCCACCACTGGAGCTGTAGAATCTAACATCCCTTTGGCCCTTTTCAGCATGGGGGATAGATATGATTGGTGAAATTCATCCTGCTGCGTCTAATGGGCATTGATTCATAGTTATGGCAGTTGACTACTTTTCAAAATGGGTGGAGGAAGAATCCTTTGCTTGTGTAGCAGCTAAGCAGATGGTTAAGTTCATTCAGAAGAACATCTTCACTCGATACGGGATTCCCCATCATATAGTAATTGACAACGGAGTGCAATTTCAAGGGGCAACAGTTGAGTTGTTTGTAGAACATGGCATTGAGCACCATAAGTCTTCTCCATATAGGCCCCAAGCTAACGATGCAGTGGAAGCAGCTAATAAGGCGATAAAGAAGATCTTGTCAAAAATGGTAACCACGTACAGAGATTGGGCTGACAAACTACCGTATGCTCTTTGGGTTACAGAACCAGTGTTCCCTATGCCTTGGTTTATGGTATGGAAGCAGTATTACCAGTGGAAATAGAGCTCAAGTCACTCAGGGTCACTTTAGAAGCTCAGTTACCAGAGACTGAATGGGTTCAAGCTAGATACGACCAACTAGCGGCGCCAGATGAAAAGCAGCTGAAAGCACTGGATCATTTGCAAATGTACCAACACAGAATGGCTAGGGCCTATAATCGGAATGTGAAGTCCCCCAGGCAGCAGTTGAAAGCAGGGGACTTGGTTCTAAAACAATTAAGGCCTTCAAATGTTGATTTTCGGGGAAAGTTCAGACCCAACTGGGAAGGGCCTTATGTTGTGAAGAAAGTACTATCAAAAGGTGGTGTTAGCATCATGGACATGGATGGAAATGAGTTCACAAATCCTGTCAACCAAGACCGCTTGAAGCTTTATAATGTCTAAAAAAAAAAGTCTACTAGGTTGAAAACTCAAAAAGAGCGGCCTAGGCAAAAGTTAAGACACGAAAGAAAATGATCAGTCGGAAAATCTGAAAGGGACGACTGGTGACGGATTCTGGCTCTGTGTGAAGTATATACCATTTTGGGAATTAATCTTTTCAAATGTACTCATTTTGATTTTATCAATAAAGTGGAGTGTTTGTTTAAATATATTTGAGCGGTTATGTCAAAATGCATAAACAAAGTTATCTTGCTTAAACATCTATTTAAGAAAAGCACTTTGCATTTAACTGGTTGAACATATCACATTATTTAACAATGAAAACGTACTAAATACATATAGTCTGAAATCCTTCTTCATCCTCCAAATCTAATTCATCTTTCCAAAGAGCAACAATGGTTGTCTAAGAACTTGGCTATTGAAGAAATCAAGCCTTTTTCCTGCATGACCTCATCAAAAGATGACGGGGCAAGTGGTCATGGTACCATTTCAGTTGGTCTTCGTTCATCTTTAAAAAAAAAAGAGAGATCGCTGAGATGAAAACTGAAAAGGCGCCTCAAGCAAAAGTTAGAGCAGCGCGCTGGGCTAAAAACCCATATTGGGCAACCCAGGCAAAATTTAGAGCACTTCCAGATTCATAAATCACAGGGGCAAAAGGCAAAGTCTCTCCATCATCTCCCCAGTGAGATTCTCCATGTTATTCCCCAGCAAAACATTTACAAGGGGCACTACAATCATTTCCCCGGTAGTTGTCATGCATCCCCAGCGGTCATCTCATTTCTCCAGCAGTCCTCATATATATCTGCAACAAGGAAAAGCTTCATGTAAGGAGTGTCTTCCACCAGCCAGGTGCAGAACATATCTTCCCCAGCAGAAAGGAGGAACATCAATGTTAACAAACAACGAGAAATGCATCCTTTAGGATCCACGTGCATATGCATCATCATGCATACATATATAACATACATAGAACATTCATCCCCAGCTAGTCCTCATTCTTGATTGAAGGGGCAAAAATTTTTGTTCAAAATCTCTCGATCAAGGAATGAAGACTTGCTATTGCAAATACAGGAATTCTTCATCACTGTCTCGGGCACGGATATACTCCCAGCAGATCCGCCTCGGGTAACATAAACCCGGTATCGGCCTAGATCCGCTCTATTCCATAATCCCTAGCAGATCCGCCTCGGGTAACATAAACCCGGTATTGGCCCAGATCGGCTTCATTATAGATCCGCCTCGGGTAACATAGACTCGGTATCGGCCCAGATCAGCTTCATTCCAGATCCCCAGTAGATCCACCTCGGGTAACATAAACCCGGTATCGGCCCAGATCGGCTTCATTCCAGATCCCCAGTAGATCTGCCTCAGGTAACATAAACCTAGTATCAGCCTAGATCGACTTCATTCCAAATCCCCAGCAGATCCACCTCAGGTAACAGAGACCCGGTATCGGCCCAGATTGGCTTCATTCCAGATCCCCAGCAAATCCACCTCAGGTACCCTAGCCCCGGTATCGGTCTAGATCGGCCTCATTCGAGATCCTCAGCAGATCTGCCTCGGCCGCTCTATTCTATAATCCCCAACAGATCCACCTCGAGTAACATAGACCCGGTATCAGCCCAGATCGGCTTCATTCCAGATCACCAATAGATCCGCCTTGGGTAACATAGACCCGATATCAGCCCAGATTGGCTTCATTCTAGAATTCCTAGCAGATCCACCTCGGGTAACATAAACCCTGTATCGGCTTATTTCATCTTCATCCTTGCCTCGGGTAACCTGAACCCGGTATCGACTTATTTCGTCTTCATCCTCGCCTCGGGTAACCTAAACCCGGTATCGGCTTATTTCATCCAATCAACTCAATGCATCACCACAATAGTGGAACTTCAACAAGTCAGTTGCATGTTTTCTTTCTTGCGTCTACAGCGCTTTGATCCGCGCTCTCAAATTCATCACCTTAGGTATTTTAGACCTGGAGTCGGGTGTCGAATTTGATCACGTGAGGGGCAGCTGTAAGCACTGGAATTTTTCAGACTCGAAAAAAATGGTGGCGTGCCACGACTGTAATTACAGTTGTGGGGCTATATTACAGTCATACGACTATATTAACGGAGCAGGTACAACAGCCCATACCTGTGAAATAAAAAATTTGGATTGATGAGAGGGGTAATTAATGCCCAAAATTTGTAGCAAGTAAACCAGAAATAAAAGAAGGAAAGAGAGGAGAGACAAGGGCTTTTAGATCTTTGGAATTTTAGGAGATTTGAGAGAGAAATTGATAGAGAAAAGAGAGAAAAAGGAAAGAAAAAGAAAAACCTCAACACAAAGCTTAATCTTTTCCTCCTCTTTTTCTTTTGATTCTTAAGTGTTAAAGTTTAAAACTTGATAGAAATCATAGGTTAATAACTTGACACTTAAAACTCAATCAATTTCAGACCTTAAACCTATTAAAATCCGTGACATTTTGAGAGATTTTGGACTTGATTTTGGGAACCTTAGCTCAAAGGAAAAGAAGCAATTTGGAGGTGATTGGGGCGTTTTTAGCGGTCAATCCCACGGTGGATCAGCGCCACAAAGGTAAATACACCTCAAACCTTCATTTTCTTGCTTTTTCTGGGTGATTTGGTGTGTTTTTGTGCATAAAACCTAATTTTCGGGCTTGCTGTTTCTGGAAATCATGAACAGCCGTACGACTGTTCTTGTGGTGAAGAATAGTCGTACGACTGTAATTACAATCTACGAGTGTTCTTGATTTCCTGCGGCCTTTTGTTTTATTTGAATAAAATTTTGGCGATTTTCTGTAATTGGAGGGATTACAGTCGCACGACTGTAACTTCCATCCAAGGGCAGAATTTCCAGAATAATCCTTAAAAATTTCGAAAAATCCTAAAAATTCAGAAAAACCAGAAAATCACCAAAAATGAATTTTATTGTGTGCATTCACGACCTTAGATTTAATTTTCAATGTTATTGCATTTAGAATAATACAACGACGGAGACTCGAATCTCCCGAAAACCGACCCACCTCACATGCTATATTAAAATAAACCAGAGAAAAAAAAAATATTTTCAAAATGATTTTCTCACAAAACACAATACAAGGATGTTTCAAAATTATTTTCCAGGTCTAATTGGGCCGGCTAGCCGAGCCGACCCAGTTATCCTCCAATTGCATGCCCCCAAACTCCTTAAAATCCCATTCTGTTTAATTTGAATCCTATTTATGGTGTGCTATAAATTGTGCTAACCATCTGTTGTGCAGCTTTTAATTTATTTTATTTTTCATTTTGATGTAATTAATAGATTAATCCATGTATTTTAGGCGGTTGTAAATTTTTAGATTATCGTGTATTTTAGGCGTTTGTAAGGTGAGGATGAGAGTTTTTATTTTCATTCAATCGGGTTGTAATAATTTAACTATTTACTGCTTTATTTTATTTTATCTATGTGTATGCTGCATGCTTTTATTTAATAAAAATGAACTTTAGAAATTTAAAATACCATTTATGAACATTGGCCAAATTTTATTTTGATTAGACACGAAATAGGGGACTTGTCCGCACCTAGATCTCTGGATAGTACAGCGACCTTTCGTCCGGTTCAGCTACACTGTAATTTACCGGTTGAGCTAAGCCGGGTGGCGACTCCTACACTATCTATCGAGACTTAGGTCTCAATTCTTTTATGAAACAATTTAATTTTCTAAAAATGAATTTCCATTCCAAAAACCCCACGGGATGGAGGGTTGCCCGATATCGAGGCTCCCTTCCAAGAGAGTCCGCATTCCGTCTAAAACATCATCCGCTCACAAAGGGGCTATGAAAAGTGCGGGTGACTAGACAAAAAAATAAAAGATCATGTACTCAATGTAGGTAAAACAAAGATCATGGGGATGACTGGATAAAAGGAGAAAGATCAGGGGGTTTTGGATGTGTTTTGCCTGGCATACATAACGGTTGATGCGCCAAATAATGGGGACTGGGTTACATGCGTAAGGGACTATAAAAAATGGGGGCGACTAGATAAAAGAAATAAAAGATCATGTACTCAATGTAGGTAAAACAAAGATCATGGGGCTGATTTCATAAAAGGAGAAAGATCAGGGGGTTTTGGATGCATTTTGCCAAACTAAATTTTAGTGACTGCCTGTTTGTCATAACACAATATGCTAATAAGAATTAATACACAACACAATCTATATACCTATCATGTACAAAAAGATCTATAACAACTTATCAGCATAAATCACAAAGCTATAAATTGCATCAGTAGCAATTCACTATATATATATATATATATATATATATATATATATATATATATATATATATATATATATATATATATATATATATATATATATATTCAGCATATATACAAGATTATAACATAGATAGCTAGTAATACCATATGCCTATCAACCTGTGTTGATTATTATATCAGTCAAAAGAATTTCACAACCTGTATTTCTTGAAAGCTATTGATAACATAGAATTCACCATTCAAATCAGTATATCTGCATATGCATATACAAATGAAATATGCCAAATTTCCTTAAAATTGTTCAGCAAAGACCAGTGCTTTATATCATACCAACATATGCATCATTTACTATATTGACTGATATCGTAGCATAATACCTATCATATACCAGTCCACATGTTATATTAGTATAAAATATTAGATCAAAAAGTAGACTTATAAAAAAATTTTCAAAAATACAAATCAAAAACTAGTATAATCAAAAATTAAATCAGAGATCATTATAACAGATCAAAACATAACAGATCAACATATCAAAGTAAATATTTAACATATCAGAGCATATACATAAGCAAACACAAGCATTTGTAGCACACAAGCCAACATATCATAACACATTAGCAGAACAACACTCATATAGGACATAGGATATGATAAACAAATATTCTCCCCCTTTGTCATCAACAAAAAGAAACCAAACACCAAAAAACTTGAAAGAGAAATAACAGAGAATCCAATAAGTATTTAGTTACATATATTGGTTTGGAGAACCATAATACAGGAAAATACCTATCAATAGATAAAGCACTAAAGTACTAATACTAGGGCTTTAAAACTAGAACTAAAGTACTGCAATGAAAATAGAAAACAATAAGAATGTTACTCTAAGAAATGCAAAAAGAATACAGAGATTAATAGATCAAGAGAAGAGCAAACTACATTAGAAGATTTCTCTACATCATTTCATGGAATAACACCAGCAAACCTGTCTTTTTACTGCTAACTAGAGGAGGATGGATCAACTGGTGGAAGAGGTGGTGCACAAACTTTGGAAAGAAGATATTCCTTAGATTCAATCTTGTCTGCAAGGTGCCTAACTTCTCCTGTGACCTTGGCCAAAGTTTCTTCTTGATGTTGCACCATATTCACTAGCCTAGTCTGCATATCCACAATTTGCATTTGTACCTGCTTGAGTGTTTCAAGAACTTTTTGAAACATGTCAGAGTTCATCAAACTCTATGAAATCTTAAGAACTTCAGCGATGACATGAAGTGATGCTTCAAGAGTAAAAGTAGTGGTCCTGATATTGTCATGAGTGGTGGTGAAATGGATATGAGGAAACTCAGGAGGAATAAATGACTTGAGAGAGTCAGTAGGAATGTTCAGGATGAGTGTGGAAGGAGATGGTGGTTCAATGCTAAAAGGAAAAGTGGAAGGATGGTATTGTTGAGCCATTTTGAGAAACGTTGGATGGATACACTGAAAAGCACATCTAGAGAGAGTCTTTGAGAAAGGCGAGTTTAGAATACCTTGAATGATTTGATCTAAATAAAAGTTACCAACTGGAGTTTTTAAGGACGTCTAATAGGATTAAATGACTTACTTGGAGTAGGATTAAAACTTGAAGAAGCCATATAAGGAAGAAAAGCTGGTATGAGAGGCAACGAGGCTTCAACTTCTTTAGTTGATATAAAGCTTGAATGAAAGGTGGTGTAAAGCTCATCTAATGACTCATAAAAGTCATTGTCAACTTTTTATGGGGCCTCCTTAGTATCTTAACTTTTGAAAAATTATTTCTCTGCCTCAGTAGCTAAAATATTCATCCCATTAAACACATTATGACTTTGATCTTCTTGAATAATATCCTCAAAGCAGATAGGAGATTGAACCTGAGTAGGAATGTTTCTGCCAAGGATTTTAGGTAGACTTTCACCTTTAGATAGCTGTTCTTCAGACTCAGCTACATGAATGAAGCTGTGTTCATTTCCATGTACACTCTCAGATACATCTCTAGAATCTAGATTAATATCAAAACTAGGTTGTTGGAAAAGGCCATGTCTCATAAAGCTGGCTTGTACACTTTCATTCATTCTACCTTCAGTATCAGCCATAGGACGCATATCTTCCAGGTTATCCCTCACATGTTCATTATCAGACTCATCACCATCAAGAGGAATTGTGGGAATTTGAAGTTTATGCTTGTTCTATCTTATGGGACTCTCAATATTGACTTGGTTCAAAACAAACTTTGGTCCTACTAGTGAAGGGATATGGTTTTCAGTGGAAATTTCATAGTATTGAAAGAATTTGGTTAACATCATACTATAAGGGAAAGCTGAAGTTCCTCTGATAGTGGTCAGCTAATGGACCATGATCCATGGCAAGTTGATGGACTTTAAATTGATAAGGTACCAGGTAAAACACACATCAAATGTGTCCATGATAGCTAAGCTAGAAGAGTGAGGAGTAAAGAAAGTTGAGTTTAAAAGCTGTAGTGTACGAAAAATTCCACCAAGGTATCCAGAATCAAGTTTGGAAGTGGGAATTTTATGATTAAAATGTATATTGAATAACTCTTTGAGGATTCATAGTTGAAGTAATCAAAGGAAGGCTATTTAGTGATTTTCGCTCCTTTCCTAGGGATATTGAATACCTTAGCAAAGAATTTCTCATTAACAGGGTAAGTCTTTCCTCTTAAAGTAACTTCAAAATGTTTATCCCCTAATCAGTGAGAGTTCCATAGAACTCTATAACAAGAGAGGGATAAATTGGCTCATTGATCTTACAAAAGTCTTCCTATTTCTAAAATTAAATCCATTCAACAAATGGTAAATCATTTCTTCTTATATACTCCCAATCAATTGTCCTCCAAGCAACTTTTGCTCTAGAGAAACCATCAGTATATACTAAGTTACCTCTTTTAGGAATAAACACCATGGATGGTGTGGCAGATGGGTTGGTGTTGGTTTAAACCTTTCTCTAGCTCTTTCGGGTCCTCTTTGTAGCAGGCAAGTTTATATTTGGTGTTTGCTTTCTCTTAGAAGAATTTAAGATAGAATGATTTTGCATTGTATTCCTCTATTTTTCCATCTCCATAGCTGTATTTTATTTTTCCTTTGAAGCTCCAATCTTTTTAATAGCTCTTTTCTTCATGATTATACCTATCTTTAGGAAAACTATAAAAGAATAGGAGAGTTTGAAGATCCAATTGAAGGGAGGGAAGATTTGATTTCCTAGGAAAAAAGGAGAGTAGCTATGGAGGTTTGAAATGTCTTTTCGTCTCTTCCCTGGTAACTGTTTATGTCAGTTGAAAATTTGAAAAAGTATAAACATTATCATTTCTCTTTTAGTTGTGTCTTAATAAACGGCACGTGTTTCACAATTGATAGAAAATGGGTCTTCTCAAGTCAAAGAGATGTGGGCTTTTTGAAAAAAAAATTGGCCCATAGGATAATCCTTAAAGACTTATATACAAAGTCTGATCCCTTGGCCCATTAAAAGTGAAACGAAACATGGGCTTTTTAAATGAAGATATATTTTAAAAGCTTTGGACCGAGACATAGATGGGCCTTATAAACCTGAAAAGATTGACCTAAAAGTAATTAGTATATGATTAATTATTCAAAAAATTAATTAGTAGAAAACTAATTAATTTAAGGATAAATACATTAATGAAAGATACATAATTATTTCTCATTAATGGGAATAGACATGCTAGTTTCTCTTTGAAGTTGACTAAACCTTTGATCATTAAGAGGCTTTGTAAAAATATTTACAACTTGTTCTTCAGTGGGAACAAATTCCAATATTATATCTCCTTTTTGTACATGGTCTCGTATAAAATGATGCTTGACATCAATGTGTTTGGTTTTAGAATTCTGAATAGGATTTTTTGTTCGATTAATTGCACTGGCGTTATCACACCAAATAGGGATATGATCATACTTTAATCCATAATCTTCTACTTGTTGTTTCATTCATAATATATGTGCCACACAATGACTTACAGATACATATTCAACTTCAGTAATTGAAGTTGCCACTAATGTTTGCTTTTTGCTTGACCAAGAGACTAATGATTGACTTAGAAATTGACAAGTACCGGATGTACTTTTTCTTTCCAATTTGCAACCAGCATAGTATGCATCACTGTATCCTATTAAATCAAAGTCCCTGTATCTTGGATACCAGATACCAATATTTAAAGTTCCATTTAAGTAATTCTCTTTTACAGCACTTAATGTGACTCTTTGGTGTTAGCTTGAAATCTTACAGACAAACACACACTGAATTGTATGTCGGTCTACTAGCAGTTTGGTAAAGTAAAGAACCAATCATACCTCTGTATTTCTTGGTGTCTACACTTTTACCTTTTTCGTCCTTGTCTAGTGAGACTGATGTACTCATCGGTGTTTTCATTGGTTTGGAATTCACCATTTCATATTTCTTGATGAGTTCCTTTGTATACTTGGATTGGCAGATAAAGTTTCCTTTCTTTTCTTACTCAATTTGTAATCCAAGGAAGAAATTTAGTTCACCCATCATAGACATTTCAAACTCCTTACTCATTTCTTGAGAGAATTCGTTGCACAACGATTCGCTAGTAGAACCAAATATAATATCATCAACGTAGATTTGCATGATTAATATATGGTCCTTTATATGTATTATAAAAAGTGTTGTATCAACTTTACCTCGGGTGAAACCTTTTGTAAGCAAGAAGGAGCTTAAGCTTTCAAACTAAGCTCTTGGAGCTTGTTTTAAACAGAAAAGAGCTTTGGTTAGCTTGTAAAAAAATGATGACAGTCTTCGAATCCAGGAGGTTCCTTTACATACACCTCTTCATTAATATAGCCATTTAGGAATGCACTTTTTACATCCATTTGGTAAAGTTTGAAATCCTTATAACATGCAAATGCATATAGCATCCTTATGGCTTCTAGTCTTACAATTAGAGTGAATGTTTAATCATAGTCATTGCCTTCTTACTGGTTGTACACTTGTGCAACCAATCTGGCTTTGTTTCAGACAACTTTAGTAGATTCATCAAGCTTACATAAATACCCATTTTGTTCCTATCACAGTTTGATCCTTGGGTTTAGGAATAAGTTCCTATACATTGTTTCGTTTAAATTGATTAAGTTCTGCCTACATTGCATTCATCTGGCTTTCTTTATTTTCTGATTCTTTGAAATTTTTTTGTTCCATTTCCGAAATAAATGCACTGTGATCAAAGTATTCCTTTAACTAATTTCTTGTCATTACCCTTTCAAAAGGATTATCAATAATATCATATTTTGGATGATAATTATGATATCGGAATTCTTTAGGTAGATCATGATGCTGATTTTCTTGAGTTTGCAGTTGTTGCAAATTATGTTCTTCCTGGTTATTGATGCCATCACTTTTCTGTAGATTATTGTTAGTAGTGTTTTCAACCTATGGATCAAGTATCTCAAGGATTTCCTCAGACAAATTATTGTATGGGAGAGAGTTAACTTCTTCAAATGTCACATGCATTGATTTATCTATGGTAAAAGTTCTCTTATTAAATGCTCTATATGCTTTCTCGTGTAAAGTATATCCTAGAAAAATTCCTTCATCGGATTTTGAATCAAATTTACCAAGATATTCTTTGTTGTTAAAAATAAAACATTTGCAACCAAATGAGTGAAAATAACCAATATTAGGTTTTTTTATTATTCCACAGCTCATATGGTGTTTTCTTCAAAACGCGTCTTATTAAAGCTCTATTTAGAATATAGCAAGCTGTATTCGTAGCTTCTGCCCTAAAATATTTTGGTAAATTATATTCATTTAGCATGGTTCTAGTCCTTTGAGAGTTCTATTTTCTTTTTTACAACACCATTTTGTTAAGGAGTCCTCGGTGCTGAGAAATTGTGAGAAATATCATGCTCATTATAAAACTTTTTGAAGAGATGCTTTTCTAATTCTTTTCCATGATCACTTCTAGTAGAAATAATAGAAGTGTTTTTCAAATTCTGAAGCCTTTTACAGAGGTTTGAAGTTCATCTTTTTTACTCAAAAATAATGTCCATATATACCTCGTGTAGTCATTTATGATGACAAATGCATATTTCATGCCTCCTAGACCGGTTGACTATATGGGGCCAAGTAAGTTTAAATGCAATAATTATAATGGTCTAGAAATAGAAACATCATCTTTAGTCTTAAAAGAACTTCTGATTTGTTTACCTCTTTGACATGCATCACAAACATGAGTTTGTTGAAATCAATTTTTGGTAAACCTTTTACTTAAATCTCTTTTTGAAAGTTTTGATATCAAATACATACTAGCAAGCCCTAATCTACGATGCCATAATCAACTCTCTTCTTTTTATGAAATTAAGCATTTAAGAAATAGATATTTCCAATTATTGGAATAGTAAGTAATATCTTACCACTTTTTGCTTCAATAATTTCACACTTCTTTGAGTCAAAGATTACTTTCTGATCCTTGTCACATAGCTTACTAACACTTAAAAGATTGACTTTTAATTCATTGACTAGTGATACTTTATCAATGCAGGGATTATTTCCAATCTTTCCTCTACCAACAATATGTCCTTCCTTTTTTTCACCGAACTTTGCAATACCTCCCTTAAATTCTCTTAGAGTAGTGAAGTAGGTACTATCACTAGTCATATACCTTGAACATCCACTATCAATATACTGGCTTTGCTTTCCCAAGGTGTTCTTTAGGCATACCTGTAAGACAAATTAAACAGTTTTAGGTACCCAAAATTTTATTAGGTCCTTCCTTGTTAGCATTGTTTTTCTTTGGAGTCCACATTACTTTTCCTTTGTATAAACCTCTTTGGAAGATACATATATGTCCTTTATGATTGCAATAAAAGCATGTAACATTTCTTCTCTTCTTCTTGTAAGATGATTGAGGTGCATAATGTGGTTTTATGGTAAGGGTTTTGTGAACATGGTTAGGTTTTTTTATGGAAGTATTTTATCTTGTAACCATGTTTTTGGTTTGGATAAAATTTCTCATGGGATATAGGTTTGGAAGCCTTTCTGTAGTATGGATTTTGTAGCGCAGAAGGCTGAACATTTTGTATACTCTTCTTTCTATTTTTCTGTTCAAAGAGCTAAAGCTTTTAATTTGTTTTTAGTACAAGTCTCTAAACATTTCTTCTAGCTGTTTGTTCAGAAGACTGTAAATGACTAATCTTCTATTTTTTAGATGGTTGAACATATTTTGTAGATGGGGGATTTTGCATTTTGGTAGAGGGTGAGGATTTGTAAAAAGAGATTGGCTTTTGAGGTGTGTGAACAAGTATCTCAAAAATACTTTGATTGAAAGCAATTCTTGTTCTGTCATTTGGATTTCTTTAGGCATCCAACATCATATTAAGCATATTTCCACCAAGTGTGAATTTATTAAAAGTGTATTTAATTTTTCACACTTGTCTCCAAGACTTGATACTTTGCTTCCTAATGTACAATTAGTATTTTCAAGAAACTTTACTTTGTTCTGAAGTTCAAGTTTTTCTTTTTCAACTTCAAAATTTTTTGCATTCATAATTTTTAATATTTTATTACAAAGTATTGTGTAATTCAAAATATGCTTGAATGATTTCTTTATGAGATAAGGATATTAGTATTACTTCATTTTCTACTTCCTTTTCTTTTGATGAAGTTCCCTCTTGATTATCTGCCATAAAGCAAATTTGAGCATTGTTTTCAGCATCTTTATTATCAGAATCATCACTGTCGCGCCATGTAGCTAACATAGCTTTCTTATCTTTCTTGTTAAATTTTGGTTTGGATTTTGGACAGTCAATTTTGTAATGACTTGGCTTTTTACAGTTAAGTGACTTTTGATGATTCTTACATTATCCTTGTGATGCTGTTGTTGAAATTTTTCTTTGGCATTTTCTTGTCTTTGTTCTTTTTCTTCAAAATTTTCAAAATTTGTTGAATTTTTGAAATTTTTCTTTGGCATTTTCTTGTCTTTGTTCTTTAAAGTGAACGTCTTCAGGTCTCTGAATGTAGAGTTATACAATGTTTAGGCCTCTGAAGATATGTAACAGAATTTCTTAAATCTTAAGCCTCCTGAAGCAATGTTTACTTTACTATTCCAAATTTTTTATCTTCTTTTAGTAATTTCCTTCTAATGTCTATGTTGTCTTCATCTTATACTTTGTTGACTAATTAAAAATAAAATTACATTCATTTTTAATTAATTCTCAAATTATTTATTTATTTTTTATCTTCTTTAAATGTAAAGTTATTTTCATTAAAACAAGGTTCAATAGAGACTATTAGTTAGATTTATTAAAATAGAATTAGGTTTTTATTTTATTTTTCTTTTATTTCTTAATTAGAATTTTCTAACCACAAAATCCTTAATTCAAATATATAAACAAATCAAAATAATAACCATTTTAACTCTAATACTACTAACTAGATAATTAAATAGCCTTATTTTATTCTTTAATTTATTTACCATATGATAACAAATTAACATATTAAAATAAAGTCTAGTCTCACAGGGTTTATAGCGTTAGGCTTTAACCATAAAGCCCATTAACCCAATAGCTCAAATTAAATATGTAACCCATACATATTAATAGTCTGTGACTAACTCAATCAGACATCCTTTGTGTGTGATCCTGTAGGTTTATCCTATATTGGAAGTGGGCCTAAAAACCTTTAGCCCCAGAACTATAAATGGGTTTTAGCAAATCGTTATAGCTATCTAAATAATATGAAAACATCAATCCATTGGAGAGATAAACCTTGTAGTAAACTTATGCATCCCATGCCAATGATATATGTCTCTTGCAAGAGGCATAGTGATGTCACTCTCTTTAGCTGCAAGGACATTCCTTGATTCTAAGTAGACTAAAAAACACAAGCAACTAATCACCTAGTGATTACCTTACTTGGATATGGGCATGCTCTTCTCAATCTCACTATTCAAGTGGATGGTAATATCTAATCTCAATTAAGAGAGATGGAAGTCCCATCACATCACTCATATCCCTAGCATAATCACTTACATATCCAACCGTACTCATACTTAGCACCCTTAAAGGCTTGTTAGGCATATGTCAAAGTATGTGAGCTAGCACCTAGGTATGTAGCGATATCACGTTAAAGGATCCGATATAAGTACTACTAAAGAACTACCTATAACATCGGAACCATGTGGTGTTCTCATAACGGATTGATCCAGTACCATGTAACCTAACATGTACTTATGTTCTTGGTTGATATTCCATGTCCAATGGTCGGTAAGCCACCACCATGCATGCTAGTCTTTTGATAAAATCATTCCCATGACTTTAACAGACTAGGGATAGCTTTATACCCGGTGTTCATACCCTACTCATGCCCTTACTGTCCAAAGACCGTTACCGACATATATGCGTAAAACAACAATTAATGGATTCTCTTCATTTATTAAATTGGACAAGAAAACTAATAAAGAAGATTATGCTTTTTATTATAACAAATCATTCGGTTACATAATAAAGGGACTGGGGCATACACTAACAGTGGTGTCACCGGAATGCAGTGGTTTGGAGCTAGGAGTGGAGTACGGTTGTACAAGTTCTCGCTATGGCGGTTTTAATCCTTTAAGCATGGCATCAGGTGCAAGGAGTAATTGGTGGGGGTAGTTCATCGATGGTCTCCACCGCTACTACATTGTGTCAAATGTAATGTTTATAAGGCTTAGTTCCGGCAGCAAGCTCATGGAGGGTATGGTTTTAGTGCTTCAAGATTCCACAAAGATGGTTTTGGCAATGGGTAATGAGATCTTAATGGCTCCTGAAGATGTTACATTTATTAAAGCTCTTTCGTATAAGGAGGTGTTATCTTCCCTCGAGAATTAAGGATATTCGTCAGTACTAATTGATCTTGATTCTCAGATTATATGTTGTACACTCAACTTGGGTGTTGTTTACCCCAATTTATTATGTTCAATTATTGAGGATTGTAAGTAACTAGCTAAATCATTCTTGAATTGCCATTTTTGTTTTGTTCGTAGGTCAGCAAATCATGTTGCTCATACTCTTACAAGAACATCCAATTCTTCCTCTAATTGGGGTATTTGGATTTGAATCCACCCCAATTTCTCCAAGCTATTTTAAGCTTGGATTATTAATGAATTTGCTTCCTTCATATATATGTTGATGTGTTAAATTTTAGAGAAGAGGTATAATTCAACTATTAATATTATAAAAGAGAAGTAAGCAGAACAATTCAATTCCAATTCAATTTAAAACAGTGAATTCATTAAGCAGAACAATTCAATTAGTTATAGTTCAGCATACACACACACACACAAATATATGTGTGTGTGTGTGTGTGTGTGTGTGTGTGTGTGTGATTTGATTGATAATATTATAATTTAGATATTTTAATAACATTTTTCATTTGTGTGCCAAAATTTAAAAAAACATTTTTTCTAAAGATGGAGAGAGTTGAAGAACTTTTTTTATTGTGAAAACAAAACATTACATTAAATCAAGTCAGAGAAATCTATATAAAGATTATAAAAGAGGATGGAATTAATAGTGTTCTCAATTTCAGCTGGAATACTGTTTTCAATTTCTTCCTCAATTGTCCTTCAATTGAAAATTTTTTATTTATTGAGCAAGGTTATGAAAGACAATTACAATTCCATTCTAATTCCTATTTTTACATACTATTTTCAATTATTTCCTCTAATTACCCTTCAATTTCGCACTGTAGCTTTTTTTAGTAAGATTTTTCAAGTAAATTCCAAATTTTGTTTCTGATTTACATCTGTAACCTACAACAAAACGACCCCGTTTTACATCCTTTTGCACTCTTATCGTTGTCCATAGCAGTATCTGCTTATTCCTGCCATACTTTCCTTATCTCATTCATCCCAGTCGCCCAATCCTTACCTAACATAAACGATGGCGTTCTTTATGCTTTCCTTTTGTCACTGTCAAAGAACAACCTTCTGCCCATTGTCTCCATTTGTCGACACTCTTCTCATCTCGTCCCCATCTGCCAACACTCTTCTCATCTCCTTCTTTCTTGGAAAAGCTAATAATCAATCCGATCTCACCAAACCCTCTTTCTCCTTCAATGATTTTCTGTCTTCTTCCCTTTATCTTTCCTTCTCTATTTCTCTCTCTCTCTTTTATTTTGCTTCTCCTTCTTGGACGTTGCTGACCTTCTTTCCGATGAAAAATAGCCAGTCTGCTTAAAGTTCAGTACCAGAATAGACTATGCTTCAAATGTACAATGGTGAGTGGTATTCTATGTTCTCTATTATGTTGTTCCTTTAACTATTTTGATCTTTCTATCAAAATTTTTGAAATCACCGATCTGCTTATGCTTTAATAGTTCTCGTTCATCTTTGACTGTTGGGAATGCTCATTCTTGTCATTTATGTCGTCTCAGCTTTGGTTTTTTAGCAAAATTGAAACCATGTTTCTAGATAGGTCAGTGATCTAATTTTGTATAGTTGGCTCTAGTGAGTTGTTTCGCTAATATTGGTGACCAATAGCCGCTGCATCATCCTTTTTGGTGGTTGTGCTCCTCATAATTGGCTCCGATGAGTTATTTTATTGAGATCGGAGACCGATTTGAACTTTCTCTTTCTTCGTTTCCTTTTTCTCTGTGTGATTTTATTTTCCCTTTATTTTGCAGGAAAAACCCTCGCTCAAAATATCACAAATGACGGCTTCCAGTGAGTTGAAGGTCGAGGATTTTTTTGCATTAATTAAGAGCTTCCAAGAATCTAATGTCAAAGTTTCTTCGGCTTCATTAACATGGAAGTTATGAAACTAGATTGCTCCTAACCTTCCTCTCAAGCTTTCTCTATAAAAATCCCTAATTGGAGACAATTGTTTGGTCTGATTAGGCTGTTATCATTTGGAAGCGTAGCTAACTAATGAGTAATTTGATTTTCTTGATCCAACTAATTTAAAATTTAGTTTTATTTTTACTCAATATCATTTCTAGTTGAATTTGTTTCCTTCATTATGTTAATATCATTTGATTTTCTTGATCCAACTAATTTTAAATTTAGTTTTATTTTTACTCAATATCATTTGTAGTTGCATTTATTTCCTTCATTTGTAGTTGAATTTGTTTCCTTCATTATTTTCACTCAATATTGATGTTGTCGTTGTTTGATGCTTTCTTGATGCATACGTTTTTACGAATATAATTTAGTCAAAAGTATCATTATGCTAAATTGAAAAGTTGTAATTTATATTTTATTTTTGTAGTTGGGTTTATTTTGCATCCGGTGAAAACATCCTACCAAAAGAGCTTTTATGTGTAGCTTTGATGTTTGTGCCTCCTCATTAATTTATGAATGCTTATATGTTTTTCGATATTTCAATGTGTTTATAAAACCTTAGTGTTATAATTAGTTGATAGTAGTCATTGGCAAATTCTTTAGATTGTATAATTATAGGTTTTAGATTATATTTAGCTTGCAATAGCATTACATATATAGGCATTTTGCTTTTTGTTTTGTTGACAATTCAACTAATTCTATTTTCTAAATGCTTTAATTCCATGGTTTTTATTAAAAATATAAGTCGAAATCGAGTGCATATTACAATATCTTAATAGTTTAGTCCTATGTTTTCTATAAGAAATACATTTAATTTTCAATTATTTTGTTACTAGATTTTTTCAAATCTCAACCATCTATTGGATTCATTGTTGTTTCAGGAAGAATTTAGACACAAAAATTAGTTGCAGAAACTGATATAAGATAATTTTACTAGAAGAGAAATTAATGGAGATAGGAAGAAGCTTTTGAGAATTGCAATTTGAGCAAGAACCTTGACCTTAGGTGAAGAACTGGAATATATGATTGCTTGTATACAGGCAGCTCCAACATGCTAAAATCAGAAATAGCAACAGAATTATATGGGTTTTTTTTTTATTTTATTGCTAATTGACCAATTTTGGTTGGTTTCTTTTTTTTCGCATGTGATTCGGTATTTGTCAAGTTTTACTCATGTTGTGGGTATTCTTCTCAAGCAGTAATTTTCTTTTTTTTTTTTTTCCTTCTACAATGTACAATCAATTGAATTATTGTATTGAAATATGGGAACAAAGCCATATCGTTGTATGGTATACAAACATTGATAAGAGTTGTATAAGTTTGACATTAGTTACGCCTATCACTTACAACAATTATTTCTTATTTCATCTTCAAGACAGGTAAAATTATATAGTTTAATATCTTATATGTTTCTTTCTTCATGCACAATTTGTCCACAAAAAGGATCATATTCATCTCATTTAATTAATAAAATTATATTAATTTTATATTAATTTAGTTAAACTAAAATTTAGAGTTTGATGGGTTAATTTTGTAAAAATGAGTCATTATCTATACATATATGTCATTATATTTTTTCTTAAAAAAATAGAATAAAGAAGATATGAATGAAAAAGAGTAATATACATATCATGGAACACAGATGCATGTGATAGGGATCCGATTAAAAATAAAATTACATCACATATACTTTTAGTATATATATTATTTTTTATCGAATAATATTATTATTTTCTTTCAAAAATGTATTAAAGTTTTGCAAATATTTTTTTTAGAAGAAACTTTTTGCAAATATGATACAATTTAATCACTTGCTCATTTAAGGGATGAAAAAATAAGTATATAATGGTATTTAAATATCTAATGAAGTGGTAAATTTGATCCTTCCCGACAATTTTATCATTGATTTTCATGGCCTCACATTCCTAATTCCCATCAAAATCATATAAGACCCCAATTTTATTTATTTATTTTTTTTTTGGAAATGGAACATTAAACTTAATTGATTAAGATATTAGTTTTTTTATATCATATAATTTACAATGTAATTCAAATTAAGATAACTCTTTGCAAACATTTACCTATATCATTTGTAGAGAACTGTGTTCTTCCAATTAGGGCTTTAAACCTTTTAACAGCTTTGGATCTTTTTCAGATTGGTATCAATATTCTTTATTTTTCTTTTTTCGGACACTTTGTCATTCTAATACTCAAACTAAGGCCATGCCTTTTGTTCGAATTTCAGATCCAATATTGAAATTAAACTTTTCTTTAAGTTTAATTATTTATTTGTTGTAAACTTTAATGATTGTATTTTTTTATAAATAAAAAAAAATAATTAAAATTTAATGCCTAATATAAGGGATTGTTATACTTAATAAGAGTAGAGACGAGAGAAATATTTTAATTTCATGAGTGAAGGATATGATTTGAAATTTTTTCTTAATTTAACAAAAATTTGGATTTACTGAACAAGCATAACGTCTCAAAAATACACATAAAACTCATAAGTAAACATATTAGTTTAAACATATAATAAAAAAAACATGTAAAATTACACAAAACTCACAAATAACTTAAAAATCAAAACACATAAATAAGCATATTAACTTTATCCAACAATCAGAACATGTAAAAGTCCCCTATCTTGATGAAGAAGACCGACTGGCAATTCAGGTGAGGGAGCCATATCTAGTGGTCAAGGCAGAGCTAAAGACGGTGGATTAACGATGCATAAGGTAAATAATAATTAACAATATAAAAATGATGACCAATTCCATTTTGACAATTGCATTGAAAGGTTCTTCCTCCATTGCCACACCGTTTGTTCTTTAGTTTTGAGTTTTTGACTGACCGGCAAAAGGTAAACTTTCAACCGTCGGTGCTGGCTACAAAGTGCAGATGATAGCATTGCAAATCGCAAACAGTCAAAGAGGTAATAGAAATTAGCGATGAGAGTGGTGATATTGGTTGTAGGTAGAAATTCTACAATAGCGAGAGAGAGAAAAAAAATAAGAACATAATTATAGAGGAAGGCTATCCAAGGATGGGTAAAGTTGACTCTATCTAATTGAACGTCGACTCAGTCCTAGTCAACTTTTTTGAATATGCTGAGAATCGAAATTTTTTTTAGGGGGGGGGGGGGGGGGGGGGTCTTTTGTAGTACACTCAAAATTTTTTCTATTTTTAATTATTTTTTTAAATGGTAAATTACATTCTAAGCACTTTGATCTTTTTCAAAATTCACCATTGGTCTTTTAATTAGATACATAAAGACTCATAAATTACAAAGCACGCATAATTAATACACATAATTAAAATTTAAAATTGAATGAGGGAATCAACGTGAAGAAAAAAGATAAAATTTTGAGAGATCAATTTTTTTTTTGCATTAAAAATTTGATATTGTAGGAGAAGAAAGTCAATGTGAACAAAAAAGAACACATGCTTAATGAACATCCGTTGTCACACCCAGCCCAAACCGACCGCAGCGTGATGGTGAGGCACTACTTTGGCGGGCGTCTAAGCCAAGGTAGCGTCTCACAAAAATAATGATAATGAATAAAGAGTCAAAAGAGAAGTACATATTTTAAGTTCTAGATTTCATACAGAAAATATTGACATTTAAAATATACAGATGCATTGCTTCATACAGATACATTGCTTCATATATCAATCCAAACATAACATTTTTGAAAATATCATTCCTACAAACAAAAGAAACAAATTCATGCTCATTATGCAATGCAACCCTAGTGACGACTGACAATCCGTGGCCGCTTCCGAACCTCCCCTAGCAAATTGTACCCTCCTCGGTACCTACTTCCTCTTCGCCTAAAAACATTAAAAAAACACTTAAAGAAAATGAGACAAAAATCTCAATAAGCAATTGTCAACTACATAAAATAATCATACCGGAAATAGCTATATATGTATATATTTACTTTTACTAAAAATCAACTATATTTAAATAAAAGCTTAAGTAATTGTTTTTATTCCAATAACATTGATTTAAAATACCAAAATCCTTGCAAAAACATCTCACAACATGAATAGAAGTAAAATTAGATTATCTCATAAAAATTCCCAAATCATAAGAAACACATATTTATTTCCAAATCATTCATTCTAAAACAAGTTGTATCCAATCTAGAGTTCATCCCCAATTGTATCAAAATCAACAATCACAGTATAGTCGAGATATCTCTTACATTGCCTAATCCCGCATGGTCTTATCCAACACTTCTTTGCCATACCCGATTAGGTCTTTAAGCTGTGTACACAGGCCATATCTCTCACTAGATATGGTCTTCAAATAAAACCACCAAACCGAATCACTCTAGATGGATACCAAAACATTTCAATTCCAACATCAAAATAGAATTCATACAAAACCACTTCATATAAGCCAAACTTTCTCAAAATCACATTTTCGGGTTCAACAACCCCTTTTCAACACAATCTAAGACCCTTTGAATTCTTCATTTTTCAAAACATAACTTACAAAAATATATATATATCAAGAAATAATTCTGCAATTATAGGAAAAACACATGCATATACTTAATCATCACAAAAATAACTTCAAACCATCATTTAAGAACTCAATTCACAAAATCCCCAAATTTATAAATTTCTCACCCAAGAACCCTAATTATAAAATCTGGAAATCACAAGTATGAATACCTTTATATAACTATATAAATATACTCAAAAACAGAAGGGTAGTTGATAATCACTTACTTGAACAAGAAAAATTGAAAAAAACCAACCAAGAATCAATAAATCTCCCTAAATCTGCCCAGATACGAAATTGCTCTCTAGAACTTGAAATCTAATCTCCACCATTCAGACTAAAGATTAATGTGTCTAAAAACTTCAGTTAAAATTTGGTGGCGATCTGACGGTTCAAACTCCGGCAAATTTTATTTTACTAAAACTGGTCAGTTTTTAAAAGTGAAAGAAGAAAGAAGAGAAAATGAAGAAGAAGGAGGAAAATGGTTCTCACGAAAATTTCAGCTGAATATCACCTTATTATAGTATAAAGATACCACTTTTGGTCCTCCTAATACTTTCCTCATTTAATTTTCTCTCCCCCCCCCCCCCCCCCCTTCAAAATTAGTTTCCTCTAAAACACACAAACTAATCTATTTTTCCTAATTAACCACACCCAACCAAAAAAAATAATACTCTAATGCTAAAATAACAATAAATATAATTAAACTTGGGGTAACAATGCTAGAAATATAGGACACGGATGTGACATCAGTAAACAACCTAGATTCTTTAGAGCTTTTGCAAAAGAAGGGAAATAGAGAAGATTAAAAAATAATTGATGATAGGGAGATTAGAAAAGAAGAATGTTTCGTAGGGAGACGCTACCTAGGGAATTGAATTACTTAGGGTAAAATGATTCGGTTCCAGTCATTAATGACTAAGTTTAAGTCGACTTTTTAGCATATTTTATTAAAGGGTGTTAAAGGCTGTGGGTAAGGACAGTAAATATACTTCTTCCCCTTTTTCTTTTTCAAAGACTCTAATTTTTTTAGTTTGAAAATTTTAATATGCTTTTCTTTAAGTTTTTGCTTAATCTTTTAATTTTACGAGATTTTTGGACTAATGGCTTTCAATATGAAAAGTAATGTTGTTCCTTTTTCATCATCTACTCCTCTTTCTTTTATTAACAATGAAGCCAAAAATTTGTTTAATATCTTACAAAAGCATGAAATAGCAACTCCAAAAAATATAGATGAATTCGATATACCCTTTTTTAATGAGTTAGGGATTATGAAAATCTTTCAATATTAGAAGCGGGTTCATTTACTAACTGATAAAATTCCAATTTTAATTCTTCAATTTTATGTGAACCTCAAATTTAAACATCATCTGCCTACTATTAGTTCATTTATTAAAGGTACACCCATTTCTTTTGATTCTCATCTATTATCTCAAATTCTTCAAGTTCCATGTGAAGGAGTATCTCTTCAATCTGTAACATATTGTACTACTTCTCCTTACTCTTTTGATTGCCAAATTAATGCTTTGAGCAAAAGGTTGTGTTTTCTTTATTAGAGGTATTCCTAATGTTAATGAGTTGCATCCGTTTAGTCAACTACTTTATTATGTACTTCATAGTACTTTTTCTCTGAGAAAAAAAAAACAACTAAACCTATGCTTTCCTGAATTTTTTTACCTTTCTATGTTTTTATTAGGTGAAAGGATAAATCTTCCTAATTCTATTGTAATAAACATGTCTATAAACTATTCATATTTGAGACAATTTATTCAAACACGACAGCAATATGAAAACTTCCCATTACTGACATATTCATGTGCATATATATGCATATATAGGATTAATAATTGTTTTTTTAAAAAAAAAAACTAGATCAATAAGACAGGTAAATATTGTTTTTGTGTATTAATTTATGTGTATTGCTTCGACATATGCGTTTATGTGATACCTTAAACTATAGTATGATTGTCATGTGTCATTATACTGTTCATTCAAATATTTTAATCAATGTTTTAAAACTATATTTTGGTAACAAAATTAGAAAATATATCAATTGGATGTATTTTAGAACTGATTAGGAATGTTCTTTTAATTATTTTGTGAACTTCAATTTTCAAATAAAAATAATATAATATTCCTTGAACTCCATCTTTGATATAAAAATTCACTAACTTTGCATTATTGTAATTTAATTCATAAATATTGCATTTGTTGTAATCTATAGTAAAAATCAACAAAAATCAACTGAAAAAATAAATAAAATGACGAATTAGAAAACTTGAACAAAATATGTTATAAATAACATATAGTTTAAGGGCCACAAATAAATATAAAACCCAAAAATCTAAAGAAGTAATTACTTTAGTAGGACATAATTGATTGGATCGAATAGATTATAAAGTTACATGATATAAAAAAAATAGTATCAAGTTCTTCATAAAATAAATGTACAAATAACCATTCAACTATTTATTTTATTATGGGTTATACACTGTTTTATGAAAAACACATCAATACATCAACATATTATTATGCAAACCATCGTTGTGAAAACCGAACCGAACCGATCGGTCAGACCGAGTTCAACAGAACCGGAGACCAGTCGGTTTCTATCCGGTTCTCACTTTGGTCAACTTTCGGTCAAACCGAAAAACTGTGAACTGGATCAATTTTCCGGTTCGACCAAACTTTTTTTTTAATTATTTGAATATAAAATTTAAGTTATTATTTTGAGGTGTTTTTAATTAAAATAAAATATAGTTTGTATTTTTAAATTATTTTAAATTAAATTGACATTTAATCGTAACTATAAAAACTATATTTCATAAATTGAGTTTTTTTAATTACTATATTATGTTTGAAATGCTTAAACTTAAAGAATTATAATAAAAATGTTCAAATTTTCATAAATTATAAATATAAAAATAAAAATATTTTAATATTTTAATATATTTATTAAATCTGGTTCGATTCAAAATCTATGAATCCATCCCTTCACCGGTTCGATGACCGGTCGGGTCTGAAAACCATGATTCAAACTCACGAGGAAAACAACATGAACAATATACAAAATGAAATTCTATTACCAAATTTTTTTTTTTTTGGCTAATGACTAGGTGAAAAATTTCATATACTCATAGTCATTATAATCACATTTGTCATCTTCGCTCGGAGGTGTATTGCTGATTCAATTGCAAGGAATATCTCCTTCTCCTCTTCCAAATCTTTTTTATATTCCAATGGAATGTCTTTTCATGGTGCATCATGTATGATTTCATTCCAATTATGTCATTCTTTGTAATTATTTTGTAGCACACTAAATTTCTGCATTTCATGGGATTGGATTGGATATTGATCCAATTTGTCTATTAACAAGATAGGAAGCCTTCGATATACTTCATGAGGTGTTTGTTATTTTGTTACTTTAAAGTAAACAACTAAATGAATATTCGTCCCTGTCAAGTTCTCCCTTTGACTATCATATAATAATTCCTTAAACAAATTTTGTCATTTTCTAATGGGCATAAACCACTGGAGAAATTTTATTATGTTTTCTGAGATACGGTCTTCAACCAATGCATTAAGCCAATCATGTAGTTGAAATTCAAATGGCATAGAATACATAAAACATAAAAACCATACCACGTAGGGTGATTCAACTAGAAACATACCAAGTGTTGGAAGTTTGAAATAATACATAAATGGAAAATCGGGATGGAATACTTCTGGAATGATGTAGGTTCTTCCATTTTCCCTCACAGCCTTAAACTAGTAATCAATCATCTTAGAAGCACGATTTGAACTGTTTAGAATATGAATTTTTGCTCTTTCAGGTGGAAATTGTAGGCAGTTCATCTCATAATTTGCATTGGATTGATTTCAAGCCATTTGAAATAAAATATGAATTTTATCTACAAAAGAACTATATTTCTTGGGATTGTTATGCATTTGATAGTCTCAGTAGAATTGTATTTATAATGGTTTTAAAGGTGTAAATAAATTGCCTGTAGTAGTAAACTTGATTAAAAAAATTATAAAAACTAAATATGAAACGAAAATAATTAAACTATCAATATATGTCGGCAACCTTTTTTCAAATCTACAAATATCATATAATGTCAAATACATGTGAAAAGAATTGCATTTTATTATTGATGTAACTGTTATTGAATATAATTATCATATAATCTCAAATATATGTTAAAATATTTGAATATTATTACTATGCATTTTTGTCTCCTTATCTTTTTCATTTTTGCCTTACCTTTTTTGCCCTTTTCATGTTCTTAAAATCCAGAACTTCAGCTTAAAAACAATATGAAATTTTCTAGTATCTAAATTCACTAATCTCGCTAGGACCCATCACTTTCTCATAAAAATAAACATTTTTATAAATATCAAAAGTAAAAAGTACATGGATAAAATATTATACTATTGTGCGACTAAATTTAGTAGTGTCTTTTAAGTCCATCGAGAATGGTAACTGTGAGCAAACGACCTTTTTCGAAAAGACAAAATCGGGACTCGGCGAAGTGAACTGGGGAAAACATTCTGCATTGGTGCTTTGTTTTTTGGTGGAAAAAGCGGGTTTTGTTTATCTTGAGTCAGGAAAAACCATTGATTTGATTTGAAAAATCCTTTGTAGAAAACATTTTCCCATTTTTAACTTAAAGACCTCGAAACTTAGATCTCGAGATCAGTGACAGAGTCGCCACCAGGATCAACTCATCCGGGAATTCCGGTACAGCTCCCTACCGAGGACATACTGCTATACCTAATCCAGAGATTTAGGGTTCGGGCAAGTGACTTACTTAACCTCTAGCTTGCTTTCACTTTACAGTTTATATTACCATATTTAATTTGCTTTATTATCTTTCTCTAACCCCAATTTGTGTTTAATTATTCCAGCCGATGCTAAAGCGAAATGCAGAAAATAAATTGCAGAAAAAATAAAGCATACATCCAAAAATATACAAGAAAATAGTAGAGGCCGATTATACAACCCGATCGAATAAAAAGGAAAACTCTCGTCCTCACTTTACAATCGCCTAATTACACGAGGATCTAAAAAATACAACTGCCTAATTTACACGGGAATCTATTAAATACAATAAAAATAATAAAAACAAATGCTGCAAAACAAATAGGTTAGCACAATTTATATTACATACACAGGTAGGGCTCAAATAGGACAGAATTGGGAATTTTGGAAACGAGGGCATGTATTTAGAGGGTAACCGGGTCGACCCAACCGGTCGAACCGGTTAGACCTGGAAAACGGTTTTGAAACGCCCTGTGATTTTTGTGCTAGAAAATCAATTTTTGGAAAACATTTGGCTCGGTTACATGCAAATTTCCATTTTTGTGGGTCTGTTATCCCCGGAATCCATGGTTCCATTCGTGTGGGTTCCTAAATACACAATCCATTTAGGGTCCAAAATGCAATAAACACACCAAAAACATTTGTGAAAAATACTGTTTTGTTCGTTTTCAATATTTTCCGGGGATTTTATAGGGTTGGGGGGTCCGCTAATGCTGGACTATGGATCCGATTTGGATAAAATAATCCCGAAACTCAGAAAATATAACCCCGAAAAAACTGAAAACACCGATATCCGTATGTATAGAAATCCAAAAACCAAAATTTTATAAGATACGGATGAATTTAGGCCGAAAATGATCACAACAGAATGCACAAAATGGAAAACAGACTGTTTTCGACCGATCGGGACAAACTAGGAATCTGTCCCCGAAGAACAAAGCCGGCCGGCTCTGTTCATCATGAACATAACCGTACGGCTCTATTCGGGCAATCAGATTCCGAAAGTTGACAAAATGCAGAAAACACACAGAAAAGATAATGCAAACAGGTTTAAGGCCTCTCAGAGTTTACCTTGATGTTGTTTGGATGCCTTGAACGTCCAAGAACGGATTGAAAGCTTGAAATATATCCTGGGAACTTAACCGGCCAAAGAACTACAACAATCCAAACGAGCTGAAACGAATCCGAAATGGTTTCCAACCAATGAGCAAAGGTTAAGTAACTTGTGTTTAATGTTTAAGGATTGATTTTAAGCTTTACTCTTTGTGTTTATGAATCCTCAAGTTCACGATCACCTTTCTCTCTTTCTCTGCTTCTTTTTTTTTTCTCTCTGTATCTTTTTTTCTTTCTTTCTTTTTTTAGATTGAAAAGCCTCCCCCTTTTCCTGATTTGATTTTCTCTTTTTATACTCTTCTCTCTCATATCATTTCGAACATTTAATGGTCGCCTGACTTTTTAATTTTACCCATATCCTATTTCTGGCGAGATAAGTTGCTCTGGTTTGTAGAGCAATTTGTCTTGTCCACTAGAGCCGTATGGCTCTAGTTTGAAAACTAAAGCTGTGCGGCTCTAACAAGAGCCGGGGAAAAATTTTGAAAGTCCAACGTGCACCCTAAACCCTGGAAATCACTCAGGAGACCATTTCAGGGATTTCGGATCGCGGATAGCTTGGTTTTCAGGACGTTTGAGGAACTCCAGGCAATATTCCACCAAGTCCAATTCGTGTCCGTTCGCTCGACAGGTAACACAGGAATTCTCATCATAGAGGTCGGGAAAACCCGGTGCTTACAGTAACACTACAAAAAAAGGGTCCATAATAACGTAAAAATTTAGCTTTTGATGACACTTTTCGGCGTCTTTAAACGTTTACCCACACTTTTCAAAATGTCATTACATGTGTTGTTAAATCGCATGTTGTTATTTTTAATGACACATTAACATTGTGTGTGTAAACTAATTGCATTGCCATTTCATATGAAAAGCATTGCCGTGCTGGCAATGTTTATATTTTAGCATCATAAACTCTATCGTATTATTTAATAATAAATTTAAACATTTTCACGATGTTTTAATAAAGCATCCTAAGTTAGCCATACGTACTTTTTTTATGTCGTTATGTCCCTTTAGAAAATATTCATTGCGTCTTAAATTCCATGATATTTCAAAGGCAAATTAGAAAAAAATCTTGTGGTTTCACTTTTTTACAAACAAATTATTGTGGTTTTTTTTTAATTAAAAAAATAAGGATTGTGTTTTAAAATGTTAACAAAAAAAAAGGACAAATAAAATTAAATCATGACATTACATAAGGTATTCTTGTTCATTTTGAACTCAAAATTTTCAAGTTGGTTAATAAAATGGTGTTGTGTTTTGGGGGTGAGTTGCTGGAAGCTTTGGCAATGGCGATTAGCTACAAACCACTCAAGTCCAGTTCTTGAGAAAAAATGCTGAAAAAATGAGATAGGGACCTAACCTCTTCCTTGAAGACCCTGTATTGCTTGTCTTTGTAGGCTGTGTACACTACTTGACTGAAATCTTAGTAAGGAAAGGAAAGGAAAGTTGCTAGAATGATTAATTTCATGGGATTTCTAATTCTAATAAAGAGTATTATTTAATAACGGCTTTGAACTCCTCCTTTCTAGTTAGCGCTCCGTGGGAAAAGAAAGAGAGAACAAGCGTTATCGAACAACCCTCGGGGCTCTGAAGTCCATAGCGTCTAATTCGATCACTCGATTACTGCGTCTGCCATCAGGAATAATGGGCACCCAAAACTATCTTCCAAGACAAGATAAGTCACCTCAGAAAAAAAAAACCACAATATGAACTAATAGATGTTGATATTTCCCTTAGGACATTAGGGGATAATTCTATCTTGGACTTAGCTGGGTTAATTCGTTGGCCTGAGCTTGCACAAAAGCTGCTTACAATAGTCTGAATACACCGAATTTGAGCAAGTGAAGCTTTAGCAAATAGAAATTGGTGGAAAGTGAAAGTAAATTCTTTAGATCGAAAGCCAATTCAAGTATCTATTGCAGTGAAAGTCCAATAGACATTAATGATATATTTTGAAAATTTTTTAAAAGCACAAATATTTTTCTAAATTAAATAATGATAATAAATTTAAAAAAATCATAACAAATTGAAAAATCTTGGAAAAATATTCAAATCTTGATGTGAAATTCTTAAATAATATGTATAAATTATTGGTATATTAAATAACCAAAAATACCCTCCGCTATATCATCCTTTTTAACGGAAAACTGTTAATTGTTGTTTTTTTGTTAATATTTTATAACAAATCCTCCTTTTTTAACAAAAAAACCACAGTCCTTTATTTGTAAAAAAGTGAAAGGACAAGGTTTTTTTTGTAATTTGCCTATATTTCAATTAAAAAGCATCTACAAGTTTGATATTGGAAACATCCATCTGTAATGCACAGGACCTCCAAGTCTGGCTTCTGTAAGAAAATGTATTGTTAAGTGAACCATAACGGTGAAAAAGCTCGAAAGAAATGTCTTCTCCAATCGACAAAGTTTTTCAGCCACTTTCTCTTCTAAATGATTAAGTTCATCTAAATCAGGTCTTGCAACATAATGCCTTAAAAAATAAGCATAACTCAATCACAATAACTACTTGACGAGGCAAACAATATCTTAAAGCAGTCGGCATAAAGTCTTGCATTAGAACATGAGCATCATGACTCTTCGTATTATTAATTTTGTGCTCCTTCAAGTTCACACATCTTGAAATGTTTAAAGCATAACCATTGGGAACCTTTATATGTTTCAAAACAGTTAAGAACAATTCTTGCTCTGCTGTAGACATCATGTAACATGTATATGGCAAACAAATATGACCATTATGTTTAATTGGATGCTGATCATGTCTAACTCCCACATCAACTAAACCAAGCCTCGCTTTGTAGTTGTCTTTGCTCTTGCCATCAAGATTAAGAAAAGTGTCAATCAAATTATCACAAATGTTTTTCTCAATATGCATGACATCCAAATTATGAAAAAGAAGATTGAACTCCAATAAGGAAGATTGAAGAATATACTTCTTTTCTTCCATAAACATTGTCTTAAATATCCATCAACTTTAGTATTTTCATCAAGAAAAGAATTTCCACCTTCAAAATACAATACGTTATTAATAGCATTAGATTGCTGACCTATTCGTTGACTTCTAAAACCCTCATTTTGCTCTCTGTTACGTTTCATATTTGATTTCTTTGCTTTTCCATAAACAAAATTCACACCACGCAATTGCCTTAAAACTTCAGAACCGGAAGGTGGTAATGGCATTGGTCGTAACTCCTCCGTGCCATCAAATTGTCCTTTTCATATCGAAAAAGATGATCATGCCTTAACCACCTATAATGACCCATGTAACAAAATTTTCCCCTATTTTTTAACCATTTTGAATGAGTTGATTCCCCGCAAGATGGACTTACTACATGTCCCTTAGTGCTCCAACCAGATAAATTAGCACAAGCAGGAAAATCATTAATCGTCCACATCAGTGCAACTTGTAACTTAAAGTTTTCCTTAGTACAAGCATCAAATGTATCCACACCATTCCATAACTGCTTCAATTCATCAATCAAAGGGAGTAGAAAAACGTCAATGTCATTTCCCGGCCCCTTTTCCCCTGGATAACCATGGACAATATTAATGATGATTGCTTCATGTAAGCCCATGGTTCTCAAGTTGTAAAGTACTATGTGTGGTACTCATGGTTTGAAAAGGATTGAAACCATCACTAGCTAAGCCAAGCCACACACTACGAGGATTTGCGGTAAATTCCGGATAATGCTTATCAAATTCTTTCCAAGCTACTACATCTACTGGGTGCCTCATTTTGCCATCCTTGTTCCTTCCTTCAACATGCCAGCTCATGGAAGAAGCTGTTTTTGAAGACATATAAAGCCTTTTCAGCCTTGGTATAAAAAGAAATATCACAAGACTTTAGCTGCCTTTTTCTTGTTTGGTTTGTCTTTCCCATCTTCCATTATATTACCATCCTTATCATTGTTAACTACCCATCTTGACGATGAAAATATATTACAATATTCATCGTTCTTTTTCTCTCCCTAATAAACAATCATTTGGATAAGCATCAATTTTCTCATACCCCAATCCTAATTCCTTGATTACTTTCTTCGCTTCATGGTATAATGATGGTAAATTACTGTTTCTTGGAAATGCAGCAGCCAATAGTTCCAGCAACATGTTAAAAGACTTTACCAGACCAACCATTTAAACACTTAATATGAAACAATGTCAACACAAATGTTATTCTTGTAAATCTCGTACATTCTGGATATAACTCTTGGTCACAATCTTGCATTAGTCTCCTAATACTTTCATTTGTATTTGACAATGGTTTGTTAAGAGGATCCTTATTTGTTGAATGATAATTGTTTTTCATTTCTATGGGCGAACCCGAAATCGATAAATCATTGGAATGACCGTCATCCGATATAATTCCGAATGCATATCTAAAAAGGCCTTGTATTTTGTAATCTACATCAAGATTTGATCGCCTAATACTATTTGTAGCATTATAAAAAATAGGCTGATCATTCAATGATGATAATCCATCTGACTCGCCATGAAATACCCATTTTTTATATCCTTATAATATACCGTTCCATATGAACAATTTGTGCATCATATGAATATCTATTATAACAGTTCTTACATGGGCAATAAATTAGTCCATTGACTACTGATTTGTCAATTGTGAACTTGACAAAGTTAAATACACGATTTAAATATAAGCACTCCAACTTTTGTCCATTTTGAATGTCTGATAAAAAGGAAAAAAAAAAAGAAGAAATTTAACTTCTAATTGTAAAAACCCATAGTCATGGCTAAATATACTATAATAATAAAGATCGGATGTCCATCATTATATATAAGAAAATTTTAATCAAGCATAAGATAGAAATTGATCATAAAACCTAATTAAAGAGCATAAATCATGCCATAAATTAAAGTAAAAAAAATGGCAGGGACAAAAATAATACAAATTTGAGGATCAACAATCTAATAAAAGAATCTATGTTAAAAAAAAAAAACATTTTAAGTAATATATCAACATGAAGTTACATTTTAGTGTAGAAAATAAGTCCCACTACCACTTTAAAAATTTAAGAAACATAATTGATTAATGTATACTATAGAAAATAATCATTATTACCACTTTTCATAATTGGTGGTAAAATGATAGTGATTGTTATAAGACACATTAGATGACCCATACTCTTTGTAAGCAAATACTATTAACATGCACAGTAAATGAAAATGACATGTACAATTTTTATACGTACACTTACTCTCTTAACCAATAATTTCTTTGGAAGCAGCATAATAATAAAGTAGTTGTATCTATTTGTAACTTGTTTTATCATTCCTATAAAAAAATTCTCAAGTGATTATCTATAATTTTCTCTACCTGCATGACTAATTCAGCAGTATTATTTTCTTATTTTCTCTAAATAATTTCTCCTTTAAGTTATCGTTGAAGTTCTATACTTTTTCTTTCATTACACATAATATCATCATCATAGAGTAAGAGATTTGTATGCAAATAAATGCAGAATGATATCTGACTATTCAAGGGCATAAATTATATTAAGTACTAAGTTTAGCATAAACAATAACCCCAAAGTTTCTCAAAATCCCTAAATTACAACAAATCCATTTAACCTAAATCCTAAATTCCATTAAATCTCAAATCCATCAAGCCTTAATTCCAGTTTAAATGTAGTAATACCTGTATAATTTTCAAAAAGATTAAAGAAATACCAGATATCATATTCAAGCAGTTTGTATGTAGATCTGTTATGTGACTCCTTGGACTGCCCTCCAACGCCGGAAACAGACTTCCTCAGTCTAGTTGGGGCTCTTACTACTCTGGATTACTCCTACCGTCCTATGAAATTTGATTCTAAGTTTAGGTTCCACATAGAAACAAGAAACTAAAGGAAAAAAATGACAAACAGAATCGGTGATTTGAAACTCGAAACAAGCTAATATAATTACCTCAAGGAATGGTTCAAAAAAGTGGATGTCGATCATCTCATTCCCATAGTTTGAATAGTTGATTTGGACAAAAAAGATGAAGAGACAACAAAATTTCGATTGGTAAACTGTGTGATTTGGAGATTGTGTATCCAAGAATTGTAATTAGGCGAAATAGAAATTTGGAGAAAGAGGGTAAGAATGAGTTATTCTAATTAGGATTTCAATCCAATGAGACGCTGCGTTTTGGATTCCTGTATCTTTATCCACTAGTGTGAATATAATTGTAAAACTTTTGTCTCTAATTTTCTTTTGGATTTATAATTTTTTTTAATAATTTATTCAAATTAAGTAAAATGTTGATAGACACTTATAGATAGAATAATTAATTACATATTAATATTTAAATTTAAATTTTAATCGTATAATATGAGTCTGTCGACATATTCTAATATTATTAAATATTCAATTTGAATTAACATAAAATTTAGATAAATTTGTAATTTGATAATGCAACAATAATTGGGAAATTAGCACTTAAAACAATTAATGCAACATATAATAAAGAATATTATTTATAAAGAATTGAATATAATGTAATTAATAACAATAATTTTAGTATAATATAAATTTTAATTAAATGTTAAAAAAATTAAATCTGATGGTGAAAGAAATTATAAATAAGATAAAATAATTTGATGTTCAATGAAATATAATGATAAACTAAATAAATTAGAATAAAATACATTATTAGTAGAATGACCAGCTAAATGTAAGAAAGAGAGCCAATTTCTTATTTAATTTTCATGTGTTAGTTTAAAAATTAATCTCACACTACAAAAAATAATTGAAAAAAAAAAGTTAATAGAAATAAGAACTTCTTATTTAATATATCACTACATAGAAAGTACTAACCGCAAGCAAATGATTATCGAAACAAGATATCTTAGCATTGATTACGTCCATATTCTTTTCGAGATCAACCATCTTAAATTCATGTTCAACCTTCATTTCTCTAACTTTACCTTCGTGATCATTCTTCATTTCTATAATCTTTTGCTCATAATATCCTTTCAAATTTGCAGTCTTCAACTCATAATTATCTTAAATTTCATCGATTTGCCTTTGAAGCACAAAATCATGATGAACTCTTTTCCTTTGTTGAAAATCATGTCCAAACAATTGTCTAACTCCAAGTCCATATCCTCGAACTCGGCCATACTGGTCTTTTCTAATTATTTCATTGTATACATCATCCTCAATAGTATTAAGATTGGAATTTTCAGATATTGCAGCACGTTTAGCAACCATGTTGTTAGCTTTTTCCTATTTTATTATTTAAAATAATAAACATATACTTAATATAGTTATAAATTAACCATACAAAACATTCAAATTTTAACATTTCATTTAAAAAATTTATCATAAGCTCTTGTATTTATTCGTTGACAAAACTTGCATCTTCTTTTTTTGTGGGTGATTTCAAAAAACTCAATCTGTCTTGGTTCTTTTCCATGAGCCACCTCTTATTATGTCAATTAATTCAGTAGTTTTTTTTTAACTAAAGAGAGTTGCAAAAAAATTAACATTTCAAAATTTATATTAACCAGAAAATTAAAATAAGAACTCACATATTTGTCGCTTTTTCTTGCAAAACTCTCTGAGCCAGTCTTATGCAATGTTGTATTTTGAGATCGTGCTTTCTTGCCTTTTTCTAAAAGACCAAAAACATACATAACTATGAAATTGATTTCTAGTATGTATGATGATAAAGTACATTATATATTAGTAATATTCTTTGAACAAAGTTACTTGTCCTTTATCAGAAAACCAATATTGCACAATTATCTTCCATTGATTCGAAAAGACTCCGCTTGGAATATTATTCTCTACTTATTGTTGAGTCTTTCCAGGTTTCTTGTGTGTGAGTTTTAATTCATGCTTGAACTCTCGCCATTTATGCCCAACCGAAGCCAATATCCATTTTTGCACTTTTTTAGTATCAAGAAGTTCAAAATATTTCTATAACAACATTAACATAAAAAAAAGTTATAAGACCAAACTCAAAAGGAACATTATGGTGTTTAAATAGTTTTAGTTTCAAACAAAACAAAATTGAATATAAATACCTTAGTCAAATTGATAAGATCATCCTTACGATTGCGGGGCATTTTTCTCCAATTTGTGTATTCAATGGAGCAAAATTCTTTCTTTCTAGCTACATCACGCAACCAATATGCCAAAATTCTAGCTCTATCTTTAATAGGTTGCCCAAGATTATTACAATGAATAATAATCTTTTGTCCTTCAGTCAATATCCAGACATCCTTAGCATGCATAGTTCCCCGTTTTTTACGAACCATCATTCCTCCCTCATCTATAACAATTAGAAACTTAAAAAAAATATAAATTTCTACATGATTGTGCAAGTTAATGTGACTATCTACAAAAATCTCAGTATCTAAATGTCATTATGAAAACATAATAGAGCATAATAAGTATCCAATTAAATTTCAACTGAAATAGTATCCACATATACAAGGATTACGCCATTTTAAAAGATATTATATCAATTAATAATATTTTCAAGTAATTAATAATTATCTATAACCAATTTAAACATATTAATTAATTCAAAACACAATAAAAAAAGATCATGGTGCAGCTATACTGAAATCGAAACTCATTTCAACATTGATATAGTTCTGTGATCATTATTTATTATTTGTTATTGATATATTAAGGTTAATATATATATATATATATATATATATATAAATAATAAAATAAATTTATTATATAATACACATGGAATAAACGGATACAATGTTTTTATTAAGTCATAATCTATAATTGCAAATCTAGCTATAGTTATACATAAATGCTAAACCAATAACAAAAGAAAAACAAAAAAAAACCCAATCAATTAATTTCATAAGGGAAAAAACAACTAACAAAAAAAAAAAAAAAAAAAAAAAAAAGAAATCAACTTAATTCTATAGGGAATCATCACGAGAAAAAATTAAATGCAAGGTAAAATACAGATTAAAATTTCCTCGATTCCATAGCCCAAGGTCTATATAGATTTATAGAACGAGACCAAGAACGGAAAGAAAATAGAATTTTCTCACCTTAAATGTCTCCTCTAGAGACTGCTACAGAAACCCAAACGCGTTTCTTCCACAATCTGATACACAAACGACTCACGAACGCAACCCGTGCTAGCAAACGAAAGAACGAAAACTGAGAGATTTTTGCAAAGAGGGGACGGCTACTCTTCCTTAGTGTAGGCCAAAATATGCAAGTGGCTAGAGTTAGGGAGAAATTAGTTTAAGGTCTCCTTATATACTCCCTACTATACTAGGTTTTTAATTAAAACTATAAAGTAATTTTATTTTATTAAATTGATTTAATTTGCATCATTGGAATTAAATAAAACCATATTATAAAATTCCAATTGACACAATTAAATAGAATTTTATCAAATTAACATAACCCAAAGTTAAATTAAAATCAACCTTAATAAATACAACCTTTGTATTTAAATTTCCACCAAGGAAATTCTGTTTTATTTAATTAATTATTACTATAATTAATTAATCAAATAAAATTAATTTATCCATTATAATTGAATTAATTATGGCATAATCTAATGTCAATAACTCAATTAATTAATTAAAATTTGTAAAAATAAAATTAAAAATATATTTATTTTCAACTCAATATTAATTAATTAACATTTCTAACGTGCATATATAGAGTAAAAAATTATACATTAATTTTTTATGGACTTAATATATTATGGTAAAAATATATTTTTTTTGATAAAACAATTTATTTTATTATTTTGTATCAAGTCATAAAATTAAAATAATTACTTACATATATTAAAAAGGCAAAACGTATAATTTTCACAAGTTATATGAACTTTATGACTTGATACAAAATAATAAAATAATTTGTTTTATAAAAAAAATATATGTTTATCATAATATATTAAGTCCATAAAAAATTAATGCATAATTTTTTACTCTATATCTTACTATAGAAATGTTAATTAATTAATGTTGAGTTGAAAATAAATATATTTTTAATTTTATTTTCACAAATTTTAATTTTATACAAAATAATTAAATTATTTATTATTTTTTTGAAAATTTATACGCATATATACATATGCCATGGCTTTAAGCCATGGCATATGTATGTAATGCACTGCTCCCAAGGGAGCAGTGCATTGATTCCCAATTTCGGAACTTATTGTTCCGAAATTGGGTCAATTTTTTTTTTTTTTTTTTTTTTTTTTGTAAAATTACATTTTCGGAACCAAAAGTTCCGAAAATGATTCAACCACATTTCAGAACCTTTGGTTCCGAAAATGATTAAGGTTAAACCAATATTATTTTGGGGATTTTTTATTAACTAAACATTATAATGGGAATTTTTTTGAAAATGGACATTATTTATATCCATTATCCTAAAAAATGTTGTTAAGTTATAATATAAATGTTGAATAACGTCGTTATAATATAAAATTTGTATCATTCTCAGGAATGTCCATCGTTGAAATACACAAAAGCCGGGAATGATGATATGTACCGGAACATAGATCCGAGGATTTTTTCATACCTACAACGATGTGGATTTGAGGGCATGGTGAAACTTGGTTCTATGCCCGTAGATCACCATTTGATCACTGCACTGGTAGAAAGATGGAGACCGGAAACTTACACGTTCCATCTCAGTGTTGGAGAAGCAACAATAACGCTTCAAGACATAGAGATTTAAACCGGATTACAGGTAGATGGTAGAGCCGTGACCCGTAAATCCGAAGGTACTAATAGGGCACATCAGTTATGCCATAGTTTATTTGGTAGGATTCCCGGTGAAAATGATATGGAGAGAAATTGGTTGAAGTTAAGGTGGCTGGAGCAGCAATTTATGGACTTGCCTGATGATGCTGCTGATGTAGTCGTTCAATATCATGCACGAGCTTTTATGTTGCGTATGTTTGGTGGATTGATGTTTGTTAATCCCAAATCCACGATAGTTCATGTCATGATGTTGAGTTTACTGGATGATTTATCTGAGGAGGGAGTTGGTGGTTTTGCGTGGGGAGCAGCAGTATTGGCGTTTTTGTATCGGGAAATGTCAAAAGCTACTGCTCCAGACAAGAAGCAAATTGGGGGATGTGCCCAAATTATACAAGTATAGGCGTACGAGCGGTTCACAAATATTGCCCCTACAGTCACAACAAACTACATCCCTTATAATGAATATCCGTATGCAATAAAGTAAATATCTATATTATTTTCTTACAAATTTAATTCTATTATATTAAATGTTGTTATTATAATAAATATTATGATTTGTCATCTGATGACTTGATATACATAATTGAATGAATTTACAGGTGGAAAGTAGCTATTGGACAACAAGGTCATGGCGCTCATAATGTTAAGGAACTGAAGATGCGGTTGGATTGCTTAACTCCTGAGCAGGTTTAATTTTGTTCTTAAACCATATTTATCCCGAATTTAGGTTCTCAAAATATAAAATTTTTTACTAATACTTGTTAATATCATTATTTATACAGTTTGTCTGGGAACCGTACACGGAAGTCATTCAATTATTGCCAGCCTATTGTCATGGGGGGAAAAATATTTGGCGTTCCATTGTGCCAATTATATATTTTCATATTGTCGAGTTTCATCATCCCGATCGATGTATGCGACAATTTGGCATGGAGCAACCTATCTCGCAAGGGATAGAACAATCAAACTATGCGCTAGCAACTGTGAAAATGACCGGGCATGGACCTCGTGATTGGGTAGTTAAATATGCCCCATACATAGAAATGTGGGATACACGTCATCACAGGGTTGCAATGACGCCTCAATTGCATCATCCATTAGGTCCACAGTCTGAATATATGCAATGGTTCAAAAACATTACCCGATGATGGATGACCCCAGAAGGGGCACGAAACGATGCGCTGGTATGGAAATTCCGTAGAATTTATGAAATATAAGTTATCATATGTATAATAAAAATCCTAAAATAAATATTATCATATGTCAGTTCAATTTCATTGGTGTCGATTTTTTTTATGCAGGGAGATGGCCTTGAACGTTTGTATCACATGGGTGCAGATCAATTCAACAGGGCAAACGTGATCAATCTATCAGGAAGCATGCTGGGAGGGATAAACCAAGATTCTCGTATGTGTACTTCATATGAATCACAACCTGCTCCTCCTGCAATGATGTTTCCTAATGTCGAGTTGCCTATGTCGGAAAGAAACCGAAAGAAGTTAACCTTCACTGACAGATGTACAAGAGTTCCTCCCCCTCCATATCCGGAAGGGATTCAGCGGATTCCTCATCCACTTCAGCATCTTTATTACCAACAGCAGCAACCACAATTTCAAAATCCTTGTGATTTTGGTGGTCCATCCATGAGGAGTACAGTCCCATTACATGAACTTCAGCAACAAAGTCAGGATAATGCAGAAACACAATTTGATAATGTTCAACATATGACGGGTGGTTCTCATTTGAATCTGAATGAAGTTCAGAATGTTCCCATTCAAGTCCATGAACATACGCAAGCAGGTGGTTTTGGGTTTGAGTTCACTAGTGGTGTTTCAGTTGCTGGAACATCCGATGCTAGACAAGGACAGGGGGATATTGGATGGGGTTCTTTTACAGACCTACTGAATACTAATTTTAATACAAGATGCAACATAGACGAGGAATCCAGCGATGCATTCAGCAATGTTGTCGGTGAAGGGTCTTCATTCTGCACTCCGATGCAACAAAATATTCCAGCCGTCGGCTCACACAATTGTAATGATGTTGGTCAGACAATTATGCCACCTCTGAATATAGGTGGTAAGTACGAGATGGGCTCTGGAAGTGGAGAGCCGAACACGTACTTTGCTAACATGAACATGAATTTTTCAGAAGGTGTTCCTGGAGGCACGGTGTTAGATTTCTCTGCAGCTTTAAATATGCCTAATGAACAATATATGGGGTTCCAACCCCATGTACCTCCCATGGTTGTCCAACAAAATGTGGTGGACCTAAATCTGCATCTAACACCGAGAACGGAGATGGCTGTAACATATGAAGAGCAGGTTGATACACGGCCCAACCGAAATTGTCGTGAGTGTGTAGGGAGGGGTGTTCGTTGTGGAACATGCAGCGTTAAAATGTTACGACCCCGAAGACAAAATAGGAATTTTTAATGTAGTCGAAACATTAAATGCTCAAAATTAAATATTTTGTGTCTTGTAAATTTTATTATGTTTAACTTATTGATGTATATGAATTATTAACGACGATCATAATACATATCTTTCCTCTCCTTACGTTGATACAACCTATCGTGTTATGAATAAACATATCGTACAACATAATATTTTAAAAAACTGTTATGAGATTACATAATAGAAGGTTATGGCATAAAAAAATTGTAAACCAGCATAAATTCATACAACCACCATTATTAAATAATCACATGTCAAACTTACCCACATCAGAGCAAACTCAGTTTCGAACAAATTAACATTACTACATAAAGCATTTTAAACTTAGCAATTGAATATGAGTTACCAATCATCTGACATTTCGTCATCGGATTGGTAACGTGGAATTGATAATAAGTGACGTTCATGTACAATTAATAGGTCTCCACCGTTAGCCGCAGAATGCTCTTTAGCCAATTTCAACATATAATACCGTGACAGCCTCAATAACATCCTATTATTCTCCACTTGGATTTGTTTCACAGCAAGTCGATACTCATGCGGATTTCGTCTAGGCATACTCAATGAAATGCGGTTGACAGCTGGTGCTTCAAGTGGCTGTAGGTCATCAACAAGGTTGTCTGATTCTTGCACTCGATATTCCCACTCACGCTTTAAACCAGCATAATATTTAGCACCTTCACTTTCGAGATATCTACGGTAGTTCTCGGTGAAAGCTGGCAACATCTAATTCCTCCGCCTATTTGCCATGACTTATATCCCACAAAAGAAAAAAATGCAAGGTCATTGCAAGAGGTTTATATTTTGATTTAACTAAATATTAAAAGGGTTGTAAATATGAAAATGGTATCACATAATTTGTCGTCATAATATAAAGCCATGTTTTCACTAATTGAGAAATAAATTCAACAAATAAACTTTTTTGCTATATAATAAAAGTACACACTAATACATACAAGTAATTTGACACACATACACTTGGTTTGAACACATGATTAAACATCCCCGTCTAATAATAGTTGAACACTATAATAGGAAACTAGTACGGGAATAACATAAGCGCCGTTTAATTATCTTCATCTGACATATCAATGTCAGATGTATGCTCGGGATGGCGTGAACATGCTGCATAAAACCGCGCCATCTGTATGTCACCATGCTCAGCATAATCTCTAGCACGTTTTTGAAATTCGAAACGATTAAGCCTAATCTTTATCCTATTATTTTCTTCCCTTATTCTATATAAAGCAGCACGGAGTTCATCATTGTTATTACATGGCATGTTGATTGACTTGTAACGAGTTTTTCGGACTCCCCATGTAGTAGCATCTTCGCGTAAAATCTCAGACTCGGTCACTCGATATTGCCATTCTTCTTGCATACGGTGTATGACATAAGGTGAATTATGTTCTCTAGGATAAAGTGGGTAAACAAAGTCATCATCAAGTGCCCACCAATGGCCCATACCTCGAAATATATCTCCTAGAGTATATGTGATCGACATAATTTGCAAGCCTATGGCATAAAAAATCCATTATCACCAACTTATTATACAAGTCAATAACAATATTTGACAAAATAAGATATGGTTCACATGGCTTGAAGTCAGAAAGAAATGCAATTAAGAAATTTGAACTAACAACATCGAGGCAAATAAATGGTTGTCTTTAGACATTAATAACTACAAAATCAAAAGTCCATTTAAAATTGCATCAATAATTCACAACCTAATTCAATTCCCCCTGAAATGTCTTGTCGAAGCAGCCCTATTTGGTCCCCTAGAAGAAGACGGTATGTGTCGTCGGGAGAGATTCACTCCGGGATTTTGACATGTGGTTTTGTTATGCCCACCTTTACCACAGTTACTGCAGTTGTAAGTATTTGTTCCTTTTTCCTTCTCGTCCATTTCATTGCGGATTCTTGTTGACTTTGGCCTTCCCTTCTTTCGTTTACATATTGGATTGACAATCAATGTTGCCGAGTTGATCTCAGGCCAGTAGTCCTTGTGTGCTAAAGGCTGGAACGGATAGCTATACGCTTGTAAATTCTCATCAAGTGTATGCGTCTTATCTACAAAGTCCCAGATTCGACGACGTAGGTGCTTACAAGTAGCAATTGCATATGAACAAGGCATTCGATAATTTTGGAATTTTTTACAGGAGCACTCACGAGCTTCTAAATTCATAATCTGAATGTTGCTCCCTTTTTGTCTGATTGGATCATATCCTGTTCTCACTTCACAAAGTCCAGTATGACTATTGTAGTTTGCCACTGTATGACAATTGGCCCTACTAGAATACCTAACCAACATTTTCTTGCATTCAGGGGTGACCCTTTCACCGTTTTCGAGCAAATTGGTGTATTTAGTTCGACGGGAGTCAAAATAACTAACAATTTTACCAAGCGTGTGTTCGACGATGCTCTGAATTGGCAAATGACGAATGCCCTTTAACACACCATTGACACACTCAGCAATATTGGTAGTCATGTGACCGCATCTTGAGCCATTGTCGTGTGCCAAACTCCATTTCCCCACAGGTCTTTCCATGGCCCATCGGTATGATCTTTCATCTAACCTCTTAATCGCGTCCATAATCTTTGTAAACTTACGAGGTTGTGCTTGAGCTCCTACGTGTGTTAAAAAGCAAAGAAAAAACGAAATTACAACTGTTGGTAACAAATAACAGGTACGACATGACGTAAGTAATTTAGGAATCATACCTGCGCGATACAAGAGTTTTTTTATTGTCGTATTATGGAAGCTGTGATTGTAATTGCTCACAAAATGACGGAGGCAAAAACGATGATATGACATGGGTTCTTTCCAACTAGATCCTTCATTGTTCATGGCAAATAGGATACCAGCATGTCGATCAGAAATGACACCTAAACTAGTGCGTTGTGTCATGAATGTCCTGATACACTCCATGAACCATTCCCAACTTGATTGCTTTTCATGTTCAACAATTTCAAAAGCTATTGGGAAGATATAATTGTTACCATCCAACGTGGTTGCCACCAAAAGTGTGTGAAGGTATTTGCCGTACAAGAATGTACCGTTAATCTGTATGATCGGTCGACAATGTTTGAATCCTTCTATACATGGCTTAAAGGACCAGAACACTCGTTTAAACATTGCAAATCAATTATCAGTTGTTTCATCCGTGAGTAAGAGTGTCACCGACCCAGGATTATAGTGGGTCAACACGTTCAGGTACCGAGGCAAGATAATGTACGATTCTTCCCAATTGCCATAAATCTTCTCCAATGCCTTGTTTTTAGCACCCCATGCTTTTTTCTTAGAAATGGTGAAGTGGAACACCGCTTTGACGTGCTCAATTATCAAATCCAGGTTCAGTCTTGAATCTTTTCGAACCATCCCCAAAATTGAACTCGCTATTATCTTTATCAAGATTGTAATGGTCTTGTGATGATCTTGCATTTACTCATGTATGTGGACCCCGGTAAACAGTTATCATCCAATACCCTATAGATTTCTTGAATTGGGCACGAAGCCACCAACCACAGTTTTGGTCTTCGTTCCTACATTTGACGACCAATTTATGAGGATGTGATTCAACCACTTTGAATGAAACATGATTTTTCATCGAATATGTCTTCACCGCTGCTTGTACTTCCTCTTTCCACTAAAAACTAAACCCCATTTTAGCTCAGATACTCCATCCCAGACGTTTATTTCATCAGAATCATTTGTATATTGCTGTACATAATCCTGCTCTTCTATAGCAGTATATGTTGGACCTGGGAATACAAAAGATGATAACGGAGCAATAGGGGGAATATCTACGCCTTCCGCAATATGGGGGGGAGATAAATTCAAATCAATCATCCCCGTCGCTGCAACACTCACATTTTGCTCAACTGTAGCATCAACATTTGTCCCCTCATGACCTTCATCGTCATTGTCATCATCGTCATTACCTTCATCCTTATCGTCATCATCGTCATCATTGTCAACATCGAACTGTATAAAATCTTCAACAATTTGTTCATCCACTGTATTGTCAATTTCATTAGGCTCCTCACTGCCATCGATATAATGACATATAGGATCTTCTTCTTCTTCATCATCAATTTGGGTAGCAATTCTAGTAATGTCTTTGGAACTTCCTGATCAAAACGCTATGGGATCTACAAGCTCCATCGGTGATATGTTACTTACATTATTGTTTTCTGTACCAACAACTTCAATGTGATACCCATCATAAGCATCCGGAACTGGACTTTGAGATGTGCCAGCCTCGGTTCTTATGGATGGGAACGAGTTAAAGGGATCAAATGATGCGTTCGGTTCACCGAATCCACCAACTGTCATAATTGGAAAGCGTGTTGAAGGAATAACCGATCCACCTTCTACTGCGCCAAAAGTAGGAAATGATTCAAATCCCTGGAAAGAAACAGATGGGGTAGGTTCGTGCCACCCATAAGAACCTATTGACTGAAAGGTAGATTGACTTTCAGAGTTGCCAATGAAGGAATCACCTGCTCCGTACCCCAGAACAGTACAATCATACACGTTGTTTAAGGAAGTAGGAATTGAAACCATCGCATCGCTTGATGCTTCATTATCTCCCGATGCAATAATCTCATAATCAACGAACAACTCGACTGTATGATAATTTGGAATGTTTGCCAAATTTTCATGGATAATTCCAACATCACTGTCGCAACTGATTATCATGTGGGAGAATGAATTGGGCGATACAGGATACTTATACATGATTTTTATCACCCTTCCGTTAGTGCCAAATCCAATCTCACTGGATATCCGATCAACAAGTTTAACAAATGATGGTTTTTTCTTAACCTTCAAACGTTTCTGCCTAGCCGATGAGCTAAACATATCATACTCAAAAACGGAATCGCTTACATACATCCTACCCCCCCAGTGTATAACATAATAGTTGCTATTCTCTGACATGATTGCGCACCTACTATAACGATAATATAATAAAAATAAGTGCATTGTTTTATAGGTTTTATTATTGAACAATTAAAAAAAATTATATACAATTATATTATTATATACAATTATATTAATTTCAACATCTAGAACTAGATTTACTACATTTACTAAATTATATATAGTCATTCTTAGTGATCATAATATAACTGAAATACGTACAATGCTACCAAATATTGTATTATTTTCAAATTGCTTTGCCTAATTTCGTGTTCATATTCGATAGTACATTAAACAACAAAATCATCCAACGCATATTCATTAATAATAATACATAATATATATAAATAAATATATAACTGAACTTTACTAACCTCAAATGAGCTATATCGATGAGATTTTATTTAATTTGTAGTGTGCTTGATCAAGAGCTATCCAATATCAAGCTACATCAAATGCCATAAAATAAATATTAATTCATTTATATATATATGATAATATATATATATATATTTATATATATATATTTATACATTAAATGAAATGATAAATATTAATTTTAAATAAATATAAAAACAAACTGTAAAGATAAATATAATTATAAATGTATGTATGTACGATTTAATGTTATTATGTTGATAAGAAATATTATGCACGATTTAATTAAATATAAAAAAATATCTCAAACGTTTATATATCTTTAACACATATTATGTATGACAATTATTTTTTTAAAATATATTTATTTTTTTAATGCTCATGGTATACATGCAATAAATTTTTTCCATATCTTTCGATTTTTTTTATCCCAATTGACTGTTATTATTAATACCACAATATAGAATTGTATATTTAATCAACGATCGTATTATAATTTTAGAATTCATTTATGTTCTATATAATTTAAGGACTTTACCCAAAACAGTAATACTGAATTAGATAATCATACTATGAAATTACATAATAATATTAAATTACATGATAACAGTAAACTATAAAAAAAAATCTAATTTATAAAATCATAAAATTAAACTACTACTATAGAGGTTTCTTAAACTTGAATTTGAAACCATTCCTAGCATTCACTATATTACAATAGTCTTCTTGACATTTTAGCATGGTTTCTAAAACTTTGCCAACCAATTCTTTGGGTAAATTCATACAATCACTTTCCTTCGTAATTAACATCTTAACCATATTATCATACTCTATAGGTGATTGTTCGCTAATCTCGTCAAAATAGCGTTTATAACGCCAGGATAATCCATTTCTTAACAGTGTCATTTGCTCCCTCCTGCGCTTATCAAATTTATAGCCAGACATTATTATGTCTTGCAATTTTTCATTCATATTTAGCAGGTACTCTAACAAGTTTTTTCCCCTTCTCATCCTAATTGCTTTCAAATTTTCTAATTTATTCATTGCAAATTCGGGGAATCGGAGACTTTTCGGAGTAAGTATTGTTTTCACCATCTATAAATTTTATACAAAAAAAAAAATTATATAATACCTTAATTTCAATAATTCAATAATAAATTAAAAAATTATTTGCCAACTTAAACAAAAGATTCCACCTCACTAACACATTTTTTTTATGGTTACTTCTAATAACAATAATAATAACAATAATATTATTAACAACAACAATAATAATAAAAATCAAAATTTACAGTAAAAAATAAATCTACTCAATAATAACAATAATAATAATAATAACATGTAACAATAATAATAATAATAATAATAATAATAATAATACCATAAATAAAAAAATTAATAATCATAAAACTACTCAATACTTAATAACCTGTAATAATAATAATAATAATAATAATAATAATAATAATAATAATAATAATAATAATAACATAAATAAAAAAATTAATAATAATAAAACTACTCAATACTTAATAACCTGTAATAATAATAATAATAATAATAATAATAATAATAATAATAATAATAATAATACAAAAATAAAAAATAAATACAAAAATTACACCACATCTTAGTTTTTTTCTGTCACAACCCCAATTTTCTTTTTTTTTACTAACTTCTAATAATAATAATAATAATAATAATACAAATAAAAAAATAAAGCAAATTTTATACACGTCAAAGCAAATATTTTAACATATATAATAATAATAATACGGCAAACTATAAATTCACAATATATATGTATATAACAAAACTCAAGAACTCAAACTTATACTTCAATTTTATTATAACAAACCCAACCCATCAAACAAAATGAAGTGGAAAATTTTTTCATAAGGTTAATATTTACAACTCCCATACAATCAAAATGCACTGATAAACTTAGTTCATTTTATTAAAGGTAACAATTAACAATAAGTTAAACCCTCTAAATTCAAAACTTCAAAATCAAGCTTCCATGAACAAAAATAAAACTGAAAAATCATAAAAAAAAAATTACCTTGAGGAACTCTGAATTACAAGTATCTACTCTTTCCACCTCAACTCAAAACCAATTATATTTCTTTCTAAAATTCACTCTCCTTCTCTATCAACTCTTTGCCTACTCTTCAAAAATTTTTACATATTTGCATGTATATATAGGCAAACCAGGCTGAATCCCCCGTGACCAAATTAAAATATTTTTTTTTTTAAATATTATGTTTTCGGAAGACTAACTTCCAAAAACATAATATTTTTTTTTAATTTTATGTTTTCGGAAGCTAGGCTTCCGAAAACAATAAATAGTTTTTTATATTTATTGTTTTTGGAAGCCTAGCTTCCGAAAACACTGTAATTTTTTTAAAATAAAAAATAAAAATTGTCATTTTCAGAACCGGTGGTTCCGAAAATGATTCAACCAGTTTTCGGAACCACTGGTTCTGAAAATACCGTGGTTAAAACGACCCCAAACCGGTATTTATTTTACAATCCAACATTAAAACCGTTTTTTTTTTTTTTTTTTTTTTTGCCCATTGCCCATAGGCATTATTCTGGGGCTAAATCCCAAAAAAAATCTAAATCAAACACATAAACAATTTTTATTTGGTTTTAATAAGTGTCAAACTTAATTTATTTGTTTCTAAAAAAAAGGTCTAACTTGGATCCTATAACTTGGATCCTTGAAAGGTTTTTTCGAAAAAGATTGAAAGTAAGACCAAAAAATTTATATGTTCTTCTTAGAAAAATTCTCAATTCTTATTTATTTATTTTACAACTTTACCGGATTAATAAAACATAGTTCTTTCAAGTTCTTCACCATCAAGTTTAATTACGTTTACATTAGTCAAATGCTTTTTTAAGGACTCCAAATGTATATTTTTCTTAGAAAAATTCTCAACTTTTACGATAAACATTTCTTTTAAGCATTATTTGTGTTATTTTAGAATATTAATAATTATCATTTAACTTCTATTTTGATAAATTTTCATGGTGTTTGATTTTTTTTTATTATATGAAATATTTCTAACAAGTTTCACTTATATTATTTCTAACAAGTTTAACTTATATTATTTTCAATATTCCAACAAATTGAATTATATTTTAACAACTTAATTGTACTATTTAGTTATTTTCTCTTTCTCATATTTTTTTACTAAATACAAAAATTAAATTTTCTTATTGATAAGTGATAAATGTAACAATAATTTCAGGTATTAATTGGAATTAAAATGAGCTAAATTGGTTAATTATTTGCTAATTAAAGTTAATTTCAGGTTAAAAATTAAATTGGAGCAAAAAGTGTGAAAAAGCTGAGCAAGCAAGCTAGAAAAGAGCTGGAAGTAGCTGGGAGCAGAGAGAGAAAGAGGCCGACAGAATTACCACGCTGTGGGACCCAAAGTGGAAGGGAAAAGGAATGATATCTTGTCTGAAGAAAAATATTTGATTTTGTGAAGATTTTTACTCTCATATCTTACCAAACAATTAGTGGTTGAATTATTTCATTATTATATTTGTGTGGATTACATTAAGCCACATTATTAAGTACAATTTTATTATTTTAACCTTTTGGGCATTTTAGTCTTTTTGAGAGAGTGCTATATATACCTCCCTTGGTTCTAGTTGTTAGAAGCTTTTTTGGAGAGCTTTTGGCTTATAACTCTTAGTTTATTTGTAATCTTTTCTCTAGTTAATATAATTTTCATTCATCAAGTTCTTCTTATCTCTTTTTCTACCAAAACTGCTCATGTATAGTGAGTAGTCCGCCTTAAAATAGGCTTGAGCCAGCTCGACTAGCAGTAGTAAGTACTCTCTCTCCTTGTTTATTATGAGCATTATATGTTTGATGATTGTTTCTTGGTGTGTTTTATTTCCTCATGAGATTAATCACCTCATATGCTAGTGGTTACGATGAGATCGAGAGGGGATTCTTAACCATGGAAAAACCTTGAAACACATGCATGTTTATTGCTGAAGAAATTCTAGTAGACTTCTTGCTAGGGGGTTTTTGTCTTTGATGAAATGCTTGCTAGATCTTAATGCATGATTAAGTAGTTTATTGCTAAAGAAATTCGATTAGGCTGCTTCTCTTAGTATCCACATGTCCGGAGGTTCCTAGTGTGGTGATTTGAGAGCAAGAAACCCTATATCTATGTTTTGTCATCCTGCTCATAATGGTTAAGGAGAAGGAATGTACTGAACTTGCTTGTTGTGCTTGGTTTAGGTCTGTTGCTTTCTTAATATTGTTGTTGTCATTTTTATTCTTGCTACCTTGGAATTAATGCTTGGAACTGTTGGGTTTATTTGTTTATTTTTCTTTAAATCTTCATTTTATTTATAAAAGAAATCAGATATGCATGTTTACTAGAGAAATTAAGATTGCTTGCTCAAATCCCTGTGAGAACGATACTTGGTCTTGCTTACGTGCTACAATTGACCTAGTGCACTTACTAGAGTCCTATAATTACAGGCAACAAGTTTTTGGTGCCATTGCCGGGGATCAGTTGCGGAGAATTTTAAATTTTCAGTAAATTGGTATTTTTAATCTTGTGTGTTCATCCTGTGCAGTAAATTATGTCTAAGCAGTCTTCTGTTGTATGCGAAGAGCTGGCTTGCCGTTGCTTCCTGTAGATCTTGACATTGAAATGACTTGTAGACGAAGAAGTGGTGTAGCCAGGCGAGCAAGGTGAAGGCAAAGGATGGCAGATGTTAGACAACCTAATCCGGATGGAAATGGACCACAAGAGGGTGTAGGGGAAATTAATCCAAATCCCCAAAGGCAGAGACTTAAAGAGTATTCAAGACCATCGACCGAGGGACACTCTTCATGCATTGTGATACCTGACGAAGGGAACAATCTCTTTGAGATCGAAGCCTCGATGATACAAATGCTCCAAGCAACTGTTCAGGTTTAAGGATTACAGGGAGAAGATCCAAATTCACACATTCAAGACTTTGTGACCATGTGTAATACTTTTCCCACTAATCATAGAGTTTCAAATGATGTCATATGACTTAAGCTTTTTCCTTTTTCCTTGAGGGATAAAGCTAAAAGTTGGCTTAAAAACCTTTAACCTGGTTCAGTCACAACCTGGGATGAAATGGCCTGAGCTTTCTTTACTAAATATTTTCCATCCAGACAAGCAATCAAGCTAAATAAACGAGGTTACTCATTTTTCCCAGCAATATGATGAATCTCTTTCTGAAGCATGGGAGAGATATAAAGATCTTTTGAGGAAAGTGCCTAATCATGGAATTCCAATGTGGATGCAAATCCAGAACTTCTACAATGGATTAACCAATTCTTACAAGATCTAAATTGAATCAGCAGCCAATGGTGATCCAGAGGAGCTTGCCTTGAAAGAACTTTATGAGCTTATTGAGAGGCTGGTCAATACTAGATATAAATGGTATGCAGTGAGTGAAGATAGAATGAGGCAAAGAGAATCTAAAGTTGTTTCAAAGCTTTCAGATAAGGTGGCCTGATTTTAAGGCAATTGGCTAAACAGAATGTTTCAGCAATCTCAAATGCACAGTTATCTCACGATTTCTGTAAAGGCAATCATAGAAACATGGATTGTGAAGGACCACTTGATCAAGAGCAATGTGATTTCATAGGGAACAATCAAAGATAGAACAATCCATTTTCGAACACATACAATCCTGGTTGGTTGAATCATCCCAACTTTTCACGGAATCAGCAACCTAAAAAGCAATCTCATGTTCCTTTTCAGCAACCTCATAACAAATTTCAACAACATCAGCAAACTCAGCAGAATTTTCAGCAAGCTGGATCATCTCCTGAACCCAAGAAATCTGAGTTTGATGAGATGAAAGAGATGATGATGCAGTTTATGAAGCAGACTCAGTCTTCTATAAAGAACTTAGAGACTCAATTCCAACAACTTACTATGATTGTTACACCAAAGAACAAAGGAGTCCTTCCAAGCAACACTGAACCAAATCCTAAAGAGGAATGCAAAGCAATCACACTTAGGACTGGTAAAACTATTGAAGGTACTAACAAAATGGTAGTTGTTGATGTTGATGAAAATATAGGTAAGCAAGCTGAGGAAGTGACTAAGCAACCTGAAGTTGTTCAAACACAACCTGTTTAGAATAGTGATCAACTTGCAGATAAAGTCAAGCAACCTCGAGTTCAATATGATACTGTTCATAAGCAACCTGTTCAGACTCCAGTAATGTCAGATACTGTTCAAAGCAATCCTATTCTAGTTACGCAACCTACTCCAGTGTATCAACCGAAGATTCCTTATCCTCAGAGAGCTAAGCAACATGAGATAGCTAAGTAATTTGATAAGTTTCTTGAAGTTTTTAAGAAGCTTCACATAAACATTCCTTTTGCGGAAGCTCTTTCACAAATGCCCATGTAAGTGAAAGTTTTGAAATAATTGTTGGCAAACAAAAAGAAGTTAGAGAATGTGTCAATGGTGCAGCTTAATCGTGACTGCTCATCTATTCTGCAATGTAAGCAACCTTTGCCCAAGAAGTTAAAAGATCCAGGGAGTTTTTCTATACCCTGCTCTGTAGGCAATCTTAACATTGATAATGCATTATGTGACTTAGGTGCAAGCATTAATCTTATACCATATCATATTTATAAACAACTTGGACTAGGAAAACCCTAACCTACTAGATTGTCTATTCAGCTTGCTGACAGATCTGTTAGATACCCTAGAGGCATTGTTGTGGATGTTTTAGTGAAAGTAGGAAAATTCATCTTACCTGTTGACTTCCTTATTATCGACATGGATGAGGATTTTCATGTTCCAATCATTTTAGGTAAACCATTTTTGGCTACTGGTCATGCTCTTATAGATGTTCATAATGGAAAACTTATTTTGAAAGTCTATTATGAAGAAGTTTGTTTTGAAGATGAATGAAGCAATGAAATATCCTTCTTCTTGCGATGATACTTGTTATTTTATGGATGCAACTGATCTTAATTTGAATCCATTTTTCATGCAGGAGAATTTTGAAGAAGAAGAAGAATTCATTGAAGAAGAGGAGATTGTGGAGCAAGAAATGGAAAGAGAAATTAGCTGTCCAGCAATCTCAGGAAGTAGACAGTTTGTTGAACCTCTTGATCATATACCCACTTTACCTCTAAAACCTTCAATTGAAGAACCGCCCACTTTAAAACTCAAACCTTTATCTCCACATCTTAAATATGTTTTCTTAGACCCCCCGACCAATCTTCCAATGATCGTATCTTCTAAACTTACACCTGATCAAAAAAAGCAATTACTTGATGTCTTAAAGAATAATAAAGAAGCAATGGCGTCAACAATCTAAGATATTAAAGGGATCAGCCCTTCTACTTGTGTTCATCGCATCTTGATGGAGGAAGATCATAAACCAACAGTGCAACCTCAACGGAGACTGAATCCAAAAATGAAGGAAGTTGTTAAGAAAGAAGTAATCAAACTACTTGATGCCAGAATTATCTACCCAATTTCAGACAGTATCTGGACCAGCTTGGTTCAGGTTGTTCCTAAGAAAGGTGGAATGACTGTTATTCAGAATGACAAGAATAAGCTTATTCCCATAAGAACAGTCATTGGTTTCAGAGTTTGTATTGATTGCCGCAAGCTTAATGATGCAACAAGGAAAGATCATTTTCCTTTTCCATTCATAGATCAAATGCTTGAAAGACTTTCGGGGTATGCTTTTTACTGCTTTCTTGATGGTTATTCAGGATACAATCAAATTCCAATTCATCCCCAAGACCACGAGAAGACAACTTTTACTTGCCCGTATGGTACATACACATATCGAAGAATGCCTTTTGGTCTATGCAATGCCCCAACAACCTTCTAACGGTGCATGATGTCAATTTTTCATGACATGGTAGAAAAGACTGTGGAGATTTTCATGGATGATTTTTTGGTATATAGCAAGACTTTTCAGTCTTGCCTGAGCAACCTTGAAGCTGTTTAGTTTGTTGCAAAGAGACAAACTTAGTATTGAATTGGGAAAAATGCCATTTTATGGTTAATGAAGGCATTGTTCTTGGCCATAAGATTTCTGAAAAGGCATTGAAGTTGATCGAGCCAAAGTTGAAGTAATTGAGAAGTTGGATGCTCCTACATCAGTCAAGGAAGTCTGAAGCTTTCTTGGACATGCTGGCTTTTATAGGAGGTTTATTAAAAACTTTTCTAAAATCTCAACCGCTCACAGCTCTTTTACACAAGGATGTTGATTTCAAGTTCAATACAGATTGTTTGAAGGCATTTAAAGAACTTAAAGCAAGATTGATCAATTCACCAATCTTAATTGCTCCTAATTGGGATTTTCCCTTTGAGCTAATGTGTGATGCAAGTGACACTTGTATTGGAGCAGTCTGGGACAAAGAATTGAGAAGCATTTTGGCCAATTTATTATGCAAGCAGAACTCTCACAGAAGCTCAACAGAATTGCACCACAATGGAGAAATAATTACTTGCAGTGGTGTATACATTCGACAAGTTCAGATCTTACTTGGTGTTATCCAAAGTGACTGTTTTCACATATCACGCGGCCTTAAAGTATTTGCTTGCAAAGAAAAATGCAAAACCTTGTATCATCCGATGGCTCTTGTTACTTCAAGAGTTTGATCTCGAAATCAAAGATAAGAAAGGATCAGAAAATGTGGTTACTGACCATTTTTTCCAGAATTCCAAAGAGCAACCTCAGCGAGCAACCTGAGATCATTGACTCATTTCCAGATGAGCAACTTTATTTGCTAAACTCTATCCCTTGGTTTGCTGACATAGCTAACTATCTTGCTGGTGGTATAATGCCTCATTATCTTTCTTATCATCAAAAGAAAATTCTTTTCGGATGTTAAATACTATTTTTGGGAGGAACCTTTCTTGTTTAGATTATATGCAGATCAGATTATAAGGCAATATATCTCCCAAGATGAAGTTCAAGCAATCTTAATAATGTATCATACCAAAAAAGCCGGAGGTCATTGTGGTGCTACCCCAACAGCTTCAAAGGTATCAGAATGTGGTTTTTTTTCCCATAATCTTCAAGGATGCCCACAGGTTTGTTTTAGAGTGTAATGAATGTCAACACTCAAGTAACATTTCTGCCAAGAATGCCATGCCCTTACATAACATTGTTGTTTATGAAATTTTCAATGTGTGGGGTATTGATTTTATGGGTCCGTTTCCGAGTTCTTATAATAACAAATACATTTTAGTTGCTGTTGACTATGTTAGTAAGTGGGTAGAGGCAATTGCTAGTCCTACCAATGATGCTAATATTGTTTTAAGGTTTATTAAAAAGTTGTTTTCAAGATTCGGCGCGCCTAGAGAAATTATAAGTGATCAAGGTACTCAATTCTGTAATGTTCAATTTGAAAGGCTGCTTAAGAAATTTGGAGTCACTCATAGAATAGCTACACCTTACCATCCACAAACTAGTGGGCAGGCTGAAATCTCAAATCGAGAGATTAAGTGCATTCTTGAGAAAACAGTGAGCAATTCTAGGAGAGATTGCTCCAAGAAGCTTGATAATGCTCTTTGGGCTTATTGAACAGCCTTTAAGACTCCCATTGGGAAGTCACCATTTAGATTGCTCTATGGAAAAGCCTGCCATTTACCTGTCGAATTAGAATTTAAAGCTTTATAGGCCCTCACATATCTTAATTTTGACAGGCAAGCTACTGGTGAACAGAAAAGGCTGCAGTTGAATGAGCTTGAAGAATTCAGATTGTTTGCATGCGAGAATGCTGTAAGCTATAAAGAGAAAACGAAGAAATGGCATGACCAAAGAATTTAAAGCAAGGAGTTTTATCCTGTACAACGTGTCCTTTTATATAATTCAAGACTAAAATTGTTTCCAGGAAAGCTTAAATCAAGATGGTCAGGACCTTACTCAGTTGCTAAAGTGTTTCCCCGTGGTGCTATTGAGATTACAAGTGATAAGGGTGAAATCTTCAAAGTAAACGGTCAAAGACTAAAGCCATATCATGCTCATGAAACCCTTAAGGTTGTTGATAGCACCCAATACTTTGAACCACCTTAAGCAACCTCAAAAAGAAATGGGTGTCAACTTCAAACACCAATTGAAGCAATTATTTGGGCAACCCCCAAATTCTTTTACTTTGTAAATATTTTAGCTATTAATATTTTTTATATAAATATTTCTTTTAATAGTCTACTTATTTCTTTTATAGGTATCCAAGCAATCTGACGAGTATGGGGATGGCAACATGCAGTTTGAAATTTTAATTATTTTTCATGCTTGTGTTGCATTTCATACTTAATTTGAATTTTTATAAATTTTAAAGAATTAAAATTTTTGCAACCACTTAATTATTTTATTGGATCAAAAATGGTTTGGTAAGCTCTTTTTTAACAAGTCAGTCTGATTATTTGACCTAAGTGGACTCAATCTCACCAAATCTGAATTTAAAAATTTTAATTGAGAAGAAACAAAAAGTTAAGGGCTGTAATTTATTCTCTCTTCTGTCATATCATTGAGAGTTGGTGAAGGGGAATTGATGGAAGTACGGGTTATGTAAAAGAGAAGAGTGTGGGGATTTGACACATGTTATTTTAAGCCCCCAAACTTCTCTCTCTTCCCTTTGGCCACCCAATTCCAGTGGTTTTCTTTCTTTAATGATAATTTTTAGGTTTTAATTTTTGAATTTTAAATTGGAAAACTGTCCAACTTTCCCTTCTTTTCCTCCCTAACCGTCTTCTTCTTCCTTTTTAAGAACTCTTTTCCTTCTAGATTTCCATCACTATAGCAATTGATTTTCACCCATTCTCTTCCGTTTTCAATTTTTCCTTCTCTCTACAGATTCATCTTTTTAACCATGCCTAGAGGAGTTAAGCGTTCCGTAGCAAAACCTAGCGCTGCTGCTCTTCAAGCTAGTTGTGAGCGGACGATGTTTTTTACGAAATGTGGACTCTCTCGGAAGGGAGCCTCGATATCGGGCAACCCTCCCTCGAGTGTGGTTTTTATGATGAAAATTCATTTTTAGAAAATCAGATTATTTCATAAAAGAATCGAGACCTAAGTCTTGATGAATAGTGTAGGAGTCGCCACCCGGCTCAGCTCAACCGGGAAATTTCAGTGTAGTTGAACCGGATGAAAGGCCGCTATACTATCCAGAGATCTAGGTCCAAACAAGTCCCCTATTTTGTGTCTAATCAAAATAAGATTTGGCCAATGTTCATAGATGGTATTTTATAATTCTTACGTTCATTTTATTAAATTAAAGCACACAGCGTATACACAAGTCAAAATAAAAAAAAAAATAAATAGCTTATTACGACCCAATTGAATAAAAAATAAAAACTCTCAACCTCACCTTACAAACGCCTAAAATACACGAGAATCTAAAAATACAACCGCCTAAAATACACCGATTAATCTATTAATTACATCCAAAATAAAAATAAAACTAACTAAAAGCTGCAAAACAGACGGTTAGCACAGTTATAGCACACCACAAATAGGACTCAAACAAGACAGAATTGGAAAATTAGAAATTACGGGCATGCATTTAGAGGGATAACCGAGTCGGCTAGGCTAGCCAGCCCGATTAGACCTGGAAAACATTTTGAAACGTCCCTGTATTTTCGGTTTTGTGAGAAGAACATTTTATTTTTCCGATTACTTTAATTTAAAATGTGAAGTGGGTTGGTTTTCGGGAGAATCGGGTCTTCGTCGTGGCATTATTCTAAATGCAATTATACTGAAAATTAAATCTAAGGTCGTGAATGCATACAACAAAATTCGTTTTTGATGATTTTCTGATTTTTCAGGATTTTTATATTTTTAGGAATTTTTCTAGATTAAAATGGAAATTCTGCCTCTGCACGGAAGTTACAGTCATGCGACTGTAATCCTTCCAAATGCAGAAAATCACCAAAATTTATTTAAATGAAAGGAAAATAGCAGGGGAATTCAAGAACACTCGTACGACTGTAATTACAGTCGTACACCAAAATTTATTTAAATGAAAGGAAAATAGCGGGGGAATTCAAGAACACTCGTACGACTGTAATTACAGTCGTACAACTGTTCCTTAACACAAGAACAGTCGTACGACTATTCTTGAATTCCAGAAATAGCAAGTCCGAAAATTAAGCTTTTATGCACAAAAACACACCAAATCACCCAGAAACAGCAAGAAAATGAAGGTTAGAAGTATGTTTACCTTTATGGCGCTGATCCACCGTAGGAATGATCGCTGGAAACGCCCCAATTGCCTCCAAATTGCTTCCTTTTCCTTGTGTTAAGGTTTTCAAAGTTAAGTCCAAAATCTCCCGAAATGTCACGGATTCAGAGAGTTTAAAGTTCGAAATTGATTGAGTTTTAAGTGTTAAGTTATTAACCTATGATTTCTAACAAGTTTTAACTTTAACACTTAAGGATCAAAAGAAAAAGAGGAGAAAAAAGCTTGAGTTTTGTGGGTTCCCTTTTTCTCTTGTTTCTCCCTCAATTTCTGTCAAAATTTCCAAGATCAAAAGCCCTTTCTCTTTCCTCTCTTCTTCCCTTTTATTCTGCTGGTTTCTTGCTTCAGAACCGGGCATTAATTGCCTCTCCCATCAATCCCAATTTTTTGTGTCATAAGGTATAGCTGCTGTACCTGCTCCAATATTATATTCGTACGACTGTATTACAGTCGTACGACTGTAATACAACACCAAAACTGTAATTACTGTGGTGGCACGACAAATTTTTTTTTTAAGTCTGGAAAATTCCGGAGCTTACAGCAGTGCAGCCGCTCCTTCCGCATTGTTTAAGCCCATACCGCCATCTTCCACCAGTGCTGGTTCCCTCACTAAGGAATAGCTCTTCAAGAAGATGTTGACCTTTTATGATGATGAACAGCAAAAATTTCAAATCTTTGAAAATCTACCTCTTGCTCCTTCATGCGTTCTTGATTGGTATTCTTTCCACATTGTAACTGGACGAAGACATCTGATAGTTGATTAAGGCTGGCAGTTTCAAACAATTTCTCGAAGTCGATGAACTCGCCTACAAAGAAATGACCTTGGAGTTTCTCTGCACTTTCACCAGTGACCCCAAAATTACAAACCCTAACAATCAAAAGAAGTTTCAATTTAGAGTTATGGGTAAAGGTCAATCCCTTCCTTTGAATGAGTTTAACAAGTATCTTGATGCTGCTTATGATGAAACTGTAAATTCTGAAGACTTTGATAGCGCCTTGACTGACTACCCTGCTGAGTTTGATGATGTTGCCTTTTGGGAAGACATCACTGGCCAACCCAACTATTATTCGCAAGATAGCAGTTCCAGCCAGTTGATCTCCTACACTCATCGTATCTTGCAGAAGTTGATTACTGGTTCAATTTTTGCTCGAGCAAATCAGCCTCACATGCCAAAGCAGGACCTGTTTGCCTTATGGTGCATGGTGCAAGGTAAGAAGATGAACATTGGAGCTTGGTTTGCAGATTACATTCTGACCCAAGCAAGACCAACACAAAGATTATGTGTGGTTCCTACATCACCAAAATCGTAAAGGCTACTGAAGAGTTTGATGATATCCACCTGACTATGGAATACAAGCCTGCTCCAATTGATTTCAGCAACCTGAGACAGATCAATGTGGTAAGGAAGGTTGGAACCAAATGGTATCTTTACCATGAAGGGAGATTAAAGAGAAGAAGATGCAAGCTGCTAAGGAAGTAAAGAAGGTGATTAAGGTTGATGAGGAGCAACCGAAAAAGAAGAGAAAGGTAGAAGAAAGTGAGAAAGCTGAAAAAGTGAATACTCCTGAGGTGGATGAGATTGCTGATGAGGTTATGTTCTATAAGAGATATTCTCAAATCTCTATAGAATCCCTTGTGCTTTCGATCGATGATCTGATGGCAAAGAGAAAGGAGGATACCCTTAAGATTAAGGGGATGCAAAAAGAAATCAAAAATCTAAAGAAGAAAGTGACTCAATTGGAGGCACATCTAGACCAAGAAGTCAGTTCTAACTCTACTCCTTCCTGCCCAGTCAAGCAAGCGACCTCCACTGCCCCAAAGTAGAGCACATCACAGCCTAGTGACAAGACCATTCCCATGGAGGAGGACCAGCAGTCCTCCCAGCAACCTGACCAATAATTGTTTGTATTCCTTCTCTTTTCGCTCTCTGGTATGTTTCGTCTCCCTCAGTCCTGCAATTTCAAATTTCATGCCTGCTCAGTAATAACTTTTCCTTTCCCTCTATTGACTTGTGCTTGTGTGTTGACTTGTTGCATTGAGGGCAATGCAAGTTTTAAGTGTGGGGATGGGAAGGGTAAATTTTGATTCATAATCTTGATTGACGAATAACCTGAAATTCAAATAAATGCTTGAAATTGATATTGTTTGAGGATGAAATTTATTATTGGCTTTGTTGAATATGGTCATTCTTGAATAATTTTGCAAGTCCTCAAGTTTTGTGTTTTATTTCTGTTTTGTTTTAAGTAACTTGTTACGTTGTTTATTTCTGTTTATTTTCTGTGTCTTGTAAAAATTTGTCAAAATTTTTCAATTTTGTGTTGTTTTGAGGCAGCTAACAAGAGCTTTTAAATGTTTGATTCACATGTGATTACTTATGCAATGCATTGAGTTTGAAAGCATGATGTTAGGTTTACATTTGTGACTTGCATAAGATGATTAAGCATTCTAGGACTTAGGATTTTAATGCTTTTCTCAACTTTTTAGCTTGCTTAAAATCAACTGCAAATAATTTTAGCCTCTTTTTCTATTGTGAGGATTTGAGCCTGTTTATTCTTTCTTTTGGTTTAACCATGAAATTTACTCTTCATTTCCAAATCTTTATCCTTTTGAATCAAATGTATTTGCTCAATTTCCTTGGTGAGTAAGCTTGCACAGTCAACCTTAGCTAGAACTTGGTCTGAATAGTACTTGTCAAGACCATATGATTATTCACATGCATGATATGATAAAGGCATTAGGTTTTTAACCCATTTAGCTTAAACAGCTACCCTGTTTATATATTTTTTTTCTCCCATTGTAGTTGAGCCTTGTTGAGCCTAAGCCTGTTTTTGTTGTTAACCCTAAACATTGTTTTCCCTTTACCTTTTCACTTTATGTTTTCCCCAAATTTACCCAAGAATTTGCCAAAGAAATTCATATTCTCATTTTTTAGCAAGTAGTTGATCAATTGTTGTGTTGCTGAATTCTTGCTTTCTAAATTATTTAAGCAATTTATTTGTTCCTTAAAGCTTTATCCTATTCAAGTCATAAGAATTCTGAAAATCCTTCTGTTCAACAGTGTCAGTATGTAAAGTTCAAATAAAATTCTCAAATAGAATCAATTCTTCCAAGTATCTTTCAATCTTTGATGGCTCTTTAAAATTCTCAAGTTTCATTAATTGTTGAGCCTGTTCTATTGAATGAATCAAATTCAAGTTAGCAAGATAATTTTCCTAAGCAATTGTGCATCAGTATCTGAGATTGCTCGCTAATTAATTTCCATTCATAAAAAAATAGTCAAAAACAAATAATGTCCTTGATTGCCTAACACTTTGTGTTTCATCTTACCATGTTTCTTGTGATTATTGCTTGAATCTCTTTGTGCTTCTTCATGTTATATCTTTCTTGAGCAACCCAATCTGCAATTGTTCTTAGATTGCTTGAGTTTTGGTGATGCTGCTATTGTTGAGGCTGCTTGTTCATGCATTTATGTCTCTTTGGTAATTCTTTTCGCCTAAATATATCCTTTAACACACCCCTAACCCTAACCAAGTTACAGCCCTATTTGCAAAGTCCTTTTGATTGTGTTTGTGTTCAATATAAAGCGGTGGTGATGAGACTGATTATCAAGCATATGGTCTAATGGTTGATGTGCAAAGCTGTTGAGTGATCTTAAAAAGCCTTACCCTGCTATTTTAGAGCACTTGAGTGGCATCTTTTGGCTTGGTAGTTGGATTGAAAGTTTGCTGATTTGTTTATTTAAGCAGTCTAATTCTCTGTCTTAGCTTGTTTTTGAACTTGTTGCTTGTGTGGGCTTAATATCTAGTTTTTTTAAGCTTTGTATTTCCCTCGTGATCATTGTGTTGATTCAAAGTTTGAAGTCATTGCTGCTTCTGTTGCCCTTGTTTAAATGTTTTAAATGTTGTTTCTTTTTCTTTCTCAAGTTTTTTTAGTGTTTTCTTTTCTTTTTCTTTTCTTTTTGCTTGAGGACAAGCAATGTTTGAGTGTGGGGATATTTGATAAGTAAATATAACAATAATTTCAGGTATTAATTGGAATTAAGATGATCTAAATTGGTTAATTATTTGCTAATTAAAGTTAATTTCAGGTTAAAAATTAAATGGGAGCAAAAAGTGTGAAAAAGCTGAGCAAGCAGGCTCGTAAGCAAGCTAGAAGAGAGCTGGAAGCAGCTGGGAGCAGAGAGAGAAAGAGGCCGGCAAAATTGCCATGCTGTGGGACCCAAAGTGGAAGGGAGAAGGAATGAGGGCTTGTCTGAAGAAAAATATTTGACTTTGTAAAGATTTTTACTCTTATATCTTACCAAACAATTAGTGGTTGAACTATTTCATTATTTTATTTGTGTGGATTACATTAAACCACATTATTAAGTACAATTTTATTATGTTAACCTTTTGGGCATTTTAGTCTTTTTGAGAGAGTGCAATATATACCTCCCTTGGTTTCAGTTGTTGGAAGCTTCTTTGGAGAGCTTTTGGCTCATAACTCTTAGTTTATTTGTAATCTTTTCTCTAGTTAATATAATTTCCATTCATCAAGTTCTTCTTATCTCTTTTTCTGTCGAAACTGCTCAAGTATAGTGAGTAGTCCGCTTTAAGCAGGCTTGAGCCAGCTCGGCTGGCAGTACTAGGTACTCCATCTCCTTGTTTATTATAAGCATTATATGTTTGATGATTGTTTCTTGGTGTGTTTTATTTCCTTATGAGATTGATCACCCATATGCTAGTGATTAGGATGAGACCGAGAGGAGATTCTTAACCATGGAAAAGCATTGAAACACATGCATGTTTATTGCTGAAGAAATTCAAGTAGACTGCATGCTAGGGGTTTTTATCTTTGATGAAATGCTTGTTAGATCTTAATGCATGATTAAGTAGTCTACTGCTTAAAAAATTCGATTAGGCTACTTGTGATAGTATCCACATGTCCGGAGGTTCCTAGTATGGTAATTTGAGAGCAAGAAACCCTAGATCTATGTTTTGCCACCCTGCTCATAATAGTAAAGGAGAAGGAATGTACTGAACTTGCTTGCTGTGCTTGGTTTAGGTCTGTTGCTTTCTTAACATTGTTGTTGTCATTTTTATTCTTGCTACCTTAGAATTAATGCTTGGAACTGTTGGGTTTATTTATTTATTTTTCTTTAAATCTTCATTTAATTTATAAAAGAAATCAGATATGTCTGTTTACTTGAGAAATTAAAATTGCTCACTCAGATCCCTGTGAGAACGATACTTGGTCTTATCTACATGCTACAATTGACCTAGTGCATTTGCTAAAGTCCAATAATAATAGGCAACACTTATTCTAATTTTTTTAATAACAATTTTTTTTCCAATATTAATTTAGTTAATATCATTATTGGATTCGTTTTTACATATTATTTCTATCTTACTTTAGTTGTTGCAATCGATACTACCAATTTCACTATTATGTTTTTTTTTATAATATGTTCATTTTGTTATGTCCTTTTCCATAATATTATTTTTTATATCTGAAAATGGATAATAATCACCCTTGCTTGCTAAACAAACAAGATACCTACAATTAATGTATATAAATACGTTTATGATATGTTTTCATATTACTGTTAGTTATTATTTTTAGAAATATTTTTCTCAAAATAATATAACATCTCATTTATTTGGATTGCATTTCCCAACAATACAAAATGGATAAAATGATATCCAATGAAGATTCTATTGCAACATTAGTAGATATTTCAATATCAATTGAACTAGGTAAATCCATAGCATAATTTTACAAATCTTTTATTCATTATTTACTACAAAATATAGTTTTAGAGATTCAAAATTGTCATGTAACAATTTCTACATAACCTTACAGATATTGATAATTTTGCACACGCACAAACATCAAATTCTAGCAAGAACAACAATAAAAAAACGTTGTATGTTAGAAAGAAGCTCAACTCCTTAGAGATATTGAATAGTCATGTTGATATGCATTATGGAAGAAAAAACAATCCAAATATTTGACATCACGGTCAGTCAAGATCACTCATTGTACAATATTTATGCAAACACAAATTACATAAATAGTCAGTTTTTCTCAACAATTTGTACATTTCATTTAGTTACCCCTTATTGGTAGTTGACATATTTATTATTTGATTTAGATGTTGAAATATTAAACTTTGGTACGCCATTCTGTTACTATCCATATTGTTGTGCCTCTTTCTAGTGTGAAGAAAGCATCAAATCTACAAAGCACCAGCCATTGCCGGAGTACAACAAATGTTGTAGGAAAGGAACCATTAAAATACCCACTTTGACTCGGCCTCCTCCTCTTTTAAAGTCCCTTTTAAACAATAATAAAACTTCAAAATCATTAAAGTTCGTGGATAACATACGCGCATACAATTCAATGTTTGTATTTAATTTGATTGGAGCCAAGATTGATTATAATATCAATAAGAATCTAGGACCATATGTTTTTAGAATATCGGGTCATAATCATCACTTTATTGGTTCACTTCTTCCCATAGAAAATGAAAGGCCAAAATTTGTTCAACTCTATATATATATGACACAACACATAAAGCAAAAAATAGTATGTCTAATTTCACATACGAAGGATCAGATAAGAATGTTCATGAAGACATTGTGAAACAACTCATCGTTATGTTTGACAAGCAAAATAAACTTGCTAAGTCATTTAGGATGGCTCTATATAGATTCAACATTGATAACATCATGCCTTTGACTTTGTGTCTAATAGGGAAGCGCACTAACAACAATAGGCAATATGAACTTCCTCAAAAGTCCAAAATTGCAACTTTAATTATAAGAGACTTTGAATGCCACGACAATAGCAAAGACATTATTATACAAAACAAAGAAAAAACTTTAAAGCATATAAGTTATCTACATCCTTCCTTAATGGCTTTGCAATACCCAATTTTATTCCCATATGGCAAAGATGGATATAGTACAAATATAATTTATGAAAACTCAGACAATAATAGGAGCACAAAAAGGAAATTTATGGCAATGTGTGAGTATTATGCATATCAATTATTACATATTCGTAAAGAAGAAACATCTACATTGTTTAAAGTTGGGTGTCTATTCCAACAATACATAGTCAATGCTTATACATGTGTTAAGCAAGAAAGACTAGACTTTATAAAACGTAACCAAACAACTTTATATTTCGAACTATATTTAGGTTTGGGAGATGCATTTTTTAGCAGTGATGTACATGGATCAAATATTGATAAAAATGTCATCATTCTTTCGTTGTACACAGGGGGACCTAGATATATGTTATAACACTACCAAGATGTGATGACTATTTGTAAATTCTATGGTAATCCATATTTATTCATAACATTCACTTGCAATTAGGAATTTTTGAAACCCTAAAATCATTCCACGACTAAAGGCCTGAAGATAGATCAAACATAGTATGTCGGGGTGTTTAAAATGAAATTTGAGAGCTTGATTAAGGACATAAAAAAAAGAGTTGTTCGGCAAAACAATTGCTATACTATATACGATCGAATTTCAAAAGAGAGGGCTGCCACATATACACTATCTTATTTGGTTACAAAAGAAAGAAAAACATTTGTCAATCGCGAAAATCAACTCTTTCATTAGTGTTGAATTACCATGTGAAAAAAAAAGATCTCGTTGGCTTCAAAATGGTTTTAAAATTTATGATTCACGATTGTTGTAGCACAACAAATCCACAATATCCTTGCATGAAAAATAAAAAATGTTCAAAATTTTACTCAAAAAATATCAGTCCTCGACTACATTTGATGAATCAGGATTTATGACATATAAAAGAAGAGAGAAGAGAAAATGGGGTCTATTTTAAGAGAAAAAGCGTACGAATAGACAATCGTTTTGTCATTCCTCATAATAGAAACTTATGTGTTCACTACCAAGCTCACTTAAACGTAGAATTTTGTTGTGTGTCAACAATGGTCAAGTATCTTTTTAAATTTATTAACAAAGGTAGAATTTTGTTCTATGTTAACAATGGTCAAGTATCTTTTTAAATATAGTAACAAAGGTCCAAATCCAGTGCGTGCAATGATACAAAACAAAGAAAGCACACAAAAAGACAATATAGATGACAATGTCCATGTTCGAAATGAAATAAATAATTACTTAGATTATAGTTACATCTCAAGCTGCGAAGTATATTAGAGATTGTTTGAGTTTCCCATCCACCACAGAGAACCCTCTATTGAACACTAATTGTTCACTTGCTTAACAAAAATACATTCTTATACAATGAACAACGTAGTTTAGATAGCATAGTAAATTATTCAAAATCTCATAAGACTATGCTCACCGAATGGATGGTATCCAATAGTATATACAAATACGTATGAGGGTTAACTTATGTTCAGTTTCCAACCAAAATGGTGTGGGATCCAAAGAATAAAATTTGGGCACCTGTGAGCGGGCAATCTTTAAAAAGACGGGCCTCGTGGTGCGCAATAAATACACACACTATAGAAGCAAGTGCACTTCATCCACCAATAATATAAGATAAGTAAAGTGTTGATCCCTTAAGGACTAAGCATGCAAACCTAAAACAATCGGGTTTCTATTAATCTAGGCGGAGATTATTATATTTTAATTTTAGGTTATAAAAAATAAATCGACTACTAAAAACAATTTAACTAAAATAATTGAACTAAGAATGAAATAAAGTTTGATGTGAGAAATTCGATGAGAATGCTAACTAAGGCATCCAGTTTCACTTAGCACTAATTCAAGTAATACATTAAGTCATGCAACTAACTCAATTAGATTCCAAGATGGTGATTTCTATAAATAATCAATACCGGTTAGGGCTATCGATTATAATCCTTAACCTAAGCATTTAAACCTCTCAGTTCTAACCAATTAAGCAAGAAAGTATTAAGTTCATGAAAACCTAGCATAGATTAGTGAGCCACAAAAGCAATGGTCATGCAATTGTTGTGTTATGCAATTCCATTAATTTAGTCCTTTGGTCAATTATAAATTAACTAAAAGCATTGAAATTAATGGTCACACATTCAAGGCATTAAGCATACACAACACAATCATTGGAAAATAATACGAATTGAATTTCATTAAACCAAAAAACTAATTACATGGACTTTATGCTAAAATCCACCATAGCCTTAGCTATGGTGGAATTAGTTCATGACTAAACTAATTACAACCAAGAAAGTTAAAGAAACCATAATGAAGAGAAAGTTTAGAAGAAACTAGAGCGTCGAGACAATCGATTGAGAGTTGTACGAATCGTTGATGTAGATGGAATGAAGTGCTCCAAACCCTAGCCTCTCAATGACTGTTCCCCAAATCATGTCTTTAAAAACGTGCCAATCCAGAGAGAAAAATAGAAAAGACTAAAAAACTAATTCTCAAACTAATGACTTAATTACTTCCCACTATCTCCTATTAAAACCTAAACTAAAAAGGAAAGAATAAAATAAAAAAATATATTCCAGTCATCTTTTGGGAAAACAACTTAAAAACACTCCAAGGAATAGGAGTAAATAAAAACAAGGAAAATATCCTAAACAAAAGTTTTTCACTCCTTCTTTTAAGTCAAACCCGCATTTTTTTTAGGCCCACCAAAAATGCTGGCCCAAATCACTATTTCAGCTCCAAGTTTCCAAAATCAGCACCCCCTAAGGCATGGTCATGCCTTAGAATTGCTCCTAGGCTGTTCCAAACTAATTTCACTCCTTTTTTATGCACTTTTAGTTTCATTTTCCTCTTTAAGATCCTAACAAAGAAAATAGCACAAAGGAAGTAAAATACGCCCTAAATAAAATAAAAACAACTCGATTAAAGCTCATAAACTAAGGCAAAATAAGCATATAAAATACACTTATCACCTTAAGGCCAGGCCAAGAAAATTTCTATTTAAAAGGGGTTTTATGAAAAAGGGCTTTATGGTGAGAAAACAAACAAACCCGAATACTCTCACTAAAGTGATAGAAGTCGCCACCTGGCTCAGCTCAACCGAGAAAATTATGGTACAGCTGAGACAAGCTACGAATCGCTATACCTTTAGTCAGAGATTCAGAGTTGAACAACTCACCTATTTCTTCTCGATTCAAAACATATTTAACAGTTTATATCAATACCTTTTATATTTTCTATAATTGATTTTATCTTAATTTATTTAGCTAGTGCTTACACACGAGATACAAATAAAATGCAGAAAGCAATAAATAAATTTTGAAAGCAGTAAATAAATTCAGAAAATTTAAAATATACAGAGCAATCAAATGACTATCCTAGGGGGTACAATTGTATAAAATGAATTTACGGTACAAATTAATCTATATACAAAATGTTTAAAATGAAAAGCTAAACACTCATCTAACCTAACAGACATCTACCTACAAAACAAAGTTACTACAGATAAATATATATACACATAGGACTCAAACAGACTCAGAATTGGGATTTAAGATAGCTCAGGACATGAAACAGGAAAAATCGGGAAATTCAATAAATTACCTGATTTGACCTGGAAAGCATTTTGAAACGCGATTTTGATGGGACTGGAAATTCATTTGAAAATCAATTTGTCCAGTTTAATATATATGCATACAAAAAAGGGCCAATTTTTAAGAAACTTGTGTTTCTATCGTTGAACTGATTAATAAAAATTAATAAAAAATTTAAATAAATACAAAATATAAATCTAGGTTAAAATGATATATAAAAATAAGAAAAATTCACAAAAAATCAATTCCTGAATTAAAACTACAGTCGTGCGGGTGTAGCAACAACAACCGTGCTGCTGTTGAAACACCCATACGATTCTAGTTTTAAACACAATAGAGAAATCACTGAAAATTTAAAATTGCTATATTCTGAAAATGAACTACAGCCGTACAATTAAAATGCAACAGCCGTGCGACTCAGGCAATAGCCGTACGACTCTGGTTTGCCAGAAATCAGAAAAATAGAGCAAAATTTACTATGATAATATGCACAACAAATCAACCTAGAAAGCTAGAAAAAGGTTTAAGGCCTCTCAGAATTACCATTCAGATATCTCTCCAGGGTTCAATTTGAGAAAAAAACCAATTCTTGAAGCTTGAATTTGGATTTGAATTGAACTTGACTTAGAAACTGAAACTTGAAATTCTCCAATTTAGCTTGAATTCCAGTAATTCCAGTGATCAATAAGTCTCTGAAGGTTTGATTTTGGTTTGGAGAATGAATTTGGTGACTGGATTTGAGTGAATTATGGTTTTGGTTCTTGATTTTAAGATTTTGAAATTTATGAGAATTTCGTTTTTTTTTTTTTTTTTGTATTAATCTCTCTCTTTTCTTGCTTAATTCTCCCTTTTCTGTGTTGTTCTTTGTCCTCCTCCATGTTGGAACTCCCTTTAATCCAAAAATCCACCATAATGAGAAAATTAATGGAAAATTATTTGTAACGCCGGTAATCCAACAGTTTTCACCTCCATGCAAGGCTGTTGCCACTCATCAACAGCAGTGCGGATCTCGATTAATATCCATGTCGATGATAACTCAATAGTCGTACGGCTATTCCTTTATCCATGCGGCTATTATTTCCTTTTCAGCTTTAATTCTTGAGATTCTTCTTAGTTTCAAGTTTATTCAAATCTGAATCTTCACTTCTTAAATTGACTCTTATAATGAACAATATGAATGGATAACATTGGTATTCTATCATCATCGAGGTCGGGAAAACCCGGTACTCATAGCACCATGACGCAATAGTTTGTCACTTGGTAGAATGCCTTATATGCACCCAACTAAGGGAGAACTATTCTACCTACATATGCTCTTAAACGTAGTAAAAGGATCGCACTTCTTTGATGAGATAAGATTAGTAAACGGTGTGTCACATGACATATATCAGTCTACTTGCAATGCTTACGGTTTGTTAGGAAACGATCAAGAATGGATTGAAGCTCTCAAAGAATTAGCCTCATAAGCTTATCTAAACAGCTAAGAAACTTATTTATTATTATAATAATTTTTTGCGATGTATCCGAACCAACAAAATTATTTAATATGTTTTATAAAGATATGTCAGATGACGTTGAATGCAAAATGCATCAAACATTACAACCCCCACCTTCTTTTTCAACCGGAAAATACATAAAAGATTACATCTTGCAAGAGCTTGAAAAACTATTTAATCAAAATGGATATCGCCTATCTGATTTTAATCTACCAATGCATAAAATAACACACAATCGATTAATGCAAGAAGAATTATGCTACGATACAATAGAGCTTAAAGAAAACCATACACAAATGATAGGTTCTCTAAATGATATATACAACGAAGTTATGGATTTGATATATAAAAATCAAGGTTGTTGCTTCTTTATTTATAGACATGGTGGTACAAGAAAAACAAATCTATACGAAACAATAATTGCAAAACTCATGTCGGAGCATAAGATAATTTTAGTTGTTGCCTCTTCTGGTATCGCATCTTTACTACTTTCAGGAGGTAGGACAGCACATTCAAGATGTAAAAATACCAATCAAGTTAGATGAATGTTTGACGTGCAACATCAAAAAGGGCACACAACTTGTCAAGCTAATTCAAGCAAGTAATCTTATTATTTGGGATGAGGCACCAATGAATCATTATTTTTTATTTTGAATCTATTGATAGATCATTAAAAGACATTTTATCAACACATGAATCAAATAAAAGTAATTTCCCATTTGGAGTGAAAACTATTGTTTTAGGTGGCAATTTTAGACAAATTTTGCTAGTTGTGCCTAATGGAACAAAAGAAGATATATTAAATCCATCCTTAACTAACTCTTATCTGTGGAAAAATTTTGAAATTTTTACTTTGAAAAGAAATATGAGGCTAAAACACAACCAAGCTACTTCCACACATGAAACATTTACATCGTTTGGAGACTGAATAATGGCAATTGGCGATGGCAATGTAAAAACTACAAAGTTACCAACAATCAATGATGAACAAAACTAGATTCAAATACCTTCATCTCTGTTAACACCACCTATGGAATCTATCATTTCTAAAACCTTTCCCAATTTTTTTAGAAAAATACTAAAATTGCAATTGTTTAACAGAAAGAGCAATAATAACACCAAGAAATGAAGTAATGAACAATATCAATGAATTCATTCTGAACATAGTTATAGAAATAAGTCGTAAATAGTATAGCAACTTCAATTTGCAAAATGTCATCAAATATAAATGAGTTAAAACTTTTATACCTATAGATTTCTTAAATACTCATTACTTTAACGGATTCCCATAGCATGAATTAAAACTCAAGATTAACACTCCAATTATGCTTCAACTCAATCTTAATCTAGCAATAGGCCTTTGCAATGGAACTAGGTTAATAATTATACATCTAGGAAATAATGTGTTAGAGGCTAAAATACTAACCAGTGCTTTTGCAGGAGACCACGTGTTCATACCTAGTGTAACACTAAATGTATCCAAAATAAATTCCCTTTCACTCCATAGAGACGACAATTTTCAATTAAAATTAGTTATTACATGACAGTAAATAAAAGTCAAGGTCAAATACTAAACCAAGTAGGACTATTTTTAAATGAACCTGTACTTACTCATGGCCAACTCTATGTCACACTCTCTAGAGTGACAAGCCAAGAAGGCATTCGATTAGCTTTAGACAGAAAATACACAAACACCAATAACAATTCAATATATTTAACAAAAAATGTTGTTTATTATGAAATATTTGAAAGTTTAACCAATGTTATTAGCCATTAATATTTTTGGCATAACTACCTAACATCTTTATTTATAGGTAACCCATAATGAATTTCTTACCAATTTTAGTGTTGACTCTCACTACTAACGAACAAAGGTTAGAGTAGCACAAAAATGGGATTTCCTAATTCCACTAAACAACAATGAAGTGTTAGCTTCGAGCTTCCACTCATCGATGAGAAGGTATCACATATGTATTATATATAGATATACACATACATACATACATACATACATACATACATAAATTTTTTCTAAAAAAAATACAAAACCAAAATTCATAAACCATGTAAACATTAATCGAATATAGCTTCTTCTTTAAAGAAAATTAAGGCTCAGTTAACCCTAAAAGCATATATATTTATCTTGAAGGGTGACATTAACTAGGCAACAGTACAGCCTCATACAACGGTGAAATTTTGACCAATATTACATGATGGCATCGTATACCATCTATCAGGGTTTAAGGTTATTCATCAACAACAAAACTATAGAATAATCAACCATCCTTATTGCCTCCGGATACAATACATAACATATGTTAAAAAACTTGATAGAGAGGAACTAGAGATACCGAATGACATCTTCAATTTCTTGGATTTTAATTCTTTAAGGGAGGGAGTCAATAAGATTGACTATTTGTCCAGTAATAGTTAATATTTTTTTAAGGCAAAAACACCTTTTTAGCCCCTTTGCTATCAACCAATTGCCCTTTTAGCATCTGTCGTTTCAAAGTTGCCCTTTTAGCCACTATCCTATTCAAAACTATACCCAAGTAAACCATAATTGACTAGTTTGCCCTTTATTTTTAATTCATTCTAAGGGCAAAAGGGCCAGATATGGTGTAAATGGATATGATTTTGTATACCACATGGGCTAAAAGGGCACCTTTGAAACATAGGGACTAAAAGGGCAATACAGTGATATGACAGGGGCTAAAAAGGTCATTAGGCCATTTTTTTAATAACTCATCCTTACCATGATTATTATTCATTTATTATACAATTTTTGTTACATAAACTAAAATAGTTATACTTATTTTATCACAAACAGATACATTTGGCATGGTTATAAAGATAAGAAATCATGAACAAGTGTGAGCAAATGAACAAATTAAAAGCAAAAGGAACATCACACTACAGCGTGAAGAGTAATAATTTTTCAATAATTATTTCACACATATTATCTCATTTCAAATTCTCTAACAATGTTTTTTTAGGGGAGGAGAAATTGAGGTTACATTGTGGGATAATCTAGCTTTAAAATTTCGTGAAGATCTTGTAGTCACACTTAGCGAAGATGGTCCTGTTGTCCTAGCTCGGGTTGCAATGTTAGTAAAGAGCTTCAATGGTGAGCATTTGCTTAAACAAATTTAAAAAATTCAATCTCAAATCCAGCAAAAAAATATTTTTACAACATAGGTGATTACACGCTTAGCAGCACATTGGGATTGAAATTCTTTGTCAATCCAGCTCTGCCAGAGATAACAACATTTATCACCCAGTATTTCTCTCTAAACACTTTACTAACCGTACTCAATACCAATTATATTGACATCCATATTAACTTCACCTTTCTTTCCTTGCAGAATTAATGGACCATTTCCCAAATTGGAAAAAAATGAAGATGCACTAGTTCAAATATATGACATTGAGATAAAGAAGGAAATAAACGAGAAAATAATTTTAGAACTCTTGAAAGTTGATGTTCATACAAAAAAGGTAGGCATATAGATTATTATATGTACACTACAAAAAATATTTACACTTATTAATTCTTCATCAGATGACAAAATATACATGCAAAGCAAAAATAAAGAAAATCGATCAAACCAATGGATGGTGGTACTAAGCCTTTAGAAATTATAAAAGAAGCTTACCAGATGATAAAGCCAAAATTTCATGCAATTTTTACGAAGACGATTTACTGTTGGCTTCGTAAGTCTAAGTAAAACAATTACAATTATATATGAATTCAATTAATAATGATCTCCAACCATTTATATAGGTATCGAATAAACTTTATTGTCGAAGACAACACAAGAGTTATCCCTTTTATTGTTTTTGGATGTACGGTCGAAGATTTAGTTAAAAGTACAGCAAATCTCTACTTGCTAAAGTCAAAGACACAGATGGAATTCCTTATCAACTAACAAAAAGTATTGGTGTGGAAAAGATATTTCAAGTTCAAATTAGCAGAGGAGTTGATGATCCATCAAACATATCATTCAGGGTCTTTCATATTGTTGAATCATGTTTTGATGATCACAACCAATCAAGAAGTTGACATAAAAGAAAATGAAAAATCTTATTTACTTAAATTTAATAAAAATTATATTGTAATTAGTAAAAAGTAAAATAAATTTTTCTTCAAGAAGATGAAGCTATATCATATCAACAAGTCCTACAAAGCATCAGGAGATTAAAGAATTATCACATGTTAAGTTGGTCAAAGGATAAGCCTTGCTTATAAGCTAAATATTTATGCTTACAATCTTCAAGTGATCTACCAACGACCATATTTGCTTCAACGAATACAAGTGAAATAAAGAGCTACAAGCCTTATAACTTAGAATATGAAAATTACTTCAAGAGCTGTAAATCTCACTTAATGAGCTAAAAACAATGCCTATATCTTCTTTGAGAGGTATATACGACAGCTATACTTTGTTTACAAGCTATAAGCAACTGCCATATTATGCTTCAGGAACTCCAACAACCATGTCATGTTTATAAGGTTACTCCAATGGCTACTTCACCTCTTGAGGAGCTTCTAACACCCTATAAAAGCAAAGAATATTGAAATTAGTTTGTGGGAGACTTACCAATATTCACACATATACAAGCTAGTTTTCAAGTCTTCCATAATTCCTTTAAACAGAAATCAAGAGAGAAAAGCTTCGTCTTTGTTCTTACATTTAAATATTTATTCAAGGGAATTGTATTTTCAAATAAGGTTGTGTGAAGGGGGTTTAGTTTGTTGATAGCGTGATCAACAAAGTTTGCAAAAGTTTAGTGCTTAAGCTTTGAAAAGCATCGGGAAAAGTTTGGTATTTAAGCTTGTAAAAATACCAGCTAAGTTTGGTGCTTGAACTTTGAAAAAGCATCGGAAGAGTTTTGTTACCTAAGCTCGGAAAAAGTAACGGTAGAGGTTTGATACTTATCTTGCAAAAGTATTGAGTTTGTTACTTGAACTCATAAAAAGTAACACAGGCTTATTTCCTACCCGTAAAGGAAATATTAGTGGAAAATCTCAAGTGGTTGGCTTGGGGACTGGACGTAGAATGGTTGGGTCAAACCAGTATAAATCTCGGTGTCTTCAATTCTCCATCCTTACACTCTTTACATTTATTGCTATTTAATTTTCTGCAATTTAAATTAATAGCATTATTATTTTAAGACTTTTTTTGGTTAAGCAAATTTATATTCACAAGTTTTACTATTTTATCAATTCCCCATTTTATGAAACTTGTGTTTATTAAGAAATAAATTGTTTTTCATTAAAAAGAATTTTTTAAATAGTTTGCAAAAATTTTTATTTGGTATACAGTACTATTCACCACCTAGTACTGTAGTCAGCCTATTTGGGACTGGCAATTGGTATCACAGCTTGACTCTAAACAAAAGGAGTAAAATCCTTAGAGTGATCCTAAAACGGCTAGTACTTCCGGGAGTCAAAATGTTTTCATGTCTGAGGGATGTTCCATCAACAAGCCTTCTTTATTCAATTGAGAAAATTATAGTTTTTGGAAAAATAGGATTAGTATATTTTTACAGTCCATAGATAATAAGGTCTGGAGAATTGTCAACGAAGGACCTAGTATTTATAAGTGCCGGGTTTTCCCGACCTCTATGATGAGAATTCCTGTATTACCTGTGAAGCAGACAGACTCGAATCGGACTTGAAAATGACCGGAATGTCACCCGGAGTATCTCAAATGTCCTGAAAACTGAGCTATCCATGATCCGAAACCCCCGAAAAGGTCTCCCGAGTGATTTCTAGGGTTTAGGGTGAGCGTCGGATTTTTTAGAATTTTGCTCCGGCTCTAGTGGGTTGAGCCAAGTTGCAGAAAAGATTTGGAGTGAAAAGTCTCAAAGTTACAAGTGGCTCATTAAATGTTTGAAATGATGATGGAAGGAGGGTATAAAAGGAAAAGTAAAATCAAATCAAAAGGAGAGGTTGAGTCTTGGGCAGAAAAAAAAGACTTTGAAAACCAAAGAGAAACAGAGAGAAAAAGAAAGCAAAGAAAAGGGAGAAGAAGAAGCTGGATACCCCAAGCAAGCAAAGTGAACCAAAACACTCAAATGAACCCTTAAAATCAATCCTTAAACACTAATAGGAAGTTCCCTAACCATTGCACATTGATTCGGGATTGTTTCGGATTGGTTTTGGGTTATTTCGGATCAAATTTTGGTTTTTAACCGGTTGAGCTTCTAGGACAAATTCCAAGCTTTCAATCCATTTCTTGACGTTCAAAGCATCAAAACAACATCAAGGTAAACTCTGAGAGGCCTTAAACCTGTTTGCATTGTCTTTTCAATGCGTTTTCATCATTTTTACAAATTTTGGAACCGGACTTACCCGAATAGAGCCAGGCTGCTGTGTTCATGATTAACAGAGCCGCCCGGCTCTGTTCTATAAGGATAGATTCTCGATTGGTCCCGATCGGCCGAAAATAGTCCGTTTTCCATTTTGTGCATTCTGTTGTGATCAATTTCGGCCCAAATTCATCCGTATTTTTAAAATTTTGGTTTTTAGATTTATGCACGTACGGATATTTGGGTTTTTGGTTTTCCCAGGGTTTTATTATCTGAGTTTCAGGGTTATTTTATCCGAATCGGATCTATAGTTCAGCATTAGCGGACCCTCGGATCCTATAAAATTCCCGAAAAATATTGAAAACGAGCAAAACGGTATTTTCACAATTGTTTTTTGTGCGCTTATTGCACTTTGGACCTAGATGGATGTTGAATTTAGGAACCCACACAAACGGAACCCTGGAATCCAGGATAATAGACCCACGAAAAAGGAAATTAGCATGTAACTGAGCCAATTGTTTTCCCAAAATGATTTTTCAGCACAAAAATTACAAAGGGTTTCAAAACCGTTTTCCAGGTCTAACCTGTCCGACCAGTCAGGTCGACCCGGTTACCCCCTAAATGCATGCCCCCATTTCCTAAATTCCCAATTGTCCTATTTGAGTCCTATCTGTGTGTGCAATATAAACTATACTAACCAATTTGTTTTGCAGCTTTTATTTTCATTTTTATTGTCGCTGTAATTAATAGATTATTTCATGTATTTTTAGGCGGTTGTAATTTTTAGATCCTCGTGTACTTAGGTGATTGTAATGCGAGGACGAGGGATTTTATTTTTTATTCGATTAGGTTGTATAATCGGCCTCTATTATTTTCTTGTATATTTTGAATGCATGGTTTATTTTTCTGCAGTTTATTTTCTGCATTTTGCTTAGCATCGGCCGATTAAAAATAAACAAAATAGGGTTAGAGAAAGATAATAAAGCGAATTAAATATGGTGATATAAACTATGAAGTGAAAGCAAGCTAGAGGTTAAAGTAAGTCACTTGCCCGGACCCTAAATCTCTGGATTAGGTACAGTAGTCTGTCCTAGGTAGGGAGATGTACTGGAATTCCCAGATGAGCTAATCCGGGTGGCGACTCTGTCACTGATCTCGAGATTTAAGTTTCAAGGTCTTTAAGTTAAAACGGGAAAATGTTTTCTACAAAGGAATTTCCAAATCAAATCCATGGTTTTTCCTAACTCAAGATAAACAAAACCTGCTTTTTCCAAAATCAAACCAAATGAAAATGTTTCCTATTCCCCGGTTCGCCTCGCCGCGACCTGATTTTCCATCTCGAAAAAGGTCGTCCACTCACAGATGGCGACTCCGCTGGGGAATAAGTGGTTTCTTAAAAGTTTTCATAAAAACTTAAGGAACTTAGGCAACTACCGAAATAAAACCTCGCTTGCAGTCACTTCACTAGTTCATATTACCATATTTATTTGCACCTTGCATATCATGACATTTTCTTCTTCTCAATCCCTCCAACACACTGATCAGCCCTGGTTAACCCAAGAAGGTAGACTACCTCTTCCGTTAGAATTAGAGACACCTAACGGGGTAATCCACTCATAGCACCGCATGACCTTACATCGTGTTCTACGGTAGGGAAGTGTATATTCACTATGGGAACCTGTACGACACTTGGTTTTGACTTTGACCCACATGTAATGGCTTAGCAACTTCACCTAGGATTACCAAAACTTAAATTCAAAATGAACATTGAGTGTGCGCCTTTGGTATCCCCTGTTGATGCCAAGGAGACCCAATTCCTAGGAAGAATGCAAGACCAATCGAAAGGAGGAATAAGGTTGGAAGTGAGCTCATATTTTTGCATGTGCTAACGTTTGTTCTATGGTGTTTTCTATTTGACTTTTCACGAAGCATCGAACATGCATCACTTTCATGTGCCATTCTAACCACATCACTATGCAGCCATTTTCGAGCATTGACATACGTGTGACGCTAATCACATTTTTGTGCAGCCATGACATTTTATTTGTGTGCCATTTGCATCTCGCCTGCAACCTTTTCACGAAGCATACACGACATCATTCTGTGTGTCACGCATTTTTAACCACATCTGCGTGTAGCCACTTGCATTTTCGTGTGACATACACATCCATATCATTTCATCTCACCTAATAAAGGATGGTTCCAATTATGCCCTTCACAATCATTTCATTTCATTACATATCGGGTACCCCGAAACTACCCACGTTCCGCCTGTGCACCGAGTTGCACTTGGCCATTTCACAAATATCATGTCATTCAATATGGAACACAATGGTCCTAGATTTATTTCCGTGTGATAGTTCACATGATGTCATCACATGGCATCACACGCATTCATCATAGGTGTCCCGGTGACGCCGAAGTCCTGTTTGCGCATTATGGTTCACATCGGACCATTGCATAACATTGTGAAATCATTCAAGGTACTCCCCCAGTACTAGATTAGCACACATATAGGGGCATTTTCATAACATTATCAAAATCATACAAGGTATTCCACGAACGCCGAACCTCTGTCCTTGTCTCGAGTTACACGCGACTTTACTGTAACATCACTTCATATCACTTCGCCTCAAAAGCATCAGAACTCTGTCCGTGGGACGGTCCCCATGTGACCATTTCATTTCATACCATTGACCTACAAAGTGTCGAAACTCTGCTCGTGTGTCGACACACACACGACCATATCATGATAGTTCATCAGGTGCCCCGAAGGCGCCGAACCTATGCTCATGTGGCAATCCACACGTGGTCTTCTTTGCATTATTTTACATAGAATTGGGCACTCTTGGGACATCCCAAACAAAGGAAATTCAAAAGTGCAAAGATCATCTCATTTTCATTTCCATTCATGAAGCATCATCCAAGCATCATTCTCCACAACACCACATCATTCATTTACCATCCCTAACTCACCACTTATGATGTAAGACCATACACACGTGAGACCAAGAAATACCAAAGCTCCATACAGACAGTTCACAGAGTAAGCTAGATCGACCAAGGACAAGGTCTCAGGCTTTGAGGGCTGTTGGGGAACAGAGAACAATAAAAACTGACAGTGATTCTGATTTAGGAGAGGAAGTGGAAATGGCCAATCAAACACCAAGTCTTGCTGATGCCCTGAAGGATTTCCTGAGATCCCAGGATTTCCATGACTTGCTAAAAGAAGAGATGCGGGCTGTGGTAAGAGAAACTGGGGAAACCGGCACCAGTAGGCCCGGAAAGGAAAAGGTAGATGAGTCCTCTTAATTTGGGGCTGATGTCTCAGCCAGTGTGGAGAAGCTGCAAGAAATGGAAGTAGCCATGGAAAAGAAAATAAAGGCTAAGTATTCTGAATTAGATGAAGTGGTGGCCGAACTGAAGAAAGGGGCTAACATCAGTATGGGCTCCAAGAGAGGGGTGAATGTAGATGCAATAATCAACAAGGGCATTGAGGCCTTCCCTATTGGGTTTCAAGTGCCGAAGGTTCCTTCTTATAAGGGGATTGGTTCATCGAAGGCTCACGTGAACCTTTATGAACAGGTTATGCTGACGGCTGGTGCCACTAAATAGCAATTGATCAATTTTTTCCCGACCACGCTCGGAAGGGGAGCACTGAGCTTGTATAACTCATTGTCTGAAGATGTGCAATCGGACTGGGAGGCCTTGTCAACATCCTTCATCAAATATTATAGCTTCAACACCAAGATCCAGGTGAAGCTGTACGACCTGGAGAGGGTTAAGCAGAAGCCCAATGAATCCTTTGATGCTTACTACCAGAGGTGGATGAACTGCTGAAGAACCACCCCAATGTGGATGAACTGATTCAAAAGTTGATTGACAGGAGTAGGGACATCTTCCGAAACAACATGAAATTCCACTCCTTCAGTGAGCTCAGCGAAGTATATGGCATGGTCATGAAAATTAAGAGAGATGAGGAAGAAAAGGCAGTGAACCAAAGGGGTGGCAGAGGCTCCGGGTACAGTTCAGCGTATCAGTCGACTACTGCAACTGGGTCAAGCAATGGGTCTGGGTCTGGTTCTGTAAGTAAAAGTGTAAAGTGTTTAGAGACCAAGCAAGTAGGGGTTGCCGTTGTATCTCAGCAACAAGGCAAGCAAGGCAGAAATCCAAATAGTCAAGGCATATCACCCTGGGCCTTCTCCTTAGCTAAGATCTTCGCCAAGTGCAGAAATGGCGGTCTATTGAACTCTCTCAAGCCATTTGAGAAACCAGTAGAGGACAACATGGATAACTTCTGTACCTACCATGTCACGGTAGGGCATAGAACCAACAATTGTTATAAGCTGAGGGATGCGATATAGAAGCTGATCGACGACGGGAAGCTACAAGAGCCTGCCAAGCCTAGCACCAAGATGAATCCACTGATAGTATTTGAAAGGTAGGTCAATATGGTATAGTCGGGGCTGCCGGACAATTTCATCTTCGCCCAGGTCCTGTAGGCAAACCCTATGGTACAGTCTGTGATGGCCCATGAAACAGGGGTAAAGTCTGATTGTGAGAAGTCGATAGAGCAGAAGGAATTGAAGCCTGTGAGTCTGGATGACCTGGACTTAGAAGATGAATACGAAGAATATGGCTATATTGAGACAGTCAAGCTGCCAGTAGTGGAGAAAAAAGTTTCTAAAGTCCAGAATGTAACAAGGAGTGGAAGGGTTTACCAGCCAGTGGTTCAGCAGAGTGACAAGGTTCCAGTGACTGAGTCAGGCAGCACATCAGCACCTAAGGATGTGGAAAAGGAGGACCTGGTTATCTCACAACTGAAAAAGACACCAGCACAGGCCAGTCTGTGGCAGCTGTTGCTAACTTCCAAGGAACACCGAGCAGCACTAGTTAAAAAGCTGTCTGAAATTGAAGTTTCTCCCCTGGCATCTCCAGAGGCCATGTGTTGCTTATTGGACAAGGTCCATATAGGATCCCCTGACATTGTATTTTTCGAAAAAGATTTGCCACATGAGGGGAGAACTCACAACAAAGCCTTGTATGTCAAAGTTAACATCATGGACAGGGTTATGCCATGTGTGATGGTAGAAGACGGATCTGCCTTGAAAATATGTCCACTAAAGATGCTACCATTCCTGGGCCTGAGCGAAGACGGTTTGAAAAAGTCCTCTACTGTGATCAGGACCTATGATGATTCCAAAAGGACTATAATAGGGACTTTTGAAGCTGAAGTGGAAGTGGGACCGGTCAAGTCGACGGTCAATTTTACTGTAATTGACATTCCAGTCACCTTCTCCTTGCTATTAGGGAGGCCATGGTTCCACCTGTTAGGGGGTGTTCCTTCAACCTTGCATCAGAAGATCAAGTTTTCATTAGGCGGTGAGGTTGTGACAGTCGAGGCGGATTCTCAGTCCGTGATTGCTGCTATTAGTGAGGAAACCATACCATGTGGCGGATTCCAAGTCGCCATGGTTAGTGAGGAGGAAGCCACGGATGCCCCGATGGTTATATACGAGAACTATATGCCAGAGTGGTTATCTAAATACCTTCGCTGGTATGATTTTGTTCCAGTCATGGGACTCGGCACCAATCTACAGGGGGTGCCCGAATTTAATATTGATTCCGGAAAGCCAAAGCAGTTTGGCTTAGGCCACATACCAGAGGCATCTAAAAAGAAAGATTTGAAGAAAGGAAAGAATGGCAAGCCCATGATGAAGCCGTTCATTAAGGCTGGCAAATAACTGTACAAGTGGCAAACTAAACCAGTGAAGGTAGGGAGCATCGAACTCCTAGGCTTCGAGATATTTTCTGATGTTATGGACTTTGAAAAGAGCCAGGATGAGCCAGTTGCACCAATTACAATGGAGGAGGCAGTTGTTGAGCCTGTCATCCTCTAGGAGAAACCATCTGAAGTAATAGTAGAAGCAGCGGAAATGGTTAAGGAGGAAGCTGAAGAAAAAGTCTGTGACGAATCTATTAAAGCAATTTCACAGGTACTGACTGCTGCCTTAGGCAAGGCATTTGAAAAATCTGGGGAAGGGTCCACTAAGGAGCTGATGACCAAGGCAAGCCTAGATTCTGTGGTTGCCGAGATAGCAAGTATCATGATGAAAGCCAAGGCACAGGTGGTTGAGATTGAGAAGACTGCTTTCCCTGCTAAACAGGAGTCTGAAGTTGCTGCTGACCTGGACAACATCCTAGAGCTGAGCAAGAATGCTGAAGAAGCTCAAGGCCCTCGTCCTGTGGAGGATGGAAATCATTTTGTTGTATCTGTTTCTTCTCTTTTAGATGTTAACGATGTACTTTTTAACAAGTTTAATGCAATGAAATCTCAATTTGCTTACTTGTGTGATGTTTATCCTGATAATTTTGTGCATGCATTTGAATTACCATCAAGCATATTTAGCATTCATGACACTACATTGCATGAAATTAACATAAGTACAGATGAAAACCACAAAATGGTATTCATTTCACACGAACTAAAATCCGAAGAAGAGAGAGAATTGACAAGAATATTGCAAAAACATGTTAAGGCTTTTTCTTGGTTATACGAAGACATGCCAGGGGTCGACACAAAAATAGCAGTTCATAAGATTCCAACAGATCCCAGATTCAGACCAGTAAAGCAGAAGTTGAGATGACTAAGGCCAGAGTGGGCTGCATTAGTAAAGGAAGAGGTGGCTAAGCAGATTGAAGCAAGTTTCTCGAGGTGGTGGAATACACAGAATGGTTAGCCAACGTTTTCCCGGTGCGTAAGAAAGACGGAAGGGTCAGGATGTGTGTCTACTACAAGGACTTCAACAAAGCCTGCCCAAAAGATAATTTCCCCTTGCCTCACATCGATATCTTGATAGACAGAGCAGCCAAGATAGAAATATATTCTTTCATGGATGGATTTTCAGGATATAACTAGATACTAATGGATGTGATTGATAAGGTGAAAACATCCTTCATCATAGAATGGGGCACCTTCTGTTACAGAATAATGCCTTTCGGGTTGAAAAATGCTGGAGCCACTTACCAGAGGGCTGTCACAATGTTACTGCATGACATGAGTCATAAAGAAGTGGAGGTGTATGTCAATGACATGCTTGTTAAATCAATGACCCTAGAAGAGCACCCTGCTATCCTGGACAGATTTCTTACACGCATTGGAGAATACAACCTGTGGCTTAACCCCAAGAAATGCATATTTGGGGTTACATCAGGAAAGCTGCTGGGTCACGTGGTCAGCCAAAGGGGAATAGAGATGGATCCAGACAAAATCAAGGTCATTCGGGATATGCCAGCTCCTAAAACAGAAAAGGAGGTCCGATCATTTCTAGGCTCTTTACAATATGTCAGCCGTTTCATAGTGCGGTTAACTTCAGTGTGTGAGCCGATTTTCAAGCTATTAAGGAAAGATCAGTCGGTTGTATGGGATGATAGGTGTCAATTGGCCTTTGAAAAGATCAAAGCTCACCTAGTAAATCCACTAGTTCTTAGCCTGCCAACTCCAGGGAAGCCTTTGATTCTGTACTTAGCTGTCAAAGATTCCGCTATAGGGGTAATGCTGGCACAGGAGCAGGAGGGAAGGAAGGAGTATCCCATCTACTACCTCAGCAAGAAGCTGGTGGAATATGAAACCAAGTACACGCTGGTAAAAATGACATGTGTAGCAATGATATGGCTGACTAAGAAGTTGCGCCACTACTTTTAGTCATATAAAATGCAAGTCGTGGCTAAAGTGGATCCAATGAAATACCTATACGAAGCACCGATGTTGGTTGGAAAATTATCCAGATGGATACTACTCCTATCAGAATTCAACATTGAGTACATCACTAGGAAAACTGGTAGAATTCCTTGCAAACCAGCCACTAGAGTCAGACCACACAGAAAATCTGGAGTTCCCTCATGAACAGTTGGCTATAGTAGAAGTGAGAAGATGGGTTATGTGCTTCGATGGTGCCGTAAACAGAAAGGGCGCTAGAATTGGGGTGATCATAGCGATGCCAGATGGCGAGATCATTCTACTGTCAAAGAGGTTGGACTTCTCCATAACCAATAATGGAGCAGAATATGAAGCATGCTTATTCGGAATGGAAGCTCTCCTGACACTAGGGGCAGATAGCGTCTTGATCATTGGGACTCACTCTTGGTGATTAGGCAGGCACAAGGCGGCTGGGATTTGAGAGAAGAGGCCTTGCGGCCCTACCTAGAACTGCTGCAGTACAGGAGAGGGTTATTTGACCAGTGCAAGTTTAAACACGTTCCCAGAGAAGAAAATAAAATGGCGGATGCACTAGCAACCTTGTCCTCCATGTGGGAAAATCTGGCAAAGACATAGATACAGCCTCTGGTCGTAGCAATTTCTAGGCAACCCTGCTTTGATATGCATGAAGTGATGGAGTTGACAGCCAAGGAAAAGCCTTAGTTCTTTGACATTTATCAGTATGTGAAAGAGGGAAAGTATCCAGAAAAAGCTAGCATTGCTGATAAGATGTCATTAAGAAGATTAGCCAGCCAGTTTAAAATCTTTGAAGATAAGCTGTACAAGAGGACTATAAATGGGGTTCTTCTGAGATGCTTGACAGAACGAGAAGCAGAAACTATAATGCAGTAAGTACATGCAGGATCTTGCGGGCCGCATATGAATGGGATTGCTATGGCCAGAAAGATAATGAGACAGGGATACTTCTGGATGACAATGTAGTCTGATTATGTAAAGGAGGTAAAAAGATACCACGAGTGCCAGATCTATGCCGATATCAGTCATCTGCCACCATTTGAACTACAGAACCTAGCATTTCCTTGGCCTTTCTCGGCATTGGGGATTGACATGATTGGAGAAATCCATCCCGTAGCATCTAATGGGCACAGATTCATAATGGTTGCAGTCGACTATTTCTCAAAATGGGTAGAAGCAGAATCCTTCTCCAATGTAACAGCTAAGTAGATGGTTAAGTTCATCCAGAAGAGCATCATCTGCCGATGCGGAATCCCTCATCATATAGTGAGTGATAACGGGGTGTAATTTCAAGGCGCAACAGCTAAGCTATTCTCAGAACATGGCATCGAACATCATAGGTCTTCTCCATATAGACCAGAGGCTAATGGCGCAGTGGAGGCAGTTAACAAGTCGATCAAGAAGATCTTGTCAAAAATGGTAACCACCTACAGAGACTGGGCTGATAAACTACCATATGCTCTTTAGGGTTACAGAACTAGTGTCAGAACACCAACTGGCGAGACTCCTTACACCTTAGTGTACGGGATGGAAGTAGTGTTGCCAGTGGAAATGGAACTCAAGTCACTCAGAGTAGCTTTGGAAGCCCAACTACCAGAAACAGGTGGGTTCAAGGGAGGTACGAGCAATTGGCAGCATTAGATGAAAAGCGGTTGAAAGCACTGGATCATCTACAAATGTATCAACGTAGAATGGCCAGAGTTTATAATCGAAATGTGAAATATCCCAGATAGCAGCTGAGAGTCGGGGATCTGGTTCTAAAACAGTTAAGGCCTACAAATGTGGACGCCCATGGGAAATTCAGACCGAATTGGGAAGGCCCTTATGTTGTGAAGAAAGTGCTGTCGAAGGGTGGTGTAAGTATCGCAGACATGGACGGGAATGAATTTGCAAATCCTGTCAACCAAGACCGCCTGAAGCCTTACTATGTCTTAAAAAAAAAGTCTGCTAGGTTGAAAACTCGAAAAGGGCGGCCTAGGCAAAAATCAGGACATGAGAGAAAATGATCAGCTGGAAAATCCGCAAGGGACGGCTGGTGACGGATTCTGGTTCTGTGTGGAATGTATACCATTTTGGGAACCAATCTTTTCAACTGGATTCATGCTACTTTCATCAATAAAGTGTGATGTTTTGTTTAAATATATTTGCTTGGTTATGTCAGATGCATAAACGAAATTATCTTGCCTAAACATCCATTTAAAGAAAGCACTTTGCATTAAATTGGTTAAAAGACTCGCATTATTCAATGATGAAAGGTGCTAAAATGCTTGCTCGTTAGAGGCGTTTTCATTTCCTCCCTAGTAGGTCATCGCACATCCCTAACGAGGCTATAAGGATCACACCGCCCAAAGGGCGTACTTCCTCAGCTAAAGCCCAGTTAGAGTCGTGGCATAATCTCCACAAATATCCCCAACAGGAATGTGAGACACTCGGGTTGGACACGGCAGGAAACGCATCTTTTAGAGTCTGCATTCATATGCATCATCATGCATACATACATATCATGCATAAAGAACTCATCCCCAGCTAGTCTTCATTCTTGATCGAAGGGGCAAAAATTTTTGTTCAAAATCTCTCGATCAAGGAATGAAGACTCGCTGTTTTAAACGCGAGAATTCATCAACTTTGGTCCACCGCGAATAGAGCTAAATCCGGTATTGGCTTACATCAACTTTATCAGCAGATCCACCTCGGGTAACCTAAACCTGATATCGGTCTAGATCGGCTTCATTTCAAATCCCCAGCAGATCCACCTCGGGTAACCTAAACCCGATATCGGCTTATTTCATTACCAACCTTGCCTCGGGTAACCTAGACCCGGCATCAGCTTATTTCCCCACCAACCTTGCCTCGGGTAACCTAGACCCGGTATCGGCTTATTTCCTCACCAACCTTGCCTCGGGTAACCTAAACCCGGTATCGGCTCATTTCCCCACCAACTTTGCCTCGGGTAACCTAGACCCGGTGTCGGCTTATTTCCTCACCAACCTTGCCTCGGGTAACCTAAACCTGGTATCAGCTTATTTCACCACCAACCTTGTCTCGGGTAACCTAGACCCGGTATCGGCTTATTTCTCCAGCAGATCCACCTCGGGTAACCTAGACCTGGTATCGGTCCAGATCGGCTTCTACCTCACCAACTTTGCATTGGATAACCTAGACCCGGTATCGGCTTATTCCAACTCATCACTGCAGCTCAGGTATGTCTTTCGTTCCTTCCGCTTACGGCGCTTCAATTCGCGTTCTCAAATTCCCCTCAAGTAACCCAGACCAGGTATTGGGTATTGAATTTGATCACACGAGGGGCAGCTGTAAGCGCCGGGTTTTCCTGACCTCTATGATAAGAATTCCTGTATTACTTGTGAAGCAGACGGACTCGAATCGGACTTGAAAAATACTGGAATGTCGCCCGGAGTATCTCAAACGTCCTGAAAACTGAGCTATCCGTGATCCAAAACCCCCAAAAAGGTCTCCCAAGTGATTTCTAGGGTTTAGGGTGACCGTCGGATTTTCAAGAATTTTGCCCCGGCTCTTGCTAGAGCCGTACGGCTCTAGTGGGTTGAGCCAAGTTGCTTGGCTCGACAAAAAAGATTTAGAGTGAAAAGTCTCAAAGTTGCAGGCAGCTCATTAAATGTTTGAAATGATGATGGAAGAAGGGTATAAAAAGAAAAGTAAAATCAAATCAAAAGGAGAGGTTGAGTCTTGGGCAGAAAAAAAAGACTTTGAAAAGCAAAGAGAAACAGAGAGAAAAAGAAAGCAGAGAAAAGGGAGAAGAAGAAGCCGAATACCCCAAGCAAGCAAAGTGAACCAAAACACTCAAATGAACCCTCAAATCAATCCTTAAACACTAATAGGAAGTTCCTTAACCATTGCACATTGATTCGGGATTATTTCAAATTCGTTTCGGGTTGCTTCAGAATGAATTTTAGTTTTTAGCCGGTTGAGCTTCCAGGACAAATTCCAAGCTTTCAATCCGTTTCTTAACGTTCAAAGCATCAAAACAACATCAAGGTAAACTCTAAGAGGCCTTAAACCTGTTTGCATTGTCTTTTCGGTGTGTTTTCTTCATTTTTGCAAATTTCAGAACCGGACTTCCTCAAATAGAGCCGGGCGGCTCTGTTCTATAGGTATAGATTCCTGATTTGTCTCGATCGGTCGAAAATAGTCCATTTTCCATTTTGTGCATTCTGTTGTGATCAATTTCAGACTAAATTCATCTGTATGTTTTAAAATTTTGGTTTTTGGATTTCTGCACGTACGGATATTCGAGTTTTCGGTTTTCTCGGGGTTTTATTTTCTGAGTTTTGGGGTTATTTTATCCTAATCGGATCTATAGTTCAGCATTAGCGGACCCCCGAATCCTATAAAATTCTGGGAAAATATTGAAAACGAGCAAAACGGTATGTTTACAAATGTTTTTGGTGTGCTTATTACACTTTGGACCCTAGATGGATGTTGAATTTAGGAACCCGCACAAACGGAACCCTGGATTCCGGGATAACAGACCCACAAAAAAGGAAATTTGCATGTAACCGAGCCAATTGTTTCCCAAAAATGATTTTTCAGCACAAAAATTACAGAGCGTTTCAAAACCGTTTTCCAGGTCTAACCGGTCTGACTGGTCGGTTCGACCCGGTTACCCCCTAAATGCATGCCCCCGTTTCCTAAATTTCCAATTCTGTCCTATTTGAGTCCTATCTGTGTGTGTAATATAAACTGTGCTAACCAATTTGTTTTATAGCTTTTATTTTCACTATAATTAATAGATTATTTCGTGTATTTTTAGGTGGTTGTAATTTTTAGATCCTTGTGTACTTAGGCGATTGTAATGTGAGGACGAGGGTTTTTATCTTTTATTCGATTGGGTTGTATAATCGGCCTCTATTATTTTCTTGTATATTTTGAATGCATGGTTTATTTTTCTGCAGTTTATTTTTTGCATTTTGCTTTAGCATCGGCTAATTAAAAATAAACAAAATGGGTTAGAGAAAGATGATAAAGCGAATTAAATATGGCAATATAAACTGTGAAGTGAAAGCAAGCTAGAGGTTAAAGCAGGTCACTTGCCTGAACCCTAAAGCTCTGGATTAGGTACAGTAGTCTGTCCTCGATAGGGAGCTGTACCAGAATTCCCGGATGAATTGATCTGGGTGGTGACTCTGTCACTGATCTCGGGATTTAAGTTTCGAGGTCTTTAAGTTAAAACGGGAAAATGTTTTCTACAAAAGAATTTCCAAATCAAATCCATGGTTTTTCCTAACTCAAGATAAACAAAACCGTTTTTTCCAAAATCAAACTGAATGAAAACGTTTCCTTTTCCCCGGTTCGCTTCGCCACAACCCGATTTTCCATTTCGAAGAAGGTCGTCCGCTCATAGTATTCCTACAAAAATTGTTAATGGAAAGTCTATCCTCAAAAAAGAAAATGAATATTAAATTGCTTACTGGAATACAGAAGCTTTAAATTCTAAAGCTATTAATTTATTACAATGTGTTTCAGATATTAATGAATTTAATCTTGTTTCAGGTTGCACGACAGCTGATCAACAAATATGGGACAAACTTAAGACAACTCATGAAAAGGAAATAAATAAGTCAAAGATGGAAAAATCAGTCTTTACATCACAGAGTATGAGTTGTTCAAAGTGGAAGCAAAATCAACACAAGGTTCACACTCATTGTGAATAATTTGAAGAGTTTAGGCAAGAGTTTCACAGATGAAGAACTAATTAGAAAATTAATCAAAACAATGCTAACTTCATGGGATGCAAAGCTCACAGCAATAGAGGAATCAAAAGATTTAACTACATACTCATATGATGAATTCATTGGTTTATTAATCACATATGAGATGAAAGTTAAGTCTATTACTAACAGTGAGAAAAATGACAAGAAGAGGTCCATTGCACTAAAAGCTACTAGTTCAATCTCTAAGGAAGCTATTTGTGAATCAGATAGTGATGATGAAGAAGCTCTGTTAGTTCGAAAATTCAAAAAATTCCTGAAAAGCATAGGAAAGAGACAAAAAAGTCATTCAAGAGGCATTCAACAACAACAAAGTTGAAAAATCCAAAAAAAGATTCAAAACAAGAAAATGCATGTTTTGAATGTAACAAGCCAGGCCATTTCAAAGCTGATTGTCCAAAGCTAAAAAGCAAATACAAGAAGAAAGACAAAAAAAGCAATAGTGGCTACTTGGAGTGATAATGATGAATCAAGTTCTGATGATGATGATCATGAGAACAAGAAAAAGTTCAAATATGCTTCACAGCAGATGATAATGTAGAAAGATCATCATAACAACATATAGAAGGTGAAGAAGAAGTAATCCTGCAAACCTTATCTCATAATGATCTTATTCATTAATTTTTTAAGATGCATGATACTAAGTTAGATATGATTACTAAATGTAAAGAGTATGAAAACAAGCTTTCAAAAAAAGAATCAGAAAAGCTTGAATTACAAAGCAAAGTGAGCTTTCTAGAGAACACTAATCTTGAATTAGATAGCAAAGTATCATATCATGAAAAGAAATGTGAAAAGCTAGATTCTATTGTTAGTAGATTCACAAATGGAGAGAATATGCTGAATATGCTTTTATACTCCCAAAGAAATCTAAACGATAGAACAAGAATTAGTTATGAAACTGTTGATGAGATACCTTCTCAAATTCCCCCAAAGCCAATTATATTCTGTTCTCCCTCCACTTCTACTATGCAAACTTCCATCTCCCAAACCTATATATCAAAAGCATAGTAAAGATCAAAAGCATTTTACTGAGCCAAATTCCAAACAGAAAACCATCAATGTTCAGTCTACTGACCAAAAAGCCATAGAGAAGATATATCCTTCCAAACTCAGAAGTGTACAATCTTCCAAAGCAAACCAAAATTCTTATTCACAACGAAAGATTGTTCACAAAAACACTTTTGGACCTATACACTTTCAAAAGCCTTATTCATTTAGGTCAAATAAAAAACATGGTTACAAGACCAAGCACTCATATCAAATTATTCCTTATCACCAACATCCCACCTCTAAACCTTATCAATCGCCTTAATATAAGGAAACGAGGAATATTATATGTTATTACTATAATCATACAGGACATGTGATTAGTAATTGCAAGTTTCTACATGGGTATTTCAAAGGGAAAGCTATTTGGATTCCCAAAAAGAAAAATGTTGACTCCAACCCAAAAGGACCCAACTGTTTGGGTACCTAAGTTTACTTAGTTTATTATGCAGGTATGTCTAAAGAACACCCTCAAAAATTCAAAGTGGTATATTGATAGCAGTTGTTCTAGACATATGACTGGAGATGGAAGGTACTTTACTTCCATAAAGTAAGTAAAAGGAGGATCTGTGAAATTCAGAGATAATCTAGAAGGACAAATCATTAGAAAAGGAAATATTGGAAACAATCCATGTATTGATGAAATTTCTTTAGTAGATGGATTGAAATACAATCTTTTGAGTGTAAGTCAACTCTATGACGAAGATCGCTAGGTAATCTTTGATTCTAAGAAATGTGAAATTGTGGAAGCTAAGAATGGTAAGATTTTACTTGAAGTATTTAGAGTTGGAAATATTTATCTTTTAAATTCAATTACTCTTACTAATGATCAATGCTTGACTTAAGAAGAAGAAGAGATTTGGTTATGCATCTGATTTCAAAACTTTTAAAGAAAGATCTTGTTAAAGGTTTACCCTAAATTAGTTTTGACAAAACTCATATTGGTGATGCATGTCAAAGAGGAAAGCAAACTAGAAGCTCTTTTAATCTTAAAGGAGTTGTTTCTACCTCTAGACCATTAGAGTTATTGCATTTAGACTTGCTTAGTCCAATTCAACCAACAAATTTAAGAGGTATGAGATATGCATTTATCATCGTAGATGACTACTCACATTTTACATGGACATCATTTTTTAGTCAAAAAGATGAAGCTTTAGAACAATTTTCTACCTTGTGTAAAAAGATTTAGAATTTGAAAAACACTTTTATTATAGCTATTAGAAGTGATCATGGAAAAGAATTTGAAAATCATCTTTGTGAAATGTTTCGCTCTAAGAATGGTATCTCACATAATTTCTCAGCTTCTAGAACTCCTCAACAAAATGGTGTTGTTGAAAAAAAAAAGGACTCTAGAAGAAATGACCAAAACCATGCTTAATGAAAATAATTTACCAAAATATTTTTGGGTAGAAGCTATGAACACAGCATGTTATATTTTAAATCAAGCTTTAATAGGACCCATTATGAAGAAAACACCATATGAGTTATGGAATGGTAGAAAACCTAATATTGGTTATTTTCATCCATTTGGTTGTAAGTGTTTTGTTTTCAACAACAAGGAATATCTTAATAAATTTGACTCTAAGTCAGATGAAGGTAGTTTCTTAGGGTATTCATTGTATAGCAAAGCATATAGAGTCTTTAATAAAAGAACTCTTACCATTGATGAGTTCATACATGTTGTATTCGAAAAAGCTAACTCTCTCCTCGATAAAGAATCTGAGGATACTTTTGAGAAATTTGATTCATAGGTTGAAAACACAAAAAATGATGAAAACGTCCAACAAAAAGAAGACAAATCTGGTGATCAAAATGAACACAATGTCCAAGAATTTCAAGTGCAAGAAAATCAACATGATGATCTTCCAAAATGGGTCAAATATCATAGATATCATTCCAAGGATAACATTATCGATAACCCTTCACAAAAAGTGATGACAAGGAGCCAACTTAAAGAATAATTTTGTGAATGTGGCATTCATTTCTGAAATTGAACCAAAGAACTTCAAAGAAGCCGAAACTGAAGAAAGCTGGATGATGGCTAGCAAGAAGAATTGGATCAATTCAAAAGAAACAATGTCTTGAAGCTCATTCCAAAACCTAACAATCAGTCGGTGATTAGAACCAAATGGGTTTTTAGGAACAAACTGGATGAATTCGAGAATGTTGTTAGAAACAAAACCAGATTAGTTGCACAGGGGTATAACCAGCAAAAAGGAATAGACTATGATGAAACATTTGCTCCAGTTGCAAGGTTGGAAGCAATCAGAATGCTATGTGCATTTGCTTGCTACAAAGACTTCAAACTCTATCAAATGGATATGAAGCGCATTTCTAAATGGCTTTCAATGAAAATGTCTATGTGAAGCAACCTCCAGGATTTGAAGATTACCACCATCTTGATTATGTCTATAAGCTTACTAAAGCTTTGCATGGACTAGAACATGCACCAAGAGCATGGTATGAAACGTTAAGTACATTCTTACTTGCTAAAGGTTTTACTTGTGGAAAAGTTGACACAACATTGTTTATAAAGCATGAAAAGAACCATATATTACTTGTTCAAATATATGTTGATGATATTATATTTAGTTCTACTAACAATGAGTTGTGTAAGGAATTCTCACAAGAGATGAGTATAGAATTCGAAATGTCCATGATGGGTGATTTGAATTTCTTTCTTGGATTACAAATCAAGTAAGGAAAGAAGGAACATTTATTTGTCAATCAAAGTATACTAAGGAAATCACCAAGAAGTATGGAATAGAGAATTCTAAACCGGCAAAAATACCAATGAGTACATCAGTCTCATTAGATGAAGATAAGAAAGGTAGAAGTGTAAACACAAAAAAATATCGAGATATGATTGGTTCTCTACTATATTTAACCTCTAGTAGACCTAATATATAATTCAGTGTATGTCTATATGCAAGATTCTAGGCCAATCCCAAAGAGTCTCACTTAAAAGCTATTAACAGAATTCTTAGGTATCTAAATGGCACTCAAGAAATTGGAATTTGGTATCCAAAGTGTCAAAACTTTGATCTTATAGGTTACAGTGATGCTGATCATAATGGATGCAAATTAGAAAGAAAAAGTACTTCAGATACTTGCCAATTTCTAGGAGAAGCATTAGTTTCATGGTTAAGCAAAAAGCAATCAACTGTAGCAATTTCAACAACAAAAGCTGAATATATATCAGCAAGTAGTTGTGTAGCATAGATATTATGGATGAAGCAACACCTTGAAGATTATGGCATAAAGTATAATCATATACCTATAACGTGTGATAATATTAGTGCTATAAATTTAACGAAAAATCCTATTTAGCATTCAAGAACAAAACATATAGATATCAAACATCATTTTATCAGAGATCATACATAAAAAGATGACATCTACTTGGAATTTGTTCCCACAGAAGATCAAATAGCATATATTTCACAAAGCCCCTATGTGAAAATAAATTCAGTGAGTTGAGATTAAAAATTAGAATGTCAAATCTAATTTATGAAAAATAAAGTTAATATTCCAAGAAGTATTAATTCATTAATATTTTCTTGAGTAATAATTTTATTGGACTAAATATTATGATTAATTCTGATTCATAAGTCTAGATTATGCAAAATCAATTAAGATTTTGCTATTGGATCGGATTATGACTTAAGAATAAATCATAAATATTTGTGAAAATAATAAAATATTTTGTCACATATATCTTATAATTTATGATATTATGCTTAAAAATATAAAAAAACATATTAAGCATAAATTAAGAGAATTGACAAAATTAAATTATGTTGTTCTGCATAATTAAACTTGAATAGGCCATACTACATTCATAAGCCCAAACACATTCTTTAAACTGTCCACGTGATGTTTTTGAAATGGTGCACCACCAAACATAAATGACACCATGCAGAAACACAAAAGAAGATGCCAGTTTTATCATCCTCTCTAAGCAATGTCTGCGAAAAACTAGCTATTGAAAAGACTTTCTCTAAAACCAAATCTCCATTAACCTCTACGTATATTGTACTTCATACCTTACCTCTTTATCGATTTCGCTGCTAAAAATACCTCTTAAAGCTTAACCTAACAAGCCATAACCATGATGAGATGTGTTGCAAATGCAACAAAGAAGTTACGGGTGTACATTCCAAAATCAGAAATGAAGAGAAAGAGAGAAGACTTAAACAATTCCGAAAATCTTCATCAATCAAAGAAGAGGGGAGTAAGCGCTCTTGAAGATATGTATGAAAGAAGCAAAAGTACAAGGAAATCCATACCAATTGTTGAAGTCTTTGTCCTTACTTCATCACCAGCAAAAAGCCTAAAAATTGGCAAAGGTAAACTCGTTTACTTAGGTGGATTTACTAGGGAGAAAGTAAGATGTAGGAAGGTTGATTAAAAGTACTTAGGAAAAGTAGATAAATCTTTTATATGGATCTTTAAGGATCAAGGATGGGAAAGTCTTATGAGCATCAATGAACCAATTTATGAATCCTTAGTAAATGAGTTTTATGGGACCTTAACATGCATAGGAGAAATGAGCTTTGATGTAACCTTGAAGGGTAGAGAATATATTGTGAATAAAGAGGTATTTAGTCAAGTTTTCAATCTGCCATTAGATGGTGTTAAGATAGAAAGATCACCTGCTCCCTCCCATTTAGGTGATTACAATTTTGTTGCTTTTGTCTATAAACTCTTCAATATTCCTTAAGACCACTCTGTGCCATGGTCTGAACTTGATTCATGATGCTTAGATGATAAGCTAAGGATACTGCAACTGCTAAATTCTACCTACTTCCTACCATAGAAGGCTAGTTTAGCCATAATGAATGGCTTTGATATATGTTTTACATGGCATTTAGTGAATAGAGTGAGGGTTAATCTGCCATTTGCCTTAATTAACCACCTCACTCATGCAAGGAGCAATTCTGCACTCCTATTTAGCATGATTCTCACCAAGCATTTTAACTATTTCAAAATGTCCAAGGCTGGACTTGTCCTTTATTTTGTTTGTCTAAGATCAACAATCAATGAGACCAACATTACAAGAATGTTGAAAGCCTATACCCATAAGACTCAACTACTAATAAAACCTATCTTCACTGAATCTGAACTAGCTTCACTTGATGCATCTTCAAGTGATGATGATTAAGAAGTTGTGTTTGTGCTTATGAAAGCTAGTATTGAAGTTTTGTGTTCAGTAAATGAAAAGGGGAAGGAAAAGAGAGAGAATGTTGTCACTAATGAGAAAACTAAAAATAAATTCCAAGCTGAAATGTCACCTGAGAATGAGAAAGAAAATGCAGCTCTTGAGTCTCAATCACTTTCAGCAACCTCGCAAGAGGAAAAGACACTGTATTATTCTCTTCTGGCTGTATATGATAAGGTAGATTTGGTTTTAAGACCTCAGGAAGAGACAAGTCTCATTCCTTTTGTGACTCCAAACCATAACTCTCCTTCCTATGACTATCAATCTGAGCCAATAAATCCTTTCATGACATGCACCTTTCATGACCTTTATAAGAACCTTGTTCAAACTCCATTGGTGTACCAACCAGCTTTTACAATGACCAACACATTCACTAATCCAAAGCACTTCACATCTTTTCCTCTCAGCATTTGTCCTCCTTCACCTTCACCAGTTTTGCTTGGATCAAGTCCTTGTCTTGCAATGAATATTTCATCAACCATCTTTTTATACATTTCAAACCCCTCACCTGCACCAGATTGCCATAAGATTACAGGCTACCCTATGGAAAGATGTTCTAAGGTGATTTTAGGGGTATTCAATGCATCCAAGGCTCTTATGACCTCTAAGGCCTACACTGAAGTCCCCACTGCTTTCAGAGATCTCCAACTATAGCTGCTGAATGTCCAAGACAAAGTGCATCATATGACAGCTGGTATGGAAATGGAACTGGCCAGGATGACTAGAACTCTCAGTCATATTTCTAAACAAATAGAAGCTATAAAGAGCTTCATCTCCAGCATTCAGAAATCTGGTACATCCTCTTCATCCTCACCACATTAATTAGGTTTGAAGTAGTTTGTTGATATGCAGAGAAGATATAAAGACAGAACTAACACTTTCACATCTCTCCTCTACATTTTTTAAGTCAACAACTTCTTAGTACTTTGTCTATGTCATTTCAAAACTGTACTCTTTCTATAATTGCTTTTGCTTGCAAGTATGTTATTCTATTTGGGTTACAAATGATCTAAACAAGATATGAATGCTTCATTATGACTTAGTATTCTCTACATAATGCTTATGTCTTTTAAGTACTCTATGTTATGACTATCTATCTATACATATGGAATGCTTTTTTATGATTCCAAAGGGGGAGAAAAACCTCTAGTTCTATTTTGTATATGATATTGTCTGTATGTATATGACATGGTTAATATTACATGTATGTGACATGGTTATGGTCTTTTTATAACACGTTTATGGCATGAGATCTTTGACTGCTTTGACTGGTTGCTGCTTTGAAATGATTTTATTCTTTACGCTGTCCATAATATGGCAATTAGTTTCTGGTATAAAATTTGTGATATGTGGTTACATTTATGCTCTAATACAAGATTCTATAGATGCATATGTTGTGACATATGAATAATCTCCAATCTATGTTGTACTTGTTTTGATACATGTGTTGAGATGCTATGTTAAGCTATAATCTGCATTGGTCAAGTTTTATGTTATATCTCTAATCTTACATATGATATAGCCTTTGGACCTTAAAAATTCCCTTGGTTATCATCTCTGTATATCCTAGCTTTGCCATTTGATCTCTAGCAAATTTCTGTGAGATCTCTCTCCTTGAGTGCTATAGACTTGAGTAATTCTTGAAGATCTATTTGGTTATATGAATTCATATACCAACTATAGATATATGACAAATACATGTGGCTTATGATCTAAATGCTCTAAACTAATAGTCTACATACATATGAGCTATGATAAAACAATCTGATAAGATATGAGCTACACTTATATGCAAAACCGATCTGCATACCATATGTTTGTAATGTGTTTGAGCAAGATTGAATCAATTTTTTTAAGTACCTATATATCTGTGGCTATTTTGAGAAGTTGAATCTGACTTATATGATTGGTATGGCGTGCTGGTTATAAGATAGTATTATTTGTTACTTAAATAAGAAATTTGTGATAAGCTGCACTGTGAGCAGACAACATTTTTCTAACGTGAAATACTGCGAAGTGAACCGAGGAATTTTTAGTACTTGCAGTTTTATTATCACACGAAATTCATTTCTAGAAAAAATCATATTTTTAAAAAAGATTCAAGACCGAAATCCCCGAAGAAATTATAGGAGTCTCCACCTGGCTCAGCTTAACTGGGAAATTTAGGTATAGCCGAAACCAAGTGAGGGCAGTTATACCTTCCAGAGATCTAGGTTCGGACAAGTCAGTTACTTATTATCTAATTAAAATACATGCTTCAACAATCAAATTATAGCATTTTATGAACTAAGTTGATTTTATTAAGAGCATATGGTGTTCATGCAAGGTGCGGGAAATAGTAAATAAATTCATTATTACAACCATATAGAATCAAATAAACTATCCTAGGGGATACATATAGATCAAATCGGGGATAGGGATACAACCGCTTAAAATACATAGATTTATCTAACATAACAATAAAATCCTAATATACATCTAATCCTGTAAAACAGAGGTTGGTATACAATTAATCACACTTTGGACTCAAACTAGACAGAATAGGATAGTAAATGAATTGAGTTCATACATTTAGAAAGGGGTAGCTAGGGAGACTCGACAAATCTCACCGATTAGACTTGGAGAACGTTTTGAAATGTATCTGTGTTGATTTTTGGGAAAACGGTTTTGAAAATTATTTTTTCGGTTAATTGTTTAACATGGCAAGTGAGTCGGATATCAGGAAACTAGGTTTCCATCATTGTTCTATTCTAATACATGCTTCTGGAATGTAAATCTAAGGTTCAACGGTCATGAGATGCATGAAAATCGGTTTTCAATGATTCTGTCCCAAACTAACATTTGCAGGGGTGTTGCGATAACAGCCGTACGGCTGTATATTTACACCCATACGGATGTACTTCAAGACCCCTGAAGATTTTTAAACCATAAGCTTTCGCAGCTCTGTTTTGAGAACCAATAGCCGTATTGCTGTTGCGACAGCTGCACGGCTCTGGTTCTCAGCTAAGAACCGAAAAATAGGGTGTTTTGAAAAATGATGCAAATGATGCCCAAATACAACACAAACAAGTCAAATGCTTAGGTTTGTCAGATATTTACCCTTGTAGCGTGGATCCACAGCTTTAGGAGGTGAAAATCTTTAAGGAAAAGCTTTGATTTGAACTCAAACTTCAAGTTCTGAAAATAGTTTCACGCTCCGAAAGTTAAGGTTTTAGTGTCCAGATTGGTCTCTAAACCTATTAGATGTCTTAATGAGATGTTTTCCAATGATTTCTAATCGATTTTAAGCCTAGAAACAGATACTGAAGATGAAAAATTGGAGGAAAAACTTAATTTTTTTTTCTTTTTCTCCTTTTTCCTTCCTCTTTCTTTCCCTAAAAGTTGCCAACCCCTATTCCAGAAGTTAGAGGCCTTTTTATAGGCAAAAATAAAGATTTTTCTTGTAGCATCCGCCCAGAAAATCCAAAAAATCATTTCCAAGAAGAAGAGTCACGATTTCTACCAGGGATTAACAGCCATACAGATATTGATGCAACGGCTGTGCGGCTAATAGTACAGCCTTGCGGCTGTTGTTCCTAGACAGCCTCTTCTTCTTCTGGGAAATGTTCTAAGGCTTGAATTTCAGTCAATTGGAGCTTTTTTCTTAAACTAACTTTGACTCCTGTAATTATGGAAAGTTATAGAAGCAAATAAACTACTCATCATCATCGAAATCGAGGATGAAAATCCCATGCTCACATGCACACTGCAGGAAAGATCTCTACATCTTTATGTCTCTTATGCAGGGATGAGAAGAATGACATTGTGTCATGAGTATTGAAAATCTGTTATTCTGAATAGGAGTACATGTGAACATATGAAACAATGTGTTTATAACTATGCATACATAATTTTCTGCTATTTTGAAATAAAACTTATTGACTCTTTATACATGAAAGAAATATATATATATATATATATAAGTAGCAGTAATACATATGATTGATTGACAGTGTTTTTGAGAAAGATCATTTATTGGTCATATTGATCTCTTAATCACCTCAAAATGCTTAAATCATATGCACTATGTATAAAGGTAGTAATATGGTCCTATGTTGAAACTCTCATAATCCTTTCTCTATGTAAACAGGTTTATGAGTTCTGCTTTTCATATAACAATAAGCTTACGGTCCAAAAATGTGTGTATGGGCTTAAGCACAAGGTATTCATATGGGCCATTTTCTTATACCCACAATATATACATAAATTGCTTCTTGAAATCATAGGCCAATGATATAAGTAACCAAGCCTCGCTTGTTTATGGGCTGCAAATTCAATCCATGATACATGAGTAACCGGGCTGCTTGAAATTAATCTTCATTATCCTTTAGGCTGTTTAAGTCTTTTAAGGCTAAATATTCACAACCTAGATAAATCCTTTATAAAAGCATTTCTGATAAAAGCCTAATATGTTTTCCTTATCATATCTTTTATTAAAAGATCTTCTTAATTCATTGGTTTAAAATTAAAGATTATATTATATCTGACCAATGCTCACAAAATTAACTTGGTTTTCTAAGATGTTTATCATGCAGATTTTAAAGTTAATTATTTTCATGAGAAATTAGAAATCAAGAAAAGATTTTTTTGATTCCTAAAATCCTAAAAATAAAACAAGCAAATTTTAAGGTGGAGCAAATTCAAAAGGAATCATATCTTGAGGAGGAGCCACATTAATTCAACTTATGTTCTTTTTAAGGAATACCACATATAATAAGTTGTAATCATCAAAAAGGGGGAGAATGTTGAATCAAGTTTCGATGATCACAACCAATCAAGAAGTTGACATAAAAGAAAAAGAAAAATCTTATTTACTTAAATATAATTACAGTTATGTTGTAATTAATAAAAAGTAAAATAAATTTTTCTTTAAGAAGATGAAGCTATATCATATCAACAAGTCCTACAAAGCATCAAGAGATTAAAGAATTATCACATGTATAGTTGGACAAAGGATAAGCCTTGCTTATAAGCTAAATTTTTCTGCTTACAATCTTCAAGTGATCTACCAACGACCATATTTGCTTCAAAGAATACAAGTGAAATCAAGAACTACAATCCTTATAACTTAGAATATGAAAATTACTTCAAGAGTTATAAATCTCACTTAATGAGCTAAAAACAATGGCCATATCTTCTTTGAAGGTATATACAGCAGCTATGTTTTGTTCATAAGCTATAAGCAACTGTCATATTTTGCTTCAAGAGCTCCAACGGCCATATCATGTTTATGAGGTAACTCCAATGGCTACTTCACCTCTTGAGGAGCTTCTCACGCCCTATAAAAGCAAAGAAAATTGAAATTAGTTTGTGGGAGACTTACCAATATTCACACTTATACAAGCTAGTTTTCAAGTCTTCCATAATTCCTTTAAAGATCAATCAAGAGAGAAAAGCTTCATCTTTGTTCTTACATTCAAATATTTATTCAAGGAAATTGTATTTTCACATAAGGTTGTATGAAGGGGATTTGCTTTGTTAATAGTGTGATCAACAAAGTTTGTAAAAGTTTGGTACTTGTGCTTTGAAAAAGCATCGGAAGCATTTTTTTACTTGAGCTCGGATAAAGTAACGGTAGAGGTTTGATACTTAACTTGCAAAAGTATTGAGTTTGTTACTTGAACTCGTAAAAAGTAACACAGGCTTATTTCCTACCCGTAAAGCAAATACAAATGAAAAATCTCAAGTGGTTAACTTGGGGACTGGATGTATATCGGTTGGGTCGAATCAGTATAAATCTCGGTGTCTTTAATTCTCTATCCCTACACTCTTTACATTTATTGCTATTTAATTTTCTGCAATTTAAATTAATAGCATTATTATTTTAAGATATTTTTTTGGTCAAGCAAATTTATATTCACAAGTTTTACTATTTTATCAATTCCGCGTATTGTGAGACTTGTGTTTATTAAGAGAAAATTGTTTTTCATTAAAAAGAATTTTCTAAATAGTTTGCAAAAAATTTTATTCGGTATACAGTACTATTCACCCATTTAGTACTGTAGCTGGCTTATTTGGGAACGTCACATATATTCAAAGATACATTTGTAACCCCCAAAAAAGAAACCTTTAGTCCAACAACAATAACAAATTCTCTTTTAAAGTCGCCATTATCCACTTCTTCCATTTCTACAATGGTGCAGAGAGCCCTCCAATTAGTAGGAGATGAAACAACGAAAGAAAAAGAAGAATCACTACTACCCAAAAGGAAAAGAACTGAGTAAGCACAAAAAAACTATTTAAAATAACCGTTAAAGCCATGTTTAAAATTATTAACATTATTTTTTCCATTTTCAGATCCAAACATGAACCAATGGCTAAAAATAAACACACCACGGCAATGCAAGGCGCTACAACTTATGCTAATCCAGCAATTTATGAGTGATAAAGTCTACTTAATAAATGTTAATTCCATAAAACAATGATAATTAGTTTTTCGTTCAACAAATATCCAAACAGTATATTATTATGCTTGCTTTAACCTATTGAAACCATGAATAATGGGATTGTTATGCAATTGATGGTCTCAGTAGAGTTGTATTTATAATGGTTTGAAGTGTATAAATAAATTGTTGGCATTAGTAAAATTTATTAAAAAAAACAATTTATAAGAACTAAAGATGAAAGAACAATAATTAAACTATCAATATATGTTGACAACCTTTTCAAAATCTACAAATATCATATAATGTCAAAAACATATGAAAATAATTGCATCTTATTATTGATGTAACTGCTGTTGAATATAAATATCATATAATGTCAAATACATGTCCAAAGAATTGAATGTTATTACTATGCATTTTTGTCTCCTTATCTTTTTCATTTTTGCCTCACTTTTTTTTATCCTTTTCATGTCATTGAAACCCAGAATTTCAACCCATAAGAATATGAGATTTTCTAATATTTAAAGCCATTCATCTGGCTAGAACCTGCATCTTTCTTATAAAAATAATCAAAAATAAAAAAGTACATGAATAAAATTTTATACTCTTATGCGACTATATTTTAGTAGTGTCTTTTAAGCCTATCAAGAATGGTAAAATATACAAGCACTGTAAATGAAAGTAAAATGAGGAATGCACCATATTCTTCCATTTTCTTTGAAACTTCAAATAAACAAAACGTGAACTAATGACGGTCTGAAATATTTGAGTTATATTAGGTTTCAAGGAGATTTTTGAGAGTTTTGATTTTGGTATTCCTATGTGTTTTTTCCGTAAAAAATACAATAAATATCAAAACATGACAATTTCATTAAAAATATATAAACTACATAATGCTCATATTCAGGCTTCCAAAATTCTACAAAATCAATATATAACTAATTATTAGGGTTATTTTATATATATATATATAATCTCAAATTGAGTCATTCATCAAATTAAATGCATAAAAGACCATTCAACTAATTATTTTATTATGATAAAAAAATTCAATTTGTTTACTTTAATTTTATTGCACTCCTTAATTAAATAATTACATATAGTAACACATATAAATTATCCAAAATCATTAATTGCTATTCCAGACCATAAACGAATATAGTTTCTTTTTTGTAAGAATTGATATAGGATATAGCTTCATAATAGTGAAATAGGATATAGCTTTATAAGATATAGCTTCATAACAATTAATGTTTAAAAAGTATTTATATTTGGGATAATTTATTCAAACATGATAACAACATGAAACCTTCTCATTGCCGACATATTCATGTGTGCATGTTCTTAATATTATTGCAATTGTTATGCATGTTTGTATCCATATATATACACATATCTATATAAACAATAGAAATTTATGTATGTCTGTATAAGGCAATATAAACTTATACTATCAATAAGACAAATCTAATTCTAAAGAACTTCTAGCTAAATGCAAAAAAGAAAATACGATGCCCACTTCAAAAACCTACTAAAGCATTTAAATTCAAAAATTCCTGGAAACGTATCTTCAACATCATTCACTGATTTTCAATGAAAAAATAAGTTGCAAATAATTATACGAAGCAGCATGAGAAGACTACTTTTATGAGCACATATCAATCGATTCTTTTCCTGTAATTCCATGAAAGGAGATGAACGATGATGGGTTATGCTTTTAAAGAAATGTATAAACTGTGGAAACCAAGAATCTTTATTTAGACAAGGTATGATCGATTACTTTAGCAAATAAGATCATGATTAAGGAAAATATTTGAAAAGAGCAAGTTACAAAGGACATTTAATATTAAGTATGTTTACGTTATAATATTAGTATGCTATGGCGGTGAATTCAAACAACATGGTTTGGAGATAATTTCTGGCTTTAAGAAATCAAAATTGAATTCAATCGTGAAAGAATGTAGGGAGAAAGTGAAAAAAAAAATTAAATTAATATGGGTAAATAATTATATGATTGTAATGAAACCTACTGCAAAAGAAGAATTCAGATTAGAAAGAAAAAAATTGTAGCTGCAAAAATCATATTACTAATAATAGAAAAAGACTATTCGAATGGACCAATGAAGAAGAATTAGATGATGAAGTATTGTGTGAGAGTTGTTTATGGGATATTGAAGCAACTATGTTTTGTAATATGTTAAGAACTAGAGAATTTATTTGTCCTTTTGTTTATTAGCTTTTTTATTATTCTTTGTACTGCATTTTGTAAGAATTTTTATTTTCTTGAATAATATAATTTGTAAGAGTTCTACCTGTGAGCAGATGACCTTTTAGGCGGAACACGCCGAAGCAAACCAGGGAAAAAGAGAAGTGTGAATGTTTAGTGTTTGAAAACAGGGTTTGATGATCTTATTTAGGAAAACCATTAATTCTTTTTGGAAATCCTTTTATAGAAAAACCTTTTCCCATTTTATTACTTAAAGACCTCGAAACTTAAATTTCAAGATCAGTGACAGAGTCGCCACCCAGATCAGTTCATTAGGGAAATTCCGATATAGCTCCCTACAGAGCGTAGACTACTGTACCTAATCCAGAGATTTAGGTTTCGGGCAACTTACCTAATCAACCTCAAGCTTGTATTCATTTATAAGTACATATGATAATAGTTTACTCACTTATTATCTTTCTCTACCCAATTTAATCCTTTACTACTAGCCCATGCTCATTCAGATGACAGGAATAAAGCACATAAAATTAAAGTACGGAAAAATAAACCATACATCCAAAAATAAACCAAAAGAAATAGAGGCCTTATTATAACCCAGAAAAAGGGAAAAAAAAAAAGCTCTCATCCTCACCATTACAATTGCCTAGATACACGAGGATCTAAAAAGTACAATCGCCTAGAATACACGATTAATCTATGAAATACATCCAAAATAAAAATAAAGAAAAATAAAAGCTACAAAACAAATGGTTAGCACAGATATATCCCAAACACATATAGGACTCATACAAGATAGAATAGGGATTTTAGGAAGTAGGAACGTGCATTTAGGAGATAACTGAGAAGTCCGGGTGACTTGCTCAGTTGGACTTGGAAAACAGTTTTAGAAATGACCTGTAGGTTTTTGTGCTTGAAAACGGTTTTGGAAAATGGTTTGGCTTAATTACATGCAAATTTCTTCAGTTTAGTGGGTCGGTTGTCCCGAAACTCGTGGTTCCATTCGTGGGGGTTCTTAATTCCAAACATTCATCTATGGTCTGAAAGTGGTAAACATGCCAAAAACAGGTTTGATTCTGAAGATAGCATCACGAGATGACGTCCATGGGGGCCATCCCGTGATTCTACCTTCTTCCTGTTGCTACAATAGTGCGACTGTAATTTACAGTCGTATGAATGTAATGGTTACAGATGTGCGACTATAATGAATAGTGCCCGACAGTGGTTTTCTTGTTTTCTAAAATCACTTGTTTCAATAGATTTTGATGATTTCTATGGTTTCTGGGAAATCTGAGAGTCCGTTATCACTGGACCAAGAATCTGGTTAAGGATTTAACCACTATGAATTCTAAGAATAGAAATCAACAAAACCCTAAATCGCACATCCGTATTATTGAAATCTGAAAACCACAACTTTATAGTGTACAGATGTGATTTGACTGAATTAAATCATGAAAAATCATTTAAAATAGGAAAACTGGCAGTATTCGATCGAATTTAGGCTTTTTGAGCTTCTGCCCAGAAGAATACAGTCGCACGGCTGTGTTCCAAGCGACTGCAGTCGTGAGACTCTAACTATAGTCGTGCGACTATAATTACAGTCGTGCGGCTGTAGTTGCGTAGACAGTTTTCGGGATAAATTTTTAAACACAGAATCAATCACAAATCAAAATGAAATGAGTTTTAAGGCCTCTCAGAGTTTACCTCTTTTGCGTTCCAGTATCTTTGATGATCGGAGTTGGATGTGGACGTCGGAATCCACCTAGAATATCCAAACGACCCGAAATTCTCAAACGTGTGTCTTGGATTGATCCGAACGAACCCGAGAATGGTTTTGATTGAATGATGTCAGATTGGGAATCCTTACACTATATGTTTCTCCCGTATTCTCTCTGTGTTTTTTTGTTTTTTTTCTTAGTTTTTCCTTCATTTTCTCTCACTTTTCTCTTTAAAACTCTCTTTCTCTCACTAGAATGCTCTCTCCCTTTTCAGAATTGTTTCCCCCCTTTTCTAGTGTTTTTCTGCCTCTTTTGTTATTTGTTACATCCCCTAATTCCCCAAAATCATGCTCAAAATAATTCTAGCCAAAATAGAATTCTTTCCTATTTAGGAATCTGCTGAGTCAAAGGCTATAATCTTACTACTCTAACTATAGTCGTGCAACTGTAGAATTATAGTCGTGCCACTATAAACTATAGTCATGCAATTGTAGACTACAATCGTGCGACTATAGATAGAGTCTGCACACATACCTAAGCTTCGAAATCTCTTGATGGACTCTTCTCGGGGTTTCGGATCAAGGACTCTTCTAAATTTCAGGCCGTTTGAGAATATTCTGTGTTATTTTTCTTATTCTCAAATCTAACCCACGTTCATCGGCCTAAAAGGTAACAAATGGTTTTCATCATAGAGGTTGGGAAAAAACCCGTGCTCATAGGTTACCCCTCGTGTGACCAAAGTCGACTAAGATGGGTGCTTATGCCCGATTCGAGTTTGGTCTCGTGATAAGGAGCACGGTGAGAAAAAGAAAAGGGAACGTACATGGCATCTAGCTGTGGAACACATTTTCGGTTGGTGGTGCTTAAATCGAGTTGATTCAAGGACTTGTTCCACTGTCTATGCGAAACAAAATCTAGCTTGAGTTGATCTGAATTCAAGGATTTGTTCCGATGTCTGTGAGGAAGAAAATCTTGCTTGAGTTGAGTTAAATTCAAGGATTTGCTCCGATGTCTGTGTGGAACAACATCTAGCTTGAGTTGACTCTCTGTGGTGCTTGTGTCACGGATGGAACTGTGTTGACTTCAAGGACTTGTTTCAATGTATATGCAAAACAGTGGCCCAGCCCGATTTGAGTTGATTCAGGGACGTGCTTCGACTCTATTACGAAGCAGAGGACTTTCCCCAGATTAGATTGATGCTCTAGGGACGTGCTTCGACTCCATCATAAAGCAGAAGACTTTGCCCGGATTGGATTGATGCTCCAGGTGTAAGCGCCGGAATTTTACTCCCTCAAAAAAAAGAGAAAAAGAAAAAAGAACAGTCGTATGACTTTACCTACAGTCATACGACTGTAATCAAACTACAGTCGTACGACTGTAGGATCATGGCAGGTGAGCCAGCCCATACCCTGAAAGCAGAAAAAAGGGAGGAAAAGATGTGAGCAATTAATGCTCTGAAGGGAAGCGAAAATCAGAGACATAAAAGGGAGAAAAAGTGAGAAAAGGAGGATTAGCTTGGATTCTCAGATTTTTAGAGAGAGAAAAGATAGAAAGAGACAAGGAAAAGAGGAAAAACCCAACTCAACAAAAAAACTTCTTTTCCTCTTCTATTTCTTTTGATTCTCAAGGATAAAGCTTAAAAATCTGTTAGAAATCCCTAAGTTAATAATCTGGCACTTCAAACAAATTAAATTTCGAACTAGAAACCCTAGGATTCCCAAGCATTTAAAGATTTTTTAGACACAAAGTTTCCAACTTTCATCCAAGGAGAAAAGTGCGAATTTTAGTGGATTGGAGCGATGTCAGGGGTCAATCCTACCGTGGACATGCGCCAAAAAGGCTACCACTCTTTTTCCCATCTGTTTTTCATGCTTTCTGGGTGATTGGTATGTAATTTTGTGTATCTTTGCTTCAGTTTTGCGTTTTTTATTTCTGGAAATCAAGAACAGTCGTGCAACCGTTATTGAGTTTATGAACAGTCGTACGACTTTATTTACAGTCGCGCGAGTGTTCTTAGTTTCCAGATGATTTTCTTTCAGTTTATTTCAAATAAAATTTTAGCGAAATACTGAGTTTGGATTGCTTACAGTCGCACGACTGTAATTTATAGTCGTGACTGTAGTTACAGTCACACGACTGTAACATTTTTCTAGAATCAAAATTTCCAGAATAATCCCCAAAAATTTCCAAAAATCCCTAAAAAATTCAGAAGATCCAAAAATCACCAAAAATGAATTTTGTTGTGTGCATTCACGACCTTAGATTCAATTTTCAGTAAAATTGCATTTAGAACAATACAACGATGGAGACCCGATTCTCCCGAAAACCGACCCACCTCACGTGTAAAAAATGCATGTAAACTGGCAAAATCATTTTCAAAATGATTTTCTCATAAAATAAAAAATACAGGGACGTTTCAAAATATTTTCCAGGTCTAATTGGGCCGGCTAGCAGAGCCGACCCGGTTATCCCCCTAAATGCATGCCCCCAATCTCTAAATTCCCAATTCTATCTATTTGAGTCCTATTTGTGCGTGCAGTATATTGTGCTAATCCTCTGTTTTGCAGCTTTTTATTTTAATTTTTGATGTATTTAATAGAATTACTCATGTATTCTAGGCGATTGTAATTTTTAGATCTCGTGTATTCTAGGCGCTTGTAAAAGTGAGGCCGAAAGTTTTTATCTTTTATTCGATCGGGTTGTAATAATTTAATCATTTACTATTTTACTTTACATGTATGCGCGCTGTATGCTTAATTTAATGCAATAACATTGACTTTAGAATTTGAAATATCTTCAAAGAACATTGGCCAATATTTATTTTAATTAGACACGAAATAAGGGACTTATCCAGACCTAGATCTCTGGATAGTGTAGCGGCCGTTCGTCCGGTTCAGCTACATTATAAATTTTCCGGTTGAGCTGAGCCAGGTGGCGACTCCTACAATATTCATTGAGACTTAGGTCTCGGTTCTTTTAAGAATTAATTCTATTTTTTTTCCAAAACGTGACTTTTCATTCTAAAAACCACACGCGAGGGAGGAGTCCGCCCGAAATCGAGGCGCCCCTTCCGAAAGGGAGTCCGCGTTCCATTGAAAACGTCATCTGCTCACAGTGGCAACTCCACTGGGGATTTCTTACAAAAGTTTTCTTAAAAACTTAAAAGAATTTGACAAGTCCTGAAAAGTGTCTAATTAAAATAAGGTGGATGATTCTTGATTGGTATTTCATTTTGCATTTTTAGTTAGACATGCTTGCATTAGGTTAAGTATCCTATTTTAGCCCGTTGGATTGTTGAAGTGTCGCCTTTGTTCCTCCTGGTCTTAGGGGCACGGATACGAAACACCACCCATAGCCTCGTACGAACCCCTTCGTTCGGACCCTTGAGTGGGGAGAAGTGAGGAGTATATTTTGCTATGGGAACCTTGATTTTAACCCAACTTGGACCGAACTCATATAGGCAGCCTTAGTTGGATTCCCTTAGGATACCAAAATAGTTATGTGAATTAAATAAAACCGAGCCTTCATCATCCCCGGTTGATGATCGAAGAGAACCCTACCTAGGACTCGGTTAGAATTTTTGAGACTGACCACGTTTGGAGGGATAAGGTTGGAAGAATTCGTTTTGTGTGTTATGTGTTTCTCGCTATCCCGTGACACATCACCATCACTATCTACGCGAGCATAACATACCATAATCACCATTTTCCATACACATTCAACATTTTCCATGCACAAAACATTTTTATGTGATATTAACCCATATTTCTCATGCAGCCACGTGCATTTTATTTTCATGTGAAATCATTAAGTCATCCGTTTGCCATTCATACTAATCATTTCTTTTTCAGCCATAACATTAAATTTGTGTGATTAGCATTTTTTCACATAGCATACATAACATCATTATGTATGTCATGCATCCTAACCCAAGTTTTTGTGCAGCCATTTGCATTTTATGTGTCATAAGCATTCACGACATATCACCTAAATTAAATTAGGGGCATTCCTAGTATACCCACCACGATCATATCATTCCATCATATATCGGGTATCCTAAAATACCCGTATTTTGACAATGCACCGGATTGCATTTAGCCATTCCACCAAATCATTTCATTCAATAGAGACCACAATGGTCCTAGGTATATTTCCGTGTGACAATCCACACGATGCATTTCATGACATCATATCCATTCATCATAAATATTATATAACACTGTGATCCACATCGGGTTACTTCATGACATTACTACATTATTCAAGGCGCTCCCCGAGTGCTGGATTAGTACACATGTAAGGGCATTTCATATCATCCCAAATCATGAAAGGTGTTCCCCGAACGCCGAATTTCTGTCTGTGTCTCCTATGGCACATGACTTTCTTACAACATCATTTCATTTCATATGCTCAAAAGCATCAGAACTCTATCCATAGGCCGGTCCCATGTGACCATTTCTTATCATCTCATATACCTACAAAGCGTCAAACTCCGTCCGTGTGTCGGTACACACACGACCATTTCACAAAATTCATTAGGTGCTCCAAAAGCGCCGAACCCCTGCTCGTGTGGCGGTTCACATGTGTTATTTTGCATGGCATTGGGTGCACTTGGAATGTCCAAAATTAAAAATAAAAATAAAAATGAATAAAAAAGGGTCACATTCATTATCATCCATATTCATGAAGCATTATCCAAGCATTATCATCCATACTATCCAACCATGAACTTTTTAACCCTAACATTCTTTATATGCATTAAAGCAGAGTAAGCAGGGGCGTCCTAGAACAAGATCCCAGACTATAATAGCACGTGAGAGCGAAAGATCAGTCACATCAAGCAGCGCAACAGAGTCTTGAGAAGAAGTAGCAATGGCTGATTAAACGCCAAATATTGCTAGTGTTCTGAAGGATTTCTTCCGATCCTAAGACTTCCAAGATATGCTAAAGGAAGAACTGAGGGCTGTTGTTAGGGAAAGTGGTGAAGTTGGTAATGGTGGAACTGGTAAAGAAAAAGAAGGGGAGACCTCTCAACATAGGGCTGATGCATCGGCCAGTATAGAAAAGCTATAGGAAATCGATGTAGCTATGGAACAGAAAATGAAGGCCAAATACTATGAGCTAGATGAGATGCTAGCTGAGCTGAAAAAAGGAGCCAATATCAGTTTGGGTTCTAAACAGGGCATCAATGTGGATGCCATGATAAACAAAGGCATTAAGACATTCCCTGTGGGGTTCCAAGCCCCCAAAATTCCACTTACAAAGGGCTCGGATCACCAGAAGCTCACATCAACCTTTATGCCCCTATAATGCTAACCGCGGGCGCTACCAAATAGCAGTTGGTCAACTTCTTCCCAACAACACTAGAAGAAGGAGCTTTGAACTGGTACAACTCCTTAACGGAGGAAGTACAGTCGGATTAGGGAACATTGTTAGCGGCCTTCATCAAATATTATAGCTTCGACACAAAGATCTAGGTGAAGTTATATGACTTGGAGAGGATTAAGCAGAAGCTCAATGAACCCTTTGATGAGTATTATCAAAGGTGGATGAACAAGATGATCCTGTTGAAGAATCGCCCTGATAAAGATGAGCTGATTCAGAAATTGATTAAGGGCAGCAGGGATGTCTACAGAGACAACATGAAATTCCATGGCTTCAATGAACTCAGCGAGGTCTATAGTATGGCCATGAAAGTTGAGAGGGACGAAGAAGAAAAAGCAGCCAGTCAAAAGGGTAGCAGGAGCTTCAAGCATGGCCTGGGGTATCGATCGACAACTGCCACCGGATCAAGCAGTGGATCTGGTTTCGGCTTTACAAACAAAAGTGACCAATCTCCAGAGGATAAACTGTTGGGATTTTTCACCGGAAATCACCCGATAAAAGCGGAAGAACGCGATGATTTCCTCAAATCAAGTCCCAGGAGCAATTGAAGTGGAAATTGTAAAACTTAAAATTGAAATAGAAAGAGATTAAATTCTTACCCGAAATATCTCTTTCAAGAGATGGATGAAGACTGCAGAAATCAAATTAGATTTCCTCCTCGTTCTCGTACACGAACGCCTAACGAACACCACACGTGTTAGCGTCGGAAAATCACAAAATTTCGGAGAGGGAGGAGACTTGGGAATTCGGCCAAATGGTGGATTACCCTCTTGTGTGTGTTGGCCGAATTCTCCCTTGGGTTTTAACCCTAGGGTTTCCAAATTCCCTTATGGGAATTTAGGCCCAGTTTGGCTTCTGTGTCTGTGTGGGCTTCCTGCTTTTAATTCAGGCCCAAACCTATTTTAATTAGTCTGGTTTAAATCAATTTCAAGCCCAATTTTAATTAACCCATATATTTAATATATTACTCCAAGTAACATATTATTTACACTTAAATTAAAATTAGTTTGACCAATTAATTTAATCCATCAAATTAAAATTAAGTCTTCACAAAACAAATTCATATGTAAACCTATACATATGAATATTTCCACCTAGGAAATATATCCATAATTAATCCAATTAATTATGTATAGCCAAATATTAATTTTTATTATAATGATCAATCCAATTGATCCTTATAATATAATTAATATATATACACCTCTCTCTCTAGTGTGTATACTCCAAGTATACATGTGATTCCTTAAGTCGGTGTTCAGTCGCTCAATGTGTATGATCCCGTGGGCCTATCTTTATGTTGGCAGTGGGCCTATGGCCCACAGACTGCAGTTGGGCTCTAGCAAGCCACTACAGCCCCCAATTAAGATGGAGATGGCAGTCTAACTGTTATCATAACCCTATAGTTTAAACTTGTATATCCCATGTCATCGATATCGGTGTCCAACACAGAGGCATGGATTGATCACCCTTTTTTGTGTCCGGACATTAACTTGATCCCGAATACACTGAAGCTCACAAACAAGTTCCCACTTGTTTGGGTGTGGCCACACTCTTATTAGTTGCATTCATCAAGAGGCCGGTGATATCTTCCCAGTGGACTACTGAGTGACAAATCCCTTCTGCATATCCATAGTATTACCATGCTAAGTGACATGCCTGAAAGTACCCATTCTTGGCACCCTATTACAGGCCCTTTAGGCGTACCCCTAAGTATGCGACCTCACATGTAACACCATCATATGGTCAGGTCAAAGGATCCATATAAGTACTACACGAGAATCACTTGTGATACTATACCATGTGGATTTCTCGTTTAGTGGATCTATCCAGTACCATGCCCCTTATGCATGTACCCATTAACTTGGTTGACATTCCATGTCCAATGACCAGTAAGACACCGCCATACAACCAGGTTAATGATAGTCTCTTGTTCCATTCATTCCCATGACTGGAACAGACTACGGATCTATTTATGGTCATATCGTTTACCCTATCCATAGTCTTACTGCCAAGTGCATGACACTTGTCATCATGGATATAGATATGTCCATTGGATACTTCATTTAATATATTGCACAAGATAAATATAATAAATGAATTGATGCCTTTATTAATAACACAAATAAGTATAATACATAAATCCAATTAATGTATGATACAAATGCAAGGACCAATGCCTCGGGACTAGGGCATTTCCAACAATCTCCCACTTGCACTAGTTCCAACTAGGCATGGGCCTAATCCCTATAGATCTAGTATGACCCTCGTGCTTGGGCTGGGCCAGCACCTTGGTCAAAGGATTTGTGACATTATCCTCGGTGTCCACTCTGTGCAATGCAATGTCACCTCTCTCCGCGATCTCTCATATGAGGTGAAACATTCTGAGCACGTGCTTTGTGTTCTTATGTGACCGGGGCTCCTTAGCTTGTGCAACAGCCCCATTGTTGTCACAGAAGATATCAACTGGGTCCTGGATAGTTGGCACTACTCCTAACTTAGTGATAAACTTCTTCATCCACACAGCTTCCTTAGCCGCATCACACGCAGCGATATACTCAGCTTCTGTTGTAGAGTCCGCTATGGTTGGCTGCTTTAAGCTCCTCCAGCTTACAGCACCACCATTCAGTAAAAATACATACCCAGACTGCGACTGGTACTCATCCTGGTCAGTCTGGAAGCTCGCATCAGTGAACCCAGTAACTAACAGCACTTCCTGACCACCATACACTAAGAAGCTATCCTTAGTCCGGTTAAGGTATTGAGGATCACCTTGACAGCTTTCCAGTGATCCTCCCCGGGATCCTGCTGGTACCGGCTCATCATACTTAGTGCAAAGGCGACATCAGGTCTCGTACATAACATGGAGTACATGATTGATCCTATAGCCAAAGCGTATGGAACCAACTTCATGTTCTCCCTGTCCTCCCTTGTTTTAGGACAATGTTTCTTACTAAGTTTCAGCCCATGGCCCATTGGCAAGAAACCTTTCTTGGCCCGGTCTATGCTGAACCTTTTCAGAACTTTGTCTATGTACGAGGCCTGACTTAGGCCTAGAAGCCGATTTGATCTATCCCTATAGATCCTGATCCCTAGGATCATATCAGCTTCGCCTAAGTCCTTCATTGCGAAGCACTTACTCAGCCACTGCTTTACCCCTTGCAGTGTAGGTATGTAGGTATGTCTACATAAAGTACCAGGAATGTGACAATGCTCCCACTAGTCCTCTTATACACACAAGGCTCATCTTGATTTTGTATGAAACCATATTCCTTTATGGCCTTATTGAATCTTAGATTCCAACTTTGGGATGCTTGCTTCAGTCCATAAATGGACCTTTGAAGTTTGCATACCCTTCCCGGATACTTTGGATCGACAAAACCCTCAGGTTGTGTCATGTACACATCCTCGAGTAGCTTTCCATTAAGGAAAGCGGTTTTGACATTCATCTGCCATACCTTATAGTCATACCATGCGGCTATGGCCAGTAGTATCCTGATGGATTTGAGCATGGTTACTGGTGAGAAAGTTTCATCATAGTTTATTCCATGGACTTATCTGAAACCTTTTGCAACCAAATGCCTCTTGAAGGTATTATCAGCTTTTAGCTTGTAGCACCACTTGCAACCTATTACCTTAGCACCCGGAGATGGATCAACCAAGTTCCAAACTTGGTTATCATACATAGATTGCATTTTTACCTCCATGGCTTTGCGCCAGTTTGCAGACTGTGGACTAGCCATAGCCTCCTGGTAGGTTTTGGGTTCGACCTCATCCCAGATGAGAAGAGTTTGATTATCGGTGACGAGGAAACCATACCTCTCCGGTTCCCGACGATCCCTACCATACCTTCTAGGTTCTTGTGTGGCCTGGGTCGGTGCTTCCTCCTATGGAAGTTCCACCTGGGCCTCCGAGTTATCCTCTTCAGGAGCTTGTGGGCTTTGAACTTCCCTGAGTTCAACATTGCTCCCACTGTCTTTCTTGGAAAGGAACTCCTTTTCTAGAAAGACCCCCTTCCTTGCCACGAACACCTTGTTCTCGACGGGGTTGTAGAAGTAATACCCTTTGGTTTCCCTAGGGTAGCCCACAAACAGGCATTTATCAGTTTTGGGCTCCAGCTTGCCACTAGTCAATCTCTTGACATGTACTTCGCATCCCCAAATCCTTAGGAAAGACACATTGGGCTCCCTGCCCGTCTATATCTGATATGGTGTCTTTTCCACTGCCTTAGTCGGAGCATTATTTAAGATAAGAGCTGCTGTCTCGAGGGCGTGTCCCCAGAAACTAATTGGGAGAGAGGCTTGACTCATCATTGAGCGAACCATGTCCTACAGGGTCCTATTCCTCCGTTCGGACACCCCATTCCATTGTGGTGTTCCGGGAGGAGTAAGCTGTGGAACTATTCCATGCTCTCTCAAGTATGAGTCAAACTCTAGGCTCATATACTCACCGCCTCGATCCGACCGAAGGGTTTTGATATTCCTGCCTAGCTGGTTCTGTACCTCATTCCTAAATTCCTTGAATCTATCAAGGGTCTCAGATTTGTGTTTCATCAGATATACATAGCCATATCTACTGAAATCATCCGTGAACGTGATGAAGTACAGATGCCCACCTCTGGTCGCTGCGCTCATAAGTCCACATACATCTGAATGTATTAGGTCCTATAAGCCAGTGGCCCTTTCAGCCTTCTTGCTAAAAGGAGCCTTTGTCATCTTGCCTCGTAAACATGATTCGCATGTATCAATTGACTCCAAGTTAAATGACCCTAGGACTCCAGCTTTGTGAAGTCTAGCAATGCGCTTCTCATTTATGTGGCCGAGACGACAATGCCATAGGTAGACAGGATTAAGTTCGTTAGGCTTAACCCTTTTAGTGTTTATGTTATAGACGTGATTGGTTTCATTTAAGTCCAGGATATATAGGCCATTATTTAATAGAGCATCTCCATAAAATAATCCCTCTCTAGATAAAGAAATTCTACCATTAGAAATAGTAAAATTAAATCTAGAAATATCCAACATTGATACAGAAATAATATTCCTGCACATAGCAGGTACAAAATAACAATGTTCCAAAATTAAAACCAATCCGCTGGGCATCACAAGGTGATATTCGCCGATCTCTATGGCAGCAACCCTTGCTCCATTTCCGACCCGCAAGTCCACCTCTCCCGACCCCAATGACCTTCTGTTCTTAAGTCCCTGCACATTGTAACAAATGTGAGAACCACATCCAGTATCCAATACCCAGGATGTTGAAACAGTAAGGTTAATGTCTATAACATAAATACCTGAAGAGGACGCACCTTGGCCCCTTCTTTGCTCTCCCATCAGCCTGGGACACGATCTCTTCCAATGGCCCGTCTGTCTACACCTGAAACAGACATCTTCAGGACCTGCCTTCTGCTGGCCCTTGGATTGGGCCTTGGCCTTCTTAGCCTTGGCCTTTTCCTTGGCCTTACCCTTGGCAAGAGGACTGTTCCCCTTGTTGACCAGCAGCACCGGCGGAGTCTTTTTGATCGACTGCTTAGTAAGCTTAAGCATCCCATGTAGCTCACTGACAGTACGATTCATCCCTTGCATGTTGTAGTTTAGGATGAACTGATCATAAGAATCCGGCAAGGATGCAAGGATTGTGTCCACCGCCAACTCTTGAGAGATAGGCGATCCAAGACGGGCCAAAGTATCCAAATAGCCCTTCATCTTGAGCACGTGTGCGCTCACAGATGTCTCGGCCCCCATCTTACAAGAGTGGAATGCCTTATTAGTCAGGTACCTTTCTTGACGAGCTTGCTCCTGAAACATCTCGTTTAGAGTTGTTATCATAGCATAGGCTTGATGGTCCATAAACTGTTTTTGCAGTTCGGGGACCATACAGGCCAACATAAGGTATGTCACATCCCTATTATCCTTGACATGCGCCTCGTATTCCTCCAGCTGGGTAGCCGGTGGATTACGTCCTTGAGGTGCAGCCGGTACAGGCCTTTCCAGTACATACTCTTTTGACTCTTGTCTTAGAACAATTCTTAAGTTCCTAGACTAGTTCAAAAAGTTAGGACCGGAAAGCTTGTCCTTTTCAAGAATAGATCGCAGTGATAAGGTATTGTTGTTTGCCATTTAAGAGTTTCTACACAGAAAAACATTTAGAGTGTTAATAAAAGACTTTAATTTATTATTCCCATATGAAATTAATAATGAATCATGTTATTAATTTAAACCAAGTTGTTGGGCTCATGGGCCGAGATCTATATTTCATCAAGATATAGCCAAACGAGGGTTTGGTACAACTATACCTTAATTATTTAGGTAGGAACGCCGTCCAATCCTAACCTAGGGAATCTCGGTTTGATGGGCTTGTTGGCACTTACCCATCTGTGCTTAGGGCCAAGAGAATCCTACTACCCACGCTAAGTCAAAACCTCCATTCAAGTGTTAGAGTATCCCATACTCTAACCCAATACAAAGTGACAATACTCCATTATATCCTGCGAGGGCATGGTCCACAACTGGCCTATTCCCACTTCGAGTCGGTTTTGAATGAGGGAAGCACTTTTAAGCGACTTAGTAATTCCATTTGGTTATTAGATTCAATTTATAACGGCTTACATACATAAGGCGGGTGAAATTGCTATTGGATCATACATTCATACATGCAAATAAACATAAAGCATAATTAAATAAAAGTAAAATGGATTGCTATGGGCCTATATTACATCCTAATATTATTCTAGTAAACCTATACTAGAAATAAATATCAGGTGGGCCTCCATCTTTTCCTTCTGGGCTTGCACCTCCACTTGGGCTTGCACCTCTACTTGGGCTCACCACTCCATGGGCTTCTTCTTTTACAAATTTTATAATATTTGAATAAAATAAAATTATATTAAAAAAAGAAAAACGACACGCAGGCCGTATTTACCCAAAAAGAAAAATACAACCTATCTTGTACAAGGCCCAATAGCATCCAACCATACAAACATTTAATCATACATATGCATCCAATACTTATAATTCATAAGCATGTTATAATGCATGATTTAAGCCCATTTCAATTATGTCCAAGCCATTATATAGAAATCGCCAATTTTGGCCCACCATGGTTCTAGCCCTTAACGGGCTTTGGGCCTCCAGCCCAAGCAGTCCAACTGCTCCCACTGGAATTGGGAAACCATGGGTCCAATTCAGCAGTCCAAGTAATTGTGCCAAAATTACCCGAACCAATTTCAATTAACCATATTAATTTCCAAAATTAATATTACATGAATAAAATAAAATTTCATTCAAGAAACCACACGCATTTAAATTGCATAAATTTAAACACACGAATTTTAAAACCAATTAAAATTTCAAAACTGGGCCCCGGACCTAAGACTCGCCAAATCCAAAACACTGGGCCCGGCCCGCTGCAGCTCCGGCAGCAGCGGTTGCCGCCGCCGCTCCCGCACCCCGGGAGCCAGATTTTCTTTTTTTATTAAAACCAGAAATAAAAAAAAATGAACAAACAAAATATAGCAACCATCAACAACAAGAAATTCACCAAGAATTCCAAAATCATACAATTAAATTAAACTAACATAAACCTATATGCAAATTTAATTTCAATTGTACAAAACAAATGGGAAAAATCTTAAACCCAAACCAAGAACCCCAATAAAAAAAACTCCAATTTTAAAACATGGGATTCAACCAATTTTAACAATTTCCACGGATCAAAAGCCCGCTCTAATACCACTGTTGGGATTTTTCATCGGAAATCACCCGATAAAAGCGGAAGAACGCGATGATTTCCTCAAATCCAATCCCAGGAGCAATTGAAGTGGAAATTGAAAAATTAAAATTGAAATAGAAAGAGATTAAATTCTTACCCAAAATATCTCTTTCAAGAGATGGATGAAGACTGCAGAAATCAAATTAGATTTCCTCCTCGTTCTCGTACACGAACGCCTAACGAACACCACCCGTGCTAGCGTCGGAAAATCACAAAATTTCGGAGAGGGAGGAGACTTGGGAATTCGGCCAAATGGTGGATTACCCTCTTGAGTGTGTTGGCCGAATTCTCCCTTGGGTTTTAACCCTAGGGTTTCCAAATTCTCTTATGGGAATTTAGGCCCAGTTTGGCTTCTGTGTCTGTGTGGGGTTCCTGCTTTTAATTCAGGCCTAAACCTATTTTAATTAGTCTGGTTTAAATCAATTTCAAGCCCAATTTTAATTAACCCATGTATTTAATATATTACTCTAAGTAACATATTATTTACACTTAAATTAAAATTAGTTTGACCAATTAATTTAATCCATCAAATTAAAATTAAGTCTTCACAAAACAAATTCATATGTAAACCTATACATATGAATATTTCCACCTAGGAAATATATCCATAATTAATCTAATTAATTATGTATAGCCAAATATTAATTTTTATTATAATGATCAATCCAGTTGATCCTTATAATATAATTAATATATATACATCTCTCTCTAGTGTGTATACTCCAAGTATACATGTGATTCCTTAAGTCGGTGTTCAGTCGCTAAATGTGTACGATCCCGTGGGCCCATCTTTATGTTGGCAGTGGGCCTATGGCCCACAGACTGCAGTTGGGCTCTAGCAAGCTACTGCAGCCCCTAATTAAGATGGAGATGGCAGTCTAACTGCTATCATAACCCTGTAGTTTAAACTTGTATATCCCATGTCATCGATATCGGTGTCCAACACAGAGGCATGGATTGATCACCCTCTTTTGTGTCCGGACATTAACTTGATCCCGAATGCACTGAAGCTCATAAACAAGTTCCCACTTGTTTGGGTATGGCCACACTCTTATCAGTTACATTCATCAAGAGGCCGGTGATATCTTTCCAGTGGACTACTGAGTGACAAATCCCTTCTGCATATCCATAGTATTACCATGCTAAGTGACATACCAGAAAGTACCCATACTTGGCACCCTATTACAGGCCCTTTAGGCGTACCCCTAAGTATGCGACCTCACATGTAACACCATCATATGGTCAGGTCAAAGGATCCATACAAGTACTACATGAGAATCACTTGTGATACTATACGATGTGGATTTCTCGTTTAGTGGATCTATCCAGTACCATGCCCCTTATGCATGTACCCATTAACTTGGTTGACATTCCATGTCCAATGACCAGTAAGACACCGCCATACAACCAGGTTAATGATAGTCTCTTGTTCCATTCATTCCCATGACTGGAACAGACTACGGATCTATTCATGGTCATATCGTTTACCCTATCCATGGTCTCACTGCCAAGTGCATGACACTTGTCATCATGGATATAGATATGTCCATTGGATACTTCATTTAATATATTGCACAAGATAAATATAATAAATGAATTGATGCCGTTATTAATAACACAAATAAGTATAATACATAAATCTAATTAATGTATGATACAAATGCAAGGACCAATGCCTCGGGACTAGGGCATTTCCAACATAAACCAGCTGAAGTTGTTGTAGTGTCTCAACAACAAGGAGATCAAGCTGGAGATTCGTAAAATCGAGGCCTATCCCCATGGACCCTTTCTTTGGCCAAGATTTTTGCGAAATGTAGGAACGGTGGTCTCTTAAGTTCTTTGAAGCCGTTCGAGAAGCCGGCTGAGACAGACAAAGGCAAATTTTGTTCCTATCACGTGACAGTGGGGCACCACATGAATGACTGCAAGCAACTACTAAGGGCTATTCGTCAACTGATCGCTGATGGGAAAATCATGGAGCCACCTTTGTTCTTTATCTTGTTTTGTGTACAATGTAGCCCACAGGCATTTAATGTTATGTAATTTGATTTCAATTATTTGTGTGATATTTTCCTGGACAGAAAACTGTGCATGTACACAAACATTTATTTAATGTCTTTATCATGCATGACACAACATTACATGAAATGAAACTAAGGACAGATGAGCATCCAAAATGATATCCATCCTGAAAGACCTCACGACTGAGGAGAGAAAAAAAAGAAAAATTACAAAATACCTAAAAGCATGTGAAGACCTTCGCCTAGCCCTATGACGGCACGTCTAGAGATCGACAAAGAATTGCAGGATGCAGAATTACAAAGAATCTAAAGGACAAGTCCAGCCAAGCAGAAGTTCCATAAAAAAAAAGGGTTTCAAGTTCCGAAATAAGAATGCATCTGGATCATATGATGTTTCGCACCATATCATCCTCGATAACAGAACGCGAGTTCTGGGGCAACAGTGCGATCATTCCAGAATAAAGGAGAGAGGCATCATGCATCGCCTCCGTACCACCCGTAAGCTAGCAGGATAGTACAAGTCGCTAACAAGAACATCAAGAAGTGCAGCCATTAACCTGCAGGATCGAAGCTGTCCTACCGAGAAAGACAGAGACCAAGTCATCAACCCCTTCAATCGGGACAGGCTCAGGTTTCCACAAATAAAAAAAATTAGTCCGATGGATTGAAAATCACGAAAGTAATTTATGCAAAAGTTAGGACGGTGAGGTGAGCACCACCGGCAGGAAAATCTGCAAGGATCAGTTGGTGGCAGTCGTGGGTTCAGTTGAGACGGTACCATACTCATCTTGTCCTTAATTTCATTTCATATATAATGTGCATTATGCTAAAACATTATCAAATGAATGAATGAATGCCTTGCCATGTTCATTTAAATAGCCCAAGTTTGCTTGAAATTGAATTCACATCGTACATCATATATGGCTATACGCTTGTGAGCTTCAACAACAGTGAGGGAGCAACCAAGTCCTATAAGACTTTCCATAATCATCTCATCATCAGAGGGACGGCGGAGCAAGTGGACATGGCACCGCTTCAATTAATCCTTAGTTATCGTTGACCTATACTGAATTGGAAGTCTTCTTCTAATTCCATGACATCTTCAAAAAAAAAAAAAAAAAAGAGCTCGCTGAGGTGAAAACCAAAAAGGTGCCTCAGGCAAAAATTAGAGCAGCTCACTAAGCTGAAAACCCATATTGGGCAGTTTAGGCAAAAGTTAGGGCATATGAAAAGCTCGCTAAGGTGAAAACCAAAAAGGCACCTTAGGCAAAAGTTAGAGCAGCTCGCTGAGTTGAAAACCTACTTTGGGCAGCTCAGGCAAAATTTAGAGCACTTCCAAATTCATGAAGCCTAGAGGCAGAGAAGGCAAAACCCCTCCGTCGTTCCCCCAGCAGGAACATTTCATTAATCCCCAACAAGATCCTCTATATTGTTTCTCAACGACATCGTTACCAAGAACAGCATCACTTTCTCTCCAACAGTCATTGCACTTCCTCATTAGCCGTCATATATCCCTGGCAGGAACGCAAGAATTACATTGCACCCAAAATTTTGCATCTCCAACTATGGACGATCAATCGCACAACTTATCTTCCCCAGTAAGAACCTGGAGTGTCAAGACTGAGCAAATGGCGCGTAATGCATTTTCTAAAGTTCATTTGCACATGCACACATTGAAACATATACATGCATTCAAAACATACATGCACATATGTATCACAACCAACCCAAGCACAGGTATCCACCATTATCATCAGACTAGTCCGAACCAGGATCGCTCTCAAAGTAGAGATGGCATAATGCCGGGGCATCTATTGGGCCTTAAAATATGAGAAGGATCCGTGCAAACTCAAATCTCAACATATCAAATCTCCAAGGGGCAGAACAATTAAGCTGTATTTATCCTTGATCGAAGGGGCAAAAATTTTTGTTTCCAAAATTATTGATCAAGGGATAAATACTCATCCTCGAGCCAACATCAAAATTATCATTCCTAAAGCTATCTCCTTATTTCATTCAAGCCAGATTTTGAGCCCTTGAACTCCATTACGTTCAAGCATGGTTGCAAATCCTTGAACCCCTTTCTTCATTGAAGCCAGATTTTGAACCCTTGAACTCCATTACGTTCAAGCATGGTTTCAAATCCTTGAACCTCTTATTTCATTATTTTGAGTCCATCCAATTCCAGCAAGATTTCAAATCCTCAAATTTTCTGCAGATTTGCCTCGGGTAACCTAGACCCGGTATCGGCTTAGTTCTACACCAAATCTCTTATTTCATCCAAGCTAGATTTTAAATCCTTGAACTTCTTCAAGCATGATTCCCAATCCATGATAAACACCTCTCCAAGCTAGATTTTGAATCCTTGAACTTCTTCAAGCATGATTCCCAATCCTTGATAAAAACCTCTCCAAGCTAGATTTCGAATCCTTGAACTTCTTCAAGCATGATTCCCAATCCTTGATAAACACCTCTTCAAGCTAGATTTCGAATCCTTGAACTTCTTCAAGCATGATTCCTAATCCTTGAAAACCTCTTCAAGCCAGATTTCGAATCCTTGAACTTCTTCAAGCATGATTCCCAATCCTTGATAAACACCTCTTCAAGCTAGATTTTAGATCCTTGAACTCCTTCAAGCCTTATTCATTATCCTTGACCATATCTTCTTAAGTGTGATTTTGGATCCTTGAAACCTTTTCAAGCTTGATTCTTAATCCTTGAAAACCGCCCAAGTTAGATTTCGGATTCTTGAATATCGATTCAAGCAAGATCCTAGATCTTTGAAGCTAATTCAAATCCTGCACTCCATTTTCCTTGCCTAGGGTAACCTAGACCCGGTATCGGCTTACTTCATCATCAACTCTACCTTGGGTAACATAGACCCAGTATCGGCTTATTCCAGCCAATCAACTCAACGTGTCACCACGGCAGTGAGGCTTCAGTAACTAAGTTGCATGTTTTATTTCCTGTGTCTGTGGCGCTTTGATTCGTGCTCTCAAATTCATCACCTTAACTATTTCAGATCAAGATCGGGTGTTGAATTTGATCACGCGAGGGGCAGCTGTAAGCATCGGATTTTTACTCCCTAAAAAAAATGAGAAAAAGAAAGAAGAACAGTCGTACGACTTTACCTACAGTCGTGCGACTATAATCAAACTACAGTCGTACGACTGTAGGATCATGGCAGGTGAGCCAGCCCATACCCTGAAAGTAGAAAAAAGAGAGGAAAAGATGTGAGCAATTAATGCTCTGAAGGGGAGCAAAAATCAGAGACATAAAAGGGAGAAAAAGTGAGAAAAGGAGGATTAGCTTGGATTCTCAGATTTTTAGAGAGAGAAAAGATAGAAAGAGACAAGGAAAAGAGGAAAAACCCAACTCAACAAAAAAACTTCTTTTCCTCTTCTATTTCTTTTGATTCTCAAGGGTAAAGCTTAAAAATCTGTTAGAAATCCCTAAGTTAATAATCTGGTACTTTAAACAAATTAAATTTCGAACTAGAAACCCTAGGATTCCCAAGCATTTGGAGATTTTTTAGACACAAAGTTTCCAACTTTCATCCAAGGAGAAAAGTGCGAATTTTAGTGGATTGGAGCGACGTCAGGGGTCAATCCTATGGTGGACATGCATAAGAAAGGTTACCACTCTTTTTCCCGTCTGTTTTTCATGCTTTCTGGGTGATTAGTATGTAGTTTTGTGCATCTTTGCTTCAGTTTTGCATTTTCTGTTTCTGGAAATCAAGAACAGTCGTGCGACCATTATTGAGTTTATGAACAGTTGTACGACTTTATTTACAGTCGTAAGAGTGTTCTTAGTTTCCAGATGATTTTCTTTCAGTTTATTTCAAATAAAAAATTTTGGCGAAATCCTGAGTTTCGATTACTTACAGTCGCACGACTGTAATTTACAGTCGTACGACTGTAGTTACAGTCGCATGATTATAACATTTTTCTAGAATCAGAATTTCCAGAATAATCCCTAAAAATTTCCAAAAATCCCTAAAAAATTTAGAAAATCCAAAAATCACCAAAAATGAATTTTGTTGTGTGCATTCACGACCCTAGATTCAATTTTCAGTAAAATTGCATTTAGAACAATACAACGACGGAGACCTGATTCTCCCAAAAACCGACCCACCTCACATGTAAAAAATGCATGTAAACAGGCAAAATCGTTTTCAAAATGATTTTCTCATAAAATCAAAAATACAAGGACGTTTCAAAATGTTTTCCAAGCCTAATCGGGCCGGCTAGCCGAGCCGACCTGGTTATCCCCCTAAATGCATGCCCCTAATCTCTAAATTCCCAATTCTGTCTGTTTGAGTCCTATATGTGCGTGCAGTATATTGTGCTAATCCTCTGTTTTGCAGCTTTTTATTTTAATTTTTGATGTATTTAATAGAATTACTCATGTATTCTAGGCGATTGTAATTTTTAGATTCTCGTGTATTCTAGGCGCTTGTAAAAGTGAGGCCGAGAGTTTTTATCTTTTATTCGATTGGGTTGTAATAATTTAATCATTTACTGTTTTACTTTACCTGTATGCGCGCTGTATATTTAATTTAATGCAATAAAATTGACTTTAGAATTTGAAATATCTTCAAAGAACATTGGCCAATATTTATTTTAATTAGAAACGAAATAAGGGACTTGTCCGGACCTAGATCTCTGGATAGTGTAGCGGCCGTTCGTCCGCTTCAGCTACATTATAAATTTCCCGGTTGAGCTAAGCCGGGTGGCGACTCCTACAATATTCATTGAGACTTAGGTCTCGGTTCGTTTAAGAATTAATTCCATTTTTTTTCCAAAATAGACTTTCCATTCTAAAAACCCCATGCGAGGGAGGGGTTCGCCCGAAATCGAGGCGCTTCTTTCAAAAGAGAGTCCGCGTTCTATCGAAAACGTCGTCCGCTCACACCAGGGATGTGCTTCAACTCTAACATGAAGCAGAGGGCTTTGCCCGGATTGAATTGGTTCTTAAGTTGAGTTGATTCAATGACTTGTTTCGATGTTTGTGCAAAACAAAATCTAGCTTGAGTTGAGCTGGATCTAAAGTCTTGCTCCGATGTCTGTGTGAAGCAAAATCTAGCTTAATTTGAATTGATTCAAGGAGTTGTTCCAATGACTGTACGAAGCAACATCTAGCTTAAGTTGAATTGATTCAAGAAGTTGTTCCAATGACTGTATAAAACAACGTCTAGCTTAAGTTGAATTGGTTCAAGAAGTTGTTCCAATGACTGTATAAAACAACGTCTAGCTTAAGTTGAATCTGTTGGAAATGCCCTAGTCCCGAGGCATTGGTCCTTGTATTTGTATTATACATTCATTGGATTTATGTATTGTACTATTTGTGTTATTAATAAAGGCATCAATTCATTTATTATATTTATTTTGTGCAATATATTAAATGGAGTATCCAATGGACATATCTATATCCATGATGACAAGTGTTATGCACTTGGCAGTAAGACCATGGATTGGGTAAACGATATGACCATAAATAGATCCATAGTCTGTTCCAGTCATGGGAATGAATGGAACAAGAGACTATCATTAACATGGTTGTATGGCGGTGTCTTACCGGTCATTGGACATGGAATGTCAACCAAGTTAATGGGTACATGCATGGGGGCATGGTACTGGATAGATCCACTAAATGAGTAATCCACATGTTATAGTATCACAAGTGATTCTCGTGTAGTACTTGTATGGATCCTTTGACCTGACCATATAATGGTGTTACATGTGAGGTCGCATGCTTAGGGGTACGCCTAAAGGGCCTGTAACAGGGTGCCAAGTATGGGTGCTTTCCGGTATGTCACTTAGCATGGTAATACTATGGATATGCAGAAGGGATTTGTCACTCAGTAGTTCACTGGGAAGATATCACCAGCCTCTTGATGAATGTAACTGATAAGAGTATGGCCACACCTAAACAGGTGGGAACTTGTTTGTGAGCTTCAGTGCATTCGGAATCAAGTTAATGTCCAACACAAAAGAGGGTGATCAATCCATGCCTCTGTGTTAGACACTGATATCAATGACATGGGATGTACAAGTTTAAACTACAGGGTTATGATAACAGTTAGACTGCCATTTCCATCTTAATTGGGGGCTGCAGTGGCTTGCTAGAGCCTAACTGCAGTCTGTGGGCCAAAGGCCCGCTGCCAACATAAAGGTGGGCCCACGGGATCGTACACATTGAGCGACTGAACACCGACTTAAGGAATCACAGGTATACTTGGAGTATACACACAAGAGAGAGAGGAGTATATATATATATTAATTATATTATAAGGATCAGTTGGATTGATCATTATAATAAAATTAATATTTGGCTTCACATAATTAATTGGATTAATTATGAAATTATTTCCTAGGTGGAAATATTCATATGTATAGGTTTACATATGAATTTGTTTTCTGAAGACTTAATTTTAATTTGATGGATTAAATTAATTAGTCAAACTAATTTTAATTTAAATGTAAATAATATGTTACTTGGAGTAATATATTAAATACATGGGTTAATTAAAATTGGGCTTGATATTGATTTAAACCAGACTAATTAAAATAAGTTTGGGCCTGAATTAAAAGGAGGAAGCCCACACAGACACAGAAGCCAGACTGGGCCTAAATTCCAACGAGGGAATTTGGAAGCCCTAGGGTTAAAACCCCAGGGAGGAATTCGGCCAACACAGATGTGTGTGTAGCCACCATCTTGGCCGAATTCTCTCCACCTCCTCCCTCTCCGAATTTTGTGATTTTGATGCTAGCACGGGTGGTGTTCGTTAGGCGCTCGTGTACGTGAACGAGGAGGGATTCTGCTTTGAGTCCTGCGGTCTTCATCCATCTCTAGAAAGAGATATTCCTGGTAAGAATTTAATCTATTTCTACTTCAATTTTAAGTTTTACAATTTTCACTTCAATTGCTCCTGGGACTGGATTTGAGGAAATCATAGCGTTCTTCCGCTTTTATCGGGTGATTTCCGGTGAAAAATCCCAACAGAATCAAGGACTGGTTTCAACATGAAACAACAATCTAGCTTGATTTGATTCAAGGACTGGTTCCGACGTGAAACAGCAATCTAGATTGATTTGATTCAAGGACTGGTTTTGACGCGAACCGACAATCTAGCTTGATTTGATTCAAGGACTGGTTCCGACGTGAAACATTAATCTAGCTTGATTTGATTCAAAGTTGGCTTTAGGAGTAGTAATTTTGAAGTTGAGAATGCGTATTTATTCCTTGATCGATAATTTTGGAAACAAAAATTTTTGCCCCTTCGATCAAGAATAAATACGGCTTGATACCTACAAAAAGCAAAGAGTACCTTTCTCGGGATTATATTAGCATCAACGGAAATAATGAGAATTATGGAAATTCTCTTACCTAAGATTAGAGGATGCCCCAGTGTCAGGTTATTTCCGCTTTCGAAGTGCTTACGATTCTAGGCAGCCCCGATGATGGTAGCGAGTATTTGTACTTGTGTTGGTCTTTGATGCATGTATGCATGTGTGTATATATGTTTTGAATGTATGTGTATATGATTATTATATTTTTTATGCTTTGATTGGTGCAGACGATGATTAGGATTGAGCGCCGATAGTCCACTCGCTTGAGGACGAAGGTTGACCAATTATGTTGATGGGTCACCGAGTTACAGATCATGAATCAGGCCTTCAGAGATCGGGTGGACGATTTGGAGGCCCAGATAGGACTTACGGGTGAGCGTGTGAGCAAGAACTCAACCAAGGAGCTATGAGATGACGGAGATGATGATAGTGATGCCGACTTTGCACCTCCTTAGGTCTATTTCTCCGTTTTTCTACTTGTGATGTATTGACCCCTCCGTGGGTTACTTTATTTGACTTTTGCACATTCTGGCCCTTGCATGGGTCTTGCTTCATGATGTACCTAATGTTGGAATGGTTTACACATGATTTATGACATTTACATCTTCTAGTCATTGAATTTGAGACCTTGAGTGTATATTCTCTGCCTTTTCATGCTTTTATTGCCCCTTGATTCAATCTGGTTAGGTCCGGGACGTGAGGTGCTGACTTTGAGGCATCTCGGTCTTTGGAGGATTAAGGTTACCTGAGCTTGATGCTATTGTGTGACTTTTATTCTTTCTTTTTTTTTATTATTTTATGTCCTAACTTTTACATAGGTCGCCCTTTCGGGTTTTCAGCCTATCGGAATGTCTTTACTTTTGCCTGAACTGCCCTTTTGGGTTTTTGATTCAGCAGACTTTATTTTGTGTCCTAATTTTTGCATAGACCGCCCTTTAGGGTTTTCGATCTATCGGACTTCATCTTCCCTTTTTTTTGATTATTTTTTTTAGTGTGATGCATGCAAACCGAAAGTGTGTAAAGCCATATCTATATGATGCAAATTCAATTTCAAGCAGACTTAGGACATTTAAGCGAATAGAGCAAATCGTTCATTCATTCATTCATTAATAATGTTTTATCACAATGCACATCAAAAGATGAAATAAAGTTAAGAACGGAATCAGTAATGGTATCCGTCTCGACCGAATCCACGACTACCATCGATCGATCTTTGCAGATTTTCCAGCTAATAGTACTCGCCTCTCTGTCTTAATTTTTGCATGGATTGCCTTTTCGGTTTTCGACCCATTGGACTGTCCTGACTTTTGTATGGATCGCCTTTTTGGTTTTCGACCATCGGACTCTTTTTTTTTTGACATAGTATCGCTTGAGTTTGTCTTGGCTGATGGGGTTGACGACTTGGTCTCTATCTCCCCTAGTAGAACCGCATCCATCCTGTAGGCTAACGAGTATGGCGTTTCTCCAGTACATGCTCTGACTCTAGTTCTGTGTCCTTGCAAGGCAAATGGTAATTTGTCGATCCAAACTCTGTAGGTAACTATCACTTTTGACAGAATCCCTTTGATGGATGTATTGGATGCTTTTATTGCCCCGTTGGCTTGTGGGAGATGTGAAGATGATCTATGATGCTCAACCCTTTATTCTGAAACATTGTGTTACTGCCCCTTGGAATTGTACTCCATCATCGATCATAACATGGTGACTTTTTTTTTTCTTTTTTTTGTTTTTGTTTTTGTTTTTGTTTTTTTTTTTTGGGCTGTGACATTCATATATGACTCTGCTTCTACCCACTTCGAGAAGTAATTGATGGTTGTGACCATGGAGCGATGTCTGTTCCTTACCAGTGGCCTTACTTCGTTGACACTATCAATTCCCCATGTTGTGACAACCCTCCTTTTTCTGGCTTGAGTCTGTGGAGCTCCTGCTTGGCTGGTTTCATCTTCGAATCCTTTGGAACTGGGTGTTCAATAATTTCTTTGTCACCCCAGCATGACATTGTACAGCCAGACAAAGATTTCCATGTGCTTTTGCGGTACTTTTACAATTTTCTTTTCTCTCATCAGGCGTGAGGTCTTTCCAAATGGATACCATTTTTGGGTCATTATCTGTCCCTAGATTTATTTCATGCATTAATGCATTATGTGTGTTGAAGGCATTAAATGAATGTTTGTATGCATGCAAAGTTCCATCCGAAAAATATCACGTAAGTAATTGAAGCCAAATTGTATTAAATTAAACACCTTAGGGGCTGAATTGTTCACATAATAAATGATAAAAATAATAAAAGAAAACTAAAACATCAAAATGACTATCGTCCTCCACATGCGGAGGATCTTCTTTTATTGCAGAATCATGGTCCTTAATAGCTTGTGCACCCGAATCATCCGAGGGATTACTCTGAATGCTAGGTTTCAAAGCCAGCTCGATAATCTTTCCATCAGTGACCAACTGCTTGATGGCCCTAATCAATTGGGCACACTCATATGTATGGTGCCCTACCGTCATATGATAGGAACAGAAATTACCCTTGTCTGCCTCAGCTGGAGGAGAAAACAGCTTCAGATTTTGTATCAACCCAGCCTTCCTACATTTAGCATAGATACGAGACAGGGATTCTACCTACAAGTTGGTGATCCTTTGAGGAGTTCCCATTTGTCCACCTTGAGCTACAACAACCACATTTGCCTATTACACTCCAATTAATGTTGCTTCCAGAATCGTCCTAGCACCAGACCTGGCTAACGTAGCTTAGAACTACTACTTTTGTACCCTTGAGAGTACCCCTAATTACTTCTGTAGGAGCCCGAACTCTGTCTACCCCTTTGTTCCTCTTCTTCGTATCACTCGATACGCTTGGCAAATTCAACCATCTCATTGAAAGAGTGGAATCTTTTCAGCTTTATGTTGTCTTTGTACTGGGGTAGACTACCATCAACCAGCTTTACAATGAGCGACTCCAACTTCGGTGCCCGATCCGCCAGAACTTGCACATCCATCCATCTCTTATAGTAAGATGAAAGGATTCATTCGGCTTTTGGTGAATCCTTTCTAGGTCTTCCAAAGTAGTCTCCATTTGGGTGTTGTAAGCATATAGTTTTACAAAAGCTTCAGACAGGTCCTCCCAAGTAGAACGGGTATGCAAAGGCATCTTCATACACCACTTTGCCATAGCACCCCTTAAAGTAGTCGGGAAAAGATTTAAGAGGTGACCTTTCCCGATCCCCATACTTGTCATCAGTCTCATGTAACTGTCCAGGTGAGCTTCTAGTGGGCCCTCTCCGATGTACGGAGGCAGGTAAGGCATCTGAAAACCAACTGGGAGTGGCTCTCCTGCATCAGCCATCAAAGGGACTGGGTCAACACACTTAATAGGGTTATAGTGTACCATCTCCTTCAGCCTGGGCATCATGGCTTCAAAGTCAGATAATTTCTGATTGAGACACTTCTCCATAACAGTCTCAATCGAGGCTTCTCTTTCCTTCTCAAAGGCCTAATCTTCTTCAGATTGGCGATCAAGCTCCCTATGGTTGACAATTCCGCCACTTCCATTGGGAATACTCCCTTCAGCTCCATTCGTCACATGGACAAATTATTGTCCTTCACTTCCAACCGAAGTCTGAGCTAGTGGAACAATCTGCATGGGGCTAGCATTTATCACAGCTTGCATTTGCTCCCTCCTTAAACTCATTAGAATTTAGAAAGTTTCTCATGAAAGCCGCCATGTCGAAAGGTGCATTTCCATTGTTTCCGTCAGCCATTTCTGATCTGTCTGCGTCTTCTAACAAAGTCTGACTATCAACAGGTAAAGAAGGCAACTGAACCTCGACCTCTTGATCTGAATCTAACCCGGAATTAATCCCCTCCATGGTGACCGGTTCTGATTGAACTGATTGAACTGATTGGTTCGACTCTAACTCGACACGAAATAATTGCTTTGAGGTTTGACTCCAAACTGCACATTCAACATAAGGTTAGAATCTTGAATGGATGTCGTGGACCTAGACTCGACACACTAAGTGGCGTGCATGGCATGTTTGTGTTCATGTTTGGATAATGCTTTTATGGGTGTGGATGATGATGAAAATGACTTTTGCATTTTCTTTCTTTTTATTTTAAATGTTCCAAGCATACCCCATGTTATACAAAAGACAATGTAAAAATGTCGCGTGTGAGCCATCACACGGACAGATATTTGGCGCCTTCGGGGCACCTAGTGGATGTCATGAAATGGTCATATGTGTACCGACACACGGACAGAGGTTTGACGCTTCATAGGTCAATGAAATGATATATGATGTAGTCATATGGGAGCCGTTCCATAGACAAGGGTTTGATGCTTTTATATCATCTTGGATGAAGTGGTGTTACAAACAAGTCATGTGTAACTCGAAACATGAACAAAACTTTAGCGTTCTTGGAACACCTTGTATGATTTAAGAATGTTATGAAATACCCTAACATGAGTTCTAGTTCGATACTCGTGGAGTACCTTGAATGAATCATCAATGTTATGTAACAACCTGATATGGATCAAGACGCACAAGCAAGACTTTGGTGTCACCATGACACCAATGATGAATGGACATGATGTTATGTAATGGTATTGTGTGATCCGCCCCACGAATGTAAGCCTAAGACCGTTGTGGTCCTCTAACGAGTGAAATGATGTAATGAAGTGGCCAAGTGCAATCTGGTGCATAGGAGGAATACAAGTAGTCTTGGGGACTCCCGATATGTCATGAAATGAAATGGTCGTGAAGGGCATACTTAGAACATCCTTTCATTTTATATGGGATGAGATGAGATGAATGCCCAAGTCATACAAGATGCAAGTGGCTGCACAAAAACATGGTTAGGATGCATGACACACAAGATGATGTCATGTATGCTTTATGAAATGCGAACACATAGGAGGTATATAACACACGGATAAGATGTTATGGCTGCACAAAAACGTGGTTAGTATAATAGCACACGTATGATGATGCTTCAAAATGGCTGCATAAAAATGTGGTTAGAATGGCATACGGATGATGCATGTTTTGATGTCGAATGTAAAGGTCAAAGATAAAACAACCACGGAACAAACGTTAGCATACACAACAACATGCTCACCCTTCCAACCTTATCCCTCCATTCGATTGGTCTCGCATTCTTCCTAGGTATTGGGTCTCTTTGGCATTAACCAGGGATACCAAAGGCATACTCTCAATATCCAATTTATAAATATATGTTTTGGTAATCCTAAGAGGAAGTTGCTAGGCCATTACATGAAGGTATGAGTCAAACCAAGGGTCGTACAGGTTCCCATAGGGAACATACACTCCTTATTATAGAACACAATGTAAGGTTCATGCGATGCTATGAGTGGTTTACCTCTTCGGGTGCCTCCAATCCTAGCGGAAGAGGTAGGTCACCTTTGGAGATAAACTGAGCTTAATCATGTGTTGGAGGGATTAAGAAGAGAAAATGTCATGATATGCAAGTGTGAGTAAAATAAGGTATTATGAACTAGTAAATGACTACAAGCAAGGTTATATTTCAGTAGTTGCCTAAGTTCCTTAAGTTTTTATAAAAACACTTTTTAAGAACTTTAATCCCTAGCAGAGTTACCATTGTGAGCGGACGACCTTTTAGGCGGAACGTGGCGAAGCCCGGGGAAAAAGAGAAGTGTGAATGTTTAGTGTTTGAAAATGGGGTTTGATGATCTTATTTAGGAAAACCATTGATTCTTTTTGGAAATCCTTTTGTAGAAAAACCTTTTCCCATTTTATTACTTAAAGACCTTGAAACTTAAATTTTAAGATCAGTGACAGAGTCGCCACCCGGATTAGCTCATCCGGGAAATTCCGGTACAGCTCCCTACTGAGCATAGACTACTATACCTAATCCAAAGATTTAGGGTTCGGGCAACTTACCTATTCAACCTCAAGCTTGTATTCATTTATAAGTGCATATGACAATAGTTTACTCACTTATTATCTTTCTCTACCCAATTTAATCCTTTACTACTAGCTCATGCTCATTCAGATGATAGGAATAAAGTACATACAATTAAAGTGCGGAAATACAAACCATACATCCAAAAATAAACCAAAAAGAAATAGAGGCCTTCTTACAACCAAGAAAAAGGAAAAAAAAAGCTCTCATCCTCACCATTACAATCGCTTGGATACACGAGGATCTAAAAAGTATAATCGCCTAGAATACACGATTAATCTATGAAATACATCCAAAATAAAAAAAAAGAAAAATAAAAGCTGCAAAATAAATGGTTAGCACATATATATCCAAAACACATATAGGACTCATAAAAGACAGAATGGGGATTTTAGGAAGTGGGAATGTGCATTTAGGGGATAACTAAGAAGTCCAGGAGACTTGCTCGATTAGACCTGGAAAACAGTTTTAGAAACGCCCTATAGGTTTTTGTGCTTGAAAACGGTTTTGGAAAATGGTTTGGCTTAATTACATGAAAATTTCTTCAGTTTAGTGGGTCGGTTATCCCGAAACTCGGGGTTCCGTTCATGGGAGTTCTTAATTCCAACATTCATCTATGGTCTAAAAGCGTTAAACATGCCAAAAACAGGTTTGATTCTGAAGACAGCATCACGCGACGACGTCCGTGCAGGTCGTCTCGTGATTTTACCTTTTGCCCGTCGCTACAGTCGTGCGACTGTAATTTACAATCGTACGACTGTAATGATTACAGATGTACGACTGTAATAAATAGTGCCCGACAGTGTTTTTTTTATTTTCTAAAATCACTTGTTTCAATAGATTTTGATGATTTCTAGGGTTTCTGGGAAATCTGAGAGTCCGTTATCACTGGACCAAGAATCCGATTAAGGATTTAACCACCATGAATTCCAAGAATAAAAACCAACAAAACCCTAATTCGCACATCTGTATCATTGAAATCCGAAAACCACAACTTTATAGTGTACAGATGTGATTTGACCGAATTGAATCATGAAAAATCATTTAAAATAGGAAAACCGGTTATATTCCATTGAATTTGGGGTTTTCAGGCTTCTTTCTAAAAGAATACAGTCATGCGACTGTAATATACAGTCACATAGCTGTGTTCCAGGCGACTACAGTCGTGAGACTATAACTATAGTCGTGCAACTATAATTATAGTCGTGCGGCTGTAGTTGCGCGGATAGTTTTCCGGATAAATTTTTAAACACAGAATTAATCACAAATCAACATAAAATGAGTTTTAAGGCCTCTCAGAGTTTACCTCTTTTACGTTCCAGTATGTTTGATGACCGGAGTCGGATGTGGACGTCGGAATCCGCCTAGAATCTCCGAACGACCCGAAATTCTCGAACTTGTGTCCCGGATTGATCCGAACAAACCCGAGAATGGTTTTGATTGAATGATGTCAGATTGGGAATCCTTACACTATGTGTTTCTCCCGTATTCTCTCTGTGTTTTTTTGTTTTTTTCTTAGTTTTTCCTTCACTTCCTCTCACTTTCTCTCACTAAAATGCTCTCTCCCTTTTCAAAATTGATTCCCCCTGTTCTTGTTTTTTTCTGCCTCTTTTGTTATCTGTTACGTCCCCTAATTCTCCCAAATCACGCCTAAAATAATTCCAGCCAAAATAGAATTCCTTCCTATTTAGGAATCTGCTGAGTCAAAGGCTAGAATCGTACGACTCTAACTATAGTTGTGTGACTATAGTTATTACAGTTGTGCGACTGTAGACTATAATCATGTGACTGTAGACAGAGTCTGCACGCGCACCTAAGCTTCCTAATCTCTCGATGGACTCTTCTTGGGTTTCTGATCAAAGACTCTTCTGAATTTCAGGCCGTTTGAGAATATTCCAGGCATTATTCCGCTCATTCTCATATCTGAATCACATTCATCTGTTTAACAGGTAACAAATGGTTTTCATCATAGAGGTTGAGAAAAAACTCGTGCTCACACTAACACTAAAAGATGAATGGAATGTTAAAACAATTACTTTCATTTATTTCATTATAGAACTATGGAATATAAAAGAAAAAATAAAGTGATGTTTTCAAATTGATTAAAAATGCCAGAAGCGAAGCGACTGTGAGCGGAGGACGTTTTTCGTGTGATGAAGAGAAAGATGATGATGTATGAGATGAGAGCGCCATGAGACAGGCCGCTTTTCGGGGTTTTGGTTTTAATAGAAATTCGGTTTTGGAAAATTCATCATTTATTTCATAAAAGAATCGAGACCTAAATCTCAAAAGAAAATATAAAAGTCGCCACCCGGTTCAGCTCAACCGGAAAATTAGAGCGTAGCTGAATCGGACGAGGGTTGCTACACTTTCCAGAAATCTAGGTCCGGACAAGTCCCTTATTTCATGTTTAATCAAAATAAATAGCCAATGTTCATTAATAGCATTTTATATTTCTAAGGTTGAGTTTCCATTGATTTAATCATGCGAAGTACATATGGATAAAAATGATAAATGAATTAGTTATTTACAACCTAATCGAATCACAACAAAATTATCCCTACATTTATATAATTTGGAGATCAGGGTATAATAGCCTATTTTACACGAGTATCTAATGCGTTAAAATTAGAATAAATAAATAAAAACAAATTAAATTAAATTAAATTCCTACAAAACAAAGGTTAGCACAAATATATGCAACAAGTTGGACTCAAGTAGATAGAACGGGGAGATTAGTGATTTGGGGACATGCATTTAGGGGGTAGTCGGGTAAACTCGGTTAGTTCGTCCGACTAGACTTGGAAAACGGTTTTGAAACATTCTTGTATTTTTTTTTTCATGAGAAAATACATTTTTGAAAATATTTTCTTTTATCGTTTATTTCCATTGAGCATGTAAATGTGGGTTGGTTTTCGGAAGATTTGGATCTCCGTCGTTGCATTGTCTCAATCTCAACAACTTCAAAAATTAAATCTAAGGTCGTGAATTCATGAAATGAATTTATTTTGGATGATTTTCTAATTTTTATACATTTTTCATGATTTTTCTGGTTTTTCTGGTATTTTGGTATTTTCTGGGTTTTTTCCAAATTTTTTTTGTGATTTTCTGTTACTGACTAGTGTTGGGATTCATCACGGGAAATCGACCGAAAAAGCGGAAATACGCGTCGATTTCCTCGAATCCGGTCCCAGGAGCTTAAGTAGTGGAAATCAAAAACACAAAGCACAAGGAAGAAGGTTTTAAAATCTCACCTTAAGTCTCTCCAAGAGACAGATGATGACTGCAGAAACCAAATTAGATTTCCTCCTTCGTCCCGTACACGAACGGCTCTCGGACTGAAACCCGTGCTAGCGGTTCGGAAAATCAATAAGAGAGAGTGAGGGGAGATGTAAATTTCGGCCAAGAAGTGGAGAAATATGGCTGCCATATTTCTTTTATATCCCTAAAAGACAAACCATGACTCATCACATAAAGATCTCAAGTAGAAAAGTCCAACTTTCCAAGAGACAGATGATGACTGCAGAAACCAAATTAGATTTCCTCCTTCGTCCCGTACACGAACGGCTCTCGGACTGAAACCCGTGCTAGCGGTTCGGAAAATCAATAAGAGAGAGTGAGGGGAGATGTAAATTTCGGCCAAGAAGTGGAGAAGCTTCCACGGGAGGAAGCACCAGCCCAGGTCACACAAGGACCTAGAAGGTCTGGTAGGGATCGTCGGGAACCTGAGAGATATGGGTTTCTTGTTACCGATGACAACACTCTTTTTGTCTTCGACGAAGAAGAGCCGAAAACCTACCAGGAGGCTATAGCTAGCCCACTGTCCGCAAATTGGCAAAAGGCCATGGAGGCGGAAATGCAATCTATGTACGACAATCAGGTTTGGAATCTGGTTGTTCCACCTCCGGGTGCTAAGGTAATAGGTTGCAAGTGGTGCTACAAGCTTAAGCCAGATAACACCTTCAAGGGGCGGCTGGTAGCGAAAGGTTTCAGGCAAGTCCATGGAATCGACTATGATGAAACTTTTTCACCAGTCGCTATGCTCAAATCCATAAGGATCCTGCTGGCCATAGCCGCATGGTACGACTATGAGGTCTGGCAGATGGATGTCAAAACCGCTTTTCTTAATGGAAAGCTACTCGAGGATGTGTATATGACACAGCCTGAGGGTTTTGTCGATCCACAGAATCCTGAAATGGTATGCAAGCTTCAACGGTCCATTTATGGATTAAAGCAAGCATCCCGAAGTTGGAATCTTCGATTCAATGAGGCTATAAAGGAATATGGCTTCATACAGAATCAAGATGAGCCTTGTGTGTACAAAAGGATTAGTGGGAGCATTGTCACGTTCCTGGTATTATATGTGGATGACATCCTTCTCATTGGAAGCGACATACCAACACTGCAAGGGGTAAAGCAGTGGTTGTGTAAGTGCTTCGCAATGAAGGACTTAGGCGAAGCTGAGACGATCCTAGGGATCAGGATCTACAGGGATAGACCCAATCGGCTCCTGGGCCTAAGTCAGGCCAAGTACATAGACAAAGTTCTGAAAAGATTCAGCATGGACCAGGCTAAGAAAGGGTTCTTGCCAATGGGTCATGGGCTGAAACTTAGTAAGAAAAACTGTCCTAACACAAGGCAGGATAGGGAGAACATGAAATTAGTCCCATATGCTTCGGCTATAGGATCAATCATGTACGCCATGCTATGTACAAGACCTGATGTCGCCTTTGCACTAAGTATGACTAGCAGGTACCAGCAAGATCCTGGGGAGGATCACTGGAAAGCTGTCAAAGCAATCCTAAAGTACCTTAACCGGACTAAGGATAGCTTCTTAGTGTATGGAGGTCAGGAAGAGTTATCAGTTACTGGGTACACTGATGCAAGCTTCCAGACCGACCAGGATGAATATAAGTCGCAGTCAGGATATGTATTCATGCTTAATGGTGGTGCTATAAGCTGGAGAAGCTCCAAGCAACCGACCATAGCGGATTCTATCACAGAAGCTGAGTACATTGCAGCGTGTGATGCGGCTAAGGAAGCTGTATGGATAAAGAAGTTTATCATGGAACTGGGGGTAGTTTCAACTATCCAGGACCCAGTTGATATCTTCTGTGACAACAATGGGGCTGTTGCACAAGCTAAGGAGCCCCGGTCACACAGAAACTCGAAGCACGTACTCAGGAAGTTTCACCTCATTAGAGAAATCGTTGAGAGGGGTGATATTTCATTACGACGAGTGGACACCGAGGAGAATGCCGCAGATCCTTTGACCAAGGCGCTGGCTCAGCCCAAGCACGAGGGTCATATTAGATCTATAGGGATTAGGCCCATGCCTAGTTGGTACTAGTGCAAGTGGGAGATTGTTGGATATGCCCTAGTCCCAAGGCCTTGGTCCTTGTGTTTGTATGATACATTGTACCTTTTTATGTAAGATATGTATGATACAATCTGTGTTAATCAATAAAGGCATCAATCTATTTACTATATGTCTTGTGCAATATTTTAAATAGAGTATCCAATGGACATATCCATATCCATGTTGTCAAGTGTGAGGCACTTGGCAGTAAGACTGTGGATAGGGAAAACGATATGGCCATAAAGTCATCCGTAGTCTGTTCCAATCATGGGAATGAATGGAACCAAAGACTATCATTAACCTTGGTTGTATGACGGTGTCTTACCGGTCATAGAACATGGAATGTCAACCAGGTTAATGGGTACATGCAAAAAGGGCATGGTACTGGATCGATCCACTTAACGGGAATCCACATGGTGTCACATCACATCGGATTCTCGTGTAGTACTTGTATGGATCCTTTGACCTGATCATATGATGGTACTGGATGTGAAGTGGCATACTTTGGTGTACGCCCAACGGGCCTGTAAAAGGGTGCCAAGTACGGGTACATTCGGGTATGTTAATGAACATTGCAGTGCTATGGATATGCAGATGGGAATGGCACGCAGTGTTCCACTGAGAAGATATCACCGGCCTCTTGATGAATACAGCTGATAAGAGTGTGGCCACACCCAAACAAGTTGGAACTTGTTTGTGAATATCAGTGCATTCGGGATCAAGTTAATGTCCATACACAATAGAGGGTGATCACACCATGCCTCTGTGTTGGACTCCGATATCGATGACATGGGAGAAATATGGCTGCCATATTTCTTTTATATCCCTAAAAGACAAACCATGACTCATCACATAAAGATCTCAAGTAGAAAAGTCCAACTTTTCCACCTTAAGTCAAACCATGACTCATCACAAATGATCATCACCTTTTGTCCTTAATGTGAGTCATCCTTCTTATCACATATGACTCACCACAACTTGGCAAAATATCTCCAAAAATTCGGCCAACATGTCACCAAGGAAGGGCATCACTTTTTCATGCCCAATACCATACTTACATCTTTGATTTTATGTGATGTCACATTAAATTTTATTCCTACATGTATGTAACACTCTTATACTATATAATAGGTTACTTACACCAAAAATAAAATTCATTTGTGACATATCAAATAAACCAAGAGATTAAATATGACATCCATAAGATGACAAACATGTAAACCTATACATGTAGAATTATTCCCACCTAGGAAATAAATACTTAACTTAATTCATTGAATTAATTAAGTGATACTTAACTTAATTCATTGAATTAATTAAGTAATGGCCTAAGAAATATTAATCATATTATATTTGACCAATCCAATTGAGCTAAATAATATAATTAATACACCTCTCTTGCTTTGATGTGTATACACCAAGTACACACTTAATCCGACTAGTTAAAGTCCAGACGTTCAATGTGTACGATCCGATGGGCCCGTCTTTATGTTGGCAGTGAGCTAAGGCCCACAGACTCGAGTTGGGCTCTAGCAAGCCACTAAAGCCCCCAATTAAGACGGAGTAAGCAGTCAAACTGAAACGTTAACCCAGTAGTTTAAACTTGTATATCCCATGTCATCGATATCGGAGTCCAACACAGAGGCATGGTGTGATCACCCTCTATTGTGTATGGACATTAACTTGATCCCGAATGCACTGATATTCACAAACAAGTTCCAACTTGTTTGGGTGTGGCCACACTCTTATCAGCTGTATTCATCAAGAGGCCGGTGATATCTTCTCAGTGGAACACTGAGTGACATTCCCATCTGCATATCCATAGCACTGCAATGTTCATTAACATACCCGAATGTACCCGTACTTGGCACCCTTTTACAGGCCCGTTGGGCGTACACCAAAGTATGCCACTTCACATCCAGTACCATCATATGATCAGGTCAAAGGATCCATACAAGTACTACACGAGAATCCGATGTGATGTGACACCATGTGGATTCCCGTTAAGTGGATCGATCCAGTACCATGCCCTTTTTGCATGTACCCATTAACCTGGTTGACATTCCATGTTCTATGACCGGTAAGACACCGTCATACAACCAAGGTTAATGATAGTCTTTGGTTCCATTCATTCCCATGATTGGAACAGACTACGGATGACTTTATGGCCATATCGTTTTCCCTATCCACAGTCTTACTGCCAAGTGCCTCACACTTGACAACATGGATATGGATATGTCCATTGGATACTCTATTTAAAATATTGCACAAGACATATAGTAAATAGATTGATGCCTTTATTGATTAACACAGATTGTATCATACATATCTTACATAAAAAGGTACAATGTATCATACAAACACAAGGACCAAGGCCTTGGGACTAGGGCATATCCAACAACTAGAAACTACAGACGTACGCCTGTAATTACGATTATACACCTGTAATTAGTATCGTGTGACTGTAATTACAGTCATACGACTGTAATCCATTTCTAATTAGAAAATACTGAGGTGACAATACTGAGGTGACTTAAATATATAGGATTAGGAGCCGTGGAAGCCAAGTACACTCGTACGACTATAACTAAAGTCGTACGACTGCTCATCCTGCCCAGAAACAACAGACTCATATTTTGGTTTTTGGTGGATTTAATGCACGAAAATGAACTAAAACAGCAAGTAAATGAAGCAAAACACTAGTTTTAGGTATAGTTACCCTTGTAGCGCGGATCCATCATCGATTTGACAGGGAAAAACGCCTGGAATTAGTTCCGAATTGCCTCCTTTCCTTTGTATGTCAAGGTACAAAATATATGTCCAAAATCTACAGTAAGTCACGGATTTGAGTATACTTAATTCTCTGGAATTATTTGTGTATGTTTTCCAAGTTTTAACCTACGATTTCTACAAGTTTTACCCTCACAAACTCAAGAATCAAAAGAAAAATAGTAAAAGAAAGTGATATTTTTTATGTGTTTCTTCTCTTCTTTTCCCTTCTCTTCTCCTAATCTCTAGAGCCCTCTTCAATCCAAAATTTTGATGTTTCTGGTTAATTCCCCTCTCTCCTGCAATTATTTGGATTAAATATGGGACAAAAAGATAAGAAAATATCTCCAATATCCACCCATTCCTCTCCCAAGTGGGCTTGATCGGAATGAGCAGAAAATGGATATACAGTCGTTTGACTGTAAAATTAGCTCATTGACTTTTATTTTTTTAACTTTGACCGAGAATTTTAACTATAGGCGCGGAAACCAAATTACAGTTGTACGAGTATAATTACATTCGTACGACTTTAACTATAGTCGAACGACTGTAGTAGTTAATTTTCTCAATTTTCTGTTTCTGAACTCTGTTAGTTCATAAAAGTCAAGTCTCGGAAAATCCCATGTTCGTAGCGACGTTATGTGCTGGTTGATTAATGAAATTAAGAAGATTCTCCAATAAAGAGAAATGATAATTTAAACCCATACAAGGGTGCTAATTTTCAAAATTTTCATTAACAAATTTTTTTATTAGAAAGAGTTGGAACACTTCCGCTCAAAATACAGAATTAGGAAGAATTTAATCCATTTTTTAAATTTATTTTCATAATAAAACTGTTTTGTCTGAGAGGATTAAGTTACAGAGTATAAATAAAATTTAAAATATCTGATTAATGCCAAACTAATTAAATGGATAATTTTATTGAAAGTGATTTCAATCGAAATAAATTAATATAAGAAAAGATATCGAAAGAGGAAAATAAATTGTTCCAATGAGATTGTTAAGATTTAAGAGTGAACGAGGGATAGAATATCATAAATATATAAAACGAAATCGCTGGTAATTTGGGATTTCTATATAAATATATAACGTACACATGCAAGGTCGTTATCTTGTTTAGTTTATAATAACAACGGACAAGAAAAATAATAAGGAAAAAAAAGGGTTTTTTTTTCACATCGAGGCGAAAGGAGGAAGCTATCGTCATCCGCCTCTGTAACAACCGTCACTGACTGCCGGTCTTCTCCACTGTCCCTGGTAACCCTAATCTCTCCTCCGCCCTTTTCTAACTCCGTACATACACTTATTTCTATGTAATTTCCCTCCTTTCACCTTTTCCAATTCCTAACCCTAGAATACAACGAAACCTATACGACGAGCTTTCCGTTGGCATTGCTTATCGTTGCAACAATGCCTGTGTTAGCGTTGAAACCACGCAAGTGATAGGCATTGCGATTGACTCGTTGTAGCTTAATTGGCTTCGATTATTTCGTTTTTTGCAGTTTACCGAGATCACTGAATTTGGATGATAAACAATGCCATTTTCTTCGTAGACTGGAGCCCCTTCCATTTTGGCCATGGCGCAGCAATCCTCGCGTCTGCATCGGTTGCTTACTCTATTAGACAGTATCCTTTTCTTATTATTATTATTATTTTCCATCTCTCGATTTTTTTTTTTTTGAGCTATTTTGACATTTTTCGATCTGATTTTAGTTTTAGTGTTGTAGTATTGTTGCATTTGCTGTGCTTTTACTTTTTATTTTGTATTTCCTTAACAAATCTTTTTAGCTGGCTCGACCCAAACGACAAGGTTTACTGCAGCAAGGCAAATTGGTGACATTGCGAAATCCCACCCTCAGGATTTAAACTCCCTTCTGAAGAAGGTGCTTTTTGTGTTGCTATACCTGTTCTTAGTATTTTTTTTTTTTTTTTCATTCGGTGCAAGTATCATTTTCTTTCCTGTTATATATTCATAGTTGGAAGTATTAGTAGTACTATGTAAGTTCAGTAGGCTTTGGGTTCTGTCAGTGTCTCAATTAATTATTGAATTTGATTCATCCAGAATTCAATTACTCTAAAGCTGGACAACTTGCATGATTATTTTATTATTCCCTTTTCTGTATGCTTAAAGATGCGTTGCTAAAGTTAAACCTTATATCACCTTGAGTTCACACGTGGCCTTATGGTTTTTAGTTACCATATTGTATTTTTTCTTTGCCCTGCATTTCTTCTTCATGTTATAAATTTTTTGCTTGAATTTTTCTCGGATAACTGCCAACTCTAATACTAAGTATTCCATTCTGTGAATCTGTTGATAAATCAATCACGATACAGAGTTTAAACAATACCTTCTCTCAAAATAGGTTTCTCAATATCTCCGAAGTAAAAACTGGGATACAAGAGTTGCTGCTGCTCATGCGATTGGAGCTATTGCACAGAATGTTAAGCACACATCCTTGAATGAATTATTTGCTTGCGTTGAGACAAAGATGTCTGAGGCTGGGATTACAGGTGTTGCTGAAGATTTGGTTGCATGGCCTGATCTTCATTCAAAGATCATATCAAGTGGTTCATTTAGAAGGTTGATGAAGGATTTTACATATGGTGCTTTTTTTTATTTATCTTTGTAATGAACTTGGTCTCTTGTGGTACGTTTAAATAAAAGCATCATCACATGTATTTTCTACTTAAATGGCAAACCTCCATTATTCATAATTCATGCTAAGCTGCATTTTTATTTAGTTATATTGATTTTTGATATGCTCACCTTTTGAACAGTTTCGATATGAACAAAGTGTTGGAGTTTGGAGCTTTATTGGCCTCCGGGGGGCAGGTACAATTAATCTCCTATTAAATCCCATGACTTCTAGGAATAAAATACATTTTGATTCCATCTTATACCATTTTCCCCTATATTTGTTGGACTTGCTTGCTTCTTCTCTGTTTTGCTCATTTTATTTTTCAAATTAAAAAAAAAAAGGAAAAAAGAAAAGAGTAACTGGGCTGCCGGTATGAATAGAGTGAATTGCCACTTTCTTATAGGAATCAAAGCATCTGAATGTAATGCACATATTTACTTTTTAATTGTTCATTTTCGGAACAAGAAGTTATCAAAGGGAAAAGAGGCAGCTATGACATACATAGTTAAAAAGTTTTACTGATAGAACTGAACGTGCAAAAAAGATGAATCCATTAATCAGATTTATTGGCTCTTGTAGAAGTTACCGGAACTTGACCCCATTCATTCTTATCTGAGCTGAAAGCATTAGAATGCCAATAAAGATTTACTATGTTTGTATAAATGTGCTAAAATGGAACTTTCCACTCCTCTGCCTTCAGTACTGTTCATTACCATCCTGATATGAGAGAACTAGAATGCTGATAAAGATTTGTGGTCAAGGTTAAACATTTATTATATAAAGGTTAACATTTATTACATAAAGGTTAACATTTATTTGAATGGATAATGCCTGCTTAGGAAGGGGCAGTTTTTCCACTTGAATTTATGAGACATTAGGATCCTGTACAGTTCTGCATGTTTAATACTATTGTGATTGGACATAATATCTCATGTAAGTATATAACTTTTCTTAAGAGGCCATAATTTGATATGGAATATTTTTTTTTCCTTCTCCAAAGGCCCTAACTTCTCTTACATTGCTATTTTCTTTTGAATCCTTTTACAAGCATGATAATGATATTTGTCTTATTGAATTGCTATTAAGTTGCGTATTGGGTTAAGATGGTTTTAATGATTGGATGAAGGAAAGAAACTTCAACACAGATTCACAAAGTAAGTATCTTAAGAGATTTAGGGAAGGTCACATCCATGGTGTATTGTAATGTTATTGTATCACGTTGTTTTCCTAAAAACTTAGAATAGGAACTTCTCACTGAAGAAGGTGAAGGAACAAACACAAAAACTATCTTGATACAAACATTGAGCAGCCTTACTATCTTCAATATATGTTATGTTTCATTAGATTGATCTACTTTGAAATGCAAAACCTATTGACATGTATACATATGAGTGACTGCTGCACTCGTTAGGAATTTGGGTCCACTGGCATCTGTATCATAAAAGTTCTCTTGTGATCATATTGCTCCTTTTGTTTTAGTTGTTGCTTTATATAGTCTTCTTTTAATTCATTAATTTAATATTCAAGCCTAGCTGGTGTGATTTCCTTCCAATTTGTTTATTTTTCTCATATGTAAATATATTTGGACATTCCATTAAAAAATGTGGACGTGATGTTGAAGGTCTTATATCCATTTTGGTCCAGGAGTATGATATTTCAAATGATAATTCAAAGAACCCAAGGGAGAGGTTAGCTCGCCAGAAGCAGAATTTGCGACGGCGTTTGGGTCAGTAGCTTACACACTTTCATATCTCTATATGAACTGAATTACTGAAATATATTTGGATTCCTATTGCTGTATTAGAATGGATTTATTTATGGGTATCAGATGGCTGAGCTGTCATTGATCTTTATTAGGAGGGGAAGGAGGGAAAGGAGAGGATAAGGAAGGTTGAGACACCATGATTTCTTACTAGTCCATAACTGCCATACTGTTTCAAATTGTAAATAAATGTTGTCTGACGGTGATCTAATTATGAGGTTATAGAATACAACTTCTTCACCTGTCCTCACTAAGATGTATATATTGTTTTACCTGATGGTTGAATTTCTTAAGCTTTAGATTTTGCATTTAGGTTAGGAATGTGTTTAACAACTTGCAAGTATTCATCTTCTAACTGGAGTAATTTGGTTGAGGGTTCTGTAGAGTAGATATCGGAATACAGCATAAAAAATGTTTCAGTTTGTATAGAAGTAGGCATAGAGGATATTGGGGAAGGGAGAGGAAGATAACCTGGTTACCATGTTTAGGTTTTTGGCATCTAATGGGAAGAAGGGGTTTATCTTGTAATTCTTGCCTTCATTTATTATTTTCTTTCACTTTTCAATCTAAACTATCCCCTCCTCTCCTTTTGCTTTATTCTCCTTGAATCTCTTAAATCAAACAATCCAAAATGTTCTGGTGGAGGTGCTTTCATAACACGTAGTTTTCCCAGGGAAATTTTTCTTGTTACATCAAGTACATCAAGTAATTTCTTGAACTTGTTATCTGTTTAGTGAGAGGGGAATTACATTCATTTACATGATTATACTTTTCTTTGAGGTGATAACTATGAATTGCATCATCAGTTCTAATTTTTTATTTTCTGGGGTGGGGGGGTGGGGGGGGTAAGGTTGGTTGTTTCTCGGTGTGTGTCTCTTAACTGTATACAATTGTGGTTGGAGCAATTGTTAAATTGACAAAATCTTGGACCATTCTATCGTGCATACTCTTTGTAGTTGCAAATGCTTTATGGTTCATATATAGTTCATTTTGTTCATCATAAATAATTAATTTGGTTTTTCCTGTATTGTTTTTCCATCTTTAGTTTCACTGTATGTATTTCCTATGTTGGGTTATTGTCTTATGTTGTCATATGAATTGCAGAGTCTTCTTACTGATTGAATTTTCTGAGCAGGTTTGGATGTTTGTGAGCAGTTTATGGATGTAAATGATGTGATTAAGGATGAGGATCTTCTGGTACAAAAATTACATTCCCAAGGAAATGGATTGGGGCACAGATTTTACATGCCCCCATCCGTGCATAATATACAGCGATATGTTGCAAGTATGGTTCCCACCGTTGTATCTAGAAGACCAAGTGCAAGGGAACTGAATCTTTTGAAGCGAAAAGCAAAAATAAATTCAAAAGATCAAGCAAAAGGTTGGCCTGAGGATGTTGAGACGGAGGTCTCTGCTCAGAGTACAACTCCAAAGACCATAAAGCAGAACCCATTTAACTCAAATAAGGTATTATTTTTTACTTTCTTGGCGGACAGAATAGTCTCCACTGCTTATTACAGCGCATGCCAGACTTTATAGATGTTTGCATACTGGCATAAATGATGTGCCAGCATTATGCTCTTTCCTTGGTGGGCATCATCATCATCATCAGTATTGTTTCTCGGTTTTTCAGTTTGTCCATTTTAATATCTTATTCATCCTCATAGACAAATTCAAAAGATGGATGCCTTAGTTTTTGTAGTTTAATTTGAAACTGCAATTGGTTTTAAGTTAAGATATGAACCCCAGATTTAACCACGCGTCTCAGTTATATGTTTACCAGTGTCAAGGTTTTTTTGGAAAACTTGTTGGGTTGTTCCTTTGGTTGTTTAACTTCTCATAATATCTGTTCCATTTTGTTAGCCTTCCTTTTCGGTTTCCAAGTTTTAGGGGAGAGAGAGGATGCCTTTTCAACAGTACTTTTCTTTTCGAGAATATTCAGTGGCATATTTATTAAAAACATTGATTGACCCGGGGAAAATATCCTTAAACTTGAATGCTTGACTAAAATTGGGAATGTCCGATTGCAATGGTCATTTATTTCCCTTCTTTTGTTTGTCACAAAAGCTGCAGTACTACGCACCAATTTGATGCTAAATTTTAATGCAGGTAGATGCTGATGAAGACAGCTTTGAGCATGATGGAGAAGGGAGGTGGCCATTCCGGTGTTTTGTTGACCAACTAATGCTTGACATGTTTGACCCTGGTGAGCTTTCATATATCTTTCCGGATGTTGGATTTTGTAGTGTTTTGTATCATCAGTTGATAGTGTCTCCTTGAATATGTTTGCAGTTTGGGAGATTCGCCATGGAAGTGTAATGGCATTGAGAGAGATTTTAACCCATCATGGAGGTTCTGCTGGGGTGTTTATGCCCGATTTGAGCTTGGATGGAGCTCTAGATGAATTAAAATATACAGATTATTCGAGCAAAATAAAAAGAGAGAGTGAAATTGATTTGAATATGCAAGTATCAGTTGATGAATTGGAGCCAAATTTGAAGAGGCCGAAGTTAGAAGAAATACCATCTTTGTCCACAGATGCTGGACTCTCTCTTGGCTGTGTTGCTAATTTAAATATCAGTGTAAAGGTGGAAGATAGTGGGTTGAATAGCCCTGGAGGACAGGTTAATGGTCAAGTTGATGTTAGTTCTTTTAAGATGGAGTGTGATAGTTATCCTGATAGCATGTCTTGTTCTTCTAAAGGAGGCACTGACATTGTGGAGCCAAAGGGATACTCTGAGGATAAAGGTTCTTCAATGAAACCGGACATACTGAGAAATCTTCCTGAAAATTGTGAGCTGATGAGCTTAGTTAAGCTTGCTAGACATTCTTGGGTCAAAAATAGTGAATTTCTTCAAGATTGTGCAATTCGCTTTTTGTGCATATTATCATTGGATCGGTAAATCTCAGTTTCTGTTAGATTTTATTTATAGATACAAGGTTTTCATTGTTAATATGAAGCTGGGGCCATCTTCTCGCAAGATTCTTTTGTTTTTTAACATAAACATTGATGTCATGAAGAAGCTCTTTCTTGATCCATCTCCAAATTTGACTTTTCTCTATTATTTTACTTTTGTTTGTCATGCAGTTTTGGAGACTATGTGTCTGACCAGGTTGTTGCTCCAGTAAGGGAAACTTGTGCACAGGCCTTGGGTGCAGCATTTAAGTACATGCATCGCTCTTTAGTTTATGAAACATTGACTATCCTACTTGAAATGCAGGTAGATGTCAGGCAAAAATATGCCCTTGGGGTTGGTTTTATTTTAGATGCTGCTTTGGAATACTTTTGCTCCTCTTTTTGGTGATTTTTATTCTTTTGTCATTCTTCTTTGTTCAGCGTAGACCAGAGTGGGAAATTCGTCATGGAAGCCTTTTGGGTATCAAGTATTTGGTTGCTGTTCGTCAGGTGAAACTTTGTACTGAGCTCATTAATGCTCAATTCTGCACCTGCTACAGTTAGGTTGTGATCCCATTGATTCTTGAAGTCCCTTGGTGCTTTGAAGTTTGAATGAAAATATGTGGAAGAATTTGGGACTGTAGACAGTTTGAGCTGGACCATTCAATGGTTGAGCCAGGCTTAAGCCTTCATTGTGAGGTTGGCTGTTCAGGCCTGAAGTTTGGCGGTACTGGAGGACCATAAACAATTTATATATGATTGATTTTGCATTTTTTTTTTTTAGAAAAAGAGACACTTTTTTCTTTTTGAATATAGTGCGGATGATAAATTTCAATCTGTGTGTCATCAAGCATTGTTTATTGATTGATTCATAGCACCAAGGCAGTAGAATTAGTAAATAGGCATAAAAAAGGTTAGCATATCTTGCCATGGCCTTGATTTTCTCTTGAGCTACAGTTTACCTGGAAGAGCTTTTGTCTCCAAGTGCAAGGAGGGAAGTTAAGTTGTGTTTCTATTCTACTCACAAACAAAATGGTTGATCAGTTCTTTGATTGTTTAGGCATTGATCTATCCAAGCGCATCTTTGTTTCAACTTACACTGCATCCAGTTTGCAGGTTTATTTCCTTTTAATTGTTGATATAATTTTTCTTCATTGTCTTGCTTGTCTCTTGTAGGAGATGTTAGCTGATTTGCTTGGCTATGTTTTGCCTGCTTGTAAAGCTGGACTTGAGGATCCTGATGATGATGTTCGAGCTGTTGCTGCTGATGCTTTAATACCTACTGCTACTTCTATTGTTGGTCTTGGGGGTCGGACGTTACATTCCATTATTATGTTACTTTGGGATATACTTCTCGATTTAGATGATTTAAGTCCATCCACTAGCAGGTATTTCTGCAAGCTAGTTTCCTATTTTTGTTTTTTTAATTATTTTTTATGCATCTCATTCCATTGTCAAGTTTCCTTGTCATTTATACTTGGTTTAGCGTTTCTCATCTTTTTAGAGCACAAATATGAAAGTATGAACAACTTTTAATTTTTCCAGCACATAACAAAGGCTAAGCTGTTTAAAAATAACATTAAATAGAAAAACAGCTTAGCCTTTATTATGTGCTGGAAAAATTAAGAGTTGTTCATACTTTCATATTTGTGTTCTAGAAAGATGAGAAACGCTAAACCCTGATGGTTTCTGGGGAAAGAGTCGTCTCTGGATACTCGTAAACATATATGCTTTCATACTTTTGGTTTTTGTTTTCTAGATTTTATCAAATTGGTATTTAGTGTTGGAATACTTTTATTTTTTTCATGCTATTGATTTTCATTTGTCAAATGGCTTCACACCTAGTGAGGCCCTATAATGCTACTTTATTGCCTTTTCTTAGGAAGAGGATGATTGATGTGACTGATTATAAGATTATTTGTTGCTTTGTATGTCAAGAGGATATGAAGCTTTGGTTGATTGGAAAATGACCTAGAGTAGGTGTTAATTAGCTGCTTTTGGTGATTAACTGAGTGTTAAAATGTGCCCTTTCAAGGGAATTTGGTTATAAGGATAAATTGTCTAAGGTATTACAGAAGTGTAGAATGATAAAAATTCTGGTCAAGTTCAAGGAGTTAGTAACTGCGAGGATTCTGAGTCTTTTCTTGTTTTGGTTATGCCATTATAATTATACTTGGCTTATTGTCATTGTAAGGATGGATTTGGCAGACGTTACAAAAGAATTGAATACCTTAAATGCAAGCTTTATATGCATGTACTGTTCTTCTTTGGATTTCCATTCCTCCTGAGTCGGAGTTATATCCATTCTAGTACCTTCTCAAGTACGAAAGTCTCATTGTTCGTGTTTAAAACTATAACTTGTTAATTGGTCTTCTTGGCCAAATCTTTTGTTCTCTGCATTATGTGGTAGCATGAAGCAATTGTCAGAGTATGACAGAAGTTATTGTGAACACCATATACTTTTTGCAGTGTGATGAATCTGTTAGCCGAAATTTATTCCCAGGAAGATATGATTCCTAAGATGATTTCAAAAGAGAAACAAGACTTAGATTTGAATGAAGTAGTTCCTGTTGTTGATGACGGAGAAGGAAGAAATTTGCAGGAGAATCCTTACATGTTATCGACTTTGGCACCCAGATTATGGCCATTCATGAGGCACAGTATCACATCAGTTCGACATTCAGCTATTCGCACTCTGGTATGTCCAATTCTAATGGAATTTGATGCACAGTTGTTTGAGTCATTGAGCTTTATTTTGTTCATTAATATCAGATATAATTTATATATTTCATTTTTACAGTTAAACTATCTGTTTTGTCTGTCCATTTCTAGTTATTTGTCTCTATATCTTCGCAATTTAATATGTTATGCAGCTCTTTGTTTTTTTACATAGGATTTGGTAGTATTATTGAATTTTAATACTTGAGAATCTCCTCGCAGGAGAGATTACTTGAAGCTGGTTACAAAAGGAATATATCTGAACCATCTGGGACTTCATTTTGGCCCTCCTTTATCTTGGGTGATACCCTTAGGATTGTTTTTCAGAATCTGCTGCTTGAATCAAATGAAGATATTTTGCAATGTTCAGAAAGGGTTTGGAGGCTGCTTGTTCAGGTTTTCTATTTGATTAGGCTGCATTATGGTTATTACATATTGAATTCTTCCATTTTAATTTTTGATTATTTTCTTAACTCTCTAATTATTTTTTACTGTTATATATAGTTAATGGGTTTGTTTAAGAGTGAGGGAGATAGAAATTTGGAATATATAGTACTTAAGGGACGAGGAACCATGTGTGTATGTTCCAGATCTTAAAACAAAACTGGATTGGTTAATCTTGGAAGTAAGAGCTAGACTTATTTCATTTTCCTTTTCTATAAAGTTGACCAGAGTATAAGACATTTTACGCTTGTTTAGTTGTAGAAAATAATGCCTGTTTTCTGGAAATATTTCCATAAAAGTTAGAAAACATTTTTTAATAACAAAAAATTCTTCAATAGAATGGAAAATAGTTTTTCATATATCTCATTTACTCTTATATTTGGAAAACATATATATAAGATGTTTTCTAAAATCTCAAAGAATAAGCCTAGTACTGGAAAACATGGGATTCCATGTTTTCCAATTCTTATGATGAGATTCTTATTGTTGTGTTAGGTGCTTTTTTTGGGAAACACAAACACACACACATATATATATGTTTATTTGATTACGAAGATTTTTCTAATATTTTTATTTTGTTCTTTCTCCAACATGTATCTTACTGTATTTTTATAATAAACTAATATGTTTTTTTCTTAGGTTCTTACTTCATTTCTTCTTTATATACACATAAATAAATTGAAGCAATTAAATGCCATTTGGTAGTAAAGCCCCACTAAAACAAAATTTAGAACAATTAAATAGAAAACTGGTTTTTTAATTCTTTATTTACTTCCCATTTGGAAAATAGAAAAGTTGATAATTAAAAAAGAAAATGAAAACTGAAAAATGAATTTGAAAATTATTTCCAAACCAACACAAGGCCTGTGGATTATAGCTGCAGCAGAATGAATAAGAAAGAAGCTAAACTTTGATTATGCATTGTGTGCAGCATTTCCATATTTTGTTTCGGCATCAATTTATTTGATGTAAAGAGAACACCAGAATATTCACCTGTTATGTAGGGGTAGGATGAGTTCAACGATCTGCTCGCTGATGCTTTTATGTTACCTGATTTCATTTTTCATTGTCCAAGACTTGATAGAGTTAATAATTTTATACTCATTTAGAAAGACCAAAATATATAGTCCAATCCTCTTAGGATCCCAAACTAGAATAAATGATAAAAAGGAAGCAAACAATATTCTAAGTGAGCAGACTTCTAATAAAATAATATTAGACTTCTGAATATCCTGAACAAAAAATCAAAAGAAAAATATGAATTTTCATAATCAAGAACTAAGTCTGTTTGATAACTTGTGTCTTTTTTTGTTGAATCTAAACTGTAAAATTTATGCTCGGCAATAACATTGAAATTTAGATCATTTATAAACTATGGTTTAGTCAAGTGGAACTGAGGTATTTTTCAATCAGATATCAGCAGGTTTAAAGAAAGTTATCCTTTTAGTCCAGTTTTTGACTGCAGCAGGTTCAAGGAAAGCTATCCTTTTTTTCCAGAGCTTAACTTTGCAAGCAATGAAGTTTTCTTATATGGATGAAGTTTCATATAATATGGAAACTACAGTTGCAAATTGATACTCAATTACTACAAAGATCCTATTCTTGGCTGGTTGATCATATTAACATGCTTGCAACCGCATTTATTCTATTAACCCCTTAAGTCTATTGCTTTTATCTTAACTTGTACATATTTTAGGCTTCTTGAAATTTTTCTTCAAGTTTTGAATGAGACTGACAGTTCTTTTTTTTATTTAAGTGCCCTGTGGAGGACTTGGAAGCTGCCGCCAATTCATACATGTCTTCTTGGATTGAACTTGCGACTACTCCATATGGTTCACCACTAGATTCGTCAAAGATGTTTTGGCCTGTTGCTCCACCTCGAAAATCTCATTTCAGAGCTGCTGCTAAGATGAGGGCTGTGAAACTTGAGAATGAGTCTTGTGGGAGCATTGGCATAGATTCTGGGAAAGAAATTATTCCTCAGGAAAGAAATGGGGATACTCCTGCTAGCACAGTTAAGTTCATTGTTGGCACTGATGTTGAAATGTCGGTCACTAACACTCGAGTTCTTACTGCATCAGCATTGGGTATATTTGCTTCAAAATTGCACGAGGGTTCTTTCTTGTATGTAATAGATCCACTGTGGAATGCTCTTACCTCTTTATCTGGGGTCCACCGGCAGGTAGCTTTTTCTTCTTTTCGTTCTGTTATTTTTTTGAGTAAAAATTTATCTCTTGCTCTTATAATAATTATTCTGCTTTATCAGGTTGCTTCTATGGTTCTAATATCATGGTTCAGAGAAATTAAAAACAATGACCACCCTTCTGAAATCCATGTTATTATGCCTACCTTCCCCAGTCATGTTGGAAAGTGGTTAATGGATTTATTATCTTGTTCTGACCCTGCATTTCCTACAAAGGATTCACTTCTTCCATATTCTGAACTCTCAAGAACATATGGGAAGATGCGCAATGAGGCCAGTCAGTTAGTTCGTGCTATTGAGTCATCTGGTATGTTTGAGAATATATTATCAACTATTAATGTTGATGTAGATAGTCTGAGTGCTGATGGGGCAATCAATTTGGCATCAAAATTGCCTCTATGTGATAGTGCTGGGAATGACTCTACGGAACGAAACATTGTCGATGATATTGAATCACCAAAACACAGACTCTTAACAACTGCAGGGTATCTAAAATGTGTACAGGTATCTACATGTTTTGATAATAATATCTTTGTGATATCAACTGTGCTACTTCTAACTATGTAACTTTAAGAATTTTGTTCTTTTGATCACATTACGTAATCGTCAAGCTATGTTGTGCCATAAACTTGCATGATATTATCTTTTCCGCTGTCACTGATGTATTCATTATGCACTTTAGATGTCAGGACCCTGGGTGATATGTTTACTCAATGGAATAGACATTCTTTATATTATCTATTTGACACTTGTTTGTTTGATGGAATAATCTGCAGAGTAACTTGCATATTACTGTGTCTGCTTTAGTTGCTGCTGCAGTTGTCTGGATGTCAGAGCTTCCTGCACGTCTTAATCCAATCATATTACCTCTTATGGCTTCAATCAAAAGAGAGCAGGTGTTTTAAGCTTCTCGTCTCCTATTTGTTTCCCTTTTTTTAAATTGCAAACCTTATTTATTACTGAATTCTATAATTTCTTGTTTTACTTTTTGAAGGAGGAAATCTTGCAATATAAAGCTGCAGAAGCACTTGCGGAGCTAATATATCGTTGTATTGTGCGTAAGCCTAGTCCAAATGATAAGTTAGTCAAGAATATTTGTAGTTTGACATGCTTGGATCCTTTTGAGACTCCACAAGCTGGAGTCATCAGTTCTATGGAGATGATTGATGATCAAGATTTCCTTTCCTTTGGGAATAACACGGGAAAGCAAAAGTCAAAGGTTCACATGCTGGGTGCTGGTGAAGACAGGTCAAAAGTTGAGGGCTTTATTAGTAGACGGGGTTCTGAACTTGCATTGAAACATTTGTGCAAGAAATTTGGTGCCTCCTTATTCGAAAAGCTTCCAAAACTGTGGGATTGCCTCACTGAAGTTTTAATGCCTGGAAGCCCTGCAGATGAACTACAAATTTCTGAGAGTATTCAGTCTGTGAAGGATCCTCAAGTCCTGATTAACAATATTCAGGTAAATATCCAAATAAGTTTATCATTTTGATGTACATGTGGAAAGAGGACACTAAGATTGGTCCTCTGTTATGTCGCACAGACTGTTAATTTAGTCATGGGGTCCATTGTTATCACAGCACAATATTTGTACGTACTGTATCCATGGATCAAAGCATTTTTTACAGGCATGGACAAATGAAAGGACTAAAGGATTTGTTCTTACTTCATTGGTCTCTATTTTTCTCTCTATGAATTTTTCACTCATTGACACATACACATACACATGCACACCCAGAGATTTTAAACAAAGCTAATTTGTAGCCGATCTTATTGGCAAAGGGGTATTTGTATGATTGTCAATATTGTAGAATAGACATTTTGTTAAATTTTCTCTTTTTTGAGCAAGTATAACAATGTGCCTATATTTTTTATCAATAAAAATATTGGTTTCAACTTTCTAGATTGTGATACCTTCTACTTGAGCTTACGTTTGTTAACTTTTTTTCATTTATGATTTGCAGGTTGTACGTTCTGTTGCCCCTTTACTGGATGAGACATTGATGCCTAGATTACTTACTCTTCTGCCTTGCATTTTCAAATGTGTTCGGCATTCCCATGTTGCGGTTCGATTGGCTGCTTCAAGGTGTGTTACTTCAATGGCCAAGTCAACTACAAAAGATGTAATGGCTGCTGTTGTTGAGAATGCTATTCCAATGTTGGGGGATACCACTTCTGTCCATGCCAGACAAGGTGCTGGCATGCTTATTAGTTTGCTCGTTCAAGGATTGGGCATGGAGCTGGTCCCTTATGCTCCTTTATTAGTTGTTCCTCTTCTTCGGTGCATGAGTGATATAGATTTCTCTGTAAGACAGAGTGTAACACGCAGTTTTGCTGCCTTGGTTCCACTTCTTCCATTAGCACGTGGTCTACCCCCTCCGAGTGGACTCAATGAGGATCTAACAAGGAATGCGGAAGATGCTAAATTTTTGGAGCAACTGCTTGATAATTCACATATTGATGATTACAAGCTTTATACTGAATTGAAGGTGACTCTGAGGAGGTTTGTATCACCATCCTTAAATCATATTTTAGATACTGGCTCATCATATGAATGTTAATAGTTGCATGTCTTGTGCTAATTTTTCCTGCTATACATATTTTTCATCGGTGCAATTCAAAAACTGATAATGAAGAAAACTAGTAAAGCTCATTTACATTTTGCCTTTGTTTGACAAACCTAACAATAATCATGCCTTCTCACCATATTTTCTTTTATCTGTAAAATTTAGCATGTCATGTCCAAGTCAACATCTCGGCATCCTTTCTTCCCTTGGCAGATCCAAAATTGATCACACCTTAAAAACATGCTTGTTCTTTGACTCTTTTTAACATTGCTTAGGGTTTCTACATGAAAGCTATTGAAGCTCAGTCTTTCCCAGTGGTCAAAATGGTGAAAGCTGCTGAAAAAAAATATCCTTCTGCCTGATTCCTTATGATATACTTCTGTTTAGTTGACTGGGAAAAGAAATGGCAATAATGTGGAGATGACTGAATTATTGAATGAATTAAAGCTCCAAATCAGTCTTTTTTTAGATCCAATCTTAGCAACTGGCTTTGTTAATGATGACATTAGATCTATATCTCCTTTGAGATACAATTTGAACTGTAGATTGTAGGTGTTTGGGCACAATGTCATGGTGATTGAAGGATTCATAGAGAGGGGAGGATTGGTAGATATCCTTTCATCTGTGGCATAGGTGGGGTATTATATGTGAAGTCTGCTTGTTGCATGGATAAGAAAAGGGGCTTTTTTATAATTTAATATTGTAGTATCAAGCATGTCTGAATTTGGCCTGAGATGTTGTTACTTGGTGAATATTTTTAATGAAGTGGCATAAGTCGCATAATTAGCCACAAAATCTTTGGACTTGATTTCAAGAAACAAAATTTCATTGACCCTGTTGAAAAGTGTTTACATCCCTTTGAAGACCATTGTTAGCTCCATTTTTTTATTAATTTTTATTAGGAAGTTCTGTAGAAGCAATATTATCCACCTCCATATTTCCAATCCCTTGAGATTCAGGTAGGCAAAGTTTATGAGCCAGTATGGAACTATAATATATAGGAGTGCAGTTTTGCTAACTGGAAATATTCATATATAGAGTACAACCGCATTTATAATCAAAAGTGTCTTGAAAGTTTGAGTGAGTAATGATCCCTCTGTGCCGAGCTTTAATCTTCTTCATCAAATTTTTCACTTTTTCCTCCCTTGGACATAGTTCATGTCATTTCAATTGTTAAATCATAATCCTGGTGAATTAAAACCTTGGCTACATCGAAAGGTGACGAGGAAAAATTCTCAGACTTGTTCCATGACTCTAGCTTTGATGTCCTCAGAAGTGACTCCCTTTTTTGGTTACATGAAGTTTTTTTCTCTTTATATGCTTCTCTCTTTTGATCTGTATGTAGATGTGCATGTGCACGTGCGTGCATCTCTTAAATGAAACTGGGATAATATGACTTTGGCTTTCAGGTATCAGCAAGAGGGTATAAATTGGTTGGCTTTCTTAAAACGTTTCAAGCTCCATGGAATCCTCTGTGATGATATGGGACTTGGTAAGACATTACAGGCATCAGCAATTGTCGCTTCTGATATAGCTGAGTGTCGCAACAGGGGGGAGAATGCTCGGCCATCATTAATTGTTTGTCCATCAACACTTGTTGGACATTGGGCGTTTGAGATAGAGAAGTATATTGATGTTTCTATAATAAGTACCCTACAATATGCTGGTTCTGCTCAAGAACGCACGTCTCTTAGAGAATGTTTTGACAAACATAACGTTATCATCACATCATACGATGTGGTTCGCAAAGATATTGATTTCCTCGGGCAGTCTTTATGGAACTATTGTATTTTGGATGAAGGGCACATAATAAAGAATGCGAAATCTAAAATTACAGCTGCAGTGAAACAGTTGAAAGCCCAACATCGCTTGATACTCAGTGGAACACCAATTCAGGTTAGACATGTGCCCAAAAATGGACTGAAAATTACAATACTATTTTCCTGACAGTGAATTACTTTCATTGCAGAACAACGTAATGGATTTATGGTCTCTATTTGACTTTTTAATGCCAGGGTTTCTTGGTACTGAAAGACAAGTAAGTATTCACTGTTTTTATTTGTCGCTTCCATTATCTACAATCTATTTTCAGTGTATAGGGGCCAATTGAGGTGGATAGAATCTGCAAATATTTGCTTGGTGGTCTTTACTTTAATGTTAGTAAAATCCGGACATATTTAACCTTGATGATACTATGTCTGTGCCTTGAAATTCAGATGCAGTTACCTATCTTTATGCAATTTTGTGCCTATGTTCACTCTACCTTTCCTTCGTTTTTTTTTTTTTGGCACTTGGTGAAATGTCTGAAGCGTACTTGATGGTTGCTCCATGTTTGAGGCGCTTGAAGAAAATCTACTGAAATTCATGTTCAGCTCTAGACTTTTATTTTTGGTCTCTAGTAATTTTCGATGTCGTCTTTAAATTGTGAAACTGCTTCTCTGCTTGAAGATCTTTAGTTTCGTAACTATAAATTCAAGACATTTTTAACCTCATACTGTCTACTTTTGCTTGGATTTTCAGTCCTGTCATGAATGGTTTAACTTGTGTATATGTAACTGTTTGCCCTCTTTTTTTTAATGGAACTTCTGAACTATACTTATGAAACAATTACTGCTTCTTTGAGGCTCTTGCAGAAAATTCTGTAATCTACTAAACATTTATATTTAGCACTATTTTTCCTTTGTAATTTTTCGTAGTTGCTATACATTAGGAAATTACTTGCTGGCAAATATAATCTGTTCTAAATTCATGAAAGCAATAATCATTTGTTGTGAGCATTGAAGAGTCTTGCCTGATTTCTTAAAATATGACTAAGAAAATATTATTGTATTCCAAATGGTTTGGTTGTTTCTCACTGGATTTGCTTTTCTACGTATTACAAAATTAATGCTGCAGATTTGATTGTCATTCTAGTTTCTAAGAAATTGCTCTCACCTAATGCTTGATTACTCCATCTGCATTTCTGATTTCGTCATCTTTATTCGACTATTGATTCAATGTTTTCTTTGCAGTTCCAAGCCACTTATGGAAAGCCTTTGCTTGCTGCTAGAGATGCCAAGTGTTCTGCCAAGGACGCAGAAGCTGGGGTACTTGCTATGGAAGCATTGCACAAGCAGGTGATTTTTTTTTTTTCCTTTTTTTTTTTTTTTTTTGCTTGTGTCCTTTTGTTCCCTTTGTCAGCACATTGCTCCTTCTTCTGTTCCACTTATTGCCATATGCTGTTTTATGTGACAGGTCATGCCTTTTCTCCTTCGACGGACAAAAGATGAAGTTCTGTCAGACTTGCCAGAGAAAATTATTCAAGACAGATATTGTGACCTGAGCCCTGTCCAATTAAAACTCTATGAACAGTTTTCAGGTTCACATGTTAGACAGGAGATTTCAACTATTGTAAAATCAGATGAGTCAGGACATTCTGAAGGAAATGTTGATTCACCAAAGGCATCATCACATGTTTTCCAGGTAATATGAAATGTCATGCTTTCTACTTTCCGCAAATATTTTGGGGTTGATATCAGTTTTTGAGAAGTTAACATGTGCCGTATATGTTTCAGGCACTTCAATACTTGCTGAAACTCTGCAGTCATCCATTGCTTGTTGTTAATGAAAAGATGTCTGAATCACTCGCGTCCCAACTGTCTGAAATCTTGCCTGCAAGTTCTAATGTGATCTCAGAATTACATAAACTCCATCATTCTCCAAAACTAGTTGCTCTCCAAGAGATATTAGAAGAGTGTGGTATAGGCGTAGATAGTTCAAGTTCTGATACTGCTATGAATGTCGGTCAGCACAGAGTTTTGATATTCGCTCAGCACAAGGTAAGGGATGAACCATGGTCATTTTATGTTCTCATAATGGCTGTTCAAGTGCTCTTGTATGTTTTCTTTCTAACAGCGTCGTCTCATGCAGGCTCTTCTTGACATTATTGAAAGAGATTTGTTTCATTCCCATATGAAGAGGTAAGTGCTCTTTCATTCTGTGAAGTTCTGTACATAATAGACGCATTTTATTCCTGTACTTAACATAGACCAGTATTGTGGGAAGCTCTAAAGAGGGACATATTGCATTCTTGTTGTCTATCTTCTAAATCTTGTGTTCCTAAAATTTTAATATTAGTTTCATATTTTTTCCTTTGACGGATGCTTCTTGAACTTTGCATGACTGCATAGTCTCTGTTTATTGTTTTTGGAAGTAATAAGGTGTCCTTAACCTCCAGAGAAATCATCATTTTAGTCTGGCAGTAGAAAATATTCTGAAAAGATAAATTTTCCTTAAGAATTGAGCTGAAGAACTCAATCATTAATGGACCCCCCTTTTTATAAAATTATTGGGTCACCAACAAGATATGATTTGTTTAATGATGGTAAAAAAACTGAAAGGTGTCTTACTTCTGTATTCACATTCTTATCTGATCGAGATCTGCTTGTGAAATTGAATGGTTGTGAGAAAAATAAGAATATGGAATTGAATTCTGTTTGAAGTTGATGATAGCTGGTTGTGTTTATGCACTTAGATGTAACTGTCTACTATTCTCGTGATTCTATCATGATTTTCCCATTTTATGTTAGATTAATTTAATCTTTTTATAATTGCGTCTAGTTCTTTTTTCCTAGTATGTTTATGTTAGATTAATTTAATCTTCAAATTGCGTCTACTTGAGTCAACTGTGGAAAGAAGATATATTTATTGGAGAACTCAGCAGAAACATGATCATGGGATTTACCTATGTTTGCATCAATAGATTCTCATGTTTCTAATATATTTACCTGTGGGTTTGAAGCAGTGTTACATACTTGCGGCTGGATGGATCTGTTGAACCAGAAAAGCGTTTTGATATAGTAAAAGCTTTTAATTCAGACCCTACTATAGATGCCTTGTTGCTTACAACACATGGTAAGATTGTTCTCTCTATCCGGTTGTTTTGGTGCGTATAACATTGGTTAATCTATTCCTCTCTTTACCCTTTATGCAGTTGGTGGCCTAGGGTTGAATCTGACATCAGCAGACACCCTCGTTTTCATGGAGCATGACTGGAATCCAATGCGTGATCATCAGGTAAGAATTCACTCTGGCTGTATGTTTCCCCATTTTCATTGGTCTAGACAGTGTCACCCATTTTTTTTTTTTTTTATGTGGAAATGTCATTGTACTTTGACAAAAAAATCCCAAAATAGGTTCTTCTACTTCATGCAAGCTAGGCAAAGTTTTTGGCAACTGAAAATTAAATGACCTACTTCAATTTGCATGGAAGCTATATTATGCAAATCTGCCATTCGATATGGACTGCAGAGTGAGCAAAATAATTTTTATGAAATTTGAATTAGCAACATACCAGCGAGAGTGGTGCATTTCAGTTTAGCAGTTGACAATTTTGCTTGCAATACTAGTAGATAACTCAAGGATGAAAACAATGTTTCAATGGTCAACTAGCTTATGCCTTTTGCAGCTGGATCTCTTTCTGTGACTGCATCAGTTTGTGCACTGTCCTGTTTGTATTGCCTCCGTAGTAATATGATATTGTTAGATGCATGCGTTGTGTTTTGTTTCCACACCTGTGAGATTATGGCTGTTAGTGTCAAGATTTACATCAATGCTTATGGTATAATTTTCATTATCACTGTCAGGCCATGGACAGGGCACACAGATTAGGTCAAAAGAAAGTTGTGAATGTCCACCGTCTCATCATGCGCGGCACACTTGAAGAGAAAGTTATGAGTCTGCAAAAGTTCAAAGTATCAGTTGCCAATGCTGTTATCAATGCAGATAATGCCAGCCTGAAAACAATGAATACAGACCAATTACTTGATTTATTTGCATCGGCGGATAACAATACAAAGGTAGTTATATTTATAAGTCCAGTGTGCTTGCTTTGTGGAAATTTTTGTAATGTTTTGGACATGTCAAATATAGAATGCACAATTTACTCATTAATCTTTATTGCTTGTCCCAGGGAACAATGGCCTCAAAACGATCTGACAGCAATGTAGATGGAGATCCGAAATTAATGGGCACTGGAAAGGGTTTGAAAGCCATCCTCGGGGGACTGGAAGAACTTTGGGATCAATCACAGTACACAGAAGAATACAACCTGTCGCAGTTCTTAGCAAAGCTTAACGGGTGAGTACCACGCAGCTGCCCATGTGTACAAAGTGTATATTTATTGTTGAGCTAGGAAAAAAAATTTTGACACTAATAATATCAGGTTTCTTTTTCTCTATTTTTGCCATTTTTCTTTCCCCAAATCTATTTCTTATTATTATAATATCGATACTTGATCAAAAGAAAATATCTTAATGCGGGAGGGTGGGGAAGAAGAAGACGGTTTTTGTGGTTGGTTTCAATTCCCTATGCCGAGGGATGTTGAAAATGTCAACCCAAAATGCATCCATCATATGGGAAAATGAAATTGTAAAGTTGGGAACATTGTACATACGATCAGCTTTCTTTTTATTATTATTATTATTATTATTATTATTATTATTATTATTATTATTATTATTTTAATACGAAAGTTCTTATTTTATTTGATTTTTCTTTATATATCGATGTGTTCATGCTCTAGAACCGTATGAATATGGAGTTAAAGCTAAATAGTATTCTTTTCTTGATTCATAATAAAAGCTTAAATTTCAAGCCAAACTCTTTACACCTGTACAAGTTCCAGCTTATGCTTTTGTTATTGTTGATGTTTTTCCACCTAAATCGATGTCCCCTTTCCATTGTCTTCATTGTGCTTTCTTTCTTTGTATATTTGTATATTTTTTAAATGGTACTTGTATTCTCCCAATTTTTAAGACACTGGTTCTAACTTTATTCTTGTCCGTGATTGTGGATCAAGCATAAGGTTGTTGACTTTTGATGCCACAGCTTGATTTACAAAAACAATCCTTCTATCATGAATCATTTGATATGAATATTAAATTTGTTGCATTTTTTGTTATATAATCATGAGAAATATAAATTACATGAGAGCTTGACATTTGAAGCAAAATTCATCATTGAGCTCCTTTTTTACAATTAAATTTTCTATCTTAATCATGTTTATAACACAATTCAATACTCAATTATCATATTAAGCGAATGTTAGTCTTCAGTTTGTTGGATAACACTATTTACAAATTTCACGTAAGTAAAAGATATTACTTAATCTAACAAGTCAAACTTAAAATTTGAAGTTGGATGTTATCAATAATTTTCTTAATTTCCTTTTAAATTAATACCTAATTTTTAAGGGCTTTTTTTTTTATTTTATTAAATAGCACATAACTCTCTTTTTCTTTTTTTCTTTTTTTTTTTTTTTCTTCGGGTGAAACAAAGAAAGCAGGAAATAAAAGAAAACAGCTTCAAAACTCTAATACAGACAAGGGACAAGCTTCACTATCTTGTCTTTATGTACGTGCTGACAAAAGTCCTCTGAAGGAATGTGAATAACCTGCTACCCTATAGGAACAATGTGGGCCAACCAAGCTAATTAATGCGCTAGTCTATCTCCTTCTTGCATGACATGTTAATAAATATAATGTCATACGGATTTTCTTATTACTTACGTCGTTAAACTGAAAATATCCTCAGAATCTTCTGAGTTAATAATTTAATATAAATCAAAAGATACAAATAATTTAATGGTAAGAATTTCAATTCATGAGATGACAACTTAATATGCCAATAAATTACATGTGTCATGTGAACGACAAGACAAGTTGTGAAGAGATTAAAGGAAATGGTAACATGTGCGTTCATTGTTTGCTTGTGCACCCAAAGGACCCAACACTGACAAAGGATTATTAGAATCATATAGAAACAAATTAGGTTGTCTTAAACACACGTAGGGGTGAGCATGGACCGGTTCGGTTTAAAAACCGAATCAAAAAACCGATCCAAAAAACATTGTATTTTATAAACCAATCCGATCCAAACTAAATTTTGGTTCAGTTCAGTCCAAACCGAACTAATTCGGTTCAGTTCGGTTTGGACTAGCTCGAACCAAAAACATCAACTTTTTTTTTAAAAAAAATCAAAATAAAAATTTTATATAAGTAGTTTGTTTAAAAAAAAAAAAGAAATACAAAAAAATTAACTTAAAAAAAAGTAATACTAAATAATACTATTATATCACAATAAAATACTAAAATTCTCTTTCAAATCTCAGGTTTTAACAACTATAAATTAGCATAAAAAAATCACAATATAGAACTATAAAAGAATATAATATCTAAAATTCTCTACAATTAGTATATATTAATTTTATAATTAATTTTAATATTTTACCAATTACTCGGTTTTTTGGTTTTTTTGGTTTTGAACCGAACCGAACCGAAGTCCAAACTTCTTCATAACTTAAAACCAAACCAAACCAAACCAAACTATGAAATGGATCGGTTTGGTTCGGTTTAGATTTTCGGTTTTTTGACATTGGTTCGGTTTTGCTCACCCCTAAACATAGGGGAATCTAGAAAAGGAGGGGAACGAGGCCACAATGTTCTCTTCAAAGAGAGGGTTTATTCATCGTTACACTTGTGGAATAATGGCAATGACAATGAGAATCAATCGTCAAGAGATTAATAAGATATTACAAGAAAAATAAACAGTCGTCAAGAGGTTAATAAGAAATTATCTTTATATCGAGACTAATATTACAAGAGTTGTTTGTTAATACATTCATTGCTAATTAGTAGTAAGGTGCTAATTGACAAAGAAAAATCTACCTCATTTAATACGTTTGTATTGTCAATTCCTAAGGAAAACTGTGTAATTACTTACTGATGCTGCTGAGTAGAAATCCACTGAATTGAGATTGTTCCATTGATGGTTCAATCGGATATTCCTGCTTGAACACTAAAACAATAAAAGAAGTGTCGGTTGTCCTAATTGAGGATACTACGATGCTTATCACAAAGATGGTATGAATCAACCTTAAGGGATAGTTCTTTATATAAGTATGTGGAACTCAAAATTCCACTAGAATAAGAGGAGCATTTTTGCTTGTTTAGGAAATTATATTTATGCTTGGAATGCAACTTGCCAATATAGAAAATAAGTTAAAAATTAGTCTAATGTTTAAACAAGAATTCCTAGAATGATAAGCGTCTTATTCTCCTATTTAGGCGAGAAGTGCCTTATCTAGCTCGTTTAAGGATAAATAGCTAAAGAACCAGACCGACATCGAATATAATTTAAAACTAGACCTAAATTTGGTTCAATGCGTAGGATCTTTTCTAGGTTTAGTTTGATGATAGTCGCTATATCAGAAGCCCTACCTAAGAGTCTGGTTAAGTCTCTTAAGGATTAATGCAAGACATTTATACATTTTTGAAAGCCTCGTCCCTATTCGTTGACTAACACATATCACTTGGTGCGTCGAAACGTCACATAAAATGTAGAAGAGGCCTCTTCAACTGTCATTTTGGTTCCACCTCAAAAAGAACTCTCCCTCTTCTATTATTCTGAAGAACTTCTGCAGCTTCACTTGAGAATTTCATCTCAAACTTTCAAGTCACTATTGCTTCCTAAAAACCAGTAAGTTTCTTTTTCCTTATTTCTTTTTGTGCAGCATTTTGAAGTTTTTTTTATGTATTTTCCTATTTATAGAACCTTCATCTATCATCCATGTCTGCTAGTTCGTCTAGGACCCTCTCTGCATCTTCTTGAGCCCCTAGAATCCAAAAAGACAACTTTATTTCTTCTAACAAAGATGAACAAAAAAAACAAAGACTTTCACACCAAAATTGGAAAAAGGATCTCTAAATGACCACTAAAAAACTAAAAACCTTAACTGACGAGTTTAATTGGTTAACTAAAGATGAGATCCTTATTCTAACTGAGGACCAAAGAGTCCACTCCCTATCAGAAGGATACTTCTCTATCTATTCCTACCAAGTGAAGTTTGAATTCTCCTACCCTTTTCTAGTAGGTCTTACAAGTGTCCTCCTAGAGTCGGATATATGTTCTGCCCAAGTACACCCCAATGCTTAGGAAGAGCTTTCTACTTTTGTATTGGTTTTGCATGAACTACGGTTTTTGCTTGATTGGACCCTTTCTTCACTATATGCCATCTTTCTATTCACAAGAGGAATGAAGACCATCTTACTTTTTGTAAAAAAAGACACCAATAAATTAAACGATGGGAGCATGTCACCTCTAAACAATTAGATACAATTCTTCTTAGACTTCAAGATCTAGGAGATTGGTAAAACTCGTCCCAACTGCCTTGTCATTATAGTACTTGTCAAAGCTTTTGGTTCCTTTTATGCCTTCTAAGAAAGATAAATCCAACCTTGCCTACTTGAGCTGCCTTCCTGATGACTACGAGGACGTTCAACCAGCCAAGTAGGCTTACTTATCCACATACCTCTAGTCTAATGGGATGATAAGAATGGAATCATTTGCCTCATCAATCTTGAACCCTCTGATTCACAAGTCATTCTTTTTAACTGATTTTTTAAAAAAAAATTTCTCAAAAGAATGTCTAACTTACTGGCTCTTTATAACATTTGCACCACTCTAGTGAGGAAGAAAGGCTCGAAGAAGAAAGTGTCTTCCGCCGATATGAACCTCCGAATATCCAATGATCACCATCTAACCACATATCAGGGCATTGCCATCTCTATCACTGTTACTAGTGATGCTCATCTGGCCATATCTTCTGCTAAAAAATGAGGCAGAAATCCGTAAAAGGAAGTCTTTCGAGATGACACAAGAGCAAGACAAGAAAAAAAGGAATAGGAAGAAGGTTTTTGTAGTAATTTCTTTACCCTATTGCTTTTGCCTTTGTGTTCTTCCTAAGATTTAACATTCTTATTGCCTTTTTCTAGGCCCATGTTATAACTGCAGGACCGAGCTCCGATCTACCTCTTCCTCGCTTTGGTTAAATCAATACAACCAAGAGGTCTCCATTCAAGATGATGTAGTCTTGAATGACCTCTGGTTAGGATTGGAATTTTCTAGCTGATGTCGCAAGTGTTGTGAAACTCAATCTCCACGAGTTTGTTAACTCCTTCACTCGCAGCTTCTTCGAGGTAACTCGCTTATCTTTACCTTTGTAATTTCTATTTGGCTTTTGGATTCTTCATCTTATTTTATTTGCTTTTACTTTGTCTTAATATGATTTTTAGAGAAAATCATAAGAGAATAGTAAAGATTATATGAATCAAACATAAAGGGCTAACTCTCTTTATATATGCCTGAGGACTTACAGTTGCATTAGAACAAGAGCAACATCTTTGCCTATTTAGGAATTAGATTCCAACTTAGAATGCAACTCATATGCATAGGACACACACAATTAGTCTCTTTTTTAGATAATAACTCTTAGGCATTTTATCCTCCTATTTGGCCAAGAAACAAGTTTCTAGCTTGTTTAAGTATAAATAGTTAAAAGACCGAACCTACATTCGACATAATGTTGGAACTGGACCTATGTTCAGTTTAGTGCTCAGGACCTTTTAGAGGTTTGGTTTGATGTTGGGCGGACCAATGCATTGGAAATATCCGATTGTCGCATTACCAATTGAATTTTTTTCATTTCTCTTGCTTTACTTTCTTGTAAGTGGGTCAATTTTATACTTTTTCTTGCTAATCTATTGGTATTTTTCCATTTTCTTATAGTAAAGGGTCACCCTAATATTATCTTTAATTCATTCTTAATAAAGTCAAATGTTGTCTTTTTAACAATATCACTTTTATATTTTGGAAGTGTTACTTGTTAAATGTTTTTTGAGCCGGTACCATAATATACTCTGTATATATTATAATTTTAAATTTCTAAATCAAGAGATGCCTATTGAAACCACTAAAATGTAGCTAAATGGGCAATATTATTATGGAAATTCCAGAAATTTAGCAATCATAACTTAAGCATTTTTAGTTATTGACGATTTTAAAGGATCAGCTTTATGGTTTGTAGATTGTCAAGTTAGCATTATTAGAAGATCAACAAATCATGTTGGTTATTAATCTCTTCTTGCACGAGCTTCTGGTTCCATATCTGATCAAGGCGTATGGTATAATGTGTTTCCTTTTTGTAGCTAAGAGTTATTAGTCTTGGATTTTTTCTTAAAAAAAGACTCAAGTATTTTTTATTAAATAAACTTAATATTGCTTTAAATTTTACACATTAATAGTAACAATGTTGAGTAACTTTTTCTAATATTAACAGCTAAATTAACAACCTAAAAATCTTGATGGCACAAATTAGCTATTAGATGTCAAGTATTTATTATTATCATCATTGTTAAATAAAAGGTTAATGGTAAGTAATTTTTTTTAAACAAATGAAAATTTTATTAAACCTAAAAAATATGAGTAATACAAACAGTGGGAGAGAAAGACAAAACCCTAATTGCCTCATTAGAAAGACTAGCTCTAGCTAGATAGTGAGAAGCTACATTAGCTTGCCTATGGATCCAAGAAAAAGTACAAACAAAAAAGTTTAAAGCAATCAATTTACACTTTTAAATAATTATGCAAAATAGGAGTTGAAATGATAATTGTTAATCGGTGCATTATAGACAATAGTCAAATCCAACTCCAAGATAACATGAGAGAGCCATAGGGGCTTCTATTGGAAATTTAGTTGATTATTTGTCAATTTTGAGCTTAATTGTCTTATGGATAGATTGAATTTTGAATAATGTGAATACATCATTCTATTTCACTCAATGAGATATTTTCAACAATATATAATATACTCAAAATGGATAAATGGTGAATACAAAATCGATGCTCAAAAGTTACAAGTTGGAGGAAATTGGATTAGAAATCTAATGTCCCACATGGTCTCTTTTGCATGTGTAGGAGGATGCGAATCTAACCCTAATGGGTCCATAGGCGACATGAATGTCGAATATAATTAGGCCATCACGGGCATGCCTCCTTATGGCCTAGACAATTTATTATATTTTTTGGATAGAAAATTATTTATTAAATTGGAATTAATATTGTAATTCTGAAAATATTTTTAGACATCAATGACACTAATGACCATGGTTGTAAAATCCGGACTAGACTGGCCATTTCAACAAGAACCAATAGGCTAGCCGATCCGAAAGAGCACAAACTCATGGGTCCACAAGACCCGAGAAAAACCTAGCCACCCAACTGAGTTAACCACTGACCCAAGAAACTAGTACCGTTTTATAGGTTAACTTGGTCTGAAATTTTATTTAAAAGAAAATAATTTTAAACCCTTTACAAATAAATATTTATTAGGGGTTCTTAGCAAAATACGCTAATTTGGCCGCATAATTTATTTGTTACTCCATAAACTAAAACTTCAAAATACCTCAAAAACTTTTCAAATTTTATTATATACGAGATTTTTTTGGCAACCAAATACCTTTATTGTCTCTACTTTTCTCTCTCCTCTTTTATAATTTAAACTTAATTCGTCATCTATTTCTCAATCCGTTTACTGTTTCGTCATGCAACTCTATAAAGTTTTTTTCCCTTTTTTTCTCTTCGAAATGAGATCTATATGTATATATATTTTCATCTTTTTTTTGTATTGGGTTTTTATATTAAAAACATATCAACAAAGTATCAAAAAGGTATTAACGCATGATACTGTCATGATACTACTTATTGACAAAGTATCTGCTAGTGTATGCCCTAGTCCTAAGGTATTGTATCTCATATTGTATTCCACATTGTGTTATTAATAAAAGGCATAATTTGTTTTATTAATTTTTTGTGCAATTGATAGTGACAAAGAATCCATTAATTGTATTTATACTCGTGATCGGTAATTTTCTCCACATAGTAAGATTGTAAGGAATGAACACAGTTATAAAAATATCCTTAGTCTATTAGAGTCATAGGAATGATATTAAATAAAGACTAGCATGTGCCTTGATTATATGATGGTGTCTTACCAATTATTAGACATAGAATGTCAATCAAGGACATGGGTACTTATTAGGTTACATGGTACTAGACCGATCCACTATTGAGAACACCATATGGTCCCTATGTCATAGGTAGTTCTCAAATAGTACTTATATTAGATCCTTAGACCTGATATCTCTATGGCCCTAGATGTGAACTCACATACTTTGACGTACGCCTAACTGGTCTATAACAAGGTGCTAGTATGGGTACGGTTGGGTATGCTAGTGATCATGGTAGGACTAGTTTGGATGTAAAAGGATATGCCACTATGTTAACTCAGAATAGATATCGCTACAAGCATAGGTGCTAACTCGTATACTTTGACGTGCGCCAACGGGCTTGTAACAGGGTGCCAAGTATGGGTACGGTTGGGTATGCCAATGAACATGCTAGGAATGTGAGTGATGTGAAGGGATTTGCCTCTCTCTTCATTGAGCGCTGATATCATTGGCCTCTTGATGAGTAGAACTGATAAGAGTGTGGCCACACCCAAATAAGGAAATGACTGGGTAATCACTTATTTGTGAACATCAGTCTACTCCCACTTCAGCTTATGGGCCTTAAGGTATTAGTCCGACTGCCAATATGCGATGAACCTACAAAATTACACATAAAGACGTCTAAACAGGATTTTCACGGACTTAATCATAATATATATTGGATATATATTATATTTATATTGAGCATATTGTTAATTATATTCATAGACTTTATAGTAAAGTCAAGATTGATATAATTAACAAAGGGAGAAGTTTTATTTCAACCTATTAATCTAATTATCTAGTGTAATTAAATTAAATGGATGAAATAATTACTCAATATAAATATATGGGTTATATTTATAATTAAAAGAGAATTTAATTACATTGAGGTTAATTTAATTTAATTAATTGAGTTTAATTTATGCAATTGGATTTTATTATATAATTATGATTTAATCTAATTAAATTAATTAAATTCATTAAATCAAGTTAAGACATAAACCTAATTCTAATTAAACTTGAATTATGTACATGGGTATAAAAAGCAAATTTTTCTCCTAAAACCCTAAGGGAAAAATTCGGCAAACACCTATAAAGAGAGAGGGTTTTTGCCATAGGGAAAAATAGGGAAGAGCTCTATTTTTGTTTGACGCTGGCACGTGAATCCATTCCGTAAATATCCGTGTGCGTGAGGGTGGAGGAGCTTCGTGGAAAAACAAGTTCTAGTATTAAATCTTAATGCGAGGATGGCATAGGTGAGAATTGAATCTTCTTTCTTGTTCTTTCTACTGTTTTTATTCCATAATCCAGGCAAATCGTTCTTATCACGGGTTGGAGTGCAAAACGGAATCGCTTTTGTTTCGATAAAAGTTTTTATTTTGCACCGAGAGAATCCCAACAGTATCAACACAGTTTTACCAAGGTATCAACATAGTATCAATGCATGATACTGTCATGATACCTTCATCATACTGCTTATTAACAAAGTATCAATACAGTATTATGAATGTATCAACACAGTATCATAAACGTATCAACACAGTATCGTGAACTTATCAACACAGAATCATGAAGATATCAACACAGTATCATAAAAAAGTATCAAGAGGTATCAACACTATATCATAAAAGTATTAACACAATATCAACACATGATACCTTCATGATATTACTTATTAATAAAGTATCAACATATTATCATGAAGGTATTAATGTAGTATCATGGAAAGGTATCAACAAAGTAAAATGAAGGTATGAAATAGTATCATGAAGATATCAACATAGTATCAATGCATGCCACTATCATGATACCTTCATGATACTATTTATTCATAAAGTATCAACACATTATCATGAAAAGGTATCACCAACGAATTGTGAAGATATCAACATGGTATCAATGCATGATACTATCATGATACCTTCATGATATTGCTTATTAGTAAAGTATCAACATAGTATCTGAAAAAAATCAACAAAGTATCATGAAGGTATTAACACATGATACTGTCATGATACTGCTTATTAGCAAACTATCGACATAGTATCATAAAGGTATCAACACACTATCATGAAAAAGTATCAACAAAGTATCATGAAGGTATTGATATAGTATCATAAAGGTATCAACGAATGACACTGTCATGATACTTTCATGACATTACTTATTAACAGAGTATCAACACATTATCAACTCATGATACTATATTGATACCTTGATGATACATTATTGACACCTTTTTCATAAAACAACCAAAGATATAAAAAAAAAAGAGAAAAATATATATACATATTATTGAATCGTGTTTCGATGATAACAACAAAATGGAAAAGTTGACAAATATAATAAATAAAAAACATATTTACTTGAATATTATTATGAATATGTTGTAATTAATAAAAGAGTAAAATATGTCTATTACAAAGAAGATGAAGTTACATGACAAAGAATACCAACAAGTCTTGAACATTTATGAAACATCTGGAGATCAAAGTCTTATAAGCTAAATTGGCTTTGTGAACTCAAGATCTTCTAATAGCTATAAAAGGAGAAAGTGCTTCAAAAGCTATAAGAATCATTAACCTCATGAAGTCATAAAGATGTCAACACATATATTAGCTTTAAGAAGTACAATCTTTATAAGGAGACTACAATTGCAATTATTAATTCAGAGGCTGTAAGCAATGGCTAGTTCTTCTTATGATCTACAAAGCAATGGCCATAATTCCTTCAAGAGCTTATTACAACCGGCATATTCTACTTATAAGCTTGAAACCAACGACCATTTTATCTTTAGGAGCTGCAACGGCTATATCTTCTTCAGGAGGTGATTCCAACAACTATATTTCGCTTTGTGACCTGCTTATAACGGCTACCTCACCTCCTGATGGGCTTCTCCAACACCTATAAAAGGAGATCAAGTTGAAATTGGCAAAGTGGGAGACTTACTTAGCAATATTCACGCATTCAAGCAATTTTATTCAAGTCTTCCACAATTCCTTCAAAGAGAAAAAAAAGAGAAAGCTCCATCTTTGTTTTGTTCATTCAAATATTTATTCAAGGATATTGTATTTTCAAACAAGGTTGTGCGAGGGGTTCACTTTGTTAATTGTGTGAATTAACAAAGTTTATAAAAGTTTGGTGCTTGAGCTTAAAAAAGAATCGAGAAAAGTTTGGTATTTGAGCTTGTAAAAAATACCAGATAAGTTTGGTTATTAAGCTTTGAAAAAGCACCGGAAAAGTTTTGTTACTTGAGCTCGGAAAAAGTAATGGTAGAGATTTGATATTTAGCCTGTAAAAGTATTGAGTGTATTACTTGAACTCGTAAAAAGTAACATAGGCTTATTTCCTGCCCGTAAAGGAAATATTAGTGGAAAATCTTAAGTGGTTGGCTTGGGGACTGAATGTAGACCGGTTGGGTCGAACCAGTATAAATCTCGGTGTCTTCAATCCTCTATTCCTATACTTTTTACATTTATTGCTACTTAATTTTCAGCAATTTAAATTTAATAGCATTATTATTTGAAGACCTTTTTACTTTATCCATCAAATTTATATTCACAAGTTTTAGCATATCAATTCCGCATTTTTGTGAAACTTGTGTTTATTGAAAGAAAATTTTTTTTCTTCAAAAGAACTTTCTAAATTGTTTGCGAAAATTTTTATTTGGTATACAGTACTATTCACCTCCTCTAGTACTATAGCTAGCCTATTTGGGACCGTCACATATGCATCTCATTTTGAAGAGAGAAAATGCAAAAACTTTGTAAAGTCACATGGCAAAAAATAAACGGATTAAGAGATAAATGACAAAATTAAGCTTAAATTATAAAAGAGAAGAGAGAAAAGTGGAAGAATTAGGTATGGACAAAACTAGAGAAAAAAGCGTATTTGAGAAATTGGAAAGGTGTAATGTTGGAAAAATTCTTAAAATCAGCGTATAATTAACAATTTCCCTATTTATTACTTCAAGGCCTCAATATATTAAGAAGCCATTATGTTCTTCTTGACATCCTTATTACTTATATAAGATGGTAAATGATATTAAGATGAGTGATTTTTCAATGTGGGATTTGCTCCCACATTGAAAAATCATTTCTCTACACGTTCTTAAACATTTTCTATAAGAATGAGGCAAATCTCAACTTGAAAAACTACTCCCTTAACACCCTTTGAGCATAATATGTAATGCTAATTATATATATGTAATTCATATTACCAATAACCAATATTATTATGTCGTTTTTTGTGAGATAGTATCGTGTCATTATATATATATATATGTGAAGATATTATAAGCATATTTCTTTTATCTTTTTTTTTTTTTTTTTTTAAATAGTTCATTTGTTTCAATGTTGTTTTAACCCTGGTTGAACCTTTAACCCTTGACTCTCTCTTTTCGGTTCTTTGACAAGTTCGAATTGTATAACCATGCTAATAACAGTTTTAATAAACTTAAAATGTATGTCATTAGTGAGGTTTAATGGTACTAATATGCTAGCTTAATGGCAAATTAATAGCCCATTTATTTTTGCTAGGTTTCTAACTTCCCCCATTGGATCCTATGAATAGTATCTCCTTCTTCAGATTGCAGAGGAATGAAATTTATCTCTCCTCATTCTGTATTTTCAAAATAAGTTGTTAGCCCCTAGGATTGTCAGGTGGTAGCTTCTCCATACAAATGAGTTCAATCAGGGAATACTATTGTATCTGGGAGACAATTTCTCCATATGAGAGAAAGTTTGTATATTTGGTTCAAGTAACCAAACTACCAAAGTGGTTTAGGAGAAATCAGAGACATATATATAATTCAAATTAAATTCTCTTAGTAAGATTGTGGGACTTTTACAGTTCCACATTATATATCTAGAAATATGCAAGTAAATCTAAAGTTTTTCTTTAAAGAAAAAGTAAATCGGGAATTTATGGTGACATAAAATAAAAGGGAAGAAGAAGGGAAAACAAAAACAGAAAGATTTTTTCATTTTTCCAAAACAAATGAATAATGAACTTTGGATAATAATACTTTAGCCAAAATTGTTTATTTGCTAACGGGTGTAATTAGAGGACCTAATTTTTTTTCTTTTCATATGACTTCATCTATAGAATTCCTACAACAACAGTGCAATTCGAATATAGACAAAAATCGCTTAATTATCTCTAAACTCAATAAAGTAGGTGGGTTTACATGGAAAGCGGTTACTTATTTCGCCAAATTAATAATTACCCTTCAACCAAATTTGTTTGGAAATATTAAAATAGATATGGAAATGGACCATAGCCTTTTTTTTTTTTTTCCCCTCTTATTCTTTGTTTGATTGAGGCCAATCATGCTTTTATTTGAGACATTCTTGTTTAGCTTTTTAAAGGATTATTTTTCCGTAGAAATAAAGTATCTGTACACATTTACTTATATGGGTGAAGAAATAATATTAATGATTAAACGAGGTGGAACAAATAGAAGGAGAAATTGTAAGTTTTTTCGTTTTAAAAGATTAATTAATTAAGATATTCTTTATGTGAAATCAAATCATCAATGAAATGGTGCAGTGTAAATGCTAGAAACAGTCTATGAGAAAATGAAACTGATATTTTAATTAAAGCTTGAAAAACAGTGAGTTCATTCAAAGAAGAAGACAAACGGCCATGCAAAATTTTTTTCATATGATTTGATGCCCACTTTACTAAACATATCTTCTACTATAATCGAGAAATTACAAAAGAGTTAATTCAATTCTTCTTCCTTTTTTTAAAGATAATAATAATAATAATAATAATAATGATATAAGTGAACATGAAGTAAGTTAAAATTAAATAAACTTTCAAATTTGTTTTCTACATTATTCATAAACCCAATAGCCAAACTAAAGCTGTTCATAATACATCTCTACACCTTTTCTTCTCATGAATTTTTAAAATCTATGAACAACTTTTCCTTTCTTTCTGTTAAAATCTATCCATTCTCACTATTTTTTTTTTTTTTGGTCATTCATTATATTTATTCTTTTATTATTATTATTATTGGATGATTTTATATCAATAACTAAAAATTGCATGCAAAGGAATCACTATTTTTTAGGTCACGAAGAGATATAAAAATGTGAAATGAAGTATGTGTATAAAAGCTTAATTAGATAATAGAAATCATGTGAATTCAAAGGATTATTCAAAAACGGAAAGGTAAAACGCATTTTACTTCGCGTTATCTTTTATCAAAATCATAATTGGTATTGTGATAAAATTTTTTGAACATATTGGGTACTTGATTTTTTTCATTTTAACAATTTTACGCTCCGTTTAGTGATAGTACTGTGAAACAAAAACTTCTAAATAATTTAAGAGTTATATGGTTTTAATGCTTAAAACTATGAAACAGATACTTCTAATTAATTCGTTTTCTTATCCACATAAATGTTAAAATATTATTGGTTATGATACTTAATTAGTAGAGCATATTACACGCATACAAAATAAGATTAAGTATGAGACTAATAATATTAAAATGAAAAGATAATATGTATTTAATTTGTGCAAAAAATTAATTAGGGACCAATTATAGTTTTAGCAAAAAATTAGAAAACTCAAGATATGTTTTGCTAAACAAAAATGAAATAAAAAAAAATGACTTCTAGCGCTCCTTGTTCTATTAATCAATTGTCTTTTTATCATTTTAAAGTTATTTTTTAACTTTTGTACAATACGAAACTGTATTTATTTTGTATATGATAAATGTCAGAAGAAGCATCTCTAAAACCAGAGCAGCTAAAAGAGTAATTGGATGACACTGGAGAAGAGAAGAGGAGCCGAAAATGTCATATTTTTTGGAAAAGGAGAGGAATATATAAAAGCTCTGCGACAAAACGACTCAACTTACTATAATTATTACGGGTTCACATGGAAGTAATATCACAAATAGTGGGAAATGTATGGAACACGTTTTGGGCCGCGAAATTGACAATTATATTTGTCATTGTCTGTCAGGACATAGATTTCAACTTTTTTACAAAGTACATAAAATTAATTAATGCGACCAAAAAAAAAAAAAAAAAAAACATCAATTAATCCTTACATTACAGATCAACTGCGTACAAAATACAATCATCATCAACGACCGCAATCCAACATGTTCTTCAAAACTCACTCTCTCCCACTCAATTTTCATTTTTAATTTGATCACACACAGCTCTGATTTTTGTTGGATAAGATTTTTCATTGTTTGAACTGAACTGCCATGTCTGGTGGAGGAGCTGAAGAAGGAGAAACGTTAGAGTTTACACCCACATGGATCGTCGCTGCTGTTTGTACAGTGATTGTCGCCATTTCTCTTGCTGTCGAGAGATTAATCCATTATGGTGGCAAATATCTCAAGAAGAACAACCAAAAGCCCCTCTTTGAAGCCCTTCAAAAAGTTAAAGAAGGTCCGGCTCTTTTCTTCTTCCCCCCCACCCTTTTTTTTTTTTTTACTTCTTTTATCTTGTTTTGGACACATTTTCCATTAATGCGTGTTTGCAGTGGCAGAAAATCAATGTCCTTTCTTTTCACTCTTCACTCTTTATTTTTGAATGGGTTTGTCCAAAGGGGAAGAGGGTTTTTTTTTTGAACGAATTATGATCTTTACACCCACTCTTTCAATATCAAACTTAACCGATACAAAAGATCCTTCCTTTCTACAATCTCATGCGTTTGTTTATGGCTTAATTTGACATGTTTAGGTACAATTTGTGTGAGATTCTGCATACATGATGAAAATTTTGTTCTCTGTTCATAATTAGGAGGATTTTTGTGTTTATTGTGGCAGAGTTGATGCTTCTGGGTTTCATATCATTGTTACTGACAGTATCGCAGGGCACAGTTTCTAAAATCTGTGTGCCTGAGAAAGTGGTGACTAATATGCTTCCTTGTAAACTCTCTGAAAAGGAAAAAGAAGAGGGACATCAATCCAACGCCACAACTACTGAGCATTTCCAAAGCTCTTTTACTACTGCTATCTTTGGAAATGCCAGGCGTCTTCTTGCTGAATCAACTGAGTCCCAACAAGGTTACTGTGCCCAAAAGGTGCAGTTATTCTCATCTACCCAAGTGTTATTCTCGTTTTTGCCCATATTTGTGATTTTAACAGCAAGAATTCAATTATATCCTAAGCTATTAATGGGAGGAAATTGTGAACAAATGATGTTAATTATTATAGTGGATGGCTTTAATGGAAAAAAAAGGATTAAAGATCCCATCTTTCATTAATTAATTATGTTGTTCGATTTTACCATACACGTGTAGTTTTGTGTTCATGTCATCTTGTCGGTTGCATCTATGCGCTGTTCTGTACATTGGGTGCCAGTTTATAGCTTTTCACATATGGATTTTTATCACTAATGGTGGTTGTTGTTAAGGCAATTAGCCTTTAAATCACATCTTGTGGCTTTTGTGGAATTGGAGTTTTTCTAAGGAGAGAACTACTATATGTGTGCTTGCAAAATTAAGATTGAATATGTTTGTTCTTTGCATTCTTGAGCTACTTTTTGTTGGATGTGTATTGTAACCATTATCTAGTCTCTTTTAATTTCGATTAGCACTTACGCTCTAATTATTGTGGTGTGAGAATTCTTTTACCAGATATGAGAACTTCTTCCTTTCTTGCCATTTCCGTAGTTAAAGGAATCAATCATTCAAGAAAGAAACGTCGCTGTTTCTGAATTTGTATTACATGTGTTGTACTTTTTTTTTCACTCTGATTTTGGGGGTTATTCCTTTTAGATGTACTGAGTTTCTTTTGCTGCAGCAGATAATCGGAATCGTGAACTTATCACTCTTCTCTTTTTCCTATTTCTTCAGGGTAAGGTGCCGATGTTATCTCTAGAAGCAATACATCATCTGCACATCTTTATCTTTGTTCTAGCCATTGTCCATGTTACTTTCTGCGTACTCACTGTTCTTTTTGGAGGAGCAAGGGTGAGTGTTTAGTGTGAGTATTTATATTAAAATTCGTTTCTGATGGTTGTCTCTTACATTTTTCATATGTTATCTCTTTTATTTAGATTCGACAATGGCAGCACTGGGAGAATTCAATTGCTACAGATCGATATGACACAGATGAAGGTAACAATTTTAGCATTAAGTTAGATACCTTTTGCATTTGATATGCCTTGTAGTTGGCAGATTCATGCAATTCGCTGCTAATGTATGTGCATGCATTTTGCTTTCAGCACTTCCTTTGAATTCAACTTGTGTGATCAAGGCCTTAATTTGGTTTAAGTTAGTGATTAAGTTGGTGATTAGTTGAACTAGAGGAAAAAAAAACTTAACAATGAGATCAATGCTCTTTGTTATTTCTTGGGAATGCATTGAGACAGTTTTGTGCTTATCGTGTCAATTCTGTGAATTGTGGTAGTGCAGTTTTGAAGAAAAAAGTCACCCATGTTCGTCAGCATTCATTCGTCAAGGAACATTTTCTGGGCTTTGGTAAAGATTCAGCTCTGCTAGGGTGGGTGGTAAGCTACTATCTCAACTATCTGCCTCATTCTTCTTGAACATCAGATATTTTGTGAAGTACACTTGTATATTATGCTGCTCATTGAGAGTTTATCTCTTGGACACAGCCAGTCTGCGGTCCTCAAGGCCTGAACCATCACGACTTTCTTTGTTGAACAGAATCTTTTTCTAGGTCTTTTGTCTTTGTTACATGCCTCTCTCAGCTTCAAATTTCCTTTAACTGCAGTTGCATGACCTGTTGGTTACTTACGGTTGCAGTGGCTGAGATTCTTTGTTGTGTGATTAATCCTCTCTAGCTTATGCTATTAAACTCTATATATTGATTTACACATCTTGGACTATTTGAGAAAAACAGTAATTGATGGAAAAAGAGATATACATTATGCAATAGAAGGTGATGTAAGGTGAGAGAAGGTTTTCAATTGGTTTTTTGTGCTTAAAAGATGGGTGTAACAGAACATAAAACTTATTCTTGAACCATAGTCTACTAGGTTCACTAAATTTGAAAGCCTTTATCAAATGTTGCAGACTTCTAGGTCTTCCAACAGGGTATTTTGGTAGCAAGAAATCGGTATGGTTCTAACATCATTTTATTTCTTATATTTGTTTGTTTCTGCAGCATGCATTTTTTAAGCAATTCTATGCATCTGTGACAAAATCAGATTACATAACTCTCCGGCTGGGGTTCATCATGGTAAATTGAAATTTTTTCTAGCTCAATTATTGCTACGCTGCTTCTTCATGAAAATTGATTCACTGATTTATTAATTGTGGTGTAGACACATTGCAGAGGGAATCCGAAGTTCAATTTTCATAGATATATGGTTCGTGCCCTTGAAGATGACTTCAAGACAGTTGTTGGAATAAGGCAAGTTTTTAAAAAATTTTGAGTCGTCAAAATTTTTTGCATCCATAATGCATATTCATTCATTAACTGATTACCTAGAAGATTCCTCTAATTTGTATACTGATCGTTTTAAGTATATCCTTGGTTGCAGTTGGTATCTCTGGATATTCGTGGTCCTCTTTTTATTGCTGAATGTCAATGGTATAGTATGCTACTTCATACTCAGCTTATAGAAAATGTCATTTCATGTTTCACTGCTCGTTACTAGGCATTCTCTTCTTTTCTCTTTCACAAGTACTTTTATTTCTGGAATCGTGCCAAACTTTTGTGGCTTAAGCAAATTGGAGATGAGAGTTTTTGGCATTTTTAAGGGTGTGTTTGTTAGGAAGGAAAGACAGATGCGAATTTCAAGGAATTATGTCTAGATACATTCCTGAAAATTTGCACTTTCCATCCTTCCCCTTTCTCTCCTAACAAGTGCAGCCTAAGTGCCAGGAGATATCTAAGTGGGATGCTTGGATTTGTAGGGTTAATTTGTTACTCCGTATTGTGAAGAATTATTTGAAAATCTGCGAGTCTGATACTTGGATTTTGTACTCGGATATGTACGCATATCTGATATCGACATTTGTGTTGAAGTGACATAAGGTAGCAGAAATTTCATTATTCTATAGGGCAGTCATAGGTCATGTATTTCTTAAAATTGATGTCTGTTGCTTTATGGTTTTAGCTTCTTGTTAAAGTCTTTGTGGTGGAGATTGCTGTTTGATTTTGCTTAAAATGGTACATACTTTGTCCTCAATGCAGGCTGGCATACATATTTCTGGATAGCATTTATTCCCTTTGGTGTGAGTAACTGAAACTCGCTTTCTTTATTTTGATTGGGCTGGGAATTTCTCAACTAAAAGGCTGATGTAATTTCCCTCCTAGTTCTGCTACCATGCATGTGCTCACAGTCTATCTATCTATCTATCAATCTGTCTCTTCCTCTCTCTAAAAGATTCATTTCGGTTTTTGGAGTCCTTGTTTTAGCATTTCTGTCTTTTGTTTCATTTGTCCAAGATTTGACTTACATTTATGAGTCTGTACAGCTTCTACTTGCGGTGGGCACGAAGTTGGAGCATGTAATCACCCAGTTGGCTCATGAAGTTGCTGAGAAACATGTTGCAATAGAAGGGGACTTGGTAGTTAAACCATCAGATGAGCACTTTTGGTTTGATAGACCGGGCATCGTTCTCTTCTTGATCCATTTTATCCTTTTCCAAAATGCTTTTGAGATTGCATTTTTCTTCTGGATATGGGTAAGCTAATTGATCGGTCGTTTTCGCTCTGCAATTGACATCGACTTGCTCGAGTGTTGTTCTCAATTATACCGAATTCATTGTATACCCCTGCAGGTTCAATATGGCTTTGACTCCTGCATAATGGGACAAGTTAAATATATTGTCCCCAGGCTAATTATCGGGTAGAAACCCTTAACCTGTCTTTTAGATTGTGGTTTAGAACTACTTTCCATTATGAGGATTTTGCTCTACACATGATGACAATGTTTTTTTTTGTTTGTGCTCTTGATATAGGGTTATAATTCAGGTACTCTGCAGTTACAGCACTCTTCCACTTTATGCGATTGTCACACAGGTGAGTCTACCTAATTGTTAAAGCCGCATTTTTATATTTAATCTGGTTAGAATTTCCCATCGAAAACTGTGAATATTGATATGATTACTGTTTATTTATTATCTATTTTTTGGGAATGAAATGAAGATGGGAAGTACATATAAGAAAGCAATATTTGATGATCATGTGCAAGCTGGACTGGTGAGTTGGGCACAGAAAGTAAAGAAAAAGAAAGGTCTAAAAGGAGCAACTGATGGATCCAGCCAACCAAGTTCTCATGATAATGGTTCTTCTACTCTGGGAATTGCTCTTGGAAGAATCAGGCACTCTGCATCTGCCGACGAGATTCAACCTTCAACTGGGGCTGATGACAAGTGTTAGGTTTCTTTTTTGTTCTAAAGCATTTGTAGCAAGGTGTAGTTTTTATGATAGGAGTGTGGGTATACAGGTATACTGTTTGAGCTAAATGTGGATCTTTCTTTTAGAGGTTGTAAGTCTTTTTTGTTGATCTGATACGGCTATTTTTAGCAATTGAATACAGTTTTTTTTTTTTTTTTAAACTCTATATAATAGCCATGAGACGTGATACTGCATAAGCCAGCCATTTTTATCCTACCAATGGAGGTACCTGTCCCTCATACTTTAATCTTTCTCAATGGCCAAGATTCTTGGTGTAACACTGGTTCTAGAAAAATGATGCATATATAGAAGACAGGTAAATTTCAGAAGCAATTCAAAAATTGGTTTCAGTGCTAGGGTCTAGGTAGCTTAAGTTAGAGATCTCGAGTTGTAGTCCTGCCATATGCAACTGACTTTAGTTAGGAGATGGGTCACCAAAAGATAGAATGATTTTGTTGCCCTACTTATATCCCACCTAAAGGCTTGAGCTGATTCACTTGTGTCCATTGTTTTTGGGGAGCTGGGCAAAAGGAAAAGCAACTCATAGCTAAAGGTAGTCTGATCGCCCAGAAAGTGAGAAGAGTTTAGAACAAAGTGGTGAGCGGGTGCATACAGCGCAGGAAGCCTAGGATGAAAAGGTTAGATGTTTAGTTTTATGATCTGTCACATGCATGCTTTGCAGGTTAGCAACCATCAACGAGTTCTTTCCGGGTAGTCAAATTTACTAAGCAAATCAAATGCAATTTAAATATATTGTTTCACAAAAGAAAAATCATTGCATTAAATTATCCTGTAAAGCAAAACGTACATCAATTGGATCATTGAAGTGAACTAAATAAGGCATGCAAGCCTTTATAAGTAGGAAAAATCTTGTAAAGAGGACAATTTAAAACCAAACTTGATGATGGATATGATAGTTCAATCCACATGACAATTTTTTACCATATGATTCCAAAAACTGAAAATCCTTAAATTTATATTTGTATTGACATGGATTTACAAAATTATAATAAGCATGAACAAAAGGTAATATCTGCATTATTACACCCTATTGTATTTCCGGTTGATTAATGTCTGCGTTAATCCTCATATCTAAAGAATGCTGTGAATAAAAGCGGAATAGTAATACATTACTTTTAGGGGTAATTAAGCCCAGTATATGCCTAATAGACCTATTATCAACAATTGACATTAATTCCTCATCACCTACTTTATGCCTTGAAAAAAGTGCATATATCTTGTCAATACTGGGATATTTTATGTCCACCTTATACATGGTGTTTTACATTTTCCGAATTTAGGTAATTAGAATCAACATTGCATTTTCAACATGATTGCCACTCACGTAACTATACTTAAATTGTAATTCAAATCTCCAAACAAAGTGATAAACAATCTTCACACAACTTATTTCCTATTTTATATTCTGTTTTTATTTGCAAATGGGCCACAATATCGAAAAGGATAAAATAATACAATACATACTAACGTCTATTACATTATAAAATAAACAATTTCAGACAAAGTTAAGAGTCATGGCTCGTCAACACCATTAATGAACAAAACACATTTACACAAAACTAAAGGAACACAAGCTTTTCAAATTATGCGAAGCACATGTAAAACCATTAATGAACACTTTCATACATAGTGACTAGAAGCTCTTTATATCATGCGAACCACATGCAATTCAAAAATACGAAGCAATAAAATCAGAAATTTATCTAAAAAAGGGTCAAATCGGTCATTGAGAGACTAAGGAGATTATTATTATTCTTCTGTCCTTTTAAGTCTTTTGATTCCGTAAGAGGGATTACTCTTGCGCGTAAATTTAGAGGGTAAAATGCTGTTTAACAAAGAAAAAAAAAAAAAAAATTATTTGAGGAGAAATCATGTGAAGGGTGGGTGACCGAGTAATTGGCACTATTTAAAAGAAAAAAAGCGGACGCTCACCTCGAAGGGGCAAATACGACGCAGTATCGAAAAAAGGAAAGAACAAAACCCCCCAAAACCCTGTCGCCGGCTTCTCCTCCTCCATCGTCACTGGTAAGTAACGAGGTGAAGAATGACTGGTTAGTGGTTAACACTAAAAACTCATGGAATTTCCCCGCCCTTCATTTTGAATTCTACTCCTCAGCCTTTTCCTTCAACTTACGGTATCAGCTCAATCGGAATCAACATGACGCTCCACTCCATCGTTATCCAGAAACTACTCAGCACAAACGCCCATTTGGGCCGCCGCGTTGCCGCCGAACACTTCAAGATTTATACTTATGGTATACGAAATTCACAGGCCATAATCGATTCTGATAAAACTCTGATTTGCCTTCGGAATGCGGTCAGCTTTATTTCTCATCTAGCGCGTGACAAGAATGCTCGTTTTCTGTTCGTTAATACTAATCCTCTTTTTGATGAAATTGTGGAGCAAATGACGAAGAAGATTGGGCTCTATAGTCCTAGAGATAACATTATGTGGAGAATGGGCGGGTTCCTGACTAATAGTTTTAGCCCTAAAAAGTTTAGGTCGAGAAATAAAAAGGTTTGTACCTACAATCTCCTTTGAAAAAAACGATGCTCTTTTTCTTCATTTTTGTTTTATTAATTCAGTTTCTGATTTGCTGTGTCAAAGGTTTGTTTTGGACCAATACAACCGCCAGACTGCGCGGTGGTGTTAGATACAGAGAGGAAGAGTTCTGTTATTTTGGAGGCTGACAAACTGCAGGTTCCAATTGTGGCTCTGGTAGATTCCAGCATGCCATGGGAGTACTACAAGAAGATTACATATCCTGTGCCGGCCAATGATTCCGTTCAGTTTGTGTATTTGTTCTGCAATATGATTACAAAAACCTTCTTGCTCGAGCGGAAGAAGTTGAGAGAATCAGAGGGGTATGTTTCTAAGAAAGAATCTGGGTAACGTGATTAATTATAAAACTAGCTCATTTTTTCTGTGCTGCTGCTTGAAGCTATTTATTGAGTTGGAACTGGTCATCATTTTGGTAATAGAAGTTACAATGTGCATGCACCTTTTAGTCTAAGTTTAGTTCCTTTGTTGAATTCCATTTTAGTAGAGTGATTGCATTATTTGGAGTGAAGTCAGGTGAACTGCAAGATGAGCTAGTTGTCCTTAGGAGAGAATATAAGTTGTACTAGACTGACATTATCTTTTAAGTTTTAAATTGTTGATAATGCTAGTATAAACAACTGTATTTGTCATTCTAGGATTGCAAATAAGAATTTAGATTGAGCAGAAATTAGGGACAATCAATTGCAGGGTTGACCATAGAGAAATGGCTATAATGTATTGCAATATGTAGCAATGCTTTTTTGTGCTTTACCTTTCTGTTGTCTAATTTGAGATTCTAGAGCTGAAATCTGACACTAATGATTCGTGTTTAGTAATGCCTACTATGTTTTGACATGTAGAAGAGATGTATAACCCAAGCTGAATATGGAAAAATATTTATTCATGTTCAGTAATGCCTACCATGTTTTGACATGTAGAAGAGATGTATAATTAATTTTATATGACATGAATAAATATTTTTCCATATTCAGCTTGGGCAAGGCTATCATTGATGAGTGAAAAATTCAGTAAGAAGGAATATGATTGAGGAGTCATAATAATGTTGGAGGAAGCCTATAACCTGTGTTCTTAGTATTTACCTACCTTTTCTATTCATCTTCAGTAGAAAAGGGAAGAGTCGCTGAAAATTTATACTCCATAAAATTTGCTGGATCGGTTTGTATCTTTGAGAATGGAGTGAGTGTATTAGGTTCAGAGCTATAGCATAACCATGTAGGGAATGGGTTTCATGAGTCAATATTAGCTGAATTTGTTGTCCATGCAGTTCCTGAATATGGTATGTTTATGTGTATTAATCTAGTCTGCTGCTTTTTTTTGATTGAGGGCATGTATGATATAGCTTGAATAGTTAGTAATACTTTCCATATTAGATTAGAAATGCTATTGTGATGGTTTGGGCTATCTAGTGTAGACCAACAGATAAACTTAAACGGAAGGTTGAATGCATCCAAATTAGAATTGCAAGATGTGGCGATAGGATGAGTTAAGGTAAACAAGTGAAAAAAAATAAACCTTAACCAAGTGATATAGAGGAAAGGAATCCACATGTTGGATTCCAACTAGATCGAGATCAATTTGTAATTGAAATATTGAGTGTATAACAGTTAATGCATATCATTTTTTAATGAAATAAGTCGTGACATCGTTTGAAGAAAATATGTAGTTCTATATTGATGACATATTTCTAATTGTTGTTGCCTGAAATTGTTTGTGATGCATGCAGAACCTACATTTTTCTGCTTCCAATATGGTTATGGCTATTATGAAGATGAACCTTATAATTTCAGTGTCTATTTTGATGGATTTTGTTATAAAATGTGTATAATAGAACCTCAGAGGTCATAAGAACACATTATGTTTATCAGAATTAGGGCTTAAATTGCAGGCACACAAATATTTATCCCTGAATATTGTAACCACATGTGATGGATAATCTATATTACTCTTAATGTAGCATTTTATCCTTTTTATTTTGTTTCTTGAAGTGTCAACAGAAAGGTGAAACTTGTTGTGTCATATGGTACAATTCCGTGCTTGTTGTATGAAGGACATCAAGGTTTCCTTTTTTTTTTTGACAAGTCATTGCTTTGAATTCTGTACTGAAGGGAGGAAGTACAACAGATTGTGCAAGGCAAGAATGATCTGCTTGTTGTTCCTTATGAGGACTTACCATGTGCTCCTGGCGGTAATGAATTTAAAATTATTTGTAGTTTTTGTACATGAGAAAAAATTAACTGACACGAGCATATGTTGCATACTTGCATCACCGATCCACCCGTTCTCCTCTCCACTTGTTGAACAAAATGCCTACCTCATGCAGATATCGCAGAAATTAAGCAGCATTTGGACAAGCTCGTGGTTGTCAAAGTCAATAATGACTTAGGAACGGCAATGGGATTTGGTGGCCCCAAGTAAGTGTTCATTGTTATCCTGTATATTTGATAAAGTTTTGCATTTAAATAGTTGAGGATCTGGATATTCTATTCTCAGTACATATGACACTTTAGAGTAATTAACTTATTTTATTAGTGAAACCAATAGAGTTTTCTCTTTGTTAATGTCTTTGGGTTTTTTTCTAATACTTTTTTTAAATTATTTCCTACATATATATATATATATATATATATATATATATATATATATATATATATATATATATATATATTATTTACTTGATTTTAGGGCCATATGTGGGCACATATTCTTAGTGAATGCTTATTATGTTTCATTGTTTAGTAGCTATGTGGGGAATCATATGTTGGAGTGGCCTCTTTTCACATCAACTAGCATTTGCAGTGGCTAATTTTCTCAAATCACTAATCAATTTTGGTGTATTTTTATTTGTCTGTGGGTGGTTAATGATATAGTTTTTATGAATCTGTGTGTTCGGGGTTTCAATTCAAGAAAGTTATGGGGCTAGGCTTTATGGTGCTTTAATTCTGTGATGACTGATGAGTCTCCTACACTAAGTATTCCCTTTAGAAAGAAACTAGTCCCTTTCTTCATTTAATTATATGACACTGATTCAATTAATATTTATATTTTCACAAAATCTGGATTGTGCTTCTGTATATTTCTTTTTTCCAACTCTTGAATGCAAGAGATTTTAGAAAATTCAATTTGATAGTCTCTGGAGTATTCCACTGCATAATTCATAGAATTGTTTATTTTTAAAACTACAAATTGACCATGATAGAAAAATTGACCAAAATTAACTTCTTTGGCCAAATTCGCCTTGAAGTTGCACTTTGGAATGGCACAGCAAAAGCACTGAGTTGAATTCTGAGTAGAGGAAAATCCAGAAAAAAGGCAAGTTGAGGGTGAATTTGGCAAAAACGCATTAAATTGGGCCAATTCGTCTAGAAGATCCAAGTGTGATTGCCATTTGTACTTATCCAATTGCTTACTATAATATGGCTACATGTAATCCAGTAGGATTGCATTATGTACATTGCTATAACGACATTGACTGTACAATACAACTATTGTTGCTTTGTTGATTAATTTTCGTAATTTATTTTGTACACATTTCTTTATCATATAGGTCTGCTATTGAAGTTCATAAAGGCTTATCATCTCTTGACCTTATTGTAAATCAAATTATGGTCAGTTGTTGGTTCTTTTGATGTCAATAGTTTTCATTATCTTTTATCTGAATTTTCTGATCCTGCTGCTCTTATTTCTGCAGCTTCTCAATTCCAAGTATGGGTGCCACATACCTTTGGTGCTTATAAATACAGCCAAAACGCATGAGAATACCATGAAGGTGATTTGTGCTGGCCGTTTTCTGTTGCAATTTTTGCCCACATGAAATCCACTAATTATATTTCTCTGTGGTAAAGGTTTTGGGGAAATATTCAGAGTCAAGCATTGATATTCTTCCTCTTAGCCTGGTGTGTCCAACTCTCTTTTTCTCTCTCTCTCTCTCTCTCTTGTGTGTGTGTGGGTATACATATTCTGAGTTGAGCTTAAATGTATTGATAAAGGCTTGAATATAATAAGCTGACTCTCCCATGTATTATACTTTTACAGGAATCTCTTGGTGAACTGAAAAGTGAAGATGAATCGTATGTGTCACTATCTGTATGAGTGTCTTTTATCTTTCAACTTTATATATTATTTGATCAGAGTTCTGAAGCTTTGGTATTCTCAAAATTTGGTGCTGGGACATTGATGATGATGTTTCTTTTCTTTTTTATACACTTGCCTTTTTCTATTTATTTATTCATTTATTATGTTCTTAAGTCTCTCGCCAATTTTTTCAATCTGAAGGATTCCTTCTGATGAGGATGCACTAATTCGTGCACTAGTGAAGGGTGGAACTCTTGATGTATTATTGTCTCAGGTAAGGAATTGATTTTGAAAAAAAGATTTTGTTCGAGAAGGTAATAAAGTAATAATGCATGCTGTTAGGGATGTTATAAAGTTTTATGTTGTTCTTTAATGTATTTCAGGAGAAGGAGTATGTGCTTCATGTTAGCTCAGATGATGCCACTAGTACTATTGACCCTAGTATCCTCATTACAGTGTTGATTTGATCAGCTTTAGTGTTATGGTCATATACTAGTGTTTTTGCTAAATTTTTGAGGCATTGACTGTATTCCTTGAGTCTTCTAGAAATCTTGAACCATTTGATCAAAAACAATGTTGAATACTGCATGGAGGTACTTATCCTTAGTTGTTACTTTTTTTTTTTTTTTTTCTATTTGTTTGATCATTGCTCTGAGTAAAATTGCCTTCAAATGTGATGCAGCTTACAGAAGTTACGCATAATCCTTCTATGGATGTGAGTTATGAATTGCTTTTTCTTTTCCATTCTTTCTCCAGGCTTCTCTTTTTATTTCGTAGTTTTTCCTCTTGTTTCATGTGTTTGATTGGGTCGCTGGGGTGGGGGGAGGGAAAATGTTGGTGGAGCGTGATGATTGAGGGCATAAGCGGAAGCTTTTCTGTTTTATTTACTTCATTTTGGGAGACGATATTGAGCATCTAATATCCTCATGCTTACATTTTTATATCAAGCAAGTTTCTATTTGTTTTACTCGCTAATATTTAATCTTCATTCGTCTTATTATGATAAAAAAATAAAGTCAATGGAGAAGGAATTTGATGATACAAGAAACTTGTAAGTAGCTTTTTCTATTTGATAAACTATGTACATATACGCTTGAACACGGGTTAATCTTGCATTGTGTTATTCTACACAGTTGGGTCAATTTGGAAACTATCAGAGGGCTTGTTGATGAACTGGAGATGGAGAAATTCTCTTCTTCAAAGGTGTGTCACCTCTCTGCTTACTCATTGACGTAATTTGCTTAGTGATACAAAAACAAAAGAGAAAAAATCAGTGTTATTTCCCTTTTCCAGGAAGTAGACAGTGAAGAAACTATAGATTCAATAATACAGGAATTCCTGTAATATTTGTGTCGTATATATTTTTTTGGTTGGTTACATGTTGAATCATTTTTTTTTTTCTGAATTGTTGGTACAGTTATTTGATAAACCAATGGGCATAGTTCTGCCTCAATCTCGGTTTGTTCCGCTAAAAAGGACATCGGACTTGCTTCTTCTTCAGGTACTAAAAAGTATCTTCTTGATCACATCACCATCATAGAACTAGAAATTGTTTTAAGGCTCTTTTTGGGTCTTATTTATTTATTTATTTTCCCTTGTTGCAGTCGGATCTCTATTCATGCATTGACGGTGTTCTAGTGCGGAATCCAGCTAGGGCAAATCCTTCAAATCCATCTATTGATCTAGGATCTAAATTTGAACAGGTGACAATTAATTTTCCTGGCTTAACACTTTATATATGTGCTACAAATTGTTGATGGGATTTTCTCTTCATTAGGTTGGTGATTTTCTAAGTCGTTTCAAAACCATTCCTAGCATAATTGAGCTGGACAGCTTGAAGGTTCGTGGTGATGTGTGGTTTGGAGCTGATGTGAAACTTAAGGTATGTTACTTGTTTGCTATATTTTTTTTGCTGCTCGATTTTCTAGATTTTCACTTTGTCTTGTAAGATTGCTGACTTGGAAATTCACAAAATGCCAAAGATTTTTTATGCATTTGTTGGATGTTAGATAATTTTTTATTTTGTTTATGGTTTTCTACAAACTCTGAACTTTGAAGACTATATGGTTGTGTTATGGAGGAGAGAAAATTACATTAAAGCTGACATGTACATAATGAATTGATGGATATAAATGGGTGTTGTTTTATTTTATATGATATATGTGGGTAATTTATATACTATTTATATATCCGTGTAAATTTTGTTTTAATATCGTAAATGAAATGTGGGGATGATGTATGGTTATATATGAGTGATTGAAATATAATTGATGGTTATTTGTTGCAGGGGAGGGTAAGTATTGTTGCAAAGCCCGGCATGAAGTTGGAAATTCCTGATGAAACCGTGCTTGAGGACACGGTTAGTTAATTTTTCTTAATTGTCAATCTTTTATCGAGAAAGATTTATTTTTTATTTTATTTTATTTATTTAAAAAAAAAATCTTGCATTTGGGTTTTCCAGGAGATCAATGATCCTGAGGACATTTGAGTATGCACTCGTTCCATTTATTGTTCAAGTAATAGAGAATAGAAATTGTTGAAATTTTGTAATAGTAGTTAACAGCATAATTGTTTTTGTTTCTGTATTGAAAAAATTTTTTTTTTTTGTTTCTTCTTTATTACCATTTTCTAGATAATAATGATGGCAATAAAGAATCAAATTTAACTTATGCTTAGGCATTTTGGGCATTAATTGATAAAATGGAGGTTGTAATGTAACCACCATAATAATTTAATTTGGTAATGTACAATGCACATTTGTACAACTGAGCTCTCAAGCTTATTTGGGAATGTTAATTTAATTTGTTATATTTTTTTATTATTTTGTTTTCTTTTTTTATCATCAAATTTGGTGTTTTATGTGATTTAGTTTGATTAAGATGAATATTTTAACTAATTATTTAGTAGCATCAATCTTCGGCCAGAACATTGTTTATAAATGTGGGTAAGGTTTTTTGATAATAATAGAGATTGCAAGGGAGAAGTTCTATGGTGATTCGATGGAATTTATTAAGAATATGTATGGTTGGAGGGAAGAGTGGGAGGAAAGGAAAAAATTGTGGGTTTTGAGACATGTATTTGGATATATATAAAATGTCTAAATACACTTATTGTAATCCGTAAATTCTTTCCTTTCTAGTTTCTCTCAAAACCAAACATAGTATAAGGGTCTGATTGGTTTAGTTATTAGTTTATAACTAAGCTGCTAGTAGCAATTGGTTGTTTGAAATTAGTGGTTGGTACACAAATATATAATATTTCAATATCATTAAAATATTATCAAAATAGTGTTGTAGTTTTGATCGTATTGTAAGTTGATTAGTTGAGTATTGATATGGTTGTAAACGAGATGGGGATGCTCCATTGGTTGATATGTCGGGAAATCTTTTCTTGTCTTTGTTTTAGAACATGAAGAGGAGAAAATTTTATCTCCATTATGATATCAGGGGAATCTCCATCTCCACGGGGATTCCCATTCTTAAGTTTAAATACTATATTTTCTATCAAACATATGGAAAATCAAATCAAAGTATCTGTTAGAAAACAAAATTATACACATAATTTATTTACCAATAAATAGGTAACAACAGGAAACTAATGAGAAAAAAGAGCTTAAATAATATCCATTAAATAAGAGAATAAAAGTAATCTCATGAAAAATTTCAGAAAATTAATGGGGAAACCCACAGGAATTTTCACAAAGAGATGTCTGGGCAAGGAGTGGAGGAGGGTATTTCCATTATTGTCCTTGTTAAGGGTTAGTGACAAAATTCAGCGCATTATCGCTTAATGGAGATTTTTTTTAGATCCTTTCCTATTGGGGGGAGGGATTCCCAACGGGGATGGAGAATCCCCCAATCCATTTACATTTTCAAGTAGTTGAGGTTAAAATTGAACTAAAATATCTTGTATAGCTATGAAAATGATATTTTTAGATTGCAGCTTTTAAGAAACAACAACAAAGATGCTGTTCAAAAGTTATATATAAAAAAAAGTTAATTGTTTAAGTGAACAACTAATGGAAAAAAGGTAAACAATTTATCAATCCCCTATATTTACTTAGTCTATACGTGTACTGCAAGGTTTTGTCTTAATCAACTCCGTAGTCCATTCATTTTTACACACGAAAATACAAAATTATCCTTACTTATAAGTAAAAAAAATTATTTTCTAATCTTCAACTTGCATTAAAATATTTCTAATAAAATTTTATTGAATACATAGGAACGCCAATATTTCTATACTTGTATATATTAGTTATAAAATTAAAAATTTCAAGATTATTTATTCTCTTAAATTTATATTTTCATTTTCTATTTAATTTAATGCAATATTGTTTGACTAAAATATAATATTTTTAAACTAACAACAAATGTTACTATGGATTTTAATAATTTTTTGAAAATGATATGTCTTTTGTTAATATTATTCATAAGGTATATTAGAGGTAAAATGTTCGTGTTTATTATTTTATGTAATTTATTCCTAATTTTATATATATATTTAAATATTTACTTATTTTTTCATTTCAATGAAACAAGTTTTACAACAATAGAATAAATTTGTATAATTATATAAAGTTAATGACCTAATTAATATTAATAATTATCACTATATGTAAAAAATAAAATAGAAATGATGATATGTGGGAGCGGACGACCGGTTACGGATTAAAAGAATGGGCGTTGCGAAGTGGGCCTTTTTGGGGTTTTGACTTCTTGTAATGGAAATCAGTTTTGGTTTTGGAAAACATAATATTCATAAAAGATTCGAGACCTAAGTCTCGAGAAATTGTAGGAGTCGCCATCTGGTTCAGCTCAATTAGGAAATTATAGCGTAGCTGAATCGAATGAGAACCGCTACACTTTCAAGAGATCTAGGCCTGGATAAGTCTCTTATTTGTGTCTAATCAAAATATATGTCAAGATTTATTGATAGCATTTTATATGTCTAAAATTGATTGTTCATTATTTTATCATGCGGCGTTCACACAATATAAAACAGTAAATAAATTAAGTATTACAGCCATATCGAATCAAATCAATCTATCCTAGGGGATACATACGTATAAAAAATAAGGAATGGGGTATAATCACCTAAAATACATGAATATCTCTAAGAATTGAAAATTTAAATCTGTAAATAAAAACTCATCCTGCAAAACAGAGGTTAATGCACAAATGTTTATAGCACATAGGACCCAATTAGACAGAATGGGGAAATAAGTGACTCGGGGACATGCACTTAGGGGATAATTGGGAGAACTCGGCAGCAAGTTCATTCGACTAGACCTGGAAGACGGTTTTGAAACGTTCCTGTGTTTTGTTTCATCAAAAGATAATTTTTGAAAATATTATCTTTTTACCGGTTTAATTCCATTTAGCATGTAAATGTGAGTCGGGTTTCGAGAGATTTGTATCTCTGTCATTGAATTGGTTTAATTACAACATCTGAATATAAATCTAGGGTCGAATTGTTTATGAAATGCATTGATTTTTGTTCATTTTATAATTTTTCTATTTTTTTATTTTTTTATTTTTTTATTTTTTCTATTTTTTTGTATTTTCTGTTTATGCCTAGGCGTTATAGCTGTACGGTTCAAGTTATAGCCGTGCTACTGTGGTTACAGCTGTGTGATTGTAATTACAGTTGTACGACTGTTCATGAGATTTAGGATTAGAATGTCCATTTTTGATTTGGAGTTTAAGGGGTTATAGCCATGCGGTTGTAAGTATATCCGTGTCGTTGTAATTACAGCTTTACGACTGTTCATCCTGCTCAGAAACAACAAGGTTGGAAGAATAGAGTATGACAAAATTAATGCATAAAATAGTAAAAATAGCTCAGAAATGGCAAAAAAATGAGGTTTCAAGTATAGTTATCCTTGTACTGCAAATCCATGCGTATAGAACATAGAAAATGATTCGAATCGGCTCCAATCCACTCCTTTGATCCTTAGAGTTTCAATCCCTAAAACACCCCAAAATCTCCAAATATGTTACGGTTTTATGACTTCTGAATTCTTTAGTCCTATTAGAAGTGTTTAACCAGTTTTAAACTCTACAGATTTTAGCTTATAACACACTAGATTAAGAAGAAAAGAGTAGAAGAAAGTAATTGAGCTCTTTGTTTCTTCTCTTCTTTTCCCCTCTTTCTAATTCTCTAGAGTTTCCTTCAATCCAAATTCCTCTCCTCTCCAAATTCCTCCAAATTCGTGCAAGTGATTTGCATATTTATTCTTTAATCGATGATTTTGGAAACAAAAATTTTTGCTCCTTCGATCAAAGATAAATACGAGTATTGCTTTAATTACCTCTTAAAGTTGTGTGGAAGTTGCGATGGTCACGGAGAACATCGTAGTGTGGTACTCATGTTGTACTTGGATTAGGAGACTTTTGTGAGTCTAATGGTCACGTATGACTTGGCATATAGAGCACATTGTCATGGTACTTGTGTTGTACCTAAGGTTTGTGAGACTTTTGGAAGTCAAATGGTCGCATATGACTTGGCATACGGAGCCATTGTGAGGGTACTCATGTTGTACCTAAGGTTTGTGAGACTTATGGTAGTCAAATTCGTGTATGACTTGGAATACGGAGACATTGTGAGGTACTCGTGTTGTACCTAAGGTTTGTGAGACTTTTGGTAGTCAAATGGTCGCGTATGACTTGGCATACAGAGTGCATTGTGATGGTACTTGTGTTGTACCTAAGTTTTGTGAGACTTTTTGGAAGTCTAATGGTCATGTATGACTTGGCATATGGAGCCATTGTGAGGGTACTCGTATTGTAACTAAGGTTTGTGAGACTTTACGAAAGTCTAATGGTCAGATATGACTTGGCATATGGAGTGCATTGTGATGGTATTCGTGTTGTACCTAAGGTTTGTGAGACTTTTGGAAGACAAATGGTCACTTATGTTTGGCATACGGAGTGCATTGTGATGGTATTCGTGTTGTACCTAAGGTTTGTGAGACTTTTGGTAGTCAAATGGTCGCGTATGACTTGGTATACAGAACATTTGTAAGGATACTCGTGTTGTACCTGAGGTTTGTGAGACTTTTGGTAGTCAAATGGTCGTGTATGACTTGGTATACGGAGCCAATTGATGTATGGATTTTGCTTACAGTGAGTTTTTCGTAATTTTCTCGAGAGTCGTGTTGTTGTGTGGGGCGGACCATCGTTGGAATTTTTTTGACTCCAATATGTCAGACCTACAAGATCATTGAAAAGCTTTCCCATGGGGAATATTAGATTTTCAGTGATGGAATAAAAATTAAAAAGAATGAAATTTTAGGCCTTGTTGAACTACAGCCGTATGGCTATAGTTATAGCTGTGCTGCTGTAATTGAATTATAGCCATACAGTTGTAATGTGTAGGGCAGCAAGCTTTCAAAGAGGTAGCAAGAGTGTTCTTTCATCCCTTATTCTCCTTTCCTTCATTTTTCCTTTTTTTCCTCTCAAATTTCCGGCTCTAAATCATTAATCCTTACAAAGATGCTGAAGAAACTCGGAAAGAAGTTGAAGAAGCTTGCCTCGCAACACATTCAAGGCACAAAAACACCCGATGGAGTAAAGTTCCTGAGTATTGCGGACGGATACGAGAACCCTCGATACACCTCTCATTACGAGGGTTTTTGTTGGGAATGAAATTCGCATCTTGCTGGAGATGGGCAACTATCTATCTCGTCATCAGGTTAGAATCAAACACTCCTTTAATTTGAAATTTTCTTTGCATTTTAGGTTTTGAACATTTAATTTGGGGATTTTCATGATTTTGAGTTATTCTTGTTAAATTGATGAATAGAATGCATACTAGAGGTTCCCAATAGACTGTAGGAACGAAAAATTAGGAGAAACAATTGAAAATCACGGCAAAATCTAAAATCTTTTCTTTACAGGATGAACACCCGTAAAGATGTAATGATGAACACATGTATGGGTGTAACTATAGTCAAACAGCTGTAGTTATAGCCGTGCGGCTATAACACCTTGCTTCCCTTTGTGCTTACCGTGCTATAGCCATGCGCTCATGGGTATGCCTGCACGGCTATAGTTACAGCCGGGCGGTTGTAATTACATCTGTACGGTTGTAATAATTTTTTTTTAAATTTTATTTTACTTTGTTCCATTGTTAACTTCGTAAAATTAATGTACTTCCTGGTTTCCCTCATTGTGCAGGAGAGAGTATGTTCGGGTTCTAGGAACCTGCTACTACTCGGGCATGGTGGGGTAAGATGCCCGAGGTTGTGAAGGCCCGTGTACAGGCTCCTGGTTTTGAGGAGTTTGTATTGCCTCTTCCGATTCGCACTCCCCATACCACACATGCTGCATTGACAGCCCTTGTAAAGCGCTGGGTTTGCACCACTCACACATTCCACTTGCCATTCGGGAAGTGCACTATTACCCCATCTAATTTTGCTACTATTATCGGCTTTGGGTTTGGAGGCAATGTGATCTGGTTTAACTGCTTCCTTTCCCGAACCAAGTATGATGGTTTCTACATTAGGAGGTTGATTGGCTACGGAGGTAGCGGGGTTAAGGTTTTATGTTCTGACTAAGAGGAGTACTGGACTTCCTAATGAGATCTGCCTACAGACCATATATGCCAGGACCTTTCTATTGGTCCTTCTGTCTTGCACGCTCTTCCCTACAGGGGGTAGTTCATGCAACCTTAGTTCATGCAACCTTACTGTTGTCCTTTCTCTAGCCAATCTGGAAGCGGTCAAAGGTCTTGACTGGGCACAAGCTGGACTGAGTCAGCTCTACTACGGGCTAGATTTACACGTCCGAGGTTTGCAAAAGGAGCTATTGGGCTTCTGGTATTATTCCCGACTCTTTTTTTTTTTAAATTTTGTTTTGCTAATTGTAGATATGGCATATGAGCATCAGTTCCTGATGCTCCGACGGTGAGGGACATTGGGAGTGTTGACCATCCCACTCTGTTACAGACTTAGACACAGGGATGGTAGGGTATAGAGCAGAGCCTCGGTGCTTCTAGGCGTGAGTTGCGCGACCTCACTTAGGAGATAGTATTTTGACAAAACCAAACTCATTAGTTATGGGAAAATATTAAATTTTTGTTGCATACCTGAGCTTGTTGGTTTGTGTTGCAGGTGAGTTTGACCCTTTGGGGTGGGCCAGATGGTCTCCCCACTGTCGTTATAGCTTTCCGGTGGTTTAATTATCGTTGTTTTATCGTGAAGGGTCCCAACTCTTAGGAGTGGTACTTTGGAGAGCGTGTCCGCAGGTGGAACCACGACGATGATCCCACAGTGAGGCTAGTTTCACCACCATCGCCCTGCACCTTATTCTAGCCTCACCTTTGGGATGCCATGGAGCACCCTGATATTTTCGATGATGGGTACATCGCTCCCTTGGTATCCGAGGATTATGTTACGTTTGTGAGGGATGTGATGCTTCCCGCTACCCCGGAGACTCGAGTTGACTCTTATTAATTATAGAGCAAGAGGAGGAGGAGCTACATCTCTATTGCTCAAGCTATGGAGGATGATACAACAGAGACCGACGCTGGAGGTTTTGTCCCCATATTAGGTAAGAGTCGGTTCATAGTTGCTGGACCTGTACGGACATCGAGTGCTTGGGCTTCTACCACTTTAGCTGCTAGGGTCATGGGGGGGAGGATGATTATTAAGCTCCACTCCATCTTTGTTCTGATGAGGCTCGATGGCAGTTACGCCTCATCAACATCACCAGATCTTGTTTACGCCTAAGTAGATTACACACGTAAGTTTTTTTTAATGGGTTCTTGGGTTTTGCAAATCCTTCGAGCGTAGGTTTAGGACATGGCTCAGTAGTATTTTGGTCTAGAGTCATTCTTGCTTTAGGAGAACGCAATATGGGTGGTAAGTGACTTGTAAATGATGTATTTATGATGTAATTTCATGCAATGCATGTATGAATATATATTGGCTGAAATTGTCTTTTTGCAAGCTCGATCCCAGCTTTATTAGGAGCAGGCAAACTGAGTGGCGGTTACTGAGTCTCAGGCCAGCTCGATGGCACAGGAGTTGAGTTGGTTGCGGGCTGATCATCAGGCTTATATGGAGAGGCACCCTAGTGAGTTAGAGTCTGATGAGGAGCCCTAGATTAGGCCATCTGGATAATTTGTTTTGTTCTATTCATTGGATAATTCTTTGATTCATATGGATGAGTTTAATGCATCAATTCAACCATTGTGTCTTATTGATAAGTAAAACATCTTATCCAAATCCATTTCTCAAAGTATAACTGTCCATGTTCACATTTCTTCTACTTGCTATGGCTTCTTCTTATTCAGGATTCTACGAATTCTTGGGATCTTTACGAAATTCTGATTGGGCCAAGTTGAAGCCTTTCGAGCTTTGGAACATAAAAGCTTATTACAAACACCTTTTGAATGTGGATTTGTTACAAGCTTGCCATTCCTATTAGGACTCTGTTGATAACGTGTTTCACTTCTCACATCAAGAAATCGTCTCATTATTCAAGGAATTTAGTGCCATAGTGAACATTCTGAGTCCCAAAGGCACACCAATTATGATTCCTAAGTTCATCTTTGGTAATTCTTCTTCCTTAGTGAGCCTGTTTGGCTTGTCTGCCTCTGAGGTGAGAGGTTTGTTGTCTCCTGTGGACCTTTTTCCTAGTTTCAGCCTAGATTCCATCTTCGAATGGTGTATGAATGCCCCTAGGAACCACACCAGTTGGGCTAAAATGGTGAGTCTACTATTAGTGAGCCAGTTTTTTCTGTGGGGTAAGCAGTGAAGTGATTTCCTTCCAAACCATTTCTGTCATTCCTTAAACAGCTGCTGGTGCATCTCTGGTGGCGCTGGCTTACTGAGACTCTGATTTCTCTTAGTACTTCCAGCGTAGGGAGTTATTTTCAAATAGGACCCCATCTCATGTTACTTCAGGTAACTTTTATCTTTGGTTTATGTGCATTTAGTTCTTAAATGGGTCCTCTGTTTACTTTGTACCATGTTGCAGGTGTGGCTATTGGAGAAGTTGTCCTTATCCGGATCTTGAAGGGAAACTTCAAGAAATATTACCCTGCTAACTTCAAAGAGAGAGGTTTCACCTTGGCTTGTTATGCTGACATGTCTGGTGACGAATGAAGTGTTTGGTTAGCCAGTATAACTGATGATCAGATTAGGTCGGTTTGCCCTTGGTGGAAGGTCACCCACATAGCAGTGGAGATGTGGGCTCGTGGTATTCAGCTATTACGGTTGACTTGAGTGACCTTTTATTCTCCAAGATGCCAATCACAAGGCATCCCTCGACTTTCATGTGCTGCCATGTGTGTTGAATATACTTCATAATGGCTAGATCATATCAGGACCCGTTAGGTCAGTAATGTTTGTTATGAGGCACTGAGTTATGATTCCCTTGCCCCTATGGAAACAGATGGATGGTACAAGTCATGGTTGTCTGAGGTTAAGGACTTGTTGACTCGTGAGGAGCGTGAGCATTTGACTAGCCATTGGTTGAATTCCCTCGACACTAGAATGACTATTCCTATTAAGAAAGGAAAAATGTGATTTTTTGTTTTGCAATTCCTACACCCGGACGTATGAATGACTTTACTTCCTTGTATGTTTTGTCAGATGAATCGTGTAATACATTTCCAATATTCATGCAATACGTTGAGCAGTAAACATTTCATTAATGAAATTCAATTATGGTAACAATTAAAAATACTAAGATTAGCACATATCTCAATGAACTTATTCCTGTTATTAGCCATCCTGCATAGGTTTTTTGACTGATAATTCTCCCTCTTTGCCTTAATATCTACTTAAGTCACCCTTATGGGTTTTCAACTTAACCGGCTTTTTTTTACACGTGATAGCGCTTGAGATGATCCTGGTTGATCGGGTTGGTGAACTTGTAGCCATCCACATCTATTATCTTGATGGCACCTTTGGAGAGCACTTTCTTCACCACATACGGTCCTTCATAGTTTGGCTTGAATTTTCCCCTAACAACCATGTTAGATGGCTTCATTTGTTTTAACACCAGATCCCCAGTCTTTAATGGATGTTTCTAATGTCAAACCTGCTGATTGTAAGCTCTAGCCATTCTCTGATGATACATGTGCAGATGATCCAAGGTTTTGAGGCATTTTTCATCAATCATAGCCAACTACTCGAATCTTGCTTTTACCCATTCTATTTTGAGCAATTGAGCCTCTAGAGTGATTCTTAGAGATTTTAGCTCCATCTCGATAGGAAGGACTGCCTCCATCTTATAAACCAGTGAGTACGGAGTTTCTCTTGTCAGTGTTCTAATTTTGGTTCTGTAACCCCATAAAGCGTATGGCAACTTATCTGCCCAATCCCTATAAGTGGAGGTGGTCTTTGATAGTATCTTTTTTATGGACTTATTGGTAGCTTCTACTGCCCTATTGGCTTGTGGCCTATATAGAGAAGATTTCCAATGCTCTACATTGTGTTCCATGAGTAACTCAGCCATTGCTCCTTGGAATTGCACTCTATTGTCAGTTACCACATGGTGTGGTATGCTATATCTTGCAAAAATATGTTTCTTTATGAATTTAGCCATGTTCTTAGCTGTGGTTTTAGCATAATATTCGGCTTCAACCCATTTAGAAAAGTAATTTACAGCTACCATAATAAACTTGTGACCAGTCGACGCAAGAGGTAGAATCTCGCCGATTATATCTATCCCCCATGCTGAGAATGGCCAAGGGGTCATGAGATTTTGCAATTCCATGGGTGAAAGATGACTGATATCTCCATATATCTGGCATTCATGACATGTTATTTCATCTGTGCAGTCTGCTTGCATGGTGAGCCAGAAGTACCCCTGTCTCATAATCTTCTTTGCTAGAGTGAGCCCATTCATATATAGGACACAATTTCCTAAGTGCGTTTGTTGCATGACTCTCCATGCTTTAGTTTTTGTTAGACATCTCAATAACAGTCCATCAATTGTTCTTTTGAAGAGTTGTCCCTCAAACCATCTGAACTGAACTGCTAGCCTTCTGAGCATGGCCCTATCTGCTGAATCTGCTTCTTCGAGGTACTGGCCATTTTGCAGAATATTGGCTATATCCTGATACCACAGCTTGTCATCTGTTGTCAGAATCAAGACCTCACTCGAGTGGTAGTAAGGTGTTCGAGAGGTTTCAAGGATTAATGGTAGCATTGATGCTTTCTGGGATCCATTCCACATGGATGATAGAGTTACCAATGAATCATCCATTTGGTTGTCATCTCTGGCTACATGTCTGAACTCACATTGGCTAAAAACCTTCATCAGTTCCCATAGGGTCTCTAGATATGGGCAAAGAGATTCCTCTTTAATTTCCCATTCCCCTGTGGCTTGCCGGATAACTAACAGTGAATCTGCGATAAACAACATATCGTTTATGTGCTAAGAGCATCAATGCTGAATAAGCAAGCTTTATACTCAGCACCATTGTTAGTTACTAGGAACTCCAGTCGTTTAGACAGAGGTATTATCTCTCCTTCTGGTGTGACAATTATCACACCAAGCCCTGCGCCTCTCTTATTGATAACCCCATCAAAGTGCATAGTCCACCTCCTAGTTTCGACTTATACCATAGCCAATTGTTCATCTAGGAATTCTAGGTTTTCCACATAGTTAGATTCAAGTGGTTGATTTGCTAAGAATTCTACCACTACTCTGCCTTTGATCACCTTCTCCATCACATACTCAACATCGAATTTTGACAATAGCAATAGCCATCAGGGCAGCTTTCCTGCTAGAGATGGAGTAGTGCATAAGTATTTCATGGGATCTAATTTTGCAACTACTGCCTGTACTCTATATGATTGGAAGTGGTGTCTCAACTTCTTGGTTGGCCAAACTATAGCAGTACAAGTCTTTTCCACCATGGTGTACCGGGTTTCATAATCAAGTAGCTTTTTACTAAGATAGTAAATAGCATGCTCCTTCTAATCATCTTGTTCTTGAACTAGTATTACCCCTACTGAGGTTTCTATAATAGCTAAGTATAAGATCAAAGGCTTGCCCGGTGTTGGGGGTCTTAATACTAGAGGATTGATAAAATAGTCTTTGATTTTGTCAAATGCCATCTGACATTGGTCATTCCAATCGATTGGTTATTGCTTTCTGAGTAGCTTAAAGATAGGTTCACAAACTATATTCAACCTGGCAATAAACCTGCTGACGTATTGAAGCGAACCCAGAAATGATCTGACCTCTTTCTCTGTCTTCGGTACTGGCATTTAATTTTATTTGGGACCACCTCAATTCCTCTTTGAATGACTATATGCCTGAGTAGCTTTTCGGACGTAACTCCAAACACACATATTTTTGGGTTAAGGCGAAGATTATACTTCTCAATTCTAGTTAAGAATCTATCTAAGACAGCAGGATGCTTTTCCCAAGTCATTGATTTGACAAGCATATCATCAACATATACTTCCACCTCCTTGTGGATCATATCATGCAAAATTGTTGTGATGACTCTCTGGTACGTTGCTCCAACATTCTTCAACCCAAACAGCATCACTCTATAGAAGTAGACCACCCATTCGGTGATGAAAGCCATTTTGACTTTGTTTATGATGTTCATTAGAATCTGGTTCTATTTAGAAAACCCATCCATAAATGAGTACATTATTGCCCTAGCCGTTGGCGCTGCTGAAGCAAAATATGGCCGTTGCTTTCAAGCTCATGAGTAAGATATGGTAGTTGTAATTAGCTCATGAAGGAATCATGGCTGTTTCTTGTTAGTCACAAGAAGAACTAGCCATTGCTTTCAGCCTCTGAAGGAATAATGGCAATTGCTTGTAGGCCACAAAGGAAATATAGCTGTTGGAGATTTTTAGGTCATGTGGTAAGTGATGCTTTTGTAGCTCTTGAAGCACTTTCTCAACTTCTGAAGATAATATAGCGATTGACATTTTGAAGGTCATAAACCAAGCTCCTTAGTTCATAAAGCAATGTTCATGTATGGCTAATAATGTTGCTACTCAAATCATAAGCTATTATTCTCCAGGACTTAAGACAACCATCTTTGTAGCTTCATTCATAATTCACTTAATAATTAATTACAAAATAATTTGTAATCATATTAAAGTAAACATGATTTTATTTTTCTCATTTACGTCAACTTTTCAATTAGTTGTTATCATTAAAACTCGATTCAACACAACCAATGATCTGCCTCTTACTTACCTACCTTCCTTGACAAGCTAGTTTGGTTACTATCTATCAAAATATCCTTATCGACTTCAATACGTGGGATTAAATGCAGACTCTTCTTTCTCATCACTCTCAGAGCAGGCTACCTATCGTTTTGCCCCTACTAAAGTTTAGCTCCGGTGTCACTTTCTTGGTTAACATATCCTCCTACCACTATGATTGAAAACCCCTCAAATTACCTTCAAAATCCTTTCGTTTCCCAAAACCTCTAACCAACCAACATAGTGTATTGTACCGAACCTCACTTTACTTAAGAAATCTTAAATCCAAACAAACTTTAGCCATCATTCGTGAATCTATCAAGATTTCTTTTACCTGTTCGCTCAAATCAACTTTCTCAAGTTAGCATTTTCAGATGAATTGTCAAAACTAAAATACAATATCTCCTTCATGAATAGACAAATTAACTCCTGCATTTACCTACTTCAGTCACAGTTAAAGACAATATAGATTATGCATAGTTATACAAATAAAAGATCGAAAATTCTTAGACTCAAGTAGGCGTGAGCATGGACTGGTTCGGTTCAAAAACCGAACCGGAAAAAACCGATCCAAAAAACATTGTATTTTATAAACCAATCCGATCCAGACTAAATTTTGGTTCGGTTCAGTCCAAACCGAACTAGTTTGATTCGGTTCGGTTTGGACTAGCTTCAACCAAAAACATCAACTTTTTAAAAAAAAAAAATCAAAATAAAAATTTTATATAAGTAGTTTGTTTAAAAAAAAAAAAGAAATACAAAAAAATTAACTTAAAAAAAAAGTAATACTAAATAATACTATTACATCACGATAAAATACTAAAATTCTTTTCTTTTTTTTTTCAACTCTCAAGTTTTAATAACTATAAATTAGCATAAAAAAATCACAATATAAAACAATATAATGTCTAAAATTCTCTACAATTAGTATATATTAATTTTATAATTAATTTTAATATTTTACCAATTATTCAGTTTTTCGGTTTTTTCGGTTTTGAATCGAACAAAACCGATCCGAACCGAAGTCCAAACTTCGCCATAACTTAAAACCAAACCGAACCAAACTATTAAATGGATCGGTTTGGTTCGGTTCGGTTCGGTTTGGATTTTCAGTTTTTGGACATTGGTTCGGTTTTGCTCACCCCTAGACTCAAGAAGAAGTATGCAACACTGCCATGAGGCAATAGTTGAAATAGGCTCAAACAGCAAAACATTGCAATTTTAGCCAGAAGCATTTCAAGATCAAACACATGTCAATCCTACAAGCAGTATTGTTAGCAGACGACGTTTTAAATATACGGGTGGCGAAGTGAACCGAGGAATTTTTATTAAGTGTTTGTTTATAAAATTATAGTAGGAAATTCATTTTGGAAAACAATATGTTGACTTCAGTTTTGATGATTACAAGTTGACATTTAATGAAAAGAGTTTCTTAAATTAACACTTAGCTTTAAGAACTTTATGAGTTGGGAATTCCATTTGATATAATAAGATAAAAACAACTCATGCTCATAAGTTATATAATTCCTTTATGACTTCATATTGTTTTAAGAGCTAAAATGTCTTATGAGTTGAAACTAATACACATGGCCACAAGAAGTTCATTAAATGTTTTCAACATTTACTTTGGCTTATAAGTTAACTTCAACTGCTTTATTACTTAAAGACATTGGCTTATGATTTGAATGTTATATTACTTGAAGACCTTGGCTTATAAGTCAAATTCAACTGCTATATTACTTACACCTTGGCTTATGACTTGAAGCTAACTGCTTTATTACTTGGGAGATCTTGGCTTACATTTGAAAAGATTTTGTATAAGCTTATGACTTTAAACAAACGGCCACATAAGTATTCTTGTGACTTGAGATTAACCACCATTGGTCCTTATGACTTGAGATCAACCACCTTTTCTCTTTGAGAATTGCTATAAATGGCTACATGAGTGAACTTATCTCCTTATGACTTGAGATCAACAATCATTTCTCCTTATGACTTGAGATCAACCACCATTTCTCTTTATGAATTGATTCAAACGACATGGAGCTTTCCTTCCCTATAAAAAGAAATGGAGATTAACACTTAAAGGCAAGAAGACTAATTTGCAATTCTCACACTCTTAAGCAATCATTTCTCTAGTCTTCCAAATTCCTAAAGAAAGCAAAGTCAAGAGAAAAGATCTACATTGTTTCAATCAAATATTCATATATTCAGGAATTGTATATTTATGCAAGGTTGTGTGAAAAAGGGTTTACTTTGTTGATAGTATGATCAATAAAGTCTGTAAAAGTTTGGTGCTTGAACTTAGAAAAAGCATTTGTAGAGTTTTGTTACTTATGCTCTAAAAAAGTAATGGTAGAGGTTTGATACTTAACCTGCAAAAGTGTTGAGTTTGTTACTTGAACTCGCAAAAAGTAACATAGGCTTGTTTCCTGCTCGTAAAACATTAGTGGAAATCTCAAGCAGTTGGCTTGGGGATTGGACGTAGACCGGTTGGGTCGAACCAGGATAAAGTTCAGCGTCCTTATTTCTCTATCCCTATTCTCTTATATTTACTGCTATTTAAATTTTTGTAATTTAAATTAATAGCTTTATTATTCAAAGTCATTCTTAGAAAAGCAAATTTATATTCACGAGTTTTATTATTTTAATCAATTCCGCATTTTTATAAAACTTGTGTTTATTGAAGGAAAATTGTATTTCTTCAAAAAGAATTTTTAAAGAGAGTTTGCAAAAGTTTTTATTCACCCTACAGTACTATTCACCCCACCTCTAGTATTGTAGCTAATCTATTTAGGACCGTCACAATATTCATAAAAGATTTGAGACCGAAATCTCGAAGAAGATGCAGGAGTCGTTACCCGGCTTAGCTCAACTGGAAAATTTAGGTACAACTAAAACCAAGTGAGGGCCACTATACCTTTCAGAAAGCTAGGTCCGGACGAGTCACTTACTTATTAACTAATTAATATAAAAGCTTCAATAATCAAATCATAGCATTTTATAAGACTAAGCAGTTTTATTTAGAGCATATGGCATTCATGCAAGGTACAAAAAGCAGTAAATAAATTAATTATGCAGATCGAATCAAATAAACTATCCTATAGGATACATATCAATCAAATGGGGAATTGGGGTACAATCGCCTAAAATAGACAAGGTCATCTAATGGAAGAATAAAACTTAAACATATATTTAACCCTGCAAAACAGATGTTAGTGCATGAATGATCGTATTTAAGACTCAACTACGATAGAACGGGATAATAAATGAGTCGGGATCATGCATTTAGGGAATAGCCTTAGAAACTCGATAAATCTTATCGAATAGACATAGAAAGCATTTTGAAAAGTCCCTACATTGATTTTTGAGAAAACGATTTTGAAAACGGTTTTAGCAGTTAATTATTTAACATAGCAAGTGAGTTGATTTTCAAGAAAGTAGGTTTCTATCGTTGTTCTAGTCTAATACACACTTTTGGAATGTAAATTTAAGGTTCAAATATTATAAAAAAATATACGAAAATTGATTTCAGTAATTTTGTCCTGAGATGACACCTGTGCAGGTGTGGAGGCAAAATTTGTGCAGCTGTTGTCATATCTGTACGGGTGTTGCTTTTGGGTTTGGTTCAGAAATTGAAATACACAATTTGAGGTTTTTGGGAAAATTTTAGGATGACACCCATGCGGGTGTTGTGTCGACACCCATGGGGGTTTAACAACACCCGTGTGGCTCTGATACAAGAGAACACTTTGAAAATCAAAGTTTTAGATGAAATGATGCACAAAATCACAAACAAAGAGTCTATGCTTCTGGTTTCCCACAATTATTACCTTTGATGCATGAATCCACCATTGGAGAGGTTGAATATCGGTTCAAAGAGGCTCTAATTGAACACCCGAACTTCAAACTCTGAAAATGGTTTCAAGCCCTAAATGTTATGGTTTTGGTGTCCAGATTAGTCTCTAATCCTATTAAAATCCTTAGTGAAGTGTTTTCCTAAGATTTCCAACTGATTTTAAGCCTAATAATAGCGATTGAAGATGAAAATTGAAGAAAAAGTTTGATTTTCTTTTCTCCTTTTCTTCCCTTTTCTTCTCCTCTCTCCCTAAATACCAATTGCCAACCTTTTTTCTGATGTTGATGAGGTTTTTATAGGTAGAAAGAGCCTTATTTCTTGTTAAATCAGCCCCCTAAAATCCAAATGCGGAGTTCCAAGAAGAAATGGCAGGTTTTTTGTCTCTGCACGTGACACCCGTGCGGGTGTTAACACTACACCCATGCGGATGCTGCGACACCCATGCGAATATTAGTCTAGGATTAGTGGTCTTTTGATTGGTAAACAATCTGAAGCTTGGAATTCGATTAATTAGAGCCTTCAACCTGAATTGACTTTAACCCCTATAGCTGTGGAAAGCTGTAGAAGCAAATAAACGATTTATTCATCATTGAAACCGAGGGATGAAAAACCCACGCTCACAAGTATAATCCACAATAACACAAACCGTTCGAAAAATCCTCAAACTTTTTAGCTAATCACCAATATCTTAAGCACAAGTAGCAGCTAGACCTTTTCCCTAGGACAATTTCTCAAAATAACAAAGAATTCCTTTTTCCTCTAAAACAGAAACAATTTTTTTTAAGATAAGACCAAACCTTGATTGAAGGCAAAGCTTTGATACCAATTGATATGAATCTGGCTATGGGAGGTCGAAATCAGCACGAATAAATTTTCCAAGTCTATTGATCAAGATTAGACTCACAAAAACAATAAACAATTCTAATAATTAGAATAAGCAAGATGAAAATAGAATGAAATTGAGAAGAAAAATGGATATAAAGCACGAAATTTGCAATAAACAGAGAAATCCAGAAAGTTTATTCAATAAATCTAACCGTGCGAAACTAACCTATTGAACTTAAAAGAGACGAATCCCAATGGTGGTCGAGCAACATGCGTCTAGCCACAATACTTGCTAAGTGTTGGGATTCGTCACGGGAAACCGACCGATAAAAGCGGAAATACGCGTCGATTTCCTCGAATCCGGCCCAGGAGCTTAAGATGTGGAAATCAAAAACTTAAAGCATAAAAGAAGAGTTTCAAAAACTTACCACAAAGTCTCTCTTAAGATCAAAATAAGACTTGGAGAGTTAGGAACAAATCCTCACAACACAAAGAATAAAATATATCACAATAATTTTGAAACCACTTGTATTTTTATTCAATTAAGAGATTATATCATTTTACATACCTCATAAAAGAAAAAAGGGAAGTAAAATCCTAAACTAACTGGTAAAAAACTAAATAAGAACAAATAAAAACTAGAAAGGAAATAAATCTCAAACTAATTAGGAAACAAATAATAGCTAGATATGAAATCAATCTTAAGCTAACTAGGAAAAAAATAACACTAAATAAGGAAAAACAATAACTACACTGGAAATAAATCTTAAGCTAACTAAGAAAGAAATAAATGCTAAATAAAATCCTACTCTATCTAGGAAATTAAAACAAGGATGGATCAACTAAATTTCACAAATAGAAAACTAATATTATGGAAGTGAACTACTAATTCATTAATTATTACCATATGAAATAAGCTTCATAAATTAGTAGGATGTCAGCGAATATAAAAGGAAAGTAATAAAACAATTAAAATGGAAACTACAATCAATCAAATTTCTAAATATAAAGAGTAAATTTATTTTAAAAAGGAAATCACTTACATATATTTTTTGTCAATTAAATACACAAAAGTCATTTATGTACATATTCCTAGACAAGTCTTTTTAACTTGAAGGGCCACAATTGAACAATCCTTCTAACGGCATCTTCTCCCCTTCTCTAATTGTGCTAAAAAAAACTTTACTTTCATGTTTCTACAATAAAAAGAATTATAATTAAAACAACATCAGTAACACAATTTAATCAACATAAAAAAAAAAAAAAAAATTATGAATAACAAACCAGTGACCGATTGATAAACATATTATTTATTGTATGTAATCCAACAATACTCTACCACAGATAAGGTTAACCAAAATCAAAATTTGTTATCACAAACATCACATAGTAATTAACAACAATCTAACAATAATCCAAAACTAATTTGACAATAATCCTAGAGTATCCTAATTATAGTCCAACAATATTCTAATAGTAATCCAATGGTTTTCATTCAGAGAACCACATAACAAAAAAAAAAAAAAATATATATATATAATTTTTGCTTAAAAGGGAAAAAAGTACTACAAGAAATTAACAAAACCCTACGTATCATATACAAGAAATAAAGTGAACACTACCTGTTTATTCGTTAATTAGTTCCGGATCAAATTCTACTATCTTCTTTCAACCCATCACCATAAATTTAGTTTTAGGTATATATGGTGAAGGCCATGAACACCATGAATAAATATGAAGGCCATGAATAAATTGACGACATAAATGAAAGCCATGAACAATGGAACAAAATATGAGAAAAGCGGAAGAGAAGTTGTGGTGGATTTCAATATTGAAAAAGAGTTTAAGATGTTGATGAATCCTCTCTTATAGATGTGATTAGATTTAAGTAATTTATTAAGATTAAATTTATTTTTGGTTATCAGATTTAAAGTAAAATATAAAGTTAAAGCAGTCAATTAATTACTATAAATACATATGGTTAACATGGAAATATAGTTGCATATAAGTTTCCATAAATTATTAAATTGACTTAATTACACATAAATAGTTTTTAAAGTAATTGATATCTATTTTTAAATTGAGCTAATTTCCATAAAAACTACATATTGACTAATAATTAGATATTATGGTGATTGGTTGACATCCAACTAATTTTAGTTAAAAATTGATTATTAATTAATTATGGGTTGATATCTAATTAGATAAGCGTTAATTTATGGCTATTTGTATAATTTTTTCTTAAACAAATGTTTAAAAATAAACCCAGTACGTCATAAAAATTTAGAAAATCTAATTAAGCCCAATAGATTTCCAATGGGTTATTCACATGTCATACATATGAGAGTCCAAAACTCATCTCAATAAGTTTAATTGAAAATTGTCTATTACAAAAATTACTCAAATGAGCTTGTACAAATTTTTCATAAATAAAATACAAAGTTTCATTTTGTACCAGATGCACATAGACTAGCATTTAAAATGTTGACATTGTTCTTTCGATCCACTAAATTGATTAAACATCTTAAAAAATAAAGAATATGTCATCTTGATTCGCATCAAAGCTTTTATTACGGTGTTAATATATTCATTCACGCCTTAATGGGTCGAAATCTAGAAACATAATGATGTTGTGACAAGTCAATATCAATTCTAAAATGTTAGTATAGTACCGTCAGCTCCAACAAATTTTGAGTTCCAAATTTTTTACAATTTTTACAAATAATATTGCATAAGTAGGTGTCATGTTTGTGATACGTGTCAATTTTTTTATTGTCCGGAGTTTATATGACACTTTGCTAGTAGGTTTGACTAGGCATTAACTAGTTTCATCGTTATTTCGATGCTAAATTTCAAAGAATTAGGGCGAAAGTGACTTTGTTAACACAAAAGTGAAAGTTTAATGACTTTATTGACACAAATTAAAGTTTAGTGGACATAGCTACATAAACTCTAAATGTTAGTGATTGTCGGTGCAATTTACTCATGTGTAAGGGGTTGAAGTGTGATGTGTGCAAACAGAGACTTGTTTAGGCTAGTAAGTAATTAGTATTCCCTCCATTCCCAAATAGATGTTACTTAAACCAACTCTAGATGTCATTTTAAAATACCAAGACAATCTTAAATAAATTTTTCCTATCTTACCTTTATGTTAATTTCATTTAATAATTGATTAGCACAAAAAAGATCAATAAAAATATTAAATTCTCTCTATTCCATCTATCATGAACTATATAGAACTCAAATATTAAAATAAAACAAATTTCAAAATGAAATTTAATAAAGCTAATTTAGTAAAATAACATTAGTTTATAGACGTATTAATCATTTTTTTAATCTACGTATATAAACCTTAAGTGATATCTTTTCGGAATGGACATGTTCTATCGTTTTTCTTGAGTTGACGATGAAAAAAAAAAAAAAATCATTGAAATGTCAACAAATAAACAATTGAGGAAACTATCAATTTGGCATTTTGTAATATGTCCCGAAATTAATGCATTTAAATAGGGCCGGTATTTAATGAAATGGCGGCCCCTAGAAATTTGTAAAGAAATGTTTGAAAAGTGTTCAAAATGAAATTCTATTCACACTTCCACCTTCTTTCTCCTGTGCAGTCAGTTAGCAAAATTGGAATCTCCAAATCCAAATCCTACTGCAAATTCTGGCTTTAACCTAAACAAATCCCTACTTCTTCTGTTCTCCTCGTCTTCATCTTCAATTTGAACCATTCCCTCTGCAAATTTCTCTCTTTCTTTCCCTCTTTTTCTCTCTGAAGAAAGATGGGTGGAGAGAAGACTACCGAAGAAGATAAGGTACCATTGATCGCATCTTACAATCATCATATCCATCCTCTTCTTGATGCCGTTGATAAACTCAGGCTCCACAAAGTATCTAAATAGGGCATTCAACTCCCCATCATTATTGTTGTCGGCGATCAATCCTTCGGCAAGTCTAGTGTTCTTGAATCTCTCACCGATATCAGCCTTCCTCGCGGCCAGGGTATTTGCACTAGAGTCCCTCTTATTATCCGCCTCCAACAATAGTCTTCCCCTAAACCTGAGCTTTACTTGGAGTTTAATGGCAAACACTCGAAACTCATGAAGATAGTGTAGTTGATGCCATTATCAGTGCTACTAATAAGATTGCATGCATTGGAAAAGGTATTTGAAATAATCCTCTGACTTTAGTTGTTAAAAGACTTGGTGTTCCTGATCTTACTATGGTTGATCTTCCTGGAATCACTTGGGTTCCTGTTCATAGTCAACCTCATAACATTTATGAGCAGATTGCGGATATGATACTGGAGTAAATTCAACCTGAGGAGAGTATTATTCTTAATGTGTTGTCTACTACCGTTGATTTTGCTACCTGTGAATCAATTAGGATGTCTCAGAAGGTTTACAGTACTAGCGAAAGGACTTTTGATGTTGTAACCAATGCTGATAAGGCACCTAAAGGCTTTTTGAGAAGGTAACTAGAGATGATGTGAATATTAGCCTCGGTTATGTCTGTGTGAGGAATCGAATTGCTGATGAATCTTATAAGGATGCACGTAGAGAAGAAGCTTTGTTTTTCGAAACTCATCTTCTCATATCCAGGATTGATAAATCTATGGTTGGAATTCCATTTCTGGCACAAAAGTTGTTAATTATTCAAGCTACTATCATAGCTAGATGCTTGCATGTGCTGGTGAAGAAGATTGATGAGAAGCTGAATGCGAATATAATAGAGCTGAGTAAGATGCCTAAGACTATGACCACAGCTTATGAGGTTATGTCAGGTTTTATGGATATTATTGGGTCTATCAAAGATTCTTTGATGAAAATCCTTTTAGCTGGAGAATATGAAGAATACCCAGATGATAACAATATGCATTGCTCTGCTACATTGGTTGAAATGGTCAATCAATTATTTGATGATCTTTAGAGTTTCTCTCAAGATGATCCTTCAAAACAGTTTCTAATGGAGGAGATTTAGGTTTTGGAGGAATCTAGAGGTATTGAATTGCCTAATTTCCTTCCTCACTCTGCATTCAAATTTATCTTGTATAGAAAAGTTGAAGGGATATCAAGAATTCCTTTATCTTTCATCGAGAAGGTATGGCGTTACATTGAACATGTCCTGATATCGGTGCTAAAGCAACACTCCCAGAATTATCACCAACTCCAAAGTTTGACCACAAAAGCAGGCCATAACACTATAGAAAAGATGAAAGAGGAGTCTACCAACTGGGTTATTGAGATTGTGGAAATTGAAAAGATAACAGATTATACTTACAGTCCTGAATATTTAAGTGAATGGAATATGCTTTTATCTCAACAGAATAACTTCATCCGTGAGGTGAAAAGGGGACAGTCCAGGATACAACTTAAAGGTATTGGAGTGGTTGAAGTTGGGCATCTTACATGCAGAAGCATTTGCATCACGCTTTGGACTTGAAAACGAGAATGATTGAATACTGGAAAATTGTTTTGAGGAGGTTGACTCTTCATCTTTGACATAGGGTCAAAAAGCTTGTGAGGAAGGAAATTGAGAGAGAGATATTTAAAGATTTGATGGATACTCATGGTGGATCGATAGAGAAGATGGTAGTAGAATCCTCTGCAATCGTTGATAAGCATGCAAAGCTGAAAGAAAGCATCAAAGTGTTGAAGGAGTCCAAGGAGGTTCTGTCAGAATGTATGGATAAGATGACAGTAGACAATGATCAAGGCTAGATTCACTGTTGCAGCTAATAATGCTTGTAATCTTTTTGAAATTTTTACAGTCAGTTTGGCTTGTAGTATGCTAACATTGCTTCTAGTTCTCTTTTGTTACATTGGATTAGGAAGATGATTGTCTCTTTGCTGGAGTAATTTTTTCTGAATCGGAATTGTCAACAAACATGTCTGCCACATTCTCAATTTGAGAACTCCACGTTGCACGATTTTGGAATTTGTCTTTATTTTAGAAATTTCAATTATGGATTGCATGGATGTGTATTCATTCTCAGTCTTCTCTACACAAGTTAACTGATCCAATACTTGGCAATACCATTGCACATTCTTTCTCTGTCTACCCATTTTTCTGATCATAATTAAATTTAAGGATCATACAAGATACATTGCATCTATATGTTAAATACATTTTTTCTAGTTAATCATGGTTATTCAAGAAACATTTTTCCTGTAGGGAAAAAAGGAAGTTGCTGGTCCCTGAACTTCTCAAGATTCCAGTTCGATGGTTTATATTTATTATAGGGTTCAAAAGTTGATTTTGTTGACAAAAGATATAAAATTGACTAGGGAACATGTAAAATGTATTTTGAGTATTGAGTAATGATGGAATTGTGTTTAGACTATCTGAAGAAACTAAAGAGATTGTTACCTTGTTATTGCCCAGAATTTTGATGGACAAAAATGATATTCACTGCATCAAACCCCTGTTAACTTTTATTACTTTAGTACCTTTATTACCACTGTGAAACTCCTATAAATTTCAGTCCTTCCATCTTTTTCAATCATCAAATAAACCCACCTCCTTTCTTAGTGTTCCCATAACTATTTTTTATAAAAATGACTAGAAGAAAATGAAAACATGCAGAACTTGAAAATGTACCTATATTCACTTCCTACAATGACCATATATGTCCCCTCTTTGATGCAGTCTACAAGCTTAGGCTGTTTAAAGTTACCAAAGAAGGCATTCAATTGTGCACCATTGTTGTTGTCGATGATCAATCTTCAGGCAAGTCTAGTGTTATTGAATCACTTGTAGGCATTAGCCTTCCTCGCAGCCAGGCTATCTGCATATGTGTTCCCCTAATCATAAGGCTGCAACACCATCCTTCCCCTAAGCCTGAGCTTTCTCTCGAGTTCAAAGGGAAAACAATAAAAACTGATGAAGCTAGAGTTGCTGAAGCCATTAATCTTGCTTTTGGTGAGATTGTAGGCAATGGAAAAGGTATCTTAAACAATCCTTTGACTTTGGTTGTGAAGACATAGAGTGTGCCTGATCTTACAATGGTTGATCTTCCTGGAATCACTAGAGTTCCTGTTAATGGCCAGCCTAAGAAAATCTACAAGTAGGCAATAGAAATCACCATGGAGTATATAAAGCCTAAAGAGAGTATTATCTTAAATGTTTTATCAGCTACTGTTGATTTTGTGACCTGTGAGTCCATCAAAATGACGCAGAAAGTTGACAAGACAGTCGGAAGGACTCTTGCTGTTGTAACAAAAGCTGATAAAGCACCTGAAGGACTTCTTGAGAAAGTTACTACTGATGATGTTAACATAGGCCTCAGCTATGACTGTGTAAGGAATTGTATTGGTGACGAATCTTATGAAGGTGCACGAAAGGAAGAAGCTTTATTGTTTGAAACCCATCCTCTCCTATCAAGGATTGATAAATCTATGGTGGGCATTCCAGTTCTTGCTTAGAAGCTCTCAATTATCCAAGCTACTATCATAGCTAGATGCTTGCCACGGATTGTAAGAAAGATTGATGAGAAGTTGAATTCATATATCTTAGAACTCATTAAAATGCCTCAGACTACAACCTTGCCTTACGAGGTTATGTCAACTTTTATGGGCATTATTGGATCTGCCAAAGAGTCTTTGAGGAAAATCGTTTTAAGAGGCGAATATGAAGAATATCCCAATGATAATAATTTGCACTGCATCTCTAGATTGGTTGAAATGCTCAATAAATTCTTTAATGATCTTTGCTCCCAAGAAGATCCATCGAAGAATTTTGTGAGCACGGGTTTTTTCCCGACCTCTATGATGAGAATCTCATGTTACCTGTTGAGCTGACGGACACGAATCGGACTTGAAAACAACCGGAATGTCACCTAGAGTATCTCAAACATCCCGAAAATCGAGCTATCCTTGATCCGAAACCCTAAGAAAGGTCCTCCGAATGATTTCAGGGTTTATGGTGAACGTAGGCTTTTTTGCGGATTTCAGCCCCGGCTTTACCCAGAGTCGCACGGCTGTAGTTTTTAAATTACAGCCGTGCGGCTCTAGTGGGGAAACTAAGTTGCTCTGCCTGAACGAAAGGAAATCGCCCGAATTACACAGAAAAATTAGACGGCTCATTAATTCTTGAAATCATTATGGATTGTGAGATATAAAAACCAAAAAAAAATCAAAAGAGAAACGGGTGGGAGAAGTCGGAGGAAAGGAAAAACAAAAAGAAAAGAAAGAAGAAAACAAAGGGAGGAACCGAGATACAAAGAGTAAGGGAGAGTGAACCAAATCCAAAACTTAACACAAACACTAATACCTAAACTCCAAAGAAAGTGTTCTCGACGTTTGCTTAACCAATTGGAATCGTCTCGGATTGGTTTCGGATCGATTTGGATTAGTTTTCGGAATTTCGGTCGATTGAGGATTCAAGGTGCATTTCAAGTTTCCAATCCGATTCTAGACGTCAAACACATCAAAACAACATCAAGGTAAACTCTGAGAGGCCTTAAACCTGTATGCATTACTTTTTCGTTACGTTTTCCTCCATTTATCAAATTTCTGGAAAACAAACTTTCCCGAATACAGCCGCACGGCTGTACTTTGCATGAACAGAGCCACGCGGCTCTGGTACCCAGAGCCACATGGCTGTGTTTTGTAGGGATAGAAACCAGAAACTGCCCCTATCAGTCGAAAATAGTCCGTTTTCCATTTTATGCATTCTGTTGTGATGTTTTTCGGCCCAAATACATTCGTACGTTATTAGACTTTGGTTTTCAGATTTCTGTACCTATAGGTGTTAGGTTTTTGGTTTTTCTAGGGTTTTACTTTTTGAATTCCAGGGTTGTTCGATCCGACCCGGATCCATAGTCCAGCATTAGCGGACCCCCGAACCCTATAAAATCTTCTGGAAACACCGAAAACGAGCAAAGTAGCGATTTTCAAAAAACGAGAAAACCATTTTTTGGGTCTGGAAGCTACAATCGCATGACTGTAGTTGTTACAGTCGCACGACTGTAATTAGAACCGTGCAGCTCTAATTACAGCCGTACGGCTGTAGTTTCCAGAAATAGGCAGAATCGCGAAACGACCCATATGGAGGTCGTCGCGCGATACTCTTTTAGAATTCAAACTATTTTTGGTGTGTTTACCATTTTCAGACCCTAGATGTTTGTAAAAGTTAGGAAACCCGCATGAACGGAACCCTGAGTTTCGGAATAACAGACCCGCTGAAATATGGAAATTTGCATGAAATCGAGCCAAATAATTTTCTAAAATTATTTTTCAGCACAAAATCTACAGGGCGTTCAAAACTGTTTTCCAGGTCTAATCGGGCCGGTTGATCGAGTCGACCTAGTTACCCCCTAAAGGCATGCCCCCGTTCCTAAAAATCCCATTTCTGTCCTGCTGTGAGTCCTACTCGTGTTTGTGATATAAACTGTGCTAACCGTCTGTTTTGCAGCATTTATTTTCCATTTTTATTATTTTTGGTGTAATTAATAGATTAATTCGTGTATTTTAGGCGTTTGTAATTTTTAGATAATCGTGTACTCTAGGCGCTTGTAATGTGAGGACGAGAGTTTTTACCTTTATTCAATTTGGTTGTATAAGCAGCCTCTATTATTCTTTTGTATAATGTGGATGTATGATTTACTTTTTCTGTAATTTATTTCCGTCATTTGCTTGAGCATCGGCTGATAAATAAACGTAATCGAGTAGAGAAAGATAATAAATTGAATAAATATGTTAATATAAATCGTGAATGAATATAAACTCGAGGTTGAATAGGTAAGTTACTCGAACCCTAAATCTCTAGATTAGGTACAACAGTTTGCGCTCGGTAGGGAGCTGTACCGGAATTTCCCGGATGAGCTTATCGGGGTGGCGACTCTGTCACTGATCTTGAAATTTAGGTTTCGAGGTCTTTAAGTAATAAAACGGGAAAATGTTTTCTACAAAACGAATTTCTAAAACGAACGAATGATTTTCCCTAAAGCAAGATAAATAAAACCTGTTTTCCAACCAAATCAAAACATGCTTTTCATTTCAGTTTTCCTTTTTCCTAGTTCGCTTCGCCGCATCCCGCCCTCTTTTGGGTCGTCCGCTCACAAAGTTTTTAATGGAGGAGATTAAGGTTTTGAATGAATTGAAAGGTATTCAATTGCCAAATTTGCTTCCTCACTCTGTCTTTCAAGCAATCTTGTGGAAAAGAGTAGAAGCAATATCAATGTTTCTTGTTACCTTTATGGAAAAAGTATGGCATTACATAGAAGTTTCTATGATATCGGTTCTGAAGTATCTCTCGCAGAATTATCAACAACTTCAAAGCTTAACCACGCGAACCGGGTATAACATAATAGAGAAGATGAAACAGCAGTCTACAAATTGGGTTAGAGAACTCATCCAAATAGAGAAGTTGACATACTACACTTGTAATCCTGAATATGTAAATGAATATAATACGCTCCTCTCTCAGTGATAGAAGTTTGTGGATGACGTATTAAAGTATCAAGCTTGTTCTAGCTTTAACATTGAAGGTTTGGGAGGGGTTGAAATTGGTCGCCTTCGAGATCATATGCCATTTTTGCATGAACCTTTTAACCTAAAAATGAGAATGGTTGCTTACTAGAAGATTTTTTTTAGGAGGATGGTCGATTATCTGGCTCTTCATTTTTGGCAAAGCACACAAAACCTTATGGACAAGGAATTGGAGAAAGAGATTTTTAAAGCACTGATGGTTACTCTAGAATCGCCTTTTGTTGGTAGTAGGCGGGAAAATTGAAAAAAAGCATAAAGTTGCTTAAGGATTCGAAGGAGGTTCTATCGGATTGTATGGACAAGATAACGGTGAACAGTGATTGATGACTGCTGGTGGTGGTGGTGGTTTTGTTTGCTTTTCCTGTTCATGTTTTGAATCATTTTCTTGTGTGTCTTTTTTGTACTTTAAATTTGCTGATCTAATAAACAAGTTTGTAGTATGCATTTGGTTCTATAAATTTCTAAAAATATGAAACGCTTTCTTTCCTTTGATATCTAAATGTTATTAGTTAACATATTTTGTTTACAATTGGCAATGTACTAAAGTTAAGAACTAAACTTATATAATAATTTCTAATAAGATAACAACCAATAACTTAAAATACTTTCACTTCACCAAATATTAAACAGTACAAGGAACATGTTCAACAACATCATAACTAATTACCTAAGTCTATTGTTATGAAGAATAAGAGGTGCCAAATTTAGGACATGAAGAAGAGAGCGAATGAGGGAGTCTACTGGACAACATTCAACTAGATCAAGTGTATAAAAAAGTAAAAGTATAAAGAATCTTCCTTGACACCTGTTTGAAATAGATGCAACAAGTATTCCATAAAAGACATAAATAGAGGATCATAGAATATCAATCCTAGGATATAGAGTTTGCAGTGAGAGCAAGTTCAAATTTCATCAAAGAGGCCGTACTAACATAAAAATGAAAGAAAAAAATTAAAAGTTAAGGCAGTGATGATGCCCCGTTATTATCATGCCAGGTCTGTAGTCCGGGTCATGTAATATGGTCAGGGCCACTTGACGAGATCTGACCTTATTCCGGATGTGTCTATCTTGAGCTGAGCAAATCTTCCAAAAGAAAGGGATAGAGTCCTTATCAAAGTCTACCCTTATCCAGTGAAGTGATTGGAGAGAGACTCTGTGTCTGGCATAGGATCCGAGGTGGGGGTCTTCTAGTCTGATTCAGATTCAAGCTTAGGGCATTCCTAGTTGTAAGCGTAGGAATTTTACTCCCACAAAAAAAAGGTACAGTCGTACGACTTTACCTACAGTCGTGTGACTGTAACTAAACTATAGTTGTACGACTGTAGGATCTTGTAGGTGAGCCAGCCTATACCCTAAAAGCAGGAAAAAGGGAGATAAAAAGGAGAAGACAGAAAAAAAAGGAGAAGAGAGAGAGGAGGAATTTTGGGGGATCTCAGAAAATTAAAGAGAGAAAGAAGAAAAGAGATAAGGAAAAGAAAGGGAAAAACTCATCTTCAAGGATCCTTAAGCATTTGGAAATTTTTGGACCCAAAGTTCCTAACCCTAACTCAAGGAGAAAAGTACGAATTTTAGTGGATTGGAGAGATACCAGGGGTCAATCCTACGGTGGAAAAGCGCCTAAGAGGTAAACACTCCTTTTCTCCTCTGTTTTCCACACTTTCTGGGTGATTGGTGTGCTTTTTGTTCATTTTTATCCATTTTCTGCATTTCCTGTTTCTGGAAATCAAGAACAGTCATGCGATTGTTCTCGAATTTGATGAACAGTCGTACGACTGTACATACAGTCGTACGAGTGTTCTTGGTTTCCAGATGATTTTCCTTCTAGTTTATTTCAGATAAAATTTTGGCGAAATCCTGAGTTTGGATTGCTTACAATTGCACGACTGTAATTTATAGTCGTATGACTGTAGTTATAGTCGCACGACTGTAACATTTTTCCAGAATCAAAATTTCCAGAATAATTCCCAAAAATTCCCAAAAATCCATAAAAATTCAGAAAATCCAAAAATCATCAAAAATGAATTTTTTTGTGAGCATCCACGACCACAGATTTAATTTTCAGTAAAATTGCATTTAGAACAATGCCATGACGGAGACCCGATTCTCCCGAAAACTGACCCATCTCATATGTAAAAAATGCAAGTAAACCGGCAAATTTTTTTTTTTAAAACGAATTTCTCACAAACAAAAAATACAGGGACGTTTCAAAATGTTTTCCAGGTCTAACCGGGCCGGCTAGCCGAGCCAACCCGGTTATCCCCTAAATGCATGCCCCCAAATTCTAATTTCCCAATTCTGTCCTATTTGAGTCCTATTTGTGATGTGCTATATATTGTGCTAACTCTCTGTTTTGCAGCTTTTTATTTTTATTTTTGATGTATTTAATAGATTAATACGTGTATCCTATGCGATTGTATTTTTCTAGATAAATCGTGTATTCTAGGAACTTGTAAAAGTGAGGCGAGAGTTTTTACCTTTTATTCGATCGGGTTGTAATAATATAATCATTTGCTATTTTACTTTACCTATATACGCGCTGTATGTCTATTTAATGCAATGAAATTTATTTTAGAATTATGAAATACCATTCGAGAACATTGGCCAATTTTATTTTAATTAGACACAAAATAAGGGACTTGTCCGGACCCAAATCTTTGGATAGTGTAGCGACCGTTCGTCCGGTTCAGCTACATTATAAATTTCCCGGTTGAGCCGAGCCGGGTGGCGACTCCTATAATATTCATCGAGACTTAGGTCTCGGTTCTTTTAAGAATTAATTCCATTTATTTTTTCCAAAATGCGAATTTCCATCATAAAAACCCCACGCGAGGGAGGGGCCCACTCAAAATCGTGGCGTCCTTTCAGAAAGGGAGTCTCGCGTTCCGTCGAAAACGTCATTCGCTCACAGTGGCGACTCCGTTGGGGATTTCTTCAAAAAGTTTTCCTAAAAACTTAAAAGAATTTGACAAGCCCTGAAAAGTGTCTAATTAAAATAAGGTGGATGATTCTTGATTGGTATTTCATTTTGCAATTTTAGTTAGACATGCTTGCATTAGGTTAAGTATCCCATTTTAGCCCGGTGGATTGTTGAAGTGTCACCTTTGTTCCTCCTGGTCTTAGGGGCACGGATACGAAACACCACCCATAGCCTCGTACGAACCCCTTTGTTCGGACCCTTGAGTGGGGAGAAGTGAGGAGTATATTTTGCTATAGAAACCTTGATTTTAACCCGACTTGGACTGAACTCATATAGGCAGCCCTAGTTGGATTCCCTTAGGATACCAAAATAATCATGTGGATAAATAAAATAGCGCCCTCATCATCCCCGGTTGATGATCGAAGAGAACCCCACCTAGGACTCGGTTAGAATTTTTTAAGACCGATCATATTTGGAGAAATACGGTTGGAAGAATTCGTCTTGTGTCCTATGTGTTTCTCGCCATCCCATGACACATCACCATCGCTATCTACGTGTGTATAACATACCATAATCGCCATTTTCCATACACAATCAACATTTTCCATACACAAGACATTTTTGTGTGATACTAACCACATTTTTATGCAGCCATTTGCATTTTATTTTCATATGAAATCATTAAATCATCCGTTTGCCATTCATACTAACCATTTCTTTTTCAGCCATAACATTATATTTGTGTGATTAGCATTTTTCACATAGCATACATAACATCATTATGTATGTCATACATCCTAACCATGTTTTTGTGCAGCCATTTGCATTTTATGTGTAATAAACATTCATGACATATCACCAAAATTAAATTAGGGGCATTCCAAGGACACCCACCACGATCATATCATTCCATCATATATCGGGTATCCCAAAATATCCACGTTTTGCCAATGCACCAGATTGCATTCGGCCATTCCACCAAATCATTTTATTCGATAGAGACCACAATGGTCCTAGGTATGTTCTCGTGTGACAATCCACATGATGCATTTCATGACATCATATCCATTCATCATAAATATCATATAGCACTGTGATCCACATCGGGTTACTTCATGACATTAATTTATCATTCAAGGTACTCCCTGAGTGCCTAATTAGAGCACATATGTTCACAACATTACCAAATCATGCAAGGTGTTCCCCGAACGCCGAGCTTCTGTCCGTGTCCCTGTCACACGCGACTTTCTTACAACATCATTTCATTTCATATGCTCAAAAGCATCAGAACTCTATCCATAGGCCATTCCCATGTGATAATTTCATATCATCTCATAGACCTACAAAGCGTCGAACTCCATCCGTGTGTCGGTACACACGCGACCATTTCACAAAATTCATTAGGCGCCCTAAAGGTGCCGAACTTTTATCTGTGTGGTGGTCCACATGTGACATTTTTGCATAGCATTGGGTGCCCTTGGAATGTCCAAAGTCAAAAGAATAAAAGCAAGGAAGTCATCCTCACTATCTCACGATGTACATCTCACTCATCCGTCAAATGTTCAAGCATTCCACAAGCACCAAGGACTTTACCGTATGCACTGAGTCATTTAGGTGCTCCAAAAACACTAGAAATTTCATCAAACCCCTTCGGTCTTCCGTAATCATTAGAAACCCTATCCTTGTGTCCCACTTTAAATACTAAACCTCTTCCCCGTGTAAGATACGCTCTACACGTACCGCTCTAAATATTAACTCTCCTCCCGTGTAAGACACGCTTTGCACGTATCGCTCTAAATACTAAACCTCTTCACTCATGTAAGATATGCTCTACACGTACCGCTCTAAACATTAAACCTCCTCCCGTGTAAGACACACTCTGCACGTATCGTTCTAAATACTAAACCTCTACCCCGTGTAAGATACGCTTTACACGTACCGCTCTAAACACTAAACCTCTTCCCCGTGTAAGACACGCTCTGCACGTACCACTCTAAACACTAAACCTCTTCCCCGTGTAAGACATACTCTGCACGTACCGCTCTAAACACTAAATCTCTTCCCCGTGTAAGATCCGTTCTACACGTACCGCTTTAAATATTAACTCTCCTCCTGTGTAAGATCCGCTCTACACGTATCGCTTCAAATGTTAACCCTCTCCCCGTGTAAGATCCGCTCTACACGTACTGCTCTACACGTAGATCTAACTCCTATATAGGATCTGCCCTATACATATAAGTGCTTCACAAGTATCACCTTGCTTCGATCCATGGACACCCTGCGTGTCATTTTATCCATGTGGTGTATATTTATATGCCACACTCTACTTCAGCATATAGCTTCATCAATAACATTCATTGCATTTTGTGCGTTTCCATTCTTGGCTTTGTGTACACTTGACTAGCTTAGAATTGCATAACATGACACGGCATCACATGACATCATCGTTCATACATGCATGCATCACATCACGCACTCATACCTACATCATCTCTTGACTTGGTATCCTCTGTGTGCATGTTCCAGTCAATGCTAACAGGTGTTTTTATCAGGGGAGAAAGGGAAGGAGTCTCGAGAATGGCTGGCCCAATGAACTTCAACACCATAACAGATGTCATAGATGATTATGTTGCTTCATCACGATTCCGAAAGGCGGTCAGGGAAGAGGCAGCGACTATGTTGAAAGAGATGCTTGGAGATGATCATGACAAGGTAGAAAAACTGACGGATAGGTATTCTGAATTGGAGGGACGTGTGGCAGAGCTCAAAGGAGTAATAAGAGGGCTGACTGGTGAAGTAGAATCGAAGGTCCCCCTTAAAGCCAATATTGACCTTGTTCTGCGACCAACCAGGAGTCCACTCCCCAAGGGTGACAAAAAGGGCATATCCCTGTGGCCTATTTCGTTGAGCCAATTATTTACCAAATATAGGAAAGAGGGGCTACTGCAAAGCGTCAAGCTGTATGTGGAGCCGGCACCAGATCAAAAGAACAACTTCTACAACTATCATGTAGTGACAGGTCACCGAACCAATGTCTGCTTTGTTTTAAGGAAGGAGATCTAGAAGTTAGTTGATGAGGGAAGGTTAAAGGTGCCATCCACTACTAATGAGCAACTGGGGGCAAGCGGGGAGACTGGTAAGGAAATTCCTCAAACCTCCCGAGGAGAGGAATATGATGAAGAGCTCTAAAGCCTGATTTGATGAAAGTGGGGCAGTGACATTGAAGCCGGGGCAGTGACCGGATAAGGAATAGTCTGACGCTATGAGATCAATACCTTTAGAGGCTCCTTCCCGTAGGAAACTCATTTTGTTTGTAAAGTGTATTGAACTTATCTTAAATGCAATGTGTATTTTATTTTCTTACTTATGTGGTGATTACATATACATGGCATTAAGCATACATTTGATCATCTGAAATGACATGTCCATCACGCATAATATTAAAATGCATAACATCAATCTAAGTCTTACAGGGAATTTAAAAGTGAACCTGACTTCGGTTAAATCCCTTCCTTTAAAAAAAAAAAGAGAAGTCTGCCAAACAAATAATGGGATGGCACCATTTCTGTCGAATCAATTGCTGACCTAGATCAGTGATCCCTACAAACCACGATCCAAAACACTGTTGGTCTTACCCTAAAAGTTTCAACTTGAACAGCCCACAATACACCCAAATCATTCCAAACCAGGGACCATTGCTAAATTTCAGAGCCGATCCCCAAAATGAAGCTTTGAGCCTAATTCGTACTCGAGAAAGCATCTCACACTATAACCTTGTAGTAAAAAAAAACCCAAACTTATCAAAAGCACCAAGCCCTAAAAAATCCAAATGACCTTCGCCACCTACCATGCTGTAAAACTCTAAAGCAGACATTGGTTTTAGTGCATATATAGTCTTGTTTGTGTGACATTCATATGCATATGACAATACACATGCATTGTTCATCCAAAAAGACATATCAAACACGCATGACATACATGGATTTGAATGCAGCAGGAAAATCAACAGGTGGCTGTGGCTTGGATTTAGCTTCTTCTTCAAAAAAAAAAAAAAAACCCCAGTACCGATGGAAGACTTCATTTCTCCCTTACAGTGAGATTTCTGCTCCTGGCCTAAAGTTGTGCTCTCTTCAATCATAGAGTCAAACTCTGTTGAGTGCTTGATGAATCCGGAGGTGGCCCATCTATTGCATGAAATGCCAGGGTCAGTGAGTTGAGACAATGGAGATAAGTACATTTTTGCCTATTCTGAAAAGTTAACTTCACACGGTGACAGAGAAGATTGGTGTCCTTATCTCTCTTATACACGGCGGCCATAGTTAAATTTGGAGTGTCTCATGGCATTAAATGGCAAGGCGCAACACTTTCATCTTATTCCTTGAACCGATTCTGTGAAGCCTTATTTGCTGCCATCAATGGCTTCCAACAAGAAATTGAATCCCAATGCTGCCCCATATCATATTTTTCTACATCATCTCATCACCAGAAGGGCGGCGGAGCAGGTGGTTATGGCGCTGTTCCAATCAATTCTCATTTACCATTAACCTATACTGAATTGGGGATACCCTTTTAATCCCGCGCAATTTCTGTTCAATCTGAACTCCTAGAATAATTATTTTGAATCCTCAAACTATAGGAGAGGCTTTGAGTTCCTGTCAGAGAGAGGATTTGGATATGAGTCTACTTCAAATAAGCTCAACAATGCTGGAATCTGAGGTGAATTGGAAACATGAATACGCCATCAGACCGCAGGAGAATCCAGTGGTTAATTGAATTCATCTCAGGTTATCCGTTCACAATGGCAACTCTATCCAGTGATCGGTCATTCATTCCTTAAAAAAAAAACTCCAATGCAGAAAACTGAAAGGGCGCATTGGTAATTTGAAGGGGCATCAATTAAAACCAGAGCCACATTTTAGTTTTTCCTAATGCATCTGTATTCATTATGCCATGAATGTTTTGTATTCAATTTTGATGTTCAATATGCATTTGTTGTGTCATTACATGTCAATGTTCACTTACGGGCTACATCACGCAGCAAACCTTGTCCGTAGAAGTGCTTTACTCCCCAAACACAAACCTATAATACCAGGGGCAAGTAAAAAACCGAACCACTGGGTCTCATCGACAATAGTATCTTCGCGAGTCGCAATGAACATATCAAGGTGTATTTTTTCCCGTCCTAAGACAAACCGTTGTGAAAGGGATCAACGCAGACAAAATGCCCATCACAGAATCGTTCTTAAAAAAAAAATCTTCCTACATGGAAAACCGAAAGGACGTGTTGGTGATGGGAAAGGGGTGATATACAAAGTCAGGGTCACTGTTGTATTCTCTATTATACTCATTCTGATGTCACCATTGCAATATTGTGTATGTTTGGATTTTTTTATCAGATGTTCATCTTGCATACACCATGCCATTACATATAAACATCCATCAGTAGGACATTGCATCCAAGCGCGTGATAATACCGGAGAAACTCCTGTTATGTGGTACGGAAATGCAAGGTCTCACTCTTATCTTCTTGCTCAACCAAACGGACCATCCGTCAGCGTGGCCTATTACCCTGATCCACTGAGCCTGACAACGCTTTAGAATATGCAGAGGGTAAAGTGGAAGGTCACTCAAGACGGCCAACTCCTCTAATACCTAGATCAGCGTAATAGTTAGTCGGTCAGAAAGATGTTGGAACAATCAGGCTGGGTCAGTATGATACAAAAGCATGCTTGGAGCCAAGAGGAGGCATCTACTTGTTCCAATGAGACTAAACCGCATATACATGGTGCCACAGGTCACCTAGGCTACCATTGTGGCTAATCGCAAGCTGTGAATTCCGTCTCTGGGCTCGCACGGATACCAAGAACAAAGCATAAGCCACATGTTGCATGCATACATACATTCAGAGCTATACATGCATCTGTACATGCATGCATACGTTCAAAGTAAACACGCACAATTCATATGCACATGCATTATAACCGATCCAAGTGCAGGTACCCACTGTCATCACCAGGTCTCTCCGAACCAGGTTCGCCCTCAAAGTAGAGATGGCATAACGCAGGGGCATCTACTGGGCCTTAAGCGTCAGCGCAAACCCAAATCTCAACATATCAAGTCTCTAAGGGGCAGAACAATCAAGCCGTATTTATCCTTGATCGAACGGGTAAAAATGTTTTCTTCCAAAATTATCGATCCTCGAGCCAACATCAAAATTATCATTCCTAAAGCTATCTCTTTTTCTTCATTCAAGCCAGATTTCGAACCCTTGAACTCCATTACGTTCAAGCATGGTTTCAAATCCTTGAACCTCTTATTTCATTATTTCAAGTCCATCCAATTCCAGTAAGATTTCGAATCCTTAAAATTCCAGCAGATTTGCCTCGGGTAACATAGACCCATTATCGGTTTATCAGCCTTCCACCCATCCTTGCTTCGGGTAATATAGACCCGGTATCGGCTTATCCGCCTTCCATCCATCCTTGCCTCGGGTAACATAGACCTAGTATCGGCTTATTTCTTCCCCAGCTTTGCCTTGGGTAACTTAGACCCGATATCGGCTTATTTCAACGGTGGGTTCTTATTGGGATTTTTCACCAGAAATCACCTGATTATATTAGAAGAACGCGATGATTTCCTCAAATCCGTGCCCAGAAGCAATTAAGATGGAAATTGGAAAAATAAAATTTAATTAAAACAGATAAATCTCTTACCAGGAATATCTCTTTCAAGAGATGGATGCAGACTGCAGGAATCAAACTAGAAACCCTCCTCATTCACGTACATGAACGCCTAACGAACACTACCCATGCTAGCGTCGGCAAGCACAAACTTTAGAGAGGAGGAAGGGGCAAATTTCAGCTAGCTTGTTTCTTTTTTTTTTGTTGGCCGAAAATCCTAAGGTTGTTTTACCCTAGGTGGCCGAAATTTCCAAGGGAATTTTGGCTCAAGTTGGCTCCTTCATCTGTGTGGGCTTACTTCTTTTAATTCAGGCCCAAACCTATTTTAATTAGTTGGCTTAAACTAATTTCAAGCCCAATTTTAATTTACCCATGTATTTAATATATTACACCAAGTAAGATATGATTTACATTTAAATTAAAATCGGTTTGACCAATTAATTTAATCCATCAAATTAAATTAGATCTTCACAAAATAAAATTCATATGTGAACCTATACATATGAATATTTTCACCCAGGAAATAATCTCATAATTAATCCAATTAATTATGAAGAGCCAATTAAATATATTAATTTTATTCTTATGATCAATCCAATTGATCTTTATAATATAATTAATATATATACCTCTCTCTCCAGAGTGTATACTCCAAGCATACATGTGATTCCTTAAGTCAGTGTTCAGTCGCTCAATGTGTACAATCCTGTGGGCCCATCTTTATATTGGCAGTGGGCTTGTGGCCCACAGACTGCAGTTGGCCTCTAGCAAGCCGCTGCAGCCCCCAATCAAGATGGAGATGGCAGTCTAACTGTAATCATAACCCTGTAGTTTGAACTTGTATATCCCATGTCATTGATATCGGTGTCCAACACAGAGGCATGGATTGATCACCCTCTTTTGTGTCCGAACATTAACTTGATCCCGAATGCACTGAAGCTCACAAACAAGTTCCAACTCGTTTGGGTGTGGCCACACTCTTATCAGTTACATTCATTAAGAGGCCGGTGATATCTTCCCAGTGGACTACTGAGTGACAAATACCTTCTGCATATCCATAGCATTACCATGCAAAGTGACATACCCGAAAGTACCCGTACTTGGCACCCTATTACAGGCCCTTTATGCGTACCCCTACGACCTCACATGCAACACCATTATATGGTCAGGTCAAAGGATCCATACAAGTACTACACGAGAATCACTTGTGATACTATACCATGTGGATTTCTCATTTAGTGGATCTATCCAGTACCATGCCCTTTTTACATGTACCCATTAACTTGGTTGACATCCCATGTCCAATGACCGGTAAGACACTGCCATATAACCAGGTTAATGATAGTCTCTTGTTCCAATCATTCCCATGACTGGAACAGACTATGGATCTATTTATGGTCATATCGTTTACCCTATCTATGGTCTTACAGCCAAGTGCATGACACTTGTCATCGTGGATATGGATATATCCATTGGATACTTCATTTAATATATTGCACAAAATAAATATCATAAATGAATTAATGCCTTTATTAATAACACAAATGAGTATAATACATAAATCCAATAAATGTATAATACAAATACAAGGACCAATGCCTTGGGACTAGGGCATATCCAACAATCTCCCACTTGCACTAGTTCCAACTAGGCATGGGCCTAATCCTTATAGATCTGGTATGACCCTTGTGCTTGGGCTGGGCCAGCGCCTTGGTCAAAGGATCTGCAACGTTATCCTCGGTGTCCACTCTGTGCAATGCAATGTCACCTCTCCCCCCGATTTCTATTATGAGGTGAAACTTTCTGAGCACATGCTTTGTGTTCTTATGTGACCGGGGCTCCTTGGCTTGTGCAACGGCCCCATTGTTGTCACAGAAGATATCAACTGGGTCCTGGATAGTTGGCACTACTCCTAACTCAGTGATAAACTTCTTCATCCACACAGCTTCCTTAGCTGCATCACACGCCGTGATGTACTCAGCTTCTGTTGTGGAGTCCGCGATGGTTGGCTGCTTTGAGCTCCTCTAGCTTACAGCACCACCATTAAGTAAAAATACATACCCAGACTACGACTGGTACTTATCCTGGTCGGTCTGGAAGCTTGCATCAGTGTACCCAGTAACTGACATCACTTCCTGACCACCATACACTAAGAAGCTATCCTTAGTCAGGTTAAGGTACTTGAGGATTGCCTTGACAGCCTTCCAGGGATCCTCCCTGGGATCCTGCTAGTACCGGCTTGTCATACTTAGTGCAAAGGTGACATCAGGTCTCGTACATAGCATGGAGTACATAATTGATCCTGTAGCCGAAGATATGGAACCCATTTCATGTTCTCCCTGTCCTCCCTTATCTTAGGACAGTTCTTCTTACTAAGTTTCAGCCCATGGCCCATTGGTAAGAAACCTTTCTTAGCCCGGTCCTTGCTAAACCTTTTCAGAACTTTGTCTATGTATGAGGCCTAACTTAGGCCCAGAAGCCGATTTGATCTATCCCTATAGATCCTGATCCCTAGGATCATCTCAGCTTCACCTAAGTCCTTCATTGTGAAGCACTTACTTAGCCACTACTTTACCCCTCGCAGTGTAGGTATGTCGCTTCCAATGAGTAAGATGTCGTCAACATAAAGTACCAAAAATGTGACAATGCTCCCACCTGTCATTCTTATACACATAAGGCTCATCTGTTGGAAATGCCCTAGTCCCGAGGCATTGGTCCTTGTATTTGTACTATACATTTATTGGATTTATGTGTTGTACTCATTTGTGTCATTAATAAAGGCATCAATTCATTTATTATATTTATCTTGTGCAGTATAGTAAATGAAGTATCCAATGGACATATCTATATCCATGACGACTAGTGTCATGCACTTAGCAGTAAGACCATGGATAGGGTAAACGATATGACCATAAATAGATCCGTAGTCTGTTCCAATCATGGGAATGAATGGAACAACAGACTATCATTAACCTGGTTGTATGGCGGTGTCTTACCGGTCATTGGACATGGAATGTCAACCAAGTTAATGGGTACATGCCTGGGAGCATGGTACTGGATAGATCCACTAAACGAGTAATCCACATGGTTTGGTATCACAATGGATTCTCGTGTAGTACTTGTATGGATTCTTTGACCTGACCATATGATGGTGTTACATGTGAAGTCGCATACTTAGGGGTACGCCTAAAGGGCCTGTAATAGGGTGCCAAGTATGGGTGCTTTCGGGTATGTTACTGAACATGGTAATACTATGGATATGCAGAAGGGATTTGTCACTCAGTAACCAACTGAGAAGATATCACCGGCCACTTGATGAATGTGACTGATAAGAGTGTGGCCACACCCAAACAAGTTGGAACTTGTTTGTGAGCATCAGTACATTCGGGATCAAGTTAACGTCCAGACACGAAAGAGGGTGATCAATCCATGCCTCTGTGTTGGACACCGATATCAATGACATGGGATGTACAAGTTTAAACTACAGGGTTATGATATCAGTTTGACTGCCATCTCCATCTTAATTGGGGGCTGCAGTGGCTTGCTAGAGCCCAACTGCAGTCTGCGGGCCAAAGGCCCGCTGCCAACATAAAGATGGGCCCACAGGATCGTACACATAGAACGATAGAATGCAGACTTAAGGAATCACCTGTATACTTGGAGTATACGCAATGGAGGGAGAAGCATGTATATATTAATTATATTATAAGGATCAATTGGATTGGTCATAATAATAAAATTAATATATTCTATTGGCTCTTCATAATTAATTGGATTAATTATGAAATTATTTCCTAGGTGGAAATATTCATATGTATGGGTTTACATATGATTTTATTTTGTGTTGAGTTAATTTTAATTTGATGGATTAAATTAATTGTCAAACCAATTTTAATTTAGATGTAAATAATATACTACTTGGAGTAATATATTAAATACATGGGTATATTAAAATTGGGCTTGAAATTAATTTAAACCAGAATAATTAAAATTAGACTGGGCCTAAACTAAAACATGGAAGCCCGCACAGAATAGAGTGGAGCCAAGATGGGCCAGAATTCCTTAAGGAATTCGGCCAACCCTAGGTATAAATACCTAGGGTTAGAAGAATTCGGCCATCCTAAGCTTAGAGCCTCTATAGCCGAAATTTCCATAGCCCTCCCCTCTCCATTGTTTGGTTTTTCCGACGCTAGCAAGGGTTGTATTCGCCAAGCGTTCGTGTACGTGAGAGTGGAGGAATTCTCAATTGAATTCTGCAGTCATCATCCATCTCTAGAAAGAGATTTTTCTGGTAAGAAATTTAATCCCTTTCTATTTAATTTTAAGTTTTTCAATTTCCACTTCAATTGCTCCTGGGACTGGATTTGAGGAAATCACCGCGTTCTTCCGCTTTTATCGGGTGATTTCCGGTGAAAAATCCCAACATCATCTTGATTCTGTATGAAGCCATATTCCTTTATAGCCTCATTGAATATAAGATTCCAACTTCAAGATGCTTGCTTCAGTCCATAAATGGACCTTTGAAGCTTGCATACCCTTCCTGGATACTCTAGATCGACAAAACCCTCAGGTTGCATCATGTACACATCCTCGAGTAGCTTTCCATTAAGGAAAGCGGTTTTGACATCCATTTGCCAGACTTCATAGTTGTACCATGTGGCTATGGCTAGCAAGATCCTGATGGATTTGAGCATGGCTACTGGTGAGAAAGTTTCATCATAGTCTATTCCATGGACTTGTCTGAAACCTTTCGCAACCAGACGCCCCTTGAAGGTATTGTCAGCTTTCAGCTTATAGCACCACTTGCAACCTATTACCTTAGCACCCGGAGGTGGATCAACCAAGTTCCAAACTTGGTTATCGTACATAGATTGCATCTCTGTCTCCATGGCTTTACGCCAATTGGCAGACTGTGGGCTTACCATAGCCTCCTGGTAGGTTTTGGGTTCTTCTTCATCCCAGATGAGAAGAGTTTGATCATCGGTGATGAAGAAACCATACCTCTCCGGTTCCCGATGATCCCTACCAGATCTTCTAGGTCCTTGTGTGGCCTGGGTCGGTGCTTCCTCCTATGGAAGCTCCACCTAGGCCTCCGAGTTATCCTGTTCAGGAGCTTGTGGACCTTGAACTTCCCTGAGTTTAGCATTTCTCACACTATCTTTCTTGGAAAGGAACTCCTTTTCTAGAAAGACCCCCTTCCTTGCCACGAACACCTTGTTCTCGGCGGGGTTATAGAAGTAATACCCTTTGGTTTCCCTAGGGTAGTCCACAAACAGGCATTTATCGGTTTTGGGCTCCAGCTTGCCACTAGTCAATTTCTTGACATGTGCTTCGCATCCCCAAATCCTTAGGAAAGACACATTGGGCTCCCTGCCCATCCATATATGATATAGGGTCTTTTCCACTGCCTTAGTCGGAGTATTTTTTAAGATAAGAGCTGCTGTCACGAGGGCGTGTCCCCAGAAACTAATTGGGAGAGAGGCCTGACTCATCATTAAGTGGACCATGTCCAACAAGGTCCTATTCCTCCATTCGGACACCCCATTCCATTGTGGTGTTCTGGGGGGAGTGAGCTGTGGAACTATCCCATGCTCTCTCAAATTGGAGTCAAACTCTAGGCTCATATACTCACCACCTCGGTCTGACCAAAGGGTTTTGATATTTCTGCTTAATTGGTTCTGTACCTCGTTCTTAAATTCCTTGAACCTATCAAGGGTCTCAGACTTGTGTTTCATCAGATAGACATAGCCATATCTACTGAAATCGTCCGTGAACATGACAAAGTACAGGTGTCCACCTCTGGTCGCTATGCTCATGGGTCTACATACATCTGAATGTATTAGGTCCAATAAGCCAGTGGCCCTTTCAGCCTTCTTGCTAAAAGGCGCCTTGGTCGTCTTGCCTCGTAAACATGATTCGCATGTATCAATTGACTCCAAGTCAAATGATCCTAAGACTCCAGCTTTGTGAAGCCTAGATATGCGCTTCTCGTTTATGTGGCCAAGACGACAATGCCATAGGTAGACAGGATTAAATTCATTGGGCTTAACCCTTTTAGCGTTTATGTTATAGACATGATTGGTTTCATTTAAGTCCAGGATATATAGGCCATTATTTAATAGAGCATCTCCATAAAATAATCCCTCTCTAGATATAGAAATTCTACCATTAGAAACAGTAAAATAAAATCCAGAAATATCCAACATTGACACCGAAATAATATTCCTGCACATAGCAGGTACAAAATAACAATGTTCTAAAATCAAAACCAATCCACTGGGCATCACAAGGGGATATTCGTCGATCTCTATGGCAGCAACCCTTGCTCCATTTCCGACCCGCAAGTCCACCTCTCCCGACCCCAGTGACCTTTTGTTCTTAAGTCCCTGCACATTGCAACAAATGTGAGAACCACATCCAGTATCCAATACCTAGGATATTGAAACAGTAAGGTTAATGTCTATAACATAAAGACCTGAAGAGGACGCACCTTGGCCCATTCTCTGCTTTCCCATCAGCTTGGGACACGATCTCTTCCAATGGCCTGCCTGCCTACACCCGAAACAGACATCCTCAGGACCTGCCTTCTGCTGGGCCTTAGGCTGGGCCTTGGCCTTGCCCTTGGTAAGAGGAGGGTGTGAGCGGACGACACGTTTTCGACGGGACGCGAGACTCCCTCTCGGAAGGGGTGCCACTATCTCGGGCGGGCCCCTCCCTCACGTGGGGTTTTTATGAATGGAAAATCGTGTTTTGGAAAATAAATGGAATTAATGCATAAAAGAACCAGGACCTAAGTCTCGATGAATATTGTAGAGTCGCCACCCGGCTCAGCTCAACCGGGAAATTTATAATGTAGCTAAACCAGACAAACGGCCGCTACACTATCCAGAGATTTGGGTCCGGACAAGTCCCTTATTTCGTGTCTAATTAAAATAAATATTGGTCAATGTTCAAAGATGATATTTCAAATTCTAAAGTCAATTTTATTGAAATGAATAGACATGTAGCGCCCATACAAATTAAGGTAAAATAGTAAAAGAATAAATTATTACAACACGATCGAACAAAAGATAAAAACTCTCGCCTCACTTTACAAGCGCCTAATATACACGAGAATCTAGAAAAAATACAATCGCCTAGGATACACGATTTAATCTATTAAATTACATCCAAAATAAAAATAAAAGAAATTAAAACCTGCAAAATAGAGGGTTAGCACAATATATAGCACGCCACAAGTTGGACTCAAATAGACAGAATTGGAAAATAAAGAATTAGGGGCATGCATTTAGGGGACAACAGGGTTGGCTCGGCTAGCCGGCCCAGTTAGACCTGGAAAACCTTTTAAAACGTCCCTGTATTTTTTGTTTTATGGGAAAATCATTTTGAAAATAATTTTTTCGGTTTACATGCATTTTTATATATTAAGTGGGTCGGTTTTCGGGAGAACTAGGTCCCTGTCGTGGCATTCTTCTAAATGCAATTTTACTGAAAATTGAATCTAGGGTCGTGAATGCACACAACAAAATTCATTTTGATGATTTTTGGGTTTTCTGAATTTTTATGGATTTTTGAGAATTTTTTGGGATAAAAACGAAAATTCTGGTTCTGGAAACCACGTTACAGTCGTGCGACTGTAACTACAGTCGTATGACTATAAATTACAGTCTTGCGATTGTAAGTGGCCCGGAGTCAAAATTTCGCCAAAACTTTATTTGAAGAAAACTGGGAAGAAAATGCTGGAAATCAAGAACACTCGTACGACTGTAACTACAGTCGTACAACTGTTCATCAAACTTAAGAACAGTTGTGCGATTGTTCTTGATTTCCAGAAGCAGAAATGCAGAAAAATGAGTGAAAACGGCACAAAACCACACCAATCACGCAGAAAGCGTGGAAAAGAGAAGGGAAAAGGAGTGTCTACCTATTTGGCGTGCATCCACCGTAGGATTGACCCCTGGCGTCGCTCCAATCCACTAAATCCGCACTTTTCTCCTTGAGTTAGGGTTAGGAACTTTGGGTCCAAAGATTTTCAAATGCAAGGGTTTCTGATGATGAGTTCTTTCTTTTTCTTTCCTTGTCTGTTTTCTTCTCTCTTTTCTCTTCTTTTCTTTTTTTCTCTACTTCGTATTCTATCTAGCCTCCTCCCTTTTTCTTCTATTTTTTCAGCTTTTGAGGTATGGGTTGGCTTGCCTGCCGTGATCTATAGTCGTATGACTGTAGTTTGGTTACAGTCGTACGACTGTAGTGATAGTCGTATGACTATACTTTTTTTTTAAGTAAAATTTCGGCGCTTACAGCTGCCCCTCGTGTGATCAAATTCACCACCCGAACTTAGTCTGGGATAGATGATGTGAATTTGAGAAACGCGACTCAAAGCGCCATAGACACAGGAAAGAACTCGCCGTTGAAATAAGCCGATATCGGGTCTAGGTTACCCGAGGTGATGCTGGGGAGGAAATAAGCTGATATCGGGTTTAGGTTACCCGAGGCAAAGGTGAGGAAGAAATAAGCCGATATCGGGTTTAGGTTACCCGAGGCAAAGTTGAGGAAGAAATAAGTCGATATCGGGTTTAGGTTACCCGAGGCAAAGCTGAGAAAGAAATAAGCCGATATCGGGTCTAGGTTACCCGAGGCAAAGGTGAGAAAGAAATAACCGTTAAGCCGATATTGGGTCTATGTTACCCGAGGCAAAGGAAGGTGGATTATGGATTGGACAATATCGGGTCTAGGTTACCCGAGGCAAAGGAATGGTTGAAATTACAGATTGGCCGATATCGGGTCTATGTTACCCGAGGCGAAGGAAGAGTGAAATTGTGGTTAAGTCGATATCGGGTCTATGTTACCCGAGGCAAAGGAAGAGTGAAATGCGGTTAAGCCGATATCGGGTCTATGTTACCCGAGGCAAAGGAAGGTGGATTATGGATTGGCCAATATCGGGTCTAGGTTACCCGAGGCAAAGGAATGGGTGAAATTATGGATTGGCTGATATCGGGTCTATGTTACCCGAGGCGAAGGAAGAGTGAAATTATGGTTAAGCCGATATCGGGTCTATGTTACCCGAGGCAAAGGAATGGGTGAAATTACAGATTGGCCGATATCAGGTCTATGTTACCCGAGGCAAAGGAAGATGAAATTGTGGTTGAGCCGATATCGGGTTTATGTTACCCGAGGCAAAGGAAGATGAAATTATGGTTAAGCCGATATCGGGTCTATGTTACCCGAGGCAAAGGAAGATGAAATTGTGGTTAAGCCGATATCGGGTCTATGTTACCTGAGGCAAAGGAAGATGAAATTGTGGTTAAGCCGATATTGGGTCTATGTTACCCGAGGCAAAGGAAGATGAAATTGTGGTTAAGCCGATATCGGGTCTATGTTACCCGAGGCAAAGGAAGATGAAATTGTGGTTAAGCCGATATCGGGTCTATGTTACCCGAGGCAAAGGAAGATGAAATTGTGGTTAAGCCGATATCGGGTCTATGTTACCCGAGGCAAAGGAAGATGAAATTGTGTTAAGCCGATATCGGGTCTATATTACCCGAGGCAAAGGAAGATGAAATTGTGGTTAAGCCGATATCGGGCCTATGTTACCCGAGGCAAAGGAAGATGAAATTATGGTTAAGCCGATAATGGGTCTATGTTACCCGAGGCAAAGGAAGATGGATTTTTAACAATTTTAAATCTTACTGGAATTGGGTGAACTCGAAATAATAAGAGATTCAAGGATCTGAAACCATGCTTGAACGTAATGGAGTTCGAGGGTTCAAGATCTAGCTTGAATGAAAAAGACGGTTCAAGGATTTGCAACCATGCTTGAACATAATGGAGTTCAAGGGTTTGAAATCTGGCTTGAATGAAGAGGGTGGTTCAAGGATTCACAACCATACTTGAATGTAATGGAGTTCAAGGGTTTGAAATCTGGCTTGAATGAAGAAGAGGTTCAAGGATTTAAAACCATGCTTGAACGTACTGGAGTTCAAGGGTTTGGAAATATGGCTTGAATGAAGAAAAAGTTCAAGGATTTACAACCATGCTTGAAAGCGATGGAGTTCAAGGGTTTGAAATCTGGCTTGAATGAAGAAAAGGTTCAAGGATTTGCAACCATGCTTGAACGTACTGAAGTTCAAGGGTTTGAAATCTAGCTTGAATGAAGAAAAGGTTCGAGGATTTGCAACCATGCTTGAACGTACTGAAGTTCAAGGGTTTGAAATCTAGCTTGAATGAAATAAGGAGATGGCTTTAGGAAGGATGATTTTGATGTTGGCTGGGGAATGAGTATTTATCCTTTGATCGATGATTTTGGAAACAAAAATCTTTGCCCCTTCGATCAAGGATAAATACGGCTTGATTGTTCTGCTCCTTGGAGACTTGATGTGTTCTGCCCCGATATGGTGCCATCTCTGCTTTGAGAGCGAACCTGGTTCGGAGAGACCTGGTGATGGTAGTGGGTACCTGCACTTGGATCAGTTGTGATGCATATGCATATGAATTGTTCATGTTTATTTTAAACGTATGCACGTGTGTGCAGATGCATGAATAATTCTAAATGTATGTATGCATGCAACATGTGGCTTATGCTTTGTTCTCGGTATCCATGCAGATCCAGAGACGGAATTCACGGCTTGTGACTGGCCCCGATGGTAGCCCAGGTGACCTAGCCCAATTGTCCCGACGTGTCCTTTGACCGACTGACTATTACACTGATCTAGGTGTTGGATGGGTTGGCTGTCTTGAGTGACCTTCCACTTTACCTCTGCATACTCTGGAGTGTTGTCAGTGCTCGGCAGATTAGGATAATAGGCTGCGCCAACGGATGTCCATTTGGTCGAGCAAGAAGATGAGAGTGAGACTTTGCATTTCCGTACCGCATGACAGGAGCTTCTGCAATATTATCTCGGGCTTGGATGCAATGTCCTACTGATGGATGTTTATATGTAAAGGCATGGTGCATGCAAGATGAACACCTGATCGGAAATCTAAAAATACACAATATTGCAACAATGACATCGGAATGAGTATAATAGGGAATGTGACATTGACTCTGACTTTGTATATCACCCCTCTCCTATTGCCAACACATCCTTTCGGTTTTCCGTGTCAACAAATTTTTTTTTAAGAAAGATTCTGTGATGGGCATTTTGTCTGCGTTGATCCCTTTTGCAATGATTTGTCTTAGGATGGGAAAGATATATCTTGATATGTTCATTGCGATCCGTGAAGATACTGCTGTCGATGATTCCCAGTGGTTCGGCTTTTTACTTACCCCCTGGTATTATAGGTTTGCGTTCGGGGAGTATTATGGGTTTGTGTTTGGGGAATGAAGCACTTCCACAGACAAGGTTCCTTGTGCAATGTGGCCCGTAAGTGAACATTGACATGCAATAACACAACAAATACATATTGAACACCAAAGTTGAATACAAAGCATTCATGACATAATGAATGCGGATGCATTAGTAAAATCTAAGATGTGGCTCTGGTTTTAATTGATGCCCCTTCAAATTACCAATATGCCCTTTTGGTTTTACACATTGGACAGGATTTTTTTTTCTTTCTTTTTTTTTATAAGCCCGATCACTGGATAGAGTTGCTATTGTGGATAGACAACCTGAGATGAATTCAATTAACCACTGGATTCTCCTGTGGTCTGATGCCGTATTCATGTTTCCAATTCACCCCAGATTTCAGTTCAGGCATGGCTCCCGAAGACTGAATACTTGAAATGGTTTCTAGATGCAACTTACCCTTTGAATATGAGCACAACAGACTTTGTAAGCTTTCCTGTTGATGGTATCGTCCCCTTCATGATTGTTGAAAGCTTTGTAAAACCAAAGTTGCTCCAACACAGTTGGTGAAGTTCACAAATGCATAACCAAAATTTCCTCCAGTCTTGAAATCCATAGGCAAATAGAGGAAATCATAATCAAACTTCTCTTTGGACTTATTATTGTTTTCCTCCAGACAATGCTTGTCCAGAATTTGCAGCAGATTATGTCCTTGAAACTGATTTGGTAGATTTCTGATCATCAGGCTTGTTTTTCCACCAAGATTAGCTTCAATCTCTTTTTATTCAGCTTGGTCTCTTCAATAGTCAATTTCTTGGGCAACCATTGTCGTTCCTTTTCACCTGTAGAAACTATCTTCTTCTTACTCTGGAATCTCGGAGCTATATATTTCATTTTCCCCCTTTTTCAACATTGTTGAACTCATTTGAAGCAGACCCATATCCAAACCCTCTTTCTGCTTTGCCGCCCTTCTGGTGATGTGATGATGCAGAAAAATGCAATATGGAGCAGCATTGGGGTTCAACTTCTTGTTAGAAGCCATTGAGGGTAGGAAATATGGAATCACAGAATCGGTTCAAGTTCCAGAGAGAAGATGAAAGATATAAGATGAAAATGAAGGAAAGACAATAAAGGGAATACAAAGGTGTTGAAGGCAAATGGAGAAGACAGAGAGGAGAATGAAAAGGGAACTGCTTTGGCTAAAGACACCGATCTTCTCTGTGACCGCACGAAGTTAAATTTTCAGAACAGGCAAAAACGTACTTATCTCCATTGTCTCAACTCATTGACCCTGGCATTTCATGCAATAGGTGAGCCGCCCCCAGATTCATCAAGTACTCAACAGAGTTTGGCTCTATGATTGAAGAGAGCATAACTTTAGGCCAGGAGCAGAAATTTGACTGTAAGGGAGAGCTGAGGTCTTCCATCGGTACTTTTTTTTTGAAGAAGTTAAATCCAAACCACAGCCACCTATTGATTTTCCTGCTACATTCAGATCCATGTATGTCATGCGTGTTTGATATGTCTTTTTGGATGAATAATGCATGTGTAATGTCATATGCACATGAATGCCACACAAACAAGACTATACATGCACTAAAACTAATGTTTGCTTCAGAGTTTTACAGCATGGTGGGTGGCAAAGGTCATTTGGATTTCTTAGGGCTTGGTGCTTTTTGATGGGTTTGGTTTTTTTTTTTATATGAGATGCTTCTTTCGAGCACGAATTAAGCTCAAAGCCTCATCTTGGGGATCGGCTCTGAAATTTGGGGATGGTCCCTGGTTTGGAATTTTTTGGGTGTATTGTGGGCTGTCCAAGTTGAAACTTTTAGGGCAAGACCAACAGTGTTTTTGGATCATGGTTTGTTGGGATCACTGATCTAGGTTGGCGATTGATTCGAATGAAATGGTGCCATCCCATTATTTGCTTGGCAGACTTTTCTCTCTCTCTCTCTCTTTTTTTTTTTTTTTTTTTTTAAGGAAGGAATTTAACTGAAGTCAGGTTCACTTTTAAATTCCCTGCAAGACTCAGGTTGATGTCATGCATCTTAATATTATGTGTGAAGGACATGTCGTTTCAGATGATCAAATGCATGCTTAATGCCATATACATGTAATCTCCACAAAAGTAAGAAATATAACAAGATGCATTGCATTCAAAATGAGTTCAATACACTTTACAAACAAAATGAGTTCCCTACGGGAAGGAGCCTCTAAAGGTATTGATCTCACAGCGCCCGACTATTCCTTATCCGGTCACTGCCCTGGTTTCAATGTCGCTGCCCCACTCTCATCAGATCAGGCTTAGGAGTTCTTCGTCATATTCCTCTCCCCGGGAGGTTTGAGGAATTTCCTTGCCAGTCTCCTTGGTTGTCCCCGGTTGCTCATTAGTAGCGGATGGCACCTTTAACCTTCCCTCATCAACCAACTTCCGGATCTCCTTCCTTAAAACATAGCAGGCATTGGTTCGGTGACTTGTCACTACGTGATAGGTGCAGAAGTTGTTCTTTTGATCCGGTGCCGGCTCCACATACGGCTTGACGCTCTGCAGTAAGCCCTCTTTTCTACACTTGGCAAATAATCGGCTCAGTGAGATAGGCCATGGGGATATGCCCTTTCCGTCACTCTTGGGGAGGGAGCTCCTGGTTGGTCGCGGAACAAGGTCAGTATTGGCTTTGAGGGGGGCCATGGATTCTGCTTCACCATTCAGCCCTCTTATTACTCCCTCAAGCTCAATCACACGTGCCTCCAATTCAGAGCACCTTATTGTCAGCTTTTCCACCTTGTCCAGGTCACCTCCTAGTATTTCCTTCAACATTGCCGCTGCCTCTTCCCTGACCGCCTTTCAGAATCGCGATGAGTCAACATAATCATCTATGACATCTGTTACAGTGTTGAAGTTCACTGGGCCAGCCATTCACAGGACTCCCTCCCTTTCTCCCCTGATAAGAACATTTGTTAGCACTGACTGGGGCATGCGCACAGAGGATACCAAGTCAAGGGATGATGTAGGTATGAATGCGAGATGTGATGCATGCATGTATGAATGATGATTTCGTGTGATGCCACTTCATGTTATGCAATCCTAAGCTAGTCGAGTGTACACAAAGCCAGGGGTGGAAACATACAAAATGCAATGAATGTTGTTGATTGAAGCTATATGCTGAAGGAGAGTGTGGCGTATAAATATACACCACATGGATAAAATGACACATAGGGTGTCCACGGATCGAAGCAAGGTGATACTTGCGAAGCGCTTACGTGTAGAGCATATCTTACACGGGAGGAGAGTTAATATTTGAAGCGATACGTGTAGAGCGGATCTTACACAGGGAAGAGATGTAGTGTTTAAAGCGGTACGTGTAGAGCGTGTCTTACACGGGGAAAAGGTTTAATGTTTAGAGCGGCACGTGTAGAGCGTGTCTTACACGGGGAAAGGGTTTAATGTTTAGAGCGGTACGTGTAGAGTGTGTCTTACACGGGGAAAAGGTTTAATGTTTAGAGCGGTATGTGTAGAGTGTGTCTTACACGGGGAAGGTTTAGTGTTTAGAGTTGTACGTGTAGAGCGTGTCTTACACGGGGAAGAGATGTAATGTTTAAAGCGGTACGTGTAGAGCGTGTCTTACACTGGGATGAAGGATAGAGTTAAAGCGGTACGTGTAGAACTTAGTCTTACATGGGAATATATTTTGGTATTTGGGTCTGCGGGACACAAGGATAGGATTTCTAATGATTATGGAAGGCCTAAGGGGCTCGATGGAGTTTCTAGCATTTTTGGAACACTTAAATGACTCAGTGCATGCTGTAAAGTCCTTGGTGCTCATGGAGTGCTTGAACATTGTGGAGTGCTTGAATGTTTGATGGATGAATGAGATGTACATCGTGAGATAATGAGGATGATCCCTTTGTTTTTAATTATTTTGACTTTGGACATCCTAAGAACACCCAATGCTATGCAAAAAATGTTACGTGTGGACCGCCACACAGATAAAAGTTCGGTGCTTTTGGGGCACCTAATGAATTTCGTGAAATGGTCGTGTGTGTACTGTCACACAGACGGAGTTCAACGCTTTGTAGGTCTATGAGATGATATGAAATGGTCACATGGGACCGGCCCATGGACAGAGTTTTGATGCTTTTGAGCATATGAAATGAAATGATGTAGTAAGAGAGTCATGTGCCCTAGGAGACACAGACAGAAGTTCGGCGTTCGGGGAACACCTTTCATGATTTGGGGTGTTATGAAATGCCCCTACATGCGTACTAATCCGGCACTCGGGGAGCGCCTTGAATGATATAGTAATGTCATGAAGTAGCCCAATGTGGATCACAGTGTCATGTGATGTTTGTGATGAATGGATATGATGTCATGAAATGCATCGTGTGGATTGTCACACGGAAATATACGTAAGACCATTATGGTCTCTATTGAATGAAATGATTTGGTGGAATGGCCGAATACAATCCGGTGCATTGGCAAAACACGGGTATTTTAGGATACCTGATATATGATGGACTGATATGATTGTGGTAGGCGTCCTTGGAATGCCCCTAATTTAATTTAGGTGATATGTCGTGAATGCTTATGACATACAAAATGCAAATGGCTGCACAAAAACGTGGTTACGATGCATGACATACATAATGATGTTATGTATGCTATGTGAAAAAATGCTAATCACATAAATATAATGTTATGGCTGAAAAAGAAATGGTTAGTATGAATGGCAAGCGAGTGATTTAATGTTCTCACACGAAAATAAAATGCACGTGGCTGCATAAGAAAAAAGTGGGTTAGTATCACGCAAAAATGTTTTATGTATGGAAGATGTTGATTATGTATGGAAAATGGTGATTATGGTATGTTGTGAAATGTCGAGAAGCATGTAACACGTAGCACATGAAGCGAATTCTTCCAACCTTATTTCTCCAAGCGTGGTCGGTCTCAAAAATTCTAACCGAGTCCTAGGTGGGGTTCACTTCAATCACCAACTAGGGGTGATGAAGGCGCTATTTTATTTATGTTCACACAAATATTTTGGTATCCTAAGGGAATCCAACTAGGGCTGCCTATATGGGTTCGGTCCAAGTCGGGTTTATAAACAAGGTTCCCATAGCAAAATATACTCCTCACTTCTCCCCACTCAAGGGTCCGAACGAAGGGGTTCGTACGAGGCTATGGGTGGTGTTTCGTATCCGTGCCCCTAAGACCATGAGGAACAAAGGCGACACTTCAACAATCCACCGGGCTATAAATGGATACTAAATCTAATGCAAGCATGTCTAGCTAAAGATGCAAAATAAAATACCAATCGAGAATCATCCACCTTATTTTAATTAGATACGAAATAAGGGACTTGTCCGGACCCAAATCTCTTGATAGTGTAGCGGCCGTTCGTCTGGTTTAGCTACATGATAAATTTCCCGGTTGAGCTGAGTCGGGTGGCGACTCTACAATATTCATCGAGACTTAGGTCCCGGTTCTTTTATGCATTAATTCCATTTATTTTTCAAAACACGATTTTCCATTCATAAAAACCCCACGCGAGGGAGGGGCCCGCCCGAGATAGTGGCACCCCTTCCGAGAGGGAGTCTCACATCCCGTCGAAAACGCATCGTCCACTCACAGTGGCGACTCTGCTGGGGAGATAATCACAGTGCTCCTTACAGAGATTCCGTTGGGGAAGAGTGTAGTGACTCGATTGGGGAAATAATTATCATGTTCTTCATGTAGATTCTGCTGGAGAATTACGTGATGACTCTATGGGGAGTCGATGTGATGACTTCTGTGGGGAATGTTGGGGACATTCTGCTTTTCCTGCTTTATGGGGAAATTATAAGTTTGCAAGTGCTCTAATTTTTGCCTGGGTTGCCCAATACGGATTTTCAGAGCGAGCTGCTCTAATTTTTGCCTAAGGCGCCTTTTCGGTTTTCACCTTAGCGAGCTTTTCATATGCCCTAACTTTTACCTAAACTGCCCAATATGGGTTTTCAGCTTAGCAGGCCGCTCTAATTTTTGCCTGAGGTGCCTCTTCGGTTTTCACCTTAGCGAGCTCCTCTTTTTTTTTTTTTTTTTTTTTTTTTTTTTTTTTTTTAAGATGATTGAAATGTCGCCATGACCATTTTATTGCTCTTTTAGGAAGATGAACTGGATCTTAGAGGTCGACAAGAGATTTCAAATTGCATGTATTTAATACATTTTCACTTGTTAAATAATGCGATGATTTCAATCAGTTGAATGCAAAGTGCTTTCTTTAAATGTATGTTCATGCAAGACAACTTTGTTTGTGCATTTGTCATAACCATGCAAATATATTTAAACAAACACTTCACTTTATTGATGAAGTCAAAATGAGTACATTTAAACAAGTTGGTTCCTAAATGATACAGATTCCACACTGAGCCAGAACCCGTCATCAGTCGTCCTTTTCAGGTTTTCCGACTAATCATTTTCTCTCGTGTCTTAACTTTTGCCTAGACCGCTCTTTTCGAGTTTTCAGCCTAGCAGACCTCTCTCTCTTTTTTTTTTATACATGATAAAGCTTTAGCCTGTCCTGGTTGATAGGATTAGTGAACTCGTTTCCATCCATGTCCATGATACTGACAGCGCCTTTTGCCAGTACCTTCTTCACCACATAGGGTCCTTCCCAGTTGGGTCTGAACTTGCCCCTATCATCGACATTTGAAGGCCTTAGCTGCTTTAGAACCAAGTCCCTTGCTTTCAACTACCGTTTGGAATACTTCACATTCCGATTATAGGCTCTGGCCATTCTGCGCTGGTACATCTGAAGATGATCTAGCGCCTTCAGATGCCTTTCATCTAGTGCAGCCAACTGCTCATATCTAGCTTGAACCCATTCAGCTTCTAGTAATTGAGCTTCCAGGGCAACTCTGAGTGATTTGAGTTCTATCTCCACTGGCAACACTGCTTCTATTCCATATACCAAGGCATAAGGAGTTTCCCCTGTCGGTGTTTTGACACTGGTTCTGTAACCCCAAAGAGCATAAGGCAGTTTGTCAGCCCAATCCCTGTAAGTGGTTACCATCTTTGATAAGATCTTCTTTATTGCCTTGTTAGCTACTTCCACTGCCCCATTAGCTTGTGGCCTGTATGGAGAAGACTTATGATGTTCAATTTCGTGCTCTGCAAGGGTCCAAATGAAGGGGTTCGTACGAGGCTATGGGTGGTGTTTCGTATCCGTGCCCCTCAGACCATGAAGAACAAAGGCGACACTTCAACAATCCACTGGGCTATAAATGGATACTAAATCTAATGCAAGCATGTCTAGCTAAAGATGCAAAATGAAATACCAATCGAGAATCATCCACCTTATTTTAATTAGACACTTTTCAGGGCTTGTCAAATTCTTTTAAGTTTTTAAGAAAACTTTTTAAGAAATCCCCAGACGAGTCACCACTGTGAGCAGACGACGCGTTTTCGACTGGACACGAGACTCCCTCTCAGAAGGGGTGCCACTATCTCGGGCGGGCCCCTCTCTCGCGGGGGGTTTTTATGAATGGAAAATCGTGTTTTGAAAAATAAATGGAATTAATGCATAAAAGGACCGGGACCTAAGTCTCGATGAATATTGTAGAGTCGCCACTTGGCTCAGCTCAACCGGGAAATTTATAATGTAGCTAAACCAGACGAACGGCCGCTACACTATCCAGAGATTTGGGTCTGGACAAGTCCCTTATTTCGTGTCTAATTAAAATAAATATTGGTCAATGTTCAAAGATGGTATTTCAAATTCTAAAGTCAATTTTATTGAAATGAATAGACATGCAGCGCGCATACAAATTAAGGTAAAATAGTAAAAGAATAAATTATTACAACCCGATCGAACAAAAGATAAAAGCTCTCGCCTCACTTTACAAGCGCCTAATATACACGAGAATCTAGAAAAAATACAATCGCCTAGGATACATGATTTAATCTATTAAATTACATCCAAAATAAAAATAAAAGAAATTAAAACCTGCAAAACAAAGGGTTAGCAAAGTATATAGCACGCTACAAGTTGGACTTAAATAGACAGAATTGGGAAATCAAGAATTGGGGGCATGCATTTAGGGGACAACCGGATTGGCTCGGCTAGCCGGCCCGGTTAGACCTGGAAAACCTTTTGAAACGTCCCTGTATTTTTTGTTTTATGGGAAAATCATTTTGAAAATAATTTTTTCGGTTTACATGTATTTTTATATATTAAGTGGGTCGGTTTTCGGAAGAACTAGGTCCCCGTCGTGGCATTGTTCTAAATGCAATTTTACTGAAAATTGAATCTAGGGTCGTAAATGCACACAACAAAATTCATTTTGATGATTTTTGGGTTTTCTGAATTTTTATGGATTTTTGAGAATTTTTGGAGATAAAAACGGAAATTCTGGTTCTGGAAACCACGTTACAGTCGTGCGACTGTTAGTGGCCCGGAGTTAAAATTTCGCAAAACTTTATTTGAAGAAAACTGGAAAGAAAATGCTGGAAATCAAGAACATTCGTACGACTGTAACTACAGTCGTACGACTGTTCATCAAACTCAAGAACAGTCGTGTGACTGTTCTTGATTTCCAGAAGCAGAAATGCAGAAAAATGAATGAAAACGGCACAAAACCACACCAATCACCCAGAAAGCATGGAAAAGAGAAGGGAAAAGGAGTGTCTACCTTTTTGGTGTACGTCCACCGTAGGATTGACCCCTGGCATCGCTCCAATCCACTAAATCTGCACTTTTCTCCTTGAGTTAGGGTTAGGAACTTTAGGTCCAAAGATTTTCAAATGCAAGGGTTTCTGATGATGAGTTCTTTCTTTTTCTTTCCTTGTCTGTTTTCTTCTCTCTTTTCTCTTCTTTTCTTTTTTTCTCTACTTCGTATTCTATTTGGCCTCCTCCCCCTTTCTTCTATTTTTTTAGCTTTTGAGGTATGGGTTGGCTTACCTGCTGCGATCTATAGTCGTACGACTGTAGTTTGGTTACAGTCGTAAGACTGTAGTGATAGTCGTATGATTATACTTTTTTTTTTTAAGTAAAATTCCGGAGCTTACAGAGGGTTCCCCTTGTTGACCAGCAGCACCGGCGGACTCTTCTTGATCGACTGTTCAGTAAGCTTGAGCATCCCATGCAGCTCACTAACAGTGCGGTTCATCCCTTGCATATTGTAATTCAGGATGAACTGATCGTAAGAATCCGGTAAGGATGCAAGGATTGTGTCCACCGCCAACTCCTGAGAGATAGGCGATCCGAGACGGGCCAATGTGTCTAAATAGCCCTTCATCTTGATCACGTGTGCGCTCACATATGTCCAAGCCCCCATCTTACAAGAGTGGAATGCCTTGTTGGTCAGGTACCTTTTCTGACGGGCTTGCTCTTGAAACATCTCGTTAAGAGTTGTTATCATAGCAAAGGCTTGATAGTCCATAAACTGTTTTTGCAGTTCGGGGACCATATAGGCCAACATTAGGCATGTCACATCCCTATTATCCTTGACATGCACCTCATATTCCTCCAGCTGGGCAGCCGGTGGATTACGTCCCTGAGGCGCAGCCGGTACAGGCCTCTCCAGTACATACTCTTTAGACTCCTGTCTTAGAACTATTTTCAAGTTCCTAGACCAGTCCAAAAAGTTAAGACCAGAAAGCTTGTCCCTTTCAAGAATCGATTGCAGTGATAAAGAGTTGTTATTTGCCATTTAGAGTTTCTACACAGAAAAACATTTAAGAGTGTTAATAAAGGATTTTACTTTATTATTCCCATACATAATTAACAATGAATCAAGTTATTAATTAAACCGAGTTGTTGGGCTCATAGGCCGAGATCCATATTTCATTAAAATATAGCCAGACGAGGGCCTGGTATAACTATACCTTAACTATTTAGATAGAAACGCCGTCCAATCCCAACCTAGGGACTCTCGGTTTGATGGGCTTGTTGGCACTTACCCATCTGTGCTTAGGGCCAGGAGAATCCTACTATCCATGCTAAGTCAAAACCTCCATTCAAGTGTTAAAGTATCCCATACCCTAACCAAATACAAAATGACAATACTCCAGTGCATCCTGCGAGGGCATGGGCTACAACTGGCCTATCCCCACTTCGAGCTGGTTTTGAATAAGGGAAGCACTTTTAAGCGACTTAGTAATTTCATTTGGTTATTAGATTCATTTATAATGGCTTGCATACATAAGGCGGGTGAAACAGCTGTCGGATCATACATTCATACATGTAAATAAATATAAAGCATAATTAAATAAATAAGTAAAATGGACTGCTATAGGCCTATATTACAACTTAATATTATTCTAGTAAACCTATACTAGAAAACAATATCAGGTGGGCCTCCATCTTCTTCCTTTTGGGCTTGCACCTTTACATGGGCTCACCACTCCATGGGCTTCTTCTTTTACAAATTTTATAATAATTGAATAAAATAAAATTGCATTAAAAAAAAAAGAAAAACGACACGCAGGTCGTATTTACCCAAAAAGATAATACAACCCATCTCGAAAAAGGCCCAATAGCATCTAATCATACAAAATATATAATCACCCATATGCATCCAATACATATAATTCATAAGCATGTTATAAATGCATGATTTAAGCCCATTTCAATTATGTCCAAGCCATTATTTGAAATCGACAATTTTGGCCCACCATGGTTCTAACCCTTAACGGGCTTTGGGCCTCCAGCCCAGGCAGTCCAACTACTCCTACTGGAATTGGGAAACCATGGGTCTAATTCAGCCGTCCAAGTAATTGTGCCAAAATTACCCAAACCAATTTCAATTAACCATATTAATTTCCAAAATTAATATCACATGAATAAAAATTAAATTTCATTCAAGAAATTACACGCATTTAAATTACATGAATTTAAACACATGAATTTTAAAACCAATTAAAATTTCAAAACTGGGCCCTGGGTCCAACAATCCGCCAAATCCAAAATTACTGGGCCCGGCCCGCTGCGGCTAGGGTAACCAAGTTGCCCTAGTAGCAGCCGCCGCTGCTAGAGGCAGCAGCGGTGCAGTGGCCTAGCGGCTGCCCACTGCTGCTGGCACAGCAGCAAGCAGCTGCTCCTGCCTGTGGCGCCTAGTGCCACGGGCAGCGGCTGCCGCCGCTGTTCCCGCCACGTGCTGCGGCCGCCGAAACAGAAAAATTTAAATAAAAAAAAATAACATGGTATCCAACAACAAGAAATTCACCAAGAATTCCCAAACATACAATTAAATTAAAACCTATATGCAAATTCAATTTCAATTGTATAGAAATCAAATGGGAAAAATCTTAAACCCAAACCAAGAACCCCAGTAAAAAAAACTCTAATTTTAAAACATGGGATTCAACCAATTTTAACAATTTCCACGGATCAAAAGCCCGCTCTAATACCACTGTTGGGATTTTTCACTGGAAATCACCCGATTAAAGCGGAAGAACGCGATGATTTCCTCAAATCCGTGCCTAGGAGCAATTGAGATGGAAATTGGAAAAACAAAATTTAATTAAACGAGATAAATCTCTAACCAGGAATATCTCTTTCAAGAGATGGATGCAGACTATAGGAATCAAACTAGAAACCCTCCTCATTCACATACACGAACGCCTAACGAACACCACCCGTGCTAGCGTCGGAAAACACAAACTTTGGAGATGAGGAAGGGGCAAATTTCGGCTAGCTTGTTTCTTTTTTTTTTTTGTTGGCCGAAAATCCTAGGGTTCTTTTACCCTAGGTGGCCGAAATTCCCAAGGGAATTTTGGCTCAAGTTGGCTCATTCATTTGTGTGGGCTTACTTCTTTTAATTCAGGCCCAAACCTATTTTAATTAGTCTGGCTTAAACTAATTTCAAGCCCAATTTTAATTTACCTATGTATTTAATATATTACACAAGTAACATATTATTTACATTTAAATTAAAATCGGTTTGGCCAATTAATTTAATCCACCAAATTAAATTAGATCTTCACAAAAAAAAAATTCATATGTAAACCTATACATATGAATATTTCCATCCAGGAAATAATCTCATAATTAATCCAATTAATTATTAAGAGCCAATTAAATATATTAATTTTATTATTATGATCAATCCAATTGATCTTTATAATATAATTAATATATATACCTCTCTCTCCAGAGTGTATACTCCAAGCATACATGTGATTCCTTAAGTTAGTGTTCAGTCGCTCAATGTGTACGATCTCGTGGGCCCATCTTTATGTTGGCAGTGGGCCTGTGGCCCACAGACTGCAGTTGGACTCTAGCAAGCCACTGCAGCCCCCAATCAAGATGGAGATAGCAGTCTAACTGTAATCATAACCCTGTAGTTTGAACTTGTATATCCCATGTCATTGATATCGGTGTCCGACACAGAGGCATGGATTGATCACCCTCTTTTGTGTCTGGACATTAACTTGATCCCGAATGCACTAAAGCTCACAAACAAGTTCCAACTCGTTTGGGTGTGGCCACACTCTTATCAGTTACATTCATCAAGAGGCCGGTAATATCTTCCTAGTGGACTACTGAGTGACAAATCCCTTCTACATATCGATAGCATTACCATGCTAAGTGACATACCCGAAAGTACCCATACTTAGCACCCTATTACAGGCCCTTTAGGCGTACCCCTAAGTATGGACCTCACATGCAACACCATCATATGGTCAGGTCAGAGGATCCATACAAGTACTACACGAGAATCACTTGTGATACTATACCATGTGGATTTCTCGTTTAATGGATCTATCCAGTACCATGCCCTTTTTGCATGTACCCATTAACTTGGTTGACATCCCATGTCCAATGACCGGTAAGACACTGCCTTACAACCAGGTTAATGATAGTCTCTTGTTCCAATCATTCCCATGACTGGAACAGACTACGGATCTATTTATGGTCATATCGTTTACCCTATCCATGGTCTTACTGCCAAGTGCATGACACTTGTCATCGTGGATATGGATATGTCCATTGGATACTTCATTTAATATATTGCACAAGATAAATATAATAAATGAATTAATGCCTTTATTAATAACACAAATAAGTGTAATATATAAATCCAATAAATGTATAATACAAATACAAGGACCAATGCCTCGGGACTAGGGCATATCCAACAGTTCTTTCCTGTGTCTGCGGTGCTTTGAGTCGCGTTCTCAAATTCACATCAATTATCCCAGACTAAGATCGGGTGGTGAATTTAATCATGCGAGGGGCAGCTGTAAGCGCCGGAATTTTACTCCCTTAAAAAAAAAAGTACAGTCGTACAACTTAACCAAACTATAGTCCTACAACTATAGGATCGTGGCAGGTGAGCCAGCCCATACCCTAAAAGCAGAAAAAAGGGAGATAAAAAGGAGAAGACAGAAAAAAAAAGGAGAAGAGAGAGAGGAGGACTTTTAGGGGATCTCAGAAAATTAAAGAGAGAAAGAAGAAAAGAGACAAGGAAAAGAAAGGGAAAAACTCATCTTCAAGGATCCCTAAGCATTTGGAAATTTTTGGACCCAAAGTTTCTAACCCTAACTCAAAGAGAAAAGTGCGAATTTTAGTGGATTGGCGCGACGCCAGGGGTCAATCCTACGGTGGAAAAGCGCCTGAGAGGTAAACACTCCTTTTCTCCTCTGTTTTCCATGCTTTCTGGGTGATTGGCGTGCTTTTTATGCATTTTTATCCATTTTCTGTGTTTCCTGTTTCTGGAAATCAAGAACAGTCGTGCGACTGTTCTTGAATTTGATGAACAGTCGTATGACTGTATATACAGTCGTACGAGGGTTATTGGTTTCCAGATGATTTTCCTTCTAGTTTATTTCAGATAAAATTTTGGCAAAATCCTGAGTTTGGATTGCTTACAGTTGCACGACTGTAATTTATAGTCGTACGACTGTAGTTACAGTTGCACGACTGTAACATTTTTCCAAAATCAGAATTTCCAGAATAATTCCCAAAAAATCCCAAAAATCCATAAAAATTCAGAAAATCCAAAAATCATCAAAAATGAATTTTGTTGTGTGCATCCACGACTATAGGTTTAATTTTCAGTAAAATTGCATTTAGAACAATGCCACAACGGAGACCCGATTCTCCCGAAAACCGACCCACCTTACATGTAAAAAATGCAGGTAAACTGGCAAAATTGGTTTCCAAGCGAATTTCTCACAAACAAAAAATACAGGGACGTTTCAAAATGTTTTCAAGGTTTAACCGGGCCGGTTAGCCGAGCCAATCCGGTTATCCCCTAAATGCATGCCCCCAAATTCTAATTTCCCAATTCTCTCCTATTTGAGTCCTATTTGTGGTGTGCTATATATTATGCTAACCCTCTGTTTTGCAGCTTTTTATTTTTATTTTTGATGTATTTAATAGATTAATACGTGTATCCTAGGCGATTATATTTTTCTAGATAAATCGTGTATTCTAGGCGCTTGTAAAAGTGAGGCGAGAGTTTTTATCTTTTATTCGATCGGGTTGTAATAATTTAATCATTTGCTATTTTACTTTACCTGTATGCGTGTTGTATGTCTATTTAATGCAATGAAATTTATTTTAGAATTATGAAATACCATTCGAGAACATTGGCCAATTTTATTTTAATTAGACACGAAATAAGGGACTTGTCCGGACCCAAATCTTTGGATAGTGTAGCAACCATTCATCCGGTTCAGCTGCATTATAAATTTCCTGGTTGAGCTGAGCCGGGTGGCGACTCGTACAATATTCATCGAGACTTAGGTCTCGGTTCTTTTAAGAATTAATTCCATTTAATTTTTCCAAAATGCGAATTTCCATCATAAAAACCCCATGCGAGGGAGGGGCCTGCCCAAAATCGTGGTGCCCTTTCCGAAAGGGAGTCTTGTGTTCCATCGAAAACGTCGTCTGCTCACACTAGTCCTAATCAAACTCTACCATTGGCCTTATAAAAGGAAGGAGCGTAGAGGTAAGAGATAACAAACAATTAAGCTAATATAGCCAGAGATTGATACCAAAATTAAGGCTAACTTGGGCATCAGAGAATACCCATAGGTTGTCAGTGTCTCACCTCTTTTCCTCTTTTCATCTTGTAGGAACAAGCTAGATCTAGCCCAATGCCCAGTGGAACCAGATCTCAAGAAGGAATTCAGTTGAATTCATCATTTGGTGCTGTGATTGTGGACTTGATTGAATAATGACTTCATCTGGTTCTACGAACATGGCTACTTCAGAGGCTTTTACCAAGAATTTCCATTGCCATAGTGGCCCTAGCACTAACGACATTAAACTCATCAGTTTCTCCCCAATGCCATAGTGGCCTAAGCGGTAGTGATCAATCGTATTGCCAATAGCCTTAGCCCTGCCAATGCTAGAGACCTTAGGCATGCGGTTTTGCAGCTCTAAAACTTCATCATGGCAGACTCCACCATTAGTGACAGCACATCCCCCATAATTGCTAACATGATAGGCGGCCCTGGAGGATCATCGCGGAACCTCTTCCTATAGACGTTGCCTCAAAGAGACCAGGCAGCACAATATATGGCAACCCTACCAGTTCTTTCTTTTTCTAGGGGTGTAGGGCAAACCAGCCAGCCTAATGCCAGCTTCATGCAGCGGGGAGATTATCCGACGGCATACCAATAACCTCTAATGATAGAAGCCCTGCCTAACCTATTAGAGTAGGCTGCAACCCCGCAACATCGACTTCCCAGTTACCAGGCACTAGTCCAAACTCCTCCCCCCAGCTATCACCCCACACATGGTTACATGTTGGGATCACCACCTACTCTAGCCTCTAACTCCAGCCTCAACTGCAATACCAGAGGGGGCTAACAACCCAAAGATGATAACTTTGTTCAAACATTATTTCTCTCGGTTCTTAGTGCCACTCTAGGAATCACTGATCGAGAGTGGAGGATCTTGCTTCACCAATTGAATCCTTGAAATGCCATGTGATCCAAAATTAAAGCAGCTAAATTTTGAAAACTACAACAGAAAAACTGATCCTTATGTGCATTCCAGGAACTACAAAAACCGTATGGAGATTGATAGAGCAAACGAGAGGTGGATGTGCAGAATTTTCTCCTCTACGCTAGTGGGTCTCGCATCTTATTGGTTCAAAACTTTAGAACTAGCATCGATCAACAGCTGGGAGTAGCTAAGAGAATAATTCTATATAAAGTTCTACAGATCGGTACCCACCATAATAGCCAGCTAAACCCTACATGATGTGAAGCAGCGACCAAGAGAGTCCCTTAGGGACTTCGTTGATCGTTTCAACCTGGCTATGGTGGAAGTCAGGAAGCAGGACTTCCACACTGCATTAGAAGCGTTGATAGCCAACACCATAAATGAGCAGTTAAGGGGTAACTTGGTCTTGAGAAAGCCACAAAACATCACCCAGATGATCTATATGGCCAAAACCTTTATCGAGTTTCATGAAATGGGAACACCAGTAAGGAACCATAGGGACTCTGAGAGAAACAAGTCAGACAATAGGTGAGCAAAAAGACATTAGAAGGATTCCAGACAGCCCTATGGGTTCACTCCTTTGAACAGACCTCTTAGCGAAGTGCTTGTAGCGATAGAGAAAAGGTTAGATAAGAAGAGCCTCTCTTATATAGAAGTTAGAAGGGGACAGATAATGGACGAAGATAAGAACACCTACTGCAAGTATCACAGGGTGAATGGCCATGACATAGACGAATGCAGACACTTGGCCGAAGACATCAAAGAGCTTATCAGAAGGGGCGAACTCCAAAAGTTCATGGATAAGAAAGAAATAAGGAAGAGCCCAAAGACCATGACCTAGAAGGAAGCAGGCCTGTCAAGAAATCAAACGGTGTAGTAATGGTGATAACCGAAAGAGATCCACCCCGTAAAAAAGTCAAAAGAGCCGAAGAAATGGGAAAAGATAGCAAGCTAAATCTCTTATTTTTGACCTTAAGTCAAGTCCAGGCGAGCCACTCGACGCTCTAGTCATAGAGGCGAAGATAGAAGGATACATAGTCAAGCGAATCTTGGTGAACATAAGGAGCTCAACTAACATAATGACTAAGCACGCAATGGAAAAACTATAAATCACTCCCAACCGAATCCAGCTGGTCCATGCACCCCTGGTTGGGTTGACCAGCCATACCATACCAGTGGTAGGGTAAATAACCCTAGACCTAGAGATCAGAGATGAAAAGCATGCCTGGAGATCAAAGACTGAGTTCATGGTGATAGAGTCCCCTCTAACTTACAACATGATCTTAGGAAGGCCTTTCTTGTCAGACTCAAAAATGGTATTGTCCATTCGGTACTTGGCGTTGCAAAAACCAACATCCTTAGGGGTAGCAGTCCGAGGCCCAAACTAGATCCGCTTGCACTACGCATTCAACTTGGATTTTCCCACTACCAATAATGCGGTAGAATACGAAGCCATGATCAAAGGTCTGGAGCTGATCAAGGAGATTGGACCAGAAAGGGTCTGAATACTCAGTGATTCCCAGTTAGTATCCAACCAGGTGAATAAGTACTTCAAGGTCAGAGACCTATCCATAAGTAAATACCTAGAGAAAGTCCAGGGGCTGCTGAAGGAAATAAAGCATCAAGGCATGATTTGGAAGATAGAGAACATTCCTAGAGACACGAATAACATAGCGAATGAACTAGCCAAAGCCGCCTCTAGCCAGATCGAGTGCTAGCAACTCTAATATGCGTATAAGGTATAAACTCACTCGAACATTGAGCAGCTAAAAACTTTTAACCATAGATGAAAGCAGTCCAGACTGGATGAAACCTTTTATTGACTTCCTCCAAGAGGGAAAACTACCAGAAGATGAAGCAGCGGTAGTCCGAAGCTCTAGAAAGTCTACCAGGTATGCCATCATTGAAGGGCAGCTTTATTGAAAGCCGTTCAATCACCCATGGTTAAAGTGCGTCTCGGTGAATAAAGGCAATTATATGTTAAGGGAGCTGCACAAGGGAATTTGCGGTTTACATCCAGCTGCTCTAGCAACTATCTAAAAAGTTATACTAATGGGGTACTTTTAGGAATCAATGAAGGAGGATGTGGATGCCTATGTTGCAGTATGCCACCAAAGTTAGATACATAAAAAGCAATCCTCATAGCATGGCTCTTTTCCATATGGGGAATCAATCTGGTACGACCAATGCCGGAAGCAAGCAGGCAACGGAAGTGGTTGATAGTGGCGGTTGATCACTTTACTAAATGCATAGAGGCCGAAGCTATCTCCACCATAACCTTTGAGAAAATAATAAGTTTCATCTAAGAACACATCTTATGCAGATTCAACATTCCTAAGGTCTTCATCACGAATAACGGGACCCAGTTCACCTTCAAAAAGTTTGTTGAATTTTGTAAAAGTTTTTGTATTGATCACAGATGCCGTTCGGTGGCTCATCTTCAAGCTAATGGTATGAAAGAGGTCACAAATCGGACCTTGTGTGAAGGGATAAAGAAAAGACTGGAAGAACGTATGGGAGCATAGGTGGATGAGTTGAACATGTTCTTTGGGCATACCAGACCACCCCAAGACTGGCAACAAGGGAAACGCCTTTTGCTATGACATATGGAATCGAGGCAGTCATTTCGGTAAAGATTGGATCCCCAAATGACAGGGTTGCATATTACTGTGAGGCACTTTAAGCATTGGGTTTTTCCCGACCTCCATGATGAGTACCCGTGTTACCTATTATGGCAGATGGACGTGAAGTGGACTTGAGATTGACCGGGATGTCGCCTGGAGTGTCTCAAACGCCCTGAAAACTGAACAATCTTTGACTAGAAACCCCGAGATAGGCCCTTCGAGTCATTAGGGGTTCAGAAGTGAGCGTGAGATGTGAGAAAATCTATCACAGCTCTGGTTAGAGCCACACGGCTGTAGTTTCACAACTACAGCCGCACGGCTCTAACGGGCGGTTAGATTTTCCACCAAAAATCTTAGAAAGTTGGTGGCAGGGTATGGGCATTGAAAATTTCAGCAGATTTTGGAGGAAAGGAGGGATAAATATTAATGAGACTTAGAAATGGGATAAAAAGGGAGGAATAAGAGAGAAAAAGGGGGGGACCACAATTAGAAGAAAAAAAAAGAAGAAGAAAAAGAAATCAGAGAGAAGAAAAAAAAAAGAAAAACAGAGAGAAAGAAAGAGAAAAGAAGAAAAGAAAACCAGAAACAAGACACAAAAACACCTTAGGAATTGAGAGTGTTAAGTTCCTGATCATTGCACATTTCATCTAGGTTTGTCTTGGGTTGTTTCAGGTTGACTCAAAGCTTGGTTCGGGAATTTTGGGGCGTTCATGTAATTCAAGGCGTATTCCGGCATCCAAGCCCACTTCTGGATGTCAGGCACACCAAGACATCAACAAGGTAAACTCTGAGAGGCCTTAAACTTGCTTTGGTTTGTTGTTGTTGTGATTTTTTCTCTTTTCCACAAGTTTTTCGGAAACTGGCTATTGATTACAGCTGCACGGCTTTAATCAGAGCCGGGTGGCTCTAATCCCTGAAGAACAGAGCCGCGTAGCTCTAGTTTTCAAGAACAGAGCCGCACGGCTCTATTACTCAAGAACAAAGCTGCCCGGCTCTATTTTTCTAGGCAGAATCCCGAATAACCCAATATGGCCAATTGCAGTCAGTTTCCTTCGTTTTTCTTGTGTTTGCAATAACCTATTTCGGCCAAATCACATCCATTATGCTTAAATTTATGGTTTTCAATTTTTTTTAGCATGGATGTGATTTTTTCCGCCTCTTTGGTTTCGGTTTCTAAACCTGAGGTCGTTCGATCCGAATTGGATCCGTTGTCTAGCATTAGCATACCCCCGGACCTTACTAGAACCTTTGGAACCATTGAAACGGATTGAAACAGAAACTGTCAAAACTGAGAAAACCATTTCCTTTCGGGTTCTGGACATTACAGCCGCCCAGCTGTAACTAGAGCCGTACAGCTGTAGTCTTCAGAAGGAAACAGAGTCGCGGAACGAGCCGTATGGACATCGTCGCGTGATGCTGCTTTCGGATTCGAACTGTTTTTGACGTGTTTACTATTTTTAGACCTTAGATGAATGTTGGATTTAGGAAACCCGTACGAACAGAATCTCGAGTTCCGGGATAACAGACCCGCTAAAAGGGAAAATTTGCATGAAACCGAGCCAAATAAATTTCTAAAATTGTTTTCCAGCGTAAAAATCTACAGGGCGTTTCAAAATCGTTTTTCCAGGTCTAACCGATTGACCAGTCGGGTCGACCTGGTTATCCCCCCCTCAAATGCATGCCCCCGTTCCTAAAAATCCTAATTCTATCCTGTTGTGAGTCTTACTTGTGCTTGTGATATAAACTGTGCTAACCGTCTGTTTTGCAGCATTTATTTTCCTTTTTATTATTTTTGCTATAATTAATAGATTAATTCGTGTATTTAGGCGTTTGTAATTTTTAGATATTCGTGTATTTAGGAGCTTGTAAATGTGAGGACGAGAGTTTTTATTTTTTATTCGATTTGTTTGTATAAGCGGCCTCTATTATTCTTTTGTATAATTTGTTTGTATGATTTACTTTTCTGCGATTTATTTCTGTCATTTGCTTGAGCATCGGCTGATAATTAAACAAATAGAGTAGAGAAAGATAATAAATTGAATAAATACGGTAATATAAATTATAAATGAATACAAGCTCGAGGTTGAATAGGTAAGTTACCCGAATCCTAAATCTCTGGATTAGGTACGGCCATCTACGGTTGGTAGGGAGCTGTACCGGAATTTTCCAGATGAGCTGATCCGGGTGGCGACTCTGTCACTGATCATAAAATTTAGGTTTCGAGATTTTTAAGTAATAAAATGGGAAAATATTTTCTACAAAATGAATTTCAAAATGAACAATAAAGCGAGATAAACAATACCCGTTTTTCAAACAAATCAAATTCATTCGCATTTCCCCGGTTCGCTTCGTCGCGTCCCGCTTTTAGGTCGTCCGCTCACAGTGGCGACTCTGCTGGGGATGAACGGTTTCTTTTAAAAAGTTTTTATAAAAACTTAAGGAACTTAGGTAACTACTGAAATATAACCTCGCTTGTATTCATTTATTAATTTATAAATATCATATTTGTTCATACCTTTGCATACCATGATATTTTCTTCTTCTCAACCCCTCAAATACACTGATCAGCCCCGTTTGACCCAGAAGGTGGCCTACCTCTTTCGCCAGGATTGGAGGCACCCGACGGGATAAACAACTCATGGCCTCGCATGACCTTACATCGTGTTCTACGGTAAGGAGTGTATATTCGCTATAGGAACCTGTACGACCCTTGGTTTTGACTTTGACCCATATGTAATGGCTTAGCAACTTCCCCTAGGATCACCAGAACATAAATTCAAACTGAACATTGAGTATGCGCCTTTTGGTATCCCCCGTTGATGTCAAAGAGACCCAATTCCTAGGAAGAATGCAAGACTAATCGAAAGGAGAAATAAGGTTGGAAGGGAGCGCATATTTTTGTGTGTGCTAACGTTTGTTCCATGGTGTTTTTATTTTACCTTTTCACGAAGCATTAAACATGCATAAGATTTCGTGTGCCATTCTAACCACATCTTGCTGTAGCCATTTTTGTGCATCAACATATGTGTGATGCTAATCACATTTTCGTGCAGCCATGACATCTTATTTGTATGCTATTTTACATTTGGTGTGTGACATCTCCACGAAGCATGCACGACATCATTTATGTATGTCATGCATCCTAACCACATTTTTATGCAGCCATTTGCATTTTTGTGTGACACAAGCATTTATGTCATCTCATCTTATTTAAATTAAGGACGTTCCGAAGATGCCCATCATGATCATTTCATTCCATAACATATCGGGTTTTCCAAAACTACCCGTGTTTTGCCTGTGCACCAGATTGCACTCGGCCATTTCACTATACCATGTCATTCAATATAAGACCACAATGGTCCTAGGTCTATTTCTGTGTGGTGGTTCACACGATGTCATTACATGGCATCATACTCATTCGTCATAAGGGTCACGGTGACACTAGAATTTTGTTTGCGCATTATGGTCCACGTCGGATCATTTCATAACTTTGTGAAATCATTCGAGGTACTTCCTGAGTGCCGGATTAGTACACATATAGGGGCATTTCATAACATTATCAAATCATACAAGGTGTTCCACAAACACCGACCCCTATCTGTGTCCTGAGTTAAACGTGACTTTTCGATAACATCATCTCATATCACATGCTTCAAAAGCATCAAAACTCTGTCTATGGGATGGCCCCCATATGACCATTTCACTTCATCTCATAGACCTACAAAGTGTCAAAACCCTCTCCGTGTGTCAGTACACACATGACCATTTTGCAAAATTCACTAGTTGCCCCAACAGCGCCGAACCCCTGTCCAAGTGATGGTTTCTCGGAACGTCCAAGATGAAAAGAATAAAAACAAAGGAAGTCACCCTCATTATCTTATGATGTACATCTCACTCATCTGTCAAATGTTTAAGTGCACCACAAGCACCGAAAACTTCATCTCATGCACTGAGTCATTTAGGTGTTCCAAGAATGCCAGAAATTTCATCAAACCCTTTAGGCATTCCGTAATCATTGGAAACCCATTTCATGCATTGATGTTCCATGAACATCGAAAAATGTCATCTCGTATCACAGCATGAAAACCAAAGGCGTCTCTGAGCGTCGAAATCCTATCCTTGTGTCATACGCACATAGATGCACTCAAGCTCTCGTATATGATCCACTCTATACGTAGATCTAAACCCCGTATAAGATCCTTTTTATACATCAATCCAGCTCTCGTATAAGATCCGCTCTATACATAGATCCAAACCCGTATAAGATCTGCTCTATACGTAGATCCAAACTAGTATAAGATCTGCTCTATACATCAAGGTAGCCCTTGTATAGGATCTACTCCATACGTACAAGCGCTCTGCAAGTATCATCTTGCTTTGATCCGTGGACACCCTGTGTGTCATTTTATCCATGTGGTATATATTTATACGCCATACCTTACTTTAACATATAGCCTCATCAGTAACATTCATTGCATTTGCACGTTTCCATTCTTGGCTTTGCATACTCTTGGCTGGCTTGGAATTGTATAACATGATATGGCATTACATGACATCACCACTCATACATGCATGCATCACATCATGCATTCATGCCTACATCATCCTTGATTTGGTATTCTTCGTGCGCATGCGGCTGTCAATGCTAACAAGCATTCTTACCAGGGGGGAAAAGGGGAAGAATCTCGAGAATGGCCAACCTGATGAACGTCAACACCATAACGGATGTCGTGGATGATTATGTTGCTTCATCACGGTTTTAAAAGGCGGTCAGGGAGGAAGTAGCAGTAATGCTGAAGGAAATACTAGGGGGTGAGCTTGACAGGGTGTGCACTGAATTGGAAGCACATGTGGTGGAGTTAGAAGGAAAAATAAGAGGTATGGTATGTACAGACTCCAATGACGATACTAACCAGAAGCAAAATGTCCAGATTTCTGACACTCACCCCCGACACATCGGAAGGCGCTCTTACCGAGACTTGGGTTTACCAGGGTTGACTGATGAAGTAGAATTGGGGGTACCCCTCAAGGCCAATGCTCACTCCGTTCTGCAACACGCCCGGAATCCACCTCCTAAGGATGACGGAAGAGGCATATCCCCTTGGTTTTGCTCGTTAAGCAAATTATTTGCCAGGTGTAGAAAGGAGGGTCTGCTGCAGAGTGCAGGCCATACATGGAACCAATGCTAGAACAAAAGAATAATTTCTACAGCTATCATGTGATGACAGGTCACCGAACCAACGGGTGTTATGCTTTAAGAAAGGAGATCCAGAAGCTAGTTGACAATGGAAAATTGGAAGCCCTGTCCAACTCTGGTAAGCGACTAGGGGCAATCAGAGAGATCACCAAGGAAATTCCTCAAACTTCTCAGGGAGAGAACTATGATGAAGAACTACAAGGAATTGTCTGATAAGAATGAGGCACGGAAACCAAGATGACAACTGGTCGAAGCATATTTAACTATGAAATCAATACCCTTAGAGGTTCCCTGCTTATAGGGGACTCATTTTGTTTGTAAGGTGTATTGGACTCGTTTTGAATGCAATGCGTCTTGTTATTTTCTTACTTATGTGGTGATTGCATGTACATAGCATTATGTATGCATTTGATCATCTAAGACGACATATCCAATACACTTGATATTGAAATGCATGACATCAGTCTAAATGCTATAGGGAACCTGAAAGTGAATCTGGTCCTGACCAAACTCTCTCTTGAAAAGTAAGCTTGTGAGATAAATAAATGACGTGATGGCATCACCTCCGCCGAGTCATTTGCCGATCCAAATCAGTAATCCTTACAAATCACAACCCAAAATGCTATTGGCCCCACCCTCAAGTTTCAAGTTGAGCAACCCGCATAATACCTAAACCATTCCAAGCCCAAAGGCTGTTGCTAAAATTCAGAGCCAAACTCCAAAATGAAGCTTCAAGCCTAATTCCATACCAAGAAAGCACCTTGTACCAAAACCCCGAAGCTAAAATTCCAAACCCATCGAAAACACCAACCCATAAGAAATTCAAATGACCCTCATCACCCATCATGTGGTAAAATTCTGAAGCAGTTCATGGTTGTAGTGCATGCATAATCTTGTTTGTATGACATTCATGTGCACATGGCATTACGTATGCATTGTTCATCCAAAGGACATATTAAACACACATGAAATGCATAAATTTGAATGCAGCAGGAAAACCAAAAGGTGGCTATAGTTCCTTAAAAAAAAGTCGGTGCAGGAGGAAGAGTCTTCCTCTCTCATACATGGCTGCTACAGCTAACACTGGAATGTCTCACCATCCTAATTTCCATCACTATCAGATTTTTGTACCCTTCCTATGAAAGATTTAAACTTTCCTATTTTCAAAAAACCTATGAAAGATTTGAGCCTTCTTGTTTCCAAACCCAGAGCACTTCCTTACTCGGCCTTCATCCATACCTTCAACACCCTTTCTCTTCTGTAACACTTGTTCGATGAACTACCCCTTCCATTTTCCCTCTTGAACTGATCCTGTGAAACCTTATTTCCTACCACCAATGGCTTCTAACAAGAAATTAAGCCCTAATGCTACCCTATATCATGGTTTTCCATGTCATCTCATCACCAGAAAGGTGACGGAGCAATTGGTCATGGCATTGTTCCAATCAGTCTTCGCTTATCATTTACCTATACCAGATTAGGAATACCTGTTTATCCCGTGACACTCTTATTCAATCCAAACCCCCTGGACTAATAGTTTTGTACCCTTAGACTGCGGGAAGGGTTTTCATTCCAGAGTAGAGAGAGGATTTGAATATAAGTATGCTTCAAGTGAGCTGGATAAGGAGTAGCAGAAGTTGCCCAATAACTTGACTGTTAAAGGGGCAAGGTTGAACAAGAAAGAGATTGAAGTCAACTTCGATTGGAAGACAAGCCTCATGATCAGAAATATACCCAATTTCTTATACCTCCCTATTGTTTTCAAAAACAAAGTGAACAAAGGGTATGCATTTGTAAATTTCACAAATCCAAAGGCTGTATGCAAGTTCCAGCGAGCAGTTCACAATGAGAGATGGCCACTTTCCTAGCCCAGCAAGATCTGCACTATAGCCGATGCTAGACTTCAGAATAAAAAGGAGCTGGTGAGGCACTTCGAGAGATCAATATTTGAGTGTGAAAGGGATGATTGTTTACCAACAATGTTCATTCCATCAAAGGATGGTACAAGGGGTTCAGTTGAGCAAAAGGTGATAAGGAGAAAGCAGAGATTGACACTTAGTCTCTTAGGCTGGAAGAAACTATGGTGGTGCACTCATGAACTTCATCAATAGTGTTCCAGATTTTAGAAAGCCTTCAATAATCATGAATAGGGGAACTTGCAAAGCCTGCTGTACTAATAGTCGAGGGAAAGTTGCATTTACCAACCATTTCAAGAACTCAGCCTTTAGCTGCAACAAAAGTGACTACTTACCAGTGATTCTTTCACCTCTAGAAGATGGTGTGATTTGCCATAGGGTCATTGTGGACGGCAGGCATAAGGAAACCAAGATTAACTCAAGTCATTCTGAATCAGGTCATACTCTGAAGGACTAAAAGCTGTGTCCATCTTTGGGGGCTGTGTGCAAATTGGAATCTGGGGTGAATTGAAAACATGAATATGGGTTCAGACTCTTGGAGAATCCAGTGGTTAATTAATTGATTTAGTTCAGTGCTCGGTTGTATATTTCGATGACTTGCTTTAACATGTGCTAGCATCGCAAAAAAAAAATCTCTCCAATATGGAAAACCGAAAGGACATATTGGTAATTCAAAGGAGCATCAATCAAAACCAACGCCACAATTCGGATTTTTTTTTCCTAATGCGTTCATGTTCATTATGTCATAGATGTTTCATATTTTATTTCGATGTTCAACATGCATTCGTCATGTTATTGCATGTCAATGTCCATACACAGATTGTAGCATGCAGTGAACCAGATCTGAAGAGGTGTTTTATGTCTCAAATACAAATCTCTAATACTAGGGGCAGGTAAAGGCCAAACCACTGGATTTCATTGACAACAATATTCTCGCAATGTCCGATGAACGTATCGAGGTACACTTTCCAATCCTAAGACAAGCCATTGCAAGGAGATCAACTCAGACAGAGTGTTCACACAGAATTTTTAGACCATTCATTCCCGAAAAAAAGTCAAATTACAAAGAGAAAATTTCCAACACAGAAAACTGAGAGGACGTGTTGGTAACAAGAAGTCAAGGATATTCACAGTCAGAGTCACCTTTGATTTTCCTATGGTATTCATTCTGATGTCATCATGATAATATTATATATGCTTGGATTTCTACCTAGATATTCATTTTACATGCATCATGCCATTACATATAAGCACCCATCAGTAGGACATTGTGTCCAAGACTATGCCAAAAAAAAAATGGAATTCATGCCATAAACAACAACATCCGACTAGAGTGTCACGTACGAGAATGCAATACAGAATACAAGATCCAGCTCTCATCCTCCCTCTCAGACAAATAGTCCATTCCTTAACGAAACAGGTAGCAAAGTCGGTGGTACAATATGCCAAGCCCTCTAGCACTTTTAGGTGTGTTGCGGATAAAATAGAGGGATATCCAAGAGGCGTAACTTCTCTAGCAACCAGCCCTATGTAATAGCTAGTTGATCATAAAGGTCTGGAGAGAGCCAGATTGAGCAAGCGTGACATGGAAACATGCTCCAGGCCGAGAAGAAACATCCGTCGGTCTCAATGGGACAAATAGAACTTGGGGAAGTTAGGGTCTCAGCCGAGGTAAACCCCCATAGGTGGAATGATGTAAGTCATCTAGACCATCACAGAGGATCATTACAAGCTACGAATCCCATCCCCAGCCTAGCGTGGATACCAAGGACATTAGCATAAACATCATGTCGTATACATACATACATTCAAAACATACACATATTCATACATACATGCATCACAACCAATCTAGGTACAGGTATCCATCACCACCATTGGGCTGTCCTGGATCGAGATCGCTTTCAATGCAGAAATAGTCTAACACTAGGGCATCCATCGGACCCTAAGATACGAATTAAAGCTACACAGGCCTAAACCTCAGCATCTCCAATATCCAGGGGAAAAGCAATCAAGCCGTAGTTATTCTTGATCGAAAGGGCAAAAATTTTTGTTCCCAATATTATCGATCAAAGAATAAATACTCATTCTCAACCTGGCTTCAAAATTATCACTCCTAGAGTCAACCTTATTCAATTCAAGCAAGATTTCAAATCCTTGAATCCAACTCAATTCAGGTAAGGCCGCTGTTTCGTACAGACATCGAATCAGGTCCCTGAACCAAAAACTTAACTCAATTCACCCCCTCGGATACAGATAGATCCGGCACAGGCTCATCTCATCTACTCAGCCTCAGATACAGATAAATCCAATACAGGTTCATTCCATCATCACTTCAAATCAGCATATCCACCTCGGGTAACATAAACCCGGTGTCAGATCTAGATCGGTGTGAGCAGATGATGCGTTTTCGACGGGACGCGGGACTCCCTTTCGGAAGGGGCGCCTCGATTTCGGGTGGGGCCCTCCCTCGCGTGGGGTCTTTGATTTGGAAATTTATTTTTTGGAAAATTAATTATTTCTTAAAAGAATCGAGACCTAAATCTAGATAAAAAGTATAGGAGTCGCCACCCGGTTCAGCTTAACCGGGAAATTACAATGTAGCTGAACCAAAGTGAGAACCACTACACTTTTCAGAGATCTAGGTTCGGACAAGTCCCTTATTTCATATCTAATTTAAATATTGTTAGCCAATGTTCTAGTTACGGCACTTTAAATTGCTAAGATAAATTTTATTGAATTAATACACGCAGCGCGCATACATAATAATACAGCAAAATAAAGAGTAAAAGGAATAAATATTTAGGAGCTTACAACCCAATTGAAAGGAAAATAAAACTCTCGGCCTCACAATACAAGCGCCTAAAATACACGAGAATCTAAGAAAAATTTACAATCGCCTAATATACACGGTTTAATCTATTAAAAACATTAAAAATGAAAAATAAAGAAATTAAAGCTGCAAAACAAATGGTTAGCACAAGTATATGGCACACCACACTTAGGACTCAAGTTTGACAGAATTGGGAATTCAAGGGTTCGGGGTCATGCAATTGGGGGTAACCGGGTTGGCTCGGTCTGCCGGCTCGGTTAGACCTGGAAAATCATTTTGAAACGTCCCTGTATTTTTTTGGTTTTGTGAGAAAATCGTTTTGAAAACATTTTTCCGGTTTCATTTTAATTTATCACATGTGAGGTGAGTCGGTTTTCGGGAGAACCGGGTCTCCGTCGTGGTATTGTTCTAAATGCAAAAACACCAAAAATAAATCTAGGGTCGTGAATGTACACTCCAAAATTCATTTTTGATGATTTTTTATTTTTCAAGATTTTTTTGATTTTCAGAAATTTTTTTATTTTTATGAAATTTTTAGGATTTTATGAATTTTTTGGATTTTAGGGATTTCTGCTTCTGGCCGAGAACTATAGTCGTGCGACTGTAGTTCCAATCGTACGACTGTATACTACAGTCGTGTGACTATAGCCCTTACCTAAGGCAGAAATCGCCAAAAGACTGAAAACTAAGGACTAAAACTAAGAAAGTTAAAAACAGTGGTACAGTCGTGCCCCTGTTCTTTGTGACAAGAATAGTCGTACGACTGTTCTTAATTTTCCAGAAGCAGAAGTGCAAAAACTTGGATAAAAAAGCACAAAAAACAACCAAATCACCCAGAAAGCTGGAAAATGAGTTAAGTTGAAGTGTGTTTACCTCTTTGGCGCCGATCCACAGCTGGAATGACTCCTAGCTACGCACCAATCCACGTGAATTTGCTCCTTTTTCTTGAAATGTCAAGGTTGCAAATGAAGTCCAAAAATTCTCAAAAAAGCTATGGATTTGAGTTTGTTTATGTCCAGAGATGATTTAGATTTCTTGTGTGAATGTTAACCTAGGATTTCTAATTCATTTTAATTATTAACACTAAGAAATCAGTAAGAAAAAGCTAGAAGAAAGCAAGGTCTTTCTCTTTTCTCTCTTCCCTCTTTTTCTTTCTTTTTCTCTCTCTAATCTGCTCTAAATCAAAAATTGTGCAAAAAGTCCCCCCTCAATCACTTCTGCCTTCCTTTTATCTTCTCTCTCCTGGAAAATCTTAAGGCATTAAATGCCCAAGATTTTCCACCCATTTTTTATTCTAGGGGGGTATAGGTTCTGCAACCTGCCCCCAACGATACAGTCATACGACTGTACTTATGTTATAGTCATACGACTGTAATTAAAACCCCACGACTGTAAATACAGTCGTGGTTCCAACGGTCAGATTTTTTTTTTTTTTGCGAAAAATTTCGTGTTCACAGGCTACCCCTCGTGTAGCTAAAGTCCGGTTTTTGAAACGGATTTAGGTACACAACAAAGAACATGAAATTCATGATGATATGCAAATGTGTGACTCGCGTGTGAACTTCGGGTGACTTTGGTAGTCAGGTGGTCCATATGCCTTTTACATGAAGATGACACCGAGAAAAAAGTGACTTTTGGAGTCGGGCGGTTCCTTACGATGATTTTTGCGTAAGGATGATGCCAAGATAAAATGACTTTTAAAGTCAAATGGTCATGTATGATTTGCCATACAGAGCCAAAAATGCATGTAATGCGTGCTTGGTGAACGTATTTATTCCTTGATCGATAATTTTGAAACAAAAATTTTTGCCCCTTCAATCAAGAATAAATACAAGAACGCATGTTTTGGTTGCCTTTTATAGTCATATGGGACTGAACTTGGAAATGTGGAGTGCGTGACAGCCATGTGCGATTGGCGCACTCAATGGACTGACACAAAAATTCTGGTTCCGTTTTATAGTCACGGTGGACTGAGATTGGGTGAAGGGCGTGATAGCCGTGTGCGATTTGGCGCACTCAACGGACTGACACAAGAATTCTGGTTCCGTTTTATAGTCGCGGTGGACTGAGATTGGGAAGTGTGATAGTCATGCGCAACTTGGTGCACAGGACTGAAATTGAATTTTGGGTTCCCTTTTAAAGTCATGGTGGACAGTGATTTTGTTAGAATGTGTGACAGTCGTATGCGACTGGGTGCACTCGACAGACTGAAGCTGAGTTTTGGTTCCCTTTTAAAGTCATGGTGGACTGTGATTTTGTGAGAATGTGATGATCGGGTGTGACTTGGCACATGGGATGCGTTGAAAATGCAATTTGGTGAAATTGTACTTACAGTGAATTTTCCGTGGTTTCCTCGGGTTTTCGTGCCCCTTGGATGAGGTGGACCATTGCTAGAAAAATTAATCGCTGCTGGGTTGGCCCTGCAAAATTACTGAAATATCTTCCCGTGGGGAGTAATTAAGCATTTGGTGATAAAAGTAGGGTTTAGAGAATAAATAAGAAAATTAGAAAATTCCCCCCTTTTTTTTCCACTACAGTCGTGCGACTGTAATCAAATTTCGTCTACAGTCGTACGACTATAGACGAAGTACAGTCGTACGACTGTACTTCGTGGGCAGAAAACATAAAAGGGGCAGTTTCCGCCCCTTCTTCTCCCACTCTTCAAAATTTTCAAAAACTCTCACCTCCTTTCTCTCTCAAAACTGATTCCTAACCCCAAAATCTCGCAAAAATGTTAAGAAATTGGGAAAGAAAGTGAAGAAACTCTCGAGCAACTTGATTCAGAGGCCCAACAATCCAAATGATATCCCTTTCGTGAGTAGTTCGAACGGATATGGCCATCCGCTGTACATGGAGCACTCGGAGTTAGACTCGGGATGGAGATCCCAATTTTACTGGAGATGGACTCCCATCTATCTGTTACTGAGGTTAGTACCCGAATTTAATCCTTGATTTTGAGTTTTTTGGAGATTTTTTCCTTTGAATGCATGGATCTGATTTGGCATGATTTACTACTTTTTGGGTTGATTGGTTGAGTAGAATGCATGCTAGGAATCCCCTGTAGTTAATAGGAACAAAAAACTAAGGAAAACAAGTTAGAAATCATGAAAATTGCATAAAAAATCAAAATCTGCTTGCAGGGATATGAACAGTCGTGCGACTGTTCATGCAAATGGTGAACAGTCGTACGGCTGTAGGGTGTACAGTCGTGCGACCGTAGTTACGCTCGTGTGAAGCATACTACAGTCGTACGACTATAGCTAAAAATAAGCCTAAAATTTTTCTTTTTTAATTAATTTTGATTATGCTACTGTTATGCAAAAATTGAATATGTATTGTACTTCCCAAAAATGCAGGCAAACAGGATTTCCGGCAGCGGAAATCTTTCCTTGCTGCAGGTCTGGTGGGACCGCCTTCCTGAGCCTATGAGGGCCCGGGTTAGGACTCTAGGTTTGGAGGCCTTTATATTATCGCTGCCCACGAGTACGCCGCATACCACTCATGCCGTGCTGACGACTTTGTGCGAGAGGTGGGTCTACACTACCCATACATTTCACTTGCCCATCGGGGAGTTCACCGTCACTCCCTCGGACTTCACAGCGATCACCGGCTTTGGATTTGGCGGGACCCCAATCAGCTTCAACTGCTATTTGACCCGTCAGCAGCTGGTGGACGATTATATTGGCGGATTGGTCGGCTACACCCCTGAGAAGGGGAAGATTCTATGCTCCAGGGTGGAGGCTTTCTGGTCTGCTCGCCCAGACCTATCCAAGGAGGATGTGGAGCGGTATGCTCGGGCTTATGTGCTCATCCTATTGTCCTGCATGCTGTTTCCTACTGGGCAGAGTACTTGTAATATGACTCTGCTGCCCACTCTGGCGGACTTGGCTGCCTTCCCTACTCTGGATTGGGCTCTAGCTGCGCCAAGACAGTTGTACTATGGATTAGATTTGTGTGCTCGAGGGCAGTAGCAGGAGATCCTCGGCTTTTGGTTTGGCCTTCTGGTATTATCTCTTCTTTTGTTTTTTTTTAATTCTTTTGCTGACTCCAGATTTGGGCCTTCGAGCACCTTATTTTAGAGCCGCCAAAGCTGAGGGACGTCCACGATGACATTCAGCCGATTGTCCTGCATTGCTGGACGCAAGGATGGCAGGGTATTGGCCAGGATTTAGAGGAAGTGAGGCAGAGCTTGCTTGACACTTCCTGGCAGAGGGTAAGTAAACGAAAACTCATTAGCAGAAAAAATCTAATTAACTTTTACTTACCTATGTTGAATTTCTTTTGTTGTATTTCTACAGATCCGGCACCATCCGTGGCATGGTCTGGGTGCCATTTCGCTCCTCATGCAGACATCCGCGCGATTTGACTTTCGCCGGTTTGTCTTGGAGTGTCCCATGTCGGAGGAGTGGTATCTAGGCAAGCGCCTCACTTTTTCTGACCATGTAGACGGTCCAGCCAGTCAACCCGTACCTCCACCGCTCCCGCATGCATTGTTCTGGCCTTACCTCGCTGACCCTACTGTAGATCCCGACATATTCGAGGAGGGTTACAGCGTTGGACCTGTCGACAGGGACTATCTGACATATATCCAGCAATGTCTACTGCCAGTTGAGGGTGACGCTCTGGCGGCTCCTCCCACTCGTCGGGTATTTACTTTTTTTTTTTAACGCTATTCTGCTTGCAGGTTAAGAGGCGCAGGGGAACCGGGTCCACTCAGCCGAGTGGGCCGGCCGGTGGGAGTGCCGAGGCGGCCACGATCGGTGAGGATGCCCCGATTCAGGATAGGAGCCACCCTGTCCATGCTGGTAGCGCCGCAGCCTCAGCTTATCGGGCTGCTGGTGTAGTGTAGGGTCACCTGATGACTGAGCTCAGGACCGGCTTCAACATGATGGGGCTAGATGGCAGCTACTCTTACAGGACATGGTCAGTTTCTCGCGGGCAGCCGGCTAGATTCTTTCCGAAGGACACCACTCATGTAAGTTTAAGCTCTCTCTCTTTTTTTTTTTTTTTTTTGACTTTCTGATATGTTTTAGGTTCCCCGGGCCGAGGTGGAGGACATAGCCTACCAATATATAGGCATGGGGGACTTCATGGTCTAGGAGCACGCCGTTTGGGCGGTGAGCATTCTGCATTTCCTACACCATCTTATGTTGGAAATGCCCTAGTCCCGAGGCATTAGTCCTTGTGTTTGTATGATACATTTGAACATTTTCGGTCCGAGAGTCGTTCGTGTACGCATCAGTGGAGGAAATCTACACTTGATTTCTGCAGTCTGCATCCGTCTCTTAGAGAGACGTTGTGGTAAGTTTTTGAAACTCTCCTTTTATGCTTTAAGGTTTTGATTTCCACATCTTAAGCTCCTGGGCCGGATTCAAGGAAATTGACACGTATTTCCGCTTTTATCGGTCGGTTTCCCGTCACGAATCCCAACATCTTATAATTTATGCAATGCATGAATGTGTATGTATGTATGTATGCATGTTAATTTATGTTATTGATTGCAGTCTCGAGTCCAGATGCTTCAGGACCAGGTCAGACAGGCTACTGCTTCTGAGGCTCGGGCCTTGGCTTCAGCCCAGGAGGCAGATCAGATGAGAGCTGAAGTAGCCAGGCTGCAGGCTGAGCTGACCCGGCTGCGGGCGGACTTCGATTCCTATAGGGCTACGCATCAGAGTGAGTCCGAGGAGGAGGAGGAGGATGGAGAAGGGCAGGATGAGAGCTAGATAGAGTGCTCTGTTTTTCATACACATTGTTCTTGCTTTTCTTGTGTTGGATTTTTACGCACATCATGAACTGCATATTTCATATTGTGGGATATTATTTTATTGATCTTTGAGAATTTACTCTTCTTCTTCTTTTTTTCAATTTTTCCTTCCTTTTATCTAGGATTTTACAATTTTCTAGAATCGTTACAAGACTCTGATTGGCTCAAATTGAAGCCTTTCGGGTTGTGGAATATCAAGGCCTATTACAAACATCCCTGGAACATTGAATTGTTGAGCGCCTGTTGTCGCTTCTAGGATCTAGTGGATAACATTTTCCGTTTCTCATGCTAAGAGCTCTGCCCCTTGTATGAAGAATTTAGTGCCATTCTGAATATCCCGTGTCACAAAGGAGTAGACATTGCCGTTCCCGAGTTCACCTTTGGCAACGTTTCTTCATTGGTGAGCTTGTTTGGGCTCCCCAACCCCGAGGTGGAAGCTCTACTTTCCGTTGGGTCCCCTTCTCCCGGATTGAGCTCGGATTCTATACTGGAGTGGTGCATCAATGCCCCTAGGGACCACATGAGCTGGGCTTGTATGGTTAGTCTGTTACTGGTGAGCCGGTATTTTTATGGTCCTAGTGATGGGGTTGTCTCCTTCAGAGCTGTCTCCCTTATCCCTTAGATGGCTGCGGGAGCATCTCCAACTCCTTTTGCACTTGCTGAGACACTGATCAATTTGCATACATCTAAGACAAGCGGTGTTCTCCACATCGGCCCTCATCTCATACTGCTCCAGGTAAATCTCCTTATTGGCCAGTGCATTCCTGGGACCAAACGAAATTCTAACCCTTGCTTCCTATCATACTGCAGATCTGGTTGTTGGAAAAGCTATCGATTCTTAATATCCCGAGAGGGAATTTCAAGAAATACCATCCGGCCAACTTCAGGGAAAGAGGCTTCTCCATTGACTCCTATACCGACATGTCTGCTGATGAGTAGGGCACTTGGTTATCTCGCCTGACGGATGATCGGATTAGGTGGGTGTGCCCCTGGTGGAAGATTACCTATGTGATTGTGGATATGTGGGCACATGGTGTGCAGTTGTTGGGATTGACTAGGCTGACATTCTATTCTCTGAGTCGTCTTTGCTGACAGTATGGCCACCTACAGAACATCCCCCAGTGCTCTTGTGTCACCACTTGTGAGGAGTACACTGCTTCTCGGCCATATCACATCAGACTTCGCTGGGTTAGGGATACCCACCGTGTGGCATTGAGCTATGCTTCTCTTGCTCCCACAGAGACAGATGATTGTTACAAGCAGTGGTTGGCTGAGATCCAGGACCCACCGACCCGCGGGGCGCGTGAGCGTGCGACTTTCCACTGGCTGGTTCCTTCTGAGGCCATGAGATCACTTCCTGTCAAGAAAAGAAGAACATGAAAGAGAAGTGATTTTCATTATTATGCATGTATTGACTATCATTATTATTATTTATATATATTCTTCTTTTTTTTTTTTGCCTTAATTTTTGCTTAAATCGCCCTTGCGGGTTTTCGACTTAACAGGCTCCCTTTTTCTTTTTTTCTTTTTTTTTGAATGAATGGATGATGTTCACAATTCGTACACTTAGGCGCCTGAATGACTTTGATGTAACATACTCCAAACATTCATGCAATATGTTAAGCAAAACGCATTTCATTAATGAAATTTAATTATTGTATCAATTAAAAATGCCAAAATCAGTACATATCTCGAACGAACTCATTCCTGTTATCAACCATCCTATACAGGTTTTCTGGTCGTTAAGCTAACTCTCATTGCCTTTATTTTTGCTTAAGCTGCCCTTGCGGGTTTTCGACTTAACAGGTTTTTTTTTTACACATGGTAGCATTTGAGGTGATCTTGATTAATCAGATTGGTGAACTCATTGCCGTCCATATCCATAATCTTCACTGCACCTTTGAAGAGTATTTTCTTAACCACATACGGCCCTTCCCAGTTGGTTTTGAATTTGCCCCTCGCATCCGTGTTAGTTGGCCTCATCTGTTTCAACGCTAGATCTCCCACTTTCAGAGGCTGTTTCTGATGATGAACCCGTCGGTTATAGGCCCTAGCCATCCTTTTGTGGTACATCTGTAGATGATCTAGAGCCTTGAGAAGCTTTTCGTCGACCATAGCCAGTTGTTCAAACCTCGCCTTTACCCATTCTGTTTCAGGCAATTGGGCTTCCAAGACCGTCCTTAGTGACTTCAATTCCACTTCAATAGGAAGGACTGCTTCCATCCCATAAACCAGCAAATACGGTGTCTCCCCAGTTGGCGTTCTAACACTGGTTCTGTATCCCTATAGAGCATGAGGTAATCTATCTGCCCAATCCCTGTAGGTTGAAGTAGTCTTGGATAAGATCTTCTTAATAGACTTATTTGCTGCTTCCACTGCTCCATTGGCTTGTGGCCTATAAGGTGAAGACTTACAATGCTCTACATTGTATTCTTCGAATAATTCAGCTATGGCCCCTTGAAATTGCACTCCGTTGTCGGCCACCACGTGATGTGGTATACCATATCTCGCAAAGATGTGCTTCTTTATAAACTTAGCCATGTTCTTAGCCGTGACCGTGACATAAGACTCGGCTTCAACCCACTTGGAAAAGTAATCCACTGCCACTACAATGAATTTATGACCATTCGATGCTGGAGGCCGAATTTCACCAATTATGTCTATACCCCACACTGAAAATGGCCAAGGAGTCATGAGATTCTGTAACTCCATAGGTGGAAGATGGCTAATATCCCCGTAAATCTGGCACTCGTGGCACTTTTTCACTTCTTCTGCACAATCTGTTTGCATAGTAAGCCAGAAGTACCCTTGTCTCATGATCTTCTTTGCCAGAGCTAAACCGTTCATATGTGGACCACAAATCTCTGAATGCATTTCTTGCATAACCCTCTTGGCTTCTGCTTCTGTCAGACATTTTAACAACAATCCATCAGCGGTCCTTCTGAAAAGTTGTCCATCGAACCATCTTCACTGAGCCGACAATCTCCTTAGTGTGGCCTTATCTGATGCATCAGCTTCTTCGGGATATTGGCCATTTTGTAGAAAGTCAGCTATATCCTAGTACCAGGGCTTATCATCTGCTACTAATGTCAAGACATCACTAGAACGATGGAATGGTGCTCTAGCGGTCTCCAGGATCAAGGGCTGCATTGGTGCCTTCTGAGGTCCTTCCCACATGGATGACAAGGTAGCTAATGAATCTGCCATCTGATTATCATCTCTAGCCACATGCCTGAATTCAGTATGCCCGAATACTTTCACCATTTCCCACAAAGTCTCCAAGTATGGGCGAAGTGATTCTTCTTTGATTTCCCATTCCCCGATGGCTTGACGGATCACCAACAGTGAATCTCCAACAATGGTCGCATCATTTGCCCCTAGTGTGATGAGAGCATCAATGCCAAATAAACAAGCTTCATATTTTGCGCCGTTGTTAGTTACCGAGAATTCTAGCCGCTTCGACAAAGGAATTATTTCTCCCCCAGGAGTTATAATGATTACTCCAAGGCCTGCTCCTCTCTTGTTTACAGCTCCATCAAAGTGCATAATCCATTTTCTGACCTCCACTTCCACTATGGCTAACTGTTCATTTGGAAACTCCAGGTTCTCCATATAATCAGATTCAAGTGGCTGATTGGCTAGGAACTCAGCCACTGCTCTTCCTTTGATCACCTTCTTCGTCACATACTCAATGTCAAATTCTGATAGCAAAAGCAACCATCGGGGACAGTTTCCCTGTTAAAGACGAGGTAGAGCAGAGGTATTTCATCGGATCAACTTTCGCCACAGCTTGTATCTTGTAGGATTGGAAATAGTGTCTCAATTTCTTCGTCAGCCAAACCATAGCAGTGCAAGTCTTTTCCACCACGGTGTACCGAGTTTCATAATCTAGCAGCTTCTTACTAAGGTAGTAAATAGCGTGCTTCCTTTTATCATCTTGTTCTTGAACCAACATCGCCCCTATGGAGGTCTCTTCAATGGCTAAGTACAGAGTCAGAGGCTTTCCCAGAGTTGGAGGCTTCAGCACTGGTGGATTGATCAAGTATTTTTTGATCCTATCGAATGCAACCTGACACTAGTCATTCCACACGACGGGTTGTTCTTTCCAAAGAAGCTTGAAAATAGGCTCAAAGACAGTAGTCAATCTAGCAACGAATCTGCTGACATATTGAAGTGACCCTAGGAAGGATCTAACTTCCTTTTCTGTTTTTGGCTCCGGCATATCTCGGATAGCTTTAATCTTATCTGGGTCCATCTCAATGCCTTTCTGACTGACAATGTGCCCCAATAGTTTGCCCGATGCAACTCCAAACACACATTTCTTCGGATTGAGCCGTAAGTTATACTTTTCAATCCTGGTCATGAATCTATCCAGAATAGCAGAGTGCTCTTCCCGGGTCATAGATTTCACTAGCATATCATCAACATATACCTCGACCTCCTTGTGGATCATGTCATGTAGCAATGTCGTAACCACCCTTTGATAAGTTGCCCCAGCATTCTTCAACCCGAAAGGCATTACTCTGTAGCAGTACACCCCCCACTCGGTAATGAAGGCTATCTTGACTTTATCAATAACATTCATTAAGATCTAATTGTACCCAGAGAAGCCATCCATAAACGAGTACATAACTGCCCTTACTACACTGTCGATCAGGACATCAATGTGAGCGAGTGGGAAATCATCCTTTGGGGAGGCCTTATTCAAATCCTGGTAATCACACAAACTCTGACTCTTCCATCTTTCTTGGCAACTGGGACTATGTTGGCTAACCATTCAGGGTATTCTACCACCTCTAGGAAGTTGGCCTTAATCTGCTTTGCTACCTCTTCCTTGACTTTCTCAGCCCATTCTGGATATAGACGCCTGAGCTTCTACTTTACTGCACTGAACTAGGGATCTATTAGGATTCTGTGTTATGCTATCCCTCTGTCAACCCCCGGCATATCGTCGTAAGACCAGGCAAACGCTCCCACATGTTTTTTAAGTATTTTTATCAATTCTCTCTCCTCTTTAGGAGTGAGTTCGTTAGAGATAGATACCATTTTAGGATTTTCAATTGTACCCAAATTAATTTCATGTAATGCAGTGTCGTGAATGCTGAACACATTGAATGAATGATTGCATGTATGCACAGAGCCATTAGGAAAAACATCACACAAATAAGCAAAGTTAGACTTCATTTCATTCATCGCCTTATAGGTGGAATTGTTCACATCAAATACATAAGATAAGTTTACAAAGAAATCATTTTCCTCCTCCACATGTGGAGGGTCTTCAGCAGCAAGGTCTTCAGGATCAGCAGGTCCTTCCTCGAACAAGTCACTTAGGTCAGCCTTAAGGGTCTCTTTCTGCGCCTCTGATAGAACATCTTCTTCTTTCTTTTCTTTACCATTAGCCATCATCTTGGTGAGCTCAGCAACAGCCTTTTCTACTAACTCTGCCTGTCCCAAAACAGCTTCCTTTCTCACAGGACTCTCTTTTAACCCTTTCTGTAGCAAAGCAGAAAATGCCTTAGTAATGGCATCCACCAGGGGATCTGCATCTTTTTTTGATTGCTCCTCCGGAATGATGGGGGCCACTACTTCAACTTGGGTTATTAGAGGAGTATTGACCTCTTTCACAGCTTCAAGCTTAAGCATTTCTTCCACCAAACCGACCCCATACTTCGAGAAGTCGATGACATCAGCAAAGATCTCAAACCCAAGGACTGTTTCCCCATCAATCATCATTGGCTCTGGCTTACCATCATATGATCCACCACTTTCTCGAACAAAAGTGTCCAAGAGATCAACTTTCTTCGTCCCGGGGATCTCCTTCTTTTCAGCACCCTTGTAACCAAGACCTCCTTGGTGTGATTGGCCCATAGTGATATCAAATTTTGCAACCCCTTACTGGTGGACTCCAAGCCCCTTTCCTGGGATGAAATTCTGCCTTTGAAAATACTTATGGATCCATGGAGAAAATGTCACGTCTTTCTCCTTGTGTTCTGAGACAACTGCTACCTGAAAGCCAGTTAGGGGTTGTTCAAATGGGTTTAATGCAGCTACCACAGAAGATTCATCCACCTCAAGAGTCACGATCTTCCCTCCCATTGGAATCTTTACTTTCTGATGTAGAGTTGAGGGCACTCCTCCCAATGCATGGAACCAGGGTCTTCCCAAAAGCAAGGAAAATGTCACCGGAATATCTATGATAGTGAACAGCATAGTCGATCTAACTTCCCCAACTGACACCTCCACCTCAAAAGTACCGATCACGGTACGCTTCGAATCGTCATAGGCCCGGATCACTGTGTTAGATCGCGATAATGCTTCTTCAGATAGGTGGAGGCTAGGTAGTACTTCAAAGGACATATATTCAGTGTTGACCCATCATCAACCATTACACAAGGTAAAGTTCTGTCCATCATTTCAACTTTCAAGTACAAGGCACGGTTGTGATTAGTTCCTTCCGGTGGCAGGTCATCATCACTGAAAGTGATCCCCTTGGGACTATCTGGTTGCTGACTCTTTATACTCCCAATTACCATGCACACCTCCTCAGGAGACATCAACGGATTAGCATCCATTTCCATAAGCTTCTTCACCACCACAGCCCGATGCCTTTGGGACTCCATAAGTAGATGCCACACAGATGCACGTGCAGCCATCTTTTTGAGCTGTTCTACCACTAGATCTTCTTTTTCATCCACCTTGATAGGTAAGTAATCCTGGACCGAGGCTTCTGCTCTTTTACTTGGCTCCCCTAACCATTATGGTTCAGGTTGGTACACCCTTCCACTCCTCGTGACATTGTTCACAGGGGCACCCTCCTTTCTTATGTACATCCCGTCCTTGGTGCAAATGGGGTAAACAGGTGTTGTCTGGCTCATAAGCTTGGGTCTACTCATTAGTTCGAACTCATCTGCATCGTCATCCAACTCCACATCGTCTAAATTCACGAGCTTGTTCTCCTCCACAGGTGGTTCAGCATCCTCTCCCACTACCACTTGTATTACAGGGTTCACCTTTGCAATCTGAGCCAGGACAAAGTTAGGAGACAACCCCGACTGTACCATGTTCACCCTCCTTTCAAACTGAGGCAATGGATTGCTCTGAACATTAGGCTTTGGGCAAGGCACTTCTATCTTCTTTTCATCAATCAGCTGCTGAATTGCCTTTTTCAATGCATGGCACTAATTAGTTCGATGCCCCTTGGTTATATGATAAGAGCAAAAATTGTTCTTGTCTGCCTCAGCCGGAGGCATGTACGGTTTTAGGCTTTGAAGAAAACCCAAATTTCTGCACTTCAGAAAGATCCGCCCAAGAGAATCCTCCCAAGAAGAAATCCCTTTTCTAGCTGTTTGTTGATTTGCCCCTTGTGCCACTGCCGCTACTGTTGGGATTCGTCATTGGAAAAATAACGTGGCGCAGCGGAAAATACACCATTTAAAATTTCCTAGAATCCACCTATCGTGTCCAATTACCATTGATTAGAATAAAACCAAATTGAATCAAGAGAGATTAACTCATCGGATTCGTCTCTTCTAGAGACTGCTGCAGAATCGTTTTCTTGAAACTGCGATCTCCAAAGTCCGGTGCACGACCAACTATTGAGCGGGAACCGGTGCTAGCCGAAGATGCAAAGGAATTGAGGATTAATGCTGGGATTTTCGGCTGATTTGGGGCTGCTCTTGGTGGCTGAAATTTCTAGCAATTAATTAGAGTTGAATTAGGTTTTTCCTCCTTAAGTGTGCCCTTATATAGACACCTTGTCTAATTAGGTTTTAATTAGGTTAATTAAACCCAAGCCCACTAGGATTATAATTACATAAATAAACTTTAACTAAAAAGTATATACTATGTAATTTAATTCCATTTGGCTAAATTTAATTACCCCTAAATAAAATTAAATCACACTTAAGTTAATACAATACATGTATTTAATTTTCTTACTTAGGAAAATTATTTAATTAATTGTTTACTTTATGTAATTCAATTAATTGATAAATTAATTAATTACATTATGTAAACTTATCAATTAAATTAAATTCAACCCAATGTCAATTAATTACCTTGACACCGAATGTCAACTAATTAATTAACGCATTCCTTCCAATGTACATTACATGTACAATTTCTATAAGTTCCAGCTCAGTTGATCTATGTGCATGATCCTATGGGTCTGTCTTTATATTGGTAGTAGGCCCAAGGTCCACAGACTATAAGTGGGTTCTAGCAAACCATTACGGCCCCCAATTAAGACAGAGATGCAGTAGTCTTTAGAAGACACTCACCCCGGTAGTAATCTCATAGTGTCCTTTGCCTAACGATATCGATATGAATAAACAAGAGGCATGGTGTCCGTCATCCTCTTCTGTTGTTTATTATATTTCTTGATCTTGAGTTGACTGATTAATCAAATAAGCAACCAACTTATTTGGGTATGGCCATACACTTATCAGTTCCACTCATCAAGTGGCTAATGATATTGTCTCGGTGTTACCAGAGTGGCAATTCCATCACTTCATCATCAATATCAACATGTTCACCGGTCCACCTAATCATACCCGTATTTAGCATCTTTTACAAACCTGTTAGGCGTATGTCAAAGTGAATCGGATTCCATATCGATGTTATAATGAAATCTGGTCTGAGGACAAAAGAGACCTACTCAAGAAAGACCTATGACGTGACAACCATGTGGCTTTCTTGTGCGGATCGATCCAGTCCCATGTCAATGACATGCACCCATATTCATGACTGACTATACAAGTACTATCGCTAGTTAAGAACTACCATACAGTCAACAAATATACAAGTCTATGGTTCTATTCGTTCCCACAATTAGAACAGACCTGGGATAGGTTTTATGATTATCAATCAATGGATACTCTACTCATATTATAGCACAAGATATAAATGAAATAGATTAATTGCCTTTATTAATGTGACACAAATAATGTATTCATACATGACTCTTAATGTATAATACAAAATACAAGAATCCAATACCCTAAGAACTAGGGCACACCAACAATCTCCCACTTGCACTAGTTCCAAGTGGGCATTGCCCTAATTCCCATAGATCTGGTATGGCTGTCGTGCTGTGTCTGCAACAGCGCTTTGGTCAATGGATCAGCGACATTATTCTTGGTGTCAACCCTCTACAATGATATGTCACCTATGTTCACGATCTCCCGAATGAGGTGAAACTTTCTGAGTACATGTTTGGATCTCTTGTGTGACCGGGGCACCTTAGCTTGTGCGATGGCCCCGTTGTTGTCACAAAAACATCAACTGGGTCTAGGATAGTGGGCATTACTCCCAATTCAGTTATGACTTTCTTGATCCAAACGGCTTCTCTTGAGCTTTGCACGCAGCTATGTACTCAGCTTCCATTGTAGAGTCAGCAATGGTGGCCTGCTTTGAGGACCTCCAACTAATGGCACCGCCATTCAGGAGAAAAACATAACCAGACTGTGACTGGTTCTCATCCTCATCGGTCTCAAAGCTTGCATCAGTGTAACCCGACACTACCAGCTCATCTTGACCTCTATGCACTAAGAAAGCATCCTTAGTCCGGTTAAGGTACTTCAAGATTGCCTTGACTACCTTCCAGTGTTCCTCACTGGAGTCTGACTGGTACCGCCTAGTCATACTTAGTGCAAACACGACATCAGGCCTCGTACATAACATAGAGTACATGATAGATCCAATAGCAGATGCATAAGGGATCTTTTCCATGTTCTCCCGGTCCTTCTTTGTTTTAGGACCATCTTTCTTACTTAGCTTCAACCCATGGCGCATAGGCAAGAATCCTTTCTTTGCCTTGTCCATGCTGAATCTTTTCAGAACCTTGTCAATGTACGTGGCCTGACTTAGGCCTAGAAGCCGATTGGATCTATCTCTGTAGATCCTGACCCCTAAGATCGTCTCAGCTTCGCCTAAGTCCTTCATTGCAAAGCACCTACTCAACCACTGCTTAACTCCTTGCAGTGTTGGTATGTCACCTCCAATGATAAGGATGTCATCAACATACAACACTAGGAAGGTGGAAACGCTCCCACTAACCATCTTATACACACAGGGCCTTTAACTTGAAACACCACTTGCAACCTATCACCTTAGCACCCGGAGGTGGATCCACCAAGTTCCATACTTGGTTATCGTGCATAGATTGCATCTCAGCCTCCATGGCTTTACGCCATTGATCTGAGTGTGGGCTTCCAACAGTCTCCTGATAGGTTTTGGGCTCTTCTTGGTCAACGACCATAAGGTCACTATCATCAGTCATGAGAAAGCCGTACCTCTTTGGCTGATGACATGTCCTACCAGACCTTCTACGGTTCTGTGCAACCGTTTCTGGTTCCTTAATTTCTTGAGTAGTCAGATCGGTTCCAGAAGCATCCTCAGCAATAGCTGCAGGAGTTTGTGAGTCTTGAACTTTTGACAGTTCAACATTACTCCCACTGTCTCTCTTGGAAAGGAATTCCTTCTCCAAGAAGACTGCATTTCTGGCTATGAAAACTTTGTTTTCGGCCGGATCGTAGAAGTAATAACCCTTAGTTTCCTTAGGGTAACCCACAAACTGGCACTTGACAGATTTGGACTTGAGTTTGCCACTTGTCAATTTCTTAACATGTGCATCACAGCCCCAAATCTTCAAGAAGGAAACATTGGGCTTTCGGCCTTTTCATAGTTCATATGGTGTTCCCTCAACTGCCTTGCTTGGTGTATTATTAAGAATGTAAGCAGCTGTCTCTAAAGCATATCCCCAAAAGGAGACAGGAGTGTAGCATGACTCATCATCGAGCGGACCATGTCAAGTAAGGTCCTATTCCTCCTCTCTGACACTCCATTCCACTGGGGTGTACCAGGAGGAGTGAGTTGGGATACAATCCCACACTCTCTCAAAAACGAGTCAAACTCTTGGCTTAAATATTCACCCCCTCGGTTAGACCGAAGTGCTTTTATTTTCTTGCCAAGTTGGTTTTCTACTTCATTCTTAAAGTCCTTGAACCTTTGGAGAGTCTCAGACTTATGCTTCATCAGATACACGTAACCGTATCTGCTGAAGTCATCCGTGAAGGTGACGAAGTACAGAAAACCAGATCTAGCACTAGTGCTCATTGGGCCACATACATCAGAATTTATTAGCTCCAATAGCTCTGAGGCCCTTTCAGCAGTCTTGCTAAAAGGCACCTTTGTCATCTTGCCTCTCAAACAAGATTCGCATGTGTCATAAGACTGGATGTCAAATGACCCTAGCACTCCACTAGAATGAAGCCTAGCTATGCGCTTCTCATTTATATGGCCAAGTCGACAATGCCAGATGTAAGTAGGATTAATTTCATTTTGTTTAATCCTTTTAGTATTTATGTTATAAATTGAACTTTCACGTTTTAGATCAAGGATATATAAGCCATTTTCAAGAAATGCTGTTCCATAAATAATATTGCAACATTGCATAGAAATTCTACCATGTCCAATATTAAATACAAAACCAGAAATATCCAACAAAGAAACGGAAATAATATTCCTACGCATCGCAGGTACAAAATAACAGTTTCTTAGTTCCAAAACAAGTCCACTAGGCATCTCCAAGAAATAATCTCCGATTTCTATGGCCTGAACCCGAGCACCATTTCCGACTCGAAGATCTACTTCCCCAGATCCTAATAATCTCCTATTTCTTAGACCCTGCACATTTGAACAAATGTGAGATCCACATCTAGTGTCCAAGACCCAAGATGTAGAAATAGCCAGATTAATCTCAACAACATAAATACCTGAAGTAGCAGTTTTGCCCTTCAGTTGCCCCTTTAGCTTTGGACATGAGCTCTTCCAGTGCCCCTTCTTATGACACTCATGGCAGACATCGTCAGGAGAAGCAACCCTTGCTTTAGGTTGGGCCACCACCTTTTTGCCCTTAGCCTTGGCCTTTTGGGCCTTAGCCTTGGCCTTAGATTTGGCCTTTCCCTTAGCAATGGGCGTATTGCCCTTGTTCACCAGCAATACTTCAGGAGTCTTCTTAAGAGACTGCTCAGCAAGCTTGAGCATGCCATGCAGCTCAACAACCGATTTATCCAACCCTTGCATATAGTAATTCATGATAAACTGGTTGTAAGACTCAGGAAGTGACCCGAGAATAATGTCTGTTGCCAAGTCCTGTGGAACTGGCCAGCCGAGGCGGGCACGTGTATCAATATACCCCTGCAACTTTAGCACATGAGTGCTAACAGAAGTCCCAGCTGCCATCACAGTTGTGCAAAGTGCCTTAGTTGTCAGGCAACGTTCCTAACGAGCCTGATCTTGGAACATCTTTTTAAGCTGATCCATCATCTCATAAGCATGCTCGTCCATGAACTGCTTCTGAAGATCAGAAGCCATGGTACCCAGCATGAGGCACGAGACATCACGGTCATCCCTCACGTGCCGGTCATACTGCTCCACCATCGCTATGGTGATGCCTCAACCTGCGGGAGGGCCAGCTGGTGAAGGAGCATTTAGTACATACTCCTTAGACTCTTGTCTAAGAACTATTTGTAAGTTCCTAGCCCAGTCTAGGAAGTTAGTCCCCGAAAGCTTCTCCTTCTCTAAGAGTGACCTGAGTGAGAGTGAGTTGTTGTTTGTTGCAGCCATTTAAATTGCTTAACTGAAATGGGATTATCTACATGGAAGAAATCATTGCTTGAGTTAGAAATAAAGGACTTTTATGCCAATTCAAATTAATAATCCGATTTTAATTTGTTTGTTGGTGTTGTTAATTGGCTGACTTGACCAAGATCCACAACTTATCAATGACTGGCCGAACTAGGGCTCGCTAACCAACCATTGATTCGTTTGGTAGGATAACCTATCTGATCCTTCCACGAAGGACTCTTGGTTTGATGGGCTTATTGACACTTTACCCATCTGTGCTTAGGGCCCGCTCTAAGCTAATGCTACCCATGTTGAGTCAAACCACCATTCACATGTTAACCATACCAAGTATCTTAACCCTCGACGGCCCACCGAATACTACAATATACCTAGCTAGGGTATGGCGCACATTGCAGCATCAATGGGAGGAAGAGGTGTGAATGTGGAAAGCACTTTTAAGCGACTCAATATTTTAATTTTCGGATTATAATTAAGTGATACGGCTTAGCATGCATAAACGCGGGTAATAATTTGGTGATCCATACATCCATATTATATGACAAATGCAATAGCATACTTAATTTAAAACAAATGAGATCCTATGGGCCTTTAATTACAACCTAATGAAAAGCTAGATATCCTATCTAATTCTTCATAGGCCGGACTGCAATCCTTCTTGGGCTCCCACCATGGGCTTTTTCCATCTGGGCCTTCCTCCATACTTGATGCAATTACAATAATTTTGTAAAATAAAATCTATTCTAAAATTACATCAAAATAAAAAAAATGGCACGCAGGCCATATTTCCCAAAATTAAATTACAACCGATAATAATTTAGGGCCCATAGAACTCAACATAACATTTCAAACACAGTACCTGTCGTGCACATACATACCAATATGATGCATGATCATGGCATTCCAAATTATAAATATAAATGTTAAGCCGAGTTACTTAGGGTGAAATCGCCAATTTTAACAAATATGACTAAGGCCCATAAAGGCCCAATGGATAACATCCACAAATGCAAAATTAACAATTTTGCTCCCACTTGAATTTGGGTTGTCACAAATTTAAAATTTAGCTCTCCCAATTTTAACCGGTGTCACGGTTTATTGGGCCAATTTCATAATGTCCATATTCAATTTAATATGCAAACAATTAAATTAAATATGCATGCCAACAAAATAAATAATTTGAATACAAATTAATTTTAAAAAAAAATTAATTTAATTTGCATTAGGGCCCTGGATAAAAAATACCCGTAAAATCTAAAATCGGACCCAAACCACAAGCGCGGCGCTGCTGTCCGGAGACAGCAGCGCTGCCGCGCAGTAGCAAACCCACAATGGGCTGCTGCCAGCAGCAGCAGCTGCAATTTGGAATCTTGCGATTCCAAATTGCAGCAAAACAAATGTATACTGTTTTTCTTTTTTTTTTTTTTTTTTTTTTTTTTGTTTCTGTCTTTTTTTTTTAATAAAAAAAAAATCCATCAAAATTAAATAATCAATAAAAAAATAAATTTAGATGGAAACCAATTGGGGAAAATAATCAAAAAACCCCAATCTAAAATTCTAGGGTTTACGAAAACCAAAACCAATTGAATAAAACCCTAAAATAACAAACTTGAAACCCATTCTTTCTCAAAAAACGCTTTCAAGAACCAATTCCAATCAATCTAATGGACAAAACCTAGGCTCTGATACCACTGTTGGGATTCGTCATTGGAAAAATAACGTGGCGCAGCGGAAAATACACCGTTTAAAATTTCCTAGAATCCACCTATCGTGTCCAATTACCATTGATTAGAATAAAACCAAATTGAATCAAGAGAGATTAACTCACCGGATTCGTCTCTTCTAGAGACTGCTGTAGAATCGTTTTCTTGAAACTGCGATCTCCAAAGTCCGGTGCACGACCAACTATTAAGCGGGAACTGGTGCTAGCCGAAGATGCAAAGGAATTGAGGATTAATGCTGGGATTTTCGGTTGATTTGGGGCTGCTCTTGGTGGCTGAAATTTCCAGCAATTAATTAGAGTTGAATTAGGTTTTTCCTCCTTAAATGCGCCCTTATATAGACACCTTGTCTAATTGGGTTTTAATTAGGTTAATTAAACCCAAGCCCACTAGGATTATAATTACATAAATAAACTTTAATTAAAAAATATATACTATGTAATTTAATTCCATTTGGCTAAATTTAATTACCCCTAAATAAAATTAAATCACACTTAAGTTAATACAATACATGTATTTAATTTTCTTACTTAGGAAAATTATTTAATTAATTGTTTACTTTATGTAACTCAATTAATTGATAAATTAATTAATTACATTATGTAAACTTATCAATTAAATTAAATTCAACCCAATGTTAATTAATTACCTTGACACCGAATGTCAACTAATTAATTAACGCATTCCTTCCAATGTACATTACATGTACAATTTCTATAAGTTCCAGCTCAGTTGATCTATGTGCACGATTCTACGGGTCTGTCTTTATGTTGGCAGTAGGCCCAAGGTCCACAGACTGTAAGTGGGTTCTAGCAAACCATTACAGCCCCCAATTAAGACAGAGATGCAGTAGTTTTTAGAAGACACTCACCCGGTAGTAATCTCATAGTGTCCTTTGCCTAACGATATCGATATGAATAAACAAGAGGCATGGTGTCCGTCATCCTCTTCTGTTGTTTATTATATTTCTTGATCTTGAGTTGACTGATTAATCAAATAAGCAACCAACTTATTTGGGTATGGCCATACACTTATCAGTTCCACTCATCAAGTGGCCAATGATATTGTCTCGGTGTTACCAGAGTGGCAATTCCATCACTTCATCATCAATATCAACATGTTCACCGGTCCACCCAATCATACCCGTATTTAGCATCCTTTTACAGACCTGTTAGGCGTATGTCAAAGTGAATCGGATTCCATATCAATGTTATAATGAAATCTGGTCTGAGGACAAAAGAGACATACTCAAGAAAGACCTATGACGTGACAACCATGTGGCTTTCTTGTGCGGATCGATCCAGTCCCATGTCAATGACATGTACCCATATTCATGACTGACTATACAAGTACTATGGCTAGTTAAGAACTACCATACAGTCATCGAATATACAAGTCTGTGGTTCTATTTGTTCCCATGATTAGAACAGACCTGGGATAGGTTTTATGATTATCAATCAATGGATACTCTACTCATATTATAGCACAAGATATAAATGAAATAGATTAATTGCCTTTATTAATATGACACAAATAATGTATTCATACATGACTCTTAATGTATAATACAAAATATGAGAATCCAATGCCCTAAGAACTAGGGCACACCAACAGCTACTTCTACTTGCTTGACGGGGGTAGATGGCTGACTCGGTTTGGCGCTTATCGACGAGAAGGCCACAGGATTGCTATTGCTCTTGTACCCTGAGGAATACATCCGGCTTCGGTATCCTCCCCCAGAGCTGTTATGGGCCGGATCGATCTCGTACTTCTCCACTTTACGGGCCAACTCGTGCACTTCCACCAAGCATTGAAACTTGTGATATTTCATCACATTCCGATAGACCTCTAAGCTCCCATCAATCAACTTCACAATCAGCTCATCCTCCAACGGCTTTTGATGGAGGAGGATCATCTTGTCCATCCACCTTTGATAGTACTCCGAGAAGGTCTCATTCGGTTTCTATCTCACCGCCTCTAAGTCTTGTAATTTGACCTCTAGCTGTGTATTGAAACTGAAATACTTTATGAAAGCATCAGACAGCGCATCCCAATCACCTTGCACACTCTCGGGCTACTTGTTGTACCAAGTGATGGCTCCTCCTTCCAGAGTAGTGGGGAACAGTCCCACCAGTTGATTCATCATAAGCCTCGCCATAGTCATGATCCGCACATATTGGTTCAAATGAGCCGTAGAAGGGCTTTTCCCGACATAAGGTGCAATTCTAGGCATCTGGAAGCCTACAGGTAACATCTCAACCCCTTCGGCTATGAATGTGGATGGGTCAATGCGCTTAGAAGATTGGATCTTAGAGTTGGCGTGCAGTTCTGCTATGGTTTCCTCCATTTCCTTCATTTTCCTTTCTAAAGAAAACTCCATGGGTCGTTCAGTGTTATCCCTTCGGCCTTCTTCTGCATCTAATTGCCCATCATTCGGTCTTCCCCCACTATTCTCCTCTCGGGCAGCCCTCTCTGGTCGCTGATTGGATGACTCACTCAATGTACTCTGCACTTAACTCTTGATGAGGTTCTTGAATTCATCAGAGTTCATGAATTCCCGGATGGCAGTAGTGGCCATCATGGCGGCTGCAGCTTCTGGTGTGAGTGCCATGTTTTGAAAGCTTTGCTGTAACTGTTCGAACTCTGGTGAAAACTCAGCACTCAATTCAAATGCTGTCTCAACCTCTCTGAACTGAACGGACTCCGCAGACTCACTAGACGATGAATCACTATGCTCTAGTCTCATGAGTCTGCGTCCTGATTTGAGCCAAACTACAAAACATTTTGAACAAGAGTTAGTAAAAGATGATCACCAAAAAGAGTTATGCACTCTAGGGGATATGCATGTATGCATAGCGTGTTAGATGAATGATATGTGGATGTCGTATGAAATGAACTCGTAACCGAACCTTGAACAACTGATCCTTCGGGTGGTGACATACGCATGAATTACTATTTATGTATGTTATGAATTGCAATTGAAGTATTTAGTGCATGGATGAAGCCTTTGGCGCTCGGGGAGTACCTCAGGTTTTATGACATGAGATAGATGTTCTTAGCGAATGGACGGAGTTTCGGCACTCGGGGAGTGTCTCAGATTTTTATGATGTGAGATCGACATGCGCATGGCACATGGTTGGGGTTTCAGTGTCCGGGAGACGCCTTGGATTTTTTATGATGTGAGATGAACTCGTGCTTGGTGTACGAGCGGAATTTCAATAGTCGGGGAGTATCTCGATTTCCACATTGTGATGTGAAATGAATGCGTTCTTTGGTGAATGGGCAGAGTTCCGGTGCTCGAGGAGCACCTAAATGATTTGATGTAATGAAAATTTTTCTCGGCGCTCGTGGAGCACCTAAATGATTTAATGAGATGAAATAAATCTCGTCGGCGCTCGTGGAGCACCTAAATGATTTACTGAAATGAAATGAATTTTTTCGGTGCCCGTGGAGCACCTAAATGATGTAATGAAATGAAATGAATTTTTTTCGGCACTCGTGGAGCACCTAAATAATTTAATGAGATGAAATGAATTTTTTTTCAGCACTCGTGGAGCACCTAAATGATTTCCTACTAGGTATGCGGTGTGTGACCCTTTTAAAGTTGTTCAAGGTCCGCATGAATGTTTTGTGCATGACACACGTTTCACATGGCTACAAGACAGATTGGTTAATGCTTATGACTTTCAAATGATGTATGTGAATTAATGTCTTTTTCTTTTTCACATAATGAAAGGATGCATGGCTGCAAAAAATGTGGTTAGTGTAAATGTCACGCGGGTGATCAATGTATTTACACACGAAAAATAATGGATATGGTTGTATAAAAGATGTGAGTTAGTTTCACACAAATGCTTTACATGTGTTATGTTATGTTCGTGAAAAATGCGGATGATGATATGTTTCGGAGGGACAAGAATACACGTAGCAATTAGCGCACGGATCGTATTCCTCCAACCTTATTCCTCCAAACGTGGTCAAGTCGATAAAATTCTAACCGAGTCCTAAGAGGGGTTCTCTTCGATCACCAACCGGGGATGATGAAGGCGCATTTTATTTTATTCACACGATTTATTTTGGTATCCTAAGGGAATCCAACTAGGGTTGCTTAAGTGAGTTCGGTCCAAAGTCGGGATAACATCAAGGCTCCCATAGCAAAATATACTCCTCACTTCTCCCCACTCAAGGGTCCGAACAAAGGGGTTCGTACAAGGCTATGGGTGTGTTTCGTATCCGTGCCCCCAAGACCAAGAGGAACTTAGGCGACACTTCAACGATTCACCGGGCTAAATAATGGATACCTAACCTAATGCAACAAATGTCTAACTACAAAAATGCATAAAGTGCCATATAAGAATCATCCGCTTAATTTAAACTAGACACTTTTCAGGGCTTGTCAAATTCTTTTAAGTCTTTGACAAACTTTTGAGAAATCCCAGCAGAGTCGCAACTGTGAGCGGACGACGCGTTTTCGATGGGACGCGGGACTCCCTTTTCGGAAGGGGCGCCTCGATTTCGGGTAGGGCCCTCCCTCGCGTGGGGTCTTTGATTTGGAAATTCGTTTTTTAGAAAATTAATTGTTTCTTAAAAGAATCGAGACCTAAATCTCGATAAAAAGTATAGGAGTCGCCACCCGGCTCAGCTCAACCAGGAAATTACAGTGTAGCTGAACCAAAGTGAGAACCGCTACACTTTTCAGAGATCTAGGTTCAGACAAGTCCCTTATTTCATGTCTTATTTAAATATTGTTAGCCAATGTTCTAGTTACGGCACTTTAAATTGCTAAGATAAATTTTATTGAATTAATACACGCGGCGCGCATACATAATAATATAGCAAAATAAAGAGTAAAAGGAATAAATATTTAGGAGCTTACAACCCAATTGAAAGGAAAATAAAACTCTCGGCCTCACAATACAAGCGCCTAAAATATACGAGAATCTAAGAAAAATTTACAATCGCCTAATATACAGGGTTTAATCTATTAAAAACATTACAAATGAAAAATAAAGAAATGAAAGCTGCAAAACAAATGATTAGCACAAGTATATGGTACACCACACTTAGGACTCAAGTTTGACAGAATTGGAAATTTAAGGGTTCGGGGTCATGCAATTGGGGGTAACCGGGTTGGCCCGGTCGGCCGGCCCGGTTAGACCTGGAAAATCATTTTGAAACGTCCCTGTATTTTTTTGGTTTTGTGAGAAAATCGTTTTGAAAACATTTTTCCGGTTTCATTTTAATTTATCACATGTGAGGTAGTCGGTTTTCGGGAGAACCGGGTCTCCGTCGTGGTATTGTTCTAAATGCAAAAACACCAAAAATAAATCTAGGGTCGTGAATGCACACTCCAAAATTCATTTTTGATGATTTTTTATTTTTCAAGATTTTTCTGATTTTCTAAAATTTTCTGATTTTTATGAAATTTTTGGGATTTTATGAATTTTTTGGATTTTAGGGATTTCTGCTTCTGGCCGAGAACTACAGTCGTGGATTATGGATTGGCCGATACCAGGTCTAGGTTACCCGAGGCAAAGGAAAATAAAAAGTGGATTATGGATTAACCGATACCGTGTCTAGGTTACCCGAGGCAAAGAAAGATGGATTGCGGATTGGCCGATACCGGGTCTATATTACCTGAGGCAAAGAAAGGTGAAATAAGACGATACCAGAACTATGTTAGCCGAGGTGATGCTGGAGATGAAATAAGCTGATACCGGGTCTAGGTTACCCGAGGCGAAACTGATGATGAAATTAGCCGATACTGGGTCTAGGTTACCCGAGGTGAAGTTTGCTGGGGATTTAAAGATGGAGCCGATCTGGGTCGATACCAAGTCTATATTACCAGAGGCGGATCTGCTGGAGAACTGGAATGAAGCTGATCTGGGCCGATACCAGGTTCATATTACCCGAGGCGGATCTGCTGGAGATATGAAGCTGGGGATGATGATTTCTTGCACTTAAAATGGCGAGTCTTCATTCCTTGATCGAGAGATTTTAAACAAAAATTTTTGCCCCTTCGATCAAGAATGAAGACTAGCTTGGGATGAATGGTTTATGTATGCCATTTATGTATGCATAATGATGTATATGTACATGTATGCACTTTCTGTTATTTGATGTTCTCTCTTTCTGCTAGGGAGAGGCATGTTGTGCCCCTGGCTGATTCTGTTTTCTTTGAGAGCATTGTATGATGATTGTTGGAGTGGTGAGATAACCGCTGGGATGTATGACACTGCTGGGGAAATGATTATAATATTCTTTATGGAGATTCCACTGGGGAGTAGTGTGGAGAATTTTGATGGAGAATAATGTAAGGACTCCTGCGGGGAATTGCTGGGAAATTCTAACTTCCTGCCCCTAGGGAGTTTATGAACCTGTAGGTGCTCTAAATTTTACCTAGGTTGCCCAATGCGGGTTTTCAGCCCAGCAAGCTGCTCTAACTTTTGCCTGAGGCGCCTTTTCGGTTTTCACCTCAGTGAGCTCTTTTTTTTTTTTTAAGAAGAATCAATTAAAATGGCACCGTGACCACTTGTCCCACCGTATTTTCTGGTGCTGATGTGCTACTTGGAGCGACAGTGTGTTCCCATTTCTTGTTAGAAGCCATTGGCGGTAGGGGAGATGATTTTGCATAAGGTTGATCTTCTCGACAGTTAAGTTCTTGGATAATCCCTGTTGCTCTTTTAGGAAGATGAATTGGACTTTGGAGTACGATAAAAGATTTCATATTGCATGTATTTAGTGCATTTTCATTTAAATAACGCAATGAATTTAACTAGTTGAATGCAAAGCGCTTTCTTTAAATGGATGTTTAGGCAAGATAACTTTGTTTATGCATCTATCATAACCATGCAAACATATTTAAACAAACATTTCACTTTATTGATGAAATCAAAATGAGTACATTTGAAATGATTGGTTCCCAAATGGTACATATTCCATACCGAGCCAGAATCCGTCACCAGTCATCCTTTTCAGATTTTTCTACTGATCATTTTCTCTCCTGTCTTAATTTTTGCCTAGACCGCTCTTTTCAAGTTTTCAGTCTAGCAGACTTTTTTTTTTACACATGATAAAGCTTCAGCTGGTCTTGATTGATAGGGTTAGTGAATTCATTTCCATCCATGTCCATAATGCTGACGCCACCTTTTGATAGCACCTTTTTCACCACATAGGACCCTTCCTAGTTGGGTCTGAACTTGCCTGTGACATCGAAATTTGAGGGCCTTAACTGTTTTAGAACTAAGTCCCCTGCTTCAACTGCCGTTTGGAGTACTTCACATTTCGGTTATAAGCTCTGGCCATTCTGCGCTGGTACATCTATAGGTGATCCAGTGCTTTCAGCTGCCTTTCATCTAGCGCCGCCAACTATTCATATCTAGCTTGAACCCATTCAGTCTCTGGTAACTGAGCTTCCAGGCTAACTCTGAGCGATTTGAGCTCTATTTTTATTAGCAACATTGCTTCCATACCATATACCAAGGCATAGAAAGTTTCTCCTATTGGTGTTTGAACACTAGTTCTATAACCCCAAAGAGCATATGGTAGCTTATCAGCCCAATCTCTATAGGTGGTTACCATCTTTGACAAGATCTTCTTTATCGCCTTATTAGCTGCTTCAACCGCACCATTAGCTTGCGGTCTGTATGGAGAAGATTTATGATGCTCAATGCCATATTCTGCAAGTAGATCAACTGTTGCCCCTTGGAATTGCACTCCATTGTCAGTCACTATGTGATGGGGAATCCTATACTGGGTAAAGATGTTCCTCTGGATGAACTTGACCATTTGCTTGGCTGTCACATTAGTGAAGGATTCTGCTTCCACCCATTTGGAAAAGTAATCAACTACTATGACTATGAATCTGTGCCTATTAGACGCAGCTGGATCAATCTCACCAATCATATCTATCCCCTATACTTAAAAAGGCCAAGGAGACACCAGGTTCTGTAATTCCAGTGGTGGAAGATGACTGATGTCGGCATATATCTGACACTCATGACATCTCTTCACTTTTCTTATGCAATCTGCCTGCATGGTCATCCAGAAGTATCCTTGCCTCATTATTTTCCTGGACATAGCTAGTCCATTCATATGTGGCCCATAGGATCCTGCATGTACCTGGTGCATCACTTCTTCTGCTTCTTATTCTGTCAGGCACCTTAAAAGAACTCCGTGTGCTGTTCTTTTATACAACTGGCCTTCGAAGATGCTAAACTGACTAGCCAGTTTTCTTAATGACAGTTTATCAGCAGCACTGGCTTCCTCTGGATACTTCCCTTCTTTAACATACCGGTAGATGTCAAAGAACCATGGCTTTTCTTCAACTGTCAACTCCATCACTTCTTATACTTCGAAACGAGGGTGTCTGGAAATTGCTATGACCAGCGGCTGGACTTGAGTTTCTTCTGGGTTTTCCCACATGGAAGATAGTGTTGCTAATGCATCAGCCATCTTGTTCTCATCCCTGGGGACATGTCTGAATTCACACTGGCCAAATAACTCTCTTCTAAACTGTAGCAGCTCCAAGTAAGGCCGTAAGGCTTCTTCTTTTAGCTCCCATTCACCCTGAGCTTGCCTGATCACCAAAAGTGAGTCCCCGACAATTAAGACATCATTTGCCCCTAATGTCAACAGAGCTTCCATCCCAAATAGGCATGCTTCATATTCTGCCCCGTTATTGGTTATGGGAAAATTCAATCTCTTTGATAAAGGGATGATTTCACCATCTGGCGTTGCTATTAGTACCCCGATTCCAGCACCTTTTCTGTTTACTGCACCATCAAAGCACATAACCCATCTTTTTACTTCAACCATGGCTAACTGTTCATCTGGGAACTCCAAATTCTCAGTGTAATCTGATTCCAGAGGTTGATTTGCTAGAAATTCTGCCACGGCTCCCCCTTTGATGGTTTTCTTAGTGATGTACTCGATGTCGAACTCGATTAGGAGTAACAGCCACCTAGACAACTTTCCCACCAATATTGGTGCTTCATAAAGATACTTCATTGGATCCACCTTAGCCATGGCTTGTACCTTATAGGACTGGAAGTAATGGCTCAGCTTCTTGGTCAGCCAGATCATTGCCACACATGTCTTTTCCACCAGTGTGTACTTAGTTTCATACTCCAACAATTTCTTGCTGTGGTAGTAGATAGGGTATTCCTTCTGGCCATCTTGCTCTTGTGCCAACATTGCCCCTATGGATGATTCTTCGACTACCAGGCACAAAATCAGAGGCTTCCCTGGAATTGGTGGGCTCAGGACTGGTGGATTTACCAGATAAGCTTTGATCTTCTCGAATGCTAGCTGACATCTGTCATCCCACACAATCAGCTGATCTTTCCTTAATAACTTGAAAATCAGCTGGCAAGTGGAAGTCAACCGTGCAATGAAGCGACTGACATATTGCAAGGAACCCAGGAATGATCGGACTTCTTTTTTCGTTTTTAGGGCTAGCATATCCTGGATGGCTTTGATTTTGTCTGGGTCCATTTCTATTCCCCTCTGGCTGACTACATGGCCTAACAGTTTCCCTGATATGGCTCCGAATACACACTTCTTGGGGTTAAGCTATAAGTTGTATTCTCTAATGCGTGTAAGAAATCTATCCATGATAATAGGATGTTCCTCCTGGGTTGTTGATTTAACAAGCATATCATCAACATACACTTCGACTTCTTTATGGTCATATCATGCAAGAGAGTTATGATAGCACTTTGATAAGTGGCTCCAGCATTCTTCAATCCGAAGGGCATCACTCTATAGCAGAAGGTACCCCACTTTGTGATGAATGATGTCTTCACCTTGTCAATCACATCCATCAGGATCTTGTTGTACCCTGAAAAACCATCCATGAAGGAATACATTGCCGCTTTTGCTGCACTATCAACCAGAACATCAATATGAGGAAGTGGGAAATTATCCTTTGGGCATGCCTTATTCAAATCCTGGTAGTCAACACATACTCAGACCCTTCCATCCTTCTTGGGTACTGGAACGATATTAGCTAGCCATTCTGTGTATTCTACCATTTCAAGAAACTTGGCGTCTATCTGCTTAGCTGCTTCCTCTTTTACCAGTGTAGCCCATTCTGGTCTCAGTCTTCTCAGCTTCTGCTTTACTGGCCTGAACTTAGGATCAGTCGAAATCTTGTGCACTGCTATCTCTGTGTCTACACCCGTCATGTCTTCATATGACCAGGCAAAAGCTTTAACATGTTTTTGGAGTATTCTTATTAATTCTTTCTCTTCCTCGGATTTTAGCTCGCGTGAAATGAATACCATTTTAGGATTTTCATCTGTACTTATATTGATTTCATGCAATGTAGTGTCATGTATGCTAAATATGCTTGATGGTGATTTAAATGCATGCACAGAATTATTAGGATAAACATCACACAAGTAAGCAAACTGGGATTTCATTGCATTAAACTTATCATACAGTACATCGTTTACACTGAAAATGGAAGAAATGGATACAACAAAATCATTCTCATCCTCCACAGGCAGAGGGCCTTGTTCTTCTTCAGCTTCCATCTTCATCTTCAGAGCACTATCTGGGACTGCAGCTTCTTCGGTTTCTTTCTCAATCACCTGTGCCTTAGCTTTTTCCATGATCTTAGCTATCTCAGCAACCACAGAGTCCAGGTTCACCTTGGCCATCAGCTCTTCGCCAAACCCCTCTTTGGACTTCCCAAACGCCTTGCTTAAGGCAGCAGTTAAGGCACCTAAAATTACTTCTACATCTTCATCACAGGCTTTCTTTTCATCTTTCTCCTTGGCCACCTTTACTGCTTCTGCTATCACTTTAGACTTCCCGCCTTGCAGCACATCAAACTTAGCAGCCACTTCTTCTACCACCATAGGGGCCACTGGTTTCTCCTGGCTTTTGTCAAAGTCAACAACATTAGCAAAAATTTCAAAGCCAGGGTATTCAACATTTCCGACCCTTATTGGTTCAGCTTGGCCCATGTATAGTCCTTCTCCCACTTTCAGGAATGGCTTCATCATAACCTTGCCATTCTTGCCCCTTTTCAGGCTCTTCTACTCAGCTGTCTCCTTTGTATAGCCAAGGCTGAACTGTTTCGGCTTCCCCGAATCGATCTTAAACTCTGGTACCCCTTGCAAGTTGATCCCAAGTCCCATGCCCAGGATGAAATTCTGTTTGTACAAGTACCGGGATAGCCATTCAGGCATATAATTTTCATAAAGGACCATGGGAGCGTCCGTTGTTTCCTCTTCCTTGATCACCGTGACTTGGAACCCACCAAAAGGGACCACTCCTTCACTGCAGCAATCATTGATTGGGTATCTGCCTCAACAGTCACTATCTCGCCTTTTATCGAGAACTTGATTTTCTGATGCAATGTGGAAGGAACACCTCCTAGAGGGTGGAACCATGGCCTTCCTAGCAGTAGGGAGAAGGTGATCGGAATATCTATCACTGTAAAAACAACCATGGATTTGATGGGCCCAACCTCTTGTAAGCGCTGGAATTTTCTATACTTACAAAAAAATAAAAAAATAAAAATAAAAAATAAAAAAAATAGAAAAATAGAAATAGTTTATGGTCGTACGACTATACTTACAGTCGTACGACTGTAATGTCGGAAAAATTACAGGAGCCCATACCTCTGCAGCAGAAAATGGAGGAGAGAGAAGGAGCATTAATTGCTCCATTGTTGCAGCAAGTAAGCCGAAAAAAAAAGCAGAGATAAAAGAGAGGAAAGGGAGGAAAAAAAACAATTGGATTTCTGGTGGAAAATTAGAGAGAGAAGAGAAGGAAAGAGACAAGAAAAAGGGGAAAGAAAAGCTTGCTCAAGGATCCTCTTTTTCTCTTCTATTTCTTTTGAATTTGTTAGGATTAAAGCTAAAACTTGATAGAAATCTTTAGGTTAATCAATTAACCTCACAATCAAATCAAAAATCCGGACTTAAATCATCAGAATCCCTTGCAATTTGGATTTTTGGACATAAAGCCCTTAACTTCAATTTCAAAGCAAAAGTGCGAATTTTTTTGGATTGGAGCGACGCCAGGGGTCAAATCAACTTGGATTAGCTTTTAAAAAGCTAGACACTTCTTCTCCTTTCACTTTTTCTCGCTTTCTGGGTGTTTGAAGTGAGTTTTATGCATTTTCTGCTGCATTTTCGTGTTTCTGCTTCTGGAAATTAAGAACAGTCGCACGACTGTTCTTGGTTTTGTTGAACACTCGTACGACTGTATATACAGTCGTATGAGTGTTCTTAATTTTCAGATTGTTTTTCTTCCATTTTGATTCAGAATAACTTTGGCGAAATCTTGATCTTGAACCGTTTACAGTCGTACGACTGTAGTTACAGTCGCACGACTGTAACTCTTGTTACAGAATCGGAATTTCAGCTTTTACCCATAAAAATTTCCAAAAATCCATAAAAAATCAGAAAAATCCAAAAATCATCAAAATGAATTTTGATATGTGCATTCACTACCTTAGGTTTGATTTCCAGTAAATTTGCATTTAGAATAATTCAACGACGGAGACTCGGTTCTCCCGAAAACCGACCCACTTAACATATAAAAAATGCATGTAAACAGGTAAAACCGTTTTCAAAATGATTTTCCCACAAAACCAAAAATACAGGGACGTTTCAAAACGTTTTCCAGGTCTAACCCGGCCGGCTAGCCGAGCCAACCCGGTTATCCCCTAAATGTATGCCCCTAATTCTTGATTTCCCGTTCTGTCATGCTTGAGTCCAACTTGTGGCGTGCCGTATAAATTGTGCTAACCTTTGTTTTGCAGCTTTTAGGCGGTTGTAATTATTTTTAGATTCTCGTGTATTCTAAGCGATTGTATAAGTGAGGCGAGAGTTTTTTATTTTTCCATTCGATTTGGTTGTAAGCCAATTAATATTTATTTCTTTTCCTTACTTTTGTATTAAATGTTTGTATGCGCGCTGTATGGCTTTATATTCAATAAAATTGACTTTAGATTTTGAAATACCATTTGAGAACATTGGCAATATTTATTTTAAATTAGACACGAAATAAGGGACTTGTCCGGACCCGAATTTCTGGATAGTGTAGCGACCGTTCGTCCGGTTCAGCTACATAAGAATTTCTCGGTTGAGCTGAGCCGGGTGGTGACTCTACAATATTCATCGAGACTTAGGTCTCGGTTCTTTTTATGCATTAATTCCATTTATTTTTCCAAAACCGATTTTCCATTTATAAAAACCCCACGCGAGGGAGGGGCCCGCCCGAGATTGTGGCGACCCTTTCGAATGGGAGTCTCACGTCCCGTCGCAAATGCATCGTCCGCTCACACCTCTACTTCAGTTTCAAAGGTCCCTATCACTGTTCTCTTGGAGTCGTCGTATGCCCGGATAACTGTTGAGGATTTCTTCAGCACATCCTCATTCAGACCCAAAAATGGCAATATTTTTAGTGGACATATATTCAGCATCGAGCCATCATCCACCATAACACATAGGATCACCTTATCCATTACATAGGCCCTAATGTAAAGGGCCTTGTTTTGAGCCTTTCCTTCACTAGGCAGGTCTTTCTCTGAGAAAATGATATCGGGGGCCGCAGAATGAACTTTATCCAACAAACAGCACATAGCCTCGGGCAAAGCTATAGAGGAGACTTCAATCTTTAACAGTTTCTTCACTAAAGCAGCCCTATGCTCCTTTGAGGTTAGAAGCAAGTGCCATAGGCTAGCTTGTGCAGGAGTCTTCTTTAACTGGGAAATGACTAGTTCCTCTTTCTCAACACCCTCCGGTGCTGACGAACTACCCGACCCAGTCATCGGGGCTTTGTCCTTCATTTGGTCTGCCGATTGATACACTCTGCCATTTTGGGTCATGTTCTGGACCTCCTGAACTTTCAGTTTCTCAATGGCTGGGAGTTTAACCGTCTCCTATCCGCCAAACTCTTCATACTCGTCTTCAGAATCAAGATCATTCAAGCTTATTGGTTTGATCTCCTTCCGCTCCTCCTTCTTCTCACATTATGGTTCTACTTCGGCTTCCCCTACTGCCACAGCCTGAATTGTAGGGTTTGCTTGAAGTACTTAGGCAAAGATAAAATTAGCTGGCAGTCCTGAATGTACCATGTTGACCCACTTCTCAAATGTTGGTAGCAGGTTGGTTTTCGTGCTGGGCTTTGCTGGCTCTTGCAGCTTCCCTTCATCTATCAACTTCTGAATAGCATCTCTCAGCTTGTAACAATTGTTAGTTCGATGACCAGCAACAACATGATATGTGCAGAAATTGTCTTTATCTGCTTTAGAAGGCTTTTCAAATGGCCTCAGCGATTGTAGCAACCCACCATTTCCACATTTGGCATATATCTTCACCAATGGGAGAGTCCAAGGTGATATGCCCTGACTTCCTGGATTCCTGCTCTGATTTCCTTGTTGCTGGGTCACTGTAGCAACTTCCACTTGCTTCACTTCTGAAGTCTGCCCCCCTTTGCCAACGGAACTTGAGCCAGAACCACTGCCAGACCCAGCTGCAGCAGTTGATCTATATCCAGAATTGTACCCCGAGCTTCTACTACCCTTATGACTTGCTGCCTTTCTTCTTCATCACATTCAATCTTCATTGCCATACTAAACCTCACTGAGTTCATTGAAGGGATGGAATTTCATGTTGTTTTTAAAGATGTCCTTGCTGCCATCAATCAGCTATTGTATAAAATCATCTTCATTTGGTCGGTTCTTTAGAAGGATCATCTTCTTCATCCACCGCTGGTTCTACTTCATCCTCTCCAAGTCATACAGCTTCACCTGAATTTTGGTGTTGAAGCTGTAATACTTAATGAAAGCTACTGACAAAATCTCCCAATTCGGTTGTTCCTCCTCCGTTCGAGAATTGTACCAGCTTAGTGCTCCTCCCTCTAGTGTGGTGGGGAAAAGATTAATCAATTGCTGCTTTGTGGCGCCCGCCGTCAGTATGACTCAGGCATACAGGTTCACATGGGCCTCTAGGGAGCCCATTCCTTTATAAGAGGGAACTTTTGGCACTTGGAAGCCGATGGGAAATGTCTCGATTCCCCTGCTAATCATGGCATCAACGTTCACCCCTTTCTTGGATTCTGCATTGACATTGGTCCCTTTCTTCAACTGGGTCACTACCTCATCCAGCTCAGAACATTTTGCCTTCATTCTTTGCTCCATGGCTGCCTCTATTTCTTGCAGCTTCTCAAGACTGGCTGAAGTGTCACCACCCTGTTGGGATGACTCGGCTTCCTTCTCTTTTCCGGCTCTACTACCACCGATCTCACTGGCTTCCCTTACTACTGCCCACATTTCTTCCTTCAACATATCACGAAAGTCTTGTGATATGAAGAAATCCTTTAGAGCATTAGCTAGGCTTGGTGTCGGGTTTGCCATTTCAACTTCTTCCCTAGATTCTGAATCACTGTCCCTTTCGACCGCTCTTTGTTCCCCAACGACTCTCGAAACCTGAGATCTCATTCCAGGATGCTCCAGTGTGTTTTGCTAGGCATCATACGGGAGGTATTAGGAACATGAATGATTGGCATGGTGTGATATGAAGAGTAAGGCATTAACAGTGCTCATGATGAATGAATGGAGTGAGATTTTACATGAAATGATGGTATAAATGGTCTCTTTTTATTCTTTTTCTTCTTCTTGGGACATTCCAAGAACACCTAATGCTTATGCAAAAATGTCACATGTGGACCGCCACACGGACAAAGGTTCGGCGCCTTTGGGGCACCAAGTGAATTAGTGAAATGGTCGCGTGTGTGCTGACACACGGATAGAGTTTCGATGCTTTGTAGGTCTATGAGATGATATGAAATGGTCACATGGGACCGCCCCTTGGACAGAATTATGATATGAGATGATGTTTTGAGGGAGTCATGTGTAACAGGGACACGGACAGAAATTAGGTGTTAGGGGAACACCTTTTATGATTTGGTAATGTTATAAACTTATATGCACACTAATTAGGCACTCGGGGAATGCCTTAAATGATATATTAATGTCATGAAATGGTCCGATGTGGGCCATGATGTTATATGATGTTTATGATAAATGAGCATGGTCTTGTAAAATGTGTCGTGTAAATCGTTACACGAAAATAGGCCTAGGACCATTGGGGTCTCTATTGAATAGAATGGTTTAGTAAAATGGCCGAATGCAATCTAGTGCATCAGCAGAACACGAGTAATTTTGGATACCCAATATGTTATGAAATGAGATGATCGTGGTGGGCGTCCTTGGAATGCCCCTAATTTAATTTAGGTGATATGTCATGAATGCTACTGATACACAAAATGCAAATGGCTGCACAAAAATGTGGTTAGGATGTATGACATACATAATGATGTTATGTATGCTATGTGAAAAAATGCTAATCACACAAATTTAATGTCATGGCTAAGAAAGAAACGGTTAGCGTGAATGGCAAACGGATGATTTAATGTTTTCACACGAAAATAAAATGCAAATGACTGCATAAAAATGTGGGTTAGTATCACAAAAAAAATGTTTTGTGAATGGTATGTCATGTGTATGGAAAATGGTGATTATGGTACGTTATGCACGCGTAGATAGCGATGGTGATGTGTCACAGGATGACGAGAAACACATAGCACACAAAACGAATTCTTCCAACCTTATTCCTCCAAACGTGGTCGGTCTCAAAAATTCTAACCGAGTCCTAGGTGGGGTTCTTTTCGATCATCAACAGGGGATGATGAAGGCGCGATTTTATTTTATTCACACAATTTATTTTGGTGTCCTAGGGGAATCCAACTAAGGCTGCCTATATGAGTTCGGTCCAAGTCGGGTTAAAATCAAGGTTCCTATAGCATAATATACTCCTCACTTCTCCCCACTCAAGGGTCTGAACAAAGGGGTTCGTACGAGGCTATGGGTGGTGTTTCGTATCCGTGCCCCTAAGACCATGAGGAACAAAGGCGACACTTCAAAAATCCACTGAGCTAAAATGGGATACTTAACCTAATGCAAGCATGTCTAACTAAAAATGCAAAATGAAATACCAATCAAGAATCATCCACCTTATTTTAATTAGACGCTTTTCAGGGCTTGTCAAATTCTTTTAAGTTTTTAAGAAAGCTTTTGTAAGAAATCACCAACGGAGTCGCCACTGTGAGCGAACGACGTTTTCGACGGAACGTGGACTCCCTTTCAAAAGGAGCGCCTCGATTTCGGGTGGACCCCTCCCTCGCGTGGGGTTTTTAGAATGAAAATCCGTTTTTTACAAAACTAGATTAATTCATAAAAGAACCGAGACCTAAGCCTCGATGAATATTGTAGGAGTCGCCACCCGGCTCAGCTCAATCGGGAAATTTATATTGTAGCTGAACCGGATGGACGGCCGCTACACTATCCAGTGATCTAGGTCCGGACAAGTCCCTTATTTCGTATCTAATTAAAATAAAAAATGGCCAATGTTCATAGACGGTATTTCATAATTCTAAAGTCAATTTTATTAAAATAATTCATACAGCTTAAAGTAGTAAATGTTTAAGTGGCTTACAACCCAATCGAATCAAAAATAAAAACTCTCGACCTCACTTTTACAACCGCCTAAAATACACGATTTATCTAAAAATTACAATCGCCTAGGATACACGGATAAATCTATTAAATACATCAAAAATAAAAATAAAAAGTTGCAAAACAGTGGGTTAGCACAATTTACGGTACTCCACAAATAGGACTTAAAATTGACAGAATGGGGAATTTAGAAATTGGAGGCATGCATATAAGGGGATAACCGAGTCGGCTCGGCTAGCCGGCCTGGTTAGACCTGGAAAACATTTTGAAACGTCCCTGTATTTTGGTTCTGTGAGAAAATCATTTTGAAAACAATTTATTTTCTAGTTCAATTTAATTTAGCATGTGAGGTGGGTCGGTTTTCAGGAGAATCGGGTCTCCGTCATGGTATTGTTATAAATGCAAATGCACTGAAAATAAAATCTAAGGTAGTGAATGCACAAAACAAAATTCATTTTGATGATTTTCTGATATTCTGAATTTTAGGGATTTTTAGAAATTTTTAGGGATTATTCTGGAAATTCTGATTCTGGATGAGCATTATAGTCGTGCGACTGTGAATCATTCCAACTTCAGAATTTCTCCAAAATTTATTCAAAACAAGCTGAAAGAAAACAATCTGGAAACCAAGAACACTCGTACAACTGTATTTACAGTCGTACGACTGTTCATCAACTCAAGAACAGTCATCCGTCTGTTCTTGATTTCCAGAAACAGAAAACGCAGAAAATAAATAAAAATGCACAAAAACACACCAATTCACCCAGAAAGCATGAAAAATAGAGGGAATAAAGAGTGTTAACCTTTTTGGGAGCTTATCCACCGTAGGATTGACCCCTGGCGTCACTCCAATCCACCTGAATTCGCCCTTTTTCCTCTTCAGTCAAGGTTGAGAAGTTTGGTCCGAAAATTTCCAAATGCCACGGATTCTTAAAGTTTCTAGTCCGGATTTAATTGAATTTGAAGTGTTAGATTGTTAACCTATTGATTTCTAATAAGCTTTAATCCTAACACTGAGAATCAAAAGAAAAAGAAGAGGAAAAGAGCTTGAAGTTTTATGTTTCCTTTTCCTTGCCTTTTTCTCTCTTTTCTCTCTCTACCAGACCAAAATTCCAGTGTCCAATCCCCTTTCTTATTTTTCTGCCCTTTCTTCACCAAAATCCGGGCATTAATTGCCCATCACTTCTCTCTTTTTCTTATGTCATGGGTATGGTGTTCTGAACCTGCTCCGATCGTACAGTCGTACGACTGTAATTTTTTAATTACAATCGCACGACTGTAATGACAGTCGCACGACTGTAAGTTACAGTCATGTGATACCCGCGTTTTTTTTTCAAGACGGACGAAAAATTCCTGCGCTTACAACATGTGTTGCGACGTGCTGGAACAGAGCACCGGTCAGTTGGACACTGAGATTGTTGCACAGCCAATACAAGGCGCATATGTCTTCAATAGCATTTGGGTGGATTTGTACTAGCCAGATTGGTAGCAATTTAGCACGCTGCAGATTTCTTCCGGTAGAGGGTAGGAGAAGCCGCCTTCGATATGATGCTGGTATATGGAAAAGTAACCTTCTAGCGGCTTATGCACCCCGTTGAGTGGATGAAGGTTTCAACCAGTCATAGGTTTGCAGCCATTCGTAGGCAGCCTGAAGCCGTCGTAACTCTCCCTCCGAAATTGCAGATGTCATATCTGCAATCCGAGGAGTTAGAATCCTCTCTTATTTCTTTTTTTTTTTCTGCTGGGCAAGGAGCAGTTGTGGGGAACATGGCACTCCAGATGTACTGGCAAATGGTGTTCTTTCTGAGGATTCCCACGAAGAAATCCTCACGAGGTTTGAATCAACCTCGACTGTGGGTGATGGAATACGATGTGTTGGGCTTAATGACCAAGTATAGTCAGGGGATTCCACGACTCTAAAGAAATGTTTGGGTTCCAATGGATTGCGAACTTGGTTGCAAAGAATTTCAGGCACAAAAATCTTAAAACATAGATTAATGGAAAGGAAATTGCAGAAGAGGAGAAGAGAACTTACTGGTTTGATGAAGGACACTCTAGAGAATTGGAGGTTGAAAAGCATGGGAGAAGGTTGGAAGCTCTTTGCAGGTGTGTCAAACGTATAAGTAAGGTATTTTAGCGGGAAATGAAAGGAAAAAGAGTAGAGGTAAGAGATAACAAACAATTAAGGTAATATAGCCAGAGACTGATACCAAAATCAAGTGCTAAATTAGGGATTGAAGAATACCCCAGAGGTTACTGGTGTCTCACCTTTTTTCATCTTGTAGGACCAAGCTAGATTCGGCCCCACCCAGTGGAACCAATCTCAAGAAGGAATTCTGTCGAATTCATCAGGCAGTATCCTATGTTGTTGATCACTTTTCGCTCAGGAGAGCAATTGGAGAAAGGATAAAATTCATTTGAAATGTAACAAGTGCTATGAAGCATATATTACGAAACACAACATATCTCGGCATACAAAAGGTAAGAGTGTCAGATACATATGAACTTGAATTTTATTGTGAGTTTTCGATTCCTGAATTAAAAGATAGACCTAATCATTACTATCTCCAATTCAATCATATAGTACTGTACTTAAGATGCTGCATTTAAAAGTCAAACAACTCCATAAAGATAGTAAATGAATATAATCACTCGGCCCCAAGGCAGCTCTAGTAGGACTTTGCCAAAGCCATCGGGTAAGAAATGGATAAATTTGTCCCCAAGTGATATATAACTGGCCAGGATAAATGCAAAAAGGCATTTAGAGTACTATTGAATGGTGATTGAATTGTATCAGACTCTTTGAAGAAACTGAAGAGATGGTTACCTAGTTATTGCTCAGAATTTCGATGGACAGAAAGTGATATACACTGCATCCGCCCCTAGCAAGTTTTTAGTACTTCACCGTCTTTACAGCAATACCACCTGTCTCCTATAAATTCCAGTCCTTGAATAATCTAAGACAAGAACATATATATCTGTCTCTATCTGTAAAAATGAGTGGCGAAAAGGCTACCGAACAAGACTCTGCCTATGATGATCAAATCCTACTAGATTGGATTGTTGTCAATCATGAAGGGAAACCAGAAAACAAGAATTCATCCGACAACGATTTGGTTATTGGTGATTCTGAGTGGAAAACTGACATAAATATGGCTGCAGATATAGTTTTATCTTCCCAGACGCAAACCTGCACTTCAAAACCAAGCCATGAACGGCCAAGTTCTTGTAAACCTGATGATCTTCGTGCAGTGCTTGAACGGAATTCTGCAAATGAAACTGAAGGCCATGGAATTGGCCCAATTGATATATCTGTGATGGAAACTGACAGGAGGTTGAGCATTGAAAATGAAGCTGATAAGAAGAAAAGGGTGGCTAATGGATCAATTGGGATCAATAGATGTGGCATGTTGTGTAGGACCAAAAAGCAATCCACAGCAAGTAGGCCCATGGTTCAGAATCAGACGAGCAAGAAGAAGGTATTGGCAAATTCTAATTGCTTAATCAAAATGTTATAATGAGTAATTAATTTTTGGCAGTGTTTCCATTCCAATTGCAAATGGTTATGAACAGGATGAAGAAATTCGGAAGAAAATGGAAGAATTACAGATTCAGCGGAAGAAGAGGATTGCAGAAAGAAGTGCAGCAAGGGGCGTATTTTCAGCAGCAACAACTAAGAGAGGTAATTTCCGAAATGCCAGTGCAGACAAGGCAAACATCTAATAACAATTGTTTACCCTTTTTTTGAAAATTACAAAAGTCTCAAGATTTGGTTTTATTTTATGTTTTTATAGAGTTAGAATGAATGCAAGATCTGTCCAAATTGAAATTTCAAGGACTATTTGGATAGAAGAATTACGGCTAGAATGGACAGTAGAATTCATTGTTTGATTATGTAGGCCTTATAAATGTCATCTCCTCATTTTTCTTCATGTTATGTTTTCAAGAATATAGTTTATCTCTCCTTATTAGTTAGTGTTATCTCTCTCTCTCTCTCTCTCTCTCTCTCTCTCTCTCTTCTCTTCTTTTTCTCTTTATTTCTATTTCTGTTTTCATTTAAAAAAAGAGGATGTAATTTATACCCTTTTTTCCGTTTCCCACTCCTTTTTCTTATACTTTTTTTTTTTTTTTTTTTTTAATGTACTTTGTATATTTTACTTCTTTTACAAAATCATCATTAATAATTACTGCAACGCTTAATTAAATTATAGAGTTGAAACAATTTTTTTTTAAATAACCAATTAATCATTTTTTATTTATTATATTCAATATTTAAATTTGTCATATATTTTATATTGATTACTACAATATATAGTATTGAACTAATTAATTTATATAATGTAGTATAATACAAACCAAAACTATGATAAAATGTAGCTACATTTTGTCAATTAATTTGTCTTATGCAAGTGTTTTTCAATAATTTTATATAATTTGTGTATTGTATTGACAATACAAAAAATAATGAATTTTTTTTTAAAATTAAATAGATTATTTTATGAAACATTTTAATTTTGTGGATAATAATTGTTCTCATTTATATTATATTTCATCTAAATTACCAAAAAAAATATATATATATATATTTCATCTAATCATTTTTGTTTTCTTTATCCTTGGTATTTTTGTATCTGCTTTTGTAATTTTTTATGTAGTAGTTTTCTATAATGCGGGAATTTTATTATTTATGATAGCTATTTTCTAAAGTCATTATTATTTATCATTTAATGATTCGATAAAAGAAATTATTAATTAAAAATTTAGTCCATTATCTAATCATTTGAAATGATTTTGTTGAACTTATTTAAAATGTACTTCTTTCATCTCCAACCTATTGATTTGGCACATTTAACTCATAAACTAGTGCAATTGAACATATCTTATTTAATTTATAATATGAGAAATTTATAATTTGAATAACATTATACTCGTATATCGAAATTAGGTCAAATGTCTAAATTGGCTAAATGTTATTTACTAAAAGAAAAAATTGAATCGAATGTATTTAATTACAATGGAGCCTTTCATAATTTGAATTCACTCCTAATCATGAGCTAGTATAATTCTTATGCATGTCCTAAATAGGTCAATTATTTACCTAGTTCGATATCTATAAATAAAAGGGCTATTACCTACAGGTAATTCGATACATACATTTTATGTTTATTAACTCAAATGAGAGACCAATTATACTTGATAGCTTTATTGACTTAAGGACTGGAGTCATGAAGTGTCCTTATTGAACTAATGTTGTTTGTTTATTGTTTTGCAAGGAAAAATCAGACTAGAAACATACTATGTTCAGTTCAACTTAAAATAGTTTCAATTTTTTTTTTTTTTTTATCAATATGTAAATTGTAAACACTAATTTAAACATTTAGCCTATTTTATTTATAATATATAAAATTCTAAAATAAATAAAAATTTTGGGTAAAAATAATAAAATAAAACATTTATAAACTAGTAAAAATTGATTAGAGTGCAAATATATTGTAAAAGCATAAATTCACGTTAAAAAATTTTAGAGTACAAATATAATGTAAGGGAGGCAAAAGAAAAAGAAAAAATTTATAATGAACCGAAAAATATAAAAGAAATAGAAATAGAAATATGAAGAACACTCTATACATGCTCTCACAAGGAAATTGATAAACAAAATAAAAAGACTATCGATTTCCAAAAAATTTTGGAATACTTCTGATATATGGTACTCCAGTAAGATAAATTAGCAAAAAGAGTTACTGCTTTTCTTTATAGGGTATAATAAAAAATATAAATTTTATTTTGTAACTATGGGAGTATATACTCCTGAAGTATTCTAAAATTTCTCTTCCCCAATTTCAAAAATGGTAAAATAAAAAGCGATATTTAGGGTAGAATAATACTACAATGCAATCAATTATGGCACAAATTTGAAGAGGAAAAACACTAAATATAGTTATTTAATTGAGAGAGAATTACATTGGAAATTGGAAGACATATAACTTTATTTATTATTTTTATTTAATTTTGCTTAATTGCTCTAAGGTCAGATTTGTCATATAATTCATTTCTATCCATTCTATCCATATCATTTCTATGCAAATAGCAAAGTCATGTTAAATTTGGTTTCTAAACTTTGGCTTGGGGACTCAATTTTTGTCCAAAACCAATTTTAAGATAAATTTGGCATTTGTGGTCAAATTTTATCATAACGGACTCGGTCTATAAAAGAAATTTTCCACAATAGTGCATTTCAAATGACAAATTTGACAAATGATAATTGTCCTAAATTGACACAGGTCATTTTGGACTAATTTCACCACAAATGATAAATTAAAAAGCTAACTTATATCATTTTGTAGACTAAGTAACCTTGCAATAATTCATTTATCTTATAATTTTTAATCAAATCCATCCATATCCAAATCCTCAAAGAAGTTTATAATTTGATTGTCAAAATTCAAAATAATACCTAGTATTTTGGACCAAATTGATATTGGAAGCAAAACTTAGGATGCAACCTAACTCCAATCCATTGAAACTATATATACTAAACTTGGTATATCATATCTTACCTACTAGTAGACATGTTCATCCAAACGGTTAAGTCGGACTTGAGCTGGGCATAACTAGACTTTTCATTAAAATGATAACACAAGTCCAGTCGATCTTGCTTAATAATTTTGTGGGCTCGAGTCGAACCAGACTCACCCACTTATTTTTTTCATAATAATAATAATAAAAATAAATGATATATATATATATATATATATATATAATTAACTTTAATATATACAAAATCAAGAACATCAAAATAGAAACATGTTACAAATAAGCTAAATTAAAAAATATATATTTATATTATAAAACATAACAAATAATATAATTTTATACTTTCAATTTGATATGTCAGGCCGACCCAAACCTCATGACAAAAATTCGGGTTCAGTACACGTAAATTTGAATCTATTTAGGTTTAGGCCGTATCGGATCAATTGAAAATATAACATATTCAAACTCAACCGATTGAATGCAGACTTGAGTGGGCACCCGAACACGTGAATAGGTATAACCACTAGACACAATTGCTATTTCACGAAATTAAAAAAAAAAAAAAAAAAAAAAGAAAAAAAATATACTGGAACCCTAGTATCTAGGGGTGAGCATCGGTCGGTTCGGTTACCGAACCGAACCGAATTTTCAGCTAACCGAACCGAATTATCAGTAATAATTAAAACCGAACCAAACCAAACCAGGATGAAAACCGAACCAAACCGAACCGAAATTTTTTGGTTCGGTTCGGATCGGTTCGGTTATTACCGAAATTTTGTATTTTTACAAAAAAATAAATAAAAAAATATTTGAAATGATTTTTAGGGCAATTAATTGAACCATTATATATTATTTTTGTAATTAATTGTTATTTAGTCATTTTATATTTTTTAATGAAATATAAAATTCAATTAAGTAAATTAGAATATTAAAAACCTAATATATATATATATATATAATAATTCGGTTCTGTTTCGGTTAAACCGAATTTTTTTACGGAAAAACCGAACCGAACCGAATAACCAAATATATATATAATTGTTACCAAACCAAACCAAAAAAAATTTGGTAACCGAACCGAATTTTTTTTTCGGTTTGGTTCGGTATTGGTATTCGGTTCAACCGGATAGTGCTCACCCCTTCTAGTATCGAATAACTAAGCAAAGAAAAACAAAAGAGAAAATTATAAAACTCAAGTTATTGTGAAGCGTGCGTTTGTTAGATAATAAAGTGGAAGATCATATATCATATCTGCCTTGTTTCTTTGTTAATGCATCCCTTCCTTCATATAACAACTTAGAGCGTGCCTCTGAGTGAGAATGAATGATGAAATACAACTGGACTGGGTTGTTGTGAATCCACAATCCCACAATTATTGATTTTGTTACTGATGATTTTTTCATGGTACCTCACTATGATTCTCACATAAATATTCCTGTTTTATCAGGTGAACCACATGATCTTTTTTGTATGGCGCTTCAACCCAATTCTGCTTCACACCATGGAATAATTGGGTCATTTAACATCTCTCTCATGGAAACTCATACCAGTGATAACTCTACCTCTTTTCTCAAACAAAAGGTCCCTGTTAATGGGAACAATAAATCTGCCATCAAAACTAGCTATCAAAATAACAAGGCAGGAGCCTAATCAAGCGTGCTTCCCTTGCTATGATGTTACTACTGAATATGCTCAACATTTGCCAATTACTACTCAGTGCTACATTTTGGAATTTGCCTTTAGAAATTCAATTATGGATACAATACTTGCCATTCTCATTGCTCATTCTTTCTCTGTCTACTCATAATTACATTTTATACAATATCAATTTCATCTGTATGCATGCGGGGTTTATTAAAGTTACTTGGAGAAAAACAAAAAAAATGAAGTTCTTAGACCTTCAACTTTTCAAGATTTTAGTTGGATGACTTTATAGAATTTGCAAGGCGAAAAGCAAAATTGCTTTTGGGGTATTGAAAGAAACTGAATGAGTCTGATTATTGTAATAAATACACATGAACCATTTACAGTTGACGTATTGAGTCCTGATTGTCTAATTGTCATTTCCCAAATAAAAAAAACAAGAAGTGTTGAGAATCTTAACAGTTAGTCTGGGAATGTTACAGTACATCATCAAATCCCAACAAGATTATACCTTCACGAGAAGAAGAGTAATTCTCATCTAAGTTTTCAAAATATTCTCCAACTAGTATAAATTTCACTCCTTCCATCTTTACAATCATCCAAAACGTTCTCTTCTTCCGTGTCTCCATAACAATTCTCAATGAAAATGGGTGGGGGGAAGCATTCACAACTTGAAAACGTCCCACTATTCACTTCCTACAACAATCATATCCGCCCCCTCCTTGATGCATTTGACAAGCTTAGGCTATTTAAGGTTACGAAGGAAGGCATTCAGCTGCCCGCCATTGTCGTTGTCGGTGATCAATCTTCAGGCAAGTCTAGTGTTCTTGAATCACTTGCAGGCATCAGCATTCCTCACGGCCAGGGTATCCACACCCGTGTTCCCCTTACCATGAGGCTACAACACCATCCTTCCCCTAAACCTGAGCTTTCTCCCGAGTTCAAGGGGAAAACAATAAAAACTGATGAAGCCAGAGTTGCTGAAGCCATTAATCTTGCTACTGATGAGATTGCAGGCAATGGAAAGGCATCTCAAACAATCCTGAGACTGTGGTTGTGAAGAAACAGGGTGTACCTGATCTTACAATGGTTGATCTTCCTGGAATCACTAGAGTTCTTGTTCATGGCCAGGCTGAGAACATCTATGAGGAGGTAACAGAAATCATCATGGAGTAAATAAAGCCTGAATAAAGTATTATCTTGAATGTTTTATCAGCTACTGTTGATTTTGCGACCTGTGAGTCCATCAGAATGTCGCAGAAAGTTGACAAGACAGGTGGAATGACTCTCGCTGTTGTAACAAAAGCTGATAAGGCACCTGAAGGACTTCTTGAGAAAGTTACTGCTGATGATGTTAACATAGGCCTTGGCTATGTCTGTGTAAGAAATCGTATTGGTGACGAATATTATGAAGGTGCACGAAAGGAAGAAGCTTTATTGTTTGAAACTCATCCTCTCCTATCAAGGATTGATAAATCTATGGTGGGTATTCCAGTTCTTGCTCACAAGCTCTCAATTATCAAAGCTATTATCATAGCTAGATGCTTGCCTGGGATTGTAAGAAAGATTGATGAGAAGTTGAATTCATATACCTTAGAACTCAATAAAATGCCTCAGACTACAACCTCACCGTATGAGGTTATGTCGACTTTCATGGGCATTATTGGATCTGCCAAAAAGTCTTTGAGGAAAATTCTTCTAAGAGTAGAATATGAAAAACATCCAAATGATAAAATATGAATTGTGTTTCTAGATTGGTTGAAATGCTCAATAAATTTTTCGATTAGCTTGGAAGTTGCTCTCAGGATGATTTTTCGAAGAATTTTTTAGTTGAAGAGGTTCAGGTTTTGGAGGAATCCAAGGGTTTTCAGTTGCCAAATTTCCTTCGTCACTCGGGCTTCCAAGCAATCTTGTGGACGAAAGTGGAAGTGATTTCAATAATTCCTGTAAACTTTGTGGAAAAAGTATGGCATTGCATTGAAGTTTCAATGATTTCTGTTGTGAAGGATCACTCTCAGAACTATCAGCAACTTCTGAGCTTGACAATAAGAGCGGTTGATAGCATAACAGAAAAGATGAAAGAGCAGTCTGCCAATTGGGTGAAAGAACTCATCGAAACAGAAAAGTTGACAGACTACACTTGCATTCCTGAATATCTGAATGACTACAATCAGCTCATTACACAGCAGCTTATTCTCATCAATGAAGTTCTAAATGCGAAACAAGAGTGAAAATTGAAGGTCTGGGAATTGTTGAAGTTGGTTACCTTTGAAATCATCGGCGTGTTTTGCCTCAAGCTTTTGACCTGAAAATGAGAATGGTTGCTTACTGGAAGGTTGTTCTGAGGATGATGGTTCATTCTATGGCCCTGCATCTTCGACACGATGTAAAATCTTGTGAACAAGGAATTCGAGAAAGAGATATTTAAGGAACTGATGATTACTCATAAAGGACAATTTGAGAAAATGTTAGCTGAATCCCCTTCTGTTGCTGTTAAGCGTGAAAAGCTGAAAGAAAGCATCAAGTTGCTTAAGGATTCCAAGGAGGTGCTGTCTGATTGTATGGACCATATAACTCCGAACAGTGATCGAAGAAGATGGTTTTTCTGTACGCTGCTGCTGATTTTGCTTTATTGTTTGTATTTTCAATCTTTTTCTTGTGTTCTGGTGTTTAACTTTTTCTTTTAGTCTTTGTACTTCTGTTATGGTGTTAACACAGTTTGTTGTTTCTGATCTTTTCCTTCTGTTTGTGGTGTTAACAGTGTTTTCTTGTTTTGAATCTTGAAATCAAGGCGTCAGAAGTTCTTATTTGATTTTAAACTAAGATAATGATTTCTAATAATTCCAGCTTGGCGATCACTGCAAATGCCTTTCTATTTATACAAAATAATAGAGAAATTATCAGTTAAAGAAGAAACATGAGACGCTGTAAGAACAAGAACAATGATTCAAAATACTTTCACCAAATACTATACAGTACAAAGAAGAGCAGAACAAGAAATAATGCTCCAAGACCAGATTCACCAGCATCATAACCAGGTCTATAAGTTTGTTGTTTCGACAAATAAGATGTGCCAAATTTAGGACACAGAGAAGAAATCAAGTGTACAAGAAGCAACAGTACAAGAGGAAGCACTATAAAGAAAGAGAATGCAGCATCTTCCTCCTCGTCACCTGCTTGAATCAGAGGTATCACGTATTCTGTTAAAGACATCAACAGCGGACCATAGATGATTAACCCTAGAATTCCCACTGCTAAAAGCGGAACCACTGGTGAGGGACCTTGACTCCCCATTTATGTTTTTCTCTATCCAGATAGTCTGATGAATAATACAATTTTCTTGAATATTAGGAGAGGAAAGTGACAAGCATGTATCAGTTGAATTAGAGATGACAATTTGTTATCATTTCCTTTGTTCTTGTGTGGTTAGTGTACCTATGACAATAAAAGATTAGATTTAAGGATATAAGCAACCAAATACCAAGACTAAGAAGAAAATGACCCAATAAGGTAAACAGCAAAAGGACATCAAGGGGCATCTTCACATGAATAAAATATTATTGCATAGACATTAGTAATGATGGCAACATCTAACTTGTTCCCAAATTTCTTCGGGTAGGCTAGGCTAGTGCAAACACAAAAGAGAACCAATAGTCAGCGGAGGAATCCAATGCTAATACATAGATTACTTTTGCGCAAGAGAGATTGCCAAAAGAATAATATTCACTGGACATGTAAGAAGCGCAAAATCCCTAAGCAAGTTCCAGTTGTTGAGTTGAATACTATTGAATACAGCATATCTCAGCATACAAAAAATAAGTGTCGGATACTGAGGAACTTGAGCTATATTGTGAGTTTTCGATCACTACATTAAGAGAGAACTAACCCTCTACTATAGAATTACAAAAACTGTACACATGACAAAAAGAAACGATTGAGCAGATCTGCATACACTAACTTTCCACCCCTCCAATCCCCTATCATGTACTGTACTTGAGATGTTGCTCATAGAAGTCGATCAACTGCCACAAACGAAACAAATAGTAAATTATATAAAATTTATAGTCATAAAAGACAATAATATTATTAGCAATAGGTGACTCAAATTTAGAGGAACAAATTAATTAATACCAGATGTGGATTATTAGCCTTGAGAAATTTGTTATCCACTACAACTTCTTTCCCATCAGACCTATCAGAGTTGACCAAAAAAGGAAAAAAAAAAAAAAAAAAACACTCAGTAAGCCAAAGCTTCTAACCAACATTAAACTCAGACTTACAGCTAACAACAGTCCTCCACAAAAATAGAATTCAATAACCGCAATCCATGTAAAACCATTTTACACGAGCAAATGAATGTGGATTTTGTACATGGACAAAATAATGTATTCATGGAAATACAGGATTCAAAGATCAAAATTGTGCAAAAGAAAAGTGATATGGTTTAAAAATAAATAGGGGGTTCATCAGACTATAGGATGGCTCTCTCTAGTGGCCAGAAATAGATATCAAGAAACAAAAACAGCCGCAGCAAAGCTTCACACATCATCATGCAAGGATATTTGTTTATTTATTTGTTGAAAAAACAATGGGACCATTTCAGCAATGCATCAAGTTCTAAATGGCTGCACAAAAGAATCAATCAACCAGTGCCAAACTAAAACAACTACCAATAAGAAAGTAACAAACATCAACTCACTATGAAAACAGGTTGACCAAGCAGCAAGTCTTAGCATCACTGTAACAACTGCATGTTCAGTATGTTATAATGTGACAGTAAATATTCCTTATTGCTAATTATACTTGCACTTTGGATCTATTCCAATTTTCCATCACAAAACTTTATCTAAGCAATCAATTGATAAAATAAAGGATCTTCACAATAGAACTTTTTGAGAAGGAATACAATTTAGTCATCAGAATCACAGAGAATGCTGCAAGCAATCTTTGATAGCATACTGTTAAATAGTTTGAGATTTAGATGTTCAACTACTATTGGCCAAAAAGCTGATATGCCAGTCAGTGACACTCCTAGCATGGAATCAAGGTAAAAGAACCTAACTTGGCAGACCCATCTAGTGCATGGATCAATCAAAATTTGATACACAAATAGTTGGAATCAGAAGCTAATATGATATGATAATCAAGGTAAAAGATATGCATTGATCAATATAAAATTGGATATTCATAATAGTTGGACCTAATATAATATGATAATCTGTAAAGAATAAATCCAGTGAATCAATTTATATCATTACAATCGCGATAGCAAAGTTGAACTCATGGCCATTGCAATATCAGCCCATGCTAGTCCACCAAACATGAGATCATGGTTTTTATGCTTCTGTTTGAGGCTTTGCATGTGTTTCAAAGTGTAATAATGCAGTGTCAATTAATTCAGGGTGGTTGAAGAAACATGGGAAATTTTGAGACAATAATAATTAACAAAGATATTTCGCCATGCTGCTTTATCAAACGTTTCACACTATTCAATAGAGGAACAAATTTGAACTCATCTTACATATTAGATAAAACAAGGATTAGTTATCAATGCTACAGACAAAACAAAACATAATATTAAATCGGGATAAAGACAACAAACCTCAATGCCACGAAGGACACCAGAACATCCTGAGTATTGTCCATCACTGACGATGAGAATCCTATTGGCTTGATAATCTTGGTGATAACTAAAGAATTCTCAGCCACAGGCTTGTAATTTGAATTAGCTCCACATAGAGTGCCATTTCCAACCGCTAATGGTGTAGTCTCCCCACCAAGGCCAACAGTGACATTCAACGGTGAGCTCTGTAAGCAAGTTTGTTCATATAAAGCCGACTCTTTCTTGAACCGCTTTACAGAACCAGATTTTCTTCTTTTGGCACCTGTGCAGGGTTTATTCTGAACAGGATCCACATAATCAAGCTTGGGAACCCCATTGACGAGCCCACCACCTCCTGAAGTGTTACCTTCTCGGAAATGTACAGCTAACTTATCTGCATTCACATCACTGGTAGACAGCGTTCCTTTCAGCTCACTAAGCTTTGGATCATATTCATTATCCTCTTTCTTGTCAAAGTTTTGTTTCGAACCATTAGTGTGCCCATTCTCATCAGTTTTCTTGGCTGTTCTGATGGTACTAACATTTCCATTATTCTCTCCTTCATGACCTGAACCCGCATGTCCATCGGCAAGGCTTGAGTTATTCAAAGGAGTAGAAAAACTTTTATCAACACTAATTTCGACACCTGTTATGTTATAGCCAGTAGAGGAGAGTTGCTGCTTTTTCTTGGGCATAATATGTGTACCCCCATGCCTACGTTTCCTCTTTCGAGAAGATTTACCAGATCGCAAGCTTGAAACCAGGTGACAAAAGAGGATAAAGAAAAAGGGGCATCGTGAGTATTTAAGCAACTCTATAAAGTTAAAAAAAATCTAAATTCTATTTTGGTAGAAAAACTAGGAAGATATGAAGAAAAACAATAATGAAGCTTAAGGTCGTGTTCTAAGTTCATTGGTGGTCATTTGATAGCAAGCAAAAAAAAAAATCCTGCAATTTGATAACTCAAAGAATCATTTGTCAATCAGACCATTTGAACTGGAATGGACATCAAACAATGACCATCTTAATCCTTATCCTATAATGTTATCTACAGCCCAATGCAGTTTCGTTAAAATGAGGGGGAAAAAAAAAAGGATGTACCTTTCCTCAAATGCATCAATGACATCAGAACAAGACTGCAAATTCTCCAAAGGCTCCCAGGTGTTAGATGTTTCTGGCCAGCCTCTCCTTTAAAATAATAGTCAGAAAAACAAAATGGGACACTATTAGAGTACATCTACTGATAATGATCGCAAGAAAAGAAAAAGATACTAATACTAATACTTGTGTTGTATGAAAATCACTTACCATTTTATGAGATACTGGAGCTGACCCTATTTGGTGCAACATTTGAGAAGTGATTCACCATGATCATCAAATCACATGAAAAAAAAACTCATTAACACAACCAAGTAATCGTTTTTTTTCCCTTTATGTTATATAAAACTTAAATTGAATTAACAAAAAAACCAAAAAAAAAAAAAAAAAAGGAATATTTGGGGGAAAAAAAGAATCTTCATCCTTGATCCACTTCAATCACATTTCAAAAGTTGTAAGTAAACTAATGATAGAAACAATTATACAAACAAAAAGTGTTTATGAGAAAAATTAGACACCTTCCGGACCCGTTTCCGGCGAATAGCCTCGATTTCGAAGAAACCCTCATCAAGTTTGGGCCGCTCTTCTTCTCCATCACCTTCACCTTGAGCTTCAACATCCTCTTCCCCTTCCTCATCTCCTTTCTCTTCGTCTTCCGCTTCCTCTTCATTGTCCTCATCGTCTTCCCCTCCTTCCCTATCATCCAGATTATCCCCATTATAATCAAAATCATGCCTTTCTTTTCCCAGGCCGTCGACGACATTCCCACCTCGAACAGGAACCTCCACCATGTTCTTACCATCATCCGTGGCGTCGCTCAAAGCCATTTTTGGACTTGCTACAGCCTTCCTCTTTCCTTTCATTTATATAGAGGAATTGAAGAAGGGGCCAAAAAAGAAAAAAGAAAAAAATTTCTTTTTTCTGTATGGGATTGATTGGGGAGTTTTCGCCTGCGTCGCGGGCGTGGTACCGAAGGGAAAATGGAAAGTTATCGAGCGAGTCTGTGAGCGTGCAAACTCTTTCTATGGATTCAAAGTTTATCCCCTTCCAACTTCTAATAAGCTTCTTTCTCACCAATTATAAATTCTTTTTTCTTAACTAATTGAAATTTTTTAAATTTTTTCATGAGTCGAAAATCATAATAGAGCACATTTTAAGCCATTATTGTTGTAGAATGCATTATTAAACTAACAAATTAGAATTAGATTATAAAGGTTATTTACTTCGTGTTACATTCTAAAGATGAATTCAGTTTTTCCATTAATAAAAACTATAGTTTTTTAATACTTTTGCGTCTATCATTAATTATTAATATATAATTTTACCGATAAATAAACTTTAAATAAAATAAAGATATCGTGAGTCTTGACAGATAAAGATATCGTGAGTCTTGACAGCATAATTTATCTTTTTCTACAACTATAATTTCACTTTTTATATTACATAAAAAAAGGCACAAATCTATTTTTAAAATTAAATTAAAAATAATTATAACCTTTTATTTATTAAATTACTTCACTAATGTAAGAATGTGTATATATATATATATATATATATATATATATATATATATAACGAAACAATATTTTTTAGCCTAATATATTCGTTACCTCCCTAAAGTTGACACCAATAGTCTACTGTCACCCCCCAACTTAACAAACGTTTAATTTGCCCCCTCATCTTGACTAAAATGCCCTATTTTGTCCCCTTATCTTGGCTCAATCGACCCCTTTGTCTCTCATCTTGGCAAAACTAACCTAGTTTGCCGACAAGATTCATGCTCCTTGAATTACACTTACTTGACATGTAGCATTAAGAGGCTTATTTGGATCGGTTTAGCTAATATGGGAGAGCAAATTGGACGTTAGCTAAGTTCAGGGTGATAGTAGATGATTGAGACCAACTATAGGAAGCAATTGATGTATTAGGCCTATTTTCTTCAATATGTGTAAATACTATATATGATTCACTTCATAACAATATAAGGGATGTTGGCCCTTTCCTATGCTTGGCATAGTAGGCCCAACTTCTTAGTGCAGAACCAGAGACGATGGAGATGGTGGAAGAGTAAAATAAAGCAGTACACAGTCCCACCAGCCCCAAGTAGACCTATTCGTGGGATGGGTTGAGCTTGACTACATTCGGGCTAACTTAGCGGACCAATATCTAAAAAGGTTTATCCAAACTCAGTCTTGCCTGCAGTTAAAATTTTTTAGAGAACAATGTTATAAGAGCATGGGTGAGAAAGTTTATTACAAAGGCATTCTTTAAAAGAGCACGTTTAGAGAAAAATAAATTATTCGCTACAAAAAAGTCTGCATTTTGGTAGATTTTTTTCCAAATAAACATCTTGACACCTCATCTCTAAAGCTTTTAGAGATGCTTTTCAAAATGAATCAATTTGCTCTGGAAAACTGATGAGATGGGATGGGATACTGGAAAAATCAATAAATTTACCGATACACATTATTATTATTCAAACGAATAAAATTTTTTAACACTTCCATACACTATTGATCTCTCTTTTACATTGTTCTTAAACCTTCATTCTTCCATTTTCTTCTACCAAAAATTTTTATTTAACCATTTTCATGCAAGGACCATATTCAACTAAGAGAAAGTTAAGTTTTTGTAACATCCCAAAAGCCGAGTTAGAAGGAAATCGCGGTTTTATAGTATTTATTAGAGTTAAAGATAAATTAGAGGTTTAAAGATCGAGTTACATGTTAACATGACCGGTTGAGAAGAAAGTGTGTTAGAGTGGAAGATTTGAAATTTAAGGTTTAAAGACCAAATTAAGGTTAATAGCCAGATTGAACTCAAATGGAAAGGGACCTGATAGAGAACAAGTAGAGGAAGATCGAATCAAATAAAATCGGATTGAAGGATTCGAGCAGATAATGTGTGGAGATTACAGATAGCATTGAGCAATTTATTAAAAGAGACTGAATTAAATACGTGAGGAAAACAAGGAAACAGATGGAGCTTATCAAGGATCAGATCCATTATTGATCCGAAATGTAAAGAAAATTCAATGCATGAACTAAAGAGATGAAGTCTAGTGGACTGAGTCGGATAACCATATAATTGGACAGAGTGAGATTTGGTAAGACCGAATCAGAAATTTATTGAATCCAAGAAATTTAAATTTGAAAAGTTGAGTAGAAGATTAAAGATCTGGATGAAAGAATTGAGAAAAAGGGAATGCATCACATTGAGATCAGGTCAAACATGAAGTATAAGAAATAAGAATATGAGTGATGCAACAAAGGAGGATAATATGGTAGAAGATACTCTACGAGAGGAGAGAGAATAAATGGAAGAAGATATTTTGCATATAAGGGCGTAGGTGACAGCAAGAGAAGCAACCACATGTCAGGGTGGAAAAATGCGTGGACAATATCGAGCCACATATTCAGATTCTAGAGAATTACAATTTCCATCTCTTTAATATAAGAAGGGAAAATGGCAGAGAGAAGAGAGGGAAAATTTTTTGGGAAATTAATGAGAAAAATTAGGAAAAAATATTTAGGGAGGGGAAGAAAAGAAATGGTAGATCAAAAAGGAAAAGGAAAGAATGAAGGATAGAACTATGCCGGCTATGATTCCCAAAAAGGGAAATAAGGATACATAGGTAGCTTAGTAGAAAAGTCTACTAAGTTCAAGCCAATAACTTAAGAGGATTCAAAAGTATGTTAGAAAAGGAATGGGAGGAATGGAAAGAATTTCAAGTAAATGAAGCATTGAAGGAATTGAGAAAAGCTAGGAAGGAGATGAAATGGAGGAAATTCAAGAAGAGGTAACTATAAATTTTAGTTTCAAATGTATATGCAAGTTAATTAATAGCTTATTTATGATTTAATCATCTACTGTCACCTTGAATTTAGCTAATGTCTAGTTTTTCCCCTCATGTTGGCTAAACTACCCCAAATAACCCTATTAATGCTACATGTCAAGCAAGTATAATTCAAGGAGCATGAACCTTGTCAAGGCAAACTAGATCTGATAACCAAGACGAGGGGGCAAATGGGTCAGTTTAGCCAAGATGAGGGGGCAAACTGGACGTTCCTTAAGTTGGGGGTAACAGTATACGATTGGTGCCAACTTTAGAGGGTAATGGATGTATTAAGCCTTTATTTATTATTGATGAAATTTATTATATTGGAATTTTATCTTTGCTCAAACAATGTAAATTGTAATCTCTAAAGAAAATAGTGGAAAAATAGAATAGACTGTAGTATAATGATATAATTATCTATTTTTGAGCACATAACAGTGGATATTCGGTAAAAACACTCCTTGGAGAAGTGTGTCTGGTTAAGAAAAGGTGCATATATGTGAATGAGTTGTGAGCTCCAATCGTGACTGAAATTTTGGAAACCCAGACCATTATGAGAGTGAACTCATGTATTCGTTCATGGAGGAGGTACTGATCAGTGATTCGGGGTCCTTGTGATTCGATGGTGGGTGAACTTATGAGGCTAGGAGTGGCGTACATAAGGATGGAACCTGAATTTTAAACGTTGATTGATCAGAATGCATGTAGCGTGCACGATCAAAATGCGTGAGCAGGTAGCGATGCCTAGAAAGAAAATGCAACTATGATTATTTATCCGAGATGGATAGGCTTAAAGATGAATTGATGGATGAAATCTAGTTATATGGAAAATTCTCACTAATATTTCCAAAAGTAATGATTAAGATACGATTTAAATTAGTTAAATGAGAAATATGGATAGAGTTATAATTGCAGATTAAATTGACTAAAACCCGGTAATATTTTCAAAGTGGAATACAAAATTTAATCTTATAAAATGGAAGGACTAAATTTTAAATGAATATGGCAAATGACAGGTAATATCAGCTCTTATTAAACATTAGGTGATAAAATGGGGGAAAACGTCTACAAACTGAGTATAAGGTGCAATAAATGAAATGATAAATGTTTGATCGAATTGAATTTAGTAAAACAAAGATAACTAAAGGCTGTTAAAACTGGATTATGGTTAACTATGTAGAAACATTGGTTAGCATGCTAACCTAGCCCATCCAGGTTGGTGCATTACAATTTTTGGGGAAATTACATCATAAGTCAAAATTTTGGAACAATCTATAATTTAGTAAACTAAAAATCAGAATTATGTTAAGACAATAATTAATAAGTGTAAAATACAAATATAATTTCAGGTGTCAATTGGAATTAAATTGAGCTTATTGAATTAATTTTGACTAATTAGAGCTTATTTCAGGATAAAAGAAAATTGGAGTAAAATCATAAAAACCTTAGTAAGCAGGGTGGAAGAAGCTGGAAAAGAGCTTTGGAAGAGAGAGAAAAAGATGGGCAGAAAATTGTCCATGCTGTGGGCCCATAGAGGGATGGAGGAGAAGATATGATTTGTCTCAAAAGAATTGGAAAGATTTAACTTGCAAATCTGGATTTTACTTTAGTGGTTGAACTTAATATTATTTTAATTTATGGTTATTTTTAAGCCACTGATGCTAAGTACTATATCATTTTTTTAATTTGTATGGTAATTTAGTCTTTTAGTGAGTGCTATATATACTCCCTTCGTGTTAGTAGTAAAGAGCTTTTGACTCTTGGTTCATTTTCTCTCTTGTGTTCTAATTCTTTGGTTTAATATAATTAGTAGCAATTTCTTTTTATTTATTTTATTATTTATTTTTCTATTGATATTGCTCATTTGTTGTGAGTAATCCATTTCAAGCAGGCTTAAGCTAGCTCGGCTGGTAGTAGTAAGCACTCCTTCTCCTTCTTTATTATAGGTATTATTTATGTGATGATTGTTTCTTGGTATGCTTCATCTTTCTTTGAGACTGATCACCTCATATGCTAGTGGTTAGGATGAGACCAAAAGGAGATTCTTAACCATGGAAAAACAGAAGCATGTTTATTGCTGAAGAAATTTGAGTAGATTGCATGCTAGGGGTTTTTATCTTTGATAAAATGCTTGTAAGATCTTACTATATGATTAAGTAGTCTTTTACTGAAGAGATTCAATTAGGGTACTTGTCATAGAATCCACATATTTGGAGGTTCCTAGTGTGGTGATTTGAGAGTTAGATACCCTAGATCTACGTTTTATAACCCTACTCATAATGGTTAAGAAGAGGAATACACTGAAACTGCTTGCTTGTGCTTGGTTTGGGTCTGCTGCCTTTTTATTATTGTTGTTGTTATTTTTATTTTTTGCCATCTTGAATTTGTTAATGCTAGAATCTGTGTTAGTTTACTTAGTTAGTTTGCTTAAAATCTTCATTTTTGTTGTGAAAGATATCAGATTTGCCTGTTTTCTAGAAAATTAAGGTTGTTCGCACAGATCCGTGAGGAAACAATACTTGGCCTTACCTAAGTACTACAACCGACCTAGTGCACTTGCTAGAGTCCAATTTTATAGGCAACAAGTTTTTGGCGCCGTTGCCCAGGATCGGTAGTAGAAAATTTTAATTTTTCAGTAAATTGGTAGTTTTAGCCTTATGTGTTTAGCCTGTGCAGTAATTTGTGTCTAAGCAGTCTTCTATTGTATGCGAAGAGCTGGCTTACCGTTACTTCCTATAGATCTTGAAATTGAAAGGACTTGTAGATGAAGAAGTGTTGCAGCCAATCAAGGAAGGCAAAGACAAAGGATGGCAGACCTTAGACAACCTAATCTAGATGGAAATGGACCACATGAGGGTGCAGGGGAAATTAATTGAAATCCCCAAAGGCAGGACTTAAAGAGTATTCGAGACCATCGATCGAGGGATACTCTTCATGCATTATGATACCCGACGAAGGGACAATCTCTTTGAGATCAAAGCTTCGATGATACAAATGCTCCAAGCAGCTGTTTAGTTTGGAGGATTACCTAGAGAAGATCCAAATTCACACATTCAAGACTTTGTGACTATGTGTAATACTTTTCGCACTAATAGTGGAGCTTCAGATGATGTTATAAGACTTAAGCTTTTTCCTTTTTCCTTGAGGGGTAAAGCTAAAATTGGCTTAAAAATCTTCAACCTAGTTCAGTAACAATCTGGGATGACATGGCCAGAGCTTTCTTGATGAAATATTTTCCACCCAGGCAAGCAATCAAGCTGATAAATGAGGTTACTAATTTTTCCCAGCAATCTGATGAATCTCTTTCTAAAGCGTGGGAGAGATATAAAGCTCTTTTGAGGAAAGTGCATAATCACAGAATTCCAATGTGGATGCAAATCCAAAACTTCTACAATGGATTAACCAATGCTTACAAGATCCAAATTGAATCAGTAGCCAATGGCGATCCAGAAGAGCTTGCTCCAGAATAACTTTATGAGCTAATTAAGAGGCTAGTCAATACTAGCTATAAATGACATGCGGTGAGTGAAGATAGAACAAGGCAAGGTGAATCTGAAGCTATTTCAAAATTATTAGACAAGGTGGACCTGATTTTGAGGCAATTGGCTAAGCAGAATGTTTTAGTAATCTCGAATGCGTAGTTATCTTGTATTTTTGTAATGGCAACAATAGAAACATTGATTATGAAGGACCACTTAATCAAGAGCAATGTGATTTCATAGGGAACAATCAAAGACAGAACAATCAAGTTCCTTTTTAGCAACCTTATAGCAATTTTCAACAACATCAGCAAACTCATCAGAATTTTCATCAAGTAGGACCATCACATGAACCCAAGAAATCTGAGTTTGATGAGATGAAAAACATGATGATGCAGTTTATGTAGCAAACCCAGTCTTCTATAAAGAACTTGGAGGCTCAGTTACAACAACTTACTATGATTGTTACTCCAAAGAACAAAGGAGTCCTTCCAAGCAACACTAAACCAAATCCGAGAGAGCAATGCAAAGTAATCACACTTAGGAATGGTAAGACTATTGAAGGTACTAACAAAATAGTAATTATTGATGAAAATGCAGGTAAGCAAGCTGAGGAAGTGATCAAGCAACCTGAAGTTATTCAAACACAACCTGTTCAAAATATTGAGCAATCTGCGGATAAAATCGAGTAACATCAAGTTTAATATGATACTATTCATAAGCAACCTATTCATACTCTAGTGATGTTAGACCATTCAAAGTAATCCAGTTCTAGTTACATAGCCTACTCCATCGTATCAACCAAAGAGTCCTTATCCTTAAAGCGCTAAGCAATATGAGATGACTAAGTAATTTGATAAGTTTCTTGAAGTTTTTAAGAAGCTTTATATAAACATCCCTTTTGCAGAAGCTCTTTCACAAATGCCTATGTACGTGAAGTTTTTGAAAGAATTATTGGAAAACAAAAAAAAGTTAGAGAATGTATCAATGATGCAGCTTAATCGTGACTACTCATCTATTCTACAATGCCAGCAACCTTTGCCCAAGAAGTTAAAAGACCTAGAGAGTTTTTCTATACCCTACTTTATAGGCAATCTTATCATTGACAATGCATTGTGTGACTTAGGTGCAAGTATTAATCTTATGCCATATCATATTTATAAACAATTTGGATTAGGAGAACCCTAACCTACTAGAGTGTCTATTTAGCTTGCTAACAGATCTGTTAGATACCCTAGAGGCATTGTTAAGGAAGTTTTAGTGAAAGTAGGAAAATTCATCTTACCTATTGACTTTCTTATCATGGATATGGATGAGGATTTTCATGTTCCAATCATTTTAGGTAGACCATTTTTGGCTATTGGTCATGCTTTTATAGATGTTCATAATGGAAAACTCATTTTGAAAGTCCATGATGAAGAAGTTGTTTTTAAGATGAATGAAGCAATGAAATATCCTTCTTCTTGTGATGATACTTTTTATTTTATGGATGCAACTGATCTTAATTTGAATCCATTTTTCATACAGGAAAGTTTTGTAGAAGAAGAATTCATTGAAGAAGAGGAGATTATGGAGCAAGAAATTAAAAGAGAAACTGGCTGTCCAGCAATCTTAAGAAGCAGAAAGTTTGTTGAATCTCTTAATCATACATCCACATTACCTCCAAAAACTTCAATTGAAGAAACACCCTTAGAACTCAAACTGTTGCCTAAAAATATTAGACTCTAGCAAGTGCACTAGGTCAATTGTAGCATGTAGATAAGACCAAGTATCGTTCGCACAGGGATATGAGTGAACAATCTTAACTTCTCAAGCAAATAAGCAGATCTGAATTCTTTTACAAATAAAATGAAGATTTAAAGAAAAATAATCAAGTAAACTAAATAGTTCCAAGCATTAAGTCCAAGATAGTAAGAATAAAAATAACAACAACAATATTAAGAAAGTAGCAGACCCAAACCAAACACAGCAAGCAAGTTCAGTACATTCCTTCTCCTTAACTATTATGAGCAGGGTTCAGAACATAGATCTATGGTTTCTTTCTCTTAACTCACCACACTAGGAACCTCCGGACATGTGGATACTATGACAAGCAGCCTAATTGAATCTCTTCAGCGATAAACCACTTAATCATGCATTAAGTTCTAGCAAGCATTTTATCAAATATAAAAACTCCTAGCATGTAGTCTAATCAAATTTCTTTAGCAATAAACATACATGTGTTTCATGGCAATTTTGTGGTTAAAAATCTCCTTTCGGTCTCATCCTAACCACTAGCATATGAGGTGATCAATCTCGTGGAAAATAAGCACGCCAAGAAACAATCATCATACATATAATACTCATAATAAACAAGGAGAAGGATTACTTACTATTGCCAACCAAGCTGGCTCAAGCTTGCTTAAGCGGACTACTCACTATGCATAATTAACTTCAGCAAAGAATAAAATAAGAAGAAAATACTACTACTATTATATTAAACGGAAATTGAGAATACAAAGGAAAATAGCAAAGAGCTAAGAACCAAGACTCCCTACAACTAGAACCAAGGGAGGTATATATAGCACTCTCCCAAAAGACTAAAATGCCCCAAAAGAGGGTAAAATATTAATAAAGTGCTTAATCATGATGGGCCATAATTAGCCACCTAAATATAATATTAAGAAGTACATCTACTCATTAGATTTACAAAAAAAGTATATTCACAAAGTCAAATCTCTTTTCCCACAACATGTCACATCCCTCTCTCCTCCATCCTCTATGGCCCACGGTGTAGATAAGGGTCCAATCTCCACTAGCTTTTTCTCTCTCTGGTTAGAGCTGCTTCCCAACCCTCTTCGAGCTTGCTCATCTTTTTCACAACTTTTGCTCCATTTTAATTTTTAACCTGAAATTAACTTTAATTAGCCATAAATAATTCAATAATGCTCCATTTAATTCCAATTAAATCCTAAAATTATTGTTGCATTTATCACTAATCAAATATCCCCACACTTGAACATTGCTTGTCCTCAAGCAATAAAAAAAAAAAAGAAAAAGAAAAGAAATAATTAACAACACTTGAGAATGAAAAAGAAACAACACTTGAAACATTTAAACGAGGGCAGTAGTAGCAACAATTACTTTAAACTTTGAATTAACACAATGATCATGAGGAAAATACAAAGCTTAAGAAAACTAGATATTAAGCCCACATAAGCAACAAGCTTCAACTTCAAAAATAAGCTAAGACAAAGGATTAGACTGCTTAAATTAACTAACCAGCCAACTTACAAATCAAACTACCTTACCAAAAGTTGTCACTCAATCACTCTAAAGTAGCAGGGTAAGGCTTTTTAAGATCACTCACCAGCTTTGCACATCAACCATTAGACCATATGCTTGATAATTGGTCCCATCGCCACCACTTTATATTGAACACAAACACAATCAAAAGGACTTTACAAACAAGGTTGTAACTTTGTTAGGGTTAGGGGTGTGTCAAAGGATAAATTTAGGTGAAAAGAATTACCAAAGAAATATAATAAATGCATGAACAAGCCGCCTCAAAAATTGCAATATCACCAAAACTCTAGCAATCCAAACATAGATATGGAATGAATTATCCAAGAAAAGATAATGAGAAGCACAAGGAATCGAAGCAATAATCACAAGAAACATGGAAATATGAAGCATAAAGCGTCAGGCAATCAAAGACATAATTTGGATTTTTTTTAAGAAGAAAATACTAAAGTATAGCAAGCAAGCAATCTCAATATTGATGCATAGTTACTTAGGAAGATTGACTTGTAAACTTTACTTCTGATTCATTCAATAAGCTCACAAACGATGAAATTTGATGATTTTAAAGAGCCAACAAAGATTTGAAAGAAACTCGAAAGAATTGATTCTATCTTTGAGAATTTTATTTGAATTTTACATACTGACACTACTGAACAAAATGATTTTCAGAATTCTTATGACTTTGAAAAGATAAAGCTTTAAGGAACACAAATAAATTGCTTGAATAATTTAGAAAGCAAGAATTCAGGAACACAACAACTGATCAACTACTTGCTCAAAATGAGAATTTCAATTTCTTTGGCAAATTCTTGGGTAAATTTGGGGAAAACATAAAGTGAAAAGGTTAAGGGACACAATTTTAAGGGTTAGCAACAAGAAACAGGCTTAAGCTCAACTTGGGTTAATCTAAAATGAGGGGAAAAACACATAAACAGGGTTACTGTTTAAGCTAAAGGGGTAAAAATCTAATGCCTTTATCATGTCATGCATGCGAACAATCATGTGGTCTTGACAAGTACTGTCCAAACCAAGTTCTAGCTAAGGTTGACTGTGCAAGCTCACTCAGCAAGGAATTTCGAGCAAATAAAATTGATTCAAAGGGTTATTTAAAGATTTAGAAATGAAAATCGATTTAATGGGTTGAATTAAAGGGAAAAAAAAGGCTCAAATCCTCACAAATAGAAAAGAGGTTAAAATTATTTGCAGTTAATTTTAAGAAAGCTAAAAAGTTGAGAAAAGCATTAAAATCCTAAGTCCTAGAATGCTAATTAGTTTATGCAAGCTACGAATGTAAACCTAACATCATGCTTCCAAACTCAATGCATTGTACAAGTGATCACATGCGAATCAAACATTCAAAAGCTCTTGCTTTGTTGCCATAAAACAATACAAAATCAAAAAAATTTTCACAAATATTTACAAGAATAGAAAACAAATAGAAACAAACAATTTAACAGACTGCTTAAAAAACAAAACAAAAACAGAAAACAAAATAAACATAAAACTTGAGGACTTGCAACGTTGTTCAAGATTAACCATATTCAACAAGGTACTATTAATTTCATCATCAATAAAAAATATCAATTTCAGGCATTAATTAAATTTCTAGCTATTCATCATCAATAATTTTTACCATTCCCATCCCCACAATTAAAACTTACATTGCCCTCAATGCAACAATTCAACAACCAAATACAAGTCAATAGAGTGGAAGGAAAAGATCATACTGAGTAGGCATGGAATTGGAAATTGCAGGGCTGAAGGAGACGACACATACCAGAGAGCGGGAGGAGAAGGAATACAAAGATTTACTAGTCAGGTTGCTGGGAGGACTACTGGTCCTCCTCTATTGGAACGGTCTTATCACTGGGCTGTGGAGTGCTCTTCTTAGGGGCTGTGGAGGTCGCTTGCTTGATTGGGTGAGAAGGAGTAGAGTCAAAACTGACCTCTTGCTCCAGTTGTGCCTCCAACTGAGTCACTTTGTTCTTCAATTTTTGATCTCTTTTTTCATTCCCTCAATCTTGAGGGTATCCTCCTTCCTCTTCGACATCAGTTCATCAATGGAAAGTACAAGGGATTCTATAGAGATTTGAGAACATCTCTTATAGAATACAACCTTATCAGCAACCTCCTCTACTTTAGGAGTATTCAGACCTTCAGCAATCTCACCCTCCTCTACTTTTCTCTTCTTTTTAGGCTATTCATCATCAACCTTGATTACCTTCTTTCCTTCCTTAGCGGCTTTCAATTTCTTCTCCTTAATCTCCCCTTCATGGTAAAGATACCATTTTGTTCCCACCTTCCTTGCCACATTAATCTGCCTCAGGTTATTGTAGTCGATGGAAGCGGGCTTGCATTCCATGGTCAGGTGAGAATCATCAAGTTCGCCAGCAGCCTTTGCCATTTTTGTGATGTAGGATCCGTACATGATTCTTGTGTTGGTCTTACTCGGGGAGAGTGAGAATGTACTCAGCAAACCATGCTCCAATGTTCATCTTCCTGTCCCTCACCATACACCATAAGGCAGATAGGTCCTGCTTAGGCACGTGAGAAGGATTTGCACGGGCAAATATGGAACCAGCAATCAACTTTTGCAGAATGCGGTGGGTGTAAGAGACAAGTGGCTGGAACTGCTATCCTGAGAAGAGTAGTTGGGCTGTCTGGTGATTTCCTCCCAGAAAGCAATAGCGCCGAAGTCAGCAGGGTAATCAGTCAAGGCTTTTTCAAACTCTTCAGAATTTACAGTTTCATCAACTACTGCACCAAGATATCGATTGAACTCGTTGAGAGAAAGGGATTGCCCTTTACCCATGACTCGGAATTGAAACTTTTTCTAATTGTTAGGGTTTATGATTTTGGGATCACTGGTGAATGTGCAAAGAAACTCCAAAGTCAATTCCTTGTAAGCTAGTTCGTCTACTTCCAAAAATTGGTCAAAACCACCCGCCTTGATAAACTCTCGGATGTCTTCATCCAGTTGTAGCACAGAAAGAATAGACTAATCAAGAACGTGCAAAGGGGCAAATAGTAGGTTCTCGAAGACCTCATATCTCTGCTGCTCATCATCATAAAAAGTCAACATCTTTTTGAACAACTGTTTCTTCGTTAAAGAGCCAGCACTGGTCGATGAAGGTGGGGTAAACTTAGGCATTGCGGACAGAGTGAATGCACTGGCTTGAAGGGCAGCAGCGCTGGGCTTAGTGGCTGAACGTTTTACTCCTCTAGGCATGACTGTTGATAGTTCTGTAGAGAGACAAAGAATAGAAAGAAGAATGAATAATAGGTGAAAATTTATTGCTAAAGTAATATAAGTTTGAAAAGGAAGGAGTTCTTAAAGAGGGAAAAGAAGTCGATTAGGGCGAGAACGAGGGGCAAGTGAATAGTTTTCCTAATTTAAAATTTAAAAATTAAAATCTAGAAAACTGCCCTAAAAGAGAATAACCACTGGAATTGGGGCGGCCAAACGGGAGGAGAGAGAGATTTGGGGCTAAATCTGACATGTGTCAAATGCCTACTCGTATTTTTTTTCTCTTACCCATGCTTAAATCAAGTACCCCACTAACTCATAATGATTTGACAGGAGAGAGGAAATTACAACCCTAAACTTTTTGTTTCTTACTAAAATAATTATCCTCAAATTTGGTGGGATTGAATCCAATTAAGTTAAGCAGTCAGTCTGACAGATTTGAAAAAGACTAACTAAACTAGTTTTACGCCAATAAATACTTGAGTGGTTGCCAAAAATTTTAATTATTAAAAATTGCAATAATCAAAATTAAGTAGAGATGCAACACAAGCATGAAAAATAATTTAAAATTAAAATTTCGAACTGCATGTTGCCATCCCTATACTCATCAGGTTGTTGGAGTACCTACAAGAATAAGCAGACTATTAACGAAATACTTATAGCAAAAAAAAAGTTTACTAAATAAAATATTTACAAAGTGAGAACATTGGGGGTTGCCCAGTAGGTCGCTTCAATTGGTGTTTGAAGCTGACACCATTTTTTTTATGAGGTTGTTTATGGTTTTTCAAAGTATTGAGTGCTATCAACAACCTTGAGGGTTTCATGGGCAAGATATGGCTTGAGTGTCTGACCGTTTACTTTGAAGATTTCACCCTTATCACTTGTAATTTCAAGGGCACCATAGGGAAACATTTTAGCAACTGAGTAAGGTCCAGACCATCTTGACCTGAGCTTGCTTGGAAATAACTTCAGTCTTGAATTATACAACAGAACACGTTGTCCAGGATAAAAATCCTTGTTTTGAATTCTTTGATGATGCCACTTTTTCGTTTTCTCCTTATAATTCATGGAATTCTCATACGCAAACAATCTGAATTCTTCAAGCTCATTCAACTACAGCCTTTTTTGTTCACTAGTAGCTTGCCTGTCAAAATTAAGATATGTGAGAGCCCATAAAGCTTTGAATTCTAGTTCAACAGGTAAATGGCAAGCCTTGCCACAGAGCAATCTAAATGGTGACATCCCAATAGGAGTCTTAAAGGTCGTTCGATAAGCCCATAGAGGATTATCAAGCTTCTTGGACCAATCTCTTCTAGAATTGCTCACCGTTTTCTCAAGAATGCACTTGATCTCTTGATTTGTGATTTTAGCCTACCCACTAATTTGTGGGTGGTAAGGTGTAGCTATTCTATGAGTGACTCCAAATTTCTTAAGTAGCCTCTCAAACTGAGCATTACAGAAATGAGTACCTTGATCGCTTTTAATTGCTCTAAGCACACCGAATCTAATAAACAGCTCTTTAAGAAATCTTACAACAACATTAGCATCATTGGTAGGACTAGCAATTGCTTCTACCCACTTACTTACATAGTCAACAACAACTAAAATGTACTTGTTATTGTAAGAACTTAGAAACGGACCCATGAAATCAATACCCCACACATCAAAAATTTCATAAACAACAATATTATGTAAGGGCATGTAGGGGTGAGCAAAACCAAACCAAGAACCAAGAACCGAAACCAACCGAGACTGGAAAACCGAACCGAACCGAACCAAACCCTATTTGGTTTGGTTTTGGTTTTATAAAATATAATAGTTTGGTTTTTGGTTCGGTTTTTAGTTTTTGTTAAAAAAACCAAAACCGAACCGTAATAGGAAAAAATATTTTTTAAAAATATATATATGTATATAAATAAATTTTATTTGGCATATTATATATTTATATTATTATATAGTTTGTATTTATGAGACTTTGGTAATATACATGTAATATAAATCCTTTTTAAGCAATACTTTACATGTAATTTATAAAAAATAATGATAATAAAAATTAAAAAATTAAAATTTTTGTTGATTCAGTTTGAACCAAACCAAACCATAACCGAACCGAAATGGTTTGGTTCGGTTTGACCTGAACCATATGAACTTTGGTTTGGCTTTGGTTTTTATTTTTCTTATACTTTGGTTTTCGGTTTGGTTTGGTTCGGTTCGGTTTTTGAACCGAACCGCATTTTGCTCACCTTTAAGGGCATGGCATTTTTGGCAGAAATGTTACCTGAGCACTGACATTCATTACACTCTAAAACAAACCTGTAAGCATCCTTGAAGATTGTGGGCCAAAAATCCCACATTTTAATACCTTTGAAGCTATTCGGGTAGCACCAAAATGACCTCCAGCTTATTTGGTATGGCACATTGTTAAGATTGCTTGAACCTCATCTTGGGAGACACACCTCCTTATAATCTGATCTGCACATAATGTAAATAAGAAAGGTTCCTCCCAAAAATAGTATTTAATATTCGAAAAGAATTTTTTCTTTTGATGATAAGAAAGATAACTAGCCACTACACCATAAGCAAAATAGTTAGCTATGTTAGCGAACCAAGGGATAGAGTTTACCAAATAAAGTTGCTCATCTGGAAATGAGTCAATGATCTTAGGTTGCTCGATGAGGTTGCTCTCTGGAATTCTGGATAAATGGTCAGCAACCACATTTTCTGATCCTTTCTTATCTTTGATTTCAAGATCAAACTCTTGAAGTAACAAGAACCATCGAATGAGACGAGGTTTCGCATCTTTCTTTGCAAGCAAGTACTTTAAAGCTGCCTGATATATGAAAACAGTCACTTTGGATAACACTAAGTAAGATCTAAATTTGTCGAATGCATACACCACTGCAAGTAATTCTTTATTCGTTGTGGTGTAACTTTGTTAAGCTTCTGTAAGCGTTCTGCTTACATAATAAATTGGCCAAAAATGCTTCTCAATTCTCTATCCCAAGGCTGCTCCAATGCAAGTGTCACTTGCATTACACATTAGCTCAAAGGGAAGATCCTAATTAGGTGTAATCAAGATTGGTGAATTAATCAATCTTGATTTCAGTTCTTCAAATGCCTTCAAACAATTTGCATTGAACTTGAATTCAACATCCTTGTGTAAGAGAGTTGTGAGTTGTTAAGCAATCTTAGAAAAGTCTTTAATAAACCTCCTATAAAAGCCAACATGTCTAAGAAAGCTTCGGACTTCCTTGACTGATGTAGGAGCAGCCAACTTCTCTATTACTTTGACTTTAGCTCGATCAACTTCAATGCCTTTTTCAAAAAATCTTATGGCCAAGAACAATGCCTTCATTGACCATAAAATGACATTAATAAACCTCCTATAAAAGCCAACATGTCTAAGAAAGCTTCGGACTTCCTTAACTGACGTAGGAGCAGCCAACTTCTCTATTACTTTGACTTTAGCTCGATCAACTTCAATGCCTTTTTCAGAAAATCTTATGGCTAAGAACAATGCCTTCATTGACCATAAAATGACATTTTTCCCAATTCAACACTAGGTTTGTTTCTTTGCAATGAACTAGATTCAATGTTGCTCATGCAGGATTGAAAAGTCTTGCCATAGACAGAAAAATCGTCCATGAAAATCTCCACGGTCTTTTCTACCATATCATGAAAAATTGACATCATGCACCACTGGAAGGTTGTTGGGGCATTTTATAGACCAAAAGGCATTCTTCGATATGTGTATGTACCATAAGGGCAAGTAAAGGCTATCTTCTCTTGGTCTTGGGGATGAATTAGAATCTGATTGTATCCCGAGTAACCATCAAGAAAGCAGTAAAAAACATAGCCCAAAAGTCTTTCAAGCATTTGATTTATGAATGGAAGAGGCAAATGATCTTTCCTTGTTGCATCATTAAGCTTGCAGTAATCAATACAAACTTTGAAACCAGTGAATGTTCTTATGGGAATAAGCTCATTCGTGTCATTCTGAACAACAGTCATTCCGCCTTTCTTCGGAACAACCTAAACTGGGCTGGTCCAGATACTATCTGAAATTGGGTAGATAATTCCGGTGTCAAGCAGTTTGATTACTTCTTTCTTAATAACTTCCTTCATTTTTGGATTCAGTCTCCATTGAGGTTGCACAGTTGGTTGATGATCTTCCTCCATTAAGATACGATTAACACAAATAGAAGGGTTGATACCCTTGATATCTGAGATTTTCCATGCCATTGCTTTTTTATTTTTTTTCAAAACATCAAGCAATTGCTCTTTTTGATCGAGTGTAATTTAGACGATGTGATCACTGGAAGATTGCTTGGGGGGTTTAGGAAGGCATGTTCAAAATGTGGAGGTAAAAGTTTGAGTTCTAAAGTGGGTGGTTCTTCAATGAAGGTTTTGGAGATAATGTGGGTGTATGATCAAGAGGTTTAACAAACTTTCTGCTTCCTAAGATTGTTGGACAACTGGTTTCTCTTTCAATTTCTTGCTTCACAATCTCCTCTTCTTCAATGAATTCTTCTTCAAAATTTTCCTGTATGAAAAATGGATTCAAATTAAGATCTGTTGCATCCATGAAATAACAAGTATCATCACATGAAGAAGGATATTTCATTGCTTCATTCATCTTAAAACCAACTTCTTCATCATGGAATTTTAAAAGGAATTTTCCATTATGAACATCTATAAAAGCACGACTAGTAGCTAAAAATGGTCTACCTAGAATGATTGGAACATGAAAATCCTCATCCATATCCATAATAAGAAAGTCAACAGGTAAGATCAATTTTCCTACTTTCACTAAAACGTCCTCAACAATGCCTCTAGGGTATCAACAAATCTGTCAGCAAGCTGAATAGACACTCTAGTAGGTTGGGGTTCTCCTAGTCCAATTTGTTTATGAATATGATATGGCATAAGATTAATGCTTTCACCTAAGTCACATAATGCATTGTCAATGTTAAGATTGCCTATAGAGCAGGGTATAGAGAAACTCCCTGGGTCTTTTAACTTCGTGGGCAAAGGTTGCTTGCATTGCAGAATAGATGAGCAATCACGATTAAGCTGCACCATTGACACATTTTCTAACTTCTTTTTGTTTGCCAACAATTCTTTCAAAAATTTCATGTACATGGGCATTTGTGAAAGAGCTTCTGCAAAAAGAATGTTTATATGAAGCTTCTTAAAAACTTCAAGAAACTTATCAAATTGCTTAGCCATCTCATCTTACTTAGCTCTCTAAAGGTAAGGAATCTTCAGTTGATATGCTAGAACAGGATTGCTTTGAGCAAGGTCTGACATTACTGGCATATGAATAGGTTGCTTAGGAATAGATTGAACTTGAGGTTGCTCCACTTTATCTGTAGCTTGATCACTATTCTGACCATGATGAGTTTGAACAACTTCAAGTTGCTTTGTCACTTCCTCAGCTTGCTTACTAGTCCTAAGTGTGACTGCTTTGCATTCCTTTCTAGGATTTGGTTCAGTATTGCTTAGAAGGACTCCTTTGTTCTTTGGTGTAACAATCATAGTAAGTTGCTGAAATTGAGTCTTTAAGTTCTTTATAGAAGACTGAGTCTGCTTCATAAACCATATCATCATCTCTTTCATCTCATCAAACTCAGATTTCTTGGTTTATGAGATGACCCAGCTTGTTGAAAATTCTGCTGAGTTTGCTGATGTTGTTAAAAATTGTTGTGAGGTTGTTGAAAAGGAACTTGAGATTGCTTTCCAGGTTGTTGATTCCATGAAAATTTGGGATGATTCCGCCAACCAGGATTTGTATGTGTTCGAAAATAGATTATTCTACCTTTGATTGTTCCTTATGAAATCACATTGCTCTTGATCATATGGTCCTTCATAATCAATGTTTCTATGATTGCCTTTATAGAAATCACAAGATAACTATGCATTCGAGATTGCTGAAACATTCAGCTCAGCCAATTACCTCAAAATCAGGTCCACCTTGTCTGAAAGCTTTGAAACAGCTTCAGATTCACCTTGCTTTGCTCTATCTTCACTCACTGCATGCCATTTATATCTAGTATTGACAAGCCTCTCGATAAGCTCATAAAGTTCTTCTGGAGCAAGCTCCTCTGGATAACCATTGGCTACTGATTCAATTTGGATCTTGTAAGCATTGGTTAATCCATTGTAGAAGTTCTGGATTTGCATCCACATTAGAATTCCATGATTAGGCACTTTCCTCAAAAGATCTATATATCTCTCCTATGCCTCAAAAAGAGATTCATCAGATTGCTGGAAAAAATGAGTAACCTCATTTCTCAGCTTGATTGCTTGCCTGGGTGGAAAATATTTCATCAAGAAAGCTCAGGCCATTTCATCCCAGGTTGTGACTGAACCAGGTTAAAGGTTTTTAAGCCAACTTTTAGCTTTATCCCTCAAGGAAAAAGGAAAAATCTTAAGTCTTATGACATTATCCAAAACTCCACGATTAGTACGAAAAGTATTGCACATAGTCACAAAGTCTTAAATGTGTGAATTTGGATCTTCTCCAGGTAATCCTCCAAATTAAACAGCTTCTTGGAGCATTTGTATCATCGAAGCTTTGATCTCAAAGACATTGTTCCCTTCGTCGGGTATCATAATGCATGAAGAGGGTCCCTCGATCGATGGTCTTAAATACTCTTTGAGTCTTTGCCTTTGGGGTTTTGGATTAATTTCCCCTACACCCTCTTGCGGTCCATTTCCATTAGGTTGTCTAAGGTCTGCCATCCTCTGCCTTCGCCTTGCTCACCTAGATGGACCACTACTTCATTTACAAGTCCTTTCAATCTCAAGATCTATAGGAAGCAATGGTAAGCCAGCTCTTCAATATAATAGAAGACTGCTTAGACACAAATTACTGTTGGGGATTAATCGCACAAAACAAAATGCGCAGCGGAAATAAAAGATTAATCCCCACCAAGGACCCATGTACATTGCATTGAATTGGAAGGAGGGTTAAAGAATTACCTCTTAATTTTTGCAGGATTGGATACAGGAACCAAAACAGATTCCCTCTACAGTTGATCCACACCGAGCAATTGACTCACCGCGTGCTAGCGCCGGGATCGTAGAACAGTTCTACGAATGAGAAGGTGAAAAATTGATATTTTTCACCTTTTTGCCAAAAGCATATTTCGGCCATTTGATGGATATAAGGGGGCTGCTGTATATACTCCTTATTCTAGGGTTTTTTTCTTTTATTATTAACTTATAATTGTAATTAAATACTATATTTAATTATAATTATAAATTAGCCCCCATAAGTTTTATTAATTCTCAATTAATATTAAACTTAGTCAATTCTCCATCATATACACATATGTATGTAAAATTAATTATATCTCCATATAATATAATTAGCATACTTTATGCTATATTAATCTTATTAATATTTACATACATACATACATATATATATATACACATATACGTAAATGTATATTATAATTAATTATATCACCATATAATATAATTATAATATACATATATATATATATATATAGCATACTTTATGCCATAAATATATTAATCTTATTAATATGTTCATGTGTATATACATATACATGTAAATATATATCTTTATATATATTTAATTTCTCATCAATAATAAATCATTATCTCATAATGATTTATCCCCGAATTAAGTGAATCTCATTTTGCTCTTTGTGTGTGACCCCGTAGGATCATATAAATTGGCAATGAGGAAATTACCATAATGCCCTCATAAGTCATAAGCGGACTCTAGCAAGCCATTATGACTACCCAATTCATATGATTGGTATAATCCAATAAACCTACTTATAGAATGTGTCATATTCCCTTTTGTCTCTTGATATCATGATTAATTATAAGACATGGTACACTTGTCAATCTTATATAAATTAATCATATGCTTTCTCGATCTCAAAGCGGACTGTTTAAACAAATCAATTGATACTCTTATCAATTATTTGAGCACGGCCATGCATATAACAGTCTCACTTATCGAGGGGCCCAGTGATATCGCTCTCTTGATAAAGAGGGACAAAATCCCATATCTGTCACTCACATCCCAAAGCATGAGTCATATCGTACCCAACCACAGCCTTTATAACTACTCTGTTACAAGCAGCGTTTGACTGCGTCAAAGCACAACATAAATTCATCCCGGAATCCATGGTGACCTCAGGTCAAAGGAATCAGCTGATGACACTACTATAATCAAGATCAGTTGTGACACGTGACCATGAACTTGATCTTATAGTGGGTCTCCAGCAACATGTTCTCTAACACATTGCCCGTGAGTATAATCTGTATCTGTATACACTATATTCATCTTATGAATATCCATTATCACTCACACTAGTCTTAGTTTGTTATTATTCCCATAATAACAATCGACTAGGGATATTTAGAATAACACGAATTATTCATGGATACTTATCATAAATGCTAACATACAAACATAAATGATAATATTAATCTACACTAGATTAATCTTAGAAGTCAAATTACATAATCCAATATTGGCCTTAGGGCACAATCTCCAACAATCTCCCACTTGCACTATGGCCAATCATACATGTATCTTATACCCATTGACCTACATGACTTTCATGTATTCACTCGTGCAGGAGTCTTTGTCAATGAATTATTAATTTTTGCTTCCGTTGCTACTTTACACATATTCACTCTCTCTTTAGAGACAGCCTCTCTAAATTAGTGAAAAACGCCTAAGTATATGCTTGTGTCATACAAGGTTCTTACGCATTGAACTATTGTCCCTACAATAGTCTCACAGGATAAGCAATGCTTAGAACAAAAACATAAAATTTTGATGAACTTCTTCATCCAAAATTTCTTTACATCACATGTAACTGTATACTTTGGCTGCTATTATAGATATTTAGCTATAACGTTTTATTTTGAACCTTTCAAAATCATAACTTCTCTTTTTAAGAGAATACTAGATCTCGACTGATATATTTCAACTAATTGCAATCAGTTGTATATGTGCAACTATTTACACAGTTAACATAAGCAAGCTTCTATTAAGTCTTTTATATTGAACGCTTTCAATGCTTTGACTTAAGCCAAAACATTCTTTTAGATCTATCTGTATAGATTCCAATTTCAAGAACACAGGCAGTCATGCTTATAACATTAACCGAAATTACTTTCTTAGCCAAGATTTTACTTCTTGCAAGGTAAGAATGTTATTTCCAACAAGCCATATGTCATCCACATATAGCGTTAGGAATACCGATATGCTCCCACTGATCCTTTTGAAACACAAGATTCATCATCCTTTTGATAAAATCAAACCATTTGATTTCTTTATCAAAACTATGATTCCAACTATTTGATGCATGTTTCGATCCTTATAAGAATCTTTGAAACTTGCATACGCTATTTGAATTCTTTGGATGCTCAAAAACTTTGGGTTGTGTCACGTACACATCCTCAATCATGTTTTCACGTAGAAAACAGATTTTGATATCCATTTGTCATATTTTATAATCATATTATGCGGATGTGGCAACAAGAACTCAATTTGACTTGATCATGATTAATGACGAAAAAGGATTTTATCATAGTCCTACTATGAATTTGTTCGTATCCTCATAGTCACTACTATGAACTTGTTTATAACCCCTTTTTGTCACTAGTCGTGCTTTATAAGTTTGAAGATCACCATTCATGTCGGTTTTCAATTTGAAAACTCACTTGCAACCATTGCATATGCATCTTCTAAAAGATTTATCAAAGTCTATACTTTGACTGTCACATATGGACTTATCTTCAACCTTTGTAGCATCAAGTCACTTATTAGATTCATAATCTAACATTGCTTCTTCATAAAAGAAGACTTACTTCAATCTAGTAAAATTACATCATGACTTTGAGAAATCCATATCTCTCCTATTCATGTCGTATTCTACTAGACTTTCATTGGACTTGTGTAATTTCAACAATGATCATGAAACCATTTCCATGTTCCTGTTCAACGTTAATGTCACTTTGTGAATTACGAGTTTTGTAGGTGTACTTTACTCCCACTAACTCTTCTAAAAATTAACTCCCTCTTCAAGGGGAAACCATTTCTAGCTACAACTACTCTGTATCCCAAAGAAACACAGGAGTAACAACTCCTACTTTCCTTTTGTGTAATCCACAATACGACATTTAAATTTAGGTGCCAACTTATTCGAAATAAGCTTTACAGCCCTAAACTTATTCAATGAAACAATTTGGGTCTCTTACCCAACCATATCTCATATGTTGATTCATGAATTGTTTTAGACGGAACAATATACACAGCTGCTTTAATGGCATATTTTTGAGAAAACGATGATCAACTTGACTTCATCATAGATTGAACTATATCTTTATAGAGTTCGATTACTCCCTTTTCGACACAACATCCTTTGTGGCGTACTTGGAGGAGTCAATTGTGAGACAGTCCCACAATCTCTAAGATAATTGTCAAAATCTTGACTCAAATATTCACCACTCGGATCATATCTAAATGACTTTACTATCTTGTCAAGATACTTCATACTCCTTTTACAAGCTTTTGAACACTTCAAAAGTTCCAAACTCGTGTTTAATTAGATACTCTTATCTAGAGAAAAGTTCCATAAAGGTAATGAAGTATTAAAACCTCCTTTAGCAGTTGATTTATAATTCATATACATCCATATGTATAATGCTTAATAAATCGATTATTCTTTAACTACTTTTAGCAAAGAACAACTTTATCATCTTTTACAATAAACAACATTCGCATGATTCAAGATGATTCAGAATCTCATGAATCCAAAGGTCCATTCTCATGGAGTTTCGAAATGCAACTTTGCTTATGTCTCCAAGACGACACTGCCAAAATGGGTTGGATCAAACTATTTGATTCGATCCTTACAGTATTTATGTTACAGATGGGCTCCACATATAAAGACAATTATGTAAATCTATATTTCATAATCATGTCTTTATAAAGTTTATAATTCACAATTATAAAATAAACAACATTTGTTTACTCAAGCCAACAAGCTCAATAGACAACAAGAGTTCGTAACTCACATGTAAAAGTTCATAACCTTTAACCAAAGTTCATAACTTTCATATAAAAGTTCATAACTTTTATGAAAAGAGGTTCGTAACTTTTAACTTGAAGTTCACAACTTTCATGTAAAAGTTCAGAACCTTCGAGTAGCAACCTTTGCTTCTCTTGTCTATTCGTATTCTACCTTTCACCTTCATAAGGTTTCTACTTAAGTTGAGATTCTTCATATTCTACTAATATGAAATCCACCACGGTATCTAATACCTTTGATATAGAAACAAAAGTAGAATAATCAATAAGTACTTAAGGTAGCAGTCTTACTGCCTTTCATCTTCTCATAGTTCTCCAAACAAAGTTTGCTATTTTCATTCTAATGAACGATTCATTCTAGAAATGGCAACATCCTTCTTTTGGAGATCTCTCTATGCCAACAGCTTTGGTCTTTAAAACATGTTTCACCCGAACCTTTCGGTCTTTATGCTTTTCGACCTTCCTTTTATCCTTTCCTTTTGAACCATAAGCACACAATTCGAGGCGGGCTTATCCTTTATGGATAACTTAACATTCTTTTGCATCCTATGCAACTAATTCACAATTTTCCCCATGTCATTCAAATGATAGTTCATCACCAATGACTATCAATTAATGAATTCAAGATCACATCTTAATGCCCTTTTGGAGGCCAATGAGAAAATGTTGCCTCAAACACTTATCTTTTCTTGCTCACTAACTGATGGAACATTTCCATTTGTGATGTATCATATATCTCAAGTAAAACTTCCACGTACGGAAGAATTGGTGGCAAGTGTAAGATAACAAAATTTAACAGAGTCCCTTCGATGCTTCAAGTAAGCATCTTTTATACTCGTGTTACAATTGCTAGTGGTTCATTGGGCAAAAGGATTATTGAGAACATATGATTCCTTTTGATTTGAGAACAATTCTCAATGTTCAATAACAATCGAGATCAAGGTAATAGCAATTATAACTACAATAAAGCGTGTAAAGATTTTAGTTAAATGCTCACACTTAAATTATAAAACCCTTTAAAATATTTAAGTGGGTGAAGATCCAAAATCCATACTTAACCATAGCACTGCTTTGGCATGTCCCTATGATTAAATATAATTTCGGTAGGCAAAGACTCAAAATCATGCTTTAAACCATTTAAACATATTTTGGATGTGCACTTCTTTGCCAATTGCATCATTATGCAACTCTTCTAATTTATGAGATGCATGATATCATATATCATATTTAATTGTATGTTACTCATCTCATCTTTGCCTCGGGCTCAAACACCGTTTTGATTAACCCTTTGTTAAACCAATTACAACACAATGAGAATCACCATTTCTCATATTATCGCTTCGCTAAGGTCACAACATGCGTACCCGCTTTGGCGTGGCTACCATGATGCGAACATAGTACTTGACTAGTGTTATACGTAATTGGGTGGCAAATATAAACTTCTTAAGTTCATTTAGGGTTTATAAAATCCTGTGATTAAAATGTATCTTATACATTAACATGGCATTAATATTAATCAACGTTTGTTAATATTAACTAACATGGCATCCTATGTCATACATATGTTAAGCATGCATATTGAATATTTAGCATGGCATCACACGGCATCTAAAAGAAACAAAGCATGCATTTACATATATATATTAACATTTTGCATCACATGCAAAATAATTTCTAACATGCATCAATATTTATTAACATGGCATCTTATGGCATAAAATAAATACAACATGCATAAGACTCAAAACCGTGTTATGGTATGGTTTTATCTACATTGATTTTCATAGGCCAATATGAAAATCAACAGGTCATATCCTAGGTGGTTGTAACCATCGTATGGTCACAGCACAGCCGCACCCCTTGGATCCGTCTTCACGTCTTTGTTCCTTGGCACCATCTCATGGATTTACATATTTTACAAAATTGTATCCTATACAATTTTCTAGTAAATAAAATTTACAAACAATAAATTGCATCCTATACAATTTATCTAGAAAAATTAAAATTAAAATTTACATAAATACAAACGACTCGCAGGTCGTATTTATATAAAACCATAATAAATAAAATAAAACATCCACGGGGTCCAAAACCATACCATAACACCATGCATAAAATTATCAACAATAATTTTATATCTAAAATTATTTAGGGTTCAAAGTGGTAAAATACAATCACATTGTATTTAGAATTAATTAATTTGGAAAAATTTGTAAATATGCAGAAACAATTTTCCACACTTAAAACGAAAAAGGGTCGGACAGCATGCTCGACGGGCCGCGCACTGCTGCGCAGCCCATGCTGCAGGAGCAGCATGAGAAGAAGGGCGTTGAAATTGCAATTGGTTTTGCAATTTCAATGCCCAAAAACGTTTTCTGGGCTACATGCCCAAAAAAAAAAAACATATTTTTTTTTTTTTTTTTTTATAATGATGGGCGTTGAAATTGCAATTGGTTTTGCAATTGCAATTCCAACGCCCAAATTGGTTTCTGGGCGTCATGCCCAGAAAAGAAAAAAAACAATTTTTTTTTTTTTTTTTTTTTTTTTTTTTTTTAATTGAAACAATTTCAATTAAAAACCCATGAATCAAATTCATGACACCAACCCCTTAAACATTCCAAATCATTAACATAAAATCATTCACAATGATTAATCAATAAAATCAAATTTTATTTTGTTATTCACAATAACATAGAACCCTAAATAAAACATACAAACTCCTAACAACAATTTTGATCCAATCAAAATTATACAAACCCTAACATGCAATTTTGATCCAATCAAAACATAAATCCAATTCAATCAAAATACAAGTGGCTCTGATACCACTGTTGGGGATTAATCGCACAAAACAAAATGCGCAGCGGAAATAAAAGATTAATCCCCACCAAGGACCCATGTACATTGCATTGAATTGGAAGGAGGGTTAAAGAATTACCTCTTAATTTTTGCAGGATTGGATACAGGAACCAAAACAGATTCCCTCTACAGTTGATCCACACCGAGCAATTGACTCACCGCGTGCTAGCGCCGGGATCGTAGAACAGTTCTACGAATGAGAAGGTGAAAAATTGATATTTTTCACCTTTTTGCCAAAAGCATATTTCGGCCATTTGATGGATATAAGGGGGCTGCTGTATATACTCCTTATTCTAGGGTTTTTTTCTTTTATTATTAACTTATAATTGTAATTAAATACTATATTTAATTATAATTATAAATTAGCCCCCATAAGTTTTATTAATTCTCAATTAATATTAAACTTAGTCAATTCTCCATCATATACACATATGTATGTAAAATTAATTATATCTCCATATAATATAATTAGCATACTTTATGCTATATTAATCTTATTAATATTTACATACATACATACATATATATATATACACATATACGTAAATGTATATTATAATTAATTATATCACCATATAATATAATTATAATATACATATATATATATATATATAGCATACTTTATGCCATAAATATATTAATCTTATTAATATGTTCATGTGTATATACATATACATGTAAATATATATCTTTATATATATTTAATTTCTCATCAATAATAAATCATTATCTCATAATGATTTATCCCCGAATTAAGTGAATCTCATTTTGCTCTTTGTGTGTGACCCCGTAGGATCATATAAATTGGCAATGAGGAAATTACCATAATGCCCTCATAAGTCATAAGCGGACTCTAGCAAGCCATTATGACTACCCAATTCATATGATTGGTATAATCCAATAAACCTACTTATAGAATGTGTCATATTCCCTTTTGTCTCTTGATATCATGATTAATTATAAGACATGGTACACTTGTCAATCTTATATAAATTAATCATATGCTTTCTCGATCTCAAAGCGGACTGTTTAAACAAATCAATTGATACTCTTATCAATTATTTGAGCACGGCCATGCATATAACAGTCTCACTTATCGAGGGGCCCAGTGATATCGCTCTCTTGATAAAGAGGGACAAAATCCCATATCTGTCACTCACATCCCAAAGCATGAGTCATATCGTACCTAACCACAGCCTTTATAACTACTCTGTTACAAGCAGCGTTTGACTGCGTCAAAGCACAACATAAATTCATCCCGGAATCCATGGTGACCTCAGGTCAAAGGAATCAGCTGATGACACTACTATAATCAAGATCAGTTGTGACACGTGACCATGAACTTGATCTTATAGTGGGTCTCCAGCAACATGTTCTCTAACACATTGCCCGTGAGTATAATCTGTATCTGTATACACTATATTCATCTTATGAATATCCATTATCACTCACACTAGTCTTAGTTTGTTATTATTCCCATAATAACAATCGACTAGGGATATTTAGAATAACACGAATTATTCATGGATACTTATCATAAATGCTAACATACAAACATAAATGATAATATTAATCTACACTAGATTAATCTTAGAAGTCAAATTACATAATCCAATATTGGCCTTAGGGCACAATCTCCAACAATTACTGCACAGGCTGAACACACAAGGTTAAAACTACCAAATTTACTGAAAAGTAAAAATTTTTTGCAACTGATTCTCGGCAACGACGCCAAAAGCTTGTTGCCTAAAAATATTGGAATCTAGCAAGTGCACCAGGTCAATTGTAGCATGCAGGCAAGACCAAGTATCATTCTCATAGGGATCTGAGTGAAAAATTTTAACTTCTCAAGCAAATAAGCAGATCTAAATTCTTTTACAAATAAAATGAAGATTTAAAGAAAAATAATTAAGTAAACTAAATAGTTCCAAGCATTAAGTCCAAGATAGCAAGAATAAAAATAACAACAACAATATTAAGAAAGCAGCAGACCTAAACCAAACATAGTAAGCAATTTTAGTACATTCCTTCTCCTTAACTATTATGAGCAGGGTTCAGAACATGGATCTAGGGTTTCTTGCTCTCAACTCACCACACTAGGAACCTCCAGACATGTGGATACTATGACAAGTGGCCTAATCGGATCTCTTTAGTGATAAACCACTTAATCATGCATTAAGTTCTAGCAAGCATCTTATCAAAGATAAAAACCCTTAGCATCTAGTCTAATCAAATTTCTTCAGCAATAAACATACATGTGTTTCATGGCATTTCTATGGTTAAAAATCTCCTCTTAGTCTCATCCTAACCACTAGCATATGAGGTGATCAATCTCGTGGAAAATAAGCACGCCAAGAAACAATCATCATACATATAATACTTATAATAAACAAGGAGAGGGATTACTTACTACTGCTAGCTGAGCTGGCTCAAGCCTGCTTAAGCGGACTACTCATTATGCATAATCAGCTTCAGCAAAGAATAAAATAAGAAGAAAATACTACTACTATTATATTAAATGGAAATTGAGAATACAAAGGAAAATAACCAAGAGCTACGAACCAAGACTCCCTACAACTTGAACCAAGGGAGGTATATATAGCACTCTCCCAAAAGACTAAAATGCCCCAAAAGGGGTTAAAATATTAATAAAGTGCTTAATCATGATGGGCCATAATTAGCCACCCAAATATAATATTAATAAGTACATCCACTCATTAGATTTGCAAAAAAAAAAAGTATCTTCACAAAGTCAAATCTCTTTTCCCATAACATGTACATCCCTCTCTCCTCCATCCTCTATGGCCCACGGTGTAGACAAGGGTCCAATCTCTGTCGGCTTTTTCTCTTTCTGGTTAAAGCTGCTTCCCAGCCCTCTTCCAGCTTGCTGACAAGCCTGCATACTTAGCTTTTTCACAAATTTTGCTCTATTTTAATTTTTCACCCGAAATTAACTTTAATTAGCCATAAATAATTCAATAATGCTCCATTTAATTCCAATTAATACAAAACTCTACCTCCACGTCTTGAATATGCTTTCTTAGACCCCTAAGCAATCTTTCAGTTTGTTGAATCTCTTCCACATTACCTCTAAAACTTTCAATTGAAGAACCACCCACTTTAAAACTCAAAACTTTACCTCCACATCTGGAATATGCTTTCTTAGACCCCCCAAGCAATCTTTCAGTGATCATATCTTCTAAAATTACACCCCGATCAAAAAGAGCAATTGCTTGATGTCTTGAGGAAAAACAAAGAAGCAATAGCATGGACAATCTCAAATATTAAAGGGATCAGCCCCTCTATTTATGTTCATCGCATTTTGATGGAGGAAGATCATAAACCAACAGTGCAACCTCAATGGAGATTGAATCCAAAAATGAAGGAAGTTGTTAAGAAAGAAGTAATCAAACTGCTTGATGCCGGAATTATCTACCCAATCTCAAACAGTATATGGACCAGCTCGGTTCAAGTTGTTCCTAAGAAAGGTGGATTGAATGTTGTTCAGAATGATAAGAATGAGCTTATTTCTATAAGAACATCACTGGTTTCAGAGTTTGTATTGATTACCGCAAGCTGAATTATGCAACAAGGAAATATCATTTTCCTCTTCCATTCATAGATCAAATGCTTAAAAGACTTTTAGGCTATGCTTTTTACTGCTTTCTCGATGGTTACTCGGGGATACAATTAAATTCCAATTCATCCCCAAGACCAAGAGAAGACAACCTTTACTTGCCTATATAGTATATACATATATCAAAGAATGCCTTTTAGTCTATGCAATGCCCTAAAAACCTTCCAAAGTTGTATGATGTCGATTTTTCATGACATGGTAGAAAAGGCCGTGGAGATTTTCATGGATGATTTTTTGGTGTATGGCAAGATTTTTTAGTCTTGCTTGAGTAACCTTGAAGCTGTTTTAGTTCGTTGCAAAGAGAAAAACCTAGTGTTGAATTGGGAAAAATGTCATTTTATGGTCAAGGAAGGCATTGTTCTTGGCCATAGGATTTCTAAAGAAGGCATTGAAGTTGATCAAGCCAAAGTTGAAGTAATTGAGAAGTTGGCTGCTCCTAAATCAGTTAAGGAAGTCCGAAGCTTTCTTGGACATGTTGGCTTTTATAGGAGGTTCATCAAAGACTTTTCTAAGATTGCTCAACCACTCACAGCTCTTTTACATAAGGATGTTGATTTCAAGTTCAATGCAAATTATTTACAGGCATTTGAAGAACTTAAAGCAAGATTCATCAATTCACCAATCTTGATTGCTCCTAATGGGATTTTCCCTTTGAGCTAATATGTGATGCAAGTGACACTTGCATTGGAGCAGTCTTAGGACAAAGAATTAAAAAGCATTTTTGGCCAATTTATTATGCAAGCAGAACGCTTACAAAAGCTCAACAAAATTACACCCTAACGGAGAAAGAATTACTTGCAGTGGTGTATGCATTCGACAAGTTCAGATTTTATTTGGTGTTATGCAAAGTGACTAGTTTCACATATCGGACATCCTTAAAATACTTGTAAAGAAAGATGCGAAACCTCATTTCATCTGATGGCTGTTGTTACTTCAAGAGTTTGATCTTGAAATTAAAGATAAGATAGGATCAGAAAATGTGGCTGCTAACCATTTGTCCAGAATTCCAGAGAGCAACCTCAGCGAGCAACCTGATATTGTTGACTTATTTCTAGATGAGCAACTTTATTTGGTAAATTCTATCCCTTGATTCGCTGACATAGCTAACTATATTGCTTGTGGTATAATGCCTCATTATCTTTCTTATCATCAAAATAAAAAGTTCTTTTCGGATGTTAAATACTATTTTTGGGAGGAACCTTTCTTATTTAGATTGTGTACAGATCAGATTATAAGGCAGTGTGTCTCCCAAGAAGTTTAAGCAATCTTAACAATGTGTCATACCAAAGAAGCCGGAGGTCATTTTGGTGCTACCCAAACAGCTTCAAAGGTATTGAAATATGGTTTCTTTTGCAAGGATGCTCACAGGTTTGTTTTAAAGTGCAATGAATGTCAACGCTCAGGTAACATTTTTGCCAAGAATGCGATGCCCTTACATAACATTATTATTTGTGAAATTTTTGATGTATGGGGTATTGATTTTATGGGCCTGTTCCTAAGTTCTTTTAATAACAAGTACATTTTATTTATGGTTGACTATGTAAGCAAGTGGGTAGAAGCAATTGCTTGTCCTACTAATGATGCTAATATTATTGTAAGGTTTCTTAAGAAGTTGTTTACTAGATTCGGTGTACCTAGAGCAATTATAAGCGATCATGGTACTCGTTTATGTGATGTTCAGTTTGAGAGGCTGCTCAAGAAATTTTAAGTCACTCATAGAATTGCTACACCTTACCACCCACAAACTAGTGGGCAGGTTAAATCTCAAATCGAGAGATTAAATGCATTCTTAAGTAGGAGAGTTTGGTCCAAGAAGCTTGATAATGCTCTATGCGCTTATCAAACAGCTTTTAAAAATCCCATTAGGATGTCACCATTCAGATTGCTCTATGGCAAAGCCTGCCATTTACCTGTTGAATTAGAATTTAAAGCTTTATGGGCTCTCACATATCTTAATTTTGGCAGGCAAGCTACTGTTGAATAGAGAAGGCTGCAGTTGAATGAGCTTGAAGAATTTAGATTATTTACATACAAGAATGCTATGAACTATAAAGTGAAAACAAAGAAATGGCATGACCAAAGAATTCAAAACAAGGAATTTTATCCCAGGCAACATGTTCTTTTGTATAATTCAAGACTAAAATTATTTCCAGGCAAGCTCATATCAAGATGGTCTAGACCTTACTCAGTTGCTAAAGTGTTTCCACATGGTGCTATTGAGATCACAAGTGATAAAGGTGAAATCTTCAAAGTAAACGGTCAAAGACTAAAGCCGTATCTCGCTCATGAAACCCTCAAGGTTGTTGATAGCACTCAATACATTGAACCACCATAACCAACCTAAAAAAAAATTGGTGTCCATTTCAAACACCAATTGAAGCAATTTATTAGGCAATCAGCAATTCTCTCACTTTGTAAATATTTTATTTAGTAATCTTTTTGGTGTAAATATTTCTTCTAATAGTCTGTTTATCATTCTTGTAGGTACCCTAGCAACCTGATGAGTATGGGGATGGCAACATGCAGTTTGAATTTTGAATTATAAATTATTTTTCATGCTTGTGTTGCATCTCATACCTAATTTTGATTTTTGCAATTTTTAAGAATTAAAATTTTTGCAACCACATAATTATTTTATTAGTTAAAATATGGTTTGGTAAATCTCTTTCAACCTTGTCAGTCTGACTGCTTGACTTAATTTGACAATCTCTCACCAAATCTGAAATTAATTATTTATTAAAAGGAGACAAAAAGAAAAAGGCTGTAATTTTTCTCTCACTTGTCAAATCATTGGGAGTTAGTAAGAGGTAGTTAATTAAAGCATGGGTTATAGAAAAGAGATAAGTATGAGGATTTGACAATGTCAAATTAAGCCCCCAAATTTCTCTCTCTTTCCTTTTGGCTGCCCAAATCTAGCAGTTTTCTTTCCTTAATGGCAGTTTTTTGCTTTTAAGTTTTGAATTTTGGATTTGGAAAAACTGTCCAACTCTTTTTCGCCCTAACTATTCATCTCTTCCAAAAATAAAGTTAGTAAATTTACCACGTATAACAAGTAATGATATTATCACTGTGAAAAAAGCAACTGCAACTAGAAATACATATAATTGAGAAGAGGCTACAGTAATATCATAAAAGTGATGTCACTAAATGTAAAATAAAACAGATGAAAATTCTAGTGGATGAAGAGGATGATGACTTTCAAAACATCCTCGCATGGTTCTCATGTCACCTTCATATTTTTTAAAAAATATAGTTACAAGAAAAGGATAAAAGTGTATAATTCATCAACCATATAACAATAGAAGTGCATGAATACCTTGATCAATTGTTGTCTATCTAATTGAATGCGAATTATCTGAACATGGTGTAAAGGTACATTCACAGGTGTCAGACTAGTTCTCCACCTATTACCAATAGCAATACCAACAGTATTTAAAATAAATATCCTCACCTCATAAATCTATAAGATAATGGAATAAATTTATGGCTATTGTTAATTAAGGTTTTCATATTAATAAGGCCTAATACATCTGAAGGCCCCTGTACTTGGCCTAGACATAACAAGTGCCCCCCCCCAACTTAGGCCTTCTCCATTTAGCTCCTCATACTTTAAAAACCAACTCAGTTTATCCCCTCAATCCTATGTGGTAGAGAGAGTGCGAGTTTCATTCATGGTTAGGAGCGTGAAGTGTAATTTTACAACAAAAAATAACAAGAAATAAATTTAAAAAAATCAATTAACTCTCTTTTTTCTCTCTCTCTTCACCACATCCACTCATCCCATCTCTCTCTTCCTTTACCAAATTTAAAAACCCTTCTTCTCCATTTAATTTTAAAAAATAAAAACTTACATTGACTAAAATCATGAATGTCTCTTACTTTTCTATGATATATAAAATCGTGGAGTTGTTTTGCTTTATAACTTTGCTAAAATCAAATAAAACATTTAACTTAACACAAGGTTATCGTAATTAGATATTTCTTTTTGTCCTAATACATTCGTTACCCCTTAAAGTTGGCATTAATCACATACTGTCACCCCCAACTTAAGGAACGTCCAATTTACCCCCTCATCTTGAGTAAATTGACCCAGTTTACCCCGACAAGGTTCACTCTCCTTGAATTACACTTGCTTGACATATAGCATTAAGGGGGTTATTTGGGTCGGTTTAGCTACATGAGGGGGCAAGCTGGATGTTAGCTAAGTTAAGACTGACAGTAGACAATTGAGCCCAACTTTAGGGGGTAATTGATTTATTAGGCCTAGTTCATTGGAGAAGTGAGAATTAACAAAGTTGTAGTAGCCGATATGATTGCCAGAAATGGAAGAATTGTAGTTTTCATTTGAGGTGAAATTGGAAGAATCGACAATGTAATTTTTATTGATATTATCAAAGAAATTATCGGCCATTATAACATTATCCTCATTTGGAAAATCGAGGAGATCATTAATGATGAAATGTTCTCTAACAAGAACTCACTAGCAACCATTGAAGTAGCTATCGATGAAATATTTTAGCGCCTCCCTTACCAAGTATCTATAATATATATGCTGAGTTACAGAAAGAATATAGAACAAAAAGATAATGTTGTTTTAGAGAGAGAAAAAGAGTGTTGAGCAGCTTTTTTAGAAAGAGAATGAGAACGAGAGTGAGAGCAGTGAGAGATGGTGGTGGTACTGGTGGAGGCTGGGTGGGTTTAAGCAATTATGTTATTTTTATTTCAGTAATTTTTTTATCTAAAATGATGTGGAAAGAATAAATAAGGTGTAAATGACGTCGAAATTATGTGTAATACCATATTTGACACGATATACATATGTCAATGCGTGTTTCTCACTGTTCTTACCCGTATCTCTTTAAGATATACTCAAGGGGTAAAGTGGGTCAGTTTTTTAAAGTTTGGGTTTTGAAGTGGACATTGTTAGTGTATGCCCTAGTCCTTATGTGATGTAATTGGATTTTTTTATAAATAAAAAGGTACAATCATATTTATTATCTTTCTTATGCATTTAATAAATTATGAGAATCCAATAACTATTATTTGACTCTTTGTGCCAGTGACTTTCTCTGGGCAGTAAGGCATTGAGTAGGGAAAGAACATAGTTATAAAGCTATCCCTGGTCTGTTAATGTCATGAGAACGATAATAACTAAAGTCCAGCATAGGCCTTAATTGTATGGTGGTGTCTTACCAAACATTCGACATGGATTGTCAGTCAATGGCATAGGTACATGTTAGGTTACATGGCACTGGATCGATCCGCTATGAGAGCACCTTATGGCTCCTATGTCATAGGTTGTTCTCAAGTAATACTTATGTTTAGTCCTTTGACTTGATATTGCTATAGACCTAGGTGCTAGCTCATATACTTTGACGTGTGTCTAATGGGCCCGTAAAAGGGTGCCAAGCATGGGTATGGTTGGGTATGCCAGCGAACATGTTGGGAATATGAGTGATGTGAAGGGATTTGTCTCTCTCTTAATTGAGGGCTGATATCAGCAAACTCTTTATGAGTAGGATTGATAAGAGTATGGCCACACCTAAATAAGGTAATCACTGGGTGATTAGTTATTTGTGAACTTCAGTCTACTTGGTATCAAGAAATGTCCTTGCACCACAAAAGGTGACTTCACCATGCCTCTTGTAGGACACCGATATCGTGTGGTGTTGGATATAGAAGTTTACTACATGGGAATTTTCTCCATTGAGATTGATGTTTCTATCTTATTTGGGTAGCTATAAAGGTTTGCTAGAACCCACTTATCGCTTATGGGCTTAATAGGCTGTTGGGTCCAATGCCAACATAAGATGGACCCACAGGATCATACACATAGAGCATTTGAGTACGTTAGTTATGGACTTGTTAAAATATGTATTGGTTACATGTTTAAATAAGAGCTTTTGGATTTATGGGCTTTATGGCAAAGACCCAATTAAATAAATACATGTCTGAGTTTTACTTTTATCCAATAAATTAATTAATGGGTTAATTAATATATGGGATGATTTAATTAATTGTATATATGGTATATATATTTAATGTTTGGAAATCAAAGACTAATTAGGTTTGTTATTTCTTGTTCAACTTCTTTAATTTCTAACTAGATTTTCCTATTAAGGAAATAGCCTATAAGGGAATTAAAAAGAAATAAGAAGAAATAAGAAGAAAACATATAACCTAATTAGTTTTAAGTGATTTCCTAGCTAAAAAAAATCTCTACACTCTCTCTCTCACTCTGACAATTCAGCCAACACAAGTTTTGTCATTAGGAGAATTCGACCAATACTAGTTTTATAGGAGACGGCTCTTTCGTCCTGTGCCAGCACACCTATGTGTTCTTAAGGTGCTCGTATGCATGAACATGGAGGTTCTTTGCACAAACGCAAGAACTCATATTCAATCTTATTACAGGGACAACATATGTGTGGTTTAAATCTACTTTCTAGTTGAGTCAGTCCTTGTTGTCATCTATTTTCTGAACAGATTACTCTTGGGTATGGGTTTGCATATAAATCTTGTTATACTTCTGCTTAATTTTTTTTATTTATTTGGAGAAAACCCCAATAGACACCACACAAGTTAGGGAGGCATTTGGCCTTTTGGGCCAAGTGGAGGGAGCTTCAGATGTATTACGCCTATTAATAATATAACACATGAAGAACAATTAATATCTTTTGTTCATTCACTAAAATAGGTGAGTTGTTAGGTTTAAAGTGAAATTTAGCAAATGAATTCATGAATTTTTGGTAAGCTTTACCTATATTCTACCTATATACATTAAAGGCCACATATTTACACTAATTTGCAAGTCTTGTTATTGTTGTTGTTGTTGTTATTATTATTGACCTTTGTTTTGATGATTATAAGTTGGAAAATAAAATTAAATAATATTGACATATAAAGAAATAATGTCACATATAGAAGTCAAAACTATTTTGAGCTAGAATAATATATGACATTGTTTTGCTTATGAGATAAAAGATATTATAAGTTACAAAGATCTTCTTACAAGCAGTAAATCCTCTTCCTTTGAAGTAGAACTTATAATGGTTTGCTTACAAGATAAAGACAACTGCCATAATGCCTCAAGAGTTCATATCAACCACCATATGTGCCTTATGAGCTAAAAACAACAGCCATATGGTTTTAGGAGATGAACACACCAACTATAATCTCTTTAGAAGGAGGATTCAACTGCCACATTTGCCTTATGAACTAAAAGCAACAACCATATGCTTTTAGGAGATGAATACAACAACTATAATCTCTTCAAAAGGAGAACTCAACTGCTATAATCTCATTAAGAGCTACAGAAAATTGCTACTTCTCCTTTGTTGGAAGCACTTCTCTACCGATATAAAGAAATGAAGATCAAAGTGAGAAAGTGGGAGACTTAACGCAATTTTCATACATTCTAAGCTTCTTATATTCAAGTCTTCCAAAGTTCCTATAAGTGCAAAAAGAGAGAAGGGCTTCATCTTGTTCATACATTCTTTCAAATATTCATCTTAAGGGAATTGTATTTTCACACAAGGGATTTGTGTGAAAAGGGGTTAACTTTGTTGATAGTGTGACCAACAAAGTTTGTACAAGTTTGGTGCTTAAGCTCTGAAAAAGCATCGGCAGAAGTTTGGTATTTGAGCTTTGAAAAATACAGAGATAAGTTTGGTGTTAATCTTTAAAAAGCACCGAAAGAGTTTTGTTACTTGAGCTTTGAAAAAGTAACTGTAGAGGTTTGATACTTAGCTTGCAAAAGTATTGAGTTTGTTACTTGAACTCGCAAAAAGTAACACATGATTGTTTTCTGCCCGTAAAGAATACAATAGTGGAAAATCTCAAGTGGTTGGCTTGAGGACTGGACGTAGACCGGTTGGGTCGAATAAGTATAAATCTTATGTCTTAATCTTTCTATCCTTACACTCTTTATTTTCATTGTAAGTTGACTTTCTGCAATTTAAAGTAATTGCTTTAATTTTGAAGATTCATTTAATCTTAGTTAGGCATATTTATATTCACAAGTTTTATCATTTTATAAATTCCGCATTTTTGATAAAATTGTGTTTATTAAAAGAAAATTATCTTTATTCAAAAAGAATTTTCTAAATGTTTTCAATATTTTTTTAATTCGGTATATAGTACTGTTCACCCCCCCTCTAGTACTGTAGCTAGCCTAATTGGGACCATCAATTGGTATCAGAGCCTGACTCTTAACAAAAGGAGTAAAATCCTTAGAGTGATCCTAAAATGACTATATGGTGGTCAAAATATTTTTATGTCTGAGGGATGCTTCATCAACAAACCTCCACTTTTTAATGGAGAAAATTACAATTTTTGGAAAAATAGAATGAGGATTTTTCTTCAGTCTATGGATATACAGGTCTGGAGAATTATCAAGGAAGGACCTAATATCCCTAATAAAATTGTTGATGGTGAACATGTCCCCAAAGACCCCAAAGAAGAATATGAATATGAAAATGTTGACTGGGCCAAAGAAGCCTTAAACTAGAAAGCTATTAACTTACTACAATGTGCCTTAGATATTACTGAGTTTAATCGTGTTTCAGGATGCACAACTGCAAAGTAAATATGGGACAAACTCAAGACAACTCATGAGGGAACCAAACAAGTTAAAGATGGAAAGATAAATCTTTTACATCACTGAATATGAGCTATTCAAAGTGGATGCAAAAGAGTCAATTTTACACATCAATATAAGGTTCACACTCATTGTGAACAAATTGAAGAATCTAGGCAAAAACTTCACAGATGAAGAACTGATTAGAAAACTAATCAGAATAATGCCAACCTCATGGGATGCGAAGCTCACAGTAATAGAAGAATCAAAGGATTTAACTACATATTCATATGATGAATTCATTGGTTGATTACTCACATATGAAATGAAGATTAAATCTACTACTGACCGTGAGCAAACTGATAAGAAGAGGTCCATCGCACTAAAAGCTGCAAATACAACTCCTGAAGAGATCACTTCCACTTCTGAAAGTGACAATGAAGAAGATGATGAACAAGCTCTATTAGTCAGAAAATTTAGAAAATTTCTAAAAAACAAAAACAGAGACAAAAGATTATTCAGAAAGCAATCCAATAGCAACAAGGCTGATAAAGCCAAGAAAGACTCAAAACAAGAAATCACTTGTTTTGAATGCAACAAACCTGGCCACCTCAAAGCTGAATGTCCAAAGTTTAAAAGCAAATACAAAAAGAAAGACAAGAAAGCAATGGTAGCCACCTGGAGTGACAGTAATGAATCCAGTTTTGATGATGATAATAATGAAAAACAAGAAAACGCTCAAATATGCTTCATGGCAAATGTTAATACAGAAGGATCATCAAATCAATCTGAAAACGAGGAAGAAAAGGTAATTCTGTAAACTTTATCTCAAAATGATCTCATACAAGAATTCTTCAAGATGCATGATACTAATCTTGACATGATTGCTAAGTGTAAAGAGTACAAAAACAAGCTTTTAGAGAAAGAGTATGAGAAGCTTGAATTGCAAAGCAAAATAAGCTTTCTAGAAAACACCAATCTAGAATTAATAAATAGAGTATCACATCTTGAAAGAAAATGTGAAAAGTTAGACTCTGCAATTAGCAAATTCACAAGTGGAGAAAATATGCTAAATATGCTATTAGATTCTCAAAGAAATCCAAATGATAGAACAGGAATTGATTATGCCTGTACTAATGAGATACCATCTCAAAATCTACCAAAGCTAATTGTATTCTGTTCACCCTCCACTTCTACTATGCAAACTCAATCCCCCAAACCTACACATCTAAAGCAAAGTAAAAGTCTGAAACCTGTCACAAAACTAAATATCAATGCTTCAAATACCAACCAAAGAACTAAAAAGAGAATACATTCTTTCAAACCAAGGAGCATACAATCACATCAACCAAGATAGCATTATCTGTCACAACAAAAGATTGTTCACAAAAACTCATATAGACCTACATACTTTCAAAAGTCTTATTCTTACAAGACTAAACCGAAACATCATTACACACATCAAGTTAACTGTATTCCCTATCACCAACACTTTTCTCTAAAACCTTATCAGTCACTTCCATACAAGAAAAGAAGAAATGTTACATGTCATTGTTGCAACCATACGGGACATATAATTGGTGATTGTAATTTTTTGAAAGGAAACCATAAAGGAAGAATTATATGGGTTCCTAAACGAAAATATGTTGACTCTAACCCAAAAGGACCCAACAGTATTTGGGTACCTAAGTCTACTTGATTTATTCTGCAGGTATGTCTAAAGAACACTCTTGGAAATTCAAAGTGATATATTGATAGCGGCTGTTCTAGACATATGATTGGTGATGGAACACACTTCACTTCGATTAGAAAAGTGAAGGGAGGAGCTGTAAAATTCGGAGATAATCTAGCGGGACAAATCATTGGAAAAGGAAGAGTTGGAAATAATCCATGCATTGACGAAGTATCTTTAGTTGAAGGATTAAAAGTCAATCTTCTAAGTGTAAGTCAACTCTGTGACAAAGATCGCAAGGTAATCTTTAATTCAAGGAAATGTGAAATTGTGGAAGCCAAAAGCGGTAAGATTTTACTTTAAGTTCTTAGGGTTGGAAACATTTATCTTTTAAATTTAAGTACTCTTACTAATGACCAATGCTTAATTTCACAAGAAGAAGAGAGTAGGTTATGGGATCGTAGACTAGGTCATGCAAGCAGGCATCTAATTTCAAAACTTTCAAAGAAGGATCTTGTTAAAGGTTTACCTAAATTAATTTTGGTAAAACTCATCTTTGTGATGCATGTCAAAGAGGGAAGCAAACCAGAAGCTCTTTTAATTCTAAAGGAATTATATCTACCTCTAGACCATTAGAACTACTACATTTAGACTTGCTTGGTCCAATACAACCAACAAGTTTAGGAGGCATGAAATATGCATTTGTCATGGTAGATGATTATTCACGTTTTACATGGACATTATTTTTGAGTCAAAAAGTTGAGGCTTTTGAACAATTTTCTACCTTGTGTAAAAAGCTTCAGAATTTGAAAAACACTTCTATTGTAGCTATTAGAAGTGATCATGGAAAAGAATTTGAAAACCATCTTTTTAAAAAATTTTGTAATAAGCATGGTATCTCACATAATTTCTCAGCTCCTTGAACTCCTCAACAACATGGTGTTGTTGGAAGGAAAAACAGGACTCTTGAAGAAATGACAAGAACCATGCTTAATGAAAATAATTTACCAAAATATTTTTAGGCTGAAGCTATGAACACTGCTTGTTACATTTTAAATCGAGCTTTAATAAGACCCATTTTAAAGAAAACACCATATGAGTTATGGAATGGTAGAAAACCTAACATTGGTTATTTCCATCCATTTGGTTGTAAATGTTTTATTTTTAACAACAAAGAGTATCTTAATAAATTTGACTCTAAGTCAGATGAAGGTATCTTCTTAGGATATATACAATGCATAGCAAAGCATACAGAGTTTTTAACAAAAGAACTCTTACCATTGATGAGTCCATGCATGTAGTTTATGAAGAAGCTAACTCTCTCCCAGATAAGGAATTTGAGGATACTCTTAAGATACTTGATTCACAGGTTGGAACACTGAAAAAGATGGAAATGACCTGCCAAAGGAAGACAATTCTGGTGATCAAGATGAGAATAATGTGCAAGAGCTGCAAACACAAGGAACTCAACATGATGATTTACCAAAAGAATTCAGATATCACAGATACCACTCCAAAGATAACATCATTGATAGTCCTTGACAAAGAGTAATGACAAGAAATCAACTAAAAGAATATTTTGTGAACATAGCATTCGTCTTTAAGATTGAGCCAAAGACTTTTAAAGAAGCTGACACCGAGGAAAGCTGGATGATGGCTATGCAAGAAGAGTTGGATCAATTCAAAAGAAATAATGTCTAGAAACTTGTGCCAAAACCTGACAATCAATCATTGATTAGAACCAAGTGGGTATTCAGAAACAAATTGGATGAATTTGACAATGTTGTCAGAAACAAAGCCAGATTAGTTGCCCAATGGTATAACCAGCAAGAAGGAATAGACTACGATGAAACATTTGCTCCAGTTGCAAGGTTAGAAGCCATTAGAATGCTTTTTGCATTCGCTTGCTACAAAGACTTCAAACTTTATCAAATGGATGTAAAGAGTGCATTCTTAAATGGATACATCAACGAAGAAGTCTATGTAAAGCAACCTCCAGGCTTTGAAGATCGTCACCATCCTGATCATGTCTATAAGCTTACTAAAGCCTTGTACGGACTAAAACAAGCACCAAGAGCATGGTATGAAAGGTTAAGTACTTTTCTACTAGCTAAAGGTTTTATTCATTGAAAAGTTGACACAACATTATTCATAAAGCATGAAAAGAACCATATATTACTTGATCAAATATATGTTGATGATATTATATTTGGTTCTACTAACGAAACGTTGTGCAAGGATTTTTCAAAAGAAATGGGCACTGAATTTTTAATGTCTATGATGGGCAAGCTAAATTTCTTTCTTGGACTACAAATCAAGCAAGGAAAGGAAGGAACATTCATTTGCTAATCAAAGTACATAAAAGAACTCATAAAGAAATATGGAATGGAGAACTCTAAACTAGCAAGAACACCAATTAGTACATTAGTCTCTCTAGATGAAGACAAGAAAGGTAAAAGTGTGGATGCCAAGAAGTTTTGAGGTATAATTGGTTCTCTACTCTATTTAACATCTAGTAGACCTGATATACAATTCAATGTGTGTCTATGTGCAAGAATCCAAGCCAATCCCAAAGAGTCTCACTTAAAGGCTGTTAACAGAATTCTTAAGTATCTAACTGGTACTCAAGAAATTGGGATCTAGTATCCAAAGTGTCAAAATTTTGATCTTATAGGTTACAGTAATGCGAATCATGCTGGATGTAAATTGGATAAAAAAGAGTACCTCAGGAACATGCCAATTTCTAGGAGAAGCATTGGTATCATGGTCTAGCAAAAAGTAGTCAACTGTAGCAATCTCAACAATAGAAGCTCTGTGTCGCACAAATCCTATGGATGAAACATCTTGAAGATTACGACATAAAGTATGATCATATACCAATAAAGTGTCATAATACTAGTGCCATAAATCTAACAAAGAATCCTATTCAGCACTCAAGGACTAAGCACATTGATATCAAACATCACTTCATCAGAGATCATACATAAAAAGGTAATATTCTCCTAGAATTTGTTCCAACAGAAGAGCTAATAGTTGATATTTTCACTAAACCTCTAAGTGAAAATAAATACAAAGAATTAAGGGTAAAGATTGGTATGCCAATGCCAATATATGATGAAAAATAACAAAACAAGACAAAACAAATTTTTATAGCTAAATTTTATTGTAAGTCCAGATTACGTAAAATTTATCAAAATTTTACTATTGGATCGGATTACGAATAAAAATTTAAGTTATGAAAATTTATGAGAAAAGCAGTGACAGAATTTCATACTTTTAATTAATTGGCACAAAAATTATAATAGATTAATTTAAAATGCACAAAAATAGCATCAAGTTCATAAATGCTCTTAAGAATTATAAGATCATGTGTTAGGCCCGGATTTTTTAAGTCCACTAAATTAGAAAGAAAAGAAGAAATATAGGCCAAAAAGGAAACCCAAGCCTAAGCCTGAGTTGAAAGAGAAAGAACACATGGCTTCTCATTTCAAAACCGGCTCCTCACAATCTAAGACGATGACGTTTGTTAAGAGGCGCCAATTTCTTTTCTTCACTGTGTAAATCTCTCCCTCACTCATGCAAAAACTGGCTACTAAAAAGACCCTCTCTTTGTGTAGAAAATCTCTACAAAACCTTTCCAAATCTGTACCTCATCTTGTGTCTCACCCTCGATCTCTCTGCCAAAGAAACTCACCTTGCAAAACATAGATAACAAAGAAAAATGATAAGAAGGTGCTCCGTGAATGCAACAAAGAAGTTGAGAATCTACATATAAAAAATAGAGATGAAAAGAAAGAGAGAAAATTCGAATGAGTCTGAAAATCTTCATCAACCAAAAAGAAGGAGAATGAGTTCATTAGCTGAGGTTTATGCAAGTAGCAAAGGTGCTGCCAAATAAAAAACAAGAGCAGAGACTCAAGTTCCACCTGTTTCGCAGAAATTCGAAATAGGTAAACTTATCTATCCAAATGGCTTTACTAAGGAAAGGGTGAGACGTAGAAGGGTAGATTGGACCTACTTAGGTGAAAATGATAAACCATTCATATGGTATTTTAAATCTTAAGGTTGGGAAAAATTCCTGAGCATAGATGAACTTGTGTATGACTCTTTGGTCAATGAGTTCTATGGAACTCTGACCTATGTTGGTGAGATGGAATTTGAAGTCTGTCTAGGAGGAAGAAAATACCATGTAAATGAGCATGTCTTTAGTGAAATTTATGATTTACCTCTGCAAGGAATTAAAATCAACAGATATCCTGCACCCATTTTGCTAGGAAAATATAATGCTGCCACATTTGTCAGTGAACTGTTCAAAATCCCTTTTGGTCATGTAATTCCTTGGTCTGAGTTAGATGCAAGATACTTAGATGAAGATATCAGAATCCTACAACTTCTGAATTCAGCCTTTTTCTTTCCTCAAAAAGCAAGTTTGGTCATAATGAATTGCTTTGATCTCTGCTTCTTGTGGCATTTTATGAGCTACAAGAAAATAAACCTTCCATACATAATGATCAATCACCTCACTTATGTAAGAAGTAATTTTGCATTTCCCTATAGTATGATTCTCACAAAGTACTTCAATTACTTTGGAATGTCTAAAACAGGACTCATTCCTTCTTTTGTGAACTCAAGGTCAATCATAAACAAGTCTAACATAACTAGGATGCTCAAGGCTTGTGCACATAAGAAACAAATTCCTACAAGTCCCATTGAAATTGAGTCTGACTCTGATAGTTCCTCAAATGATAGCACTGAGACCTTTATAGCAAGGCATTTAGATCGAAATGTCTCTTCTGATGATCACTTATTAAAGAAAGGAAAAGAAAAGCTTGTTGGGAACAATGCTGAGGAGATTGAGAGTGATAAAGTCAAACCAAAACCTACGGAACCTCACAAGGAAGGAAATGTAGACACTGACAGGACTTCACAAGCACCTGACTTAACTGAAGAAAGAAGGATTGAAGGTCAAGAAGAGAATGCCATGTTTGATTCTCTTCTGGCATTGGTTAATGAAGAGGAATTAACCTTAGGAGCTCAAGTAGGAACAATGCCTTCTCCACCTACACTGCCTGACTTTTCATTTGAACCAATCAACATCTTTATGACCTACAATGCTGTTGATCTATTTAAAACCTTTGTTCAAACTAATTCCATTATGGAGTTGGCAAGTTTGAACAAATGACCCTAGACTTAAATTGTCATGCTTGAACAAATAACCCTCTCATCCACATTTTCAACAAAACCTTAGCATGAAATTATTCACAAAATAAAGAATGAACCTTTTTATCCCTAATAACATAATTAAACAAAAAAGGTTAGATAATTATATACCAAATTAACTAATTATTTTTCAAGTAACTATACACACACACACACACACACACACAATGTATTCATGTAAAACAATAAATGGTATACATCCAATCCTTTCATAAGCACACATTTGTAGTAAAGGTGTGCACTAGCAATTTGATTTGTTTCAGGATTTGTTGCATTACTTAACTCTCGATATAGCCATGCTAAACATGCAGCTCTCCATGCATAATTTTTGCCCCCCACAAGTCCTCCAACAAAGGCAAAAAATTTAGATGAACAAGGTTATAGACAGCATTAGGGTACGAGCATAACAATGAATAACGTCATCATCTTCATATTCTGATAGTGTTTCAAATGTTTATGCCAACCATGACATCTTTAATTTGTTACCATTCAAATAACGTCCGGTCGATGTTAACCTAGTAATCTAAGACAATACCTTCCTAATCTTGTTGTACATGTCCACATCCCACTGCGGTGCCATTAATAGGTTATCTAGTTAGCACTTGTACATCTTGCAATGTAATTGTAGCTTCCCCGCATTTTAGGTGGAATGTGTGCATTTTAGGATCCCATCTTTTCACTAATGCTGTAATTAAGTGGTGGTCCATTCGAATGTGTAGGGATTTTCATCGTGCAAAACAAAATTTTTAGGCGGAAGCATTGATTTGCACTCAAATCCAGCCCAGGAAACCATTCAAATTGGGAAGAAAAGACTCAACCAGAAAGCGATTATAAATCTTACCTGAGATATGAAGTTTGTATTGCAAATTTCCAAACAGGAAATCTCCACCTTCACACACACATGCCTCATACAAACAGACGAGCGTGCTAGCGCTAGACTAGGAGCAAGAGATGACCAAACCCTAGGGAGAGCTGGAAGGGCCTAAATTTTCACTATCAATTTAGGAGAGGAGGCAGTCTGTCATAGGTTAGAGAATTAAGGAAAAATATTCTATTTCTACTGTAGGTTAATTGGGTTTAATTAATTAAACTTTAGGTTAAAGTCTTAATTTAATTAAATCCACATCAACCTTATAATATAAATATAAATAATTCCTTATGTAAAAATCCAATTTTAACATTATTATATTTTAGCCTTAATTTATTTATTGCACCATACAACAAAACAAAAAATAATCTAAATATAATATAATCCCTATTACGTCAAACTCTAATTTTGATAAATTAAATTACAATTAAATTATTTATTGTACTATACAATAATTAATTTAACACGAATATAATTCGAATCCCATAAATGTCAAAATCCAATTTTAACCAGACATATTTTAATTTATTTATTTATTTCAATATGCAATAATTAAATTAATATAAATATGATAAGCTCCTCTTAATTATATATATATATATATATATATATATATATAGGTCCTAAACATCCGATCTTGACCTTATGTCTGAGATTCGGTAGGTTCATTTTTATGTTGGCAGTGAGCCCCAAACCTTTAGGCCCACAGACTATAAATGGGTTCTAAGAAACCATTATAGCCCCCAATTAAGACGAATATATCTTTTGGACATATATATACCTTGTAGCCTTTTTCTTATACATCTCATGCCTATAAGATATCTCTGTACTGCTAGAACCGTGATTAAATTATCCCCTATGGCTGCAAGTACATGTCTTGATACCGAGTGGACTGAAAAACATCAATCACTTAATCACCTAATGATTAAGTATTGGGCTCGGCCAAGCACTTCTCAGTCTCACTCATCAAGTGGCCAGTGATATGATGATCTCATTTAAGAGATTGGCATTTCCCTTCACATTGCCCATGATCCTTAGGTATTCACTGGTATACCTAATCATACCCATACTTGGCACTCTGTTACGAGTCTGTTAGGTGTATGTTAAAGTATGTGAGGTCCTCCTTAAATCGATTGCAACATCAGGTCTAAGGATTCAATATAAGTGCTACCAGAGATTCACCTGTCTTATAGGGGTCAAGTGAAATACTATGAGTGGATCGATCCAGTACCATGTAACTTAATATGTACCCATCTCTTTGATTGAAAATCCATGTCCAATGGTCAGTAGGACACTACCATACAATCAAAGACCATGCTAGTCTTTAGCTAGTATGATTCCCATGATATAACAGACTAGGGATATTTATAGTCAAGTGTTAACCCTACACTTAGTCCTACTTATTAGGAGATGCTCCTAACAAACAAGAGTATAACTTAACTAATGGATACTCTATAACTATTAATTGCACAAGAAATTAATGAAATAGATTAATGCTTTTTATTAATTATCAAAATCTGATTACATTGTCAAAGGGACTAGGGCACACACTAACAGAATGTGTCATATTGATATAATACCATATAACCTATGACCTTTAGGTATGGTATTAGCCTTTCATCAATTTTCTCTTACACAGGTACATTAATGACAAGCTTCACTTCAAAAGCAGTATTATACTTCTGATACATAAATATGAAAATTAATATCAATTAATTTGCACAAATTAACATTTGCATTCTAATTGTGTAATAAAAAGTATACCTCATTAGTTCGCACAAGTTGAGAACGATGAACTAATTGCACTGTTAGCAATTCACCCTTAAAAGGTCCTGGTTGGATTACCTGGTACCATTTATCAATTAGCTCCATATTTGTATATCTCACCTACATCAAATTTATAAAGGTAAATATCCAAAAAAATTATGTAAATTAAATCCAGTATTTACTAATATTAGCTTACATTATTATAAATTATTTACAAATATCTATTTATATATGGTACAAAATATTAGATAGCTCTACTTTGATTATTCTATTTACAAATAAAATAAATTCTTTTTTATAATTTTAAGCTTTCAAAAATATTGTTATTAATTATCATAATATGGTTTGATTCCAAAATTTTACTCAACTATTTTTTTATAAATAATCTACTAATCTATATTCTAAATATTTATATAAAATTAATAAATGTTAGATATATGGTCACAAAACCTAACCTTCAAATATACACAATAAATCTTTTTCATAAAATTAAACCCTAAAATAACACTATTAATAATTAACAGTGCTTGTCAAATTTTATGATAACTATTTTTCATAAACTAATCTACTAAATCTACTTTTTAAATCTATTACTAATATATAAAAGCTGAACCACAAGGCCTTTCACTAAGATGACATGTCAGCATTTTTGCTTACGTGTCACAATATGAATTTTCTTCCTATTTCATTCTTTTGTTGTTGTATACAATGTCTCTTCAACTCTCACCCATCTGCAATTAATCTTTACCTTCATTTTCTCTACAACAATCAATATTTACAATAACTCTTCATCTCCCTTTCCATTTTTGTTACAACTTTCAACCAAGCATCATATAAGTGTGACGGCCATGGAAAAATAAACGTAGCATTCCAATCTTCTCCTATTACTTCTCTTTGCAATGGATTTACCTAGAGTTTTTTTTTTATTATGCCATGATCATTCTTTATTTTGGGTTGCCCATCTACAATGAGTACAAAGAGCATATATGGCAGTTAATTAGAGGAAGAGCAAGATCTTTTAGATTTTGATTTCTTTTCTCTTTTATTGTACCAACTGATAATCAAATGTTTAGTTTCTCATTCATTTCTTATTGTAGATTGTACGCTGTGTTAGTCATGAAACCTAATAGAGGTCGATACTTTTGATCTCATGATTATGGAGGGATATTTTAGTTTATTTTGTGTTACACAGATTTTAATGTTATACATATATAATTGATTGACGTTTGTTCTTATAGTTTCAGCCATGAACTTAACCGAGGAATTAAAAGGTGGTATGAATTTTTTAGAAATGTCCATGGCTGTGATTGTAAGTAGCTTTTATATATTTGCAATAGATATGGCAAAATCATTTTATTTTAGATTGTTCAACTACATTTTTTAGTTTTCGACATTGGGTGCTGATTTTACTTACTCTGATAAAACAAATAGTGGATAGGCTTACAATCATCCAACAAAGGATGAAAGGGAAGACATGGTTCCTATAATTTACTTGTGAAAGATAATATCCTTCCTTTTGTTGTGCATACACTTTAATTTTGATGATTGCGAAGAGAATATTAAGTTCGATTATGTAAGTTTTTCTCTTTTAATTTGATAGGTCAGGATTTACTTTGCCATCTATTGGTATTGTTGTGACAATTGTTTTCAAATATATGCTTTTTCCCTATCATACATGAGAGCTACAATTTATCTCATGCAAGCAGGAGTTGCTTGATACCCTCTAATTATGCAATTTTGGACGTCTTGCCTTTATTTACAATTATTGGACGGAGGAGAATAATGCAAGTTGGGAGGATTTGAGACTTCAAAGAAATGGGTCAATGGAGCTTAAGGTGGTCATTATGCTGAGTATTTGTTGATTTTATATTTATGTATTAGCCATACCTTTTTTTTATATGCCTTAATGAGATTATATTTGTAGTAACAATAGGCAAAATAACATAATGATATATGAAATTAGACATCTTTTAAATGAAAGTCATCCAAAATTATCCAACTTAATTAAAATTTTAATCAATTTAAAATATTGTATAATAGTTTATTTTGATATATATATATATAAGTCAAAATTCCATAATGATTATACAATAAATGTATAGATTACCATAAACAGAATAAATAAACGGACTTACAATTTATATGTAGCGGAAACACGTTTATGGACTGGATCTGATCTACATGAGAAAACCGGACCATTCTAGTTGCCTTTCCTACGTATGTATGATTACACAGAGTACGGGCGTTAATCCGTGAATTCTTCCGAGGAATTGAGAAATGTGTGTATCGTGATTTCTCTCTGGGAGCGTTTTTCATTCTTATGCACGTAATGAATCTGAGAAATGACTTCTCTATTTATAGTGGAATCCCAACTTCCATCTATATATAGGGTCAGACCAAATTACACATTTGATCCCTGTAATTTATACATAATTACAGTTTAGTCCCTGCCGTTCCAAAATGTCATGGGCGGACCAAAAACCAACATCTCCCACTCGCACATGACAAGACACACTTTCATTGCGATTGAACACACATACTTTTTTCAATTCTTATTCGGCGAATTCACACGACCAGTCAACGTAACGGTTAAACCTTTGAAGCTCTCCTTCATTATTCCACCTTTAGCTTAATGCGACTTTCCCTTAGTCCATTTTCCATGATCACTAGTTTTCAACTCACTTTTGATCTTATGAAAACATTCATATACACTACATACCTTTTCCACGAAAAAGTATTGAGCTCGAGTGTTATATGATTACTAAGTGACATGTTACTGAAAATGTACTTCCTCTCTATAAATAACTTTCCACCATATATCTATTGTTTGTCTGAAAGTCCCTATATGCTTGTTCATTACTAACGCAGCCTGGTTTAGGGTTCCAATCAAGATAAACAATCAGACATACCCTTCTTGTTATTTACAAGGGTCCACAAGGGTGAATTGAAACTTATAGTTTCATTTGGGTCTCACATTAGGAAAGTTGAGATCAATTTTCTTCTTCTTTCCATCCCTTGGTCGGTTTTTACACATATTACTAAAATATGCCATAATGTTAATGCACTTAGGACGTATGTTATATAAACACTATGCGAAAGCATTCAGTCTCTAAATGCAACTCATGCATCATTACCTCTAGTCCACATTTAAGCCTTTCACATGACAGCTTTCGGTATCAATGAAATAATGATATTTCACTTATCACATATGGAGTTTCTCACATCTCCATATATACTTTTACCTATAAACACACCACTCATAGTAAAAGATTCATCTATATGAGTAGATGCATTTTGTCAACATACTGAACTACACTCAATAGCTCTATGTATATCGCTTTAAATAGTGAATGAATTTGAGCACAACAAATAACTGACATTTTATTTTAATAGAATTTACCAAAGCTATTATAACAGTTCAAAACAACAACATGTTCCTATAACCTACGAAGAGCAAATTCCAAAATGTGTTTAATAAAAACATTTGGAGCTATTGGTTTCGTTAACGAATCTGCAATCATATCTCCAGTTGGAACATACACTAAACTTCTTTCTGCTTGTGCTACTTTGTCTTTAACAAAATGATATTTTATATCGATATGCTTGCTTTTTCCATGATAAAAGGGATTCTTGGAATAAGCTATCGATGCAGTGCTGTTGGAATAGATAGTCATACATTTCCTTTTAGGCAATAAATCCAAAAGATCTATGAAGCCTTTTAACCAAACAGCTTCTTGTACTGCAGCTGCTGTAGCTACATATTCTGACTCCATAGTCGACAATGCCACGCAATTTTGTTTCTTGCTACACCAGGAATTGCACCATTTCCTAGAGTAAAAATATACCCAGACGTGGTCTTCCTCCTATCTTTATTAGTTCTGTGATCAGCATCTGTGTATCCTTTCCTTGGTAACAAAGGGAATAATTTGAAGTCCCTTTCAAATATCTCAATATCCTTTTCACTGCTGCCTAATGCTTCAAACCTGGATTAGCCTGATAACAGCTTGTGAGACCCACCGCAAAACCTATATCAGGTCGTGTACAAATCATAGCGTACATTCAGCTACCAATTGCACACCTATAAGGAATTCTCTCCATCCTTTTAGTCTCTTCTAGAGTCGTGGGACACATACTAGCATTCAATTGTGTACCTTTTGCAATAAGGGTTGGATCGGGATCACAATGAGCCATACCAAACCGTTTTAAGATCTTATTGATATGTGTCTCTTGTGAAAGAGCCAATAATCTCTTAAATCGATCTCTTGAGATCTTAACCCTAAGGATGTAATTAGCTTCTCCTAGATCCTTCATCTCAAAGTTAGAAGACAACCAAGTCTTTACTTTCTTGAGTAAGTGTCATTTCCTGCTAACAAAATATCATCAACGTATAATGTTAGAATGATAAACATCCCTCCATTTTCATGTTTAATGTAGACACACGAGTCTGCATTAATCACCTTAAACTGCATTGATATAATCGCTTCATGGAACCAAAAATACCATTGTCTTGAAGACTGCTTAAGGCCATAAATTGATCTTTTCAACTTACAAACCTTATGTTTTTGTCCCTGGATGATGAAACCTTCAGGTTGAACCATATAGATTTCTTTGTTCAGTTCACCATTTACGAACGCAGTCTTTACATCCATTTGATGTAATTCAAGGTCCATACATGCTACAAAAGCAAGTATTATTCTTATAGACGCGAAACGGACAACAAGTGAAAAAGTCTCCTGATAGTCAATTCCTTCCTGTTGTGTAAACCCCTTCGCAACCAGCCGACTCTTAGTCTGGATAGGTTTTCCATCTGCTGATCGCTTAATAGTATGTACCCATTTATTCCCAATGGCTTTGCACCCTTTGGGTAGATCAACTAGTTCCCAAACTTTGTTGATCCTCATTGACTCCATTTCGCTTTCCATTGCTTTTATCCATTCTTCCTTTGTTAGAGATTCCAATGTCTCTTTCATATTAGTTGGAATGTCTTTAATTTAAGCTACGATCGAGAAAACTTCGCTATCAACTAAATGACGGCGTCGCGGAATATTTCCCCTCTTTGATCGCCTTAGAGGTTCTACTTCTTGATAAATAAATCTCATATATTCATCAAGATTTTGGGTAGAACTCCCACTGGGACCACTCCCGCTGGGATCTATATCCATATTCACACTTGAATTTGGAACAAGACTCTCACTCAAACCAAGACCACTCTAGTCAGGGTCAGGATTACTCAAATCCGCTTGTGAAGATTGAAAAACAACATTCTCTTCCCTTTCCCTTACGTCTTCAACTTCATTCCTCCCACTCAGATTGAGTGATCCTGAAGTTTCAGGCTCTTAAGTTTCAATGAAAGTGAATTCCTTATCCACTCCCAGCTTAGGAAATTCATTTTCTAAAAATGTGACATCTCGTGACTCAAATTCTATTATTTGACCATTCTCATTCTCTCCCATTAGAACATATCCTTTGGAGAGATAAGGATATCTTATAAAGATACCTTTCTTGCCTCTTGGGCCTAGCTTGCCATGCTTGCTAGATGTATCATGAACATAGGTAGCATATCTCTATGATCGTAAATGGTTCAAATTGGGCTTGCGGCTCTTCCACAATTCATAAGGCGTGGTGCAACGGATTTAGAAGGTACTCTATTGAGTACATATGTGGCAGTCAATAGTGCATCTCCCCAAAAGGAGATAGCCAAATTGGCTTCAGCCATCATAGACCTCACCATCTCTAAGAGGGTTCGGTTTCTTCTTTCCGCTACTCCATTTTGTTGTGGAGTCCTAGGTATGGTAAACTGATGTTCAATACCTTTTTCATCACATAAAACTTTAAATTCCTCGGAGAGGTACTCTCTTCCCCAATTGGTTCTTAAAACTTTGATTTTCTTCTCTAATTGATTTTCAACTAGAGCCATAAATTGTTTGAAACATGCTAATGCTTTAGATTTATGTGCAATCAAATAGACATGACCATACCTTGTATAGTCGTCTATGAATGTAATGAAATAGTATGCACCATGCCTTGCCCGAACATTCATTGGGCCACAGATGTCAGAATGGATTAGTTGCAATGGTTGGTCAGCTCGTGTAGCTTTACCAAATGGTTTTCTTGTCATCTTTACTTTTAAGAAGCTTTCACAAGTTGGGGGATCTACTTTCGATAAATCAGACAACAAACCTGCTTTAGCCAATCATACTAAACGATGTTGACCAATGTGACTAAGTCTCGCATGCCACATTTTTGAAGTGCTAACATTATCCACAGATGAGTTAACATTAAAAGAAAAACTATTATTACACAAATAATTTGGATCTATATCCAATATAATAAAACCATTCATTAAATATCCACCACCAAAGTAAATATTGTTCAAAAAGAGACTGAAATTGTTTAATTCAAAAGACAACATGAATCCCAAATTCATTAGGGCAGAAACAGATATCAAGTTCCTTCGTATCCTAGAAGCATAGAGGACATCTTCAAGAAATAGTGGGCGACCACCATTCAAGACCAGTTGACAACAGCCAATCTCTAAGACTCCTCCCTTGAATTATTTCCCACGTATATCCATTTTGTTCCTCTTGGAACACTTCGGAACTCTACAAAGGAATCACGATCCTTTGTTACATGGTCTGTGGCTCCTGAGTCTACAATCCACAAAAGGACGAGATTCAGTTAGGAAAACAGAACTTTAAACATATGTATAACACTTATACAATTCGGTAACATTTACCTTAGGAGCTTTGCAGTCTCTTGCAAAATGCCCCTTCTATCTGCAGTTATAACATCTCACTCTAGAAATGTTAACCTTTATCTTGCCCTTCTTTTGAACTGGAACACTGCCCGCCATTCCCTTAGCCTTCTTCTTAAAGAACCTCTTGTTCTTGCCCTTAGACTTCGGACCAGAACTTCAACCTGCCATGTGAACTTCAGATCTCACACGGAGAGAAGCCAAATGGTCCTGCTCCAGTTTAAGATGACAAACTGCATCGTCAAAGGGCTTAATGTCGTTGGCATGGGTTAGGTGCAACTTCATATGCTCCCACTCGTTTGGCAGAGAACATATCACAGCTTGAACTTTCTATTCTTCGGTCAACTTATGACCAGTATCATGAAGCTCCGTGATCATGTTGGACATTTCCCTTAAATGACTCTTCATTGTGTGGTTAGCTCTCTTCTTATAAGTATCAAACTTGATACTCAAAGAACGGAGTTTTGTTAAGGAGACACCTCCAAAATTCTCCTTGAGAGTATCCCACAGTTCTTTAGCTGTGGTGTAAATGAGAAACCTTTTAGCGATGTCATCATCCATTGCACTAAGTATGATGATGTTGGCAGTAGAGTTTTCCCTTTTCCAGATTTGATAAGCCTCAAGGTACCTTTCTGGCTTATGCGGTGGTACCTTCTTCAGGAGGAACCATTATTCTCTCCAGAGTGTCAAGAGCCTCTTGCTCTTCAATTATGTATTGGACTTTCATCGCCCAAACCTCATAATTGTCACCGTTCAAGCATAGGTCCTTATTCAATTCAACGACAATTGACTTGGAAGCAGCCATTGAAAACTATAAAGACGAAGTAGCACAAACAAGTAAGCGATACACCATAGTTATTATAAGATCATTTAAAGCTAAAAATAGTGTTTGGTTCACATAAAATCGAACACTATGTGCAACGCATAGAGTCCCCATTTATACAGGCTAATACAAACACTATGTTAGGTTTAAATTTCTAATAATAAATATTTCTATTGGTTATGTTTCAGACTAATGATTTATTTAGACATCTATACTTTTTCAAGTATAAAGCAAATGATTATATAACACTTAGCTTTAAAAATCAAAATAAATAAATTTGAAGAACTGAAACAATTAACCAAAGTAGGAATGCTTAACAAATAAACATTTTTATTATTTCATAAAATATCCAACAGGAAAAAAATACAACCACTTAAAAATTTAGCACGAAGCTAATTCAATACACAATTGAACATCAAATTAGCAACCAAAAAAATCATTTGGAAATAGAAGAACTCAATCATCATTTCCAGCCCAATAGTCCACACTATGGTAACCTTCTGGAGTCATCGGATCATCCTCGATACTAGCGTCGATTTCATCCTCTTCCTCTAGGTCAACAATCTCAATTTCTTTAGAAGTGATCGGGATCATCTCTACGAACTGATAGTAGAGATCATGAGGCATGTTCTCAACACCCTCAAAAACAGTATCCAAACAGGGTCGACGAACCAATTTGTTACTTCTAAGTAACATAGTTCTAGGATTATGAGACAGTCTGGCTCCAGTTTCAGCCAATTGTAATACAAACACTTTGCATTGGTACTCATATTCCTTTTCAGGAACTAATCCTTCAATGGAGACCACGGCCGCGTCGGATATAGGGTTTTCACCAAACCAGAATTTCTTAAAATGCTTTTCATGAAAAGCCTTTTTTGCAAATTTTAACATTTTTAATTGATCAATTCCAGAGGAAAATCCTCCTTTCCAGACAAGCTCTTGGATTTCTCGATTTAACGCGTTAAACTGCTCCATAACTCCAACAATATCCCCTTTTTCCAATGGAGGATACCGTTTAGAGAAAAGCTCATCGTCAACTTTTTGTATAGCCCTCGCCTCCTCCTGAGACTGGATTATTTTCGTCGTTTTTACGAAGGTTGCCATTTCTATAACACATATAGAAATCACAAAAACTTATTAATGATCAACCAAAACTCAGTATATAACTACACAATAAATATACTGAATTTTTTTGAATTTATTAAACGCAAATTAAGCATTTATACATAATAAATACTAGTAAATTTAGTTTAAAATATCAAATGAATTCCAAAAATTCATTAAAATATACCAAAAATTCAAGAAAAATGTAAATTTTAATTCTCGAAAAAATTTGATGAAATTTGGATGCCGGAAACCACCGTACGCACCGACACGCACCTTAGAATGACCAGCCAAGCACGCCCACGCACGTCCACGCGCTGCCCAAGACTGCGTGTCTCATGTGACATGTGGCGACATGTGATTGGTGCTGACATGGCGAGAACTGACACTTGCCATCACCTTATTGGTTCAAGTGATGACGTGGCACATACATAACTGTTTTGACACATGTCATTATACCATTGGTCCACGTGTCGCCACGTAGCATGTTGACGGTTTCTGAATCGGTTATTTGTTGACACGTGGTAGTACGTGATTGGATGTTGACTTTTCAACCGTCCAAACCATCCAATCACGTTGTGCCATGTGTCCAATGATCAGTTTCCGTCGGTTGAGGCTAAACAAGTGTCAACATGTGATTGGCTGATCGACCGTTTACTTTTCAACCATTACAAAATCAGCCAATCATGTAGTGCCAACTTCTCAACCGATCCGCAACCAACGCCAGTCGCAGTGGTGGCGTGAGGTCCACGTACTGCTTTCTGGGGCTCCGTTGGCCTTGAAATTTGAGATTTTGACTCAAATTTTCGTGCTGATTTCAGTGGTGTGATCAGATTTTTGAAATTTTGACACTTTGTACAGTTGGATCAAATACAGTATCATTTTCACACCGATAACTATGCAAATCCGTATCAAAACGAACAAAAATGAATCCAAATGAACAAAGAAAATGTATTCTTTTTCATGGAACATCGGAGATCAAGATTTACAGAATCATTTTGACACGGATATCAACATAAATCCGCATCAAAACGAACAAATAAATATGCATTCAAACGAACAAAACTTATTCTTATTTACGAAATTCTAGAAATCATGATTTGAACACATCAATTATTCATGGAATACTAGAAAACTAGATTTGAACACATCAATCTATAAACCTTTCGGCTCTGATACCAATGAAATCAGAATTCCATAATGATTATACAACAAATGTATAGATTACCATAAACAGAATAAATAAACGAACTTACAGTTTATATGCAGCGAAAACACATTTATGGACTGGATCTGATCTACATGAGAAAACCGGACCATTCTGGTTGCCTTTCCTACTCATGTATGATTACAAAGAATACGGGCGTTAATTCGTGAATTCTTCAGAGGAATTGAGAAATGGGTGTATCGTGATTTCTCTCTGGGAGCGTTTTTCGTTCTTATGCGAGTAATGAATCTGAGAAACGACTTCTCTATTTATAGTGAAAATCCCAACTTCCATCTATATATAGGGTCGGACCAAATTACATATTTGGTCCCTGTAATTTACACATAATTACAGTTTAGTCTCTGCCATTCCAAAATGTCATGGACCGACCAAAAACCAACATATATATAGATGATTTAGCATTGTTTAGCTTTCAAATTTTATTATTTTCCTAATTCAAATGAAAGAAAAAATTATATACCCCGTGCAACGCACTGGCATACGAGTAGTGTTTATATCAAATTAAATAATTTTAGATAAATAATCACAAATTTAAAATGATAAAGTAAATCTAGATATTTTCCTTTAAGGCTCACTGTTAACAATACAAAAAAATTCATACAATTTTTTAGACTACATATATATAGTATATTATATCTCAAAATTACAATATACTTACCGAATAAAGAAAAAAATTCCCTAAATGCTATATACTTTCCTCTTTTTCTTCAACCTTAAAATAAAACATAAAAAAATTGGAAGTTAACATTGGCGTTAAAATATTACTGCCATAAAATTTGAACTAATTTATATTTTTTTAAAAGAAACAAACCTTTTTTTTAGCTTGTAATTTGATGTGGTCCACTGTATGTAGTGGTGATATTATAGAATAAATTTAAAAGTTATTGCAAAAGATAAAAAAAAAATGGAGAAAAAGAATTTATTTGAAAATAGAAGAAGAGCAAAAATGATAAATGCAGAGGAAGAAATGGGTAAAAGATGAAGGATGGGAAGAGTGAAGAGTTGGAGTAGAAAGTGAAAGAAATGGGTGGAGTGAAATAGGGGAAGGAGTAAAAACTAAAAAGGGGACATTTGAAAAAAATTAAGAGGGATCAGTAAAATTTATTTATTTTACCAGGATTTCATCATATCTCATTAGCTTTTAAGAGAAACTTGATTCCCTTTAAAAAGCATCTCTAAAAGTGCTTATTCCACTAGCGCTTTTAGAGATGAGGTGTTAGTCTGATACGACAGACTGATACCTGATATACCAGTGCGTGAAATTGAAAAAATTCTACATGGTAGATTTTTTTGCATTGAAATAATTTATTTTTCTCTAAATGCCCTCTTTTAAAGAATGTCTGCTACAACATTATTCTTGTCCTTAGTTTCTGAAAGACATTAAAATTAGCTATAGTATGACAACCGACATTATTTTGCTCTTTAATCCTATATTTACCCACAAATAAATTTTAAATAAAATAAAGATCTCGTGAGTCATGACAGAATAATTTATTTGTTTTGTACAAATACAAATTCACTTTTTATGTTACATGAGAAAAAGAAACACCTCTATTTTTAAAATTAAATTCAAAATAATTATAAGCTTTTATGTATTAAACTTCACTAATGTAAGAATATATATGTAAACAAAACTAACAATATTTTTTATGAGTATGTACAAATACAATTTGTCTATGGAGGGAATAAAAATATGATTCAATAAAGGGAACTTTTAGCAAAATACCAAAGATTTTAGGAATTAATAACAATATAAGAGATCTTGGGCCTTTTCCATACTTGCCATAGTGGGCCTAACTTCTTAGCACAAAATCAAGGACGATGGAGATGGTGGAAGAGCAAAATAAAGTAGGGTACTTACACAACTATGATTCCAACTTTTATTAATTACAACTATCACCTGCCAATTAAAAATTAACAATCATATAAAATTCAATTTTTAATATTGTTTTTTTCTTGGGAAAACTTTCTAAAATTACAACATTATATACCTTTTTATTAAAATAAAATAAAAGAAAATCGCACTCTCTTATGTGCGTTTCTTTTGTCCCCCCATGGGCCTCATTACTTTTCTCTCTCATCTTTTATTATTTTAATCTAATTTTGTATTTAATGTTATAACAATGATATCTTATGATACTTTCATGATAATATTTTATTGTTCATACTTTATACCATTGTACCATTGTTATATCTTTATGATACTATTTTTATACCTTTATAATCTTTAGAGGCGAAACCAATGGGGGATTCACTGGAGCTTAAGTCCCCCTCCTAAAGATTTTGGTTTCCGGAATTGGCTTTCTTTGTTCAGCCCTTGCAACTATGGAGGCTACTACAAAAGAAAAATTAGTGCAAAGGACCTGATGTTGAAGAAACAATTTAAGTCATTCGATTCTTTTTATTTTTTTCTTTCAAAAGTGAGATCATCAAAACAATGGTGTTTTTATGGTCTCATTTGAAAAAGAGGAAATCTCCTTTGTGAGCTCATATCAGTAACGTGATGACAAACCCATTTGAACTTTTTTTTCTTTTTATACTAACCACATCTATGGCTCTCTTGTTTTCTATTTATTTTTTTTTTCTTACCTACTTCCAAAGGTTTCACTTTTTTATGTTTTAATTTATTATTATTATTATTAGGCCGAATACATAGGTACCCTCTTGAACTTAGCCAAAAACGCCTACTGTCCCCTTAAACTTTGAAAATATCCTAATGCCCCCTAAACTTCTTAAAAGTGTTCCAATGCCCCCCTGAATTTTTTAAAATTGGCCCAGTTTGCCCCCTAAGTCCCATAAAAACCAAAGTTGCTTTGAAAATTCAAACATGAGACAAACAATAATTGAGTGACACATGGCAGCAAGGGGGTAAACTGGGTCACTTTTTCAAAGTTTAGGGAGGCATTAGAATATTTTAAAAGTTCAGGAGGGCAGTAGGCGTTTTTGGACAAGTTCAGGGGGGTATCTATGTATTTGTCCTTATTATTATTATTATTATTATTATTATTATTATTATTATTATTATTATTGAGTAAACCATATTTTTCACATTTAATTGTTTTCACTTCATGAATATTTAAAAAGCCTGAATACACAGATACTCTCTGAACTTGGCCAAAACTGCCTACTGCCCCCCTGAACTTTGAAAATGTCCTAATACCCCCCTGAACTTCATAAAAGTGTTCTAATGCCCCCTGAATTTCTTAAAATTGGCCCATTTTGCCCCCTAAGTCACGTAAAACCCAGAGTTTTTTTTGAAAAGTCAAACATGAGACAACCAATAATTGAGTGATACATGGCAATAAGGAGGCAAACTGGGTCACTTTATGAAAGTTCAGGGGGGCATTAGGACATTTTAAAAGTTCAGGGAGACAGTAGACGTTTTTGGACAAGTTCAAAGGGATATCTATGTATTTGGCCTATTTAAAATTAGTTTATCCATTTAACAAAGTTAGAACCCTTTTTAATTTGATTATTATTATTATTATTAGAAAGTTTTGGCAACTTTCCAAATATTTGGAAAAACATTATATTTAGTCCAAATATTTTGTTTAATTTCACTTAAAGTTTTTCTTTTCTTGGTTGTTTTTGTTTTACTCCCTTTCTTTAAGGTTTCAACCAATAGTTCTTATTTTTTATGCATAATTTAATTTTCTATTTTAAATAAAAATTATTAACATTTGATACCAAGTACCACATTAAGTTTATTATAATATGTGCTTAAATTATTAAATGTTATATATTTAGGATTTTTTATTGAAATAATTTAGGATTTAGTATAAGTTAAAATAATTAAGTTAAATTAATCAAAAAAATTAAATAATATATTTAAATTAATAGTACGTATAAAATTTTAAATGCTTTATGTTATATGTTAGAAATTATTTGTTCAAATTAATATATTATGATTTTAATTTTAGAAATGATAAGTAAATTTAGAAATTATATACAATGTTTTACAATCCTCATTCTTTTTAATGGTGTACTCTAAGTCTGTCAATTAGGTAGAGATATTTTTACCATTACATTATGGATTGATAGACAAAAATTAATTAGCTACAATGATGAATTAAATTTATTAATTAAATTATTTATACATTGTACAATGGAGACAAATGGTTTATCATACAAAAATGAAATATTGATAAATTTGAGTCTAATTAATAGTATTCAATAAGAAACAAATTAAATTCAATCACAATTCAATTCAAATGGTATCATTAATTGTTCGGCTAGGATTACGCAAACAAATTTTACGGCCCATGCAACCCCTCTAGAAATTACATCCTAGTTCTGCCACTAATGATACCATTATGATACTTTCATGATACTATTGTTTACATCATTGTTATACCTTCACGATACTATTTTTATTCCTTCATGATACTGTTTTTGTTCTAAATACCATTGTTATACCTTCATAACACCATCTTTATACCTTAATGATATCATTTTTATACCTTCATGATACTATTTTTATTGTTTATACCATTGTTATAACTTCATTATACCATTTTTATACATTCATGATATTGTTTTTGTCGTTGTGAGCAGGGATTTTTCCAACTTTAGTGATGAAAACCGAATAAGTTATCATTTGCATTGAGTTTTTTTTACAAAATTGGTCCGAAGGATGAAGACCGGAACAAAATGAGCTTAAGAACGAACCCGAGATTCATTCGTGAGATCAGCGGTATAATTTTAGAAAGAGCCGTATGGCTTTTGTCTGGGTCCCATAGCTCTAATTAGATTCGTACGACTCTCTATTAAGGTGGGTTAAGCTCTAACTAAGATTTCTCTCCTAAAGGTTGGAGCCTATGGCTCTAATCTATAGCCGTATGGCTCTAGTTGAGAGCCATACGGCTTTAAGCTATAAAAATAGAGCCATACGGCTCTATTTATTATTGGACAAAAAATAATGCAGAGACTCTTGGCTGTGACAAACAAGAATGAGGAGTCTCTGCTAATAAAGACAAAAACCAACATGAAAGAGGGATATGGTAGAGAATAAGAGAAAGGAAAGGAGGAAAGGGAAGGGGGGAACATTTTGGAGAGAATGAGAGAAAGAGAACCAGATAGAGTAAGAGAGGGAGCAAAAATAAACCACATTCGACCTTCTTTGTATCACATCCACTTCTCACTTCCCAACTCAAACTACAATCTTCCAGACCTTAAACACTTAATCCTTCATCCTTTATACTTTGTTCATGAGCTCGGGGATGATTCGGGGTAGAAATGGACTCATCAAAACTGGCTTACATCTTAAGAATCGATTCTAGAAGCTTCAAAATATTGGATAAACGCATCAAAGATAACTTTAAAAGGCCTTAAATCCTTTTACTACTTTCTGAGTTGTTTTCGTAATGTGTTTTCATCCAAAAACAAAATCTGCTCGTTTTTGGAGTTTAGAGCCGTACAACTCTATTCTTAGTCTCGATGGAGCCATAGGGCTCTATTTTTGGGGATTAAAAGCCTTATGACTAAAAAAATTAGAGTCGTGGAATGTGGGTGTTCTATATGACAAATATTTCTCCAAAATGCATGATAGCCGTATGGCTATGGTTAGAACCGTATGACTGTGGTTGAAAAAATAGAGCCATACGACTCTAAATTCCTGAGTTCAAGGATTTCAGTTTTGGATCTAGAGTTCAAACCATTCTGGTTCACAACTTAGTGTTTCATAGGCCTCCAAAGGATTCCTGGCCGAATGAGAAAGTTTTTATGTAAAAAATCTCATAATAGACTGGTTTTCATTTTCATGCAAGTATAGCCGTATGGCCCTAATTAGAGCCCCATGACTCTATTTCCTCAAAACAGAGCCTTACGGCTTTAGTTGCCTTGGTCCGTTTTTCTATTCATTTTGTTTTCTTATGCTTTGAAACTGTCTGCAATGTGTTTATTGCTTTCCGATCTAGATTTAATTTTTATAAAGCAATTAGGACCAACACGAATGAGATTCCATAGTGATCCCGTGATAACCAACTCATTGAAGTATATATTGATCCATTAACTGAAAAATGTTTTAGAAAATGTTTTCTCAAAGATACGTTTTGAAATCACTTTCCAGATCAATTCAGTTGAATCTGTTGGTTTCTCCTGACTCTCCCCTTTCACATCCCAGGTAATCTATTATCCCTTGCTGTCTTGTTTGAGTCCTATGTGCATTTATATGTTTATTGTGCTACTAACCACTATTTCACAAGTAGATGCATGGTAAGCTAGATTTAGCTTTCTCTTTTTAGCTTGTTCGTGTATTCTAGGCGATTGTACCCCACATCCTCTTTTTAATATGTATCCCCTAGGTAATATTTTTTTTATTAGGTTGTATTAATTTAATTTTCCAAATTTATTTACTTTCTGTATTTATTTATTGCTTTCTATATGAGCATGTAGAATGTAACTAGGGCTGAAAATGAAATAAGAAAATAAATATAAAGACGTGAAAATTAGAACATTTAATAATTATTTGAAACGAGATAGAAATAAGTGAATTGCCTTAAACTAAATCTCTGGCTAAAAGGTATAGCGATTACCACACGGCTCAGCTATACCATAATTTCCCGCTAGAGCTGAACTGGGTGGCAACTCCTAAATCATTTTAGTGAGGGGATTTGGTTTCATATATTTTCCTTCCGATTTTTAAAACCGAAGCCGCAAATGATCCAAATTTCAAAAACAAATAAAACCTTCTCCCAGCATCGCGGTCCGTTGGTCAAAAGGATCGTCCGCTTACAGTTGTTTAAACCATTATAATACTTTCATGATACTATTGTTATATTATTATATTGTAGAAATTCCTATATATATATGGATTGAAGGGATCTCTTTACTGATAAAAAGAACTTCAATAGATTGATAAAAAGAAATTAACATCTCAACATAGTTCATTAAATTGGAATGACCCAATACATCTGTTATCCCCTAAAGTTTGCACCAATCGTCTACTGTCACCCCTAACTTAAGGAACATCCAGTTTGCCCCCTCGTCTTGGCTACAATGTCTAGTTTGCCCCCTTATCTTGGCTAAACTTACCCATTTTGCCCCCTCATATTGGCTAAACTTATCCAGTTTGGCTTTACAAGGTTCATGCTCCTTGAATTACACTTTCTTGACATGTAGCACTAAGGGGGTTATTTGGATCGGTTTAGCCAACATGAGGGGGCAAATAGGACATTAGCTAAATTCAAGGTGACAATAGATGATTGAGGCCAACTTTAGTGGGCAATTGATGTATTTGGCCAATTGGAATCACAATAAATTCAAAAGAAATTTCATAAACACATCGGTAACACTTTGAGTAACAATACCCCCTAAAAATCTGCTAATAGAATCTGCAAATGGTCTTGAATTAGTGTGAATGGCGCTATCAATCAAACCTTGCAGAAACCCAAATGCTTTGGAGGTTTATCCTTGTTGGGATTTTTCACTGGAAATCACCCGATAAAAGCGGAAGAACACGGTGATTTCCTCAAATCCGTGCCCAGGAGCAATTGAAGTGGAAATTAAAAACATTAAAATTTAACTAGAAGATAATCAATTCTCACTAGGAATATCTCTTCTAGAGATGGATGAAGAAATCAAAGGAGACTTCCTCCATGTTCTTGTACACGAATGGCTTTGGAACTCAACCCATGCTAGCTTCGGGATTGGTCGGAAGAGAGAAAAGTGCTGCTACAATTTTTGGCTATGCTTAGTCTATCTTGGCCGAGATTCTTCTAGGTTTTAAAACCTAGATGGCCGAAATTCCCATTGGGAATTTTAGGCCCAATTTCCATTTAATTTCATATGGGCTTTTCTTCTCTTTAAGTCCAAGTTCGATTTAATTCTTTCGATCCAATTTAATTTCAATTCAACATGCATATATATATTACATACATTTAAATTAAAATTAATTTAACCGAGGAATTAAATTAGACTTTCATGAAATCAAATACATGTAAACCTATACATGTAAAATATTTCCACCTAGGAAATAATCTCATAAATTAATTCATTGAATTGATTATGAGAAGGCTAATACAAATATTAATTTTATTATTTTGATCAATTCAATTGATCTATATAATATAATTAATACAATTCTCTCTCTCCTGTGCGTATACTCCAAGTATACTGGTGATCCCTTTAGTTCGAGTTCAGACATTCAATGTGTATGATCCTGTGGGCCCACCTTTATGTTGGCAGTGGGCCTTTGGCCCACACACTGCAGACGGGCTCTAGCAAGCCACTGCAGCCCCCAATTAAGATAGAGATAGCAGTCCAACTGTAATCATAACCCTGTACTTTAAACTTGTATATCCTATGTCATTAATATCGGCGTCCAACACAGAGGCATGGATTGATCACCCTCTTTTGTGTTTGGACATTTACTTGATACCAAATGAACTGATGCTCACAAACAAGTTCCAACTTGTTTGGGTGTGGCCATACTCTTATCAGTTGCATTCATCAAGAGGCCGGTGATATCTTCTCAGTGGACTACTGAGTGACATTTCCCTTCTACATATCCATAGTACTGCCATGCTCAGTGACAAACCCGAATGTACCCATACATGGTACCCTTTTACAGGCCTTTTAGGCGTACACCAAAGTATGCCACTTCACATGCAACACCATCATATGGTCAGGTCAAAGGATCCATACAAGTACTACACGAGAATCACTTGTGATACTTTACCATGTGGATTTCTTGTTTAGTGGATCTATCCAGTACCATACCCCTTTTTGCATGTACCCATTAACTTGGTTGACATCCCATGTCCAATGACCGGTAAGACATCACCATACAACCAGGTTAATGATAGTCTCTAGTTCCATTTATTCCCATGACTGGAACAGACTACGGATCTCTTTATGGTCATGTCGTTTTCCCTATCTATGGTCTTACTGCCAAGTGCATGACACTTGTCAACATGGCTATAGAAATGTCCATTGGATACTCCATTTAAAATACAGCACAAGATATATAATAAATAGATTAATGCCTTTATTTAATGAAAATGTATAATACATAAATCTAATAAATGTACAATACAAATACAAGGTCCAATGCCTCGGGACTAGGGCATATCCAACAATCCTTTCTAGTGAATATCTCTCGAAGAGCTGTAAGAGAATAGTTCAATTAATCAAGAAATATATGTAATTAAGAAGATAATCCATAAAAAAATATTGTTTAACATACTGAATGATCCAGACTTGGTTGAGATTAAACAATGTAGACTGTTCTCCATAATAGTCCTTGTTATCTAAGTGAAAAACTTGGACATGATCAACCAAACCATACTACTATGTATGTCGCTTGAGAAAAAATAATAAGACTTGATGATAAGAACAAAAAGATCTAAATAAAAACAGAAGTTTATTGACAAGGATAACAATAATCGCTTAAATAATCATCTTTCATATTCCTCTAGAAAAAGACATGTACAAAAAAAGCATTCTCCATGCTTGAATAGATGAAAAATAAAAACCCAGGCTACTATATATATATACAGGTGGACAAATAATATAAATTCCAAAACTTAAGATTCAGCCTTTCAGCTATCCTTGCTAGTAAATGCTAATCAAAGACCTAAGGCTATCGAGAGGCAAATACAATATAAGCATCAAATAACCACAACAATTACTTTCCTAGCATCATACTCAAGAAAGTGACATTAGCGAATCAAAAAATTATCTCAATAATTCAAAAAAGCATCAAACATAATAATAAGGAAATTAAAAAAGCCATTAAAATTATGAAGTAATCGTAGGAGGATAATATTATAATGAAGGTATATTAATAGTATCATGAAGCATGAAGGTATGACAATGGTATAAAAATGGAAAAAAGAGTAAAACAATGGTATCATGAAGGTATTAAAATGGTATAAACAACAAAATAATGGTATCATGAAGGTCTAACAATATAGTTGATAAGTCAATAATATACTAATTATTTTAGATCATAATCAAATTTATTTGACTTAATTTGGAGTTAAAATGAACAGGAAATGGCTAACAAGCTTGTTTTCAAATTGCTGAACATTTTAGTCCAAAAACCAGAGCAAACAAACTTGAAATAGGGCTAAGATTGCTGGGCAAAAATCCATTTTGAATGGGCCTGGAATGGAGCCCAAAATGGAGAGAGGAGGAGTTTTGAGTTGGAATTTACTGCTAAACCCTTACTTTTTAACTTGTGGTTAAAATTGGAGATACTTGTGTGGTTGATATTATTTTGAATTATTTTAGTGAACTGTCTAAGATATTTTAAATTGTGTGGATTAATCTTTTGGATAGTTTAAATAACTTTGCCCATTTTGGTAGTTTGGGGGAATTGAATGCTAGTAGTAAATTCTCCCACCAACTCTTTTGTAATTTATTAATATAATATTAGTATTATTTGTTCAAATTATATTCTGAAGACTGCTTGTGCGCAGTTTGTTATGAGGATTGAGTAGTTCTTTAGTAGGCTTGAGCCAGTGTGAGCGCCGGATTAAAAAAAAAAAGAAGCAGATTTCACACGACTGTAATATACAGTCGTGTCAATGTGTTACAGTCGTACGACTATACTTAAAAATGTTACAGTCGTACGACTGTAACATCCACTTACGTTTGCCAGCAGCAGGAATTGCAGGCTGCAAAAGGAAGGGCAATTAATGCCCGCCCCTCTTGCAGCGGAATCAGGCAGGGAGAAGGGATATAAAGGAAAAGGGGAAGATTTAAGAAGGAGAAAGGATCTGGTGAGTGGTTTTTGGATAGAGATTTTAGAAAAAAAGAAGGGAAAGAAAGAAAGAAAGAAAAGAAAGAGAGAAAAAAAAAAGCAAACACATCTGTTTCTTTAAAAAATCGTAAAGCTAACATAAAAGGCTTGTTAAATTGATAAAGGAATAACCTGACCTTGCTAACAAATTCAAATTTCGGACCAAAACCGCTAGGAACCGTGACAATTGAGGATTTTGAGGCACAAAGTTTTCAACCCAAAATTCAAGGAAAAATTACAAGTTCTTGTGGATCGGAGCGACGCCAGGGGTCTAACCGACTTGGATAAGCTTCTAAAGAAGGTAGACACTCCTTTCCTTTCACTTTTTATTGCTTTCTGGGTGATTGAGGTGTATTTCGTGCATTTTTGCTCTGTTTTCGTGTCTCCGTTTTCCCGGTCTAACCGCCGGGCCAACCCGGTTATCTCTTATATGCATGCCCCCAATTCTCGATTTCCCAATTCTGTCTATTTGAGTCCTAATTGTGGCGTGCTATATATATTGTGCTAACCCTCTGTTTTGCAGGTTTTAATTTCTTTTATTTTTATTTTGGATGTATTTTAATAGATTAAATCGTGTATCCTAGGCGATTGTATTTTTTTCTAGATTCTCGTGTATATTAGGCGCTTGTAAAGTGAGGCGAGAGTCTTTATTTTTCTATTCGATTTGGTTGTAAGCCAATTAATATTTATTTCCTTTCTCTATTTTTGTATTATATATTTGTATGCGCACTGTATGCCCTTTTATATTCAATAAAATTGACTTTAGATTTTTGAAATACCATTTGAGAACATTGGCAATATTTATTTTAATTAGACACGAAATAAGGGACTTGTCCGGACCCGAATCTCTGGATAGTGTAACTGTTGTTCGTCCGATTCGGCTACCTTAAGAATTTCCCGGTTGAGCTGAGCCGGGTGGCGACTCTACAATATTCATCGAGGCTTAGGTCTCGGTTCTTTTATGTATTAATTCCATTTATTTTCCAAAACGCGGATTTCCGTTTATAAAAACCCCACGCGAGGAAGGGGCCCGCCCGAGATCGTGGCGCCCATTCCAAAAGGGAGTCTCACGTCTCGTCCGATAGCGCGTCCGCTCACAGCCAGCTTAGGCTAGCAGTAGTAAGTAACCTTTCTTTCTTTTATTATAAGTAAAAAGCTTAGATGATTGTTTAGTGATGCTATGCAATTTTTTATGAGTTTGGTCATCTCATGCTTAGTATTTATAATGAGACCGAGAGGAGATTTATGAACATGGACATAACACTAAACACATATACACTATGAGACTGAGAAAAGATTAGGCACATGCTAGGGGTTTCTATCTTATTTGATAAATGTTGGAAATGCCCTAGTCCCGAGGCATTGGTCCTTGTATTTGTATTATACATTTATTGGATTTATGTATTATACTCATTTGTGTTATTAATAAAGGCATCAATTCATTTGTTATATTTATCTTGTGCAATATATTAAATGAAGTATCCTATGGACATATCTATATCCATGATGACAAGTGTCATGCACTTGGCAGTAAGACCATGGATAGGGTAAACGATATGACCATAAATAGATTCGTAGTCTGTTCCAGTCATGGGAATGAATGGAACAAAAGACTATCATTAACCTGGTTGTATGGCAGTGTCTTACCGGTCATTGGACATGGAATGTCAACCAAGTTAATGGGTACATGCATGGGGGCATGGTACTGGATAGATCCACTAAACGAGTAATCCACATGGAATAGTATCACAAGTGATTCTCGTGTAGTACTTGTATGGATCCTTTGACCTGACCATATGATGGTGTTACATGTGAGGTCGCATGCTTAGGGGTACGCCTAAAAGGCCTGCAATAGGGTGCCAAGTATGGGTACCTTCGGGTATGTCACTTAGCATGGTAATGCTATGGATATGCAGAAGGGATTTGTCACTCAGTAGTCCACTGGGAAGATATCACCGGCCTCTTGATGAATGTAACTGATAAGAGTGTGGCCACACCCAAACAGGTGGGAACTTGTTTGTGAGCTTTAGTGCATTCGGGATCAAGTTAATGTTCGACACAAAAGAGGGTGATCAATCCATGCCTCTGTGTTAGACACTGATATCAATGACATGGGATGTACAAGTTTAAACTACAGGGTCATGATAACAGTTAGACTGCCATCTCCATCTTAATTGGGGGCTGCAGTGGCTTGCTAGAGCCCAACTGCAGTCTGCGGGCCAAAGGCCCGCTGCCAACATAAAGCTGGGCCCATGGAATCGTACACATAGAACGACTGAACACAGACTTAAGGAATCTCATGTATACTTGGAGTATACACTATGGAGAGAGAGGTGCATATATATTAATTATATTATAAAGATCAATTGGATTGATCCTAATACTAAAATTAATATCTTCAATTGGCTCTTCATAATTAATTGGATTAATTATGAGATTATTTCCTAGGTGGAAATATTCATATGTATAGGTTTACATATGATTTTATTTTGTGAAGATTTAATTTTAATTCGATGGATTAAATTAATTGGTCAAACTAATTTTAATTTAAATGTAAATAATATATTACTTGGTGTAATATATTAAATACATGTGTATATTAAAATTGGGCTTGAAATTAATTTAAACCAGAATAATTAAAATTAGATTGGGCCTAAATTAAAAGATGGAAGCCCGCACAGAATGAAAGGAGCCAAGCTGGGCCTGAATTCCCCTAGGGGAATTCAGGCCCAGCTTGGGGAATTCGGCCACCCTAGGTATAAAAACCTAGGGTTAAAAATTTCGGCCACCACTACAACACACAAAGCAATAGCCAAAATTTTCCTAGCCCCTCTCACCATAGTTTTTGTTTTTCCAACGCTAGCACGGGTTGTGTTCGTTAGGCGTTCGTGTACGAAAACGAGGAGGGAATCTAATTTGATTTCTGCAGTCTTCATCAATATCTTGAAAGAGATATTCCAGGTAAGAATTTAATCTCTTTCTATTATAATTTTAAGTTTTACAATTTCCATTTCAATTGCTCCTGGGATTGGATTTGAGGAAATCATCGCATTCTTCCTCTTTTATCGGGTGATTTCCGGTGAAAAATCTCATCAATAAAATGCTTGCTTAAACTTTAACCCATGAAATGAATCTTATGAGGGAGAGATCTAAGTAGGAGTAGTTTCATAGAATCCAAGTGAGGGAGAGATCTAAGCTTGGTGACTTAAGGGGTAAGAAACCTTGCATCAGCGTTTTTAAACTTGCTTATAATTTAGATAGAGATAGATTTACTGAACCTGCTTAATCATGCTGGACAAGTCTGTGTTTTTTATTTATTGTTATCTTCTTATTCTGTTTTAAGCAATCTTAACCACTTGTTGACTGTTTATTTTATATTCTAAATCTTAGTTTATTTTGCGTTATTTCTTTTATCAAATCATTGAAGGAAATCATATATACCCATTTACTAAGAAATTTAAGGTTGTTGACCATTAATCCCTGAGAAAACGATACTTGGTGTTGTTGAAGTACTACCACATGACCTAGTGCACTTGTTAGTGTCCATTTAATAAGCAATAAGTTTTTAGTGCCGTTGCCGAGGATTGACAATGAAAAATTTTAAATTTCCAGTAAATTGTTAGTTTTTAACCTATTGAGGTCATCTTATGTAGTTATTTTCTATCCAAAGCAATCTTCTATTGTATGTGAAGACACAGCTTACCATTACTTCCTATAGATCTTGAAATTGAAAGGAATTATGGATGAAGAAGTGGTGCAGCAGGCCAGCAAGGCTAAAAAAGAGAATGGTGGACCTTAGACAACCTAAGCTGAATGGAAATGGACACAACAAGGGTGAAGAGGAAGTTAATGCAAAGCCTCAAAGGCAGAGACTTAAAGAGTATTCGAGACCATTCATCAAGGGAAACTCTTCATGGATTGTGATACCTGATGAAGGGAATAATCTCTTTGAGATCAAAGCCTAGATGATACAAATGCTCCAACCAACCATACAATTTGAGGATTACCGGGAGAAGATCCAAAGGTACAGATCCAAGATTTTTTGACCATGTGTAACACCTTTTGCACAAATTGTGGAGTTTCGGATACGTCGTAAGAGTCAAGATTTTTCCTTTTTCCTTATGGGATAATGCTAAGAGTTGGCTTAAAAATCTTCAACCTAGATCAGTAACAACTTGGGATGAAAGCCTTCTTAATGATATATTTTCCACCCAGCAAGAAATCAAGCTGAGAAATGAGGTTACTCATTTTTCCCAGCAACCTGATGAATCTCTTTCCGAGGCATGGGAAAGATATAAAGACTTTTGAGGAAAGTGTCAAATCACAGAATTCTAATGTGGATGCAAATCCAAAACTTCTACAATTGATTAACCAATTCTTACGAGATCCAATTTGAGTCTATAACCAATGGTGATCCAGAAAAGCTTGCTCCAGAAGAACTTAATAAGCTAATTGATAGGCTGAATAATACTACTATAAATGGCATTCAGTGAGTGAAGATAGAACAAGGCAAGATGAATCTAAGGTGGACTTGATTCTGAGGCAGTTGGCTAAGTAAAATGTCTCAGTAATCCTAAATATGCAGTTATCTTATGATTTTTATGGTGGCAACCATGGAAACATCGATTGTGAAGGGCTACTCAACCAAGAGCAATGTGATTACATAGGAAATAGTCAAAGGCAACACAATCCATTTTCAAATACATACAATCTAGGTTGGGGAAATCAACCCAATTTTTTTTATGGAATCAACAACCTGACAAGCAATTTCAAGTTCCTTTCCAACAACCTCACAACAATTTTCAACAATATAAGCAAACTCAATAGAAGTTCTAGCAAGCTGGACCATCTCATGAACCCAAGAAATTTGAGTTTGATAAGATGAAAGATATGGTGATGCAATTTATGAAGCAAAAACAAGCTTCAATAAAGAACTTGGAGACTCAGTTTTAGCAACTTACTATGATTGTTACACCAAAGAACAAAAGGGTCATTTGAAGCAACACCGAACCAAATCCTAAGGAGGAGTGCAAAGCAATCATGCTTAAGAGTGGTAAGGTTGTTGAAAACACTAACAAAATGGTACTTATTGATATTGATGAAAATATAGGTAAACAGGCTGAAGAAGTGAATAAGCAACTTGATCTGACACAGAAGCAACCTATACAGGACAGTGAGCAACCTGTAGATAAGGTGGAGCAACCTTAGGCTCAACCTGAATTTGTTCCTAAGAAACATGTTCAGACTTCGGCAATATCAGACCCTTCTCAAAGCAATTCAATTCTAGCCATACAACCTATTCCAATATATCAACCAAGGATCCTTTATCCTTAAAGAGCCAAGCAACATGAAATGGCTAAGCAATTTGATAAGTTTCTAGAAGTCTTTAAGAAGTTTCACATAAATATACCCTTTATAGAAGCACTTGCATAAATGCCCATGTATGTGAAGTTTTTGAAAGAATTATTAGCAAATAAAAAGAAATTGGAAAATGTAGTTATGGTGCAGCTTAACAGAGACTGTTGGTCGATCCTGCAAAGCAAGCCAAACTGAAAGATCTAGGGAGTTTTTCTATACCTTACTCTACAGGCAATCTTAATATTGATAATGCACTTTGTGATCTAAGAGCAAGTATAAACCTTATGCCATACTATATTTACATACAACTTGGATTAGGAGAACCTTAAACCCACTAGAGTGTGTATTCAGCTTACTGATAGGATTGTTAGACACCCTAGAGGAATTGTTAAGGATGTTTTAGTTAAAGTAGGAAAATTTATGTTGCATGTGGACTTTATTGTGATGGATATGGATGAGGATTTACATGTGCCCATTATTTTAGGGAGACCATTCCTTGCTACAAGTCGTGCCTTAATTGATGTGAATGATGGAAAATTCATTTCAAAAATCCATGATGAAGAAGTTGTTTCTAAGATGAATGAGGCAATGAAATATCCTTCTGCTTGTGATAATTCTTATTACTTCATTGATGTTACTAATTTGAATTTCAATCCACATTTCATGGAAGAAATTGAAGAAGAAATATTTGATGGTGAAGAGGAGATTGTGGAAAAGCAAATTTTGAGAGAAACTGGTTATCTAACAGTCTTAAGCAATAAACAGTTTATTGAACCTTTAAATCATACACTTACACTATCTTAAAAAGCATCAATTGACGAGCCACCCACTTTAGAACTCAAACCATTACCACATCTTCAATATGCTTTCTTAGACCCTCCAAACAATCTTTTAATAATTATGTCTTCAAAATTAACTAAAGAGCTGTGAGCATGGGTTTTTTCCCGATCTCGATGATGAAAGCTCTTATTACCTTTTTCATGAATAAACATGAAGTGGATTTGGAACAACCGGAATGACTTTGGAGACATATCGGATGACCCGGATATATGTGACAAGTCTTGGTACGGAACCCCGAAGAAGGTCAAGTGAGTGTTTGAGAAAACCGAAGAGAAAAGAGAAAAATAAGTGAAATTAGGCAGGTCTGGTCACTATAGCCGCTCGGCTATAGTGCCCTACAGCCGCACGGCTGTAGGCCATGACAGCCGCTCAGCTGTAATTATCAGATTTCCTAATTAGGGCCAAATCAATCTTTAATTCAGATTTTTAACCTAATTTGGAACATATAAAAGGCTGAAAATGTATTAGGTCAACACAACACAACAGAATACAGAATTATTTTTCTCTGCAATCAAACACAAAAAAAGATTAGGGTTTTGGAGAAAAAGAAAGAAAAGACCAAAAATAATCATAAAAACCTTGACTTAATCCATAGAAACAATTAGGATTCTCTGAAAATTAGCATTCTGGGGTGGTTCTGATCAGTTTAGCATTCATTCAATTTGATTCGGGGTTTCGTTCAGGCTTTAGAGATCATAGATAAATTCGAGTTGTTCGTGATTTCAGGAGATTTTCCGACGTCCGAATCCGTTTCTGGTGATCCAAAACACTGGAACACAGACAAGGTATACTCTGAGAGGCCTTAAAAACTCTTTTTGATCCATTCTGGGTGTTATTTGTTTATGATTTTTGCGTTTTTCTCAAATCTGGAAGTGAACCTAGCTATAGCCGCCCCGTCTGATGATTAAAGTTGCTCGGCTGTAATATAGCCGTGCGGCTGTAACCTATAGTGGCACGGCTGTAACCTACAGTGGCACGGCTATAATCTACAGTGGCACGGCTGTAGTCTTTTGATTACAGCCACTCGGCTGCAATCTCCAAGGCAGAAGCTCCAAATGCCCTAAATCGACTGATAACGCTTCAGTTTTCAAACCAAATGTGTTTTTCATGAATATTATCGGTCAAATTACATCCATACATGTTTAGATTCACGGTTTTTGGGTTTTTATTGATGGATGTGAGATTGAAATTTGGCAATTTCGGGTTTTTAGGAATTTCCAGACTTGTTTGATCCGAGCCGGATCTGTTTTTATGGAATTTCATGAGTTTCCAGAAGTCCTAGATTGCCCGAAATCATCAAAGTTCTAAACGATTTTCAAAACGAGAAAGAAAATCAAATAGTTGATTCTAGAGCATTACAGCTGAGCAGCTGTAACCTACAGTGGCACGGTTGTGATACCCTACAGCAAGCTCGGCTGTAGTTTGAGAAGCAGAATTACAGTTTTGTCCTTTTGGGCCTCTAACTTGTAATTTTGTGTCTCCTTTCTGTTCAAAATGGATTTTTGGCATGTTTACATTTTCAAACCTTAGATGGATGTTCAATTGAGGCCCACTTACGAATGGAACCCCTGGGTTCTGGGATATTCGGCTCACTAAAAGTTGGAAAATGCATGTAAAATGAGCCAAATTGTTTTCAAAATTGGTTTTCATTCACAAAATCTACAGGGCATTTCTACAAAATGTTTTCTAGGTCTACTAGTCGTCTGGACTTCTCAATTATCCCCCTTTTTATGATCCCGTTTCCCAAAATACCCCTATTTTGTCTTATATGAGCCCTTGGTGTGCTTTATTTATTTGTTCTAACAGTATTTCGATGCAGCTTTCTTTTTTTTATTTTTCATTTTTGATGTATTTAATAGATTATCTCATGTATCTAGGCATTGTAATTTTTAGATTATCGTGTATTATAGGCAATTGTAAATGGTGAGGATGAGAGTTTTTTCTTTTTTTTCGGGTTGTATAATTTAGCCATTACTTTACTTTTCCCTTACTTTTACTTTTCTGCACTTTATTTTGGATTTATATTTATGTCATTTGTATGAGCATTAACTAAAAATAAAAGAAGATAAAATGGGTAGAACTAAGTGGATGTCATATCATGTTATGAAATAATAATTGAAAACAAGTGAGGATTAGTAGATGTGTTGCCCGAACCCTGAATCTCTGGATTAGGTACTGCCTCTACACTTGGTAAGGAGCTGTACCGAAATTTCCCGGATGAGCTGATCTGGGTGGCGACTCTGTATCTAATCTCGAAATTTAGGTTTCAAGATCTTTAAGTTTAAATTGGGATTTTCTAAAAAAATTATTTTTCAAAATTCATACTTAAAATTAATTTTTCCACAAAAAGGGTTTTCCCAATAAAATGAAAGGTTTTCTTAAAGAAGATTAAAACCCATTTTCCAAACCACATCATCACACAAAAAGAAAATCCCCGATTCCCGCTTCACTACGCGTTCCAAAAAACGTCGTTCGCTCACAAGAGCAAAAAGAACAATTGCTTGATGTCTTGAGGAGAAATAAATGGCATGGACAACCTTAGATATCAAAGGGATCGGGCTTTCTATTTGTTTCCACCAAATCTTGAAGGAGGAAGACCATAAACCATTTATGCCACCTCAGCGAAGACTTAATCCTAAAATGAAAGAAGTGTTTAAGAAGGAAGTACCCAAGCTGCTTAATGCTGGAATTATCTACCCAATCTCAGACAGTATATGCACTAGCCCAGTTCAAGTTGTTCCAAAGAAGGGTAGGTTGACTGTTGTCCAAAATGAGAAGAACGAACTTATTCCCATAAGGAAAATAATCAGTTGGAGAGTTTGCAATGATTACCACAGGCTTAGTGATGCAACTAGGAAGGACCATTTTTCCTCTTCTGTTTATAGATCAAATGCTTGAAAGACTATTTGGTTATGCATTCTATTGCTTTCTTGATGGTTACTTGGGGTACAATCAAATTCCAATCCATCCCTAAGACCAAGAGAAGACAACCTTTACTTGCCCGTATAGAACATATGCATCTCAGAGAAGGCCTATTGGTCTATGCAATGCCCCTACAACCTTTTAATGGTGCATGATGTTAATTTTTCATGATATGGTATAAAAGACCGCGGAAATTTTCACGAATGACTTCTCAGTTTATGGCAAGACTTTTCAATCTTACTTAAGCAAACTTAAAGCTGTCTTAATTCATTGTAAAGAGACAAGCCTTATACTATATTGGGAAAAATGCCATTTTATAGTCAAGAAAGGCATTGTCCTTGGCCATAAGATTTAGCAAGAGGCATTGAAGTTGATCTAGCAAAAGTTCAAGTGATTGAGAAGCTGGCTGCTCCTACATCAGTCAAAGGATGAAGCTTTCTTGGACATGCTGGCTTTTATAAGAGGTTCATCAATGATTTTTCAAAGATTGCTCAGCCACTTACAGTCCTTCTTCACTAGGATGTTGACTTCAAGTTCGATGCAGATTGCTTGAAAGCATTTGATAAGTTAAAAACTCGACTAATCAATTCAATAATCTTGATTTCTCCTGATTAGGAACTCCCCTTTGAGCTAATATGTAATGTTAGTGATACTTGCATTGGAGCATTCTTGGGACAGAAAATTGATAAGCACTTTCGACCAATACACTATGAAAGCAAAACACTTACGGAAACCCAACAAAACTACACCACAACGGAGAAAGAATTACTTACAGTGGAGTATGTTTTTGACAAATTCAGATCCTACTTGGTGCTCTCTAAGGTGACTATTTTCATATATCACGCAGCCTTAAAATACTTATTTGTAAAAAAAGATGCAAAACCTCTACTCATCCAATGGCTCTTATTATTATAAGAGTTTGATCTTGAAATCAAAGATAAGAAAAGGATCAAAAAACATGGCTACTGACCACATGTCCAGAATTCTATTAAGCAACCTCAGTGAGCAATGAGATTATTGACTCATTTCTATGTGAGCAACTTTATGAGATAAACTCTTTTCTATGGTTCGCTGACATTGCTAATTATATTTCTTTTGGTGTGGTACTTCGTTATCTCTCTTTGATCAAAAGAAAAAACTCTTTTAAGATGCTGGATATTATTTTTGGGGTATTGATTTCATGGGTCCGTTTCCAACTTCTTATGTAAATAAGTACATTTTGGTTGTGGTTGACAATGTTAGTAAGTGTAGAGGCTGTTGCAAGTCCTACTAATGATGCCCTAGTTGTGGTAAGATTTCTTAAAACTTTGTTTACTCCTTTTGGTGTGCTAGAGCAATTATAAGTGATCAAGGTACTCATTTTTTTTAATACTCAGTTTGAGAGGCTGCTTAAAAAGTATGGAGTCAATCATAAAATTGTCACACCTTACCACCCACAAACAAGTGGGCAAGCTGAAATCTCTAATAAAGTGATTGAGTGCATACTTGATAAAACACTAAGCAATTCTAGGAGAGACTATCCAAAAAGCTTAATAATGCTTTATGGGCTTATCAAACAGCCTTCAAGACTCCTATTAGGATGTCTTCATTCAGATTGCTTTACGGTAAGGCTTGTGATCTTCCTATGGAATTAGAATTCAAAGCTTTATAATCTCTCACTTATCTTAATTTTGATAGGTAAGCTACTGGAGAACATAGAAGGTTGCAACTGAACGAGCTTGAACAATTTAGATTGTTTGAATATGGGAATGCCATGAATTATAAGGAGAAAACTAGGAAGTGGCATGACAAGGGAATTCAGGAGAAGTATTTTCATCCTAGCCAGCAAGTTCTCTTCTACAATTCAAGATGAAGATTGTTTCTAGGCAAACTTAAATTGAGGTGGATAAGCCCTCACACAATCATAAAGGTGTTTCCATATGGAGATGTTGAGATTATGAATTATATTGGAGAGTCTACAAAGTCAACAACCAAAGATTGAAGCCATGCCTTGCTCCCGAAACACTCAAGGTTATGGATAGCAGTCAATACCTTGAACCACCTTAAGAAGTCTTAGAAGCATTGGTGTCCACTTCAAACACCAATTGAAGCAACCTGTTGGGCAACCCCCAAATTTTCTGACTTGTATATTAATATTATACTTTGACTTTTTGGTGTAAATATTTTTTATCCCTCGTTTTCTTTTTGCAAGTTCAAGCAATCTAAGTATGGGGAAGCAACATAAAGTCAAAATTGAGCTATATACTTTTTGATGTAATTCCAAACTTATTTTTGGAATTTTAAACTTTGATCTCTAACTGCTATCCATTTTTCACCACTCAATTATTTAATTTATATTTCCATTCGGGGAATAAAAATTATATTTAAGTAGATTTTCTGACTGCTGGTCATATTGCTCAGTAAATCTAATAAAAATTGAAGATTTTACCCTAAATATGATATTTGTTTATTTAGATTAAAGATAGAGACATTTTGTTTATGGTGAATTGTCCAATCAAGTAGAGGTTAAAGTAGGGGTTAGGTCATTTTTTTGGGTTAATGGAAGAGATAAGTATGGGGATTTTGAACAAATCCAATCACGCCCCCATTCTTCTCCCTCTAACCACCCACTACTCAGTTACTCCCCCTATTTTCTCTTTCTCCATTAGGTGGTTACTTCTAAATTTAAAAGCTGTTCGAATTCTTTCCCTCTTAACCGTTCTAATCTTCTCTCATTTAATTCCAAATTTTCTCCCTTTGTGCATCTTTGTCTTCCAAATTGTATTTCTCTTAAAATTTCTTTTCTTTTCTTTCACAAATACAGACCAAGCAAGCATGGTGAACACCAGGGACACTAAAAAGATAGCTGAACATTCTTATGTATAAGTTTCTGCCTCTGCCTCTACTCTGAATCTGTGAATGTTGATTCAACCTTGAAGAAGATGTGAAATGCTATGCCATTTTTAGTACTCTCCCATTAACTTTATCACAAGCTCTCTATTGGACATCATTTAAAAAAGTTTGGGCTAGATGGAACCACGAACATATTGCTGAAAAATGGAGATTTTGATTTGTTTGTCAAGAACAATAAACCTGCTTATAGAGAACTCACCCTTAAGTTTCTCTATACCTTTGCCAATGATGCCACAATCACAGATGTAGAGAATCCAAGGAAGTTTGAATTTAGAATTATGGAAAAATCGAAGTCAATTTCATTAAATAATTTAAATCATTTCCTTGGTATCACTGATGAGGAAACCATTGATTTGGAGGAATTCGACGCTACTCCTACCACTTATCCACCAGAGCTTGACCTTATTGCATTTTGGTAAGAGATTATTGGGTTGTACAATTATTCATCCGTTGGAAGCAATGCCATCATTTTTTATGATTACTGTCACAATATCTTGTAGAAGTTCATGGTTGGTTCGCTGTTTACTAGGGCAAATCATTCTCACATGTCCAACCAAGATTTGTTTACTCTTTAGTGCATAGTGAAAGGAAAAAGGATGAATATAGGGTTCTAGTTTCCTGATTATATCTTAGCTTGCCAAGCAAGCCTAACAGTAAGATCATATATGGATCTTATGTCACCAAGATTGCTCGATCAATGATTAAGGAATTTTCTCCTATTGGAATGACTCTTTGGAATGCCATCATGATCCGATGGACTACAACCATCTTAGCCCAATTCAGGTCTGCAAGAAGATTTCTGGAAATTGGATGCTCTATTGTGTTGCAAAGAAAAAGGAGAAAGAGATTGTTGATGCCAAGGTTAACAAAAAAGTGATCCAAATTGAGGATGAACCTGCTGGAAGGAAAAAGAAAGTTTACTGAAATAGAGAACTTGCCTACTAATGACAGAGCCAAGCTTAAGCATTGTAAGGGCTATTCAAAGATGACAATTGAGGAGCTTGTGGTGCTTGATGACCAACTATGGATCAAGCAAGTAGAAGACCACTTTAGGATTGAGGAGTTGGAGAAGAAGGTATCTGAGCTGGAGGAGAAGATTGCTCCAAAATAAGCAAGATCTGACACTTTTCTTGAACTAGTAATCAAGAAAGAAGATTCCAATGTTGCTGTTGAAACCACCCAGCAAGCAACAGAGAAAGAAACTCCAAGGAAGAGGAGGATCAATAATCCTTCAAACAAGAGGATGAGTAATCTTATTATTCCCCTCTCTCTATCTCTAATATGTATCTGTAACTTTCTCCTATGAAAGTTCACTAAAATGCCATGTGAAATAGAAAGTTTCTTTTTCTTATTCTCTAATTAGACTGCCTGTTCAGTTGTTGCTTTAGGGACAAAGCAAACTCTATGGGGATGAGGGTTGAGACTGCTTAAATATTGAAATTGGCTATAATTGTGTTATTCTTTACTTATGAAGATAACATGTTTGAACAATGTTGCTAGTTCTTGAGAAAATGGTGTTTTCATTGTGTTTTTTGAGTATGATTTTCTGTGACTGTGTTTTTTAAGCAATCTTATTCTGTTTTATGCTTTTATGTAAATTTGTCTTGTAAAATTTGGTTTGCAAAAATTTATCTTTCAAGTTTTTGAATAATTTGTTTTTGTGACAACTAGCAAAAGCTTTTAAGCCTACGGATGCATGTAATCTGTGAGTCTGGTTGCTTGATGTTAGGCTTACATCAAATAGTTTTAAGGAAGTGAACTAAGCACTCTAGGACTTTGAGAATTTAATTTGCATTTCAACTTTTTAGCTTATGTTAATGCAATTGCAAATTTTGAAACCCTTTTGCGAGGAATTGGGCTTGTTAGTTCTTCATTGTTAAACTATTTTCTTACTTGATTTCCCTGTTGAGTGGGCCTGCATATTTAACTTTAGCTAGAACTTGATTTGGTTAGTACTTGTCAGGACCGCATGATTGTTCAGATGCATAAGATGATTAAGGCATTAGGTTTTAACTTCTTTTTCCATCCAAAAAGCTACCCTATTTATGTTAATTTTCCATATTATAGATAAATCTCTTTTAAGATTAAGCCTATTTTTTTTTCAAACCCACAATATGTTAAATTTCCTTAACCTTTTTCATACTATGTTGTCCAAATCACCCAATAATTTACCAAAAAAATTTCAACTTTTCAAAATAAGTAAGTTTGTTGATCATTTTTAGTCTGCTAATCTTGTGTAATCTAATTAACTTTTTCAAGTTGTTTTCAAAGAATATCTATCTTCCAAAAGTTGTATCCTGCAATCTTCTTTGTCATTTCAAAGTTCAATAAAAATCTTCAGAATTCAAAAGTAGCTTAATTCTAAAAGTGATTATCTTGTTGTGAGCTTGCTGATTATTCCATGAAATCATTGATTCAAGCAAGCTGGTATGTGTTCTTTGATAATGTTATAACTGCTTGCTTTGATTGTCAACATGAAAAATGTTGTTCTTCATCTATTTGAGGTTGTGAAACACAAATCTTGGTGATCTCTAAATATTATTCCATTTTGTTAAAAAAAACTTCATTGCCCAAACCATTATTGAATAATGAAATCTGTATGATTGCTTGATATTATTCTATTGCTTGATATTCTTCTCGTACCTCAAATTCCACAAGCTAAGATTGCTTGATATCCTTGTGCTTTTCTGATTTATCATTCCTAGTCTTTAGGTTACATGAGTTTAGTATTCATACAATTGTTGAGGCTGCTTGCATTTTTATTCATTATTACATGTTCCTTTGGTAGTTCTTTTTTACCTAAATTATCCTTTTGACACACCCCCAACCCTAGCCTATGTTACAACCCTTCTGTAAAGACCTGTACATTAATTAACACAAGTGGTGGCGATGAAACTGATAATCAAGCTTATGGGCTAAGGTTGTTGTGTTAAGCTACTGAGTAAATTTCAAACACATACCCTAAACACCTTGAAGTGAATTGAGCAAAATCCTTTGGTGAGACTATTTGGTTTAACTACTTGCTATTTTGTTGAAGTGTGAAGTCTGATATCTTTGTCTTAGTTTGTTTCTAAAGCTAAATCAGGTTGTAGGGGTAGGTTTCTAATATCTTGCCTCCTTAATTTTTGTATTTTCCATATGATTATATTGTTATCTTAGGGTGAGAAAGTGAATACTGGTTGCTACCTTTCTTTTGTTGATTATGTTTTGTTGTTTTCTCTTTTATGTTTTCTTTCCGAGTTTTCTTAAATGTTTTTGCTTTTCTGTGTTGATTGCTTGAGGACAAGCAATGTTCAAGTATAGGGATATTTTGATAAGCGAATGACATACTAATTATTTTAGAGCACAATTAAATTTATTTGACATAATTTGGAGTTAAAATGAAGGGGAAATCGCTAAAAAGCTTGTTCTCAGGTTGTTAGATAGCTTTTGAAGGTTGTAGTCTAAAAATCAGAGCAATAGGCTTGAAACTGAGCTAAGATTGCTTGGTGGAAATCCATTTTGAATGGGCCTAGAACAGAGCCTAAATAGAAAGAGGAGGAAGATTTTTTTGAGCTGGAATTTACAACTTTACCCTTGCTTTTTAACTTGTGGTTGAAATTCGAGATACTTGTGTGGTTGACATTATTTTGGATTATTTTAGTAAATAGTATGAGATATTTTGAGTTGTCTAGCTTAATTTTTTGGGCACTATAAATAGCTTTGGACATTTTGGTAGTTTGGAGGAATTGAATGCTAGTAATAAATTCTCCTACCACTCTTTTGTAATTTATTAATATAATATTAGTATTATTTATTCAAATCCTATTTTGAAGACTGCTTGTTCGCTGTTTGTCATGAGGAATAAGCATCTCTTTAGCAGGCTTGAGCCAGTTTAGGCTAGCAGTAGTAAGTAACATTTCTTTCTTTTATTATGAGTAAAAATCTTAGATGATTGTTTAGTGATGCTATGTTTTTGGCCACTTGATGCTCAGAATTAAAAATGAGACCGAGAGGAGATTTATGAATATGAACATATCACTAAACACATGTGCATTATGAGACTGGAATGAGATTAGGCACATGCTAGGGGTTTTTATCTTAATTGATAAAATGCTTGCCTAAAATTTAATCCATGAAATGAATCTTATGAGGGAGTTGTTGGGATTTTTCACAGGAAATCAACCGATAAAGCAGAAATACGCGTTGATTTCCTCAAATCCGTGCCCAGGAGCAATTGATATGGAAATTGAAAACAACAAAACCAAAATGGAGAAAATAAGATTCTCACCAAAAAATCTCTTTAAGAGATAGCTGCAGAAATCGAATTCGACTTCCTCCACGTTCTCGTACACGAACGGCTATAGAACATGACCCATGCTAGCGAGAGGATAGGCCGGAATAGAGAGAAAAAGGCTGGAATTTTTTTGCTATGTTTTCCACTCATTGACCGAAAATATCTTCTAGGTTTTTAACCTAGATGGCCGAAATTCCTAAGGGAATTTTAGGCCCAACTTTCACCTTAATCTCATGTGGGTTTTTCTTCTCTTTTAAGCCCAAGTCCGATTTAATTCTCTGGGTCCAAATTAATTCCATATGTAATTTTAATCCAACATGTATGTCATTATATTATACCATATAATATATTACATACATTAAAATTAAAATTAATTTGACCAATTAATTTAAGGAATTAAATTAGACTATCATGAAATTAAATACATGTAAACCTATACATGTAAAATATTTCCACATAGGAAATAATCTTATAAATTAATTTATTGAATTAATTATAAGAAGCCCAATTCAAATATTAATCATATTATTTTGATCAATCCAATTGATCTATATAGTATAGTTAATATAATCCTCTCTCTCAAGTGCATATACTCCAAGTATACAGTTGATCCCTTTAGTTCGAGTTCAGACGTTCAATGTGTACGATCCTATAGGCCTGTCTTTATGTTGGCAGTGGGCCTTTGGCCCACAGATTGTAGGCCGACTCTAGCAAGCCACTGCAGGCCCCAATTAAGATGGAGTAGCAGTCCAACTGTAATCGTAACCCTCTAGTTTAGACTTGATATCGATGTCCAACACAGAGGCATAGATTGATCACCTTCTTTTGTGTCCAGACATTTACTTGATCCCGAATGAACTGATGCTCACAAATAAGTTCCAACTTGTTTGGGTGTGGCCACACTCTTAACAGTTGCATTCATCAAGAGACCGGTGATATCTTCTCAGCGGACTACTGAGTGACATTTCCTCCTGTATATCCATAGCATTTCCATGTTCACTGACAAACCCGAACCTACCCATACTTGGCACCCTGTTACAGGCCCTTTAGGCGTACACCAAAGTATGCCACTTCACATGCAGCACCATCATATGGTCAGGTCAAAGGATCCATACAAGTATTACATGAGAATCATTTGTGATACTTTACCATGTGGATTTCTCGTTTAGTGGATCTATCCAGTACCATGCCCCTTTTGCATGTACCCATTAACTTGGTTGACATCCCTTGTCCAATGACAGGTAAGAAACCGCCATACAACCAAGCTAATGATGGTCTTTGGTTCCATTCATTCCTATGACTGGAACAGACTACAGATCTCTTCATGGTCATATCATTTTCCCTAACCATGGTCTTACTGCCAAGTGCATGACACTTGTCAACATGGATATGGATATGTCCATTGGATATTCTATTTAAAACATAGCACAAGATATATAATAAATAGATTGATGCCTTTATTTAATGACACAAAATGTGTAATACATAAATCCAATAAATGTACAATACAAACACAAGGACTAATGCCTCGGGACTAGGGCACATCCAACAATCTCCCACTTGCACTAGTTCCAACTAGGCATGGGCCTAATCCCTATAGATCTAGTATGACCCTCGTGCTTGGGCTGAGCCAGCGCCTTAGTTAAAGGATCTACGAAATTATCCTCAGTGTCCACTCTATGTAACGAAATGTCACCCCTCTCGGCGATTTCTCGTATGTGGTGAAACTTCCAGAGCACGTGTTTCGTGTTCTTGTGTGACCGGGGCTCCTTAGCTTGTGCAACAGCCCCATTGTTGTCACAGAAGATATCAACTAAATCCTAGATAGTTCGTACTACTCCCAATTCAGTATTAAACTTCTTTATCCATACAGCTTCCTTAGCTGCATCGCACGCCACAATGTACTCAACTTCTGTAGTAGAGTCCACGATGGTCGGTTGCTTAGAGCTTTCGACTGGTACTCATCCTAGTCGGTCTGAAAGCTTGCATCAGTGTACCTAGTAACTGATAGCTCTTCCTGACCTCCATACACTAAGAAGCTATCCTTAGTCCGATTAAGGTACTTCAGGATTGCTTTGACAACCTTCCAGTGATCCTCGCCGGGATCCTGCTGGTATCGGCTCATCATACTTAGTGCAAAGGTTGTTGGTGTGCCCTAGTTCTTAGGGCATTGGATTCTTATATTTTGTATTATACATTAAGACTCATTGTATGAATACGTTATTTGTGTCACATTAATAAAGGCAATTAATTTATTTCATTTATATCTTATGCTATAATATGAGTAGAGTATCCATTGATTGATAATCATAAAACCTATCCCAGGTCTGTTCTAATCATGGGAATGAATAGAACCACAGACTTGTATATTCGATGACTGTATGGCAGTTCTTAACTAGCCATAATACTTGTATAGTTAGTCATGAATATAGGTACATGTCGTTGACATGGGACTGGATCGATCCGCATAAGAAAGCCACATGGTTGTCGCGTCATAGGTCTTTCTTGAGTAGGTCTCTTATGTCCTCAGACCAGATTTCATTATAATATCAATATGGAATCCGGTTCACTTTGACATACGCCTAACAGGTCTGTAAAAGGATGTTAAATACAGGTATGATTGGGTGGACCAGTGAACATGTTGATATTGATGATGAAATGATGGAATTGCCACTCGGGTAACACCGAGATGACATCATTGGCCACTTGATGAGTGGGACTGATAAGTGTATGGCTATACCCAAGTAAGTCGGTGCTTATTTGATTAATCAGTCAACTCAAGATCAAGAAATATAATAAACAAGAAAAGAGGATGACAGACACCATGCCTCTTGTTTATTCATATCGATATCATTAGGCAAAGGACACTATGAGATTACTACCGGGTGAGTGTCTTCTAAAGACTGATGCATCTCTGTCTTAATTGGGGCTGTAATGGTTTGCTAGAACCCACTTACAGTATGTGAGCCTTGGGCCTACTATCAACATAAAGACAGACCCATAGGATCGTGCACATAGATCAACTGAGCCGGAACTTATAGAAATTGTACATGTAATGTATATTGGAAGGAATGCGTTAATTAATTAGTTGACATTCGGTGTCAAGGCAATTAATTAACATTGGGTTGAAATTAATTTAATTAATAAGTTTACATAATGTAATTAATTAATTTATTAATTAATTGAATTACATAAAGTAAACAATTAATTAAATAATTTTCCTACGTAGGAAAATTAAATACATGTATTGTATTTACTTAAGTGTGATTTAATTTTATTTTGGGGTAGTTAAATTTAGCCAAATGGAATTAAATTACATAGTATATAATTTTTAATTAAAGTTTATTTAAGTAATTATAATCCTAGTGGGCTTGGGTTTAATTAACCTAATTAAAACCCAATTAGACAAGGTGTCTATATAAGGGCACACTTAAGGAATAAAACCCTAATTCAACCCTAATTAATTTTTGGAAATTTCAGCCACCAAGAGCAACTCCAAAACAGCCGAAAATCCTAGCATTAATCCTACATTCCTTTGCGTCTTCGGCTAGCACCGGTTCCCGCTCAATAGTTGGTCGTGCAACGGACTTTGGATATCGCAGTTTCAAGAAACGATTTTGCAGCAGTCTCTAGAAGAGACGAATCCGGTGAGTTAATCTCTCTTGATTCAAATTGGTTTTATTCTAATCAATGGTAATTGGACACGATAGGTGGATTCTAGGATATTTTAAACGGTGTATTTTCCACTGCGCCACGTTATTTTTCCAATGACAAATCCCAACAAAGGTGACATCAGGTCTCGTACATAGCATGGAGCACATGATTGATCCTATAGCCTCCTGGTAGGTTTTGGGTTCTTCCTCATCCCAGATGAGAAGAGTTTGATCATCGGTGACGAGGAAACCATACCTCTCCGGTTCCCGATGATCCCTACCAGACCTTCTAGGTCCTTGTGCGGCCTGGGTTGGTGCTTCCTCCTGTGGAAGATCCACCTGGGCCTCCGAGTTATCCTCTTCAGGAGCTTGTGGACCTTAAACTTCCCTGAGTTCAACATTGCTCCCACTGTCTTTCTTGGAAAGGAACTCCTTTTCTAGAAAGACCCCCTTCCTAGCCACGAACACCTTGTTCTCGGTGGGGTTGTAGAAGTAACACCCTTTGGTTTCCCTAGGGTAGCCCACAAACAGGCATTTATCAGTTTTGGGCTCCAGCTTGCCACTAGTCAATTTCTTGACATGTGCTTCGCATCCCCAAATCCTTAGGAAAGATACATTGGGCTCCCTGCCCGTCCATATCTGATATGGGGTCTTTTCCACTGCCTTAGTCGGAGTATTATTTAAGATAAGAGCTGCTGTCTTGAGGGTGTGTCCCCAGAAACTAATTGGGAGACAGGCTTGACTCATCATTGAGCGGACTATGTCCAACAAGGTCCTGTTCCTTCATTCGGACACCCCATTCCATTGTGGTGTTCCAGGAGGAGTGAGCTATGGAACAATTCCATGCTCTCTTAAATATGAGTCAAACTCTAGGCTCATATACTCACCACCTCAGTCCAACCGAAGGGTTTTCATATTTCTGCCTAGCTGGTTCTGTACCTCGTTCCTAAATTCCTTGAACCAATCAAGGGTCTAGACTTGTGTTTCATCAGATAGACATAGCCATATCTGCTGAAACCGTCCGTAAACGTGATGAAGTACAGGTGCCCACCTCTGGTAGCTGCGCTCATAGGTCCACATACATCTGAATGTATTAGGTCCAATAAGCCAATGGCCCTTTCAGCCTTCTTGCTAAAAGGCGCCTTAGTCATCTTGCCTTGTAAACATGATTCGCATGTGTCAATTGACTCCAAGTCAAATGACCCTAAGACTCCAGCTTTGTGAAGTCTAGCTATGCGCTTCTTGTTTATGTGGCCAAGACGACAATGCCATAGGTAGACAAGATTAAGTTCATTGGGCTTAACCCTTTTTGTGTTTATGTTATAGACATGATTGATTTCGTTTAAGTCCAGGATATACAGGCCATTATTTTATAGAGCGTCTCCATAAAATAATCCCTCTCTAGATATGGAAATTCTACCATTAGAAATAGTAAAATAAAATCCAGAAATATCCAACATAGAAACTGAAATAATATTCCTGCACATAGCAGGTACAAAATAACATTGTTCTAAAATTAAAACCAATCCACTAGGCATCACAAGGTTGTATTCACAGCAATCCTTGCTCCATTTCTGACCCGCAAGTCCACCTCTCCCGACCCCAGTGACCTTCTGTTCTTAAGTCCCTGCACATTGCAACAAATGTGAGAACCACATCCAGTATCCAATACCCAGGATGTTGAAATAGTAGAGTTAATGTCTATAAAATAAATACCTGAAGAGGATGCACCTTGGCCCTTCTTTGCTCTCCCATCAGCTTGGGACACGATCTCTTCCAATGGCCCGCCTGTCTACACCCGAAACAGACATCTTCAAGACCTGCCTTCTGCTGGGCCTTGGGTTGGGCTCTGGCCTTCTTAGCCTTGGCCTTTTCCTTGGCCTTACCCTTGGCAACAGGAGGGTTCCCCTTGTTGACCAGCAGCACCGGTGGAGTCTTTTTGATCGACTGCTCAGTAAGCTTAAGCATCCCATGCAGCTCACTAACAATGCGGTTCTTCCCTTGCATGTTGTAGTTCAGGATGAACCGATCATAAGAATCCAGCAAGGATGCTAGGATTGTCTCCACCGCCAACTCCTGAGAGATGGGCGATCCGAGACGGGCTAAAGTGTCCAAATGGCCCTTCATCTTGAGCACGTGTACGCACACAGATGTCCCAGCCCCCATCTTACAGGAGTGGAATGCCTTGTTGGTCAGGTACCTTTCCTGACGAGCTTGCTCCTGAAACATCTCATTTAGAGTTGTTATCATAGCAAAGGCTTGATGGTCCATAAACTGTTTTTGCAGTTCGGGGACCATGCAGGCCAACATTAGGCATGTCACATCCTTATTATCCTTGACATGCACCTCGTATTCCTCCAGCTGGGCAGCCGGTGGATTACGTCCTTAAGGCACAGTCTGTACAGGCCTCTCCAGCACATACTCTTTGGACTCCTGTCTTAGAACTATTCTCAAGTTCCTAGACTAGTCCAAAAAGTTAGGACCGGAAAGCTTGTCCCTTTTAAGAATCGATCGCAGTGATAAGGTATTGTTGTTTGCCATTTAGAGTTTCTACACAGAAAAACATTTAGAGTGCTAATAAAGGACTTTTACTTTGTTATTCCCATATGAAATTAATAATGAATCAAGTTATTGATTAAACTGAGTTGTTGGGCTCATGGGCCGAGATCCATATTTCATCAAGATATAGCCAGACGAGGGCCTGGTACAACTATATCCTAACTATTTAGGTAGGAAGGCCGTCCAATCCCAACCTAGGGACTCTCGGTTTGATGGGCTTGTTGGCACTTACCCATCTGTGCTTAGGGCCAGGAGAATCCTACTACCCATGCTAAGTCAAAATCTCCATTCAAGTGTTAGAGTATCCCATACCCTAACCCAATACAAAGTGACAATACTCCAGTGTATCCTACGAGGGCATGGTCTACAACTGGCCTATTCCCACTTTGAGCCGGTTTTGAATGAGGGAAGCACTTTTAAGCGACTTAGTAATTTCATTTGGTTATTAGATTCAATTAACAACAGCTTGCATACATAAGGCGGGTGAAATGCGGTTGGATCATACATTCATACATACATATAAAAATAAAACATAATTAAATAAATAAGTAAAATGGACTGCTATGGGCCTTTATTACATCTTAATATTATTCTAGTAAACCTATACTAGAAAACAATATCAGGTGGGCTTCCATCTCCTTCCTTCTGGGCTTGCACCTTCACTTGGGCTCACCACTCCATGGGCTTCTTCTTTTACAAATTTTATAATAATTGAATAAAATAAAATTACATTAAAAAGAAAACGACACGCATGCCGTATTTATCCAAAAAAGAAAATACAACCCATCTTGAATAAGGCCCAATAGCATCCAATCATACAAAATATTTAATCACCCATATGCATCCAATACATATAATTCATAAGCATATTATAATGCATGATTTAAGCGCATTTCAATTATGTCCAAGTCATTATATTGAAATCGCCAATTTTGGCCCACCATGGTTCTAACCCTTAACAGGCTTTGGGCCTCCAGCCCAGGCAGTCGAACTGCTCCCACTGGAATTGGGAAACCATGGGTCCAATTCAGCCGTCCAAGTAATTGTGCCAAAATTACCCGAACCAATTTCAATTAACCATATTAATTTCCAAAATTAATATCATATGAATAAAATAAAATTTCATTCAAGAAACCACACGCATTTAAATTACATAAATTTAAACACACGAATTTTAAAACCAATTAAAATTTAAAAACTGGACCTTAGGCCCAAAAACCCGCCAAATCCAAAAACACTAGGCCCGGTCCGCTGCGGCTAGGGCAACCAAGTTGCCCTAGCAGTAGCAGCCGCTGCTAGGGGCAGCAGCAGGCAGCCACCGGCGGCGATTCCGCCGCCTGCAGCCTCGCACCCCGGGAACAGCCAGATTTTTTTTTTAACAGAAAAAATATATATATTAAAATACATCATGGCATCCAACAACAGGAAATTCACCGAGAATTCCAAAACATACAATTAAATTAAACAAACACAAACCAATATGCATATTCAATTTCAATTGTATGAAAATCAAATGGGAAAAATCTTAAACCCAAACCAAGAACCCCAATAAAAAATCTCCAATTTTAAAACATGTGATTCAACCAAACTTAACAATTTCCACGGATCAAAAGCCTGCTCTGATACTACTGTTGGGATTTTTAACCGGAAATCACCCGATAAAAGCAAAAGAACACGATGATTTCCTCAAATCCGTGCCCAGGAGCAATTGAAATGGAAATTGTAAAAAAAAAAATTTAATAGAGAGAGATAAATCTCTCACCCGGAATATCTGGATGCAGACTGCAGGAATCAATATTGAATCCCTCCTCGTTCATGTACACGAACGCCTAACGAACACCACCCGTGCTAGCGTCGGAAAACACGAACTCTGGAGAGGAGGAAGAGACAAATTTCGGCTATCTTTGTGTGTCTCCCTCTTGGCCAAAATTCCTAGGGTTATTTTAACCCTAGGTGGGCTGAAATTCCCTAGAGGAATTTTGGTCCAACCTGGCTCCTTATTTATGTGGGCTTCCTTCTTTTAATTCAGGCCCAATCTTATTTTAATTAATCTGGTTTAAATTAATTTCAAGCCCAACTTTAATATACCCATGTATTTAATATATTACACCAAGTAATATATTATTTACATTTAAATTAAAATTAGTTTGACCAATTAATTTAATCCATCAAATTAAAATTGGATCTTCACAAAATAAAATCATATGTAAACCTATACATATGAATATTTCCACCTAGGAAATAATCTCATAATTAATCCAATTAATTATGAAGAGCCAATGAAATATATTAATTTTATTATTAGGATCATTCCAATTGATCTTTATGATATAATTAATATATATACCTCTCTCTCCAGAGTGTATACTCCAAGCATACATGTGATTCCTTAAGTCGGTGTTCAGTCGCTCAATGTGTACGATCCCATGGGCCTATCTTTATGCTGGCATTGGTCCTTTGGCCCACAGACTGTAGTTGGGCTCTAGCAAGCCACTGCAGCCCCCAATTAAGATGGAGATGGCAGTCAAACTGTTATCATAACCCTGTAGTTTAAACTTGTACATCCCATGTCATTGATATCTGTGTCCAACACGGAGGCATGGATTGATCACCCTCTTTTGTGTCTGGACATTAACTTGATCCTGAATGCACTGAAGCTCACAAACAAGTTCCCACTTGTTTGGGTGTGGCCACACTCTTATCAGTCGCATTCATCAAGAGGCCGATGATATCTTCCCAGTGGACTACTGAGTGACAAGTCCCTTCTGCATATTCATAGCATTACCATGCTAAGTGACATACCCGAAAGTACCCATACTTGGCACCCTATTATAGGCCCTTTAGGCGTACCCTTAAGTATGCGACCTCACATGCAACACCATTATATGGTCAGGTCAAAAGATCCATACAAGTACTACACGAGAATCACTTGTGATACTTTACCATGTGGATTTCTCGTTTAGTGGATCTATCCAATACCATGCCCCTTATGCATGTACCCATTAACTTGGTTGACATTCCATGTCCAATGACCGGTAAGACACTGCCATATAACCAGGTTAATGATAGTCTCTTGTTTCATTCATTTCCATGACTGGAACAGACTACGGATCTATTTATGGTCATATCGTTTACCCTATCCATGGTCTTACTGCCAAGTGCATGACACTGGTCATCATGGATATGGATATGTCCATTAGATACTTCATTTAATATATTGCACAAGATAAATATAATAAATGAATTAATGCCTTTATTAATAACACAAATAAGTATAATACATGAATCCAATTAATGTATGATACAAATACAAGGACCAATGCCTTGGGACTAGGGCATATCCAACATCCGGTTCATCCCTTGCATATTATAGTTCAGGATGAACTGATCGTAAGAATCTGGTAAGGATGCCAGGATTGTGTCCACCGCCAACTCCTGTGAGATAGGCAATCTGAGACGAGCTAAAGTATCCAGATAGCTCTTCATCTTGACCATGTATGCGCTCATAGATGTCCCAGCCCCCATCTTACAAGAGTGGAATGCCTTATTGGTCAGGTGCCTTTCCTGACGAGCTTGCTCTTGAAACATCTCATTTAGAGTTGTTATCACAGCATAGGCTTGATGGTCCATGTACTGCTTTTACAGCTCAGGGACCATACACACCAACATAAGGCATGTCACATCCCGATTATCTTTCACATGCACCTCGTATTCCTCCAGCTGGGCAGCTGGTGGATTACATCCTGCAGGTGCAGCTGGTACAGTCCTTTCCAGCACATACTCCTTTGACTCTTCTCTTAGAACTATCTTTAGGTTCCTAGACCAATCTAGGAAGTTTGGGCCTGAAAGCTTGTCCCTCTCCAGGATAGATCACAGTGAAAGTGAGTTGTTTGTTGCCATTGATTACTACACTAGAAAAATTATAAGAGTGTTAATAGAGGGCTTTATCTTGTTTCCCATATTTAATTAATAATGAATCAGGTTATTAATTAACTCAAGTTGTTAGGCTTATGGGCCGAGATCCATATTTCACTAAGATATAGTCAGACGAGGGCCTGGAAAAACTATACCCTAATTATTTATGTAGGAACGCCGTCCAATCCCAACCTAGGGACTCTCAGTTTGATTGGCTTGTTGGCACTTACCCATCTGTGCTTAGGGCCAGGAGAATCCTACTACCCACACTAAGTCAAAACCTTCATCCAAGTGTTAGAGTAACTAATACTCCAACCCAATACAAAATGACGATACTCCAGTGCATCCAGCGAGGGCATGGTCTACAACTGGCCTATCCCCACTGCAAGTCGATTTTGAATGAGGGAAGCACTTTTAAACGATTTAGTAATTTCTATTTGGTTATTAGATTCATTTTAATAACGACTGAGATGCACAGGCAGGTGAAACTGGGTTTAGGTCATACATTCATACATGTAAATAAATATAAAGCATAATTAAATAAGTAAAATGAATTGCTATAGGTCTATATTACAACCTAATATAATTCTAGTAAACCTATACTAGAAAATACATCATGTCCTTTTCCTCTCTACTGAGCTCGCCTCTCCACTGGGCTCACCTCTCCACTGGGCTTCTTTACAAATTTTACAATAAATAAATAAAATAAAATTACATTAAAAAGAAAACGGCGCGCATGTCGTATTTACCCAAAAAGAAAAATTACAACCCAACTCGAATAAAGCCTAATAGCATCCATACATACATTTAATCATACAAAATGCATCCAATACATCAATTTATAAACATGTTATAATGCATGAATTTAAGCCCATTTCAATTATTTCCAAAGCCATTATTTTGAAATTGCCAATTTTGGCCCATCATGGTTCTAGCCCTTAACGGGCTTTGGGCCTCCAGCCCAGGCAGATAACTGCTCCTACTAGAATTGGGAAACCATGAGTCCATATCAGCCTCCCTGGTAATTATGCCAAAATAACCCGAACCAATTTCAATTAAACCATATTAATTTCCAAAATTAATATCTCATGAATAAAATTAAAATTTCATTCAAGAAACCATGTGCATTTAAATAACAAAATTTAAACACACAAAATCTTAAAACCCATTAAAATTTCAAAACTAGGCCCTGGGCCGAAACCCACCAAATCCAAAAGTGAGCCCGGCCTGCTACTAGGGGCAGCAGCAGCAGGCAGCTGCTGTTGCCTGTGGAGCCCAACGCCTTAGGCAGCGGCTGTTTCTGCTGCTGCGGCGGCTGCCAGCGGTGATTCCGCCTCCGGCAGCCCCATATCCACAGAAACAGCCCGTGATTTTCAACAAAATAAAAAAAAATTGCAGCAGAGAAATATATCACAACCAATCAATCGCAAATTAAACCATGAACATAACCTAAATTAATTTTCAATTGGAAAAACAATGGGGAAAATCTCAAAACCCCAAACCAAATAATCCCAAATAAAATCATCCATTTTAAAACCAAGGGATTCAACCAAGTTTAACAGTTTCCATGGATCAAAAGCCCGCTCTGATACCACTGTTGGGATTTTTCACCGGAAATCAACCGATAAAGCGGAAATACGTGCCCAGGAGCAATTGATATGGAAATTGAAAACAACAAAACCAAAATGGAGAAAATAAGATTCTCACCAGAAAATCTCTTTAAGAGATGGCTGCAGAAATCGAATCCGACTTCCTCCACGTTCCCGTACATGAACGGCTATAGAACACGACCCGTGCTAGCGAGAGGATCGGCCGGAATAGAGAGAAAAAGGCTGGAATTTTCTGCTGTGTTTTCCACTCATTGGCCGAAAATATCTTCTAGGTTTTTAACCTAGATGGCTGAAATTCCTAAGGGAATTTTAGGCCCAATTTTCACCTTAATCTCATGTGGGCTTTTCTTCTCTTTTAGCCCAAGTCCGATTTAATTCTCTGGGTCCAAACTAATTCCATATGTAATTTTAATCCAACATGTATGTCATTATATTATACCATATAATATATTACATACATTTAAATTAAAATTAATTTGACCAATTAATATAACCAAGGAAATAAATTAGACTATCATGAAATTAAATACATGTAAACCTATACATGTAAAATATTTCCACCTAGGAATAATCTTATAAATTAATTTATTGAATTAATTATAAGAAGGCCAATTCAAATATTAATCATATTATTTTGATCAATCAAATTGATCTATATAGTATAGTTAATATAATCCTCTCTCTGAGGTGTGTATACTCCAAGTATATAGTTGATCCCTTTAGTTCGAGTTCAGACGTTGAATGTGTACGATCCTATAGGCTTGTCTTTATGTTGGCAGTGGGCCTTTGGCCCACAGATTGCAGGCGGACTCTAGCAAGCCAATGCAGCCCCTAATTAAGATGGAGTAGTAGTCCAACTGTAATCGTAACCCTCTAGTTTAAACTTGATATCGGTGTCCAACACAGAGGCATAGATTGATCACCCTCTTTTGTGTCCGGACATTTACTTGATCCCAAATGAACTGATGCTCACAAACAAGTTCCAACTTGTTTGGATGTGGCCACACTCTTATCAGTTGCATTCATCAAGAGGCGGGTGATATCTTCTCAGTGGACTACTGATTACATTCCCTTCTGTATATCCATAGCATTGCCATGTTCACTGACAAACCCGAACCTACCCATACTTGGCACCCTGTTACAGGCCCTTTAGGCATACACCAAAGTATGCCACTTCACATGCAGCACCATCATATGGTCAGGTCAAAGGATCCATACAAGTACTACATGAGAATCATTTGTGATACTTTACCATGTGGATTTCTCGTTTAGTGGATCTATCCAGGACCATGCCCTTTTTGCATCTACCCATTAACTTGGTTGACATCCCATGTCCAATGATGGGTAAGACACCGCCATACAACCAGGCTAATGATAGTCTTTGGTTTCATTCATTCCTATGACTAGAATAGACTACAGATCTCTTTATGGTCATATCATTTTCCCTATCCATGGTCTTACTACCAAGTGCATGACACTTGTCAACATGGATTTGGATGTGTCCATTGGATACTCTATTTAAAACATAGCACAATATATATAATAAATAGGTTGATGCCTTTATTTAATGACACAAAATGTATAATACATAAATCCAATAAATATACAATACAAATACAAGGACCAATACCTCGGGACTAAGGCACATCCAACAAGAGAGATCTAAGTAGGAGTAGTTTCATAAAATCCAAGTAAGAGAGAGATCTAAGCTTGGTGACTTGAAGGGGAAGATACCTTAGTTCAATGTTCTTAACTTATAATTTAGAGAGAGTTACTAAACCTGCTTGGTCTTGCTAGACAAGTCTGTGTGTATTTATTTATTGTTATCTTCTTATTCTGTTTTAAGCAATCTTGACCACTTGTTGACTGTTTATTTTATGTTCTTAGTCTTAGTTGATTTTACATTATTTCTTTTATCAAATCATTGAAGGAAATTAGATCTACCATTTGCTAAGAAATTTAAGGTTGTTTACCATTAATCCATGAGGAAACGATACTTGATCTTGTCTAAGTACTACCACATGACCTAATGCACTTGTTAGTGTCCATTTAGTGGGCAACAATAGTATGATACATGATTAATAATACAATTATACCTCTTGAATATAAACAATCTTATAAACTAAAATATTCAATGTATAGTAACTAACAAATATTGAAGGGGTATAACAATTTGAATTTACAATTATTTAGGCAAAGCCAACAACAAGAGATTCAGAAAAGAGTAATCACCTAACTTGGACATTGAATTGCAGAAATGAAAGCTTCACTACTTAAGGTCAAGTGGCCAAGCCTTTGAAATACTTTTCTAGATTATATTATAGGGAAGAACAGCAACACTCCAAGTTAAATCCACTAATTAATTTTCAATTCGTGCTATGTATATTATCCATTATAACAAGCTTGTATAATCACAAATCACAGCACATACTACACCAAGTTTGCAATTCACATCATTCCCAAGTCAAACTCATATTTATTTCATTGTAATTTCATGAAATTAAAATATCAAAACCCTAGCTAATTTAATTGGAGGTCTAACCTCGCTTCAATGTTTCCCTTCCAATAAAACAGTGAAATATTTTCCCAAAATTTCCACTGTTCAAAATGAAGACACAGATACTAGAAAAACACTTCTCAAATTTAACAACAATCCAATGGTCAAAACTTCGACAAATATCAAAAGAATGTAGTTGGGCGGATGGAGATAGCGACATCTACCATTCTGGGCAGAAAAATAATTTTAAGACCTCCAACAACGATCTCCACTATTCAAAAGGAAGACACAGATTTTAGAAAAATGCTACTCAAATTTCATGGCGATCCAACAGTTAAACTTTGGAAACTTTAAAATAGACTTATTACTCTTATTTGCATTCTTATTCATAACGAAAAAAAGGACGAGAGGGAGGTGACGATGCTAGCAAAAGATGTAGATCTGATTTGCGGTGGTGATGATGGAGAAGATAGGGAGATGCCGGTGGTAGAGGCGTCAGCGACGGAAGTGGAAGCGGAGGAGAAGGCAGCAGAAACCGCACATTCCGTTTCTTAGTGGTAGAAAACCCCAAAAATGGGTATAACATATATTAAGTTATAAATAAAAGTGTAATAACAAAAAGTTAGAAATGAAAATAAAAATATTAGGGGTGAAAGGAGAAAAAAAAAGTTGAAAGTTGTATAGTTTTGTATAACATTAAAATAAAGTAGGACATAGTCCCACTAGCCCCAAGTTTCAGGGGACCAATACCTAAAAAGGTTTACCCAAACCCAGACCAGCCTACGGTTAAAATTTTTTTGGGCTCAGACTAGGCTACAAATCTAAATCTCAGGCCCAACCTACCCCATCCACATTAGTAAAAATTTCTCGGGTTCGGGCTCGGGCTGGCATAATCCATCCTATTTGTTACTCATTTATTAAAAAGGGCGAGTTGGACTAGCTCGTTGGATTTTATCCAATCCTAGCCCATACACGTGCGGGCTTCAATGGGTTCGGGTTCGCTTGGGCAAAAATAAAAAATTATATTACCAAGTCCACCCCATGCTTCACGGGCTTAGGCAGACTGGCGGACTCCCGGACCCATGAAGAGGGATAGCCTCAGGTACAAGAGAATTCTCTTTTGGTAAGCTTTGAAAAGGATAACTTCATTCTCTCCTCCAACTTAGTCTCTCTGTGCATCTCTATGTTCATTATACTAAATTTACTAATTCAATCATCTGGGTGTTCACAGCAAATCCAACCATACTTCACGGGGGCAAGTTAAGACCCTATTTTCTAGTGTGTTAACATTTTCAAATTGCCAAACATGTGGATTCTCTCTTAAATTACATAATAATTACATGTACTCCTAAAATACCAGATTTTGTTATTCCGAAACGATACAAGGAAATAACGAGTTAAGGCAAAACTAATTCTCTTAAATGCCATAAATCTCGCGATTAGATATATAAGGCAATAAAATCGCTTGTATCGGTGACACTTGGTAATACCAGTACTATCAGAAAATAAAATCACGCAATTACTGCTATAAGCTAATAAAATCATGAATTATTGATTTTTTTTTTATTTTAAATTATCGAAATTATGTAAGAGAATAAGGCAATAAAATCAATTATCATAAACATCATAAATCACGCCATTAGTGTTACAAGATAATAAAATTAATTTTTTTAAATATAAAAGATTTCATTATTTTGGTGAAACTTTAATGAAAATAATATTAATATATTTGTATCATCCAGGTGACACCTTGATAATACAACTGATCAAAAACACATAAAATAAAGAAAAACGTATAAAACACACAAAGAAGAAAGAAAAAAAAAAAGTAAATAAACAGATAAAACAAAGTAAAATGTAGAAAAAAAAAAAGATGAAAAACCCAAAAACTAAGAAAAAATTGAAAGAACCTTCAAAAAAAAAAAAAAAAAAAAAAAAAAGAAAAAAAACATAGAAAACGCAATCATTATGATAAAATGGGACGGGAAAAATGATATAACAAAGAATAAAATATTTTGGGAAAAAAATCTGAATTTGAGAAATGAAAGTTAAAACATGTGAGATGAGAAGAATGTAAGATATGACTAGAAAAAATCCTTAAAACATGACATTTTTATAATGTCCTTTCAACAAACATGCTTTAATTTATGTCCAATTTGTTTCTCAACAAATGCTAAAATATCCAACCTTCTTTCAATTTAGGATAAAGTGCACCGATAGTTACTGAAGTTTAAGTATTATGCGTTCATAGTTACTAAAGTCACTCTCGTCCTAATTTACCAAAATTTAACACTGAAATGATAACGTAGTAAGTCTATACCAAGTCTGACCCACTAACGTGATACTACGTCAGCTCCAATCAATTTTGAATTTCAATGTTATTTTATCTTTTTCATACTGGGCTGTATATATGAGTGTTACTATCAGACTTAGTATTGACTTACAACGCCATCATTTCAATGCTAGATTTCAACAAATTAGAATGAGAAAATTATTTAATTTTATTGATACAAGTTAAATATTAGCGACCTTCGACGAACAAACATACTCCAAACTTCAATCGCCATCCGTACAATTCACTCTTTAATTTGACACACCACCCCTCTTTATAACATGTTATGTTATATTTGCGTCCATTAACCATGGATGACTCAAACAGGCATATGGGGGGAAAAATCACTGTTAGAAATATTTTGCCTTCCACAGAAAATTGGAAACTGCTCAGTTAAAAAATTTTGTTTCTATGCACAACTATTCTCTAAAATTCTGAATAAGATTACAGTAGAAGACATTCCAATTTGCTGGAGAAAGAAAAAGAAGAAATAAATACAGATGGTAACAAAATACAATAGGCCTCGGGGCAAAGCTAACTAGCTGGATGATGCAGCTTATGAAATCAAGTATTGCTTCAATTGTTTGGTCCTCTTCTTGTTCTTCAGTTTCCGAAACGCACTTGATTCTATTTGTCTAACTCGTTCCCTGCTGACACCTATCATTTCTCCAATCTCTTGTAATGTTTTCATTCTTCCGTCTTCCAATCCGAATCTCCATCTGATCACTTGATTCTCTCTTGGACTCAGACTGTCCAGCACTTTCTCCAAATCTTGTTTCATAAACTGCTTCATTAGCAGATCTTCTGCTGTTTCCGCATCCGGGTCTGCAATTACCTCCTGGAAATAAAGTGCAAAGCAGAAAGAAGTATTAATTTGGAATAAGCTATTGAGGTATAAAGAAGTATTAATTTGGAATAAGCTATTGAGGTATACTGAAAGCACATAACTACGGAGCATAAGACAGACAGACAGACCGAAGGTTTAAGATCCATATTAAGCCCGATCTTCTGATCGAGGGATCTCGGAGCTTTTGGAGTTAGTAACACGGCACTAAGCCTCTTCATTGAAAGTCCAGCTGCCTCTGCAACTTCTTCATCATCAGGATGTTTTCCATTTTCGCTGTACAATTGCTTTCTAGCTTCCTTCACTCTGTAAGTTGCCTCAACCATATGAAACTGCACATCCAAAACAATACATGCAAAATGTATCACCATATGTAACTTTATCCAAGAGAATTCAGGGCAAAACAAGATATCGAGGAAAACTTACTGGTAAGCGAATTGTCCGAGATTGATCAGAGAGAGACTTCCGTACTGCCTGTTTAATCCACCAATGAGCATAGGTTGAGAATTTGAAACCTTTTGAAGCATCAAACTTCTCTGCACCTCTTACAAGTCCACGGCACCCTTCCTATGAGTCGCATGTATATTTCAGATAACATAAAAATCTCAGGACTCCTCATTTCTTAATAAATTCATCTTTTTTGGAAAATGAAAATCTCAAATCGTTTGGCCACAAGAACATACCTGAACAAGATCCTGGAGATTCATTCCAGCTCCCTGATAATTTTTAGCAATTGAAATTACAAGTCGAATGTTAGATTTTATCATTTTGTCTTTGCAAAGTCTACCATAGTTTAAACGCTTCCTTAAAGTTCTCTGATCAATTCCAGCAGCAGCAGCCCACTGTATAAAGGAAGGCTCACTTCCACAGCGCTCTACAAGCTCCTCATGCAGCCTTTCAAGTTTTAATAGGTCCTGAATTACATCATGAAACGAGAATATATACATAATTTGAGAAATTGGAGTGGAAAACTGAACAATACAAATGACAAGTCAACTTTTTGTTTTTTTTATTTTTTTTTAAAAGAAACAAGGCAAAAATCTCTTTTTCTTGCTTCTCAAAATATGGTATCTAATTCAAGACAGAAAATCTTCAAATACTAATACTATACAACTTATTGCTGATGTAAAAATAGCCAAAATGACAGTTTTTCAATGCTTGTCATTTAATCATAGTTTTTCTTATTATGGGCAGTCTTTCCAATATAACCCTATGAAACTTCAAAATAGAAAAGGAGCCATGCAAGAATTACAAGGCTTCCTTATATAAAGGGGAAAAATTTAAGACAAAAAGACTTCCAATTCTGAAGACCTTTGAGAGAGAATGATGGTTATTATTATTAATCTTACACGCTAAAAGATGACATAAAATATTTCTAGTCATATGTTAATAGACATGCAACAAAGTTAACTTCCCTAATTGAATGTCAAAAGATGCATTACAGTAAAGTTCTCTCACATGCATCTGGCATCTGTTACTTCCCCTCAATGTGTATTCTTTTCACCTTTGGCTGATATCAGCTATTCAAAATTTGGTGGACCTTAGTCTTTAAACAACCAAAGTTAAACCAATTATTTTAGCCTTAAGAAGGATTTCTTTTTATAAAAACCTATTTTTAGCAGCTATGATCTATGTTAACCATAAGAAGAGTTAAAAGGAAAGTCTGGACAAGGGAATAAACTCCCTAAATTTTAAAGGGCTCAGTTCGCAATCAACCCTAACACAGAACAAAAAGGACGAAACGTTTCCTTCGGCAACATTGGCATTTTTAAGGTTGTAAAATACCTGTATTCCTTGAGACAATTCCAGTTCTTCATTACCAGTAAGAAGCCTAGATGAGCTGGTCGTCCCTCTCAAGTAACGCAATGGATCAGAGTAATCCACTTCCTGTAAAGAGCCACGCTTTTTCTTGCTGGTAGAACCAGACTTCACTGAGATGACATTAGAAGCAACCTTTTCAGCTGCTCTTACTCGTTTAGCTTTTCTTTCAGTTTGTCGACTTGATCTCACAGCTATGCCTTCAGAAAGTTGCTTCTGCAGAAGTTCAAGCTCTTCATGTGTTGGCTCCAAATAATCAGATTCTTTTATGGCATTTCCCAAGGAAGATTCTTCTCTTAGTTCAGTTTCAGTAGACACCGATTCTCCTATAATACTGGCTCGTTCCGTTTCTGTGAACTGAAGCCATCCAGACAAAATGCTATTACTTGTGGATGAAACTGCATTTTCTGTTTCAGTAGAAGGGATGCTTTTCACCAAAAGAGCTGCATCCCTAGCAACCTTGACAGCAGCTCTAGCAAGAGCAACTGCTTCAGCAGCGGCTGCAGCAATAACAGCCTCGTCACTTGTAATAAGTGTTTCTGTTGCTAAAGTTGACCCAAATGTGGCCTGCAATAAAACCACAAACAATATTATAGTTACCTTATCAATCATAATTGTTAATGAATTTGATGAGAAACACAATATTCACAGCAAAAAATAAGAATAAGAAACAGTTCCAAAGTTTGGTCGGAAGATTTTGTGCAGGATAAACAGAAAAGGAAGATTACAAATAATAAAAATGAAGAAAAAATGAATTTCGTAGAAAATCTACGAAGAATAATAAATAAAATGCATCAGTTCAGTTAGCAATAAAAAATGAGAAGAAATAGGTGATATCATTGTGACAATCAAGATCCAAGTTTGAATACAGTTGTCAAGGCAAGATGATTGAGTACTTAATGGTACATGGCAAACATAGAGGAAAAATTAACAATACTAATTTAAGAAAAAAAAAATAGAAGTAAATTCATTTCAGAAGACAGTTGCCCATCATGATCCTCCAATAAAACATATAACCATTTTGGTTCTTTTTACTGACGTGCAAGTGATGAATCAGCATCAAGGAAGGGTCAGCATTCTTATGTACACAATTAAAATATTTTCCATTAGGTTGAGTGAACCAAAAATGAAAACAATTGCACACATTTACAGATTTTAGCCAGTTATTGTAATTTTATGAATTGATACCCGTCCTTTTGCGTTAATAAACTTTAGCCATCTCCACTCAAAATAAATAGAAAATAGGGTAATGACCAGTAAAATGTACCTACTTAATCAATATCAGGTTTTTCTTTTTTCTTTTTCTTTTTTTTTTTAAATTTCATCCATTAGTACTTACAATTTTCACTTATATGATACTTATTGGATTAATTTTTATTTTCACATATATTCATATGAAATTGCCAAAAGTAATATTGATGAAGTAGAATTCATTAAAATTGATTGTTTGGATTAACATTTAGGCTATTTTGCTCTCAAATGCATGAAATTGATACCATACTAAAAGCTTTGGCTACAAATGCATAAAATTACTATACTAAATTTTGCAGAAACGCTCATATTTTCTTTTTCATCAGTAGGTCTTTAAACTACGTCCAAAAGAATAAAACCTCACCTCCTTGGGAGGACCAATTGTCCCAACATAAGTCCATGGATTGTTTGCAACTGAATCTGAATGAGCTTCAAAGGAGGGTAATCTCAACCTCTCCAGATCTAGCACTGTAGTTGATGTTGATGGCGAACTAGTGGACAAAATGCATTGTGTTCGAAAACAGACTGGCTCTCTACTCTTTGCTTCTGATTTCAACAAAGCAATCGCAGTAAAGATCATGCTCATTAAACATATGACCAATATTCTAAACAACATCAGCCGGTAAAACTCAGAAGTAAATGGACTGCATTCATTACTATTGAATTAAGGCCTCAGTGACAACAATTTGAACATGTTATGTTATGCAATTAAACAAAATCAAAATCTCCTCCCACATCTTTCCCATAAATATACTATCAAATTATCATAACAGATGTAGAGGGAACAAAGCCTTAGGTATCTAAATTACGGTATTCTTTATTGCATATATATTCCATCAGAGTACCAAAAACAGTATCAAAAAGTTAGCTAGCATTAATTACTAACGTTTTTATTTTTCTGAACATATAAGATATAGACAAATATCTAGGAATCCTGTATGCAGTTGTCTAGTGAGTTATATAGTGATTTTATTTTTGCAGATTGCAGTTGTCTTGGGATCCTTTCTATAGTCTTCTTTCTCTCCCTAAAAATAAAAATCCCTTTTCTATATATTCATAAATCACAATCCAAAAAACTCTACCATCAAGGCAAAACTTCAAAGGTTTATTTCGAGTTCCAATTTCTACCATTCTTCATGCCCTGGGAAAAGTCAGTCGCAGAAATTGGTCAGGACTACAGGTATGCTAGCTGTAAAAAGGAGTAACCAGAACAATGGAGCCCAGGGGCAAGGAGCACATATTGCCAAAAAGGAAAATCAATAATAAGTTTCTCATTGCAGAACAACAAAGAATTTGTCCAACTTGCTTAAGAAAGAGATATGAGAATGGCAGTTCAACAAAAGAAACATCGTAAGACATTCTATTTGATGCTAGTAAAGCTGCTATAGCCATGGCAGATTAAAAACTCAAATGAAGAATAAAAGAATCAGCTCATGACTCATTGAGAGTTAAAATATGCAACTTTACCACTCATATACTTGTACAGCCATACCAAATTTGAAGCCTGAATGAAACAACTATACCATAGCTCTTTGAGAATAGGAAACATAATTTGATTTAGTTGAAAGAACCTAAGTTATGGTTCATTAAGGTTGATTGAAACCATTTGTCAATTACTTATCAGCTAACCTAATTCCCTAATTTAACAGGGTATGCACCATTATCACAACTTTCTCATTTATGCAGTTTTGAAGAGAAAATGGAGTACGACAGACTATCTATGACACGAATTAATCAAATACTTCATCAGAAAACCAGAAAGAATGAATGACCAGTAGCTGTTCGAAACAAAGATATGCCCAGAAAAATTCATTCAGAATTAGCATAAAAGCGCATACCTGACTTGAATCAGTCGAAACAGGAGAAGCAAGACAATCAGATATGAATTACATTTACATACAAATAAAACGACACTTCAGCTCAAGAGCATTGAACATTTGTGGTTAAATTTACAAACACACAACTGTACTAGTTCTGAACGGAACAAGATTGCAAATGGCATTACAATGTAAAATCATATGATCTGCTTGAATTAAGGGCATTTAAGATTGAAAGACAGCCAAACTTTGCCCAACACAATGGCGGTGAAAAAGAAAGCAATTTTTTTCATTGCACAGTAACCCAAAAAGCAGAAAACCAAAACCAAAAAACACCCATTTCAATTCTAAATTACAACAAAGGCGAAAGAGAGAGAGGAAAACTCACGAGATTGGGGAAGAGTTGTTGAAGAGTGAAGTTGGTGAGTTCTAAAATGGATAGGGAAAGTGTCCGGTTGGCACTTAAACTGCGGAAGTAAACAAGACATCATCCAGTTATTCTGCTACTAAAAATATATATCTAGCTAACTGTTTATTTCTCATTCAAATCACTGTTCAATCTCCGAAATCCATGAAGGGTCTCATCAATTATGGAGGAAAGAATAAGACATTGAAAAATTCAGAGAGGGAGAGAAGGAGAGGGAGTGGTAATAGTTGGTATTGAGATAACATAAGCGGATAAGGGTAGTGCGGCCTGCCTGCTAACATTTTTTTTTCCAAATGCTGCGCTAACAAATAAACTGTAAAACCCAGGCCTTTCTTCTTTTTATTTACTTTTCTTTAACAGTTAAATTTTATTTTTGCAAATCGAATCTTTATATATATGTATAAATAGAAAGCATAGATCTAATCTAATTTGTTATTACTACCAATGAAATGACAAACGTCCATCAAAAACAACAAGAGATAAAATCATAAACGTGAACCCTTATTGTATGAAAATAATTTTAACTTTTCTTTTTCAAAGTAGAAACTTTGACTCAGTTTGAACCATAGTTGTGAAACCGGACCGGACCGGACCGGCTGGTCGGATTAGATTCGATCGGAACCGTAGGTCAGACCGGTCGGTTTCCATCCGGTTCTTATTTTGATCAATAACCGGTCAAATTTTGATCGGTCGAACCAAAAAACCGTGAGCCAGACCGGTTTTCCAGTTCGACCAGACTTTTTTTTTAAAAAAAAAAATTATTTGAATATAAAATTTAAGTTATTATTTTAAGGTGCTGTTAATTGAAATAAAATATAGTTTGTATTTTTAAATTATTTTAAATTAAATTGATATTTTATTGTAACTAAAAAAATTATATTTCATAAATTGAGTTTTTTTAATTACTATATTGTGTTTGAAATGTTTAAACTTAAAGAGTTATAATAAAAATATTCAAATTTTTATAAATTATAAATATAAAAATAAAAATATATCAATATTTTAATATATTTATTAAATCCGGTTCGATTCCGGTTTATTCCGGTTTAATCCAAAATCCATAAATCCATCACTTTACCGGTTCGATGACCGATCATGATTTGAACTTTACAATCAAATATCCAATTCAATGAGACATTCTATTATAAGTCAGGAGTACACTACTCCGGCCAATCAAAACATGTCAGGCTAGTACAAGTGTTCATATATTATATTTTGATTGGTAAAAAATAGGGTACTTCTGACTTATATTAGAATTTTTACTAATTTTATTTTGTCTTTTTAAAATAAATATCATGGGTGACAAATTTGTTGAAAAACCTTAAAATTAATATATAAGTTCTACCACAAAATAATTGAACCGTTTTGTACAATAAGAATCTTTCCCAGTAATCTCACAGCAAAATTGATCATTAGATCAGGAGGAGATAAGAGTCAAATATAATTCACTAACATCTAATTTCTTCTCTCTTTCATTTTTGTGTGGCAAAAAAATGTACATTAAATCAAGAACTATGTTTTATTTTTGTCAAAAGATGACTTCTGATTTTAAAAGTTAGCAAAATAATAATAATAATAATAATAATAATAATAATTAACATTAAATCATAAAATAGCTTAGGGCATTTTTGTCCATTTTGAAATGAAAATTTTTAAATTTGTTGATAAAAATTAATATTTAACTATAGAAAATGAGAGAAAAAATAGAAGAATCCATGAATCAAGCTCAAAACGAAGAAGTACGCTTAAAAGAATGTATTAAAAAAAAGTGAATTTTTGAAAAATTACGTATTAAACAAAGTGAATTTGAAAAAATACGTATTTAGACAAATATGAAAAGGTATAAATGAAAAAAAAAAAAAAACCTAAACCACGTAAATTCAGTAGTTTCCGTTTTGTTAGTAAGCTATCATTTCTCCCCAAAGAAGGGCCCAAGCCCACTTGCACGTCCCCAATAACTAACTCAAAAAGTGGACCTAAACGAGGAGCCCATGAGCTCAGTATCCCATCATCCAAAAGTATAAATTTGGTTAATTTTCATTTTTACCAGCTTTTAAATTCGGTTTCCACCTTATACTTCTTTCTATTTTTCTAAATACTATTTTTTTTCTTAAATACATTTTTTAAATACCACAACAACTTCTCATTTTCTCATCCATACGATACATCTGCCTCCCTTCTCTCTCTGTCTTGAAATTCTCCATCTTCAATCCCAAACTTTTCCATGTCCTCTCTTTCACATTCGACGACTTCCTAAGCTCACAACCATTCACTTTTGTTGCTGCAATTGTCTCTAAATTAGTTCTTGAAAAATCATAATTTAATTCTTCTAATTGTTTGCAAGATGATTAAAATGATGGCTTCTTTCCCCTTTTATACAAAATGAGCCAAAACAATGGTCCATGTTGGTGTCCCTCCATAAGTCCATGACTTTTGGGTGAAAGGGTGTGATTTTTGGGTGAATGGATAAGTCAACTTCTGGATAAATATGTATCTCCCATGAATACCAAACACTGTAAACACATTCATTATGTTGTGTACTCCTCCGCCACACATTTCCATTTTTCCCATCCATTTATGGTTTTCACGAATACCTCCAGCATAATCTTTTTTTGATTTAATCTTGAATTTTGTAAAGAGGAGAATGTTGTCAACAAATATGCTAGTTGTTGGGATTCTCACGATGCAAAACAAAACTTTTATTACAGTAGAAGCGATTCCATTTTGCACTCAAATCCGTGACATGAATGATTTGTTCAGATTATGGAATAAAAATAATGAAATCACAAGAATGAAGTTTCAATCCTCGCCTATGTCGTCCTCACACAAAGATTGAAGAATAGAACTTGCTTTTCGTGAAGCTCCTCCACCCTCATGCACATGAATGCCAACTGAATAGAATGGTGTGCTAGCATTGGATGAAAATGGAGCTTTTCCCTTTCTCCTTCCTTGGTCGAACTCTCCCTCTCTATTTTGGTTATGTTGGCCGATTTCTTGGTCAGAATTTTAGGAGAAATATTTGCTTTTTGTACTTTTTATACCCATGTACAAATATCAAGTTTTAATTAGAATAATGTTTATTTGTTAATTTAATTTAATTGATTTAATTAAATTAAATCATAACCATATGATAAAATCTAATTGCAAAATTAAATTCAATTAATTAATTTAACTAAACCTCAATCTAATTAAATCCTATCTTAATTATACATATAGCCCATATATTTATATTAAGTAATTATTTCATCCATTTAATTTAATTACGCTAGATAATTAAATTAATAGGATGAAATAAAATTTCTCTCTAAATTAATCATATTAATCTTGACTTTATCATAAAGTATATAAATGCAATTAACAATAAGCTCCATATAAATATAATATATATCTAGTAAACATTACAATTAAGTCCGTGACAATCCCGTTTAGACATCTTTGTGTGCGATCTTGTAGGTTCATCTTATGTTGATAGTGGACCTAATACCTTAAGACCCACAAGCTGCAAGTGGGTTCTAGCAAATCATTGCAGCTATCCAAATAAAATGAAGATATCAATCTTATGCAAAGCATAAACCTTGTAGTAGCTTTTACACCCTCTGCCGGTGATATTGGTGTCTTACAAGAGGTATGACAATGTTACATTCCTTAGCTGCATGCACATTCCTTGATTCTAAGTAGACTGATGTTCATAAATAAGCAATCACCTAATGATTTCTTATTTGGGTGTGGCCACACTGTTATTAGTATTACTATCAAGTGGCAGGTGATATCTACTCTTAGTTAACAGAGTGACATATCCATTCACATCACTAGTAGTCCTACCATGATCACTAGCATACCTAACTATACCCATACTTGGAACCCTGTTACAAGCTCGTTAGGCATACGTTAAAGTATGTGAGTTCACATCTAGGCCTATAGAGATATCAGGTCTAAGGATCCAAAATAAGTACTACTTGAGAACCACCTATGACATAGGGACCATGTGGTGTTCTCAATAGTGGATCGATCCAGTACCATTAACCAAACATGTACCATTCCATGTCCAATGGTCAGTACGACACCACCATACAATCAAGGCACATGTTAGTTTTTAGTTATTATCATTCTTATGACTCTAACAGATTAGGGATAATTTTATAATTGTGTTCATTTCTTACTTATGGTCTTACTTCCTAGAGAAGGTTACTGGCATACATGAGTATAAACACAATTAATGGATTCTTTGTTACTATTAATTGCATAAGAAATTAATAAAACAAATTATGCCTTTTATTAATGACATAATTGTGAGTGGACGATCCTTTTAGTGAATATTTTACGGGCTGCAAGACTAGGTCGGGGGGTTTTGATATTTAGAATAGAAAATATGGTTTTGGGTTTGGAATATAATAAGGCAAAACAAAGGAACATACGAAATCGATTCCTCGTGCCTTAAAGGTTGACAATAGTCATCATCGGCTCAGCTCTTACCGAGAAATTATGGTCTAGCCAAGCCCGATAGGGTCTTCTATACCTTTAAGATAGAGATTCTGGTCCGGACAAACCACTTATTTCTGCTTTATTGTGAAATAGCTTTAACTATACCAAATTTGCACTTTTGTTATTTTATTCCCTATTCAGTATTCAACCCTAGATATTTAACTATATACTCATACAGAAAGCCATAGATAAATTCGTAAAAAGAAGAATAAATTCGGGAAATAGAAATAAAATTAACACAACCCAATCGAATAAACTACCCTAGGGGATACATTTGATAAAAATGGGATAGGGGTACAATCGCCTAATTTACACGAATTATTCTAGAAAAATATAAAGTTAGCATACATCTACCTGCAAAACAATGGTTAGTTATACAGATAAATATAAGCACATTGGACTCAAAATGGGACAGAATGGGGAATCTAGATAGCTCGAGGGCATGCATTTAGGGGATAATCAGGAAAATCCGATAGGTTTATCCAATTAGACCTGGAAAATAATTTTATAAATGCCCTGGATCTGTAGAAAACAATTTTGGAAAACTATTTGCCAATTTATATTTTTTTTTATTATGTATGTCAATATGAGTCAGTTATCTAGAGATTTATTGAAAACCTCTTTTCTGCGGGTCTTAAAAAATTCTTCAAAATTAGATCTAGGCCGATAAAGCGCATAAACACCCAAAATTCACAAAACCTCTTTTCTACAGGTCCTGAAAAATTCTTCGAAATTAGATCTAGGCCGATAAAGCGCATAAACACCCAAAATTCTCTTTATAAAAAATGTATGCACAATGGATAATAACAGAAATAAATGCTATGCTTATGAAATGAATTTTTGGTACCATAAGGGTTTGAAAACTAGTTAAATCTGTATTTCGGGTTCCAGATTTAATGATAAAAATAATTTTTATTTGGTGATTTTAACACCTAGAAATTCATTTTAGGGTTTCTCCTTTTGAATTTTACAATCCATTGGGGGTTTATCAATTGATTAGACTAACAAATCAAAGATTTTCGCCCTGGATTCATAACTACCAAAATTCACAAAAAAAAGAGGAAAAAATTTAAGCGCACGGCTCATGGGCCAAGATGAGTCGTGTGGCTCAAATCGCTTCAAAAATAATCTGTGTGGCCCAAAAGATGGGCCGTACGACCCTGTTCTTAAATTTACAACAAAATTCTTTTTCGGTTTTACATGACACATAGAAATCAAACAATGTAGGAATATAGAGATAGGATTTTATGGCCTCTTAGTGATTACCTTTAGCTTGTTTATCCAGATTTTTGGGAAATAATCCAAATCCGTTCCTTAGAGCTTTGAACCTGTGTAACTCGTGATTACGAACCGAAACTCATCGGCAAACCGGAATGTAGCCATATATAGCTTCGAACTGAGGTGTTTTACGTATGGAAATATGGTTTAGTATTTGAAATGATTGAATTTATCTTGGATTTGGTGCTTGGAAAGTTGAATAATATGGAAAATTGTGTTTTTTTTTTCTTTGGTTGCTGAGGAAAGAAAAATGTTGAAGGAGAAGGAGAAGATGGGTCGTGTGTCTTAGCCAAAAAATTTTTGGTAAGTATGATCATTATCCTTCCCTTTAATTTCCTACAATGTACTTCCCTTCTCCTGTAATTGAAGTCAGCTTGAGAAAAAATGATTTTCTATTCTGTGCAAATGAGCAATTTGGCCAACCAATTTCTTAAGAGATAGGCTGTATGACCCATCTGCCTTTCAATTTGGATAGTGTGGCCTATCTTTTGAGCTGTACGGCTCATCCTTAAATCTTTGGCAATCAGCTCTCTTTCACAGCCTAACCCTCAAAAGTTGGGTCGTGCCTCCTTTCCAATTAGACCGTACCACCCTTCTGTAATGATGACAAACCCTACTTCAATTTTTAACGATTTTTAGTTTGTTTAGACAAGAGTTATAGTTTGTTCTTTACTCCTCAGGTCGTGCTTCGAACAATTTTAGATAAAGGATAATAAAAAATCATCATCATAGAGGTCGGATAAAAATCTGTGCTCACAAGCTGCCCCTCATATAATTAAATTCGACCCTTATCAAGTCTTCGCTGGATCTTTTTTGGTGAATTTAACATGATAAGGAGCATGATGAGCAAAGGGCATAAAGAACTGACCTTAGGATTGCCGAGTCGAGTTTAAGTTGACATAAAGATCAGGCGTGCTTTGCTGAACATCACCGTCTTCCAGGTTTGAATTTGCCTATTGAATGGCATTTTTGCCCATCTTTGGAGATCGAGCCAGGTTCGTTATTCATCTTAAGAAAGCAATATTACTTTGCTGAACGTCCTTGCTTCCAATGATTTGGATTTTTAGGTTTGAGTGATACTTTGCTCAATAGGGATCAAACTAGGTTCACCATTCATCTTAGTAAAGCGGGATTGCTGTGCTGAATGTCCCTACTTCCGATGATTTGGATTTTTTTGGTTGATTGTAGCTTTGTCCATCATTCATTTTAGTAAAGCAGGATAGTTTTGTTGAATGTCCTTATCTCCGATGAAGTGGATTTTTCAAGTTGATTGATACTATGCTCGCCGGCGGTCGAGATGGGCTAGTTGTTCATCTTAGTAAAGCAAGATCATTGCACTGAACATCCTACTTCTAATGATTTGGATTTTTAGGGTTAAGTGATACCTTGCTCGCTGGGGATTAGGATCGTCTTACTAAACATTGTTTTTTAGGATTTGGCCAACTGGGGAAGGCCTGTGTTGGTGTCTTTATTCCTTGATCAATAATTTTGAAAACAAAAATTTTTTCCCCTTTGATCGAGAATAAAGATGTGAGCTATGAAGTTCAGGGTTTCACTTTTCTGGGTCTTACCCCTGGATTCCTGTAAAATAAGAAAAAGAAAACCTTTCTCGGAGTAATTCAACAATTCAAAATGAAGAATTGAAATTTAGTGATTTAAATAAGGATGAGCCGTATGGCTTATAGTGGAGGAAAATAAGGCCATGAGAAACTTAGCTGGGGAGAAAAATCCCAAAAAACATCGATGGGTCGTACGGCTCAACTTGGGGGTTAATTGTGCCGAACGACCCATCTTACCTGAATTTGAATCCCCAAATCCGTCCCTTTCATTCCATTTTTCCCTCTTTTCTTCTTCTTTCCCCCCTTTCTTTCTAAAGGTAGCTGAACCTTTACCCTAAATTTCATACTTTCATAATCATGAGATGAAAGCTTCATCGTTCTATCTCATATGCACCTCGCCAAGAGGCTCCAGACATTGTGATCCCACAGTATACCCTACCGGAAGGTCCTTTTACTTTATCATTCTTCTCGGTGGAGAGTTTGTACAATCTCCAGCCGATGAAGAAATACGAGGGCGTGTCTCTTGGGGAGGAAGTGGCCCCAGTCATCAACATCCATGCCCATTTGGTAAGTTTTCGCCCAAAATCTTTTGATTTTCAAATTCTCTCTTTTATTGGTTTTTCTGAAATTTGGTGAAATTGATGGATTAGAATGCATGCCTAGGGTTTATTTAATACTTAAGAATGATTTAGGGATGGTTTTTGCTTAGATTTAGGCCTAATTTGGAGAAAATTAGATTTCTAGGATAAAATTTTGAAGAACTGTTTTTCCAAAAAGATGGGTCGTATGGCCTTGTTTATGGGTAATTTAAGCCGTGCGGCTCATCTTCTTTGAATTTCTAGATTTCTCCAAGAACCAAAGGATGAGGTGTGCGGAGACTTGGACCGTACAACCCAAAATACTACAGCCTTTGCTGGGAAATAGCCCCTTCATTTTATGCCTAAAATTTAATTTCTTTCAATTTTGCCTCGAAATATATGCGTGTATGTAATCAACTGAATTTAACAAACTTCCCTTTTTTATCGATTTTGTAGACTAGGAAGAAAAACAAAGGTGCTAGAGGCTAGGACGGCCTCAAGAAGTTTTACGATCACCTTTCGGCCCCGATTAGGGCAAAAGTTGATGTTACTAGCCTGCATGTTTTGATTCCTAAGACTCTTCGCTGTGCTCCATGGAAGAGTAAGGGAGCTATTATGGCACTGAACAAGCGGTGGATGGACACCATACATAAATTCCATCTACCTACTAGAGAGTTCACCATTACTCCACTGGATTTTGCTGCTATCATCGGGCTTTAATTCAGAGGCACGCCGATCCAGTTCAACTGTGCCTTGAGCGCCAAACACTTATTAATACTGTGGCCATTTTGCTTAGGTACTGGCCTTCTCAACCTAAGCTTCAATGCGGCACCTTGATGGGTTGTTGGAAGGGGCACAATGCTACCACCAAGGCAGAGCAGAATCAGTATGCCCACTCCTTCCTACTATTCCTCCTATCTGAGGTACTTTTTTCGACTAATGGCAACAACATCAACTGAAACGTGCTGCCGATATTAATTAGACTGGAGAGCCTGAGTGGGCTGGATTGGGGTAGGGCTGGACTTGCCCAAATGTATTATGGCTTGGACATGTGTGGCCACGGTCAACACAAGGAGCTGAAGTGCTGTTTCATTCTGCTTTTGGTAAGAATTATGCTCTCTTCTTTGTTTATCTTTCATGGTAGAATTCTATTTATGTGCATTCTGACTTTGTTTTTTTTTTTTTTTTGAAAATATGGGCTTATGAGTATGGGTTCTTAGGCCATCCCACATTGGGCAAGGTTGATGGCATCCCTATTTTTCCACAGCTCATCTGGTGGATGATCAGCTGGACCAATATGGAAATGTCTACGACTAAGTGTCGTACTAAGCTTAGCTCAGTAACCTGGAGTGAGGTACACACAAATCTCATTAGTTTCAAACTTTATTCACTAGTTTAAAATCATACCTGAGTTTGAGCCTGATTCGCTTGCATCTATTTTGGATTGTTTAAGGATTTAGGACGATGCTAGCCACTGGACTGATGCGATGATCAGCACCTCACGGCTGACTAAGAGGCAGCTAGTTATGGAGTGCCCCTCGTCTTTGGAATGGTACTTGGGAGACAGGGTTGAGGGATGCTATAAGTGGCCCGAGGAGAGGCTAATTCCTTTCCCACTGCCTACTTGTTTGTTCTGGCGGGTGCACATCCCTGAGGATGAGCACCGGGGGGTGTTTGAAGATGGATACTTAGTTACAGGGTTGAAGGGTGATTACCGAGCCTACATTACCTAACATTTGCTACCCCCAACTGATGCTTCAATTCCGGCACCACCACAGGTAATATATTCTTCTCTTTGCTCTTCTGTAGCCTTTACTCTCTTATGGCTTGCATGCACTTCATAATTGCTGGTGCCATATATTTTCAAGAGCCTCCTCGGACTAGTAGGGGAAAGAGATAGGTTGATAGGGCGGGCAGTAGCTCGTGATCTAGAGAGTCCAGCTCACAGACACCCCCAGTCCTAGAGCCGCAAGTTCAGCAATAGCCCACTATTGGCGATTCTGTCCCTATAGTGGAGGTTGCTCCTCCTATAGGGTGGATTATGAGTCTACCCCAGTACATCTTTGATAGCCACCCGCAGCTCTACAACTCCACCGGTGGCTTCTATTATCCATAGATAGCACTGAACCCTGATATGCCAGTTCTTTTTGAGCCAGAGGACACCACCCCTATAAGACATTGCAACTTTTTGATCATTTGTTCCATTCTAGCTTTTTCTTTGGCTTATTTTTCATGCCCTTTGCTATTATAGTCACCCCAGAGCTCCTGTGAGAGCTATGCCCGACTCCTCTCCGCCACTCGTGGTTTGTTGATCTGCAATAATATGGTGATGCATGTAGGTTTCTTTACCTGTTAAATTGGCATATGTGCAACATGATATGATATGAAATGTGATGGAAATGATAGGAATGATATGCACATGTATGCAGACTCGGCTAGAGCGGGAGAGGACTCATTCTGTGCAGTTGGCGGACCATATGGCTTCTCTACAGTGCTAGAATGCAAATCTGACATAAGTGAACTAGGGGTTTAAGCGGGATAGCAGCAACAGCAGCATCAAAGAGGCTGATGATGATGGCAGAGACTCTTAGTCTCCTTGTTGGATTATTTGGAGGAACATTGATACTGAAACCTTTGATATTTATTTACTTTGTATATATATTATTAGTACATTTAGTCTGCTATGATAGTTTTGGGATTTGACGTCTTTCATCTATTTAGAAACCATGACTTATTATATTTCACTTAGCAATTTCTACAAACCCAGTGTGTGATACATTAACTTACTTAACTTTGTGTCGAGCCTTGCAGTCTTTGGCAATTCCATAGGCGCAATCTGTCTGAATTTAAATGCAATAATTTACCGATGGGTATTTAAATGGATGACATGTTGTCTATATTATAAAAACTTAAGTCAAATATCAAATATTCATAACATTATCATGTCACAACCAAAATAAGTACAACAAGGAATCCGAAAGTGACTTTAGCTTTGATCGGCTCCCTCTCTTGTTACCCGTGTGTCCTTTTCGGTTTTCCACACAAGAAATTTTCTCTCAAAATGCCCTACCTAGACCCTTTTTTGAGTTTTTAGTCTACCGGGCCACCCTAAATTTTGCCCGAGTCCCCTTTTTTGGATTTTGACCTCAACAGGTTCTTGTCTTTATCTTTATTTTTTTAATTGACCCCGCTTGGTATCCAATGCAATTTTCTAAGATCACCCCACTTTGTGTGTAGCATTTCAGCTCTTTTTTCTGGCGATTGGTGCTTGGAAACCGTAATTGGATTGTTGTACATGTGGCTTACTGTCTTTCCCATTGGATGATGGAGTCTTGATTCCGAAACATTCAGATGGTTTCTTTCAGGTTGGATATTTTTGGATGGCTTGGCTAGAAAATGATAAAAACGGTTTCGTGTTGGCGAGAAAACATAGGTTTGAACTTCTTTGGTCTTTCTATATTCCCATGGGATGACATAAAGTTTTACTTCAAGCGTATTTTTTCTGCTATCATTGGGGTTGATGTCTAGGCATTTTAATGAGATTTGATGTAGGGAACTATCGGACTTTCTATATTGTAGTGATTATGACTTTTCAGGATTTACAGCGGACATAGTTCTGATTTCTTTAGCTCATGGTTTTTTTTACTTGGCTTGGCTTGGCTTAGCCTGATTCGAATTCTAACGACATTAGAAATCATACGTTGGAAGTAAATCCTCTGCTTGCCCTTAGGGAATGTAGATGGTGCTGGGGTTCTTTTTAATAGGATAAGGTTGTCAAGGATGGGATTTTAACACGGGGGGGGGGGGGGGGGGAGTCGAGTCTCTTCTGAAGGGATAGGGTTCTTGGTGATAAATCAGGTCAAAAGTAAGGTAATGAATGTTTGCAATGGTTGGTCTTGATTCATGATTTCAGATGGTTCGGACCTTTCTTATCTGTAGTGTTATCTGAGGATGATGGTTCAAATATGAAGCAAGTATTCCCATGCGGTTGTTCAGAAGTTGTGTCTTTCGTTCTGTTCTTGGATTGGAATTCCATCATGGTGTGTTTGCCTCTGTGTTTCACTGATTGCATGTTTCAAGACTTGGTCTTCTATCATTCTTTAACTTATTATTGAATAAGATGTGATATTGGTACTGAGTTTTATTTTGCACACACCCTTTCTTTTTAAGCGAGAATGTAATCAAAACCAGATTTACTTTTGGATTTCCTATTATGCTTATGTTACTCATATGCATTTTAATGTGATGTATGTTGGATATGTTTCTCAAGTGATCATACATATGCATAATGTCATGCTTAAATGAATAACACATAAGCAAATTGAACCAAATTATAGAATTTTAATGCAATTTAAAAAATAGAACATGTTAAAGCAATTACATCTTACTACATATAGTACAGAAAAAATTGTTATGCTAAAAAAGGACTTTCAAAATTGCTCTGTTGCTGCCTTATTTCTTCCACGGTGAGCTCATCAACTTCCCTGTTTTCCTCATGTTGCTTTGGACTTCCCTTGAAAGTTCGTGGGTGGTTCACTGTTACTGGGTAAATTTGTCACTCATAACCTTCCTTCATTGATCAATTTATGTATTTCGTCCCTTAATTAGTCACACTCCTCTATTTTGTGCCCTGTAGCAACATGGAAAGCACATAAATTATCCTCTTCTGATGCCATAAGGTTCTCGAAAGGCCTCAACAGATATAAAAGTTCTTCTCTTAGACATTTCATGTAGGCTTAGGGTAGGAACATGGGCCATGAAGCTGACTCAACAAGTGGTATGTTGACACCCTAGATAGGTAATCCCAGGGTGTCAAGTGCCACACTTGTTTGTTCTTATAAAACTAAGTCATCTATGGGGACATAAACATCCTTGAGTAGACTTCCTAGCTGAGATGTTGACATCTTCGTAACTGTTGCTTCACTTTGATAGCTAGCATCCCTCTTGGATTGAAAGTTCATTTCTTTTGTCAAATCGGTCACTGTTTTCTCCAAGGCTGCACATCTAGCTCCCAACCCTTCTACCACAGGGTCTTTTGACAAATTGCCCAAAATAGATAACATTGCTCTTAGCGCATTATTCCAACTGGTCCCTGGCTTATACTAGCAATACCCGCACTGCCAACTGTGGTTGAATTACTAGTTAGCCTGTTCCATCCCCTTTGAGTTAGGCAGTTGCTCTGTATGCTTCACTCAGAGTACTATAATATTGGCATTTCAAGTACTCCCTGTAGATACTCAAACTCCCTGCCAAGAGTTTTTGAACTAACTCATCTTCATCAGGACACCTTCTTACATGAACTAACTTCCCTAGGCACCTGTGATTACTTGCTCCAGATCATAGAGCTTGACTTGCATTATATCATTGAAATTGAAGTGTGTTGGGATTTGTCACCGGAAATCACCCGATAAAAGCAGAAGAACGCGGTGATTTCCTCAAATCCAGTCCCAGGAGCAATTGAAGTGGAACTTGAAAAACTTAAAATTTAACAGAAAGGGATTAAATTTCTTACCAGAAAAATCTCTTTCTGAGATGGATGATGATTGCAGAATTCAAGGTAGAATTCCTCCACTCTCACGTACACGAACGCTTGGCAAATGCAACCCGTGCTAGCGTCGGAAAAACAAAACAATGGAGAGGGAAAACACTAGAGAATTTCGGCTAGAGGCTAAAGACATGTGTGTGCCGAAATTTCTAACCCTAGGTATTTATACCTAGGGTTGGCCGAATTCCCTTAGGGGAATTCAGGCCCATCTTGGCTCCTTGCTATTCTGTGCGGGCTTCCATGTTTTAATTTAGGCCCAGTCTAATTTTAATTGTTCTAGTTTAAATTAATCTTAAGCCCAATTTTAATATACCCATGTATTTAATATATTACTCCAAGTAATATATTATTTACATCTAAATTAAAATTAGTTTGACAATTAATTTAATCCATCAAATTAAAATTAAATCTACAAAAAATAAAATCATATGTAAACCCATACATATGAATATTTCTACCTAGGAAATAATGTCATAATTAATCCAATTAATTATGAAGAGCCAATGGAATATATTAATCTTATTATTATGATCAATCCAATTGATCTTTATAATATAATTAATATATACACGCTTCTCCCTCCATTGTGTATACTCCAAGTATACATGTTATTCCTTAAGTCTGCATTCTATCGTTCTATGTGTACGATCCTGTAGGCCCATCTTTATGTTGGCAGCGGGCCTTTGGTCCGCAGACTGCAGTTGGGCTCTAGCAAGCCACTGCAGCCCCCAATTAAGATGGAGATGGCAGTCTAACTGATATCATAACCCTGTAGTTTAAACTTGTACATCCCATGTCATTGATATCGATGTCCAACACAGAGGCATGGATTGATCACCCTCTTTTGTGTCCGGACATTAACTTGATCCCAAATGTACTGATGCTCACAAACAAGTTCCAACTTTTTTGGGTGTGGCCACACTCTTATCAGTCACATTCATCAAGAGGCCGGTGATATCTTCTCAGTTGGTTACTGAGTGACAAATCCCTTCTGCATATCCATAGTGTTACCATGTTCAGTGACATACCCGAAAGCACCCATACTTGGCACCCTATTACAGGCCCTTTAGGCGTACCCCTAAGTATGCGACTTCACATGTAACACCATCATATGGTCAGGTCAAAGGATCCATACAAGTACTACACGAGAATCCATTGTGATACCATACCACGTGGATTACTCGTTTAGCGGATCTATCCAGTACCATGCTTCCAGGCATGTACCCATTAACTTGGTTGACATTCCATGTCCAATGACCGGTAAGACACCGTCATACAACCAGGTTAATGATAGTCTGTTGTTCCATTCATTCCCATGACTGGAACAGACTACGGATCTATTTATGGTCATATCGTTTACCCTATCCATGGTCTTACTGCTCAGTGCATGACACTAGTCGTCATGGATATAGATATGTCCATTGGATACTTCATTTAATATATTGCACAAGATAGATATAATAAATGAATTGATGCCTTTATTAATGACACAAATGAGTACAACACATAAATCCAATAAATGTATAGTACAAGAACAAGGACCAATGCCTCGGGACTAGGGCATTTCCAACAATCTCCCACTTGCACTAGTTCCAACTAGGCATGGGCCTAATCCCTACAGATCTAGTATGACCCTCGTGCTTGGGCTGGGCCAGCGCCTTGGTCAATGGATCTGCGACATTATCCTCGGTGTCCACTCTGTGCAATGCAATGTCACCTCTCTCCGCGATTTCTCGTATGAGGTGAAACTTTCTGAGCACGTGCTTTGTGTTCTTGTGTGACCGGGGCTCCTTAGCTTGTGCGACGGCCCCATTGTTGTCACAGAAGATATCGACTGGGTCCTGGATAGTTGGCACTACTCCCAACTCAGTGATAAACTTCTTCATCCACACAGCTTCCTTAGCTGCATCACACGTAGCGATGTACTCAGCTTCTGTTGTAGAGTCCACTATGGTTGGCTGCTTTAAGCTCCTCCAGCTTACAGCACCACCATTCAGCAAGAATACGTACCCTGACTGCGACTGGTACTCATCTTGGTCTGTCTGGAAGCTTGCATCAGTATACCCAGTAACTGATAGCACTTCCTGACCACCATACACCAAGAAGCTATCCTTAGTCCGGTTAAGGTACTTGAGGATTGCCTTGACAGCTTTCCAGTGATCCTCCCCGGGATCCTGCTGGTATCGGCTCGTCATACTTAGTGCAAAGGCGACATCAGGTCTCGTACATAACATGGAGTACATGATTGATCCAATGGCCGAAGCATATGGAACCAATTTCATGTTCTCCCTGTCCTCCCTTGTTTTAGGACAGTTCTTCTTACTAAGTTTCAGCCCATGGCCCATTAGCAAGAAACCTTTCTTGGCTCGGTCCATGCTAAATCTCTTCAGAACTTTGTCAATGTACGAAGCCTGACTTAGGCCCAGAAGCCGATTTGATCTATCCCTATAGATCCTGATCCCTAGGATCATCTCAGCTTCGCCTAAGTCCTTCATTGCGAAGCACTTACTCAGCCACTGCTTTACCCCTTGCAGTGTAGGAATGTCGCTTCCAATGAGTAGGATGTCGTCTACATACAGTACCAAAAATGTAACAATGCTCCCACTAATCCTCTTATACACACAAGGCTCATCTAGATTCTGTATGAAGCCATATTCCTTTATAGCCTCATTGAATCTTAGATTCCAACTACGGGATGCTTGCTTCAGTCCATAAATGGACCTTTGAAGTTTGCATACCCTTCCTGGATACTTAGGATCGACAAAACCCTCAGGTTGTGTCATGTACACATCCTCGAGTAGCTTCCCATTAAGGAAAGCGGTTTTGACATCCATCTGCCAAACCTCATAGTCATACCATGCGGCTATGGCCAGCAGTATCCTGATGGACTTGAGCATGGCTACTGGTGAGAAAGTTTCATCATAGTCTATCCCATGGACTTGTCTGAAACCTTTCGCAACCAGACGCCCCTTGAAGGTATCATCAGCTTTTAGCTTATAGCACCACTTGCAACCTATTACCTTAGCACCTGGAGGTGGATCAACCAAGTTCCAAACTTGATTATCGTACATAGATTGCATTTCTGCCTCCATGGCTTTACGCCAATTCGCAGACTGTGGGCTAGCCATAGCCTCCTGGTAGGTTTTAGGTTCTTCTTCATCCCAGATGAGAAGAGTTTGATCATCAGTGACGAGGAAACCATACCTCTCCGGTTCCCGACGATCCCTACCAGACCTTCTAGGTTCTTGTGTGGCCTGGGTCGGTGCCTCCACTTGTGGAAGCTCCACCTGGGCCTCCGAACTATCCTCTTCAGGAGCTTGTGGACCTTGAACTTCCCTAAGCTCAACGTTGCTCCCACTATCTTTCTTGGAAAGGAACTCCTTTTCCAGAAAGACCCCCTTCCTTGCCACCAACACCTTGTTCTCAGCGGGGTTGTAGAAGTAATACCCTTTGGTTTCCCTAGGGTAGCCCACAAACAGGCATTTATCGGTTTTGGGCTCCGGCTTGCCACTAGTCAATTTCTTGACATGTGCTTCGCATCCCTAAATCCTTAGGAAAGACACATTGGGCTCCTTGCCCGTCCATATCTGATATGGGGTCTTTTCCACAGCCTTAGTCGGAGTATTGTTTAAGATGAGAGCTGCTGTCTCGAGGGCGTGTCCCCAGAAGCTAATTGGGAGAGATGCTTGACTCATCATTGAGCGGACCATGTCCAACAAGGTCCTATTCCTCCGTTCGGACACCCCATTCCATTATGGTGTTCCAGGAGGAGTGAGCTGTGGAACTATTCCATGCTCTCTCAAGTATGAGTCAAACTCTAGGCTCATGTACTCACCGCCTCGGTCCGACCGAAGGGCTTTGATATTCTTGCCTAGCTGGTTTTGTACCTCGTTCCTAAATTCCTTGAACCTATCAAGGGTCTCGGACTTGTGTTTCATCAGATAGACATAGCCATATCTGCTGAAATCATCCGTGAACGTGACGAAGTACAGATGCCCACCTCTGGTTGCTGCGCTCATAGGTCCACATACATCTGAATGTATTAGGTCCAACAAGCCAGTGGCCCTTTCAGCCTTTTTGCTAAAAGGCGCCTTTGTCATCTTGCCTCTTAAACATGATTCGCATGTATCAATTGACTCCAAGTCAAATGACCCTAGGACTCCAGCTTTGTGAAGCCTAGCTATGCGCTTCTCGTTTATATGGCCAAGACGACAATGCCATAGGTAGACTGGATTAAGTTCGTTAGGCTTAACCCTTTTCGTGTTTATGTTATAGATGTGATTGGTTTCATTTAAGTCCAGGACATACAGGCCATTATTTAATAGAGCATCTCCATAAAATAACCCCTCTCTAGATATAGAAATTCGACCATTTATAATAGTAAAATCAAATCCAGAAATATCCAACATTGATATAGAGATAATATTCCTGCACGTAGCAGGTACAAAGTAACAATGTTCTAAAATTAAAACCAATCCGCTAGGCATCATTAGGTGGTATTCGCCGATCTCTATGGCAGCAACCCTTGCTCCATTCCCGACCCGCAAGTCCACCTCTCCCGACCCCAGCAACCTTCTGTTCTTAAGTCCCTGCACATTGCAACAAATGTGAGAACCACATCCAGTATCCAATACCCAGGATGTTGAAACAGTAAGGTTAATATCTATAACATAAATACCTGAAGAGGACGCACCTTGGCCCCTTCTCTGCTCTCCCATCAGCTTGGGACACGATCTCTTCCAATGGCCCGCCTGTCTGCACCCGAAACAGACGTCCTCAGGACCTGCCTTCTGCTGGGCCTTGGGTTGGGCCTTGGCCTTCTTGGCTTTGGCCTTCTTGGCCTTAGCCTTAGCCTTTTCCTTGGCCTTACCCTTAGCAAGAGGAGCGTTCCCCTTGTTGACCAGCAGCACCAGCGGAGTCTTCTTGATCGACTGCTCAGTAAGCTTAAGCATCCCATGCAACTCACTGACAGTGCGGTTCATCCCTTGCATGTTGTAGTTAAGGATGAACTGATCATAAGAATCCGGCAAGGACGCGAGGATTGTGTCTACCGCCAACTCTTGAGAGATAGGCGATCCGAGACGGGCCAAAGTGTCCAAATAGCCCTTCATCTTGAGCACGTGTGCACTCACAGATGTCCCGGCCCCCATCTTACAAGAGTGGAATACTTTATTGGTCAGGTACCTTTCCTGACGAGCTTGCTCTTGAAACATCTCATTAAGAGTTGTTATCATAGCATAGGCTTGATGGTCTCCATAAACTGTTTTTGCAGTTCGGAGACCATGCAAGCCAACATAAGGCACGTCACATCCCGGTTGTCCTTGACGTGCGCCTCGTATTCCTCCAGCTGGGCAGCCGGTGGATTACGTCCCTGAGGTACAGCCGGCACAGGCCTTTCCAGTACATACTCTTTTGACTCTTGTCTTAGAACTATCCTCAAGTTCCTAGACCAGTCTAAAAAGTTAGGACCGGAAAGCTTGTCCTTTTCAAGAATTGATCGCAGTGATAAGGTATTTGTGTTTGCCATTTGGGTGTTTCTACACAGAAAAACATTGAGAGTGTTAATAAAGGGCTTTGCTTTGTTGTTCCCATAAAATTAATAATGAATCAAGTTATTAATTTAAACCGAGTTGTTGGGCTCATGGGCCGAGATCCATATTTCATTAAGATATAGCCAAACGAGGGTTTGGTACAACTATACCTTAATTATTTAGGTAGGAACGCCGTCCAATCCCAACCTAGGGACTCTCGGTTTGATGGGCTTGTTGGCACTTACCCATCTGTGCTTAGGGCCAGGAGAATCCTACTACCCACGCTAAGTCAAAACCTCCATCCAAGTGTTAGAGTATCCCATACTCTAACCCAATACAAAGTGACAATACTCCAGTGCATCCTGCGAGGGCATGGTCTACAACTGGCCTATTCCCACTTCGATTCGGTTTTGAATGAGGAAAGCACTTTTAAGCGACTTAGTAATTCCGTTTGGTTATTAGATTCAATTATAACGGCTTACATACATAAAGCGGGTGAATGAGCTATTGGAACATACATACATACATGCAAATGAATATAAAACATGATTAAATAAAATTAAAATGGACTGCTATGGGCCTATTTTACATCCTAATATTATTCTAGTAAACCTATACTAGAAACATATATTAGGCGGGCCTCCATCTTCTCCTTCTGGGCTTGCACCTCCAATTTGGGCTTGCACCTCCATTTGGGCTCACCACTCCATGGGCTTCTTCTTTTACAAATTTTATAATATTTAATTTAAATAAAATAAAATTACATTAAAAGAAAAACGACGCGCAGGCCGTATTTACCCAAAAGAAAAATACAACCCATCTCGTAAAAGGCCCAATAGCATCCAATCATACATTCATTCAACCATTCATATGCATCCAATACATACAATTCAAAAGCATGTCATAATGCATGATTTAAGCACATTTAAATTATGTCAAAGCCATTATTAGGAAATCGCCAATTTTGGCCCACCATGGTTCTAACCCTTAACGGGCTTTGGACCTCCAGCCCAGGCAGTCCAACTGCTCCCACTGGAATTGGGAAACCATGGGTCCAATTCAGCCGTCCGAGTAATTGTGCCAAAATTACCCGAACCAATTTCCATTAACCATATTAATTTCCAAACCTAATATCCCATGAACGAAATAAAATTCATCCAAGATACCATGCGCATTTAAATTACATAAATTTAAACACACGAATTTTAAAACCAATTAAAATTTCAAAACTGGGCCCTGGACCCTAAAACCCGCAAAATCCAAAAACTGGGCCCGGCCGGCTGCGCAGTGGCAGCCCAGCGGCCACTGCCCAGCAGCAAGCAGCGGCCGCTGCGCCTCCCGCCAGCAGCCCCGCACCCCGGGAGCCGATTTTTTTTTTTTTTAAACAGAATTAAAATAAAAAAAAATCACCATTCATCATCCATAGCAATTCACCAAGAATTACAATAATACAACAAAATTAAAACAATATAAACCAATATGCAATATTAATTTTCATTGTATTAAAACATATGGGAAAAATCATAAAACCCATACCATGAATCCCAATCAAAAACCTCCAATTTCAAAATAGGGATTCAACCAAATTAATCAATTTCCACGGATCAAAAGCCCGCTCTGATACCACTGTTGGGATTTGTCACCGGAAATCACCCGATAAAAGCGGAAGAACGCGGTGATTTCCTCAAATCCAGTCCCAGGAGCAATTGAAGTGGAAATTGAAAAACTTAAAATTAAATAGAAAGGGATTAAATTTCTTACCAGAAAAATCTCTTTCTAGAGATGGATGATGACTGCAGAATTCAAAATAGAATTCCTCCACTCTCACGTACACGAACGCTTGGCGAATGCAACCCGTGCTAGCGTCGGAAAAATGGAACAATGGAAGGGAGGAGCTAGAGAATTCGGCTAGGAGGCTCTAAGCATTGGCTTGGCCGAAATTTCTAACCCTAGGTATTTATACCTAGGGTTGGCCGAATTCCCTTAGGGGAATTCAGGCCCATCTTGGCTCCTGTCTATTCTGTGCGGGCTTCCATGTTTTAATTTAGGCCCATTCTAATTTTAATTATTCTGGTTTAAATTAATTTCAAGCCCAATTTTAATATACCCATGTATTTAATATATTACTCCAAGTAATATATTATTTACATCTAAATTAAAATTAGTTTGACAATTAATTTAATCCATCAAATTAAAATTAACTCTACACAAAATAAAATCATATGTAAACCCATACATATGAATATTTCCACCTAGGAAATAATTTCATAATTAATCCAATTAATTATGAAGAGCCAATTGAATATATTAATTTTATTATTATGACCAATCTAATTGATCTTTATAATATAATTAATATATATACATGCTTCTCCCTCCACTGTGTATACTCCAAGTATACATGTGATTCCTTAAGTCTGCATTCTATCGTTCTATGTGTACGATCCTGTGGGCCCATCTTTATGTTGGCAGCGGGCCTTTGGCCCGCAAACTGCAGTTGGGCTCTAGCAAGCCACTGCAGCCCCCAATTAAGATGGAGATGGCAGTCTAAATGATATCATAACCCTGTAGTTTAAACTTGTACATCCCATGTCATTGATATCGATGTCCAACACAGAGGCATGGATTGATCACCCTCTTTTGTGTCCGGACATTAACTTGATCCCGAATGCACTGAACCTCACAAACAAGTTCCAACTTGTTTGGGTGTGGCCACACTCTTATCAGTCACATTCATCAAGAGGCCGGTGATATCTTCTCAGTTGGTTACTGAGTGACAAATCCCTTCTGCATATCCATAGTATTACCATGTTCAGTGACATACCCGAAAGCACCCATACTTGGCACCCTATTACAGGCCCTTTAGGCGTACCCCTAAGTATGCGACTTCACATGTAACACCATCATATGGTCAGGTCAAAGGATCCATACAAGTACTACACGAGAATCCATTGTGATACCATACCATGTGGATTACTCGTTTAGTGGATCTCTCCAGCACCATGCTTCCAGGCATGTACCCATTAACTTGGTTGACATTCCATGTCCAATGACCGGTAAGACACCGCCATACAACCAGGTTAATGATAGTTTGTTGTTCCATTCATTCCCATGACTGGAATAGACTGCGGATCTATTCATGGTCATATCGTTAACCCTATCCATGGTCTTACTACTGAGTGCATGACACTAGTCGTCATGGATATAGATATGTCCATTGGATACTTCATTTAATATATTGCACAAGATAGATATAGTAAATGAATTGATGCCTTTATTAATGACACAAATGAGTACAACACATAAATCCAATAAATGTATAGTACAAACACAAGGACCAATGCCTCGGGACTAGGGCATTTCCAACAAGAGGGAGGACAGATGCATCTATCGGTTGGGTTTGCCCCAGGTGGAATATTTCACATATGACTACCGAGACTTGCACAGGAGGTGTGTAGCTGCTCGGGTTGACCAAGGTGACTACTCTCCTGCACGGTTATGTAGATAGTATGGGCAGGTACAGAGAGTGCCTCGTTCCTTATGCACGATCGAGTGTGGAGAGTTCATACAGCGATGGCCCAGACATGTGCAGCAGCAGTGGATGAACTCTATTTGCTTTGAGATCTTGAGATATGACAGCATAGCTCCAGCGGAGATGGACGGCTGCTATAGAGCTTGGTTGGCTGACTTAGTGACTTGCCCTACAAGACTCGAGCGTGAGACATTGACTTTAAGACATCTTGGTCTGTAGGGTCTTTGTATTGTATGGGGCTGTTATTGATTGATTTTTATTTGTTTTGTTTTATGTCCTTATTTTTGCATAGACCCCTTGCAGATTTTCAATCTATCGGACGATCTTAACTTTTGCCTAAATCGCCCTTTTGGGTTTTCGGCTCAGCAGACTTTATTTGTATCCTAACTTTTGCGTAGAACGCCTTGCAGTTTTCAGTCTATTGGATTGATTTTTTTTTAAATAAGATGCATGCAAACATAGGATGTACACAGCCATATACATAATACAAACTCCATTTCAATTAGACTTGGAACATTTAAACGAACAGAACAAAGCATTCATTCATTAATAATATTTTGGCACAATGTACATCAAAAGATGAAATGAAACTAGGAACAGAATTAGTAATGGTATCCGTCTCGAACGAATCCATGATTACCACTAACCGGTCTTCACAGATTTTCCCGCTGATGGTGCTCACCTCTGTGCCCTAACTTTTGCATGGTCCCTTTTCTATTTTCAATCCATTGGACTTTTTTTTTCACACATAGTATCACCTGAGGTTGTCCTGATTGATAGGGTTGCCGAATTCGTTTCCGTCTATGTCCATGATCTTCAAAGCGCCCTTTAAAAGTACCCTTTTGACCATATATGGACCTTCCCAATTCGGCTTGAACTTTTCCCGCACATCCATGTTGACCTATTTCATCTATTTGAGTACCAAATCCTCGGCTTTGATTGGGTGTTTCTGATGATGAACTTTACTGTTATAAGCCCTGGCCATTCACTGCTGGTACATCTGTAAATGATCTAATGCTCGAAGATGCTTGTCGTTGATCAATGCCAACTGCTCATATCTCGACTGAACCAATTCCGATTCTAGCAACTGTGCTTCCATGACCACTCTCAATGACCTAACCTCAGTTTCCACTGGTAAGACAGCTTCCATCCCATAGACCAATGAGTACAGTGTCTCTCTGGTAGGTGTTCTGACGCTGGTTCTGCATCCCCATAAGGCAAATGGTAACATGTCAGCCTAATCCCTGTAGGTGATGACCATTTTTGACAAAATCCTTTTGATGGACTTATTGGCTACTTCTATCGCACCATTGGCTTGCGGGCGATATGTTCAACTCCTTTATCTTGGAACAATTATGTTGTCCCTTGAAGCTGTACCCCGTTATCAGTTACGACATGATACGGGATCCCAGACCACGCAAAGATGTTCTTCTCGATGAACTTGGTCATTTTCTTAGCAGTAACATGTGTGAATGATTCCGTTTCTACCCATTTCGAGAAGTAGTCAACAGCCACGACTATGAAGCGGTGCCCATTTGATACAGGTGGCCTTATTTCTCCAATGATGTCTACCCCCAAGTAGCAAATGGCCATAGAGTTGATGATATCCGAAGTTTGAGTGGTGAGAGATGATTGAGATCTCCATACACTTGGCACTCATGGCATCGTTTCACTTCTTCGATGCAATCGGCTTGCAAGGTAAGCCAAAAGTAGCCTTGCCTCAACACTTTCTTGGCCAGGGCTAACTTGTTCATGTATGGCCCCCAAGTTCCTGCATGGATCTATCTCATGACTTTCTTTGCTTCTTCTTCTATCAAACATTTCAAGAGCAAGCCATTGGCGGTTCTCTTAAAAAGCTTATTTTCGAAGATCCTGAACTGTTCGGCTAATCTTCGAAGAGAGATCTTGTCTGTTTCACTAGCATCTTCAAGGTACTACCCATTCTGAATAAACTACAAGACTTTCTTCCATCGTTGCCACAACATTGACTGACAGGTAACAGGGATTTTGTGTGGTTTCTAGGATGACTAGTTGTATTGGATGCTTTCGGGGTTCTTCCCACATTAAGGAGAGTGTGGCTAAGGAATCGGCCATCTGATTTTCCTCCCTCGGGACATGTCTAAATTCACACTACCCAAATATTTTCACTTTCTCCTAAACTAGCTCGAGATATGGTCAGAGTGATTCTTCTTTTATCTCCCAAGCCCCAGTAATCTGTCGAATTACCAAAGCTGAGTCTCCGATTGCTAACATTTCGTGCACCCCCAGTATGATCAAGGCATCAATCCCAAAAAGGCAAGCTTCATATTTTACTCTGTTATTAGTTACAGGGAATTCGAGACGTTTTACCGATGGGATGATGTCTCCATCAGGTGTACCGATGATTACCCTAAACCCGTACCATGTTTGTTCATAACACCATCAAAATACATCACCCACCTACTTGGTTCTATCTCCACCATAGCTAGTTATTCATCCAGAAATTCCAAGTTCTCGACATAGTTAGATTCTAGAGGCTGGTTGGCTAGAAACTCTGTTACAGCTCTTCCCTTGATAGTCTTCCTAGTTACATAGTCAATGTCAAATTCTGATAACAATAGTAACCATCTTGATAATTTTCCAGCCAAAGCAGGGGTTCGACATAAGTACTTCATCGGGTCAATCTTAGCCACTGCCTGAACTTTATATTACTGGAAATAATGCCTTAACTTCTTATTCAGCCACACCATAGTAGTATAAGTCTTTTCTACTATAGTATATCTGGTCTTGTAATCAAGCAGTTTCTTACTCAAGTAGTAGATTGCATGTTCACATCCATCTTCCTATTCTTATACTAGCATTTCCCCTACCGAAGCATCTTCAATAGCCAAGTACAGGATTAAAGGCTTATTCGGCATTGGAGGTTTTAGGACTGGTGGATTCATCAAATAAGCCTTGATCCAGTCAAAGGCTAGTTAACATTGATCATTCCATTCCACCGGCTCATTCTTTTTCAAGAGTTTGAATATAGGTTCACAGACTGTTGTTAATCTCACGATGAACCGACTGACATACTGCAATGACCCCAGAAATGACTTCATTTCCTTTTCTGTCTTTAATATGGGCATATCTTTGATGGCCTTGATCTTGTCCAGATCCATTTTGATTCCTCTATGGCTTACCACATGGCCGAGAAGTTTCCCTGAAGTTACCCCAAACACACACTTCTTGGGATTCAAGTGGAGGTTATACTTTTCGACCCTAGTTAGGAATATATCTAGGATAGCAGGATGCTCCTCCCGGGTCATCGATTTAACTAGCATATCATCTATATAAAACTAGCATATCATCTATATAAACTTCGAGCTCCTTATGAATCATATCATGCAGAAGTGCAGTGACTGCCCACTGATAAGTCGCCCCGGCATTCTTCAACCCAAACGGCATAACTCTGTAGCAATAGACTCCCCTTTCCGTGATGAAAGCCGTCTTCACTTTGTCGACGATGTTCATCAGAAACTAATTATACCCCAAGAATCCATCCATGAACAAATACATTGCTTCCCTGGTGGCACTGTCAATCAAAACATCCATATGCGATAACGAAAAGTCATCCTTGGGCGATACTTTGTTCAAATCCCTGTAGTCCACACAAACCCTAACTTGGCCGTCTTTCTTCGCAATTGATATGATTTTGGCTAACCATTATGGGAATTCCACTACTTCTAGGAACTCTGCCTTTATCTGCTTAGCCACCTCTTCCTTAACTTTCTCTATCCATTCTGGTCTGAGTCTTCTAAGCTTCTGCTTGATAGGTTTCATTTTCGGAACTGTTAGAATTCTATGCTTTGTAATCTCTCTACCAACTCTAGGCATGTCGTCATAGGACCAGGCGAAGGCTTTTACGTGTTTTTGCAGTATTTTTACAATTTCTTTTCTCTCATCAGGCATGAGGTCTTTTGAAATGGATACCATTTTCGGATCATCATCTGTCCCTAGATTCATTTCATGTAATGATGCATCATGTATGCTAAAGACATTAAATGAATATATGTATGTATGCACAGTTCCATCCGGAAAAACATCACACAAGTAAGCGAAATTATATTTCATTGCATTAAGTGCCTTATAGGCTGAATTGTTTACATCATAAACAGAAGAAACAAACACATTGAAATAATTGTCATCCTCCACATGCAGAGGGTCTTCTCCTGCTGCAGCATCATCAACTTCTTCAAATAGGTCTCCTAGATCACCCTCAAGGGTTTCTTTCTAGTCAGTGGATAGCTCTTCTTCGATCACCTTTGCCTTTCCTGCCATCATCAGCTTGGCCAGTTCTTTCACAGCTTCACTCATCAGTTCCCCCTGAGTCTTCACCATGGGTTCCTGCTTCTTTCCAGAAACCATATATGCCTTCATTAGAATAGTCAGTGCTTTGGCGAGGGTTTCAATGGCTGCTTCACTTCTCCACTTTTTGGGTTGACTTTCCCAGCTTTTCACCTTTGTTCCTGAATTCAACCCTGACTTGGTCAACTGTATCTTCTTGATCTCTCAGGATCTTCTTCCCTTTATCTTCAGTCCCAATGCGTAGCATATTCATAACCGGCTCGACCCCGTACTTACTGAAGTCAACAACATTAGAGAAGATCTCAAATCCCAGGAGCTGACCTCTCTCAACTGTCACTGGATCAGGAGCTCCATTATATACTTCTTCGGTTGCATGGATGAAAGTGTCAACCAGATTCACATACTTCTTGCTTATCTTATTCCCTTCTTCAAGGTAACCGAGCCCATGCTGATAGTGTTTGCCAGCCTTGATATTGAACTTAGGAATGCTCTGCTGCCTTGCCCCTAATCCCTTACCAGGTTCAAACTTCTGTTTAGCAAAGTACTTGTGCATCCATTTCGGGAACTTTGGCTCATTCTCCCTCTCACCTAACACCACTGCTACCTGAAACCCAGTCATTGGCTACTCTACAGCATTCAAAGTAGCTACCACAGATGGCTCATCAGCTTCTACAATCACCACTTTCCCTCCTATTAGAAACTTCACTTTCTGGGGCAGAGTCGATGGCACACCTCCTAAGGCATGGAACTAAGGCCTTCCGAGAAGTAGAGAAAATGTGATAGGGATGTCAATGACTGTAAACAGCACTTTGGACTTAATCTCTCTTACACTGACCTCAGCTTTAAATGTGCCAATCACCGACCTCTTGCTGTCATCATATGCTCTGATCACTGTGCTAGACCAGCAGAGTGCTTATGTGCTAATACCCAGGTATGGCAGAATTTTAGAAGGGCATATGTTTAGGGCTGAGCCATTATCGACCATCACACAAGGCATCACCCTATCCATGATTTCCACTTTTAAGTACAAAGCCCGGTTGTGATTCAAACCCTCTAGAGGCAAGTCAGACACTCCAAAACTAATTTCTGGGGCCTGGTTAGCTTTTAGGTCAATTTCCCTTCTCATGGCACATACTTCATCAGGGGACATTGTAGGGGTAGCATTCATCTCCATGAGCTGTTTTACCACCGCCTCACGGTGTTTCTTAGATTCCATGAGGAGATGCCAAATACTAGCTCGGACCGGCGTTCTCTTCAACTGTTCAACCACAACATCCTCTCCCTTGTCTCTCAGCATGTGAACGGTCGTGTCTGCCCCTACAACTGGATTACTTCTTCTCGGTGTGCTTGAGGAGCCATGTTAGTAGGTTGATAAACCCTACCGCTTCTGGTGATGTGCATAACTAGACCATCTTTTGTGATCGTCGTTCCTCTCCTTGTCTCTACCGAGTAAACCGACTTTGGTTCTTCAAACCCAAAATCCTTATCATCATCATCTAATTCAATGTCAGCCAAATCAATCAGACCCTGTTCATCCTTTACTACAAACATCTGTTCTTCAGCTCCTTCTAAACTACTTGCACACTTGGATTAGCCTTGATAATCTGAGCGAACACACAGTTGGCCGGCATTCCGGACTGGACCATATTAACCTAACCCCTAAAGTTAGGCAAGGGGTTCTTCTGAACAGTAGGCTTTAAGGCAGGCTCCACAATCTTCCCATCAGTAATTAGCGATTGAATGGCCCTTATCAAACCAATGCATTCATTTTGTGCGATGGCCTACTATCACATGGTAGACACAGAAGTTATCTTTCTCTGACTCAGAGGGAGGAACATAAGGCTTCAAACTCTGCAGTAAACCAACCTTCCTACACTTGGCAAAAATACGGCCCAAAGATTTGACCCATGGGTTAGTGAGCCTCTGAGGAGTCCTTGACTGCCCGCCCTGGGTCACTGTCACCACATCTGCTTCTCTTACCCGGTCTAATACTACAGTCTGAGCTGGTTTTGAACTAGACCCAGTCGGTATAGTCATGGAGTTACCAGCCTTATATCCTGTGTATATCCTCGGCCACCTCGATAAGTGCCTAAGCTCTACTTGTTCATCTGCTCTTCCTCTTCGTACCTCTTAATACACTTAGCAAACTCCATAAAATCATTCAAAGAATGGAATCCTTCAGTTTCAACTTCTCCTAATAAAGTGGTAAGCTATCGTCAACCAGCTTCACAATAAGGGATTCTAGCTTCGGAGCCCCGCCTACCAATACCTGGAAATCCATCCATCTCTTGTAGTATGCTGGGAAAGATTCATTGGGTTTTTGGGGAATCCTTTTTAGATCTTCTAGAGTGGTCGCCACCTGAGTCTTATAGGCATACTGCTTCACAAATGCCTAAGCCAAATCTTCCCATGTGGAGCAGGTACCAATTGGCATTTTCAAGTACCACTTAGCAGCAGCACCCCTCAGAGTTGTTGGGAACAGGTTTAATAGGTGGACTTTCCCAATCCCCAGACTAGACATAATCCTCACATAGATGTCTAAGTGAGCCTCTGGTGGGCCTTCTCCAGTGTACGGGGGCAAATAAGGCATCTAAAATCTGACCGGGAGCGCCTCTCCTCCTTCTGTTAATAGAGTAGCTGGGTCTGCACACCTGATAGGGTTATAATGCACCATCTCTTTCAACCTCGGCAGTAGAGCTTTAAGATCAGAGAACTTCTCCTTGAGACATTTTTCAGCAGCAGTCTCAATTTTGGCCCCCCTCGCTGTCATAAAATCCTCATCTTCTTTAGACTGAAGATAAATTTCCTAATGTGGAATGACCACCCTACTACTACAGGGAATGTTTCTTCCTAAGTTGGGGGCTCCGTGAACAACATTCCCCTTATTCTCGACTGGAGCTTGGACTGGTTGACTAGTCTGACCCGCATTGGTGGTCATTACAGCTTGCATCTGTTCTCTGAGAGTAGCTTTAAACTGATTTGAATTCAGAAGGACATTCATGAATGCATTCATGTCGAAAGGTATCCCTCCACTAGATCCGTCTTGAGCCATATCTGTTCTATTCACCTCCTCTAACATAAACTGGCTGTCAATTGGCAAAGAAGGCAACTGTCCCCCAGATTCCTACTCTGATTCCGAATCTGGACTGACCCTGACTTCCTCCACGGTTACTAGTTCTAATTGGACTAACTGAGCTAACTAATCGGACACCGGTTCAACACGTACTAGTTGCTTCGAAGTTTGACTCCAAATTGCACATTTAGCATAGAGTTAGCATCGTAGATATATGTCATGACCCTAGACACGACGCACTAAGTGATGTGTATGGTATGATCATGAGATAACTGTGGTTGAATGATGTTTCATGAATGAGAATGATAATGAATGTGAATGTGACTTTCTTTGTTTTCACCCTTTTTATTTTGGACATTCTAAGAATGCCCAATGTCATGCAAAAGACAATTCACAAAGGTCACATGTGAGCCATCACACAAACAGAGGTTCGGCGCTTTTAGGGCACCTAGTGAATGTTATGAAATGGTCACGCATGTGTTGACACACGGACAGGGTTTCGACGCTTTATAAGTCAAATGAAATGATATGAAGTGGTATGAGATGGTCACATGGGAGCCACCCCACGGATAGAATTTTGACCCTTTTAGGGCATCCGAGATGAAATGATGTCGCAAACAATTCGCGTGTAACTCGAGACACAGACAAAAGCTCGGCGTTCGTGGAACGCGTTATATGGTTTGGTAATGTCATGACATGCCCCTATATGTGTAATAATCTAGTATCGGTGGAATACCTCAAATGAGTCATTAATGTCATGAAACAATCCGATGCAGATCACGACACACAAGCAAGCCTTCGGCATCACTATGATACCAATGATGAATGGGCATCATGTCATGTAATGATATCATGTGACCCGCCACACAAAAATAGACTTGAGACCGTTATGGCCTTCTAATGAATGACATGGTATAGTGGAATGACCGAGTGTAATCCGGTGCACACGCAGGACACGGGTAGTTTTGGGACACCCGATATGGTGTGAAATGAAATGACCATGATAGGCATTCTCAGAACATCCTTATACTAAATGTAATGAGATGATATGAATGTCCATGTCACACGAAATGTAAGTGGCTGCACGAAGATATGGTTAGGGTGCATGACACACGGGATGATGTCGTGTATGCTTTATGGAAATGTTAACACACAGGATGTATATGGCACACAAATAAAATGTCGTGACTACACGAAGACATGGTTAGCATCAATATCACATATATGTTCATGTTTTGAAAATGGCTGCATGAAGATGTGGTTAGAATGGCACTTAAATTATTGTGCATTTTTTATGCTTTGTGAAAAAGGCCAAATAAAAACCACCATAAAACAAACATTAGCACATGCAATAATATGCTCACCCTTCCAACCTTATTCCTCCTTTCAATTGGTACGCATTCTTCTTAGGTGTTGGGTCTCTTTGGCATCAGCCGGGGATACCAAAGGTGTACTCTCAATGTTCAATTTCATGTATTGTGTTTTGGTAATCCTAAGGGGAAGTTACTAAGTCATTACATATGGGCCAAAGTCAAACCAAGGGTCGTACAGGTTCCCATAGTGGATATACACTCCTCATCATAGAACATGATGTAAGGTTTATGCGGTGCTATGAGTGGTTTACCCTGTTGGGTGCTTCCAATCCTAGCAAAAGAGTTAGGTCACCTTCTGAAGTAAACCGGGCTGATCAGTGAGTTTGAGGGGTTGAGAAGAAGAAAATGTCATGATATGCAAGTGTGAATAGAATATGGTACTATGAACTAGTAAAATGACTAAAAGCGAGGTTATATTTCAGTAGTTGCCTAAGTTCCTTAAGTTTTTATAAAAACTTTTTTAAGAAACTTTTATCCCTACTAGAGTCGCCACTGCGAGCTAAAGACCTTTCGATAGTGAAAGCAGAATGCGGTGATGCAGACCGGGGAGAAAAATGAGAAGTTTTGTTTTTGGTTTTTTGATTTTGAAAAGGGGTTTGTATATTGCTTTAAGAAAACCATTGATTTATTTGGAAATCCCTTTTGTGGAAAACCTTTACTTTGAATGTGAACTTTCGGAAAACTGGTTTTGTATCTTTAGAAAATCTAGTTTTATTACTTAAAGACCTCGAAACCTAAATTTCAAGATTAGTGACAGAGTCACCACCCGGATCAGCTCATCTGGGCAATTTCTGTACAGCTCCCTACAGAGTGTAGACTACTGTACCTAATCCAGAGATTTAGGGTTCGGGCAACTTATCCATTCAACCTCAAGCTTGTTTTCATTTATAAGTACATAGTACCATATTTCATTTGCTTATTTCTCTACCCATTTTTATTTAGCCCATGCTAATTCAGATGACAGAAATAAATAAAGTGCAGAAAAAGTAAATCATACATCCAAGCAACCGAAAGAATAAAAGTAGAGGCCACTTATTTACAACCCAAAAAGAGAGAAAAAATAAAGCTCTCATCCTCACCAATACAATCACCTAGATACACGAAGATCTAAAAATTACAATCGCCTAAAATACACGAGTTAATCTATTAATTACATTCAAAGTAATAAAAAGAAAGGAAAAACTAAAGGTTGGAAAACTGATGGTTAGTACAATTACAGCACAAACACATAGGAAACTCATGACTGGATAGAATTGGGATTTTAGGAGCAGGGGCATGCATTTAAAGGATAGCCGAGTCAACTCGGCCACTTGGCCCGACTAGACCTGGAAAACGGTTTTGAAACGCCTTGTAAGTTTTGTGCTAGAAAACAGTTTTGAAAAACGATTTGGCTCGATTTCATGCAAATTTTTCCCTTTTAGCGGGTTGGTTATCCCGGAACTCAGGGTTCCATTCGTATGGGTTTCCTAATTTCGACATACATCTAGGGTCTAAAAACAATAAACACACTAAAAACAATTTGATTTTGAAGATAGCATCACTCGACGACGTCCCTGAGGGTCGTCCCGTGATTCTACCTCCTTCTAGAGACCACAGCCATGTGGCTCTAGTTAGAGCAGTGCGGCTCTGACCACTATAACCGTACAGCTGTAATACCTAGAACTCGAAGTTGGTTTTCAATGATTGGAAAATCACTGTTTAAGTCCGTTTCGATGATTTTCAAGAACTCAGGAAATCCGAGGGTCCGCTAATGCTGCACAACGGATCCGATTTGGATCAAACGACCCCGAATTCTACAAAACCGAAACCAAGGAAACCGAAAATCTCACATCGCACAATTAGAAATCCAAAAACCAAAATTTTGTATTTCACAGATGTATGACCGAATTGGATCATAGCAAAACAAATCAAAAATGGAAAATTTGCTATATCCGGTCGATTTTGAGGCTTTTCAGGTTTCTGCCCAGAAGAACACAGTCATGTGGCTGTAGTATTACAGCCGCTCGGCTCTGTTCTAATTAACTATAGCTGCAGGGCTGTATTCAAGGTAAATAGAGCCGTGCGGCTCTAGCTTGGTAGTCAGTTTTCCAGAAATTTGATGAAACAGAGAAAAAAGCATAACAAAAGCAACGAACACAAGTTTATGGCCTCTCAGAGTTTACCTTGTTGATGTTCCAGTGTGTTTGACGTCCAGAAGTGGATTGAGAAATCAAAATGCACTTAAAGTCCTAAAATAGCCGAATACATGTCCCAAATCGACCGAAACAAAACCCAAGACAAACCCAGACGAATGTGATACAGCTAGGAACCAGCACTCTCTGTTTCTAGTGTGTTTTATCCCTTTTAATTTTTGTTTTTCACCTTTGGTTTTTTGTTTTTCTCTCTTTCTCTGTTTTTCTCATTTCTCTCTGTTTTTCCTTTCTTTTTTTGTTTTTCTGATCCTCTCTTTCAATTCTGTCTCTAATCCCTTTTGTCTACCCTTTTCTGCCCCTTGTCAATCTCTCATTAATTTTTTCTCCAAAATTTCAGCCAAACTTTTTCGAGCCTCCCCCTGCCATCAACTTGCTCTGATTTTATACTAGGCAACTTCACCGCCCGTCAGAGCCGCGCGGCTATAGTCTTAAAACTACAGACTTGAGGCTCAGACCAGGGCTATGACGAATGCTCCTAAATCCTACACTCACCTCTAAGCCCGTTAATCACTCGAAGGATCTTTCTCGGGGTTTCAGATCGAGGACAGTTCGGTTTTCTGAGCGTTTGAGACATTCCAGGAAGCATCCCGCTCATTGTCAAGTCCAATTCACATCTGTCTACTTAACAGGTAATAAAAGACTCTCATCACAGGGGTCGGGAAAACCAGTGCTCATAGGGCCGAAAGCCCAATGTTTCCTTCTTGAAGATTTTGGGGCTGTGATGCATATGTCAAGAAATTAACAAGTGGCAAGCTTGAGTCCCAATATGTCAAGTGCCATTTTGTGGGTTACGCTAAGGAAACTAAGGGTTATTACTTCTACGATCCGGTGGAAAACAAAGTTTTTATAGCCAGAAAGGCAGTCTTCTTGGAGAAGGAATTCCTTTCCAAGAGAGATAGTGAGAGTAATGTTGAACTTTCTAAAGTTTAAGACTCACAAACTCCTGCAGCTGATGCTGAGGATGCTTTGGGAACCGAACCAGTGACTCAAGAAATTGAGGTAGCTAAACCGGTTACAGAGGACCTTAGAAGGTCTGGTAGGACACATTATCAGCCAGAGAGGTACGGCTTTCTCGTGACTGATGATGGGGACCTTATGGTCGTTGACCAAGAGGAGCCCAAGACCTATCAGGAGGCTATCAAAAGCCCACACTCAGATCAATGGCACAAAGCCATGGAGGCTGAGATGCAATCTATGCATGATAACCAAGTATGGAACTTAGTGGATCCACCTCTGGGTGATAAGGTGATAGGATGCTAGTGGTGTTTCAAATTGAAAGCTGATAACACCTTCAAGGGGTGATTGGTGGCAAAAGGATTCTGGCAAGTTCAAGGAATTGATTATGATGAAATCTTTTCACCTGTTGCCATGCTTAAATCCATTAGGATACTACTGGCCATAGTTGCATGGTACAATTATGAGATATGACAGATGGATGTTAAGACCGCTTTCCTTAATGGAAAGCTACTTGAGCATGTGTATATAGCATAACCTAAGGGTTTTATCAATCCAAAGAATCCTAACCGGATATTCAAGCTTCAAAAATCTGTTTATGGATTGAAGTAAGCATCAAGGTCATGGAATCATAGATTCAATGCGGCCATCACAGAATATGGCTTCACACAGAATCCTGATGAGCCCTGTGTGTATAAGATGGTTAGTGGAAGCGTTTGCACCTTCCTAGTGCTATATGTTGATGACATCCTTATCATTGGAGGTGACATACCAACACTGCAAGAGGTAAAGCAGTGGTTGAGTAAGTGCTTTGCAATGAAGGACTTAGGCAAAGCTGAGAAGATCTTAGGGATCAGGATCTACAGAGATAGATCCAATCACCTCCCAAGCCTAAGTCAAGCCATGTACATAGACAAGGTTCTGAAAAGATTCAGTATGGACAAGGCAAGAAAGGATTCTTGCCTATGCAGCATGGGTTGAAACTGAATAAGAAAGATGGTCCTAAAACAAAGAAGGACCAGGAGAGCATGAAGAAGATCCCTTATGCATTTGCTATAGGATCTATCATGTACTCCATGTTGTGTATGAGGCCTGATGTCGTGTTTGCACTAAGTATGACTAGTCGGTACCAATCGGATCCCAGTGAGGAACACTAAAAGGTAGTCAAGGCGATCTTAAAGTACCTTAATCGGACTAAGGATACTTTCTTAGTGTATAGAGGTCAAGATGAGCTGGTAGTGTCAGGTTACACTGATGCAAACTTTGAGACTAATGAGGATGAAAACCAGTCACAGTCTGGTTATGTTTTTCTCCTGAATAGCGGTGCCATTAGTTGGAGGTCCTCAAAGCAGGCCACCATTGCTGACTCTACAATGGAGGCTGAGTACATAGCTGTATACGAAGCTGCAAAGGAAGCCGTTTGGATCAAAAAGTTCATAACTGAGTTGGGAGCAGTACCCACTATCCTAGACCCAGTTGATGTTTTCTGTGATAACAACGGGGCCATCGCACAAGCTAAGGAGCCCAGTCACATAAGAGATCCAAACACGTGCTCAGAAAGTTTCACCTTATTTGGGAGATCATGAACAGAGGTGACATATCATTGTAGAGGTTTGACACCAAGAATAATGTCATTGATCCATTGACCAGGGCACTGCCATAGACACAGCATGATGGTCATACCAGATCTATAGGAATTAGGGCAATGTCTACTTGGAACTAGTGCAAGTGGGAGATTGTTGGTGTGCCCTAGTTCATAGGACGTTGGATTCTTGTATGTTGTATTATACATTCAGACTCTTTGTATAAATACATCATTTGTGTCACATTAATAAAGGCAATAATCTATTTCATTTATATCTTATACTATAACATGAATAGAGTATCCATTGATTGATAATCATAAAACCTATCCTATGTTTATTTTAATCGTGGAACTAATAGAATCATAGACTTGTATATTCGATGAGTTTATGGTAGTTCTTAACTAACCATAGTACTCGTATTGTCAGTCATGAATATAGGTACATGTCATTGACATAGGACTGGATCGATTCGTACAAGAAAGCCATATGGTTGTCGCATCATAGGTCTTTCTTGAGTAGGTCTCTTTTGCCCTCATACCAGATTTCATTATAGTATCAATATGGAATCTATTCACTTTGACATATGCCTAACAGGTCTGTAAAAGGATGCTAAATATGGGTATGATTGGGTGGCTAGGTGAATATGTTGATACTAATAATGAAGTGATGGAATTGCCACTCAGATAACACCAAGATGATAACACTGGCCACTCAATGAGTGGGACTGATAAGTGTATGGCCACACCCAAATAAGTTGGTTCTTTATTTGTTTAATCAGTCAACTCAAGATCAAGAAATATAATAAATAGCAGAAAAGGATGACGGACATCGTGCCTCTTATTTATTCATATCGATATCATTTGGCAAAGGACACTGTGAGATTACTACTGGTTCAGTGTCTTCAATAGACTATTACATGTCTTTCTTAATTAGGGGCTGTAACACTTTGCTAGAACCCACTCATAGTCTGTGGGCCTTAGACCTATTGCCAACATATAGACAGACCTATAGGATTGTGTACATAGATAAACTGAGTCGTAACTTATAGAAATTGTACATGTAATGTACATTAGAAGGAATGCGTTAAATGATTAGTTAACATTCGGTGTCAAGGTAATTAATTAACATTGGTTGATTTAATTTGATTAATAAGTTTACATAATGTAATTAATTTATTTATTAATTAATTGAATTACATAAAGTAAACAAATTAATTAAATAATTTTTCTAAGTAGAAAAATTAAATACATGTATTGTATTTACTTAAGTGTGATTTAATTTTATTTAGGGGTAATTAAATTTAACCAAATGGAATTAAATTACATAGTATATACTTTTTAGTTAAAGTTTTTTTATGTGATTATAATCTTAGTGGGCTTGGGTTTAGTTAACCTAATTAAAACCCAATTCGACAAGGAGTCTATATAAGGACACACTTAAGGACCTAATAGCATAAGAAATTTTGGCCAGCCATCAAGAGCAACCCTATAGTCAAAAATTCTGGTAGAAAATAATCCATTCCTTCATTCTTCGGCTAGCACTGGTTCCCGCTCGATAGTTGGTCATGCACCGAACTTTGGAGATCTCTTAAAGAATTGATTCTGTAGTAGTCTCTAGAAGAGATGGATTTGGTGAGTGAATCTCTCTTGATTTAAAATTGATTTTATTCTAATCAATGGTAATCAGATACGATAGGTGGATTCTAAGAAATTTTAATAGTGTAATTTTTGCTGCGCCATGTTATTTTACCGAAGACGAATCCCAACATACAAAGCACCAGTGTTGGTTAGAAAGTTATCCAGATGGCTGCTACTCTTATCAGAATTTGATATTGAGTATGTCACAAAGAAGGTCATCAAGGGAAGAGCTGTAGCAAAATTTTTAGCAAATCAACCTCTGGAATCAGATTATATAGAGAATCTGGAATTTCCTGATGAATAGTTAGCTATAGTAGAAGTGAAAAGGTGGATTATGTGTTTTGATGGTGTTGTAAATAGAAAGGGCACTGGAATTGGAATAATTGTAGCAACACCAGATGGTGAAGTTATTCCATTGTCAAAGAGATTGGATTTTTCCATAAGTAGAATATGAAGCATGTTTGTTCAGAATGGAAAGTCTATGTCGCTAGGGTCAAATGATGTGTTGATTATCAGAGATTCACTTCTGGTAATTACACAAGCTCAAGGTGTGGGAAGTGAAAGAAGAAGCCCTAAGGCCTTATTTAAAACTACTACAGTATAGAAAAGAGTTATTTGGCTAGTGTGAATTCAGGCATGTGCCTGGGGAAAAGAATAAAATGGATGATGCGCTAGCAACATTGTCTTCTATGTGGAAAAATCCAGAAAGAACACAGATGATTATAGCAATTTCTAAACAACTGTGCTTTGATATCCAGGAACTGATGGAATTGACAGATGAAGAAAAGCCATGGTTCTTTGATATTTACCAGTATGTGAAGGAAGGAAAGTATCCAAAATGAGCTATTTTTGCTGATAAAGTTTCATTAAGAAGATTAGCCACTAAGTTCAAAATCTTTGAAGATAAATTATACAAGAGAACAGTGAACGGTATTCTTCTTGTTGGATATGCCCTAGTCTAGAGGCATTGGACCTTGTTTTTGTATTATACATTTATTGGATTTATGTATTATACTCATTTTTTATTATTAATAAAAGCATTAATTCATTTATTATATATATCTTGTGCAATATATTAAATGAAGTATCCAATGGACATATCCATATCCATGATGACAAATGTCATGCACTTGGCAGTAAGACCATGGATAGGGTAAACGATATGACCATAAAGAGATCTGTAGTCTGTTCTAGTCATGGGAATGAATGGAACTAGAGACTATCATTAACCTGGTTGCATGGCGGTGTCTTACCGGTCATTGGACATGGGATGTCAACCAAGTTAATGGGTATATATAAAAAGGGCATGGTACTGGATAGATCCACTAAACGAGAAATCCACATGGTATAGTATCACAAGTGATTCTCATGTAGTACTTGTATAGATCCTTTGACCTGACCATATGATGGTATTGCATGTGAGGTTGCACACTTAGGGGTACGCCTAAAGGGCCTGTAATAGGGTGCCAAGTATGGGTGCTTTTGGGTATGTCACTTAGCTTGGCAATGCTATGGATATGCAAAAGGGATTTGTCACTCAGTAATCCACTGAGAAGATATCACCAGCCTCTTGATCAGTGTGACTAATAAGAGTATGGCCACAACCAAACAAGTTGGAACTTGTTTGTGAGCTTCAATACATTTGGGATCAAGTTAATGTCCAGACACAAAAGAGGGTGATCAATCCATGCCTCTGTGTTGGACACCGATATCGATGACATGGGATATACAAGTTCAAACTACAGGGTTATGATAACAGTTAAACTGCCATCTCCATCTTAATTGGGGGCTGCAGTGGCTTGCTAGAGCCCAACTGCAGTCTGTCGGGCACAGGCCCACTGCCAACATAAAGATGGGCTCACGGGATCGTAAACATTGAGCGACTGAACACTGACTTGAGGAGTCACATGTACACTTAGACTATACACTCTGGAGAGAGAGGAATATATTAATTATATTATAAAGATCAATTGGATTGATTATAATAATAAAATTAAGATTTGATTGGCTTTCTCATAATTAATTGGATTAATTATGAGATTATTTCCTGGGTGGAAATATTCTTATGTATAGGTTTACATATGAATTTATTTTGTGAAAATCTAATTTTAATTTAATGGATTAAATTAATTAGTCAAACCAATTTTAATTTAAATGTAAACAATATGTTACTTGGTGTAATATATTAAATACATAGGTAAATTAAAGTTGGGCTTGAAATTAATTTAAACCAGATTAATTAAAATAGATTTGGGCCTGAAATAAAAGATGGAAGCCCACACAAAGGAGGAGCCAATTGGGCCGAAATTCTCCTTGAGAATTTCGGCCACCTAGGGTTAGAATAACCCTAGGATTTTCGGCCAAGGGAGAATAGAACACACTAACCGAAATTTCGCCCCCCTCTCCTCTCCATTGTTTGTGTTTTCTGACTCTAGCATGGGTGGTGTTCGTAAGGCGTTCGTGTACATGAACAAGGAGGGATTCTAGTTTGATTCCTGTAGTCTGCATCCATCTCTTGTAGAGATATTCTGGGTAAGAGATTTATCTCTTGTAATTAAAATTTTGTTTTTCCAATTTCCATCTCAATTGCTCCTGGGCACGGATTTGAGGAAATCATCGCATTCTTCCGCTTTAATCGGGTGATTTCCGGTGAAAATCCCAACACTTTTGAGATGTTTAACAGAACAAGAAGCAGAAACATTGATACAACAAATACATTCGGGATCATGTGGACCTCATATGAATAGAATAGCTTTGGCCAGAAAGATAATGAGATAGGGGTATTTCTGAATGACAATGCAAACTGACTATGTGAAGGAAGTGAGAAGATGAAATGAATGCCAGATCTAAGCTAATATCACTCATCTACCACCACTTGAGCTATAGAATTTGGCATCTCCTTGGCAGTTTTCAGCTTGGGGGATAGATATAATCGGGGAGATTCGTCATGTAACATCTAATGGGTATAGATTAATAGTGGTTGCAGTTGGTTACTTTTTGAAGTGGGTTGAAGCAGAATGGTAACTACCTATAGAGATTGGGCAGAGTTGTCATAGGCTCTTTGGGGTTATAAAACCAGTGACAGAACACTAACATAAGAAATGCCATATTCTTTGGTGTATGGTATGGAAGCTGTGTTGCCAATGGAGATAGAACTCATATCACTCAGAATAGCTTTGGAAGCTCAATTTCCAGAAACTGAATGGGTTCAAGCTAGATATGAATAGGTAACAGCAGTAGATGAGAAGAGATTGAAGACATTTGATCCCTTACAGATGTATTAGTGTAGAATGGCCAAAGCTTATAATCAGAAGGTGAAGCATCCCAAGAAATAGTTGAAACCTGGAGATCTAGTTTTGAAACAATTGAGACCCACAAATGTTGATGTTCGATGAAAGTTTAAGCCGAATTGGGAAGGTCCGTATATTATGAAAAAAGTATTGTCAAAAGGTGGTGTCAGAATCATGGATATGGATGGAAATGAATTTATGGATCCAGTCAACCAAGATCGATTAAAGCTTTATCATGTGTTAAAAGAAAAGAAAAGAAAGAAAAAAGAAAAAAAGAGTCTACTAGGTTGAAAACCCAAAAAGGGTGGCCTAGGCAAAAATTAAGACATGAGAGAAAATGATCAGTTGGAAAATCCGAAAGGGACAACTGGTGACGGGTCTGGTTCTGTATGGAATATATACCATTTTGGGAACCAATTCTTTCATATGTACTCATGTTAAATTCATCAATAAAGTGTGATGTTTTGTTTTAAATGTGCTTATATGACTGTGTCAAAATGCATAAATGAAGTTATCATGTTTGAACATTCATTGAAAGAAAGCACTTTGCATTTAGCTGATTATAAAGATCACATTATTTAACAATGGAAATGCATTAACCATACACAATTTGAAATAATTTTTATCCTTTAAATCCGATTCATCTTTTCTTAATGACATTAAAAATTCTGATGCAGATTTAAGCTTAAATGTTGTAAGACTCGATGTAAATTTTGATCAATATGTATAAAATGAAACACATTTATAAAAAAAAAAGTTCGTTGAGGTGAAAACCAAAAAGGCACCTCAGGAAAAAGTTAGAGCAGCTCGTTAGCTAAAAACCTACACCGGGCGGCTTAGGCAAAAGTTAGAGCATTTTCAAATTTATTTCTTCTCCAATAGATTAAGTCAAGCTAAACCAAGAGCAATGAAACATATTGGAAGAGAGATACTGAGTTTCAATTACTTCTTAGCAGTAGTTAACAAGGGGCAAATTATAAAGACTTTTCACTATTCCCCAGCGGAGCCATAACTGTGCTCAACAGTATCCTCAACAGAAGTATAAGGATTTCACTGAATAAGGAATGTACTCCCCAGCTGAAGTTAACAAGGGGCATGGTGCATTTTTCCCCAGCAGAAGAAAGAATCTCAAATCTGGATAATAATTGAAAGAGTATCCTTTAATGTTTACATACATATACATTATCATTCATACTTGCACAACATACATTAGACATTCATTCATAGGAAATCCAAATCCTCTCCAGCTAGTCTTCATTCTTGATCGAAGAAGCAAAAATTTTTGTTTCAAAATCAGTCAATCAAGGAATGAAGACTCACTGTATCAAAGATAGAAATTCAGCAAACCTCAACGGAAAGAATTTCATCTCCAGCAAACTACTCAACAAAGGACTTACAAAGCTTCAAACAGAGTGACACATAAGGCAGCAGAATATCATTCCCACCAAGCCAGTTGCTAATGAAGCTTGTTTTCCCCACAGAGTATCAAAGCCTTCATCAAATCCCCAGCACTTTGAATTGCTTAATCCTAGTGGAATCAACAGTCAAAGTACAACATCTATGAAATTGGCTCCCAAGACAGGTAAATCTTTCTTTCCTTTATTCATAGTGCTCTTTTCCGCATTTACAAATTCACCTCAGGAATTTTAGACCTGATATCAGCATCAAATTTATTCCAAGAGAGGTAGCTATGAGAGTCAGGTTTTCCCGACCTCGATGATGATAAAATACCGAATGTTTTCCATTCAGAATGTTCATTACAGAAGTCGACTCGAGAAGCGAAGATTTGGATTTGATTGAACTTGAAACATGAAACCGAGAAAATTTGAAGAATTAGGGTTGAGATGAAGACTATAGCCGTACGGTTATTGTTATAGCTACATGGCTGTTTATGCTACAACCATATAGCTGTAACACAACAACCGCACGATTGCTGATGAATCACAAGCATTCTTGCAGGAAAGAGAAAGCTATTGAAAACAGGGCTTGACATAAATCCTTACCTAATTTCTTCACTAACCTGTTGATTACGGGTTTAGATTGAAGGGGGCTCAAGATTAACAACTAAGACAACAATACATAGAAAATTAGAGAGGAAGAGAGCTAAGGAAGAAAGAAAAATTTCCCCAAATTCTCAAACTCAAATTCAACAATCAAATCATAATTCCTCAAAATCATTCACCAAAATCAATCCTCCAAACCTAAATCAAGCCTTCAGAGATCATTTGGGTTACCAAAGTTAAGGAATTGGAGGTTTCAAGTCTTGGTTTCAAATTTCCGGTTTCAATTTCAAATCCAAAATCAAGCTTCAAGAATCGGTTTTTTTTGTTAAAGTTAAGGTAATTCTGAGAGGCCTTAAACCTTTTTATAACTTTCTGGGTTGAATTTTGGTGCATTGCATCATTTTGAAATTTTGCTCTGTTTTGTGTTTTCTGGTGAACCAGAGCCATATGGCTATTGTGACAGCCGCACAGCTGTTGCACGAATAGCCGCACAACTACAGTTCATTTCAGATTTAGAGATTTCTAAAAATTTAAAGATTTCTCTTATTTTTTTAACCAGAGCCGTACGGGTATTTTTATAGCCATACGGCTATTCCTGTTACACCTGTATGGCTATTGTTTTAATTTCAGAATAGATTTTTGTGAATATTTACTACTTTTGCATATCATTTTAACCTAGATTTACATTTTTTATTTAGTTAATTTCAGTATTTAAATTTCCGCATTAATTTTCTGTAAACTAGATCAATGATACAAATCCGAGTCTTTTAAAAACTAGCTCACTTTTGCATGCGAAAATAATAAACTGCACAAATTTCCAGTCCCATCAAATCGCATTTAAAAAACGTTTTCCAGGTCGAATTGGGTAATTTATCGAATTTCCCAATTTTCCCCGTTTTACGTTTTAAGCTATATGGAATTCCCCATTCTGAGCCTGTGTGAGTCCTATATGTATATATATTTATCTGTACTAACTTTGTTTTGTAGGTGGATGTATGTTAGAATAGATGTAGTTTAGCTTTCTATTTTCAGGAATTTTGCATATAGATAATAATTGTACCCCAAATCCCTTTTGGAAATTGTATCCCCTAAGGTTGTCATTTGATCAGTCTATATATTTTAAATTTTTCGAATTTATTTACTGCTTTGTATATTTATTTATCACTTTCAGTATTACATCTCGTGTGTGAGCATTAACTTAATAAATGAAGATAAAATCAACCGTAGAAATATAAAAGGCATTGATATAAATTGTTAAATATATTTTGAATCGAGAAGAAATAGGTGAGTTGTCCTGATCCGAATCTCTAACTAAAACGTATAATGAGTTATAGCTCATTTTAGTTGTACCTCAATTTCTCGGTTGAGCTGAGATGGGTTGCGACTCTTGTCACTTTGTAGTGAGAGCATTCGAGTTTGTTTGTTTTCACTATAAAACCCATTTTCAACTTATAAAAACCTCCGGCCTGATCGCAAGGCCCAGTTCTCTTTTAAAGGATCATCCGCTCACAAATGTGATCAACCCCTTCTTAATGATACTGACAAGACATACCTCTTAAATCACAAGATCATGCTTGAATTAATCCTACCTTACACATGATATCATACAATTGCTCCATGGGCATGATTACTTTATTAACCTTAGTTTTCACCAAATAGAAGTCTTCCTCTACCACCGCATATACTCCTTTACTCTTGTGATTCGGTAATGGATTGTTCTTCACATCTGCTTCTGGTTAAAATCAGTCCACCTAGCTTTAATCAATTGTTGTACTTTCTTCTTAAAGCCTGTGCAATTGTCTACAAAATGCCTAGGTGCCCCAGCGTGATATTCGCACTTGGCATTAGGATCATACTATTTTGCATAAGGTGGCACCAAAGGCTCCAAGGGGCAAAGACATACTCGTCTAGCTTGCAATAGGAGAGGATACAACTCATAGTACGAAATCGAAATAGGATCAAACGGTTATTTTTTTGGACGAGTACAAGGATTATCCCTTTCATTTGTGACTCCTATATAGGATTCAAAGCTTGCGTATTTCCTGTTGTGTGAGTGATAAGTCCATTTTAAGAGTTAGAATACTAGGTGAATAAGCTTGAACAATGTTTATTTTTTCCTCTTTTTTCTTCCCTGCTCCATTCTTCCGAAAAATGAATTTATCCTATTAAGGACTTTCGAGCCTTCCTTTCTTGATTCCTTGCTCACTTCTCTCTCTAGCCATTACAAAGTCAAAAAAACTTATCGTAGTATTAATGAGCATCATACTATAAAATGGAGGCCTTAATGTCTCCAAAAAGGTAGATATCATCTCTTTTACAGTTAATGGTGGACTTACTTAGGCCGCCTTATCTCTTCACTTTTTGGCATATTCTTTAAATGTTTATGTGTCCTTCTTTTCCATAGATCCCAAATCCCTCCATATTTGGTTCCATATCCATGTTATGCTTATATTGCTTCAAGAAAGCATCTGCCAAATTGTAAGCGAACGACCTTTTTATGAAAGAAGGGACGCGGCAAAGTGAACCGGGGATTTTCGAAAACGGGTTTCGTGATGTTTTGGAAAACGGATTTTGTTCATCTTTCTTTAGGAAAACCATTTATTCATTTAAAAATTTGTTTTTTATAAAGCATTTTTCCTATTTTATTACTTAAAGACCTCGAAACCTAAATTTCAAGATCAGTGATAGAGTCGCCACCCGGATCAGCTCATCCGGGAAATTCTGGTACAGCTCCCTACCGAGCGTAGACTGTCGTACCTAATCCAGAGATTCAGGGTTCGGGCAACTTACCTACTTAACCTTGAGCTTGTATTCAGTTCATAATTTGTATTACCATATTTAATCAATTTATTATCTTTTCCCTACCCAATTAAGTTTATTTTATTAGCCCGTGCTCAAGCAAATGACAAAATTAAATTGCGGAAAAGTAAACCATACATTCGAATTAAACAAAAGAATAACAGAGACCGTTTATATAACCAAATCGAATAAAAATAAAAACTCTCGTCCTCACATTTACAAGCTCCTAGAATACACGAATTAATCTATTAATTACAGCAAAAATAATAAAAATGAAAATAAAAGCTACAAGACATGCGATTAGCGCAGTTTATATTATAAACACATATAGGACACACAGCAGGACAGAATTGGGATTTTTAGGAACGGGAGCATGCGTTTAGGGGGGTAACCGGGTTGACCCGACCGGTCAGACCAGTTAGACCTGGAAAATAGTTTTGAAACGCCCTGTAGATTTTTGTGCTGGAAAACAATTTTTGAAAACCATTTGGCTCGGTTTCATGCAAATTTCCACGTTTTAGCACGTCTGTTATACAGGAACTCGGGGTTCCGTTCGTGTGGGTTTTCCTAATTTCACAACTCTCTAGGGTCCAAAAGCAGTAAACACGCCAAAAACAGTTTGAATCCGAAAACAGCATCGCACGACAACTTTCGTACGGGCCGTTCCGCGATTCTACCTCTTCCAGGATCTACAGTCGTGCGGCTCTGTTTAGAGCCGGGCGGCTGTGTTTTGAGCTATGCGGTTGTAATACCCAGACCCAAAATAGATTTTCTCGCTTTTCAAAAAATCACTATTTTGCTCATTTTTTATGTTTCCCTAAGATTTTATAAGGTTCGGGGGTCCGCTGATGCTGGACTATGGATCCGGTTCGGATCGAACAACCCTAAAATACAGAAAATAAAATCTAGGAAAAATCGAAAACCTAACACCTGTACATACATAAATCCGAAAACCAAAAATTTTACAACATACGGATGCATTTGGGCCCAAATTGATCACAACAGGACATATAAAACGGAAAACGAACTACTTTCAGCTGATCGGGGCAGTTTCGGGATTCTGCCCCTATGGAACACAGTTGTGCGGCTCTGTTCTAAGGGAACATAGCCTTGTGGCAGTGTTCTTAGCAAACACAGTCGTACGGCTATGTTAGGGTAGCCAACTTTCTGGAAGCACAGCAGACAGAAGAGAAACTCACATAAAATGCAACAAATATGAGTTTAAGGCCTCTCAGAGTTTACCTTGTTGTTGTTCCAGCGTAATAGACGTTCAAAAACGGATTAGAAAGCAAGATTATGCCTCAAATCCTTGAGCATCCCAAAATTCCAAAAATAACTTCCGAACCAAACCGAAACGAACCCGGGAATACATCTAGACGAGTAAGACACGGTCTAGAATTGTTGTAGGATGATTAGAGTACAGGTTTGGGCTTAGGAAAACACTTTCTCTCTTCTTCTTCCTCACTTTCTCTGTAACTTTTCTTTCTCTCTGTGTTTTTTTTTTCCAAAAAAAAACCTCCCCTTCTCTCTCTGATTTTTTCCTTTTTATAACTCCTTTTACTTTTCATCATGGAGAACATTAAATATGCCCCATACCTTTTGAGCTTTGGTTTTGGCTAAAAAGATAGAAAATCTCCCACTCAGCAACCCACCAGAGCTGTGCAGCTCTAGTAAGCCAGGGCCAGGTGGCTCTGGTAAGCCAGGGCCTGGCGGCTCTGATCTAAACCGTAAGGCTGTAGTTCAAAAACTACAGTCGTGTGGTTTCGGACAGAACTGGGACAGGCTACCCTGACACTTACACTCACCTCTAAACCCTGAACTTACTCGAGGGACCTTTCTCAGGGTTTTCGGATCTCAAGTGATTCGATTTTCGGAGCGTTTGAGGCATTCCGAGCAACTTTCTGCTCCATCCCAAATCTAATTGCTAAAAAGGTAATGCATAACTCTCATCACGGAGGTCGAGAAACCTGTGCTCACACAAATCCTACCATCTTTAGATATAGGTACGGTCCAAATGCATGTACCACCTTAAAGTAGGTCTCTTAAAGCTTTCTTGAAAAATGTGCATCAGAAGTTTACCATTGTTAGCATGTGCTGCCAATTGTAGTACATAATCAAATGACTCTAAGGACAAGTTGTGCCATTATATTTTTCAATTTTGGGTGACTTGAATTTATATGGACTCGCAACACAAGGGATTACACATAACTGAGTAACATCAGTTGGTCCATTGAACCCTTCTTTCGCCTTTAACCTTTCTTCTAGTAACCCAACCTTTTTATCCACTTTTAGATCATCAAGATTGATCGATGCCTTTCTTAATTCTGTCATCACTTTTAGATCGTCAAGATCTGGAATCACATGCTCTTTTTCAACAGAATCAAGGAGGATGAATCTCTTATCCATTTTCCCCTCATTCTTCTCGTGTTGGGAGTGAGATCCAGTTGGGATATACTGACTTGTTTCAAGGGAAAAGAGTAACTTTGGACCTTCTTGTGTATGCTTGTTTTCATGGATGCCACATTTCGGTCATCTACCCTTTCAGTAATTCCATATCCTTTATCATTTCTTCTTGACATTGCTCATTCATGATTCTTATCTTTAACCTAGTCTAATATGGATGAGCCAGTAGAAAGTGATCTCATTATTTGGTGATGTATCCCGATGTTTTATATTTTTAAAAGGAAAGGTATATTTTAGTTTTTTTATATACTTAGATAAAAAAAAAGAAAAAAATGTTAATGATGTGCATAATTCATACAGACATACTAATATCATTACGATTTTAAAATATAGCATTCATACGAGTACATACTGCTTAAAATACTACCTTCTAAAAGCTATAGAATGACTACAAAATACAAAGCATTTTAACACAAAATATTGCTGCTGCTGCTACCTAAATAACATAGATCTTTTAATAAAATCTCAATGTTCATTCGAGTTTTCCATAACACTGCATCTCCTTGACGAGGTTCCCAGATATCAAGTTACATGTTCCCTAACATAAGGAGACACCACAAGCTCATCTTTTAGTGGTTGCAATTCATTTTCTATTAAGCGCGCCCTTCCTACTGCTACTTGAAAGTTTTCCATGGCATTCTTGATTTTTTCATCTTTAATAGCTATTTGCTCTTGGTAAAATATCTCCTTTTGTTGATATTCTTGCATAAGTTATTTGTATGATCCTGACTCTGTTGATATGAAACCTTCCACCGATAAATTTCATTATCATATGAATGAAATCTTGTTTCTTCTTCATTAACCCAAACTTGGAGTTTCTCTGCTAAATCATTCTTCTCTACTTCCATCATTTGTTTCTCCGTTTCCAAAGTAGCAACCCTCATCCTTAATTCTTCTAATTCCATTCTCATCACTTGATTTTGAAAATTGAAGTTTTCTTCGTTCATTATGACCATATTTTCTTCTTCCATCATAACCATAGCTTCAACTGGTGTTAGTGTTTCTTGTCTAACATCCTTAATTTTTCCTTCAAATGTGAAATCTTTGATTCTTTGTTAACATCATATTAGATATTCCTTGCTAGCTCCTCCATTTAAATCTCTATTTTCCATGACTCTTACTTCTTCCGAAGCTCCACTCATAGCCTTAGCCCTCTCCTTGCCTCATGGCTCTCTATAAATGAAGTTCACCTAGTCTAGTAAGGTATGAGGCATATCTTGTACCTCCCCAAGGACCAAGCAATGGTACCCAAATGAATAAGTCACATTTATAGACCAATATGCTTCCATCGAACCAGTTTGCTACCCATTTGACATTCTGCTCATCCAAGCCTTAGAGAAACCTGATCCACTTTCTTTTTAAAGGATGCTTCTTTGGCAAGCTAACTAGTCCAAAATCAAAATTATAATTCTTACCAGCATCATACCTCCTACCATAGGTGATTATTTGGAAAGAGAAATTTTCCAAGGATTAAAAATGATTTCAAGCCTATATGCACAAAAGTGGTGCACAACCTTCAAATTTTGCATCTCCATGTCTTCTACAACTATCCATTGATAGGAAAGTTTCTGCCAAGATCCCTATAACTGGATTAACTCCCTTTTTTTCGTTTTGCACAACTTTAGTAAAGCAAATAATGACTTTATGATCAACTTTCCTAATCTGCTTTGGAAATAGCACCATGCCATATATCATCATAGCTAACATCTTCATCCCTTTGTCATTATCGATATTGTTAGTAGTAAAGTTTATCATTGGAGCTAAGCCGAATTGCTGATTCTCTTCCCATTTCGCAACATCTTTAGCTTGTAACCCGAACACATAAGCTAACTTCTTTTTAGTTGTTTCGCGTTTATCATAAGCGAAAAGTCTGTTCTTTTTACTAAACAGAATACCCAACAATTGATGATATTCCTCTAAAGTGGGAGTCATGTTGATTTGTCTAAAAGTAAAACATTTGTAGCTTGAGTCCCAAAAGCGAATCAAAGCTTTTAGCAATGTATGTATAATTGGTTGGTAAGTACATCAAATATGCGATCTTCCCATATTCCTTGCAAAAAGCCACCCTTTTGTTATCTAGCAACATTTCAAAAACCTTCTTTACCTTCTTTAAATTATTCTAGATAATCTCCACCCCTGATAACATTGGTACCGTAGTAGCAGGTCTAGTCATGACATTGTCTCCATGCCTAATTCGACTTTCCCATGCCTATTCTCTCACTTGAACTTTATGATGGATTTCATGGCTTAAGAAGACATTAAGATTTTAATAAACTTCCTGAGTTATGTGTTGGGTCATGCCCTAGTCCCTATATGACGTACTCTATTTATTTTTTGTATGAGAACACATTTGCTTTATATTAATAAAATGCATAATCGAATTTATTGAATTACTTGTGCAATTGATAAATATCGAGAATCCATAAACTGGTGTTCACTCATGTTTATTAGTAGCGTGTACTAAACGAGTAAGATCATGAGTTTGAAGAACACAGTTTTAAAGTTATCCATAGTCTGTTATAATCATGGGAATGAATATAACTAAAGGCTAGTATGTTCCTTGTGGGCTGGGTGGTGCCTTACCAACCAGAGGACTTGGAAAGTCTATCAAGGACATAGGTGCATGTTAGTGAATAGTGCATTGATCGATCTGCTTATGAGAACACTACATGGTCTAGTGTCATAAGTTTCTCAAACGTATTGCTAATATTGGATCCTTAGACCCGATATTACTACACTCCTAGATGTAACCTCGTATACTTTAATGTGCACTTAACGATCTCGTAACTAGGTTCCAAGTATGGGTACATTGGGCATATCAAGAACCGTAATAGGACTGGAAGTAATGTGAAGGAATTGCCTATCTCTTCACCGAAGATATGATATCACCGGCCTCTTGACGAGTGAGACGAAGTAGTGTACGGCCGTACCTAAATAGAATGATTATTAGATAATCATTTATTTGATCTTATCAGTCTACTCGGATGTTAAGTAAATGTTCTAGCACTTAGAAGGATGACAGTGCCATGCCTTGTGTAAGACACCTATATTAGATGTGCAAAGGATCATATAAGAATACTATAGGTGTATGTTGTTATGATTTTAATATCTCCATTTCAAGAGCCCACTTACAACTTATGGGCCGAATGTCATTTCGGGCCCATGGCCAACATATGGATGGCCCTACAGGATCACACGCTTAGGAGTTTAGGCAGGCTTTATGATGGACCAATTGATATGTATTGGATACATATTTATTATTGGATTATTTTATTTTATGGGATTAGTTGTTATGTCCAAACAAAATAAAATAACCTATGATGAGAAATTGGATTTATGGTTTTTCAAAGTTACCATATGGTGACTTTGGTTAAATCATAATGCATGTAGAGTATAATGGATATTTACATTAGAGGGTATTTTGGGCATTTCACTTTATGTTTCATACATAAAGCAAAAAGTATAAAACCTAATACCCAATGGTCTAAACCTAGCCACCATCTCATCTTTTTCCTTAGGTAAAAGGAGTTTTGGCACAAGTGGAGAAACCATTGGTGTAAGAGCTAGCACTCAAGTCCCATTGAGAAGACTCCGCATGCGGGAACGTAGAGGGGATACAAGTGAAGCCCTTAGTGAAATCAATCTCGTGCAAGGATGGCTTAGCTGAGGAACCCATCTTTTTCCTCTTACTTTTGGTAGATCCATAACCCAGCTTTGTGATTTTGGGCACAAACCTTAGCTTGATGACATTAATTCCGTAATTTTGTTTTGTTTTCAAGCCGGGATAGGTTCCAACATTATGCATTTAAAGTATAAAGAAAACAACGTAAGTATCATTTTTATAAGAAGAATGACTAAACAAGCCAACAAATATCCCATGAAGCAAATAAATAGATATTTAAGGCACACAACCTACTGATGCATAATGTAGATCCCCTCAATATAAAATTATAGAAATAATACTTAAATATTTCAAAACGGATCCATTCATTAACCTTCCAAAAGATTACATTGTCCAATGGATTACATAATGGGGGTTGGTTCCTTTATAGATTCCTACCTTATAAAATAGTTAAGGGATTACTTTCGGTATATTTAGGAAAAAATCCCTTACATATTTTATCTTACAAAAAGAGCTACTAGATTTTCCACATGGAAGCCTATCATAAAACATTTAAAAGATTACCTTTTCAACAGTCTAATTCTTTTTTATCTTTTATCTTACAAAATATAGCTACTAATAACATATCCTATAGAACATAACATTTAGAGGATAACCTTTCCCATAGATTAAACCTTTTCAAATTTGGTCCTTACTAAGAGGGAGAGAGAGAGAGAAAAAAATCCTAAAACCTACATCCCTTGGCTGATGAATTCTCACTTGATGAAGAACTTGCTTGCATTTCTTTCATTATACAAATTGGCACGCTGATCATATCCTTAAAGACACCATTTCTTCATTCAATTGCTTTTCAATATCCGTTAACGGATTGAAAGATTTTCCTTCACCCAATGTAAGATCTGGTTTTGGTCGGCCTCATCAATAAGCTCTTCTACCATGACAGGTTTCTTACTTTTCTCAGGCACAAGTTCAACCACATCTGGTGCTTGCTCTTCTTCTAACACCATTTCACCATCATCTTCTTCCTCAACTTCTATTGGTCCCCAATCCAACTCATCACTCGAGCTATCACCTTCATTATCAAATTCTCATTCCTTGATTACTCCTACTCCTCCATATTCAAGATTAATCAGGTTTAGAATAAGGAGAACTTCCTCACACTGCTCCACCTCCATTGTAGCTTGAAATTCTTGTAATTCAATTTCCATGAACTCAGGAAGATGATAAAAATTTGCCTTAACTTTAGTGTATATAAGGACACTTGAACGAGGGAGAATACGAAAATTAATTTTGATCCTTCCATTGGGGTGGTAACTTACAAGATCTAGAAGTCCAATAGCTATTCAGCTCTATCCATATTGTTTTCTCTTACTGTTTTCTCCTTGAAGCTTTATCTACATGAAGGAATATTGATAAGTATTATTAACCCTATCCACTTCCATGTTCACATTTTCTATGATCGAAAAGATACATAACCCATATAATAGATCGAGCAATTCTTGAAAAATTTGAAGCCATTCCTCCAAATCTGCAAAGTTCATTAACCACATGGTGAAATAACTATCCGTTTCAGGATTTTCCATCCATTAGTGAATGCACTGAGTTCGCCATGCCTCATCGAGAATGAGTCCTACTCTTCTAGTACGGGAAAGATACAACAATAACATAAATGCTTCTTTTGTAAACTTTGTCACATGATCTACACCAAGATAAAGACAAAGTAAGATGTGGGTGTTGGTGTATGCCTTAGTCCTTAGATGTTGTACTTTGTTACTTATGTATGGGAATACATTTTCTTCATATTAATAAAAGGCATAATCATATTTATTGAATTACTTGTACAATTAGTAAATATAGAGAAACCATAAACTAATGTTCATTCATGTTTGTCAGGAGAGTGTACTAGACTAATAAGAACATAAGTTTATAGAACATAGTTAGAAGCTATCCCTAGTCTGTTACGATCATAGGAATGATTATACCCAAAGACTAGTATATTCCTTGTGAGATGGGCGGTATCTTACCAACCATAAGACTTGGAAAGTCAATCAAGGACATAGGTATATGTTAGTGATCAGTGTACTGGATCAATCCGCTTGTGAGAACACTACATGGTCTAGTGTCATAAGTGTTACTCATGTATTGCTTATATTAGATCCTTAGACATGATATTACCACACTCTCGGATGTGAACTCACAAACTTTGATGTGCGCCTAACGAGCCTGTAATTGGGTGCCAAGTATGGGTATGTCAGGTATGCTGGGGATCATGCCGAGAATAGGGGTGATGTGAAGGAATTGCCACTCACATCTGTAAGGTGATATCACTGGCCTCTTGACAAGTGAGATTGTGTAGTGTATGACCTTACCTAAATAGAATGATTATTTTATTTCTTCAGTCGACTTGGATGTAAAGTAAATGTCCTAGCACATAAAAGGATGATAGAGCTATGCATTGTGGCAGACAATGATATCTAAAGTGTAAAGGATCATATAAGAATACTATAGGTCTATGTCTCTTGGACTTTGACATCATCCTAATTGGGGGATGCAATGGCTTACTAACTTGCAATCTATGGGCAAAATGTAATTTGGCCCACTGCCAACATATGGATGGAACTACAGGATCGTACGCATTGAAGTCTGTGTAGATTCATGTTAGACATATATGTGTATTGGATATACATATTTAGTTATTGGTGCACTTATTGGATTGCTTGTTTGGTTGGGATTAAAGGGTTAAGGTCCAAGCAAAATAACCAAGCCTATATGTAAGCGCCGAAATTTTCCATACTTAAAAAAAATCGCTGGTGTCACACGACTATAACTTACAGTCGTGCGACTGTCGTTACAGTCGTACGACTGTATGATCGGAGCAGGTACAGAACACCATACCCATGACATAAGAAAAGAAAGGGGAAAAGATGGGCAATTAATGCCTGGATTTTGGTGAAGAAAGAGCAGAAAATAAGAGAGGAGAGAAGAAAGAAAAGAAGGGACTTGACATTTTGAAATTCTGGTAAAAAAGAGAGAGAATTTAGAGAGAGAAAAGAGAGAAAAATGGAAGGAAAAGTTCATCACAAATACAAGCTCTTTTCCTCTTCTTTTTCTTTTATATTAGGATTAAAATCTATTAGAAATCAATAGGTTGATAATCTGACTCCCTAAACAAATTGGAATTCGGATTAGAAACTCTAAGAATCCCAAGCATTTTGGAGAATTTGGACATAACTTCACAACCTTGACTCAAGAGGAAAAAGTGCAAATTTGAGTGGATTGGTACGACGCCAGAGGTCAATCCTACGGTGGATAAGCACCAAAAAGGTGAATACTATTCATTCCCTCTATTTTTCATGCTTTCTAGGTGAATTGGTGTGTTTTTGTACATTTTTATTCAATTCCCACGTTTTCTGTTTCTGGAAATCAAGAATAGTCATGCGACTGTTTTTGAGTTGATGAACAGTCGTACGACTGTAAATACAGTCGTACGAGTGTTCTTGGTTTCCAGTTGTTTTCTTTCAGTTTTATTTCAAATGATCTTAGCGAAATTCTGAGTTTGAATTATTTACAGTGGCACGATTGAAATTACAGTCGTATGACTGTAATTACAGTCGCACGATTGAAATTACAGTCGTACGACTGTAATTACAGTCGCACGACTGTAATGTCCGTCCAGAAGCAGAATTTCCATTTTAATCTAGAAAAATTTCTAAAAATCCATAAAAATTAAGAAAATCAGGAAATCATCAAAAATGAATTTTGTTATGTGCGTTCACGACCTTAGATTTAATTTAATTTTCAGTGTTTTGGCATTTAGAATAATACTACGACGGAGACCCGATTCTCCCGAAAACCGACCCACCTCACATGCTAAATTAATGTAAACCGGAAAATAAAAATGTTTTCAAAATGATTTTCTCACAAAACCAAAATACAGTGATGTTTCAAAATGTTTTCCAGGTCTAACCGGGCTGGCTAGCCGAGCCAACCCGGTTATCCCCCTAAATGCATGCCCTCAATTTCTAAATTCCCCATTCTGTCATGTTTGAGTCCTATTTGTGGCGTGCCGTAAATTGTGCTAACCCTCTGTTTTGCAGCTTTTTATTTTTATTTTTATTTTTGATGTATTTAATAGATTTATCCGTGTATGCTAGGCAATTGTAATTTTTAGATAAATCGTGTAATTTAGGCTATTGTAAAAGTGAGGTCGAGAGTTTTTATTTTTGATTCGATTGGGTTGTAAGCCACTTAAACATTTACTACTTCATTTTTATTCTTATTTTATGTGTATGTGCGCTGTATGAATTATTTTAATAAAATTGACTTTAGAATTGTGAAATACTATCTATGAACATTGGCCCTTTTTTTTTAATTAGACACGAAATAAGGTACTTGTCCGGACCTAGATCTCTGGATATTGTAGTGACTGTTCGTCTAGTTCAGCTACAATATAAATTTTCCGGTTGAACTGAGCCAGGTGGCAACTCCTACAATATTCATCGAGACTTAGGTCTCAGTTCTTTTAAGAATTAATTCCATTTTTTCCAAAACCGATTTTTACATAATAAAAACCCCACGTGAGGGAGGGGTCCGCTCGAAATCGAGGCGCCCCTTCCAAAAGAGAGTCCGCATTCCGTCAAAAACGTCGTCCGCTCACAGTGGCGACTCCGCTGGGGATTTCTTACAAAAGTTTTCTTAAAAACTTAAAAGAATTTGACAAGCCCTGAAAAGTGTCTAATTAAAATAAGGTGGATGATTCTTGATTGGTATTTCATTTTGTATTTTTAGTTAGACATGCTTGCATTAGGTTAAGTATCCCGCATTAGCCCGGTGAATTGTTGAAATGTCGCCTTTGTTCCCCATGGTCTTAGGGGCACGGATACGAAACACCACCTATAGCCTCATACGAACCCCTTAATTTGGACCCTTGAGTGGGGAGAAGTGAGGAGTATATCTTGCTATGGGAGCCTTGATATTACCCCGACTTAGACCGAACTCATATAAGCAGCTTTAGTTGGATTGCCTTAGGATACCAAAATAAATTATGTGAAATAATATAAATCGCGCCTTCATCATCCCCTGTTGATGATCGAAGAGAACCCTACCTAGGACTCGGTTAGAATTTTTGAGACCGACCATGCTTGGAGGAATAAGGTTGGAAGCATATGTTTCGTGTGCTATGTGTTTCTCGCCATCCCGTGACACATCACCTTCACTATCTACACATGCATGACATACCATGATCAACATTTTTCATATACATGACATTTTCCATACGTAAAACATTTGTGTGATAATTAACCCACATTTTTTATGCAGCCACTTGCATTTTATTTTCCTGTCAAAACATTAAACCATCCGTTTGCCATTCATACTAACCATTTCTTTTTTCATCCATGACATTTTATTTGTGTGATTAGCATTTTTTCCACATAGCATACATAACATCATTATGTATGCCATGCATCCTAACCCATGTCTTTGTGCAGCCATTTGCATTTTGTGTGTCATAAGTATTCACGACATATTATTTAAATTTAAATTAAATTAAGGACAATCCAAAGGACACCCAGCACGATCATTTCATGTCCTAACATATCGAGTATCCCAAAATACCCGTGTTTTGCCAATGCGTCGGATTGTATTTGACCATTTCACTAAACCATTTCATTCAAAAGAAACCACAATGGTCCTAGGTATAACTCCGTGTGACAATCCACACGATGCATTTCATGACATCATACCCATTCATCACAAATATCATGTAACACTGTGATCCACATCGGGTTACTTCATGATATTACTACATTATTCAAGGTGCTCCCCGAGTGCCAGGTTAGTACACATGTAGGGGCATTTCATCCCTAATCATGAAAGGTGTTCCCTGAATGCCGAGCCTCTATCCGTGTCCCTGCCACGCGTGACTCTCTCATAACATCCTTTCATATCATACACTCAAAAGTATCAGAACTCTGTCCAAGGGACGGTCCCATGCGACCATTTCATATCACCTTATAGACCTTCAAAGTGTCGAAACTCTGTCCGTGTGCCAGTACACACGCGACCATTTCACGAATTCACTTGGTGCCCTAAAGGCGCCGAACCTCTGTCCATGTGACGGTCCACATGTGACATTTTTGCATAGCATCGGGTGTTCTTGGAATGTCCTGAAAAGAAAAAGAAGGAGCAAAATAAAACCATTCATACCATCATTTCATTCATAACCTCACTCCATTCATTCATTACAAGCACTTTCAATGTCTCACTCTTCATAACATTATTCCATACATCGTCCCTAAAACATTCTCAACTGATGTCAAGTAGAATAAACTAGAGCGACCTTGGACGAGATCTCAGGCTTCAAGGGCAGTTGGGGAACGAAGAGCAGTTGAAACAAAAAGTGATTCTGATTCTGGGGAAGAAGTGGTGATTACACCAAACCTCACTGACGTTTTAAAGGATATCCTAAAATCATAAGATTTCCGTGACATGCTCAAGAAGGAAATACGGGCCTTAGTGAGAGAAGTCAGAGAAACTGGCGGAAGTAGGATCAGAAAGGAAAAAGAGGCTGAATCATTCCAGCAAGGTGGTGACATCTCGATTAGTTTAGAAAAGCTGCAGGAGATGGAAGCAGCCATGGAAGAGAAAATGAAGGCCAAGTACTCTGAACTTGACGAAGCAGTGGCTGAGCTAAAGAAAGGGGCCAACATCAGCCTGGGCTCCAAAAGAGGGGTGGATGTAGATGTAATGATCAACAAGGGCATTGAGACCTTTCCTATTAGATTTCAAGTGCCTAAAGTCCCTTCCTACAAGGGGATTGGCTCATCGGAGGCCCATGTGAACCTTTATGTCAGAATCATGTTTACTGCGGGCACCACCAAACAACAGCTGGTTAACTTTTTCCCAACCACGCTGGAAGGGGGAGCCCTGAATTGGTACAACTCCTTATCTGAAGATATGCAGTCAGACTGGGAGGCCCTATCAGTATCATTCATCAAATACTACAGCTTCAACACCAAGATCCAGGTGAAGCTGTACGATCTGGAAAGGGTTAAGCAACAACAGAATGAATCCTTTGATTCCTATTACCAGAGATGGATGAACAAAATGATTCTGCTAAAGAATCACCCTGATGAAGATGAATTGATTCAGAAGTTGATTGATGGGAGTAGGGACATCTTCCGAAACAACATGAAATTCCACTCCTTTAGTGAGCTCAGTGAAGTGTATAGCATTGCCATGAAAATCGAGAGGGATGAAGAAGAAAAGGCAGCAAACCAAAAGCATGGTAGGAGCTCCAGATATGGTCTTAGGTATGAACCAACGACTGCCACTGGATCAGGCAGTGGATCCAGTTTTGGATCTATGAACAAAGGTGGGCAATCCCTAGAAGATAAGTCAACTGAAGTTACCGTTGTGTCCCAGCAGCAAGGGAGCCAAGAGGGAAATGTACAAAATCGAGGTTTATCCCCTTAGACTCTTTCTTTGGCCAAGATTTTTGCAAAATGCAGGAACGACGGCCTTTTGAATTCTCTGAAGCCGTTTGAAAAGCCGGCTGAAACGGACAAGGGCAAGTTCTGTTCCTATCACGTGACAGTGGGGCACCATACGAATGACTGCATGCAGCTACTGAGGGCTGTCCGACAATTGATTGCCGAAGGAAAGATTGTAGAACCACCTTTGAAGCCTAGTGTTTAGAACAATCCATTGCCCAGATTCAACTGACCCAGGCGTTCAAGCTGTTAAGGAGATGATGCAGCAGCGAAAGAAAACCCTCCGTATGTGGAGGATGATAACTATCTTAATGTATCTGCTTTTGGTTTCTTCCCTGTTTTGTGAACAATTCAGGCCAACGAGGCATTTAATGTTATACAATTTGATTCCAGTTACTTGTGCGATATTTTTCTAGATAGAATATTATGCATGCATACAAACATTCATTTGATGTCTTTAGCATACATGAGTATCATTGCATGAAATGAATTTAAAAACAGATGAGGACCAAAAAATGGTATCCATCTTGAAAGACTTCACGTCTGAAAAGAAACAAAATATAGAGAAAAACACCCAAAAGCGCATAACAAGCTTTGCCCCGATCCTACCGTGACATGACTAGGGATCGACTAGAGAAGTTACCAAATGCCAGACTCCAAAGGATTTAAGGGCAAAATCAGCTGAGCAGAAGCTCCACGGACCTAGATCAAACTAAAAGGGGAAACCACGATAAGAGGAACTAATGCCACCAGAAAAACAAGACTATCCACAACAAACAGACATCAGTTCACTGACCTAACTGTCAACCACCTAACGTGGATGAAAACAGAGTCGACCATGATGTCACAGCCCCTCAAAAAAAAAAACGTGCGCCTGAATTTATAAGAGCACACCTACACGATACAAAATTCTGTGATCCGTCATGACCAAGTGGAGACTATGGTTTCAAGGGGCAACGGCGCACGTGTTCCAGAATAAAGGGCTGGGGCATCGATTGTCAACTCCACATCATCCACGAGCCGGTGGAGTGACGGGAACAACCAATAGATCTGTTAAAAGAAACTCCATCTATCAAAATAGATTGGCATGTCATTATTCGCCTTGCAAAAATTCTGGACTAGTATCAAAGCACTCACCAGGGAAACACCGCAGCCATCGACCTTCAAGGTGGAAACGGTTCCACCAGGGAGAAAAGAGACCAAGCTATCAACCCCATCAACCCAGACGGGCTAAAAAAAGAAAAAGAAGAAAGGAGAATAGTCCAGTAGACCAAAAACTCAAAAGGTGGTCCACGCAAAAGTTAGGACGGTTAGGTGAGCACCACCAGGTGGAAAATCTGCAAAGAGCAGTTGGTGGCAGTTGTGAATTTGATCAAGGCGGATACCATTGCTGATTCCGTCCTTAATTTCATTTCATCTATGATGTGCATTATGCTAAAACATTATCAATGAATAAATGAATAAATGAATGCCTTACTATGTTCATTTAAATGTCCCAATTCTGCTTGAAATTGAATTCACATCATGCATCATACGTGGTTGTGCACATCTTTTGCTTACACGTATCATCCTCAAAAAAAAAAGAGAGCTCGCTGCGGTGAAAACCAAAAAGGCACCTCAGGCAAAAATTAGAGCGGCTCGCTAAGCTGAAAACCTGCATTGGGCACCTTCAAAAAAGCTCGCTGAGGTGAAAACCGAAAAGGCGCCTCAGGCAAAAATTAGAGCAGCTCGCTGAGCTAAAAACCCACATTGGGCAGTTCAGGCAAAATTTAGAGCACGTTCAGATTCATCATTCCTAGACACAGAAAGATAAGGCACTCTTGTCATTCTCTAGCAGAGACATTTTCATTCCCCAATGAAGATCCCTTCTACCATTTCCCAGCGGAAACTCCTCCACTATTTTCTAGCAAGATCCTCTGCACTACTCTTCGGTAGAACCATCACAAAGAACGCCACCACTTTCTCTTTAACTGTCATCGGACTTCCCTAACAGCCATTGCATATCCCCACATATCTCTGAAGGAAGTGCGAGAAAAACATCACATAAAGGATATGCTCTCCAGCTAGATCATCCATAAGCATGAGGTACTTTCCCTAGCCAGAGGTGCGACTCGATCTCCCCAGCAAGAGCATGGCATTTCAAGGCTAGATGAATGATGAGAAATGCACTTCCCAGCATCATTTGCACATGCACATATTACCACATGCACATGCAAGCATTTAAAACATATACACAATTCACATGCATACATACATCTCAACCAATCCAGGTACATGTACTCACCACCATCATTGGGCCGTCTCAGATCAAGGCCACTCTCAAAGCAGAAATAGTCCAACACTTGGGCATTCACCAGGTCTCAAGAGACAAGTCAAAGCAGCGTGGGCCCAAGCCTCAACACCTCGAGTTCCCAGGGGTAAAGTAATCCAGCTATGACCACGGGTTTTTTTCCAACCTCGGTGATGAAAGCTACTGTTACCTTTTTCACAGATAAGCGTGAAGCAGATTCGGACTGACCGGGATAACGTCGGAAATGTCCTGGATAGCCCGAAGGTGTGTGACAAGTCTTAGTACGGAACCCCGAAGAATTCGAGAGAGTATTTAAGAGAACCAAAGAAAAGAATGAAAAATAAGTGAAAATGGCCTATTCTGTGCATTACAGCCGCTCGGCTATAAGCCACAGCCGCACGGCTGTAGTCTACAGGGGTGCGGCTGTAATCTTTATATTTCCTTTTTTGGTCAAAATCAGCATTTAATTCGGTTTTTAAGCAAAATAGGCATTTTGGTATCTACAGCCGTGCAACTGTAGTCTACAAGGGCGAGGCTGTAACCTACAGCCACGCGGCTGTCAGCGTCAGTTTTCCTTTTTTGCTGAAATCATTAATTAATTCCAATTTAATACCAAAAATGGAGGTATTTAAACATCCTAATCCGGGATTAGGGTTAATGAAGGCAAAAAACTAAAAAAGAAAAAAAGAAAGAAAGGGATTTTAGAGAGAAAAATACCATCACTTAGAATTTTCTAGGGTTCTTAACACAATTGGAAAAAAAAAGAGTTAGACCAAAAATGAAAAACAAAGAGAAAACGAAGATAATCTTAAAAGAACACATAACAACCAATCCTTGAATCTTCTTCGTGGTTCCGTTCGGGATTCAGAAAGCGCGCTCTGCTCGGGTTATTAGTGACTGCAAGACGTTTCTGGCATCCAAATTTCTTTTTTGTGGTCCAGGGACTGGAACACAGACAAGGTAATCTTCTGAAAGGCCTTAGAAAACCGTTTTGTTCATTCTGGTTGTGATTTGATTGCATGTTTTGAGTTTTTTACGGTCTTTGGGATTTTTTCTGGCTACACCACCCCACCCATGATCACAGGCGCACGGCTGTGACTTATAGGGGCGCGGCTGTAGTGCTATGTTTTGAATTTTTTTATGTTTTTGGGAGTTTTTCCGGTTACAGCCGCCACTCATGATCACAGCCGCCCGGCTGTAACCTACATCCGCATGGCTATGACCTATAGGGGTGCGGCTGTAATCTTCTGATTACAGCCGCTCGGCTGTAACCTACAGGGGCCGAAGCTCCAATCGCCCCAAATCGATCGATAACACTCCCATTTTTCAATTAAATGTGTTTTTCATATTTGTTATCGGCCCAATCACATCCCTGCATGCTTAGATTCCATTTTCTTCATTTTTTTTATGGATGGATGTGGCAAAATTTGGTGATTTTGGACGATTAGGGATTTTTGGATTTAATTTGATCCGTTTTGGGTCTTTTCTGTTGGTTTTAATGTTTTTCCAAAAATCCCAGATCGCCCAAAATCATCAAACTTTGCAAAACGATCTTCGAAACGCAAAAAAGTACACTAGAATCGATTCTGGAGCATTACAGCCTCCCGACTGTAAGCTACAGGGGCGCAGCTGTAATGAAGGCAGAATTACAGTTTTGCGCTTTTGGGCCCCAAAATTGTAATGTTGCATTCTTTTCTCATTCAAAAATGAATTTTGGCGTGTTTGCATACTTTTGGACCCTAGATGGATGTTTGATTTAGGCCCACACACGAACGGGACCCCCGGGTCCCTGGACATCCGGCCAGCTAAAGTTGGAAAAGTGCATGTAAATGAGCCAACCGCTTTTAAAACTAATTTTTCATCTATAAAACCTACAGGGTGTTTAAAAAACCGTTTTCCAGGTCTGACCGGGCCAACCGGTCGGGTCGACTCGGTTACCCCCCTTTGCATGATCTCGTTTCCTAAAATACCCCTATTCTGTCCTATATGAGTTCTTGGCGTGATTTATTTATCTGTGCTAACCATATTTGGATGCAGCTTTTATTTTTGCTTTATTTTTATTTTTGAATGTATTTTATAGATTATCCCGTGTATCTAGGCGATTGTAATTTTTAGATTATCGTGTATAATAGGTGGTTGTAAAAGGTGAGGATGAGAGTTTTCTTTTTCTTGGGTTGTATAATTTGGCCTTTGGTTTACTTTTCCACATTTTTATTTTGGTTTTATATTTATGTCATATGTATGAGCATTGGCTAATAATAAAAGAAGAGATAAAATGAGTAGAATTAAGTGAATGAAATGCCTTATTACGAAATAATAATTAAAAATTAGTGAGGATTAGTAGATATGTTGCCTGAACCTCGAATCTCTGGATTAGTTACTGCATCTACACTTGGTAGGGAGCTGTGCCGGAATTTCCCGGATGAGCTGATCCTGGTGGCAATTCTGTATCTAATCTTGAAATCCGTGTTTCGAGATCTTTAAGTTAAAATGGGATTTTTTGAAAAGCTTGTTTTCTAAAATTTATGCCTGAAATTAAGTTTTCTACAAAAAAGACTTTTTCAATAAAATGAAAGGATTTTCTAAGAAAAATTAAAGACCCGCTTTTAAAACCAAAACATCAACACTTAAACATCAAAATCCCCGGTTCCCGCTTCACCGCGTGTTCCGAAAAAGGTCGTCTGCTCACAGTGGCGACTTTGTTGGGGATTAAAGGTTTCTTCAACAAAGTTTTCACAAAAAACTTAAGGAACTTAGGCAACAATTGAAGTATATCCTCACTTATAGTTGATTATTAAATCGTAACTTAATATTTCATTCACATTGCATAAAGCATGACATTTTCTTTTCTTAAATCCCTCCAACGCTCATTTAAGCTCGGTTTATTTCCAAAGGTGACGTACCTCTTCCGCTAGGATAGGAGGCACCTGAGGGGGTAAACCACTCATAGCCTTGTACGAACCCCTTCGTTTGAACCCTTGAGTGGGGAGAAGTGAGGAGTATATTTTCGCTATGGGAACCTGTACGACCCTTGGCTTGACTCATACCTTCATGTAATGGCCTAGCAACTTCCCTTTAGGATTACCAAAACATATACTTGAAAATGGACATCGAGAGTACGCCTTTGGTATCCCCCATGGATGCTAAAGAGACCCAATACCTAGGAAGAATGCGAGACCAACCGAATGGAGGAATAAGGTTGGAAGGGTGAGCATATTTTTACGTGTGTGCTAACGTTTGCTCTATGGTTGTTTTATTTTCGACCTTTTCATACAACATAAACACGCATCATCCGTATGCCATATTCTAATCACTTTCTTTGTGTAGCCATTTTAGAGCATCCTCATACGTGTGTGTTATGCTAACCATATTGTTCGTGTAGCCATAATCATTTTCTGTATGCCACATTCATTTTGTGTGCTCATGGATTTATAAAGCATACATGACATCATCTTGCATGTCATACATTCTAACCACGTTTTTGTGCAGCCATTTGCATTTTTGTATGACATAGGCATCCACATCATTTCATTTCATTAAAAATGTAAGGATGTTCTAAGTATGCCCTTCACGACCATTTCATCTCATAACATATCGGGAGTCCCCAAGGCTACCCGTACTCCGCCTGTGCACTAGTTTGCATTTGGCCATCCCATTACATTATTAGAAGATCGCAACGGTCTTACGCTTTCATTTGTGTGACGGACCACATGACATCATCATATCTTGATCATTCACATTTGGTGTCATGGAGACGCCTTAGTTTTTCTTACGTGTCCCAATCCTCATCGGATTGTTACATAACATCGACAACCCATTTGAGGTACTCCACGAGTGCCGAAGTTTTCATATTAAACATTTCATAGCATTCCTAAATCATGTAAGGTGTTCCACAAACACCGAAATGCCGTCCGTGTTTTGACTCGCACGTGACCTGTATATGACATCACCTCATGTTAGATGCCATAATAGAGTCGAACGTCTGTCTGTGGGACGGCTCCCTCAAGACCATTTCATGTCATCACGTTGACCTACAAAGTGTCAAACTTATGTCCATGTGTCGGTACACATATGACCATTTCACGACATCCCCTAGGTGCCCCAAAAGCACTGAACCTCTGTCCGTGTGATGGCTCGCACGTGACGCTATTGCATTGTCTTGTGTGTAGCATAGGGTATGCTTGGAACATCCAAAGTAAGAGAAAGACAAGCACTAAAACCATCTTTAACATCATCCACATCCATGAGACATCATCCAAACATGAGCATAAAAGTACCATTTAGAGTGTCGAGTCTAGGACCATGACATCCATCCGAAACTCTAACCTTATGCTAATTGTACAGTCTGGAGTCACGTCTCGGGAAGGTTAATTAGAGTTGAATCAGAACCAAACACCCCAGTTCAGCTAGTTCAATCAGAATTGGTCACCATGGAGGGAATCAGTTCAGGGTTGGATTCAGACAGGGAAGTCAAAGTTCAGTTACCTACTCTACCGGTTGACAGTCAGGCATTGCTAGAAGAAGTTGACAGAGTATACATGGTCAACAGAAACAGTGGAAGCATGCCCTTCGACATGGCTGCCTTTATGAGGAGCTTCTTAAGCTCAGATGAGTTTAGGGCTACCCTTAGGGAGTAGATGCAGGAGGTGATGACCACCCTCCCTGTTCCGGTTGTTCAACCAGCTCAGACCTTGGTTGGGAACGGGGAATGACAGTTTGTTCAAGTCACTAATGGAACCGGGGGGAGTACCCCTAGCGGAAGTGGCGGAGTTGCCAATCACAGAGAGTCGGACCGTTAGTCCGAAGAGGATGAGGCTTTTGAGAAGGCGAGGGAAGCCTCGATTGAGTCGATGCTGGAGAAACAGCTCAACCAGAAATTCTCAGATATAGATGCTATGATGCCCAAGCTGAAAGAAATGGTCACTTCAATCCTATTAAGTGTGTCGATCCTACCACATTGGTGGCTGATGCGGAAGGACCGCTTCCAGCTGGTTTTCATATGCCATACCTCCCTCCCTACACCGGGGAAGGACCACCGGAAGCCCATTTGGATAGCTACGTGAGGTTGATGACCAGCATGGGGATTGGAAAGGGTCATCTTCTGAATTTGTTTCCTACTACTGTGAGGGGCGCTGCAGCAAAGTGGTACATGAAAATGCCACTGTATACCCATTCCACTTGGGAAGACTTAGCTGACGTTTTTGTGAAGCAATATGCCTACAACACCCAAGTTGAGACAACTCTCGAGGATTTGGAGAGAATCCGCCAAAAGCCGAATGAGTCCTTCCCGGCGTATTACAAATGGTGGATGGACGTGCAGGTTTTGGTGGATGGGGAACCAAAGTTGGAATCTTTGATTGTGAAGCTTGTGGATGGCAGCTTGCCCCAATATAAGGACAAAATGAAGCTTAAGAGGTTCCATTCTCTTAATGAGGTGGTGGAGTTTGCCAAGCGTATGGAACGATACGAAGAAGAAGAGCAGAGGGGCAAGCAGGGTTCAGGCTCCTATAGAAGCAACCAAGGGTACTCCCAAGGGTACAAGAGTGGAAGTTCCAAGACTATTGCAGTAGGTCCTAGTTCAAGGACAACACCAAAGTCAGCCTCCATTGAAACTCAGGAGGTAGAAGTGACTGTTGTGAATCAGGGGAGAACAAATGTTCCAAGAATTACCATTCTGTGGGCTGAGTCGGTCAGCCGAATCTTTGCCAAGTGTAGAAAGGTAGGGTTGCTGCAGAGTTTGAGGCCGTTCTCGCCTCCAACAGAGGCAAATGAAGAGAATTTCTGTTCTTACCATGTAATGGCGGGTCACCCGTACGAACGAGTGTACCCAATTGATTAAAGCCATCAAACAGATGGTGACAGATGGCAAGATAGTAGAGCCGGCTTTGAAGCCGAATGTGCAGAAAAATCCACTCCCCACCTTTGGTAGTCAGGTGAACATGGTGCAGTCAGGCTTGCCAGCCAACTATGTATTCGCCCAAATCATTAAGGCGAATCCGAGTGTGCGAGCTATATTGGTAGAAAAGGAAGAAGAGCCAGAGGTGTTTGAAGAGCAGACTACAGCGGTAAGGGACAAGATGGGCCCTATTGATTTAGATGACTTTGAGGCAGAAGATGAGTATGATGAGTTTGAGGTGCAAAAGTCGAAGCCTGTTTACCCGGTGGAGACAAAAAGGGGGATTGTGATAAAGAAGGATAGGCCGGTGATGCACATCACAAGGAGCGGTAGGGTTTATCATCCCATTAGTGCACCACCTCCAGCACCCCCAAGAAGGAACACAACACCGGTATAGAATGATACCCCAGTGGTTAAGGAGGAAGACATGGTAGTGGACCAACTGAAAAGAACACCGGCCCGTGCCAGTGTGTGGCACTTACTTATGGAGTCCAAGAGGCACCGAGAGGCGGTGGTAAAACAACTGATGGAGATGGATGCCAACCCTACTATATCCCCTAATGAGGTGTGTGCAATGATTAGGGGAGCGGATTTGAAGGTTAACAAGGCCCCGGAGATTAGTTTTGGGGTAGAGGACCTCCCACCCGAAGGGGTGAATCACAATAGGGCCTTGTACTTAAAGGTGGAAGTCATGGATAAAGTGATGCCGAGTGTGATGGTGGATGATGGCTTGGCCTTGAACATTTGTCCTTCTCAGGTCTTACCTTTCCTAGGGGTGAGTCCTGAAGCTCTCTGCCGATCCGACACCGTAATTAGAGCTTATGATGATAGTAAAAGAGCTGTCTTGGGAACCTTTGAAAAGGAAGTTAAAGTGGGGGAGGTCAAATCGAAGGTGTTATTTACCGTGATCGACATTCCTGTCACCTTCTCTCTACTCTTGGGGAGACCATGGTTCCATGCTTTAGGAGGAGTTCCATTAACTCTGCACCAGAAAGTGAAGTTCTTAATCAAAGGGAAAGTAGTAACAGTGGAAGCTGATGAGCCTTCTGTGGTAGCCACATTGAGTGCTACTGAGCAGCCGATGACAGGGTTTCAGGTTGCTGTGATTGCTGACAAGCCTGAGTTTCCAGACTTGATTCATAGGTATTTTGCCAAACAGAATTATGAACCGGGGAAAGGGATTAGGGGCCAAGCAACAAGGAATCCCTGAATTTAACATTGAGGCTGGAAAGTACCGACAATTCGGGCTGGGGTATCAAGAAGGAAGGGCCAAGCAAGAGCGGAAGCGTGTCAACTTGGTGGATACTTTTGTTCGGGCTGTAGAATCAGCGTATGATGGGACTCCTGAGCTGATAGTTGTAGAAGGAGGTCAGCTCCCTGGATTTGAAATTTTTGCTGATGTGGTTGATTTCAACAAGTATGGAATAGAGCCAGTTGTGAGCATGCTGCGTGTCGAAGCTGAAGATGGAAACAAGGGGGTTTAGAATCAGAAAGCTGTTGACCAAGTCAGAGTTGAATTCGAGGACAAGGGAGAAGCTTTTAAGAAGACAGACCTAGTGAGAAGTGAGATGGAAGTGGCTATGGGGGCCATTACGAGAGCACTGTCCACCTTGATGAAACCAAGCAAAGGTGCAGAAAGGAAGACATCATCTGTTGAAAAAACACATGAAGACCTGGTAGAGGAAGCAGTGAAGGAGCTCACTAAGCTGGTTATGAGGGGCAAGGCTAAAATGATAGAGGAAGAGCTGACTGATAAACAGAAGGAAGACCTGGAGGGAGACCTGGGATACTTGTTCAAGGAGATCGACTGTGCTGCGGTTGACGAAGACCCTCCGCATGTAGAGGATGGAAACTTTTTGAATGTATCTGCTTTTTCTATTTTTAATGTGAACAATTCTGCCTACAAGGCATACAATGTAATAAAATCTGATTTTGCTTACTTGTGTGATGTTTTTCCGGATGGAATTGTGCATACATACAAACATTCATTTAATGTCTTTGGCATACATGATGCATCATTGCATGAAATAAACCTAGGGACAGATGATGAACCAAAGATGGTATCCGTCTTGAAAGACTTCATGCCTAATGAAAGAAAAGAACTTGTAAAAATCTTGTAAAAACACATCAAAGCCTTCGCCTGGTCCTACGACGACATGCCTGGGGTTGACAGAGAAATTGCAGAGCATAGAATCCCGACAGATCCGAAGATGAAACCGGTTAAGCAGAAACTCAGACAACTTCAACCAGAATGGGCTGAAAGGGTTAAGGAAGAAGTAGCCAAACAGATAAAGGCCAAGTTCTTAGAAGTGGTAGAGTATCCAGAATGGTTGGCCAACGTTGTGCCAGTTGCAAAGAGAGACGGTCGAGTAAGGTTTGTATGGATTACCATGATCTGAATAAGGCGTCTCCCAAAGATGACTTTCCACTCCCGCATATCGACGTTCTGATTGACAGTGCTGCCAGGGCATCTATGTATTCCTTCATGGATGGGTTTTCGGGGTACAATCAGATTTTGATGAATGTAATCGACAAAGTAAAGACAGCCTTCATCACAGAATAGGGAGTTTACTGCTACAGGATTATGCCTTTTGGTTTGAAGAATGCCGGGGCAACTTATCAGTGGGTGGTCATGACACTTCTGCATGATATGATCCACAAAGAGGTCGAGGTTTATGTGGATAATATGTTGGTAAAATCCATGACCCGGGAGGAGCACTCAGCCATCCTGGATAGATTTTTAACTAGAATCGAGAAGTACAATCTTCGCCTCAACCCGAAGAAGTGTGTATGCGGGGTAACCTCAGGAAAATTGCTTGGTCATGTGGTTAGCCAGAAAGGGATTGAGATGGATCCGGACAAGATCAAGGCCATCATGGATATGCCGGCACCGTAGTCAGAGAAGGAAGTAAGGTTGTTTCTGAGTTCACTACAGTATGTCAGTCGGTTTATCACGAGATTAACGACAGTTTGCAAGCCAATTTTCAGACTGCTGAAGAAGAACCAGCCCGTAAAATGGAATGAGCAGTGTCAGATAGCCTTCGATAGAATTAAAAGTTATTTGATAAATCCCCCAGTTTTAAAACCTCTAATACCAGACAAGCCTTTGATTCTGTACTTAGCCTTTAAAGAGAATTCTGTAGGAGCCATGTTAGTACAAGAGCAAGAGGATGGGCGCGAACATGCGATCTATTATTTGAGCAAGAAGCTACTAGAGTATGAGACTAGGTATACGATAGTAGAGAAGACTTGTGCTGCTATGGTATGGTTGATAAAGAAGTTAAGACACTACTTCCAGTCGTACAAGGTTCAGGCGATGGCCAAGGTGGACCCCATGAAGTACTTATGCCAAGCTCCAGTACTTGCTAGGAAGTTATCCAGGTGGTTGCTTTTTTTGTCAGAGTTCGACATAGAATATGTGACGAGGAAGACAATCAAGGGAAGGACCGTAGTAGAATTCCTAGCTAAACAGCCAATAGATTCAGACTATGTGGAGAATTTAGAATTTCCCGACCAACAGCTGGTGGTGGTGGAAGAGGAGTCCAATAGGTGGGTGATGTACTTCGACGGAGCGGTGAATAAACACGGCGCAGGCTTAGGGGTAATCATTGCTACACCCGAAGGAGAAATCATTCCTCTAGCGAGGCGACTTGACTTTCCAGTGACCAATAATGGGGTCGAATATGAAGCATGTCTCTTTGGTATCGATGCCTTGATCACGCTGGGGGCGAACGAGGTGTTAGTTATTGGGGATTCAGCCTTGGTGATTCGACAGGTAACCGGAGACTGGGAAATAAAGGAAGAATCACTCCGACCCTATCTCGAGTTGGTTTAGGAAAGGGCAAGAGTATTCAGTCAGTGTGAATTCTGACATGTACCGAGGGAGGAGAATCAGATGGCAGACTCTTTGGCTACATTGTCATCAATGTAGGAAGGCCCCCGAAAACAAGCAATACAGCCGGTTATCCTAGAATTTGCTCAAAACCCATCTATTTGTCAATCAATACGGTTGCAACTATTAAGGCACGCCTTTGGTATTATGATATTCTACAGTTGATCCAGAATGGTCAGTACCCTGAAGACGTCAATGAATCTGATAAGGTTTCCCTCATGAGGTTGGCAGCATAGTTCCGGATATTTGAGAATCAACTTTTCAAGAGGACAACTAACAGAGTTCTTCTGAAGTGTATCACAGAGAAAGAAGTAGTCGTGGTTATGAAACAGATACATTCCGGTGCTTGTGGCCCGCACATGAATGGTTTGGCTCTAGCAAAGAAGATACTAAGACAAGGATACTTTTGGCTCACTCTACAAGCTGATTGTATCGAGGAAGTTAAGAAATGCCATGAATGTCAAGTGTATGGAGACCTCAATCATCTTCCCCCGCTTGAATTTCAAGTATCTTCGACTCCATGGCCATTTGCAGCTTAGGGTATAGACATAATTGGAGAGATGAGGCCACCTGCTTCAAATGGGCACCGATTCATTGATACGGCTGTAGATTATTTCTCTAAGTGGGTCGAAGAGGAATCATTTGTGAATATCACCACTAAGAAGATGGCCAAATTTATAGAAAAGAACTTCTTTGCAAGATATGGGATCCCTCACCATGTCGTGACCGATAACGGGTTACAATTCCAAAGGGTGATGGCACAGTTATTCTAAGAGAAGGGGATCGAGCACCACAAGTCATCCCTGTATCGCCCATAAGCCAATGGGGTGGTGGAAGTGGCCAATAAGTCCATCAAGAAGATTCTATCAAAGATGGTGGTAACCTACAGAGATTGGGCCGACATGTTACCATTGGATTTGTGGGGATACCGAATAAGCATCAGAACCCCTACCGAAGAAACTCCGTATTCACTGGTTTACGGGATGGAAGCAGTATTATCGGTAGAGATGGAAATCAGATCGTTAAGAGTGGTCATGGAGGCACAGTTGCCGGAATCTGATTGGCTCCAGTCGAGATATGAACAGCTAGCACTGATTGATGAAAAGCGTCTTCAGGCTTTAGATCGGTTGCAAATGTAACAACAGCGGATGGCTAGGACATACAATAACAAGGTTCATCATCAAAAGTGCCCATTTAAGGCAAGGGATCTGGTACTCAAGCAGATGAAACAGACCAACACAGATGTGCGGGGGAAATTCAAGCCGAACTGGGAAGGTCTGTATGTAATCAAGAGGGTACTTTCGAAAGGTACTGCAAAAATTATAGATATGGATGGGAATGAATTCATCAACCCCATTAATCAGGACAAGCTGAAACACTACTACATGTAAAAACAAAGTCCGGTGGATTGAAAACTGAAAAGGCGGTCCACGCAAAAATTAGGACAGTCCAATGGGTCGAAAACCGAAAAGGTGATCCATGCAGAAGTTAGGACAAAGAGGTAAGGACTATCAGCTGGAAAATCTGCAAAGACCGGTTGGTGACAAGTGTGGCTTCAGTCGAGACTTATACCATCAATAATTCTGTCCATAGTTTCATTTCATCGTTCGATGTACATTGTGCTAAAACATTATTTATGAATGAATGAATGTTCGGTTTTGTTCACTTAAATGTCCCAAGTTCATCTGCAATTCAGATTATTCTGTGCATATTTATCTTTATATATCTTCTGCATATCTCACATCCACAGATTGAACATATACATTAAAAAAAAGTCCGATAGATTGAAAACCTGAAATGGGCAGTCTATGCAAAAGATAGGACACAAAATAAGGTCTGCTGAATTGAAAACCCAAAAAGGGCGATTCGAGCAAAAAATAAAGACAGTCTGATAGGCTGAAGACCCAAAAGGGCAGCCTATGCAAAAATTAGGACAAAAAAAGGGTCATACAGCAGTAATCAATTTTAATACTAATCATCTAGAGGCCAAGATACCACAACGTCAGTGCCTCACGTCCTCGCCTGGTGGGATAGCCGACCAGATCAGCCAACCAAGCCCTATAGCAAGCATCTGTCTCTACGGAGGCAAGACTATCATAAATCAGGACCTCAGTGCGAGTAGGATGCATCCACTGGTGCTGCACATGCCGATGCCACTGTGATGTAAACATCCCGCACTCAGTAGTACACAACGATCGAGGAACCCCTTGTAGTTGCCCATACTATCTGCACAGCCGAGCAGGAGAGTAGAAAGTCATATGGGTCAACCCAAGCAACTGGACACCTCCGGCCCAGGTCTCAGTAGTCACATCAGTGATATCCCACCAAGGGCAGATCCATCGGATAGAGGCGTCAGACCGCCTCCTCAGCCAGTCAAACCAATACTCCATGGACATGAAACTGAAATCTGGGAGCTCGACATACCGAGACCAATAACGCTTCGGAGCATATCTCGGATGAGGTGGAGGAGGACTTAGGAGACACAGCTTCTCCAATAGCCAAATCTGCATGTGGTTTAGTCAGAATGAAGGGGTAATGAATGTTTGAATTCAGAAAAGGGCAGTACTGAAGCATACCTGAAGTAGAAAGGGAGACCCACAGCTCTCGATGAGAGAATCAGAATGGATGGAATATAAGTGTATCAGGGTCTCAGCCAAAACAACCCCCATGAAAGATGCACCCTGAGACATCTGAGCCACTACTGAAGCCAGCCTAAAGCTACAAGTATCATCTTGGGACTCGTACAGATAGCAAGCCATCAGTAACAGACTCATTAGCAGTGCCCAGATAGGGGCAGTGGGAGATAAAGCAAAACATAAGTCAGCAACAACAGAAAGACTGAGTCTGGGTGAGGTAGACCTACTAGTAAGTGCACGACCCATGCCTGCTACAGTAGGAGCGAATTGGCTTAGAAATGTGTGGACATCATCATAATCGGGGTCGGGAATAGCCAACCGGACCCCCGGGGGCAGGGAACACAGAGAATGGCACTAAACTCCTCTATCAAGGGGCATAACTCTTAACCGGAGAAACGGAACACATGATCCATCGGATCCCAAAAGCTGACAGCTGTATCCAAGAAGACCTGGTTCGGGGTCAAAGCAATGTAACACCTGAGATACTGCAAGCTAAAGGGTGCAAGTAGGGCCCAATTAGAAGAGTGGGTCATACCCCAGTAGTCCCGGAGTCGTCCTCTAAGCTGATCCATGCTAAAAGAGGAGCGAAAGAAGAAGAAAGGCTGAAGAATGAGTGGGGTGGCTATAGCTTATGGGGAGGCTGTAATCCACTACAAGGGCTTGGCTGTAATGCATGGGGCGGCTGTAATATTTATAGGGGTTCGGTTGTGCTGAAGAAAGCTTGTAAATCGATGTGGGATGGATTTTTGGCATGGGGCGGCTGTATTTTGCTACAGGGGCGCGGCTGTAGCCTACAAGGGCGTGGCTGTAATGCATGGGGCGGCTGTAATGCCTACAGGGGCACGGTTGTAGTAGAGACAACCCTGTATCTATATCTTTATATGATTTCTGATGATTATGGCTGCGTAGCTAGGGGTTCTGAGGATCACCTTTCAAAGCAAACAAAGTCTAAAGGCACCGGGATAAGTCCCAGACCCGACCAAATTGAACAAAAGAGTGGTAAAGCGTAAGAAAAAGCGAGGAAATATGTGGATAAAAGGTACAAATGTCATACAAAAGTCATGTACATCAGATGCATCAGATACATCACTAAATCAGACCTATGCAAGGACCCAAAATGTGCGAAGAAATGGCCCACAGACGGGTTAATACATCACAAATAAAGAATGGAAGGATAAGCCTAAGAGGAATCATCATTATCCTCATCATCTTCTGCCTCATCATCATCATCGTCGTCATCACCTGCATCTGCCATCTGGACATTCCAGTCGCCTGCCTGGTCTCTGAAGGTCTGATTCATGACCTCTAATTCAGTGACCCGACGCCGTAATTGATCGTTCTCGGCCCTCAAGCGAGAGGACTCACGGCGCTCCATCCCCAATAGTCGTCTGCATTGAACAAAGCATGAGAAACATCACATTACATACATATGCATCCATACATACATGCATACATCCAGACATAAGCATACTATCATGTACAGGTACTTACTGTCCTAGCGGCATTGTCCCGAAAAGAGAGTGCTCTCAGTGCATTAATGGCCTGACCCATGTACATACCTTGCATCACCGGAATTTGCAAAGATCGAGATTCAGAGTATCAGCTAATGACAGAAAAGGGATGAAAATAGATGAACAAGGAAATACTCACATGTGTGGTGTTAGGAGGAATAGCCGGGGGAAAATAATGGTCCTGCAGATGCAGATCAACCCGATAAGATTGCTAGAAATCATCATACAGCTGAATGGAATCTTAAATAGGGAATTCAAGCCGACCATGCACATATCCAACCTCGGGGGCCAGAGGAACCTGGAAGTGAGGAATGGGAATGTCCTCCGCAACGGCGGTAGAATCCATGCCAGCGGTCCTAGAATCAGTGGTACCTAACCTACCTTCTCTTCCCCTGGCTGATGAAGACGCGCGTGCTCGTCCACCTCGAGAAGATGGCTGGAATCAATTAAAAACAATAATGTAAAAAAAAAAAACTTTAATTACCCTAGCACCAGCATCAGCAGATGGTGGGAGCAAACGAACAGTGGTGAAGCGGCTATAATCACCGTCCACACTGCCAGCCTCGTATCCAACACCATAGAGGTCCGGGTGCAACTCAAGGGACAACAGGTGAGGCTGGAATAACCCTATCGGCAAGGCAGCTAGAATCCTACGTGCCCCAGGACCAGAACGCCAGTCGTGAGTCCTCTCACCTAAGAAACACTCCTGATCGAAGGGGCACTCCATCATAAAGCGCCTGCTCGCGAGTGCCTGTGCATCAAGAAGCTGCTGGGGCAAATTTTCACCCTCCCGGCTCCAAGGGGCCTTGACAATCTGAGATTGAGGAACTAGGAATTAAAAAACAAATATATATATATATATATATATATATATATATATGAAAAAAAAATACCCCCTCAAATGTCATATGTCTTAAAGCCTACTGGCACTCCTTTTGATTTTTATCAACCTCATTCCAGACATATCCCATGTAGCGTCGGAGGCGGGGGAACTAAACCAGGATGACCCCTTTAGGAATCTGGACAACTGGGGGAGGGACGAAATGGTACTCGTAGGCCCATATCTACGAGGGGAGATTTAAAGCAAGTCAGTTAAAAATTAAAAAAAAAAAAAAAGAGAGAGAGAGAGAGAGAGAGAGAAAGAGAAGGTCCAAGACACTCATGTGCAGCAGAATCTAAAAAGCTTTCAACTCCTTATGGGAACCCCAGGCGCAGAGATGTAGAGCATCATAAAGTTGGGCCAACGCAGCCCGAGCCCAATTAAGAGTCCTCACAGACTCCAAGTCGATCAGTGAAGGTAGTAAAGCCAGATTCAAATTGCTCCAGCCCGTGGGGAAAAGAGTGGTGGAGAGAGCATGCAACAGGAAGGCTCTAGCGTACTTCCTCTCATCACTAGCATCGAAGGTAGTCCCCTACCGCCCGAGCCAGCACTCACGGATACTACTACATTGGATCCGGCTCTCAAGAGAACTAATCCCAATCAGCATGGATATCAGCTCCTGACGATAGCCACCATGCACAAAGACCTGATTGAAGTGGATCGTCTGGTCGGAGAAGGGAAGGCCCGTGATAGCAATGATATCCTCCGGCGTCACCGTCTACTCCCTGGAAGGGAAATGAAATGTGTGGGTGGAATCCATCCACCTCTTCAAAAGTGTGGCTAAAAGCCCTCAGCTCGTGCGAGGAGTAGTGATCGACATGCTGCGAACCAGTCGGTGTAAGCCGGTGGAGTTTACTATATCTTTCACCCCTTGAGGGAGACGCCTATACCACTTTAAAGCCTCTGTAATAGATCCGCTACCACAATGGCTGGATCTTAACTGCAAAATTAATAATCAGGGAGTTTATGAGCTTTTTAGAATGCATACATATCATAAAAATCAAAGAAAAATTATTCGAATCGCGAAAAACCGGCTTGCCTTAAATCTGCAGGTTATAGCCGCCCGGCTATAGGGTCACAGCCGTGCGGCTGTAACCCCCCATGATCATAGCCGCATGGCTGTGATCATACATGGGGTGGCTGTAGCTACAAATTTTCGGTCCATTTGATTTTTCTTCGTTTTTTTGGTTAAATCTGGTCCTAACTCAAACCAAACCAACAATTAATCATCCTAGGGGCATAATCTACTTAAATCATGCATCAATTTCACATATTTTCTCTAATTTGCAGAAATATGAAACTTGAAAAAAGTGGAGAAATTTGAGAAAACTAACCGGATTCGTGTAAGCATGGTTCGAAATTTGGAGTACGATGGGCAACTGGTCGTCGATCTTCACTCCACAATACTCATCTTCCTCTTTTAATCCATAAATGTACTCAGTGGGTTCAAAGGGTATAGTAAAGTTTCCCTCTGGAATCGAAAACCGAGTTTGAAACACGGGTTGAGCAGCAGGGACGAGCCGGAGGACTCTACGCATCTTTCGCCTCATGGTTTCGGTTTGGGAGCAAGAAAATCACCAAAGGAGAGAGTTTTTTCGTCTAAATATTGGGTAAATGGAGGCTACCATGTTTTGTGGCTTTTAAGCATTCTCCCCACCTACCACTATAGCCAAGCAGCCGTAGTTTTCAAACACTACAGCCGTGCGGCTGTAGCACAGCTGCTCGGCTGTAGTTCTTCTCCCTTAAAAATTTTTTATTGTTTTTCTTTTCCGAAATTTGTTTTATGTCTATTTGACCCCGACAAAGGTAATTTTCATATTTTGCAGGCATCAAAGAACAAGATATTAGGCTCATATTCGTTCTTGATCGAAGGGGCAAAAATTTTCGTTTCCAAAATTATAGATCAAAGAACGAATATGCGCCCGAAACGACTTCAAAACTTCAAGTGTTGACTAAAATTCTCAAACCGCCAAAGCACCATCTTCTCGGCTACATGAGCTCCACGGCGACATAATTATCCTTTCCTTCAGTGACACAGGCTTCACCAGAAGTGAAATGACCAAAATGCCCTTCGGTTAATAACCACACCACCGGATGGCTAAAACACCTTTCCTTTAGTGACACGAGCTATATGGGAGACCAAATCACCAAAATATTTCTTTCCCTAATGACATAGGCTCCATTAGGGGTGAAATAACCGAAATTCCTTTTTGTCGGCTACCAAGCTGCCAAATGATCGAAATACCCTTTTCCACAAAAAGGGAACACCAAATCACTGAAACCCATTACTTTTGTGACATAGGCACCACAAAAGACCAAACGACCAAAGTACCCTTACTTCAAGGAATGCCAACTTCCTAAGTTGCAAAATTACCAAAATACCCTTCCCTTTCGTAAGCACCGAATGGCAAGGAGAATTCGATCTAGGCAAGTCCTCTGCTTCACAATGGAGTCGAAGCATGTCCCTAGCAAATCAAACAAGATCTGGGCAAAGTCCTCTGCTTTACAATGGAGTCTAAGCATGACCCTAGATAACATCAGAACAATTCTGGGCAAAGTCCTATGCTTCATATCAGAATCGAAGTAAGACCCTGAAGATTCAAACCAATTTAGGCAAGACCACTGTCTCAAAAGCAACCGAAACAAGTCCCCATAAACATCAAAACGAGTCAACGTGAGGAGAACCCCCAGGTACGTTCTCTTTTTCCTTCTCACCATGCTCCCTATCGCGAGACCAAACTCGAATCGGGTACAAGCACCCGTTCAAGTCGACTTTGGTCACGCGATGGGCAGCCTGTGAGCACGGGTTTTTTTCCGACCTCGGTGATGAAAGCTACTGTTACGTTTTTCACGGATAAATGTGAAGCGGATTCGGACTGACCGGTATAACGTCGAAAATATCTTGGATAGCCCGAAGGTGTGTGACAAGTCCTAGTACGGAACCTCGAAGAATTCGAGTGAGTATTAAGAAAACCGAAGAAAAGAACAAAAAATAAGTGAAAATGGCCTATTCTGGGCATTACAGCCGCTCGACTGTAAGCTACATCCACACAGCTATAGTCTACAGGGGCGCGGCTGTAATATTCATATTTCCTTTTTTGGTCAAAATCAGCATTTAATTCGGTTTTTAAGCAAAATAGGCATTTTGGTATCTACAGCCGCTCGGCTGTAACCCACAGCTGTGCGGCTACAGTCTACAGGGGTAGGGCTGTAACCTACAGCCGCGCTGCTGTAAGCGTCAGTTTTCCTTTTTTGCTGAAATCAGCAATTAATTCCGATTTAATACCAAAAAGGGAGGTATTTAAACATCCTAATCCGGGATTATGGTTAAGGAAGGCAGAAAACTAAAAAAGAAAAAAAGAAAGAAAGGAATTTTAGAGAGAAAAACACCATCACTTAGATTTTTCTAGGGTTCTTAACACAATTGAAAAAAAAAAAGTTAGACCAAAAATAAAAAACAAAGAGAAAACAAAGATAATCTTAAAAGAACACATAACAACCAATCCTTGAATCTTCTTCGTGGTTCCGTTTGGGATTCGAAAAGCATGCTTTGCTTGGCTTGTTCGTGACTGCAAGATGTTTCTAGCATCCAAATCTCTTTTTTTTGGTCTAAGCACTGGAACACAGACAAGGTAATCTTCTGAGAGGCCCTAGAAATCCGTTTTGTTCATTCTGGTTGTGATTTGATTGCATGTTTTGAGTTTTTTATTTTTTTTGCAATTTTTTCCGGCTACAGCCGCCCCACCTATGATCACAGCCACTCGGCTGTAACCTACAGCCGTGCGGCTGTGACCTATAGGGGTGCGGCTGTAGTGCTATGTTTTGAATTTTTTTTACATTTTTAGGAGTTTTTCCGGTTACAGCCGCCACTCACGATCACAGCCGCCCGGTTGTGACCTATAGGGGCGTGGCTGTAATCTTCTGATTATAGCCGCTCGGCTGTAACCTACAGGGGCCGAAGCTCCAATCGCCCCAAATCGATCGATAACACTCCCATTTTTCAATTAAATATGTTTTTCATATTTGTTATCGGTCCAATCACATCCCAACATGCTTAGATTCCATGTTCTTCATTTTTTTATGGATGGATGTGGCAAAATTTGGTGATTTTGGACGATTAGGGATTTCCGGATTTGATTTGATCCGTTTTGGGTCATTTCTGTTGGTTTTAATGTTTTTCCAGAAATCCCAGATCGACCAAAATCATCAAACTTTGCAAAACGATCTTCAAAAACGCAAAAAAGTACACTGGAATCGATTCTGGAGCATTACAGCAGCCCGGCTGTAAGCTACAGGGGCGCAGCTATAACCTACAGCCACGCGGCTGTAATAGAGGCAGAATTACAGTTTTGCCCTTTTGGGCCCCAAACTTGTAATTTTACATTCTTTTCTCATTCAAAAATGAATTTTGGTGTGTTTGCATACTTTTGGAGCCTAGATGAATGTTTGATTTAGGCCCACACACGAACGGGACCCCCGGGTCCTGGGACGTCCAGGCCGCTAAAGTTGGAAAAGTGCATGTAAATGAGCCAAACCGCTTTTAAAACTGATTTTTCATCCATAAAACCTACAGGGCGTTTAAAAAACCGTTTTCCAGGTCTAACCAGACCGACCAGTCGGGTCAACTCAGTTACCCCCCTTTGCATGATCCCGTTTCCTAAAATACCCCTATTTTGTCCTATATGAGTTCTTGGCATGATTTATTTATCTGTGCTAACCATATTTGGATGCAGCTTTTATTTTAGCTTTATTTTTATTTTTGAATGTATTTTATAGATTATCCCGTGTATCTAGGCGATTGTAATTTTTGGATTATCGTGTATAATAGGCTGTTGTAAAAGGTAAGGATGAGAGTTTTCTTTTTCTTGGGTTGTATAATTTGGCCTCTGGTTTACTTTTCCGCATTTTTATTTTGGTTTTATATTTATGTCATATGTATGAGCATTGGCTAGTAATAAAAGAAGAGATAAAATGAGTAGAATTAAGTGAATGAAATGTCTTATTACAAAATAATAATTAAAAATTAGTGAGGATTAGTAGATATGTTGCCCCGAACCTTGAATCTCTTGATTAGGTACTGCGTGTACACTTGGTAAGGAGCTGTATCGGAATTTCCCGGATGAGCTGATCCGGGTGGTGACTCTGTATCTAATCTCGAAATTCGTGTTTCGAGATCTTTAAGTTAAAATGGGATTTTCTAAAAAGCTTGTTTTCTAAAATTCATGCCTAAAATTAAGTTTTCTACAAAAAAGACTTTTTCAATAAAATGAAAGGATTTTCTAAGAAAAATTAAAGACCCGTTTTCAAAACCAAAACATCAACATTTAAACATCAAAATCCCCAGTTCCCGCTTCACCGCGCTTTCCGAAAAAGGTCGTCTGCTCACACCAGCCGTATTTATTCTTGATCGTAGGGGCAAAAATTTTTGCTTCCAAAATTATCGATCAAGGAATAAATACTTATTCTCAACCTGATTCCAAAATTATCACTCCTAAACTCCCACCACTCAAGCTAGATTTCGAATCCTTGAACATCTTCAAGCTAGATTCTTAATCTTTGACAAATCTCTCCAAGCTAGATTTCGAATCCTTGAACTTCTTTAAGCATGATTCCCAATCCTTGCAAACCTCTCAAGCTTGATTTTAAATCCTTAAAATTACCTCAAGCCTGGTTCATAATCCTTGACAAATCTTCTCAAGCTTGATTTTGAATCCTTGAATTTCTTCAAGCCTGGTTCATAATCCTTGACAAATCTTCTCAAGCTTGATTTTGAATCCTTGAACACCTTCAAACTAGATTCTTAATCCTTGACAAATCTCTCCAATCCAGATTTCGAATCCTTGAACACCTTCAAGCTAGATTCTTAATCCTTGCAAATCTCCCAAGCATGATTTTGAACCCTTGAAATTCCCTCAAGCCTGGTTCATAATCCTTGATAAACCTCTCAAGCCAGATTTTGAATCCTTGAAACTTCTTCAAGCCTGGTTCATAATCCTTGACAAATTCTCTCAAGCTTGGTTTTGAATCCTTGAACTTCTTCAAGAATGATTCCTAATCCTTGATAAAAACCTCTTCAAGCGTGATTTTGAATCCTTGAAACTCCTTCAAGCAAGATTCTTGATCCTTGACAAACCTTACCAAGTCAGATTTCGAATCCTTGAAACTTCTTCAAGCATGATTCTCAATCCTTGAAAACACACTCAAGCTAAATTTCGAATCCTTGAAACTTCTTCAAGCATGATTCTCAATCCTTGCAAAACCTCTTCAAGCATGATTCCCAATCCTTGAAAACCTCTTCAAGCCTGATTCTTAATCCTTGAAAACCGTCCAAGTCAAATTTCGGATTCTTAAAAATCGATTCAAGAAAGATCTTAGATCTTTGAAGCCAAATTCAAATCTCCAGCATTGCCTCGGGTAATATGGACCCGGTATCGGCTTATTCCATCCAATCAATTCAACGCATCACCACAGCAGTGAGGCTTCAGTAACTCAGTTGCATGTTTTATTTCCTATGTCTGCTGTGCTTTGATTCGCGCTCTCAAATTCATCACCTCAGGTATTCTAGACCTGGGATCGGGTGATGAATTTGATCACGCAAGTGGCAGCTGTAAGCGCCAAAATTTTCCGTCCTTAAAAAAAACGCTGGTGTCACACGACTGTAACTTACAGTCATGCGACTGTCGTTACAGTAGTACGACTGTATGATCGGAGCAGGTGCAGAACACCATACCCATGATATAAGAAAAGAAAGGGGAAAAGATGGGCAATTAATGCCCAGATTTTGGTGAAGAAATAGCAGAAAATAAGAGACGAGAAAAGAAAGAAAAGAAGGGACTTGACATTTTGGAATTCTGGTAAAAAAGAGAGAGAATTTAGAGAGAGAAAAGAGAGAAAAAGGGAAGGAAAAGTTCATCACAAATACAAGCTCTTTTCCCCTTCTTTTTCTTTTATATTAGGATTAAAATCTATTAGAAATCAATAGGTTGATAATCTGATCCCCTAAACAAATTAAAATTCGGACTAAAAACTCTAAGAATCCCAAGCATTTTGGAGAATTTGGACATAACTTCATAACCTTTACTCAAGAGGAAAAAGTGCAAATTTGAGTGGATTGGTGTGACGCCAGGGGTCAATCCTATGGTGGATAAGCACCAAAAAGGTTAATACTCTTCATTCCCTCTATTTTTCATGCTTTTTGGGTGAATTGGTCTGTTTTTGTGCATTTTTATTCAATTCCCATGTTTTTTGTTTCTGGAAATCAAGAACAGTCGTGCGACTGTTCTTGACTTGATGAACAGTCGTACGACTGTAAATACAATCGTACGAGTGTTTTTGGTTTCCAGCTGTTTTCTTTCAGTTTTATTTCAAATGATCTTGGCAAAATTCTGAGTTTGGATTATTTACAGTCGCACGATTGTAATTACAGTCGTATGTCCATCCAGAAGTAGAATTTCCATTTTAATCCAGAAAAATTTCTAAAAATCCATAAAAATTAAGAAAATCAGGAAATCATCAAAAATGAATTTTGTTATGTGCATTCACAACCTTAGATTTAATTTAATTTTCAGTGTTTTGGCATTTAGAATAATGCTACGATGGAGACCCGATTCTCCCGAAAACCGATCCACCTCATATGTTAAATAAATGTACACAGCAAAATAAAAATGTTTTCAAAATGATTTTCTCACAAAACCAAAATACAGGGACGTTTCAAAATATTTTCCAGGTCTAACCGGGCCGGCTAGCCGAGCCAACCCGGTTATCCCCCTAAATGCATGCCCCCAATTTCTAAATTCCCCATTCTATCATGTTTGAGTCCTATTTGTGGTGTGCCGTAAATTGTGCTAACCCTCTGTTTTGCAGCTTTTTATTTTTATTTTTATTTTTGATGTATTTAATAGATTTATCTATGTATCCTAGGTGATTATAATTTTAGATAAATCGTGTATTTTAGGCGGTTGTAAAAGTGAGGTTGAGAGTTTTTATTTTTTATTCGATTGGGTTGTAAGCCACTTAAACATTTACTACTTTATTTTTATTCTTATTTTCTGTGTATGTGCGCTGTATGAATTATTTTAATAAAATTGACTTTAGAATTATGAAATATCGTCTATGAATATTGGCCGTTTTTATTTTAATTAGATACGAAATAAGGGACTTGTCCGGACCTAGATCTCTGGATAGTGTAGCGGCCGTTCGTCCGGTTCAGCTATAATATAAATTTCCCGGTTGAGCTGAGCCGGGTGGTTACTCCTACAATATTCATCGAGACTTAGGTCTCGGTTCTTTTAAGAATTAATTCCATTTTTTCCAAAACCGATTTTTCCATAATAAAAACCCCACGCGAGGGAGGGGTCCGCTCGAAATAGAGGCGCCCCTTCCGAAAGGGAGTCCACGTTCCATCGAAAACGTCGTCCGCTCACACTATATATAATTAAAATATCTAGGATATTTAAATTAGATTAAATGAGAGTTATTTATGGTATTTAATGTCTTTTAAATCAGATTTGAAAAGATATTAAATTAATTTTATTAAATATTTTTCAAAAGAGAAAAAGTATTAATAGAATTTTAACCTAGGCATAACTCTTCTCTCTCTCTCTTTCTTTCTCTGGTGAAAACATGTTTCACTTAAGGTTTTAGGTGCAGAATTTTTGGCCATTATAGAGGGAAAAGGAAGGTGCCCAAATTATTCTGGAGCTAGCACTTAATCTCCCTGAAAAGGCTTCGCTTGTGTGAGTGTAGAGGAAGGATGTTTTAACCTCTTGTCTATTTTGACTAGCAGCCAGTGTTTTGCAATTTCTCAGAGATTCCACCAAAAGATTGGTGTGAAATTTTAACTGGTGGTTCTTGACATATATTGCTCAATTGTGAATGGTGGAGATTGGCTTTTGAGAATCGGAGGTAGTCCAACGATTCGGATCAGATTATTGCTGGAAAAATTGTTCAGTGTGAGGACGGCTACAGTGAGGCTTTAATCCCTCTTATTTTGTGTTTTTTATTCCATAATCTGAGCATGTATCCTGGACAAGGATCCTAGTGGCAGATGAATAGTTTCACCTTTGTTTCATTTGTCGTTGGGATGGGTTCCAATAGTGGGTACATAAGGTGCCAATCTAGAAATGTTAACAGGGTCCCCTGCATTCCATGCTAGCGAAGGAATATGGACTCAAGAGTAACTACCATCTTTATAGCTTGTAGATCTAAAGTCCTCCTTAAAATGTCACAAATTACATCCTGGGAAAGTTAGACATGCTTGGGTTGGTTTTCAAGCTGGTTTTGCATTCCTGAAAAATTTAATTACTACACCTTATAATTTATAATGGGGCGATAATGATGATGTTTACAAGCAACATAAAATTCTCACATATATTTACTTCACATTAATTTATTATTGGCATGTATAAATAGTCTTGACATGAATCCTATGGTTAACTCTTTCGATAAAAAGGGTGGTTACTATTAGAGGGCTTTGAGCTAATTCTATCAGGCGGATATAAGAATATATTTTAAGGTTCTTTAGTTGCTTTTTGAATGACACCATTACATGACTAGTAAAGTAGGAACCTAAGTTGAGAACGTTTCGGAGGCCTAACCAAATTTCTCGTGGCAGCACCAGTACTTGGTTCTCTCCTAAAATCCTAAATAGGGTAATATCATAACATGACTGTTTAGTATACGTGTGATAATGTTAAGTATATGCATGATAAATACATAATATCAATATTCAAACTAAATACATCCATGAAATAATTCACAACATAAATTAGCCTAGCCAGTCCCCAATGGAGTCACCAACTTTTGGAACTAGCCCAACAGGAAAAAATTAAATTAATATAACTTCATTTTCATGATTTATTAAATTGTTTGGGACAGTAATTACATTTCTATAGTAGCCACTAATCGAGTTTTGGTCCGATTGAACACCTTAAGTAACAAAAGATTCTTAAGGTTAATTTGTCGGTTACGTGTGGGGAAGATAACAATCACCCCATTGTAAGCACCAATTTCTGTCCGACTTCTATAATGAAGTTTTCTAGTTATCCTTTATCTGTAACTATCAAGAATGCCAGCCCGAGAAGCAAAGACCGGATTCTAACTCGTGCTAAAATGAACTGAAAACTGCCAGAATCGACAAAGGGGATTTTTACTTTGGAAGATGATCAAAAGGAGGCACGACCCAATTCTTTAGGGTTAAACCATGGAAGAGAGCTGCTTAAAGTGGATACAGTTGGATTTCAAAGAAGAGCCATACGGCTATATAATAAGGCCGCATGGCCCAATTTAGAAGGTAAATGGGTCATACGGCCCATCATTGAAGTCAGAATCTATAGGCCAACTCGACCCATTTGAGCAGAATTAAAAAATTGTTTTCCAAAGAGTAATGATTACAAGGGTAGGAGCTATTACAGAAGAGATTAAGTGAAAGGAAAAGGTAACTTCCTTCTCTCAACAACACACATCTCTCACTGCCTATCTTCATATCTTTTCCTCACCAACATCACCTTCACCATCATCTCTTACAACTTCTTTTTCTTTCATCACTCTCTAAAAGCCAAGGAACTTAAGCAACCTAAATCCAACCCTTCCTTTATACCAAAACTCCACTTTAACACGTAAAACACTACGGTTCAAAGTTATCTGTGACTGCATTTCGATTTCCAACGAGTTTCAGTCCGTTTTCATGAGTTAGAACCGAATTAAAGGCTTCGAGGAACACATTCGGATCATTCCACCAAAACCTAGATAAACACATTAAAGGTAACTTCTGAGAGGCCATAAATCCCGTCCTTTCATCCCTACATTGTCTAATTTGCTTATGCTGTTTTTTTTTTTTTTTTTTTTTGCTAAAAACCAAAAAATCAGTTTGCTATAAATTTTAAAATAGGGCCGTAGGGCCTATCTTTTAGGCCGCATGGGCCATCTTGAGAGAAACTTAAGCCGCACAACTCACTATGGCCCATGAGCTTTGTTGTGCATTTTTCTCTATTTTCTGGGATTTTTGGTTTTATGTAATCTAGGGTGAAAATCTCTGATTTCTCAGTCCAATCCATCGATAGAGCCCCAAAGGTTCATAAATCCAAAAGGAGAAAACCTTAAAATGAATTTCTACCTATTAAAATCACAAACTGGGAAAAAAAATATTTTTCCTGTCAAAGTTAGGCTGCATAACCCATATTTGATCCATTCTTGAGCCACATGGCTCTCATCATACATCCCCAACATCATCCTTTATTTCTTTTTGTTCATTTTTTCATTTACTATTACAAAATTGATTTTTGGTGTTTACGTACTTTTGCCTAGCTTAATTTTCGAAGCATTGTTTAAAACCCACATAAAGGGGATTCTTAATAAATCCTTGGATGTCCGACTAACTTTGGCACGCTTGATGAAAAACCAAAAATTGGTAGAACTGTTTTTTAAAACCGTTTTATCCAGATCCAGAAATATAAGGCATTTCTAAAACTGTTTTCCAGGTCTAATCGGGTAAACCTATTAGGTTTCCCGATTATCCCCTAAATATTTGACCCCGAGCTACCTGGATATCCCATTCTATCATATTTGAGTTCAATGTGTGTATATTTATCTGTAAAACTAACCTCTATCTTGCAGGTAGATGTATGCTAGGTTAGATGAATTCTAGCTTTTTATTTTTAGAATGCTCCGTGTAAACTATACGATTGTACCCTTATCCCATTTTTATCAAATGTATCCCCTAGGATAGTTTTTTCAATTTGGTTGTAAAAATTTTATTTTTCAAATTTATTAATCACTTTCCGAATTTATTTATGGCTTTCCGTATGAGTATATAGCATATAACTAGGGTTGAATATTGAATAGGGCACTAAATAACAAAAAGCACATATCTGGTATAGTCAAAAATGCTATTTCAAAATAAAGTAGAAATAAGTGATTTTCGGACTAGAATCTCTGTTTTAAAGGTATAGGAATCCCTATCAAGCTTGGCTGTATCACAATTTTCCGATAAGAGCTGAGCCGCGTGGTGACTCCTATTAACCTTTAAGGCATGAGGAATTGGTCATGTACGTTCCTTTTGCTCTGCCTTATTTTCCAAAACGTGAAAACCTTTTTTTTATAAAACCCCCACGTATTTCTAGAAAACCCTTCGGCACCTGTCTTACGGCCCGCTCGTTCGAGGATCGCCCGTTCACACCCATCCCACCCATAATCGGTAATAATTGTTGTTGATTGTCTTGTGAAATGTATTTTTAATAGGCTTGTGGTTTTATTTAATTCCAGAAGGATTTCTCAATGAATTAGGTTGTTATAGCTAAGTCCCTAAAACTTTATGTTTCTAATAATGTAAAGAAAATAAGTAAATGCTTGTGCATAGAGATGGAATCTATCGTATGGGATGTTTATGCGTATGTCTGATTGGATTAAAATGATGCTTATATGTATGCTTGGTTTGGATGGGATTAAGATGATGTTGAAGATGTATTGAGAATTATATGCATATTTCCTTGCCTAAATGCATGTTGGTTTATCCTATGGTGAAATAAGCATTCTTGAACTGATGGTTATAAATTTTCTAAGCAGTGTTTAAATCTTAAATACTAAATAATGGCCTATGTTTATTGCTGGAAATGAAAGAAATAGCTTTTAAATGCAAGTTTTAGTTGAAATACGGGGTTTAAACTGTATGTGACATGTGTATTATTATTTATAAACCCTCATGCTTGCCTAAGAAAGCAATGGTTATATCTTCATCTAGTTGATAAATTTGAGCTTGGGTCCTCTGGTTTTTATTTGATACGTGCTAGTAAAGATGAATATGAAAGAAAGAGGAATTGATTTGTTATGAAAGAATGAGTGAATGAATGTCATGATTATGTTGCTTCCTATGATACTAATCTTATTAGACCGATCTAATTAGATTTTTTTATTATTTGGTTGTTGTTTGCCTCTAATCTTATGATTGACAACTTATCTAGGCATGAAGTTGATTCCTTTCTCAGTTTCTTTACAGGAATAAGAATGGTAAAAAGGATAAGCTTTATTTTATGTGATCTTGCTCCTTGTATATGTGAAAATGCATTTGCATACATTATGCATTCATGCTTTTTTTTTAAATAAAAAGGTAACCCATTTGAAGCTTTTATTGAAAACATATAAAGTGCTCCTTTGCAAACAGCCACCAATTTTGGGTTGAATAAAGTTGTTTTCCTTTTTAAGTTTTAATTCCTTTTAAAACAAAAGCTTCATGACTCTTATAGTTAAAACTTTAGAGGTAGCTTGTGAAATGGATGTTTAGATGTTTTTCTAGTTTTAAATCAGAGTAAAAATGGGTTTTTTTCTATTGATTTTGAGTTAAGATCTAAGCCATAAATAAATTTTTGCTTGCCAGTACATCTAGCATTTTAGATCTATATCTTAGAATTAGAATTCATTTACACTTTTAAATCATTAAAGCACTTTGTGCCATAACCTAACCCCACAATGCATAAACAGTAATAACCATGTAGCATTGGGAATTAAAAACAAAAAGAAATGTTGAAACTTTCAAAAAGTAAGTAGACCTATTTAATGATCATGAAATAAATGCATGAACAAAGGGAAAAGGCCTTTATTTGGACTCACTTGTTTTGTTAGTTGTTGCTTTTTTTTTTTGTTGCTTCTTAATATCTCCTAGTCTGAGTTGCTGTAACTACTTCTTAATGTCTTTAAAGTGGTAAAATCTATGGGTACATGATGAAGGAGAAAGAAATAAAGTTGGGATTTCTAGGTTTAAGCTGAAATGGGATGGAAATGAATAAGATTTTGGGTAAATGATGAAATGAAAATGCGAGAGATTAAAAGATGCTTCATTGCATTCTTTTTTTTTAATACTGCTCATGTCCCTTTTCTCCCAATAATAGGTCACTTTTACGTTGCCAAATTTTACTATGCTGCCTAGTTTAAAGAAAAACCAAACTGGAACAATTCCTTAATTGCTCAAATTTAGTCCTAATAACTTAAGTTTAGTCCCATTTGGACTAAATCCCAGCTGGAGAAAATTCTGACACCCAGCCCATACATCTTCTGCCATTCAAGCAACTTTCTCCCTTACTTTAATTACCTTTTTGCCATTTGTCCCAACCTTTAACTAGATTTAGGTCATGTGTCCAATAATTTATGTTAATTATTGCCAAGTGTATCATATCATCTTTATACATTTGTAAGAAAAAAACAAGTACATCTCGATTTTTTTATGTATTTTATGTAATTTCTATGTTTCTGTAAAAGAATGAATGAAATTAATATTTTTATCCTTTTTATGTTTAAAATTACTCTGTCAAATAATAGAAAAAACAGTAATAATAAAAAAATCAATTATTTTATAATAATAAGACAAGAGGAAGAGTTTTTTTAAAAAAAACTAAATATAGATAACTGAAATTAATTAACATTTTAGGATTAATAATAATTCTTTCTAAAAAAACTAAAATAAAAAAAATGAAATTACTTAAGGCAAAATTGGTATCTACAAAAGATATTTGAACTTCAAGTTTTTCAAATTTCACTAATAAAGGCATTAAAAGATTATATGACACTTTTATATTTGCACCTTCTAAGTTAATTTTTCATGTTTTATGTGATCTTAACTACTTTCAAGAAAGACTTTGCCACAAGTAAGTTTTAAACCCAACATTATGTGAGTTTTTGAGCCTAATTATATATATTTCTCGTTTGAGGGTCTTTTATATCCATATTTTAACTTTTGTTCGATAATTTTTTCAAGCTGCATTTAGGAAAGAATTTTGTATGATAAATGATAAAGGCGCCACCCTCTTGACTTTAGGTAGCCAAGGTTGAGCCATAAGTCGTTTCTTTGTTAAGTCACCACATTACAAGCCTAAGATTCCCTTTTAAATGCTTAACATTATTCTCTGGTACCTTAGTTGTGGAAAGTTTAGTTTTTGCTATGGCATTAGAGACATGTGCTGCTACTTCTTGTTGTTTGCACTTGTAAATAACGTTGTCAAATTCTTGCTTCCAAAAACTGCTCCAATGTCATATGTTGTTTGTATAAAACACAATAAAATGCAACTTGAGATAAGAGTACGAAAAGCACTCTGTTTTGGTGTAGAGTTAAACATCAAAGACATTACATCATTGCAAAGAAGACAATGAAGCATTGTGCATACTTATGCTACTTAAAAAAAAAAGAGAGAGAGAAATACAAGTATTTTAATTCTTAAGTTTACACATTTCATGTAAGTCTCTTTTATTATGATAAATTTTATTCTTTTTCAAAAATTTGAGGTCCTAAACCAAAATGTCAAACCTTACCTAAGCCAGGTTACAACATTTTGAAAAGACCCTTTAATTTCATATATTTGTTCATTCTAATAGTGGAGATTTTTACTAGTTTACAAGCCTATGGTATTTTATGGATATATTAAGAAATTGAGTGAAACGCTTAACCTTTTCAAAACACTTGAAGTAGAATTGAGTGTGACACTTATTGATGCGATGAAGTTACTTTTTGCAAAGTAAGTATTGTAGTAGTTAATTTCATAAAGCTTAGGAGATTTAATTTCCAAGGGGTTAATATTCTTATGTTTCTGCATGATTTATGCTAGTCTAGACTTGGTGAATTTAGATTCTTTAAAATTCAAAACTAAGGAATTGAATGAAAGATGTGTTAACTAGCCTATTTGATGTGAAATTAAGAAATGCCCAACCTTTCTACCTAATATTATTTCATTTGTTTCTTAGCTCCATATTCTGTATTAAAGTTCAGTGCAAATATTTATTTACAGACAAACAAAGGTTCAAGTGCGGGGAATTGATATGAGCTTAAAATGCTCATAGTTTTGTGTTAGTTGTCTTTGTGAAATATGTGTTTTATAGAGTTATATTAAGATTTTTGTTCCATTTGATACTTTGTTTGTGTTTTTATGACCCTAGCAGTAGAGCTCGAATAAAGAGATATTGGACAAAAAGCAACTAGAAAGCACAATGAAGAAATAAGAAAGCTAAAGAAAAATCTCTATTCCAACAAACGAGAAAAACAAAGGAAACTAGAGCTTATCGCGGGTGCGACATTAAGCGCAGGCAGATAAAATTTTATCTAGAAATTAACTTGTACTCTTACCAAAAGTCGCACCCTTTTATCCAGAAGTTATGGCTTTATAGAAGGATACCAACATGAAATATTATGTTGGTTCATTATCTATAAAAGGAGAAAGAAGCCATCATTTTAATCATCTTGGAGAAGATTAGAAGAATAAAATTCTGATTTTTCAAGAACCAATTTAGAGACAAGAAGAAGTACAAGGAAGATCAAGCTCTCTTATGATGAGTAAAAGATTGAGAATTTCTCACTCCATTTTTATTAAGCCATCTTTCTTGTATTTACTTGTGCACATTAGACAAGATTATTGAACTATGTTTTCAATTATTTGTTAGGTCTTTAATATAATTGTTTGTATGAATTTTACTTGTGTAATTTTCTATACATAAGTTTATAATTAAGAAATATAATCTTATACATGTCACCAAGAATTCATTAGTATAATAATTGTAGGGAGACTAAGATTAATATGCTAATAAAGTTAAGTATCAAAATTATGTATGCTAATATAAATAAATTGATTCTATAATGAAAGTTAAGTATCATACTTGATATAAATGTGTCTTAAGTAAATATATGACTTGTTGAGAAAATTTCGAAGAGAGTTTAGTATAACTTGATTACTTGAATTAGCATTTACAAGATATTAAATTTACAAATCACCCTAATTATCTTCTTAAAACTCTAAATTGATTAAATAAAACTAAGATTAGTTTAGAAGTAAAATAAATAAGAATGAACATTTAATTATAAAATGCAAGCAAAATAGTGATTGAAATTTAGTAAGTAATAAAAAACCATTGCTCGTGGGAATGATATTTTTTTAGTTCTTTAATAGCGTATACTTGCGGGAAATAATTTAACAGTTGATTGATTTTGTAAAGATCTTGATCGCAAAATTGCTCTTAATTCCACTTATTATAAAGCATTTTCTTTACCCTTCAAATTATGATTCATTAGAAAAAATGGTATTAAAAGATATCTTAAAAAAACTTAAATCCATCATATTTTAAGATAAAAAAAATAATATTAATTTTGTCCATAAATATATACCATATTAGAAATTTTGATAGAAATAAATACTCCCTCCATTCTTTTTTCTTCGACGTTTATATATTTCCCCAAAACCAATAACTCATTTAATAAACTATGTAATTGACTAATATACCCATATTAACTCCTACTAAAAATCTAGTTCCCCATATTTCAATTTTCTCTCTCTGCGTAATATTGTGTCTAAATTATACGATTACCATAAATACTTAGCCTTATTCCAATAAAAAATTTTGGCGCCAATATGAACGATTTTATTTTCGTGCAAAAAAAATTCCCCCAAAATTTTTGATTCAAAATTTTGAAACCTCAAATTGAGATTATAATTTGAATTTCAATGAAAGAACATAAAAAATAAGAAGAAAATTCCATGGAACTAGGAACACAATTTGTTATTATATATATTAACAATTGCAGTTTGATTTTTCATCACAATATCACTCCAAACTCTTCAATGTATGAGATATCTTTACAAAAAAATCTACACATTGAAGAAGAAGAAGAAGAAGATTTAAGCTCGGAGTAATGTGTATAAGAGGATAATTCAAGATGTAAATGGGGTGGGGCGGGGATTGGTAATCTCATCCCCATTCCCCTGCTAGGCAGGAATCCCCATCCCCATTAAGACAATTTTTTTAAAAAAAATTTAAGTAAAATTCAATTTTGTATAAAAATAAGTAAAAAAATGTGCATTAAATAAAACATAAAACCCTTTCAAGCATCTCAATTCTCAAATAAAAATAGGGATATAAACGAAATCCTTAGTTTTAATTTTTTTATCATAAAATTCAATTAATTAAATGGAGATTTTAACGAGGATCCTCGCGCGGACTAAATGGGGACAGGGATAGGGCCCATGGGGCGGGGAGGGGTAATCCCATGCCCATCCCCGTTTAACATTCATGACAAATTTGTCCTCGTCCCTACCCTGCAGGGATTCTAAATGAGGAATTCCCATCCCTATTCGGGCAAGACCCCGAAGCGCTATTTGGGGAAGTAATTTTACAAATCTAAATATTTTACATTGTTTGACACAGAATGCATGAAGAAGACGCGAAGAATTTTAACTGATTCTGAGCAAAGAGTTATATATGCTACACTTCTACAAAAAAGTGTTGATGGAAAATTAAAAAGAGGGGTTACAAATGCAGTGGCATCAACCTTTTCAGTTCCCCTTCGTACTATTCAATGAATTTGGGATCAATCAAAAAACTTTTTACTGAATGATGTACCAAAAGAGAAGAAATTGTGGCCGTAAAAGAATACAGATTGACATTGATCAATTCCGTGAGATTCCTTTACATGAGAGGACAACTCTAGATTCTTTAGCTTGTTCTTTGAAGATTAGCAAGACTAAAGTTTTCAATTTGTTAAAAGAAGAAGCCATATGAAGATATTCTAATACTATTAAGCCTTTTTTGAAACAAGAAAATAAAATATCTCGATTGCGAATTTGCATTTCCATGCTTGAAGAAAACAACTTGCCACAATCTAGTATTCAGAGGGATGTATAATATTATCCATATTGATGAGAAGTGGTTCTACATAACAAAGAACTTTGAAATTACTGCTTGTTATCTGATGAAGAATATCTTATTCGTACCTATAGAGCAAATATTTTATTAGAAAGGTAATGTTTTTAGTTGTCATAGCTCATCCAAGATTTGATGCACAAGAAAATGGAATATTTTCTCGAAAAGTTGGAGTATTTCCTTTTTTTACACAATAAGCAGCTAAAAAAATAGTGTTAATAGATTATCGGGCACTTTAGCGACTAAACCGATAACTTGTGTGAAAAGAGAAACTATGAGATCATACTTAATTAAAAAGTTGATACCATCTATCAAGGAAAAATGGCTAAAAGATGATATAATGCACCCAATATTTATTCAATAAGATAATACAAGGACACACATTGATCTTAATGATATGGATTTTGTGAAGCAGCTAGAGAAGGGGGATTTGATGTCAGATTGATGTGTCAGCCTGCTTACTCTCCAGAATGTCTTAGACCTTGGTGTTTTTAGTGTTATCTAGCCTTTACATATAAGGAGTCTTCCAAGACAGCTGATGAGCTTGTTGATGCTGTTGTAAAGTCATTTAAGAATTTTTGTACCATGAAGTCTAACTGTATATTTTTATCTTTACAGTAGTATATGATTGAAATCATGAAAAGCTAAAAAAACAAAATTCCACATATGAAGAAAGCAAAGCTAGAAAACGAAGGTGAGCTTCCTGTTCAACTCAACTGCGATCCTACATTAGTATAAGATGTTATACAATTTTTAAGTTAGATTAGTTCTATTGTTCTTTGTACCAAACTTATGAAAGTGACTCATTGTGAAGAAAAGATATTGTTTGTGCTTCTTGTTTTTCTTTTTATCTAAAACCTAATATGTGTTGCATATGTATTTAAGATTTTTTCTCTTGTAATCAATCATAAATGGATTTTTTCTTATTACATAAAAACAAAAGAATAGAGATATGAAAAGATCATGTTAAACAATTAATAACATGCTTACTTCGAGATATTTAGAGGTAGGATTATAAAGGAAAAGTGAGCTAGTATATATTTCAAAAATATTTAACTTTTTAGCTATTGATTTCGATAGTTAGATAAAGGAAAAGTTGAATTCAAATTATATATCCTTTCTATATCACTACTTAATTCAAAATCAAGCAAAAATTGTTCGGGAATAAATCAATTGATCCTAAAATTCTTTAAACATAAATAGATCAAAGTCTGATACTTTATCATTAAGCATGTATGCTCCATTTTTAACATGTTTTTTTGTCATAGTACATAGGACCAAACCTATTTTTATTTTTCTGCAACCTATGATTTTTTTAATTCTAATGGTATACCATTTGTTATTTTGAGAATGCATATTTCATAGATGCACATGTACATGTACATATAACATCAAATGAAATCTATTGGAAAATTGAGAATACTTACATTAATTTTTTCCCATTTTTTAGCATGTGCTATGTAGCTTCTGTCAGTATTGTCTTTGGCCTTCTATCAACTCCATTTTTTTTTTCAACTTATTATACTCATTCATGAGAATATAAGTTTCTTTTTTTTACAAGCCAAATTTACACAAACCAAATGGATGACTGTATTATAACAACCAAATAAAAACTCTCTAATGCATCAGATAACCAATTGCAAATTAATGTAGAAAATGCAATATTGAAAAGCACATTAGCTTTTTATTTGGGTATAAATAAGAAAGACTAAACCATAATAGGAAAATCGTTGCACTATAATTCCCATAATAGCTAACCAAGCAACCCCAATAACAAACCGATCCATGATCAAATTATCTACTCAAAAAAAGCAGCATCACTAAAACCAAATGGAGATCAGTATAAATACATCACAGATTGCTTATTAAATCTAGGTGATAAAACCCATAGCTTGATAGACACCACTTTTAGCCAAAAAATTGATTCACATAAAAATCACTCTCTCAAGAATGATGATGAAAGGAGCCGTAAGGAAGAGAAGAAGAAAATCTCAATTTCGTTCAAAACTAAAAGTATAAGTTTTTGAGTGCTTTAATTAAAGCAAGTAACAAATTATAAGATAAAATTGATATATCAGGATTAGCAAATTTGACAATTGACACAGAAATTTGAAAAGCAATGCTTAAGCACATGGTCAGCTAAGAAATGGATTACATTATTTTCATCGAGATACAGAAATGCAAAATTTATTTTCTTTCCATTATTCCTAATCTCTTCCAATTCCTTAATTGCAGTCTTCCATTGATGCTCTGGTTTTTTCACCTCAACACTAAAAGCTCCTACAATTAATTCAATTTTGATACATTTAGATTTTTTACTTAAACTTTTAGCAAAACTGGATCCTATGGGAAATGCTTCGACAATGGATATGAGAAAGGAACCCATATATGAAACTCTCAAATTGAATTTATTAGTCTGCACATTTATTTTTAACCAAAAGTTAAAATTGTAGATAATTGATATAAAATCACAAATAGTAAATTGAAAAAATATAAATCAAGCTCAAAGAATTAGATTAATATGATGATCTAATTACATTAGAAATTGAAAAAGTTCTGAAATCATAAGATACTACATACCACTCTTAATAAAACCTTGGGAAAAATATTTTCAACATTGTTCTAACGGTTTGTTGAAATTTCCTTTTCGTAAAATTTGTTGCTTCTTCTTTATTGGCAAACTTGTTTAAATCAAACCCACAATCACTTGGTAAATTCAAATCAACATCAAGTGCAATCTTTGTTATCTTCTCTATGGAATTACTTGTCTAACTTTCTTTTGAGTCCAAACTATTCTCCATTTTTTCTTTTGTTAAAGGAAATTTGAATATATCTTACTTTTAAATAGTATTATCTAAAAACTCTTCATATTCTTACTTGGAAACTGCGATTTTCTTTGGATGATCGGGTATTTAAGACTTGTAGATTAAATAAAGGTAATAAGGGATAAATCTAGTCAAAATATCATCAAAATCCTAACACATCAATTATAAAAAAAAAAATTTTCTTGTCAACCTTAAAACGTCAACGGAAAAGGAATGGAAGGATATAATAATAAAGTAAGGTCATATAATATGATGGAGGAAAAGATATAAAAAATATAAATTTGATAGATAATATATGAGGAAGTAACTATGTATTTAATCATAGTTGGACGAGGCTATAATACTAAACTACAAAATAATAGAAACTCAAAGCAATTGTTCAAAAATTGAGGGTTATAGATGAAGAAGCTTTAAAGCTTTCAACAAAGTGGGTCTAAACCTATTTAAATTAAGCTTAAAATTTTGATTATCAAAGTAAATAGACTTAAAAGCCATCAAATCCTATTTCTGAATCAAATAAGGAATCCTTAAAACCACAAGGTGAGAAAGGTATTCTTGTGTTTGGTAAAACTGAAAATTAAGTGTTTATTAAATATGAATTTGTTTGATAAACATAAAAAATTTTAAGTAAAATATTATTAACGAAAACTTTTAATTAGTGTTATTAAATAAGTTTTAGGAACTGAAAATATTAATTAATGAAATTGATGATCAAACAACCGCTAAGGGTGCGTTTAGTTCAAGTTTTAGAATCGGAATCGGAAATGGAAACGGAATGATAAGAAATCGGAATCAGAATTAATAATTAATAGTTTTGTTTGGTTTAGTCCGGAATCGGAATTTAATTATTTTTTAGAAATTAATAATAGTTTTTATAAAATACAATTTGATAGAAAAATATGTAAGATATAAAATATCATTAATGTTTAACAATTATTGCTTTTATATTTGATATCGTTATTTTATTATTTTAGCATTTTATTTATATTAGTAACTAAATAATATTTATAATAATCATATCCGTATATAAAAATATTAATATATTAGAGAAGTTGAAAAATTGAGATAATGGTTGCTATTTGGTAAAATAAGGATAAGAAATGGTAAATTTTTTTTTCTTTTTTGTTTTTATCAAATTTAATGTAGGAATGGGAATCAATATTGATTAATGGGGGGAGAGGAGGGAATGAGTGATTCCTACAAATGGGGAAATGTGATTCCCATTACCTAAATAATTTTGTTAAACCAAATAATAACAAAGGGAATTGGTAATTTTCATTCTCATTCCCTACTACTTTTCTAACTAACCAAACACCCCCTAAGTATCTTATGATGATTTCCTTTTCAAATATCTTTTGGGTACCCGTTTCTGCCCTTCCACACCAGCACCATGAACTCCAAAAACGACGTCACTCGAGTTCATAACAAGTGCAGCATGTTAACCTATCTCCAGGTTCATATACTAATACGACCACTTTGAATTCCAACCTCGTAGCCATCAACGTCTGTAAAAGCTCGAGAACTTTTCCTTGAAATTATTAGAAGCTGAGGCTTTTGCTTTTGTGCCTTTTTTTCGATTTTGATTGCTGTTGTTTTTTTTCAGCGAATATGAGCTTCTTAAGAACTGCCTGAAATCTGTCATAGAATTCCAGCCAATTACCCTACAATGTCTCACTACTCTACTATCTTTCGTGGTTCTACTGTCTTTTGTTTCAGAACCTCTCTTCATTTCCATTTTCTTAAAACCCCTCACAAAACCCTAAACCAGCCTTCTGTATTTTCCTTACAATCGTTTGTTTCCATCTCTAATTATCAAAAATTACCTTTTAGGCCTGTTCTGTTTGCTCCTAATGATTTTAAGCGTAAGGTAGCTGTTAGCAGTTCTGGTTCTCTTGGTTTTTGGGATTTGAAAACCGTCGCCTTGCCGTATTTGTCCTTTCAGAATTCCAATTATGGCAGCTTTGCTTATCAGGACGCTCTTACTGATGACTCTGATTGTGAACTTCACTCGCCGACGAATCAGGCATTGGTTGGTTTCTTTAACTATATGCAGTTATTCACACTTAGATTGGTTTTCTTTTTAATAGTTCATTCATTTAGGAGAATCCAATTTACCTTTGTTAGTTTTTTTTTTTTTTTTTAATTGGACAGTATCAGAAATCAAAGTTAATTTTCACTCTGTTCCGACACAGAGAAGAATACTTGAAGCTAGTGTAAGAATATTGTTGTTGAATTTAACAGTAACCTACATTATGATACACTTTTTTTTTTTCTTTTCTTTTGTGAGTTGTGACAAAAAGAAAAGCTGATTTGAATTAGACCTATATGAAGAAACAATTAAGAAAGAACGCACTAAGAAAAGACTAAAAGAGTTTTTACTACCAAAATTTAGTTGAGCTTTTCATATCCTAAAATGACAGCACTTTATCATCACGGTGAGTGCAATTTGCAGCTGTGAGCTATATTTATGAAATCTGAATTTCATACTTGGTTGTCAATGACTTGTTATAAAAAATGGAATGGGGCATCTGTTTTGAGGCATGTTTGTATGTTCTGTTGTATTTTTTGTAACCATCCAAGTAGTTGACATTTGCCTGTGATATTACATGAAAGATGTTCCACTGTCTCTCATAGATTGAACTTTCTTTGATGTGATTTTTCATTGATTGGCTTTTGTCAGACTAATTCTACCCTTGATAACATTGATGATTGGAGGTGGAAGTTAACCATGCTACTTCGCAAGAAAGATGAGCAAGAAGTTGTCTCAAGGGAGAAAAAGGACAGGCGTGATTTTGAGCATCTTTCAGCAATGGCAGAGCGAATGGGGTTGCATAGGTAATTTTTTTTATTCCATGGTAGTTATTTGCATTTTTCTTGTTCTGTTTTCTTTTGAAAAACATATTTAAGGTTGTTTTAGCTTCATTTCAAAGAATTTAGGTAGATTTTTTTTCTTTTTCAATTTGCAGCCGACAATACTCAAGAGTAGTTGTTTTTAGTAAACTACCTCTGCCAAATTATCGTCCTGATCTGGATGACAAGCGTCCGCAGAGAGAGGTAGTCTTTCTCATCCTTTCTTGTAGCATAATTTTTGATTGTACAACGGGCTGTATTGATGTTGTTTGGGCATTTTGTCAAAAACATGTCATGTCAGGTGAGTAAATAGAGTGGGTATTCTTGTTCTTTAATTTTTTTTTTCCTTTTCATTTTTTCCTTTCTTTTGGCCCCTTACTAATTATGTGTCAAAACACCTATAGGTGTTTTTGCCTTTGAGGTTACAAAGAGAAGTAGAAGCGCATCTCGGTGCATACGTTTCCAAAAGGTCCACTAGTAGTGGGAACTTTTCTGCTAATGTCTTATCAAGATCAAACAACAAGAAAAGTGTTGTTATGACAAATGGACATAATGAGCAGCCAGGATGTGTGGTGCATAATAATGTTGGCATGGAGAAAATTCTTCTTCGGAAAAGTTTGCAATTGAGGAATAAGCAGCAAGAGTGGCAGGTATTTTGTATAATTATCCTGACAAATCCTATGGAGAATTTTTTTTTTTTTTTTTAATCTTTTTATAGATCATCATCACTTTCACTTGAATATGCATGCTTGTTTTTCTGTTTATGTTTTTCTAATCACATTTGAAGTACTTTGTAAATTTATTTACTGTCTACCCCTTAAATATTACTAATAGTACTAAAATTCCCCTAAAAGTTCTTATTATTTATGTTAATCTTAATCTAGGTTAATCTGTTACTTATTATGACATTTTAAATAGCATCATGCTAAATAGTAATCCCTCCATAGGATTCTCCTGAGGGTCAAAAGATGGCTGAATTTCGACGAAATCTTCCTGCGTACAAAGAAAGGGATGCACTAATAAAAGCCATTTCTGAAAATCAGGTGATGTAGAGCTAAATACATGATTTTTCTTGGTTTCTTTTTGCTACTTCTTAAATTATGAGTTTGAAATATGAAGGAAATGTTTAATATGGATGTAGGAGAAGTGTCAACATCGTGCAAAATATTATTACTTATTTTGGAGATTCCAAACTAACAAATTACCTGTTTCATCCACTGATGAATTTAGTCCTTGTAATTTTTGGGATTTATGCATTGATTTTCTTTGTTTTCAAAAGCATCGTTAGATGCTTCTGCTAAAAGTGCTTTCAAGATGCCCTATTTTTTGAGTCCCATAAAAATATGGAAGCATATAACTAGGACATTTGAGAGGGAATTTAGAGCACTTTTGATAGTTGGTAGAATGACCTTTAACCTATCTCCTTTTTACATTGGAAATGATACTTTGGTCTTTTCCTTCGTTACTAATATAGATTATAAAGACCTAGAGAAATTTGAGGGACAGTTAGAGGAAATATCTTTCTGTGATTCTTTTTCTCAGCTTACATTACGACCATTGAATAACATAATGATTACCTGAAACTTTGAAAGTTTGTTTTTGGTTGTTGCAGTTGGTATGTAACATCAATACCCATAACTGAGAGGACATCTAGTATTTTATTGGTTAAAACAATAAGTTCCAACAATCAAATATTGAAGATTCCTATGTTGTGCCTATTATGATCCCTCAATCAAAACTGCTATGCATTGCAGTTGGGCTGTCAAAATGGGTTTGCGTGTCGTGTTCGTATCATGTTGACACAGTTTGGTGACACTTATAAAGTCAATACTGACACTACCCATATATTAAATGGGTTGACAGGACACGACACTATATTATAACGGGGTGATGCTATTAACATGTTCAACCCATTTATTTAAAAATAGATTATTTATAGATCAATTCAATATTGAACCACATTATCTATAAAAATAACAATTAAACTTCTAAAAATAAATCAACATAAATTCATCAACTCAATTAAACATGCAACTTTGCAAATAGGCAATAGAAAGTAAAAATTAGTTTAAATATCTGCATTTTTGCTAATTAAAAAGTATCTGGTGAAGCTTGTAAATCTCAATCAGGCAGTCCTCCGAAGTTGCAATTTCTACGTAAAAGCCATAACAGCTACTAGCCTGGTATAGTCCAAAAAATATCCATTAAATCACAATGAAAAAGGGTTTAGAAGTATTGAAGAAAGAACAAATTTATACTATCAGCTCTCAAGTGTAAATGATAGTTTTAACCTTCATATTAGTCAAAATTACTAATTTGTTAAACGGGTTATACGGGGTTCATGGGTTGACTCGTGACTCAAAATGTTTATCTCGTGTCATAAAAGTGTCGATCCTTTTCTGACACTAACCCTCGTAAACCCATCCCTAATTTGTTAAATTCCGTGTTAAACGAATCGTGTTATCATGTCACCACCCAATTTGACAGCCCTACATTGCAGGTTGTTGTTGTCTCTGGTGAAACTGGTTGTGGTAAAACAACACAACTCCCTCAATACATACTAGAATCTGAGATTGATGCTGCTCGTGGAGCTGCATGTAGTATCATATGTACTCAGCCTAGAAGAATATCTGCTATTTCTGTTTCTGAGAGAGTTGCTGCTGAACGAGGGGAGAACCTGGGGGAATCTGTTAGTTTCTGCCATTTAACTTATTACTTTTGTTTTTTTCTGATTACCTGAGCTTGTCAATGGTGTTAATTTCCACTGTTTTATCTTCTTTTTGTAAGGTTGGTTACAAAGTTCGCCTGGATGGAGTTAAAGGGAGGGACACTCGCCTTCTCTTTTGCACTACTGGCATACTATTGAGGAGATTACTTGTGGATAGAAATCTGAATGGTGTAACTCATGTTATTGTTGATGAAATTCATGAACGTGGCATGAACGAAGGTGCAATTGATATTCATTTTGGTTTCTTATTGGTGAAAGTTAAGTCATTTGATATTTACCACGGCATGTTTATTTGCTAGATTTCCTTCTAATTGTCCTGAAAGAACTCCTTCCTCGCCGGCCTGAGTTGAGATTGATTCTGATGAGTGCAACTTTAAATGCTGAGCTATTTTCTTCCTACTTTGGTGGCGCTCCAACACTCCACATTCCAGTAAGTATTACAGTGCTGTTTGCTAGTTCACAAATTGTTGATCACAAGCCTGATTCTGTTACCCCCTCTAATTTTATAAATTTGGGCATTTCCTGACAATAACCAATTAGGGGTTTGCATATTATTATTCTCATACAGCTTTTGCTAGAACTACCTCCATTGTAAATTCCTTTCGCTGGTTTTCTTTGTTCTTTTTAAGCCCTTGCTAAAGCAGAGAACAATAATATACTTATCTGCAGAATATTTGAAATTGCAATGCAGAATAGAACTGTGAAAGATTTCCATTGATATGTGATCTGATGCATTCATTAGTGTCCATTGATTGGCTATTGCAACTTGGTTAGAAATGAAAACTCTCTATGCTTAGAAAGTTATCATACAGTTTTAGAAGTTCCCTTGAGAATCCTGTTCGCAAACTTTTGACCTTTTTTTTTTTTTTTTTGTCTTTGTTTTATTCACCTTCAACTTAAATACATAATTTTCCTGGTAATTTTTAATATTTTTTATATGCAATTTTGAATTGAATAATTCTGGAAAATCTATTTTGTAATTATTTCCAGTTGTTCCTTTACTTTAATTTTGTTCTATTGAGCCCTCAGCACCACTATTATTGATATATTTAACCTCATATTAGGTTTACATCAAGGACTGTCTGACCTAAACAATTCCATTAATTTTGTCGATTTAGGCTTTCAAAAGTGAAAAGAAATCAACAATGTGTTTGGAAATATTAGTTAAGGAATTTGATGAAATGTATTTAAAATAAGAGGCCTCAGTAGAACATTTAGGGATCCGAAAGTATGTAGCGCCCTCAAATTTTCCTTGTTATTTTTGTGCTCTTTTCATGCTGTTGCTTTGTTTTGGTTTCACCTTCACTTTCATATCACAAATTGGTTTATTAATCTCACAAAGGAAAAAAAGAAAAAAGATTTTTGAAACCTAGCTGATCCAAGTTATGTTTCTCTTGATTGGGTTGGGTTTTTCTATTTTCAGGGTTTTACATATCCAGTCCGTGTACATTTTCTAGAAGATATTCTAGAAATGACTGGATACCGGTTGACGGCATATAACCAAATTGATGATTATGGTCAAGAGAAGGTTTGGAAAATGCAAAAACAAGCTCATACTCTCAGAAAGAGGAAGAGCCAGATTGCTTCCGCTGTTGGGGTATGGAACTAACTCTAGCTATTGCATGATTTTGGATCCCCCTTTCCAACCTGTTAAACTGTTGACAGGATGCGCTTGAGGCTGCCAACTTGAAAGGCTACAGTTGGAAAACCCAGGAATCTTTGTCCTCGTGGAATCCCGATTCAATTGGTTTTAACCTTATTGAACATGTGCTTTGTCACATAGTTCAGAAAGAGAGGCCTGGTGCTGTCTTGGTTTTTATGACTGGTTGGGATGACATTAATTCTTTGAAGGATCAGCTGCAATCTCATCCTTTGTTGGGTGATCCTAACAGAGTATTACTACTTGCATGCCATGGTTCAATGGCCAGCTCAGACCAGGTGACTTTCCAGATTGGTATTTTAATGATGTCTTCATGTAAAATTGTAATAAACAAGTTAAGCCGCGGTATTATTGTTGGTTTTCCTTCTATTTAACGATTTACTTAACACTATCAAAATACTCCCATGGTCATTTAAATATTACCTTCTGTACTGAACTCCATTTTGTTATACTCATTCAGAGACTGATATTTGATAAGCCTCAAGATGGAGTTCGCAAAATTGTCTTGGCCACGAACATGGCTGAGACTAGTATTACCATTCCAGATGCTGTCTTTGTGGTCGACTGTGGAAAGGCAAAAGAGACATCGTATGATGCACTAAATAATACTCCTTGTTTGCTTCCATCATGGATCTCAAAGGCCGCAGCTCGGCAAGTAAGTCTTACTTTCATGAAATAGATATCCTAGTTTGAGGTAGATTAGAAAAAAGAAAAAGTAAGTAATGGAATCCCTTTAATATCTTTCTGGAGTAAGTGCGATTAAAACTGATTTTATAATCATTAAGCATTGTTTTCTGATGCACAGTTAACAGCTTTATATGCACCCTCTGAATCGACTAACTAATTTACTTGAATTAAATTTTGAAAAGAATATATGATTAGGAAGCGAAAAAAATTGAAGAGAGAATTTACGGGCTGGTTGTGGTGCAGGACATTATCCTTGAATTTTAAAAATTGATGAAGACAGTGTTGTTGGTTTGGGGATTGATGAAAAATATTTAGACATGGATTATAAATAAACTTATATCTATGATTGAAGAAAAGTGATCATGATTTTAAGTCTTCACACTTGAATGTTAATTACATATCTAAATTTGAATGTTAATTATATATCTACATGGCCGCCCGTTCCTGTATTAAACCATCAACACACAATTTGGCACTAACTAATTAAACGTAATCAAGCCCTGATGATCTTAGCATCCCATGATTTGATTTGACATTAGATAGCAAATCAGTGGTTGGGGATTTAAATCTCTATGGCATGCCTTTTAAGTTCTAACTATTCCATCATTCTCTTCTTTCTTGCCATGTCAATTTTGGCCTACTATTTTTGAAATACAACACATTTTAATGAATTTTGCTCAACGCATTTGATATCAGATCTTCACTTTTTCTATCGGAATAGTGAGCTTATAGACTATATGGGTATGCTAAATTTTAGTGAATTATTTGAAGTCCCAATTTATTAACAAGTCCATCTAATTTTCTTTCCTAATCAACTACTTCGAGCTAAAAGTTTCTCTATTCTCATAAATTTGTCTTCTTGGTGTATCACAACAGACTTACTTTCTTCTGAGTAATTTTTACTTGTAGTTAAGAATATGTTTATGTGTGATTGTTTTGTTAATAAAGTGGGTTTCTTGAGGATTGGTTCATTGTTTATTAGTAATTTTTCCTTGAAGTTAAGAATGTGGGTGTCTTGTTGATTTGTTGATGGTACATGCCCTGGAGAGATTGCACATGTTATGCATGCCAAGTATTCCTTTGATATTTCTTGTCAAGCATCTTCAGAAATGAAAAATGTAGTGCATGCCTAAACTTTTTGTTGATATTTCTCATCAAGCGCTTTGCATGAGCCTTATGTATGATGACGGATATGATTAAAATGAAGTTACATTTTGCTGTTAAAAATAAGAATTCTAACTGCAGTTGATGGTAAATTGCAAACAATAACTTGATATTTTTTGCTCCATTACAGTTTAAGTGTGTTTGAATCCTGGAGAGTTCAATTGTTTGTTATTGTAATTTTTGTAAGATGTTATTGTTAAATCTTTGGATTTGTTATGTGTAGTGCTTTGTATATTTACGTTTGTTAAAGTTTTAGTGATGCCTAGAATTGTAACATAGTACCTTTCATAAAAAGTACTATCTAAATTCAGGTGTCTGTTGCTTGTTCATTGATTCTTTAACTTAATTTCTTCATGGGACCGTCCCTTTTAATTATTGCATTGAGAGTTCCAATTGATCATGATAATGTCCTCCCCTGTTATATGGTTTCCAGAGAAGAGGAAGAGCTGGTCGTGTTCAACCTGGCGAGTGTTATCATCTCTATCCCAGATATGTATATGATTCATTTGCTGATTATCAACTACCGGAACTTTTGAGGACCCCGCTGCAGTCTTTGTGCTTGCAAATCAAAAGTCTCCAGCTTGGTAGTATTTTGGGATTCCTTTCTAGGGCATTGCAGCCTCCAGAACCTCTATCAGTAACTCTCCAATGTTACATTCTAATTTGTGTTGTGTGCTGAACTGTTTTTTTTTTACTTGTCAATTCCCCCTCAAATTCTTCAATGTATATTTTGTATTTTCATATTCTAATACCATTTTGATTCATAGGTTCAAAATGCTGTTGAATATTTGAAAGTGATAGGCGCTTTGGACGAGAATGAAAATCTTACAGTGCTAGGTGTGCAAATTATATTTTTTACAATAGTATTCTGTTCTTATTTGGTTTTTAGCTGTGTAAGACTATAAAACAGTTTGTGCTTCTGAAAAAGAATTTTGAGTAATTATATTTATACAGGCCGTCACTTGTCAGTGCTACCAGTTGAGCCTAAGCTTGGGAAAATGCTGATATTAGGAGCCATTTTTAACTGTCTTGATCCAATAATGACTGTTGTCGCTGGCCTTAGTGTCAGAGATCCATTCCTGATGCCATTTGACAAAAAGGATGTAAGTCTGTTATATTTGCCTTTAATGTTTGATTTTGTTTAAAATTCAATGACCATAAAGTGACCAAATTATTTCAATATCAATTTTTAGGTATCTATTTGATAGCTTAAAAATAGCCAAGACTTGTATTATGAATCTGCTATCAGCTACTGACTGCCTTGGCTGGCATGGTAGTGATGGCTAGCTAATGTTTGCTAGGTCTTCTTGATCCCTGTTATGATCTCTTGGATGAAATTGCTACTGACTTTTGCAATTAGGATGTAATTTCGTCAATCAAATGTATTTGATGAGTTAACAAATTTATAAAAAGCTTTGGATTTTATTATTTTGTTTTCCAATTTCAAATAAAATATGTATGTTTATGTGAATAACTAAAATACACCCCCAAAAGGCAAAAGGGCACGCTGATGTCAGCCGGAAGCAAATATGCTAGTATATGTTCAAAATTAATTTGTTAGTTCTTGGTTCCCTAGAACGACAAAGCTATTTTGTGGTATTGAAAATAAGTCCTATACTATATGTAGACGATAATCCTAATTTCTGGAGTCTTTTTTTTCTTTCATGAGCTTGCTTTTCTTAAACTAGAATGCAATAGTGATTTCCAGTATATTGGGCGAGTTGGGGTGTAAGTTCCTGCTTTTATATCATGAGTGTTGCAATTTAGCTTAGTATTTAGTTTTGATTTCTTTGTCCAATATTTATTAGGCAACCACCTGTGGGTTTAAACTCATATTGAGTATGGTATATCTGAATTGCATAATTATTTGTCTGGAAGAATTAACAATTAGGAAAAGTTGCTAGAATTTAGCTTCTTTGGATGTTTGATGCAATTCATGTCTGGGTATGACTCCTATGAAATGGATGTCCAATTTGGTAGAGAACACTCGATAGTGATAGGAATAAGGATAGATGTATTGCGTTGTCTATAATGAGACTACTAAGAAGATAAATACAATATAATATAGATGTATCAGTGAGTGAGATCACTAAGATCAACTGTTGTGTCCCCGAGCTCTAGATCGAGTTATGGATCCTTGAATTAAAGTCAAAACTAATGTAGAGTTTGTTAGAGAGAACTCTGGATTTCTGAATTGTTTGGAGCTCGTTAAAAGAGAAATCCATGATCTCTAGAGCTTGTTAGCTTACTTTATTTAAGATAAAAATTCCCTTTTATGGGAGCACAAAAGGTAGATTTGTACTAGGACTCCTATTCCTAAAGCTTACTAGATAAATAACATTTCCGAAAAAAGTCTTATAGGACTAAGACTTCCTAAATAAAATAACCATCATTCTGAAAATAAGACTTCCTTGATTAAAAATAACAGTTTATTCTAATTTAGACTAGGTAAACATAACAAGCAACAAAACCTAAACTAAGTAGACTGATGGTTTCCTAACCTCAATACCCACCAAGGACGTCCCTGTCTTCACTAAGATGAAGAGCCAAAGTATCGAAACAACATAATTCTTTCCTATCCTTATTCTGTTTGAAACCCTTTCCTTAAAACCCATAAAGGTTCCATCACTACCCTTCTAGTGACCCTACTGTGATCTTTTTTTCACTTGATCATTTCTCATACTGGAATATTTACCCTCCACATATAATTCCTAGTATTGTAATCATCAAGAATATCCCAGCCCATCATGATTCCTATCATCCAAAATCTCTTCCGCTAAATGTAACAGATTCCGGATTTCCATCTTTCTTTTGAATTAGGGTCAATGGCTTTCCAATTTGCTAGCCAACGGTGTATGCCATGTTTGTTCTTCCTTCAAAAATTACACCTTCATCTGCTGTATTCATTGGGGACTTATGCTTTTACTGTTGATTTGATACTGTGGATTCCATTTTGCATAATGATTGTGAAATTCTACTTTTTATACTGGATCTAACTTTTATCTCAATTTTGTTATAGCTTGCGGAATCTGCAAAAGCAAACTTCTCTGGTCATAATTTCAGTGATCATCTTACCCTTGTCCGTGCCTATGATGGTTGGAGAGATGCTGAAAGACAACAATCTGGTTACGAGTATTGTTGGAAAAATTTTCTTTCTGCACAAACCATGAAAGCAATTGATGCTCTTCGGAAGCAATTCTTTTTCTTGCTCAAGGATACTGGTCTCATCAATCACAAAACAGAGGACTGCAGTAAGTGGAGCTATGACGAGCATCTTGTTCGAGCTGTCATCTGTTCTGGCTTGTTCCCTGGGATCTGTTCCGTTGTGGTAAGACATGCTGCAATTTTACTGTCTTTGTATCTATCTATTTTCTAAATTCTTTTTGTTGAAGATGTCAAGAGAAACATCTCTTCTTGCATCTCGTTGCATCATTTTGGTTTGTGCTTGTGTGATACTGTTTGCAACATGAAGATCTAATGAGTGAGACTATTGCGAAGAATTAGGCATAAGATGAAGTGGCAAATGTATACTTACCAATTAGGGGGTGTTTTCATGCTTTTTCCAGTTAGAAATGGAATGGTAACGGGAATCACATTCCCCAATGCACGGGGATCGTCGATTATAAATGCGTTTCAGATTCTGATTTCTGAACCAAACACTCCCTTAGAGGATAGGGGAAAAATTGAAAGTCGTATAGTCATTGGAGCATTAATGCAATGAAGTTTCAGACAAATTAGTATAATTTTATTTTACGGAGTTGTGCATGTGGGCTGTTTGTTGTATGCAGAACAAAGAGAAGTCAATAACATTAAAAACAATGGAGGATGGACAAGTGCTCCTCTACTTGGTAAGTCTTCTACTTTTAGGTACTTTTTTTGCTTCCTGAATGCCTGTTTTACTGGAACATAACACAGTATTTAAAATATTAATTCTTCACTCTTGACTATCTGACCATGGAACAGAATTCTGTGAACGGTGGAGTACCCAAAATTCCATATCCATGGTTGGTTTTTAATGAAAAAGTGAAAGTGAATTCAGTGTTTCTTCGGGACTCAACTGCCATATCAGATTCCGTACTACTTCTATTTGGAGGAAACCTTTCAACAGGTGGACTAGTAAGTCTTCTCATTCAGTTGTGCTTAATCTATCTTATATAATTTATAATTTATGCAAGATTCTTAGCAATTGTCTTGTTTTGATCCATTCTTATTTGTGCCCCTCAATTTATAATGGGAATCTCAATGGTTGTAAATAGGATGGACACCTAAAAATGTTAGGAGGATACTTTGAATTCTTCATGAAACCAGACTTGGCAGATATGTATCAAAGCTTAAGGAGACAGCTTGAGGAACTTATTCAAAAGAAGGTGAGTTTTTATTTTAATAATTTTCTCTTCCGTCATTTGATGATAAGGCTCTTAACTTGTAAGCATGAGTTGTTTGTTATCGCAAAACTTCTATTCCAGAGCTTCTCTGTACCCCATTCTAGATTTTCTTGGAATAAAGTATCCTGGGGCCCATGTCTTTGTTGTTTTACCCATTGAGCCCTTTATATTTTATTTTTACGTTGAGCCATTAGTCATATATGATCTTATACTTCGACTCCATGATCTTTTGTTTTTACCACTCTTCAAAACCCTAATTGAAACCTTCATGGAAAAAAAGAGCTCAATGTGTGAAAACAGAAAAGCTCAGGGCCTTGGCATGCTTCGATCCTATTTTCTCTCTACTGATCTGTATATCTTTACAGCTGCTGGACCCACAGCTGGACATACAGTCTCATAATGAACTCTTGATGGCAATAAGATTGCTAGTTTCAGAGGATAAGTGTGAGGGTAGATTTGTCTTTGGTCGTCAGCTGCCTGCACCCTCAAAGAAGGCAACGAAAGTTGTTGACTCTGGCTATGAACTATCTAGTAATTCAAAAAATGAGCTGCAAACAATACTTGCTAGGGCTGGACATGAAACACCTTCCTATAAGACGAGACAATTGAAAAACAACCAGTTTCGTTCAACAGTGATCTTTCATGGTCTGGACTTTGTGGGGCAGCCTTGCAGTAGTAAGAAACTTGCGGAAAAGGATGCAGCTGCTACAGCACTTCTGTGGTTGAAGGGTGAAGAACAGTCATTTTCTGGAGAATATAACGGCCTGTCATTGCTTAGGAAGAGCAAAACTAAAAATCAGAGGAGAACTACAGTTAATGGTGGTAAATGGAGATAACATGACACTGGGGTATAGATTATCATACTTATTATACTCAAGTAACAAATACTCAAGTAGCAAAACCTCCAGAACTTGTACACTTGGACAAATATGCCCAACTTAAGTTTTTCGGACAAATGGGCGGCCCTTGATGTTGTCTACTTGAAATGAGTTACATTGAGTTAATAAAAGGATGATGCCTGTAACACACATGCCAATAACATCAATTGTCTTCTTAGTGCGACTCATCCTGAATTGACAAGTTAAGGGTGCATTTTTCAAAAGTAATTTGGACCAATTTGTCTAGAGGGGATTTTGTACTTCTGGCCATTATTGGGGGGGATTTTTGTACTTCTGGCCGTTATTATACGGTCAAGTAATATGCTGATGCTGAGTGTAGTTGAGCTTCAATTCAAGACAAGGAAGAACACAATTCTTGGTCCTTATTCAGCTATATACACGGCAACATTATTGAGGTCTCACAGAAAAAATGAAGGCTTGATAAAATGGCTGCTCATTTTGGTATCTTCCAAAAGAGTCAAACTGAAAATCTGGAGGTTAGGGCAGCTGAGTGTAAACTATTGCTGACATATTTGATGTCAAAAATCTCATTAATGGCAGTCTCATTGGCACTTTACATTCTTCACTAACAAGATTAGTGTCTTCACACTTCTCATACATTAGCTTGTCTAAAGACAGTATATGCCATTAATGGTGAAAGATTACTGAAACCTTTCTGCTTGCGCTGTTGGCATGTGGGAATTCTAGAGAATGTACTTTAGAAGTTAGAATTTGTATAGCATTTGATAGGTGTTTTATCGTAGCAAAGAACACGATACATATTTCATATGCAGATTTTCTTTTAAAATGAAGCTAAAGTATGTCATTTTCTGTTGATGATATTGCAATATCAGTTTCCAGGAACTCAATGGGTCAGTGTTGTTCCTTTATCTATTTATATTCGAAAAACTTGGAGTTCCCTTTCCATATGAAAGGGTACAAAAGCAAATTATATCAATAAGAGTTTTTATTTTCCATGTATGCACTAGTTTCATCCAGGGATGGCCGTAGGGCGGGGGTGGGAGTACAATACAATCACCTTTCCCGCAGCTAGTGGGGAATCCCCATCCTGAGGATGGCTGGAGAAAAACCTTACCATCCCCGTTCCTCCATTCCCTATTAAACTGTTTTAAAAAAAAATTTCATAATACCTAAAAAATTCATATTTTAAACATTTGATAATTCCCGAAGCTTAGAACATATTTCAATTGTCAAAGTGTAATCCACGAATCAAAATCTCAAACATACGTTAATCCAAAATAAAGTTACAATGCAAATTAAAAATATTTTTGTAATACAGAGTACAAATTCTAATAAAGTTACAATGCAAATTAAAAATATTTTTGTAATCTAGAGTACAAATTCTGAATGGTTCAAAAGATCAACTAATTCGAATTTGAAATTCATCGAAATGTGGATAAATGATTATAAATAGCAACAATATTTCCAGAAAAAAAAAATATATATATATATATATATATATATATATATATATATATCTTAATTAATATAAATTTTTCTTCGTATACCACAAAGAATCTCCGTGGGGAATGAAACAAGGGGCAGGGTGGGGATCCCCGTGGGATGGAGACTCCTAAACCATTCCTGATTGTGGGGGAAATTTTTTCTCATCCCCACTTCCATGGGAAGCTAATTCGGGGATTTCCCATCCCCGTCAGGATGGATCTCCACGGGGAATGGGGAATTCTTGTCCCATGGTTGTCCCTAGTTTTATTATCGCTTGGGTTGTATGCCAGTGAGGTGTAATTCATCAGCATAATATTCATATTCGGTAGATTACATTAATGTTGTGAAGTGTTTTTGATAATATAGAGTTTGGGATTGGGTAGAGTTAGAATACTAATATGGCTATCACCTGTTATTTGCTAAAATTCGATGAGGTTTAGTCTAATTTTAATTATTGTTAAAATTTAAATAGTCATGGATTGAAGAAATTTAAATAGTCATCGAAATAAGATCCATATGTATATTTTTTTTCGGGTCGTCAGAAATATATTAAAATTGTATCAAAATTTTTTTGAAAGTATTGATACTTTTCTGATACATTTTTATGTAGTTTTATCATGTTGATACTTTTTTTGTGACTTTGATACATTTCTGATGCATTTCTTATATTTTTGTAATACTTTTATAGTTTTTTTATCATACTTAGAAATGAAAAGAGAAAAAAAGTTGGTGTAATAAGTATCAACTATAAACAATCAAATCAGCAAAATTTTCATTGTTTTGAAAAAACAAGTTCAATGAATTAGCAAAAAGTTAAGTGAACTAAAACCTTTCGTAATTATAAGTTTAACATAAACTCAATCAAGTTGATTATGTATTTTGTTAAAACTTGATTTTTCTTTATATCAAAAAAGCTTTTCTAAAAATGTAGATTTTTGGATCTCCAGTTAACTTCACATTTTACATGCATCGAGTTAGAAAAAAAAAAAAAGAAAAGAAAAGATGGTCAATCTTCGAGAATGTCAATTAGAAAAATATCATTAAATTACCAAAAATTTCTATTTTTAGGATATTCCTTGCATGTTATGTGTTTTATTTTGCACTCTTTTAAGTAACTCCAATTTCGTCTGGAAACAGTTTTTTTTTCTAACATTATTCCACCTTTTTTTTTTTTCTTCTCTTTTTCTTGTCTTCGTTCTTGGTCGTGACTGTCTTTTATTTGTTTTTGGTACAAATTTTTCCTTGTTTTTCTTCATTTTTCCCATGAATCAAAATTTTTCTTCTTTGTATTTTGCTTCGTTTATTTTTTGTTTGTCTTCGTTTTTGTTTGTTCGTTGTTTTTTCGTGTTTTGCATTTTTCACTAGTGGTATCATTAGTTTAACTTAGGTATTACTAAGATATTACCAATATTTTCATTAAAGTTTCACTAAAATTAATGAGATTTTCGGTATCACAAAGGTATTACCATTGGTTTTACCAAAGGCTTCACCAAAATAATACTATACATTTAAAACAAGGTAAAAGAAGACAAAAATACCATATACAAAAGTTTCATTTAAGTTTGTCCGTGGTATGACACAAGTATAACTTGTTAGATAATGGTAAACAAATACAATTTATATAAGTAAATTGCAGAAACGAAATAAATTGAAGAACAGAAAATAAGATACTTTTCAACTTTAACAAAAGAAACAGTAAAGTTGAGGCCTGAAAAGTACAGTTTCCTTGAGATAATTATCTGCCGCAGTTGGCGATTTATCTCCCAGGATACAATAATTCTCGATGGAGAACTCAACTGTGCAAAGCGGACTATCACCGGAGAAGAAAGGAAAAACGACAGCCTATCTAAAAAGGAATAGATTGCAGAAAAAATGAGGAAAGGAAATTTGAAATTCTTGCAAGTGTCTGCAACTGATGGAGCAAGAAAATATAGGCTGTTTAAGAGGATTTATTGGATTAATAATGACAATTAATTGGATTAATTATCTTATTAAGAGAAAATTAATTCTGCAGTTATTTTATTTGAAAAATAAAACTGATAGAAAAATTGAAGAGGCTCCAAAAATCAAATATCTGGAGAAAATTAGTCGGACCGGAGTAAAAATTAGGCAGGCCGTAGTGGCCCAATTCGGTCTGGCATTCGCGACGCCCACGTCGTGCGGGTGTGCATTGGGCCTTTGAAGGCTCGGGGCTAGGATTTGCACCCCCCTGCGCACGCAAGAGAGAGCGCTTTGGCTTACACAAGTTAACACCTTACAAAAGTGTGTTTTAATATAAACACCTTTTTCACTTTATATTTTTTCCATATGGGATAAGTTAACATAAGCCAATTTTTCTCCAAATATTTCATTCCATTAGGCTAACTTTGAGCAACAATTTCTCATTCACTACTTGTCCATTTTGGGTAAATTATATACCGTTGGAAAGCTCACGTTATGTACTATTCAATGACACTAATCATTTGATGTAATACACTTCCTTTTCATAATATAATTTGGCCCAAAGTTGACAAATAATCACTAGTATATAATCCAATATATTTGTCAAATTTCCAACAATCCCCCACATGAATGAAATTGATTGACGAAAAGAAAGATCAAAATCGAAGTGGTGATAGTAAACTACAATCGATATTTGCATAGGATAGGTAGGCATCAACCTTTGAACTTTCCCTTGTGCTAGTATATTTACTTTACTGGCTGACTAGTAGACACGATGTCCTTGAACAATTCTGCCGTTTGTGTAAACGATGATATACCTCACACAAATACCGACATAACACAGTTTTTGGTTCTCATGGTTATGTCCGTTATGGTCATGGACATCTCCTGGTTCTGCAATAGTTTAAGATAACTAAGCCCCATTAGTCTCTTTTGAAGCGACCCCACTTCACTCTCACATAGGTGATCTCTTTTGTTCAAACTTTTGAAGCATAAAGAATCATTAAAAGCATACCTTAACCTTTACACATTTTATCACTGTTTACATCATAGGAATGGACAAGGGGTTGACCCCCATAGTGACCTCACAAGGTCTATGCAATTAGGTTGTCCCATTGAACCTAGATCTTAGGATCTCCAGTCAACAAGGTTGGGCTTTCCTTCACATAGTGCCTTAAATATTCATGGGCTTTACTCCCATTCCCCTTGATGTCTTTTCAACTTGATCTTTGTTTAACCCTTTGGTTAGCAGATCCGCAGTGTTATCCTTTGACCCTACAAAGTCAATAGAGATAATTCCCGTTGAGATCAGTTGTCTAACGGTATTATGATGACGTGTGTCTCAACTTACCATTGTACATAATGTTTTGTGCTCTTTTAATCGCTGCTTGATTATCACAATGTATACTGTAAGCGCCGGAATTTTCCGTCCATCCTAAAAAAAGAGAGCAGGTGTCACATGACTGTAACTTACAGTCGTGCGACTGTAATTGAAAAATTACAGTCGTACGACTGTACGATCGGAGCAGGTGCAGAACACTATACCCATGACATAAGAAAAAGAGAGGGGAAAAGATGGGCAATTAATGCCCAGATTCTGGTGAAGAAAATCAGCAATAAGAGAAGGGAGAAGGCAGGAAAGAAGGGACTTTTGACACTTAGAATTTCTAGTCTTAGAGAGAGAGAGAGAGAGAATTGGGAAAAAGGGAAGAAAAAGAAGAAAAACCACACAAACACAAAACTTCTTTTTCTCTTCTTTTTCTTTATAATTCTTTAGTGTTTAAGTTTAAAATCTGTTAGAAATCAATAGGTTAACAACTTAACACTCTAAATTCAATCAATCTCGGACTAAAAAATCATCAGAATCCGTGACATTTTGGAGATTTTGGACCAAACTTCTCAACCCCAACTCAAGGAGAAAAAGAGCGATTTTAAGTGGATTGAAGCGACACTAGGGGTCAATCCTACGGTGGAAAAGCACCTAAGAGGTAAACAATCTTTATCCCCTCTATTTTTCATGCTTTCTAGGTGATTGGATGTAATTTTGTGTATTTTTATCCAACTTTTTGCGTTTCTATTTCTGGAAATCAAGAACAGTCGTGCGATTATTCTTGAGTTTGATGAACATCGTACGAGTGTTCTTGGTTTTCAGCTGTTTTCTGTCAGTTTTACTTCAAATAATTTTGGCGAAATGCTGAGTTTGAATGGTTTACAGTCGCACGACTGTAATTATAGTCGTACGACTGTAGTTACAATCGCACGACTCTAATGCCCGTTCAGAATCAGAATTTCCATTTTAATCCATACAAATTTCCAAAAATCCCTAAAAATTCAGAAAATCACCAAAAATGAATTTTTCTGTGTGCATCCACGACCCTAGATTTAAATTCCAGTATTATTACATTTAGAACAATACCATGACAGAGACTTGATTCTCTCGAAAACTGACCCACCTCACATGTAAAAAATGCATGTAAACCGGTAAAATTGTTTTCAAAATGATTTTCTCACAAAACCAAAATACAGGGACGTTTCAAAATGTTTTCTAGGTCTAATCGGGCCGGCTAGCCGAGCCAACTCGGTTATCCCCCTAAATGCATGCCCCCAATTTCTAAATTTCCCATCCTGTCATGTTTAAGTCCTATTTGTGGCGTGCCGTAAACTGTGCTAACACCCTGTTTTGTAGCTTTTAATTTCCTTTATTTTTATTTTGGATGTAATTTAATAGATTAATTCGTGTATCCTAGGCGATTGTAATTTTTAGATAAATCGTGTATTTTAGACGGCTGTAAAAGTAAGGTCGAGAATTTTTATCTTTTATTCGATCGGGTTGTAATAATTTGATCATTTACTATTTTATTTTACCTATATGCGCGCTATATGTTTAACTTAATACAATAAAATTGACTTTAGAATTTGAAATATCTTCGAAGAACATTGGCCATATTTATTTTAATTAGACACAAAATAAGGGACTTGTCTGGACCTAGATTTCTGGATAGTGTAGCGGCCGTTCGTCCGGTTCAACTACATTATAAATTTCCCAGTTGAGCTGAGCCGGGTGGCGACTCCTACAATATTCATCGAGACTTAGGTCTCGGTTCTTTTATGAAATAATTCTATGTTTTCCAAAACGTGAATTTCCATTATAAAAACCCCACACAAGGGAGGGGTCTGCCCGAAATCGAGGCTCACATATACAAATTGCGGGCACAGGCTTTGGCCATTCTGGAATATCTTCTAACAAATTCCGTAACCATCCAGCTTCCTCTCCAGTTTTATCCAAGGCTACAAACTCAGCTTCCATAGTGGATCTAGTTATAATCGTTTTCCTTGAGGATTTCCAGGACACTGCTCCTCCTCCTAGAGTGAACACGTACCCACTTGTACCTTTAGGATTCTTGATGTCTGCTATCCAACTGGCATCAGAATATGCTTCTAGTACCGCAAGTTCTCTCGTATAGTGCAAACCATAATTATGAGTATATCGCAAATACCTTAGTATTCTCACTATAGCTACCCAATGAATCTTTCCTGGATTACTCGTATATCTGCTTAAACTACTTACAATGTAAGCAATATCAGGTCTTATACAACTCGAAAGGTACATCTGACTACCTATAACCCTAGCATACTCCACTTGGTCTATGCCTTCACCTTTGTTTTTAGACAAATTTTGACTAATGTCTAACGGAGTTTTAGCGATACCAGAATCATCCTTGTTAAATTATCAAGTATGTTGTCCATGTAGTGTGACAGAGTTAAAATGAGACCGTTAGGTGAACGTTTAACTTGGATGCCTAAAATTACATCCACCAGTCCCATATCTTTCATGTCAAATCTAGAATTTAACATGTTCTTGGTACTCTTTACCATCTTCTCATTACTTCCCACAACGAGTACGTCATCAACATACAAGCATAGGATAACATATCCTTCAGTTGTAGTTTGGACATAAACACATTTGTCACACTCGTTGATATGACAGCCACTAGCCATCATGGCATCATCAAACTTTTTGTGCCATTGTTTTTGTGCTTACTTTAACCCCGTATAAAGACTTCACCAATTTATCGACTTTCCTTTCTTGACCTGGAACTACACAACCTTCAGGTTGTTCCATGTAGATTTCTTCTTCCAGATCTCCATTCAGGAAAGCTATCTTCACATCCATTTGATGTACCTCAAGATTTCATAAAGCAGCAATAGCAAGTACCATCCTAATGGATGTTATTCTCGACACTGGAGAATAAGTATCAAAGTAGTCAAGGCCTTCCTTTTGTCTATAACCTTTTATAACCAAACGGGCCTTGTACTTATCAATTGTTCCATCTGCTTTCAATTTCCGTTTGAAAATCCATTTAGAGCTTAGTGGTTTAATTCTGGGAGGAAGATCCACTAATTCCCAAGTATGATTTTGCAGAATGGAATCAATCTCACTCCTTATGGCTTCTTTCCATAAAGGACTTTCAGTTGAACTTATAGCTTCTTTGTAAGTTTATGGTTCAGCCTCTAACATGTAAGTTAGAAAATCTGGAACAAAAGATTTTTCCACCTTTGCGCTTTTACTTCTTCGAGGTTCAACCTCTATGTCCATCTCATCCTCTTCTTGAAGATCTTGAACATTCTCTTCCACCTCTTGTTGAAGCTCTTCATTATTCTCGACTTCATCATGTTGACCATCTTGACTGTCAGCTTCAACAGTCTCACGAGACCGTTTAGATCCCGATCCCACATCATTTTGTTTGCTTGGAAACACATTTTCAAAGAAAGAGGCATCCTTTGACTCCATGAATGTATTATTGTGTGTTTCTGGGTTTTTAGATTCATGCATAAGAAACCGATACGCATTACTGTGTTTCGCATATCCAATGAACATACAATCCACTATCTTTGGGCCCATTTTCATTCTCTTAGGTAATGGGGCCATTACCTTTGCAAGACACCCCCACACTTTTAAGTAATTATAAGAAGGTTTTCTACCTTTCCATAATTCATAAGGGGTTTTGTCTTGTTTCTTATGGGGTACCTTGTTTAAAAGGTAATTTGCTGACAACATAGCATCCCCCCACATGTTTTATGGTAACCCAGAACTGGTTAGCATCGCATTCATCATTTCTTTTAAAGTATGATTCTTGCATTCAGCTACACTGTTAGATTGAGGAGAGTACGGTGGTGTTACTTCATGAATAATATCATGTTGGGAGCAAAACTCGCCAAATGGTGCAACATATTCACCACCACGATCACTTCTTACCACCTTAATCTTTTTATTAAGTTGGTTTTCTACTTCTTACTTATAGAGAACAAATTTCTCTAAAGCCTCATCTTTGCTTTTAAGCAAATACACATAACAGTATTTTGTGCTATCATCTATGAAGGTAATAAAATATTTATTTCCTCCCCTTGATTGGACAAACTTCAAGTCATAAATATCTGTGTGTATAAGATCAAGTGGTTCTGAATTTCTTTCAACAGAATGAAATGAGGATCTTGTCAATTTTGTCTCTACACAAATTTCACATTTATTGTTTTTATCAATTTGAAACATAGGAATATGATTCAAGTTAATTAAACGTCGCAACGTATCAAAATTAACATGTCCAAGTCTACTATGCCATAAATTAGAAGACTCAATAATATAAGCAAAAGAAACGTTATTCTCATTCATTTCAATTGAATTTGATTTACAAGAGATATAATTAAATTTGAACATCCCATTACATTCATATCCCTTGCCCACATTGTTGGAAATGCCCTAGTCCCGAGGCATTGGTCCTTGTATTTGTACTATACATTTATTGGATTTATGTGTTGTACTCATTTGTGTCATTAATAAAGGCATCAATTCATTTATTATATCTATCTTGTGCAATATATTAAATGAAGTATCCAATGGACATATCTATATCCATGACGACAAGTGTCATGCACTTAGCAGTAAGACCATGGATAGGGTAAACGATATGACCATAAATAGATCCGTAGTCTGTTCCAGTCATGGGAATGAATGGAACAACAGACTATTATTAACCTGGTTGTATGGCGGTGTCTTACCGGTCATTGGACATGGAATGTCAACCAAGTTAATGGGTACATGCCTGGAAGCATGGTACTAGATAGATCCACTAAACGAGTAATCCACATGGTATGGTATCACAATGGATTCTCGTGTAGTACTTGTATGGATCCTTTGACCTGACCATATGATGGTGTTACATGTGAAGTCGCATACTTAGGGGTACGCCTAAAGGGCCTGTAATAGGGTGCCAAGTATGGGTGCTTTCGGGTATGTCACTGAACATGGTAATACTATGGATATGCAGAAGGGATTTGTCACTCAGTAACCAACTGAGAAGATATCACCGGCCACTTGATGAATGTGACTGATAAGAGTGTGGCCACACCCAAACGAGTTGGAACTTGTTTGTGAGCATCAGTACATTCGGGATCAAGTTAATGTCTGGACACAAAAGAGGGTGATCAATCCATGCCTCTGTGTTGGACACCGATATCAATGACATGGGATGTACAAGTTTAAACTACAGGGTTATGATAACAGTTAGACTGCCATCTCCATCTTAATTGGGGGCTGCAGTGGCTTGCTAGAGCCCAACTGCAGTCTGCGGGCCAAAGGCCCACTACCAACATAAAGATGGGCCTACGGGATCGTACACATAGAACGATAGAATGCAGACTTAAGGAATCACATGTATACTTGGAGTATACACAATAGAGGGAGAAGCGTGTATATATTAATTATATTATAAAGATCAATTGGATTGATCATAATAATAAAATTAATATATATTCAATTGGCTCTTCATAGTTAATTGGATTAATTATGAAATTATTTCCTAGGTGGAAATATTCAAATGTATGGGTTTACATATGATTTTATTTTGTGTAGATTTAATTTTAATTTGATGGATTAAATTAATAGTCAAACTAATTTTAATTTAGATGTAAATAATATATTACTTGGAGTAATATATTAAATACATGGGTATATTGAAATTGGGCTTGAAATTAATTTAAACCAGAACAATTAAAATTAGACTGGGCCTAAATTAAAACATGGAAGCCCGCACAGAATAGACAGGAGCCAAGATGGGCCTGAATTCCACTAAGGGAATTCGGCCAACCCTAGGTATAAAGACCTAGGGTTAGAAATTTCGGCCAAAAAAAGTCTTTAGCCCCTAGCTGAAATTCTCTAGTTATTTTTCTCTCCATTGTTTCGTTTTTCCGACGTTAGCACGGGTTGCATTCGTTAGGCGTTCGTGTACGTGAGAGTGGAGGGATTCTACATTGAATTCTGCGGTCTTCATCCATCTCTAGAAAGAGATTTTCTGGTAAGAAAATTAATCCCTTTCTATTTAATTTTAAGTTTTTCAATTTCCATTTCAATTGCTCCTGGGACTGGATTTGAGGAAATCACCGCGTTCTTCCGCTTTTATCGGGTGATTTCCGGTGACAAATCCCAACACACATATATACCCCCTTTAGACAAAATAAATTTCTGAGACTTAAAAACCATCTTGAAGCCATGTGAGCTCAAGAGGCTCCCAGAAACCAGATTCTTCCTCATTTTAGGAACATACAAGACATTTTGCAGCTTCACTTCTTTCCCAGAAGTCATTTTCAGAATGACAGTTCCATGTCCCTTAATCTTTAAAGTAGCAGAATTGCCCATGTAGAGATTCTCTCCTTTCTTCGTAAGAGTCAATCCAGCAAAAGATCCTTTGTCACAGCAAATGTGGCATGTTGCACCAGTATCAAGCCACCATTCTTGTGGATTTGAGTCAACCAGGTTGACTTCAGAAATCACTACACACAAATCGATGTCAGACACATCTCTAGCAATTTCTTCCACAGCATTTGCCTCCTTTTTTTAAACCCTTTTTGGCAGCCTACAATCAGAGGACTTGTGTCCCATTTTGTTACAATTGAAGCATTTCCCATTAAACTTTGGTTTCTTGGAAATGCCCCCTTTAGGTCCTAATTTGGACTTAGATCTAGCAGGCTGTTTGCCTTTCTTGGGGTCTTTCTTGACCTCCACTACATTGGCTCTAGCCACAACTTGATTAGCAGCAACAAAAGATTTCCTCTCTGATCTTCTATTGTCTTCTTCAATACGAAGTCAGATAATTAGATCCTCAACAGACATCTCTTTCCTTTTATGCATGGGATAGTTTTTGAAATCAATCCAACTAGGTGGCAATTTCTCAATGATTGCAACCACTTGGAAGGTTTCACTAGTCTCCATCCTTTCAACTTGCATCCCATGGATCAAAAGCTGGATTTCTTGCACTTGACTCACAACAGATTTGGAATTAACCATTTTGTAACTAAGGAATTAGCCTACTAAGTATTTCTTAGCACCAGCATCATCAGTTCTGTACTTCCTATCCAAGGAGTCCCATAATTCCTTTGCAGTTCGTTTAATAGTGTAAACCCCATACAAATCAGGAACCAATCCATTCAGAATGTGGTTTCTACAAAGGAAATCCAAGTGATTCCAAGCATCAACAGCTAATTGAATAGAAGGATCCACCACACCCTCGGGAACAACAGGAGGATCTTCTTTCAGCAATTTATGATATTGCATGATAGTCAAGTATAAAAGCATTTTCTGCTGCCATATCTTAAAATTCATTCCATTAAATTTTTCTGGTCTTTCAGGCACTGTTATTGGGTATGAACCCGAACCAGCTACAGGACCATTAGGCATAACAAGCCCAGAACCACTAGGACCATTTTGTCCATGTTGGTTATTCTGGCCTTGGCCAGTTTCAGAACCATTTCCTCCAATAGGTGGGACAATATCAGCCATTTTTCAATCTGAAATTTCAAACAAACAAAGTTAGCAAAATTCCAGAATCAACAAATTAAACACAGAAAATGAATCACAAAAAGAACTGTTAATTTAGAACAACAAATGTCCAAACAGTCCAAAATAATCCAGTAAAAGGTCCGAAAAATTCTCCAAATGTCAAGGTATAAATATCCAGAATGTCAAGGTATTAATTATCCAGAATGTCAAGGTAATCCTGCAAAACTTAACCAAGTACTACGTATAATTGTCTTAAGAATGTTAGATAACAGTAAACAAATACAATTTATATAAGTAAATTGCAGAAACGAAATAAATTGAAGAACAGAAAATAATTTTCAACCATAACAAAAGGAACAGTAGAGTTGAGGCCTGAAAAATACAATTTCCTTAAGACAATTATCTGCCCGCAGTTGGCAATTTCTCTCCCAGGATACAACAACTCTCGATGGCAAACTCAACTATACGAAACGGACTATCACCAGAGAAGAAAGGAAAAACAACAACCTATCTAGAAGGGAGCAGATTGCAGAAAAAAGGAGGAAAGGAAATTCAAAATTCTTGCAAGTGTATTCTGCAACTGATGGAGCAAGAAAATATAGGGTTTTTAAGAGGATTTATTGGATTAATAATGACAATTAATTGGATTAATTCTCTTATTAAGAGAGAATTAATTCTGCAGTTATTTTATTTGAAAAATAAAACTGACAGAAAAATTGAAGAGGCTCAAAAAATTAAAATATTTCGGATCGGAGCAAAAATTAGGCAGGCCCGTAGTGGCCCAATTCGGTCCGGCATTCGCGACGCCCACGTCGTGCGGGTGCGCATTGGGCCTTTAAAGGCTCGGGGCTAGGATTTGCACCTCCCCCCTGCACACACAAGAGAGAGCCTTTCGGCTTACACAAGTTAACCCCTTACAAAAGTGTGTTTTCATATATACACCTTTTCCACTTTATATTTTTCCCATGTGGGATAAGTTAACATAAGCCAATTTTTCTCCAAATATTCCATTCCATTAGGCTAAATTTGAGCAACAATTTCTCATTCACTACTTGTCCGTTTTGGGTAAATTATATACCGTTGGAAAGCTCACGTTACATACTATACAATGACACTAATCATTTGATATAATATGCTTCCTTTCCATAATATAATTTGGCCCAAAGTTGACAAATAATCACTAGTATATAATCCAATATATTTGTAAAATTTCCAACATTACTAATCCACTCGAATTTTTCAAGTCACAACATTGATTGTGTTGGAAATTCCCTAGTCCCTAGGCATTGGTCCTTGTATTTGTATAATACATTTGTACATTAATGTAAACATTTATGTATTATACAATTTATGTCAAGAAATAAAGGCATCAATCTATTTATTATATGTCTTGTGCTATATTTTAAATAGAGTGTCCAATGGATATATCCATATCCATGTTGTCAAGTGTGAGGCACTTGGTAGTGAGACTGTGGATACAAAAAACGATAAGGCCATGAAGTCATCCGTAGTCTGTTCCAATCATGGGAATGAATGGAACTAAAAACTATCATTAGCCTGGTTGTATGGTGGTGTCTTACCGGTCATAGACCATGGGATGTCAACCAGGTTAATAGGTACATGCAAAAAGGGTATGGTACTGGATCGGTCCACTTAACGGGAATCTACATGGTATAGTATTACAAATGATTCTCGTGTAGTACTTGTATAAGTCCTTTGACCGGACCATATGATAATGCTGCATGTGAAGTGGCACACTTTGGTGTACGCCTAACAGGCCTGTAAAAGGGTGCCAAATATGGGTACGTTCGGGTGTGTTAGTGAACATGGCAGTGCTATGGATATGCAGAAGGGAATGTCACTCAGTGATTCACTGAGACAATATCACTGGTCTCTTGAAGAATGTCACTGATAAGTGTGCGATCGCACCCAAACAAGATTGGATCTTATTTTTGAGCATCAGTTAATTCGGTATAAAGTAAATGTCCAGACACAATAGAAGGTGATACTTCCATGCCTCTGTGTTGGACACCAATATCAGCGACATGGGATTTACAAGTTCAAACTACAGGGTTACATTTTCAATTGGACTGCTTACTCCGTCTCAATTGGGGGCTGCAGTGGCTTGCTAGAGCTCACCTACAGTCTGTGGGCCTTGGCCCACTGCCAACATAAAGACGGGCCCATCAGATTGTACACATTGAACATCTAGACTTTAACTAGTCGGATTAAGTGTGTACTTGGAGTATACACATTTGAAGAGAGAGAGATCTATTAATTATATTATGGATCAATTGGATTGATCAAAGTTATATAATTAATATTTATTTCAGCAGTCTCTTAATTAATTCAATGAATTAATTTATGAGATTATTTCCTAGGTGGAAATATTATTACGTGTATAGGTTTACATGTATCTAATTTTATGTGTGTCTAATTTAATCCATTAATTAAATTAATGGGTCAAATGAATTTTAATTTAAATGTATGTAATATATTATATGATATAATATATATGCATACATGTTAAATTAAAGTTGCATTTGAAATTAATTAACTCAATGGGATTAAAATTAGGTTTGGACTTTAAAAGAATAAAGTCTACATTAAATGGTAGAGTTGGCTGAAATTTAGAATATATAAGGGCAAGAAAGATGACTCATTTCGGGACAAAAGAGATGAGGTAAATGTTAAGTCATGGAAGACTTTTGGGGTTACAAAGTTGGACTTTGCTACTTGGATATTTTAGTTTAGTCTTATGGTAAGAATGAAATAAAAATATCCCACCATCATTTCTTTTATCTTGGCCGAATGTGTTGGCTAGAGATGTGTTATTTTTTTGACCAAAATTTATGATGAAGAGTGTTGACTCATGGTGAGTCATTGGGTTGAAAATTGGGATAGCAAAGTTGGACTTTGCTTACTTTTTCCATCTCATCCTTTTCTTTCTTTTTGAGATATAAAAGAAAGATTTTTGGTGCATTACTCTTCTAGAGATAATGGTGGCCGCCCATCACTTTGAGGATTTTTCTTTTGGAAAGAAAAATTTCAGCCCTCTTTCTCTTCTTGGAATTATCAGAGCCGCTAGCACGGGTTGGGTCTGAGAGCTGTGTGTTGGGGAATTAATCGCACAAAACAAACATAAAACGCAGCGGATAAAAGATTAATCCCCACCAAGGACCCATGTACATTGCATTGAATCAGAAGGAGGGTTAAAGAATTACCTTAATTCTTTGAAGATTGAATCAAGCAGGAACCAAAATAGCTTCCCTCTACGGTTGATCCACACGGAGCAATACGTCCACCGCGTGCTAGCGCCGGATTTGAAGAACAATTCTTCGAACGAGAGAAGAGAGAGCAGAAAATCAGATTTTCCCTTTTCTTTTGGAGGAGAGTTTCGGCTGGTTCACTTGGCTTGTGGTGGCTGGCCGAAATCTGCTTCTTAACTTATGGAGCAAAAAATAGGTTTTCAGGTTTTTATTTCCTTAAATATAAACCCTATTTAGTTAATTATAATTATAACCTAATACACTTATTAGTTATAATTATATATTAACCCACACAATTTAATATTAATTCTCAATTAATATTAAATCAATTCCCCATAATACACATATGTATATATAATGTTATAATTAATTATATCTCTATATAATTTAATTATAACATGTAGCATACTTTATGCAATACTAATCACATTAATATTTATATACACATGCATAAATATATATCACTATATATATATTTATTCTCTTCCTCATTCATAAATTATTATCCCATAATAATTTATACCCGTTAAGATGAACTTCATTTTGCTCTTGTGTGTGACCCCATAGGTTCATATTAATTGGCAATAAGGAAATTACCATAATGTCCTTATAGGTCACAAGCGGACTCTAGCAAGCCATTACGACTACCCAATTAATATGATTGGAATGATCCAATACCTATTTATAGAATGTCATATTCCCTTTTGTCTCTTTGATATCATGATTAATTATAAGACATGGTACACTTGTCAATCTTATATAATTAATCATATGCTTTCTCGATCTCAAAGTAAACTGTTTAGACAAATTAATTGATACTCTTATCAATTATTTGAGCATGGCCATGCATTTAACAGTCTTACTTATCGAGGGGCCCAGTGATATCGCTCTCTTGTTAGAGAGGGACAAAATCCCATATCTGTCACTCACATCCCAAAGCATGAGTCATATTGTACCCAACCACAGCCTTTATAACTACTCTGTTACAAGCAGCGTTTGACTGCGTCAAAGCACAACATGAATTCATCCCGGAATCCATGGTGACCTCAGGTCAAAGGAATCAGCTGATGACACTACTATAATCAAGATCAGTTGTGACACGTGACCATGAACTTGATCTCATAGTGGGTCTCCAGCAACATGTTCTCTAACATATTGCCCGTGAGTATAATCTGTATCTGTATACACTATATTCATCTTATGAATATCCATTATCACTCACACTAGTCTTAGTTTGTTATTATTCCCATAATAACAATCGACTAGGGAAATTTAGAATTACACAATTAATTCATGGATACATTATCATAAATACTAACATACAAATATATATGATAAAATAAGTCTTTATTAATGACTTAAGAAGATTGTTTACATAATCCAACATTGGCTTAGGGCACAATCTCTAACAATCTCCCACTTGCCCTAAGTCCAATCTCAAATGTATCTAATACCCATGGACCTAGCATGACCATCATGTACAGCTTGTGAAAGAGCTTTTGTTAGTGGATCAGCAACATTGTCTTCAGACGCAACTTTGCATATCTTCACATCTCCTCTTGAGATGACTTCTCTTATGTAGTGAAAACGCCGAAGTATATGTTTGGATTTCTGTGACACACTAGGTTCCTTAGCAAGTGATATTGCCCCATTATTGTCACACAAGAGGCTCACAGGATTCACTATGCTAGGAACGACACCAAGTTCTTCAATGAACTTCTTGATCCAAACAGCCTCTTGGGCTGCATCTGATGCAGCAATATACTCAGCTTCTGTTGTAGATGCAGCTATCGTGCTTTGCTTAGAACTCTTCCAACTTATCGCACCTCCATTCAGAATGAACACATACCCAGACTGTGACTGCATCTGATCTTGATCAGTTTGGAAACTTGCATCCGTGTAACCATTTACAACAAGATCTTCGTCCGAGCCTCCATATATCAAGAATGTATCTTTAGTTCTTCTCAAGTACTTAAGAATACTCTTGACAGCAGTCCAGTGACTATCACCTGGATCAGACTGATATCTACTTGTCATGCTCAAAGCAAAAGAGACATCTGGCCGAGTACATACCATGGCATACATGATAGATCCTATAGCTGATGCATAAGGAATCTTATCCATGCGTTGACGTTCTTCAACTGTCATAGGACATTGCTTACGACTAAGCTTTATCCCTTGCCCAATAGGAACATTTCCTTTCTTAGATTGATCCATACTGAACCTTTTCAGTATCTTATCAATGTATGTACTCTGGCTCAGGCCTATCAATCTCTTAGATCTATCTCTATAGATCTTTATTCCAAGAATATAGGCTGCCTCACCCAAGTCTTTCATAGAAAAACACTTTCCTAGCCAAGATTTTATTTCTTGCAAGGTAGGAATGTGATTTCCTATTAACAATATGTCATCGACATATAGAACTAGGAAAATTATATTGCTCCCACTGAACTTCTTGTACACACAAGGCTCATCTTCATTTTTGATGAAGCCAAACTTTTTGACCGATTCATCAAAACAATGATTCCAACTTCTTGATGCTTGCTTCAAACCATAAATGGCCTTTTGAAGCTTGCATACTTTATCAGGATTCTTTGGATCGACAAAACCTTCAGGCTGTGTCATGTACACATCCTCAACAAGGTTTCCATTTAGGAAAGCTGTTTTGACATCCATTTGCCATATCTCATAGTCATAATATGCTGCTATGGCAACAAGAATTCTGATGGACTTGATCATAGCTACTGGAGAAAAGGTTTCGTCACAGTCTATACCATGAATTTGTCGGTAACCTTTTGCCACTAACCTTGCTTTATAAGTCTGAATATTCCCATCCATGTCCGTTTTCAACTTGAAAACCCATTTGTGCCCTATTGCTTTAGCACCCTTTGGGAGATCAACCAAAGTCCATACTTTGTTGTCGTCCATGGATTGAATTTCTGACTTCATAGCATCAAGCCATTTTTCAGATTCTGAATTAGAGACAGCTTCCATGTACGTGGAAGGTTCATTCTCTTCTAACAGAATCAGATCATTTTCATTCGTGACGAGAAATCCATATCTCTCGGGCTCATGACGAACTCTACTTGATCTACGTTGGACTTGTGTTACTGGTTCTGACTCAACAACTTCTTGTGAATCAGGTTGTTCCATTTGAAACTCACTTTCAACTTGGTTATCCATATTTTCTTGTAGGTGTACTTTACTCCCACTGATTCCTTTGGAAATAAACTCTTTTTCCAGGAATGTACCACCCTTAGCAACAAACACTTTGTTTTCACTAGGATTGTAAAAGAAATAACCTTTAGTTTCTTTTGGATAACCAACAAAATTGCATTTCACAGATTTTGGTGATAACTTATCTGAAATCAAATATTTCACATAGGCTTCGCATCCCCAAATCTTGAGAAAAGACAAATTTGGTTTCTTACCAATCCATATCTCATATGGTGTCTTTTCAACTGCTTTTGATGGAACTCGGTTCAGTGTGAATGCCGCTGTTTCAAGTGCATATCCCCAAAAGGATAGAGGAAGATTTGTTTGACTCATCATAGACCGAACCATATCCAATAAAGTTCGGTTCCTCCTCTCAGACACACCATTCCACTGTGGTGTACCAGGAGGAGTTAATTGTGAGACAATCCCACAATTTCTAAGATGATCGTCGAACTCTTGGCTCAAATATTCACCACCTCGATCAGATCTAAGTGCTTTAATTATCTTGCCAAGTTGGTTTTGTACTTCATTTTGGAAGGCTTTGAACATTTCAAAGGATTCCGACTTATGCTTCATTAGATATAGATAACCATATCTATTGAAGTCATCAGTGAACGTAATGAAGTATTGAAAACCACCTCTAGCAGTTGTGCTCATAGGCCCACATACATCTGTATGTATGAGTTCTAATAAGTCACTAGCCCTTTCACTGTGACCAGTAAAAGGACTCTTGGTCATCTTACCCATTAAACAAGACTCGCAAGTGTCATATGTTTCAAAAACATCTAGACCCAAAATTCCATCTTTATGGAGTTTTGAAATGCGTTTCTCATTAATGTGTCCTAGACGACAGTGCCAGAGATAAGTAGGATTCACAATATTTGTTCTTATCCTTTTGGTATTTATGTTATATACATGCTCATCATAACCTTCACTAAGGTTCAACAAATAAAGACCATCATGTAAATCCGCATTTGCATAAAACAAGTCTTTATTGAAAAGCAATAAGTGATTATTCTCAATAACACATTTAAATCCTTCCTTGTCCAAACATGAAATAGAAATGATGTTCCTAGACAAATTAGGAACAAAATAACAATTATTCAAAAGGAGAACAAGTCCACTTGGCAACTTGAGCTCGTAGGACCGACTTCATAAGCAGCAACTCTAGCTCCATTCGCCACATGGAATTCTACCTCGCCCTTCTTGAGCTTTCTACTTCCTCTAAGCCCCTGCACATTCATACAAATGTGAGAACCACAACCGGTATCTAATACCCACGAAGTAGAAACAGAAGTAGAATGAAGTATTTCAATAACATGAATACCTTGATTAGTGGTCTCACCGCCTCTCTTCTTCCTCAAGTCCTCCAAATAAAGCTTGCAATTTCTGCGCCAATGACCAGGCTGATTGCAGAAATGGCATGCGCCTTCCTTTGGAGGCTTTGCCTTGGTAACAGCTTTGGGCTTCTTTGCATCCTTCCCAAACTCTTTGGGTTTTTTTGCTTTACCCCTCTTCTTCTGGATCCTACCCTTTTGCACCATATGGATCCCTTTGGAGCTTGGCTTCTCTTTTATAGTTACTTCAGCGTTTTTCAGCATCCCATGCAGTTCGCTGACCGTTTTGTCCATATCATTCATGTGATAATTCATGACAAAATGGGAGTAACTCTCGGGAAGAGAATTAAGGATCAAATCTGTTGCCAACTCAGGTCTGAGTGGCGAACCAAGCCTCTCCAACTGATCAATGTACCCTTTCATCTTCAGAACATGGGCACTAACCGAACTCCCTTCGGTCATCTTGCACCCAACCAAAGATCTCAAGGTCTCATACCTTTCCCTTCTCGCTTGCTTTTGGAACATTTCCTTAAGCTCTTGAGACATCTCATATGCCTCAAATGTTTCCAGATCCTTCTGAAGTTCCGGAATCATTGATGCGAGCATCAGGCACTGTACATCAATCTGATCATTTTGATGCTTGTGGAAAGCATCCCTTTCAGCTCTTGAAGCTGTGGTGGGTGGAGGGTTAGCGGGCAAAGGCCCATCCAGAACATATAGCTTTCGCTCTTGCTTGAGAACAATTCTCAAGTTGCGATACCAGTCTAGGTAATTTGTTCCATTCAGTTTATCCTTCTCAAGGATAGATCGAATAGAACCGGGATTGCTTGTGTTGGCCATTTATCTACAACAGAAAATATATGCAAAGTTAATTACATAAGAGAATATAGCTCCCACTAAAATTATAAAACCCTTTAAAATATTTAAGTGGGTAAAAGACCCAAAATCCATACTTAACCATAGCACTGCTTTGGCATGTCCCTATGATTAAATATAATTTCGGTAGACATCACCATGTCAATTACATCATTATGTAACTCTTTTAATTTATGAGATGCATGATATCATATATCATATTTAATTTGTATGTTACTCATCTCATCCTTGCCTCGGGCTCAAACACCTTTTTGATTAACCCTTTAGTTAAACCAATTACAACACAATGAGAATCACCTTTTCTCATATTATTGCTTCGCTAAGGTCACAACATGCGTACCCGCCCTGGCGGTATACCATGATGCGAACATAGTACTTGACAAGTGTTATACGTAATTGGGTGGCAAAAATATAAACTTCATAAGTTTATTTAGGGTTTATAAATCCCGTGATTAAAATTTTATCATATACAAAACATGGCATTAATATTAAACTTTCCAAGTTAACATTAATCCTAGCATGGCATCCAATGTCATACATTCATCTAGCATGCATATTTCATACTAGGCATGGCATCACATGGCATCAAAATATAAAACATGCAATAGACTCGAAAAACCGTGTTATGGTATGGTTTTATCTACATTGATTTTCATAGGCCAATATGAAAATCAACAGGTCATTTCCTAGGTGGTTGCAACCATCGCATGGTCACAGCACAGCCGCACCCCTTGGATCCGTCTTCACGTCTTTGTTCCTTGGCATCATCTCATGGATTTACATATTTAACAAAATTGTATCCTATACAATTTTCTAGTAAAATAAGATTTACAAACAATAAATTGCATCCTATACAATTTATCTAGAAAATAAGATTACATAAATACAAACGACTCGCAGGCCGTATTTATAAAACTTTACATCTACCAAAACCAAAGGAAAACAAAAACATCCACAGGGTCCAAAACCATACCACAACACCATGCATAAAATTATCACAATAATTTTACATCTACAAGATTTAGGGTTCAAAAACTAAACACAATCTTATTGTATTTAAAAGAAATTGATTTGAGAAGAAAAGGTATAGAAGACAATTTCTACATTGCAGCACTAAGGGAACACGGCGTGCAAAACCGGTTTGCACGGCGTGCAACACTTGCACGCGGCCGTGTTCCTCGCTGTTACTCAGCGCACATGAGAAATTTCCGGTTGCACGCCGTGCAAAACCAGTACACGGCGTGCAACACACATATGCACGGCGTGCAACACTTGCACGCCGGTGAGTTATGCACTGATTCTCAGCTTACGAAAACGATTTCCGACTACACGCCGTGCAAAACCAGTACACGGCGTGCAACACACGTTTGCACGGCGTGCAGTGCCTGCACGCCGGCGTGTTCTGCACTGAAAAACAATTCTGCGTCAATTTGTTCAAAACAACAATTCCCAAATCAATTCCAAACGTTATTCACAATAACAAAGAACCCTAAATTAAAAACATATAACCCTAACATGCAATTTTGATCTAATCAAAATAACAAATCCAATTCAATCAATGCACAAGTGGCTCTGATACCACTGTTGGGGAATTAATCGCACAAAACAAACATAAAACGCAGCGGATAAAAGATTAATCCCCACCAAGGACCCATGTACATTGCATTGAATCGGAAGGAGGGTTAAAGAATTACCTTAATTCTTTGAAGATTGAATCAAGCAGGAACCAAAATAGCTTCCCTCTACGGTTGATCCACACGGAGCAATACGTCCACCGCGTGCTAGCGCCGGATTTGAAGAACAATTCTTCGAACGAGAGAAGAGAGAGCAGAAAATCAGATTTTCCCTTTTCTTTTGGAGGAGAGTTTCGGCTGGTTCACTTGGCTTGTGGTGGCTGGCCGAAATCTGCTTCTTAACTTATGGAGCAAAAAATAGGTTTTCAGGTTTTTATTTCCTTAAATATAAACCCTATTTAGTTAATTATAATTATAACCTAATACACTTATTAGTTATAATTATATATTAACCCACACAATTTAATATTAATTCTCAATTAATATTAAATCAATTCCCCATAATACACATATGTATATATAATGTTATAATTAATTATATCTCTATATAATTTAATTATAACATGTAGCATACTTTATGCAATACTAATCACATTAATATTTATATACACATGCATAAATATATATCACTATATATATATTTATTCTCTTCCTCATTCATAAATTATTATCCCATAATAATTTATACCCGTTAAGATGAACTTCATTTTGCTCTTGTGTGTGACCCCATAGGTTCATATTAATTGGCAATAAGGAAATTACCATAATGTCCTTATAGGTGACAAGCGGACTCTAGCAAGCCATTACGACTACCCAATTAATATGATTGGAATGATCCAATACCTATTTATAGAATGTCATATTCCCTTTTGTCTCTTTGATATCATGATTAATTATAAGACATGGTACACTTGTCAATCTTATATAATTAATCATATGCTTTCTCGATCTCAAAGTAAACTGTTTAGACAAATTAATTGATACTCTTATCAATTATTTGAGCATGGCCATGCATTTAACAGTCTTACTTATCGAGGGGCCCAGTGATATCGCTCTCTTGTTAGAGAGGGACAAAATCCCATATCTGTCACTCACATCCCAAAGCATGAGTCATATTGTACCCAACCACAGCCTTTATAACTACTCTGTTACAAGCAGCGTTTGACTGCGTCAAAGCACAACATGAATTCATCCCGGAATCCATGGTGACCTCAGGTCAAAGGAATCAGCTGATGACACTACTATAATCAAGATCAGTTGTGACACGTGACCATGAACTTGATCTCATAGTGGGTCTCCAGCAACATGTTCTCTAACATATTGTCCGTGAGTATAATCTGTATCTGTATACACTATATTCATCTTATGAATATCCATTATCACTCACACTAGTCTTAGTTTGTTATTATTCCCATAATAACAATCGACTAGGGAAATTTAGAATTACACAATTAATTCATGGATACATTATCATAAATACTAACATACAAATATATATGATAAAATAAGTCTTTATTAATGACTTAAGAAGATTGTTTACATAATCCAACATTGGCTTAGGGCACAATCTCTAACACTGTGCGTGTACGTGACGTTGGAGGGAGTCTACTTTGGTTCCTATAATCCGCATCCGTCTCTTAAAGAGACTTTGTGGTAAGTTTTAAAACTCTCTCCTTTGTGCTTTAGTTTTTGATTTCCACATCTTAAACTCCTGGGCCCGGATTCCAGGAAATCGACGCGTATTTCAGCTTTTATCGGTCGGTTTCCGGTGACGAATCCCAACAGTGGTATCAGAGCAGGCTTTTGATCAGTGAAAATCTTTAACTTGGCGGATCCTGTGTTTTAAAATTGGTGATATTTGGATCGGGATTCTTTTGGTTTTGGGGTTTTATATTTTTTCCCCATATGATTTTCAAATAGAAATTGGTTTATGCACATTAGGTTGTATGTATATGTTTCTATTTGATTATTTTTATGCATCTTGGATTTAATTCTATGCATCTTGGATTTATTTTATGATCTTGGTGATTTTATTATCTTGATATGTTGAATTTATTTTATGCATTCAAAAAAAAAATATGGGCTGATGGGGGGCAGCATGCCAGGCAGCAGCGCCCCGCGCGACTGGCCGGGTCCGAATTTGGATTTGGCAGGATTTTTGGGCCGGGCCGGGCTTTAAAATTTTAATTAATTTTAAAATTATACGTGGTTAAATTTTGGTAATTTTTATGCTCGTGGGGTTCTAAAATTTTGCGTGTTTAAATTTTGGTAATTTATATGCGCATGTTTTATTAATGGAATTTAATTTTCATTCATGCGATATTAATTTTGGAAATTAATTTGGTTAATTGAAATTGGTCCAGGTTTTCTTGGCACGATTATCGAGATGGCTAATATGGCTTCATGGTTTCCCAATTGGATTGGGAGCAGTTTTCTGCCCGGGTTGGAGGCCCAAGGTCCATATGGGCTTAGAACCATGAACGGCCAAAATTTGGCGATTTCAATATAAGGGCTATGGACATAATTGAAATGGGATTAATTCATGCATTTAACATGTTTATAAATTATATGTATTGGTTTACATGGATGTATGATTAAATGCATGAATGGATGTTATAGGGCCTTATTTATTTGGGTTGTAATATTCTTTTGATAAATACGGCCTGTGCGCCGTTTTCTTTTTATGTAATTTTATTTTATTTGTTTATTATGAAATTATGTAAAGAAGAAGCCGATTGGATTGGCGTGCTAGAAGGATGAGGATGCGGCCCACCTGATGTCGTTCTAGTATAGGTTTATTAGAATTATATTAGGATGTAAATTTTGGCTCATAGCATTTTATTTTTATTTAATTATGCTTTATTTATTTACATGCAAGAATGTATGATCCAACCCAATTTCACTCGCCTATGCATTTAAGCCGTTATTAATTGAATCTAATAACCAAATGATAATTACTAAGTCTCTTAAAAGTGCTTCCCTCATTCATAACCTACTCGAAGTGGGGATAGGCCAGCTGTAGACCAACCCTCGTTGGATGTACAGGAGTATCGTCATTTTGTATTGGGTTGGAGTATTGGTTACTCTAACACTTAGATGGAGGTTTTGACTTAGCATGGGTAGTAGGATGTTCCTGGCCCTAAGCACAGATGGGTAAGTGCCAACAGACCCATCAAACCGAGAGTCCTTAGATTGGGATTGGACGGCGTTCCTACCTAAATATTGGGGTATAGTTGTTCCAGGCCCTCGTCTGGCTATATCTTGATATAATATGGATCTCGGCCCATGAGCCCAAAAACTCGGTTAATTAATAACATGATTCATTATTAATTAAATATGGGAAAAACATGTTAAGCCCTTTATTAACACTCGTAAATTTTTCCGTGTAGAAATCAATGGCTACGAATAATACTTTATCACTGCGATCTTTCCTGGAATGGGACAAGCTTTCTGGCCCTAACTTTTGGGATTGGTCTATGAACTTAAGGAAAGTTCTAAGACAAGAGTCTAAAGAGTATGTGCTATAAAAGCCTGTACCGGCTTTGCCAACGGGAAGTAATCCACCGGCTGCCCAGCTGGAGGAATACTTGGCACATGTAAAAGATAACCGGGACGTGACATGCCTGATGTTGGCAAGTATGGTTCCTGAATTGCAAAAGCAGTTCATGGATCATCAGGCCTTTGCTATGATGACAACTCTTAATGAGATGTTTTATGAGCAAGCTTATCAGGAAAGGTACCTGATCAACACGGCATTCCGCAGCTGTAAGATGGGGGCTGGGACATCTGTGAGTGCACACGTGCTCAAGATGAAGGGCTATCTAGATAATTTAGCCCATCTCGGAACACCTATCTCACGGGGGCTGGCGGTGAACACGATTCTAGCTTCCTTACCGGATTCTTATGATCCATTCATCCTGAACTTTTACAAGCAAGGGATGGACCGTACTGTTAGTGAGCTGTATTGGATGCTCCAGCTCGCTGAACTGTTGATCAAAAAGACTCCGCCGGTGCATATGGTTAACGAGGGGAAACCTCCTCTTGCTAAGGGCAAGGCAAAGGCCAAGGCCAAGGCTAAAAAGGCTAAAGCCCATCCCAAGGATGTTTGCTTCGGTTGTAAGCAGACTGGACATTGGAAAAGATCATGTCCCAAGCTTATAGGAGAGAAGAGGGAGATACAGGGCGTGTCTTCATTAGGTATATATGTCATAGACATTAACCTCTATTTCAACATCTTATGTATTGGATACTGGATGTGGTTCTCACATTTGTTGTAATATGCAGGGACTTAAGAATAGGAGGTAACTGGGATCGGGACAAGTGAACTTGCGGGTCAGAAATGGAGCAAGGGTTGCTGCCATAGAGATCGGCGAGTACTAGCTTATGATGCCAAGTGGATTAGTTTTGTTACTGAAACTATGTTATTTTATACCTGTTACGTACAGGAATATTATTTCTATTTCAGTTTTGGATATTTCTGGATGTACATTTACTATTGGTAATAGTAAAAAGGGTTTATCTAGAAAAGAATTATTTTATGGAGTAGCTCCATTAAATGATGTCTTTTATATCCTGCATTTAATGAAACTAATCATGTCTAGAATAAACATAATGGGTTAAGCCTAACGAACTTAATCCAGTTTACCTTTGGCATTGTTGTTTAGGCCATATAAATAAGAAGTGCATAGCTAGGCTTCGCAAAGTTTGAATTCTAAGATCATTTGACATGGAGTCACTTAATATATGCGAGTCTCATTTACGAGGTAAAATGACTAAAGCTCCTTTTAGCAAAAAGGCTGAAAGGACCGCTGCCTATGGGACCTAATAAATTCAGATGTATGTGGACCTATAAGCGCAGCTACTAGGGGTGAACATCTATACTTCGTCTTGTTCACAGACAATTTCATCAGATATGGCTATGCCTATTTAATGAAATATTAGTCTGAGACCCTTGATAGGTTCGAGGGATTTACAAACGAAGTACAGAACCTACTAGGCAGAAATATCAAAGCCATTCGATCGTACCGAGGTGGTGAGCATATAAACCTAGTGTATGACTCATTTTGAGTGGGCATGGAATAGTTCCATTGCTCACTCCTCCAGGAACACCACAATAGAATAGGGTGTCCGAACGAAGGAATAGGACCCTGTTGGACATGGTCCGCTCAAATGATGAGTTATGCCTCTCTCCCAATAAGTTTTTAAGGATACACTCTTGAGACAATGGCTCTCATTTTCAATTATCCTCCGACTAAGGCTTTGGAAAAGACCCCATTTAGAATATGGATGGGCAGGGTACCCAATGAGTCTTTCCTACAGATTTGGGGTTATTATACACATGTCAAGAAATGGACTGTGCGCAAACTTGGACCCAAAACCGACTAATGCCTGTTTGTGAGCTACCCTAGGGAAACCAAAGGGTATTACTTCTACAACCCCGCCGAGAACAAGGTGTTCATGGACCGAAAGGGGGTCTTTCTTGAAAAAGGGTTTATTTCCAAGAAAGACAGTGGGAGCGATGTTGAACTCAAGGAAGTTCAAAGCTCAGAAACTCCTGAAAAGGATAACTCGGAAACCAGGGTGAAGCTTCCAAAGTTGGAAGCACCAGCCCAGGTCACACAAGGACCTAAAAGGTCTGGTAGGGATCATCGGGAACATGAGAAATATGGGTTTCTCGTTTCCGAAGATTACACTCTTTTGTTCTTGGATGAAGAAGAGCTCAAAACCTACCAGTAGGCTATAGCTAGCCCACTGTCTGCCATGGTGGCAGTTATGCAATCTATGTATGATAATCAGGTTTGGAACCTAGTTGATCCACCTCCAGGTGCTAAGGTAATAGGTTGCAAGTGGTGCTATAAGTTATAGGCCGACAATACCTTTAAGGGTATGTATAAGAGGTTTAGTGGGAGCATAGTAAATTTCCTAGTATTATATATGGATGGCATCCTTCTGATTGGAAGCGACATACCAACACTACAAGGGTAATGTAATGGTTGAGTAGGTGCTTTGTAATGAAGGACTTAGGCGAAGCTGAGACGATCCTAGGGATCAGGATCTACAGGGATAGATCCAATCGGCTTCCAGGCCTAAGTCAGGCCAAGTACATAAACATAGTTCTAAAAAGATTTAGCATGGACCAGGCTAAGAAAGGTTTCTTGCCAATGGATCATGGGCTGAAACTTTGTAAAAAGAATTATCCTAAGATAAGGCAGGACAGGGAGAACATGAGATTGGTCCTATATGCTTCAACTAATGGATCAATCATGTACTCCTTGCTATGTACAAGACCTGATGTCGCCTTTGCACTAAGTATGACGAGCCGGATCTCGGAAAGGATCACTGTTAGGCTGTCAAAGCAATCCTGAAGTACCATAACTGGACTAAGGATAGCTACTTGGTGTTTGCAGGTCAGGAAGAGCTGTCAGTTATCGGGTACACTTATACAAGCTTCCAGACCGACCAGGATGAATATCAATCACAGTATAGGTGTGTTTTCATGCTAAATGGTGGTGCTGTTGTTGGAGAGGCTCCAAGTAACCGACCATCGCGGTTTCTATCAAAGGAACTGAGTCCATTGCAGTGTGTGAAGCATCTAGGGAAGCTGTGTGGATCAAGAAGTTTATCATAGAACTGGGGATAGTATCTACTATCCAGGAACCAGTTGATATCTTCTGTGACAATGAGGGGCTGTTGCACAAGCTATGTGCCCCGGTCACATATATACACAAAGAATTAACTCAGGAAGTTTCACCTAATACGAGAAATCATTGAGAGAGGTGACATTTCATTACACAGAGTGGACACCAAAGACAATGTCGCAGATCTTTTGACCAACACGCTTGGCTATGCCTATGCATGAAGGTTATACTAGATCTATATGGATTAGACCCATGCCTAGTAGGTACTAGTGCAAGTGGGAGATTGTTGGAAATGCCCTAGTCCCGAGGCATTGATCCTTGTATTTGTATAATACGTTTGTACATTAATGTGAACATTTATGTATTATACAATTTGTGTCAAGAGATAAGGCATCAATCTATTTATTATATCTCTGATGCTATATTTTTAATAGATTATCCAATGGACATTTCCATATCCATGTTGCCAAGTGTGAGGCACTTGGCAGTAAAACTGTGGATATAGAAAACAATATGGCTATGAAGTCATCCGTAGTCTGTTCCAATCATAGGAATGAATGGAACTAAAGACTAGTTTGTATGGCGATGTCTTACCGGTCATAGACCATGGGATGTCAACCAGGTTAATAGGTACATGCAAAAAGGGCATGGTACTGGATCGATCCACTTAACAGGAATCTACATGGTATAATATCACAAATGATTCTCGTGTAGTACTTGTATAAGTCCTTTGACCGGACCATATGATGGTGCTGCATGTGAAGTGACACACTTTGGTGTACGCCTAACGGGCCTGTAAAAGGGTGCCAAGTATGGGTACGTTCGGGTGTGTTAGTGAACATGGCAGTACTATGGATATGTAGAAGGGAATGTCACTCAGTGATTCACTGAGACGATATCACTGGCCTTTTGAAGAATGTTACTGATAAGTGTGTGGCCACACCCAAACAAGATTGGATCTTGTTTGTGAGCATCAGTTCATTCGGTATCAAGTAAATGTCCAGACACAATAGAGGGTGATACTTCCATGCCTCTGTGTTGGATACCGATATCAGCGACATGGGATTTACAAGTTCAAACTACAGGGTTACGTTTTCAGTTGGACTGCTTACTCTGTCTGAATTGGGGGCTGTAGTAGCTTGCTAGAGCCCACCTGCAGTCTGTGGGCCTTGGCCCATTGCTAACATAAAGACGGGTCTATCGGATCGTACACATTGAACATCTAGACTTTAACTAGTCGGATTAAGTGTGTACTTGGATATACACGTTTGAAGAGAGAGAGATCTATTAATTATATTATGGATCAATTGGATTGATCAAAGTTATATAATTAATATTAATTTCGGCAATCTCTTAATTAATTCAATGAATTAATTTATGAGATTATTTCCTAGGTGGAAATATTATTATGTGTATAGGTTTACATGTATCTCATTTTATTTATGTCTAATTTAATCCATTAATTAAATTAATGGGTCAAATGAATTTTAATTTAAATGTATGTAATATATTATATGGTATAATATATATGCATACATGTTAAATTAAAGTTGCATTTGAAATTAATTAACTCAGTGGGATTAAAATTAGGCTTGGATTTTAAAAAAATAAAGTCTACATTAAATGGGAGAGTTGGCCAAAATTTAGAATATATAAGGGCAAGAAAGACGACTCATTTTGGGACAAAAGAGATGAGGTAAATGTTAACTCATGGAAGACTTTTGGGGTTGCAAAGTTGGTCTTTGCTACTTGGATATTTTAGTTTAGTCTTATGGTAAGAATGAAATAAAAAAATCCCACCATCATTTCATTTATCTTGGTTGATTGTGTTGGTTAGAGATGAGTCATTTTTTTGACCAAAATTTATGATGAAGAGTGTTGACTCATGGTGAGTCATTGGGTTGAAAATTGGGATAGCAACGTTGGACTTTGCTTACTTTTTTCATCTCATCCTTTTCTTTCTTTTTGAGATATAAAAGAAAGATTTTTGGTGCATCACTCTTCTAGAGATAATGGTGGCCGCCCATCACTTTGGGGATTTTTCTTTTGGAAAGAAAAATTTCAGCCCTCTTTCTCTTCTTGGAATTATCCGAGCCGCTAGCACGGGTTGGGTCCGAGAGCCGTTCGTGTACGTGACGTTGGAGGGAGTCTACTTTGGTTCCTGCAGTCCGCATCCGTCTCTTAGAAAAACTTTGTGGTAAGTTTTAAAACTCTCTCCTTTGTGCTTTAGTTTTTGATTTTCACATCTTAAGCTCCTGGGACCGGATTCCAGAAAAACGACACGTATTTCCGCTTTTATCGGTCGGTTTCTCTTGACGAATCTCAACAGATTGCATGATTTATGGTGTTTAAAAGAATTGATTGGTAGGTAGCTGTGTCTAGTGGGCACATGCTTTCAGCATTCTAGTGATATTGACTTCATTGATGATGGATCGACGGCAGACAAAGGAGGGTTGGATTCTAGCTTTAGATATTTTCAAAAAAAATTAAAATATCTGGTGAGGATCATGTTGTACGGAATAGCAGAGTTACTTCTTATATGGGCTAAATGGGTTATCAGGGCATATGGCAAATTAATTCTCACATGATTGCCCAAATGCCAAGTAAAACAGAGATCAAACCCATTCGTTGTAGCCAAGCTGACTTTCTATGGTTGGAAATATGCAGAGTTCAATAATTGAAGTATTCTAAATTTATCATCCAAATAACCAGAATCAAGCTCGAACCATGGCAAAGTGTGATCCAGAGGAATTTTAAACAATCGATAGACAAACGCAATACCACTGTAATCTCCCAAATTTGAAGGTGCAAGGGCTCTTTCAATTTTTACACCATCTAAAGGCAGGTTAAAGACTTTATTGAAAGTCTCTTCATTAACAGGGTACTTCCTTCCTCTCAATGTAACTTAATAGTTCATATAACCTATGCAAGTTAGGGTGCCATAGAATTCATTCACTAGAGGTTCATAAATTGGTTCATCTATACACATAAAATTCTCCCATCCCTGTTTGTTAAAGGGCCAAAGGAATGGCCTTTCTACTTTACCTAGATAATCCCAATCTATTCTCCTGCATTTCACTGTTTCTCTAATAAACCCATCCGAGTAAACGAGTTTAACTTTGCTGGTTGTTGGGCTTCTTGCAGGTGATGAAGCAGGGGTAGTAGATGATAAAGTAGAAACATCAGGTGCTGAAGTAGAAACATCAGGTGTAGACTTTCTTGCACTTCTTCAACTCTCATATACTTCATCAATGAAATTAAGTATTCTTTTCTTAGAGCGAGGCCCAGTAGACAATGAGTCATCTCTTTTCCTCTTCATTTCTTCTTTTGCAGCTCTAGGATGATACACCCACAACTTTTTAGTAGCATTACCAGTACATCTTTTCATCATCATTACTGCTTGAGAGGTTGATCATTGGGAGAGGATTTGGCAGAGAGATTATGAGAAGAGAGGGGTGAACTACAGATTTCAGAGAAGTTGGTGACGATTTTGTAAAACTATCTTTTCAGTATCTTTTGGCTTCAGAGAGTGTGTTGGAGGAGATGATTAAAACGGGCACCTTCATTTGTGTTTTCATACGATGTCGTTTCTCCCTTCTGTTGTGTCATTTTGTAGTCATCACGTGTGTAGCTTAGGATGTCATATGAGTTTCTCTCTTTTATTTCTTTCTGCTCATATCATATATGGGTTGTGGGCTTTTGAGAATTGTTTGGCCCGGTTAGTATATAATACCTACTCATTTGATATAGATATGGATTACGGGCTTTTGGGCTTATAAAAACAATATGGCCCTGTCAGTTTAATTATGCAAATAAAATTGATTTTGTCACCTTACTTAATTTATGCTTATATGTACTTTTATATTATTAAAGACGATAGCATAAATTATGATTAAATATTTCATGAACCATTTGTTTATTACTTTCCTAAATATTTATGATTTATTCCTTGAGTCATAATCCGATCCAATAGCAAAATCTTAATCTATTTTATGTAATCCAGATTTATGAAAAATAATTAATCATAATATTTAATTCAATAAAATTATTATTCAAGAAAATATTAATTAAAGTGAATTAATACTTCGTAGAATATTAACTTTATCTTTCATAAATTGGATTGGTCATTCCAAGTTTCAATCTTAACTCACTAAACTTATTTTCACATAAAGGCTTTGTGAAAATATATGCTATTTGATATTCTATTGGAACAAATTCCAAGTAGATTTCACCTTCTTGTGCATGATCTTTGATAAAATGATGTTTTATATCTATGTGCTTTGTTCTTAAATGCTGAATAGGATTCTTTGTTAAATTTATAGCACTAGTATTATCACACCTTATGGTATATGATCATACTTTATGCCATAACCTTCCAAATATTGCTTCATCCATAATATCTGTGCCACACATCTTCTTGCAGATATTTATTCAGCTTCTGTTGTTGAAATTGCTATAGTTGATTGCTTTTTGCTTGACCATGAAACTAATGCTTCTCTCAAAAATTGACAAGTACCTGAAGTTTTTTTTTCTTTCTAATTTGCATCCAGCATGGTTAACATCATTGTAACCTACAATATCAAAACTTTGACCTTTTGGATACTAAATCCCAGTTTCTTGAGTAGCATTTAGATACTTAAGGATTCTGTTAACAGCCTATAAATGAGACTCTTTGAGATTGGCCTGGAGTCTTGCACATAGACATACACTGAATTGGATATCAAGCCTACTAGAGGTTAGATAGAGTAGAGAGCTAGTCATACCACGATAATTTTTTTGTGTCTACACTTTTACCTTTCTTGTCCTCATCTAGTGAGATTGATGTACTCATCGGTGTTTTTGCTGGTTTAGAATTCTCCATTCCATATTTCTTAATGAGTTCCTTAGTATACTTTGATTGATAGATGAATGTTCCTTTCTTTCTTTGCTTGATTTTTAGTCCAAGAAAGAAATTTAATTCTTCCATCGTAGGCATTCGAATGATGTACTCATCTCTTATAAGAATTCCTTGCACAACTCATTGTTAGTAGAATAAAATATAATATTATTAACATATATTTGAACAAGTAATATATGGCTCTTTATATACTTTGTAAATAGTGTTGTGTCAACTTTTCCACAAGTAAAACCTTTAGCAAGTAAGAATATACTTAACCTTTCATACCATGCTCTCGGTGCTTGTTTTAGTCTATATAAAGCTTTAGTAAGCTTGTAGACATAATCAGGATGGTGACAATCTTCAAATCTTGGAGGATGCTTCACATAGACTTCTTCAGTGATGTAGCCATTTAGAAATGTGTGAGAGGACGACATGAAAGCGGAACGCGGTGAAGCAAACCGGGGATTTTCGAAAAGGGGTTCTCGTGATGCTTTGGGAAAAGATGGGTTTTGTTTATCTTATTTTGGGAAAAAATCATTTATTTGTTTTGGAAATTCTTTTTGTAGAAAGCGTTTTCCCATTTTATTACTTAAAGACCTCAAAACCTAAATTTCAAGATCAGTGACAGAGTCGCCACCCGGATCAGCTCATCTGGGAAATTCCGGTACAGCTCCCTACCGAGCACAGACTGCCATACCTAATCCAGAGATTCATGGTTTGGGCAACTTACCTATTCAACCTCAAGCTTGTATTCAGTTTATAATTTATATTACCATATTTATTCAAGTTATTATCTTTCCCTACCCGATTAAGTTTATTTTATTAGGCTGTGCTCAAGCGAATGACAGAATTAAATTACAGAAAAGTAAATCATGCATCCAAATTATACAAAAGAATAATAGAGGCAGCTTATATAACCAAATTGAATAAAAATGAAAACTCTCGTCCTCACATTTACAAACGCTTGGAATACACGAGGATCTAAAAATTACAAGCGCCTAAATACACGAATTAATCTATTAATTAAATCAAAAATAATAAAAAAGAAAATTAATGTTGCAAAACAGAAGGTTAGCACAGTTCATATCACAAGCACAAGTAAGACTCATAGCAGGACAGAAGGATTTTTAGGAACGGGGGTATGCATTTAGGGGGTAACAGAGTCGACCAGACTGGTCGGACCGGTTAGACCTGGAAAACGGTTTTAAAACTCCCTGTAGATTTTTTGTGTTGAAAAACAGTTTTAGAAAATTATTTGGCTCGATTTCATGCAAACTTTTGGATTTTAGCAGGTCTGTTTTTCCAAAACTCGAGGTTCCGTTTGTATGGGTTTCCTAATTTTTACAAACATCTAGGGTCTGAAAGCGGTAAACACACCAAAAACGGTTTGAATCCGAAAACAGCATCGCACGACGACGCCCGTACGGGCTGTTTCGCGATTCTGCCTTTTCCGGGAACTACAGCCGCGTAGCTGAAACTAGAGCCGGGCGGCTCTATTTTGTGCCGGGCGGCTGTAATACCCAGACCTGAAATCGGTTTTCTCGTTTTTCAAAAAATCATTATTTTGCTCGTTTTCGATGTTTCCCAAGGATTTTATAGGGTTCGGGGGTCCGTTGATGCTGGACTACAGATCCGATTAGGATTGAACGACCCTGAAATCAGAAAATAAAATCCGGGAAAAACCGAAAACCGAATATATGTACGCACAGAAATCCAAAAACCGAAGCTTAATAACGTACGAATATTTTTAGGCCAGAAAACATCACAACAGAATGCATAAAAATGGAAAACGGGCTATTTTTGGCTGATCGAGCACTTTTGGGTTTTCGCCCCAGAGGAATATAGCCGTGCAGCTCTGTTCCATAGAAATAGAGCCGTACGGCTATATTCGGATAGCCGGTTTTCTAAAATTTGAGAAAACAGAGAAAAATCACACAGAAAATGCAATGAACACAAGTTTAAGGCCTCTCAGAGTTTACCTTGATGCTGTTCCAGTATATCGAATATGCAGAAACAGATTGAAAATCGAGAATGTGACTCGAATCCTCGAACATTCCAAAATCCCGAAAACGAATCCGAAACGAAACTGAAAATGTATACTGACGAATGAATGATGATCGGGACGAGTTATAGAATGATTAGGGTATGAGTTTCGAGTTTGAAAATCCAACTTTTCCTTTCTCCCTTTCTCTCTTCTTTTTCCTCACCCTCTCTTTTCTTCTATAACTTTCTTTTCTTTTCTTTGTTCCGCGATCGAATGCTTTTTTCTTCCCCCTCTAATTGATTTTTAATTTCTTTTTTTATATCTCACATAGTCGTAATCATTGCGCAAATTAAATGCGCCGTCTTTGATTTTGCGAATTTTAGCCGAATCCGCTCCATTTCAGGCAGAGCAACTCGCCCAACCCACTATAGCCGCCCGGCTCTAGTCCTACAGCTGGGAGGCTGTAGTTTGGAAAATACAGCTGCGCGGTTCTAGGTAGAGTCGGGGTCAAAAATTGCAAAAAACTGACAAGCACCCTAAAACCCTAAAACTACCCGAGGAACCTTTCTCAGGGTTTTAGATCGAGGATTGTCCGGTTTTCAGAAAGTTCGAGGCGTTCCAGGCAACATTCTGCTCTTTTTTGGGTCCGATTGCTTAATAGAGGTAACAAAGATTTCTCATCAGAGAGGTCGGGAAAACCCGTGCTCATAGGCTACCCCACTCGGGATCAAAGTCGGTTCGTGGCCAGATTGTCAGGCCCGAATCGAGTTCAGTCTTATGACTGGGAGTGAGGTGAGAAAGGTGAAGGAAACGTACCTGGTATCCCTCGCTGGAGATGCTAGCCTTGGTTTCGAGTTGACTCTCTGTGGTGGAGTGTGCCCGTGATACTGACTCGCTGTGGTGGAGTGTTGCCCCTGGTGTCGACTCACTGTGGCGGAGTGTTGCCCCTGGAATTCGGTTCCCCGTGTGGTGGAGTACACGAACAAAAATTTTCTTTTTCCTCCATGTGATGGAGTACCCGATAACAATGATTCTTCATGTGGTGGAGTACCCGATAGGCTGATTCTCAGTGTGGTAGAGTGGACCAACGAGGTTAAACATAGCTGTTGGAATTGGCTCTCTGTAGTGGAGCATACCTATTGAAGTTAATTCTCCATGTGGTGGAGTGGACCATTGAAGTTGAGTCGAAAGCACGTATTTATTCCTTGATCGATAAATTTGGAAACAAAAATTTTTGCCTCTTCGATCAATAATAAATACGGCTTGGTTATTTTTGCCCCTGGATATCTGCAAAAGCGAGAAATACCCTTCTCAGGATTAAATAGAAATAAATAGAAATTATGAAAAATCGAGAAAAATGCATACCCGGAGAATCAGAGCCGCGCGGCTCTGACTTGGCAAGACAGAGCCATGCGGCTCAACTAGAGCCGCCCGGCTCTTGCGGGTGAGAAGGGAGAATAAAAGGGGCCGATGCCCCTTCTTCCTTTCATCCAAGCATCTTTTTCTTCTTCACTTTTCTAAGCTCTGAAAACTCCTCTCTAGCACCCATTCCGTCAAGATAAGGAAAATGTGAAAAGCTCTTCGCCCAAATACTCCCGCACACCTGCTTCTCATGTGAGATATGCATTACCTGAAGGGGAATTTTTTCTACCCACTGAGTTTACAGTGGATGTGTATGGATTGCCGGAGACGGTTGCCTACTGTGGAGTTAGTAGTGATGATCCCGTGCCCGTGACTCTGAAGCAGTCAATGCACATCATTCAAGATCTAGTTAGTTTTTTCCAACTTTCTCCCTTTTCTCAATTTTTTAATTTCTGCAATATAGACAAAATTCGGTGAAATTACATGACATTGATGCATGTTTAGAGTAGATTATACCCCTAGGAATCTTATTTGATGATTTAAAGTTGATTAGAATCGATTTTAGGGTGAAAAATTGCAAAACCTTGGTTTTAGGAACCAAACCGCCGGTTTCCCGGCTCTAGTGAAGAACAGAGCCGGGCGGCTCTGTTCTTCCTAGAATATAGCCGCGCGGCTGTAGTTAGAGCTGCGCGGCTCTGGTTCGACAAAATGGAGATTTTTTTGTGTTTTAATTTTATTCCAAATGCTTCCATTCACTTTATTCAAGCAATCCACAACATAAATAACTCATAAAACTCCCTGTTTATTGTTTTGCAGAAGCTGAGCCATAACCGGGGGGCCGGGTCCGTGTCCGACGTGTTGGTTTGGTATAGGAGGCTCCCCAACGAGGTACTGGAGATAGTCGACTCGACCGGTCTGGACCGATTCATTTGATCCATTTGCGAGGTCCTGCCCTTGACTAGCATGGGCTTATTGATGGCGCTCCTAGAGCGGTGGATGGATTCCACCCATACTTTCCACTTCCCGATCGGGGAGTTCACTATTACGTCCGAGGACTTCGTGGCTATTACGGGGCTATCCTTTGGTGGGCACACTATAGAGTTTAACCAGACTCTAGAGCGAGGAGGTTTTTGCCCAGAGCTGGTCGCCATGCTGATCGGCCTGACTCCTCTGGGTAAGCGAGTCCAGGGGAGCACCTTGCAGGATTATTGGTTGGGTAGGCAAAACAGCCTCCCCGAGGGTTCTGCGCTCTCTCCTAGGGATGCGAGATGTTATGCTCGGGAGGTTCTGTTGTACGCCATGAGCACTTTGCTGTTCCCTACGGGTCAGAGTGACCTGAACCTGGCAGTGCTCCCCTCACTGATACAGCTGGAGGACGTGGTGAGCTTAAACTGGGGACGAGCCGGGGTTGGCTCAATTGTATTATGGCCTCGATATCTACGCCCGTGGGAAGCACCGGGAAGTGAAGGGCACGTGGATAGTTCTTCAAGTGAATTGTCTCTTGTTTTTTTTTTACCGACTTTCTCATTGTGCAGATTTAGGCGTATGAGTATGCCTTTATTCCTCAGCTGAAGTTGGCCATACTGGTCAATGTTGAGCTTCTAGATTTCCCCTGGCTGTAGCGGTGGCTGGGCTTCGGTTGGAGTAAGATGGACACTGACCCCTGGATCTGCCGCCAATATGAGCTTTGAGCAGGTACACACTTTTTTTTTAATTAACATTCTGGTTATAGTCATTAAGGAGCCATGGGGGAACGCTTTGTGGTCCCCGGAGCTGATAGATGCTAAGAGGTTGATGCTCTGATGGTTTGTGATGGAGAGCCCAGTCAGCTTGGATTGGTATCTTGGAGAGAGGGTCACCGACTGGCATGTCAACCCTATGGAGCGCAGGATCCCGCCTGCTCCTCCAGTTGGACTATTCTGGCCGCACTCACTATCGGAAGAGGACCACCCGGATCTATTCGGGTCCGGATATGCGGTTATGGGGGATGACGGTGACTACCCCCAGTTTATTAGCACACAGCTTCTTCCTCCCACCGGGTCTGCACCGACAGAGGATGTGCCAGCCGGGGTACGTCTTCATTCTGCATTTATCCTTTGCTTGTTTGGACTATTCTGCTACTTGTTGACCCGCCTCTCGCCTTTTTTTTACAGCCGTCTGAGAGGGGTAAGTGCCCTCGTACATCATCGGGTATATGTTCCAGCGGTCGAGGGTCTGGGACCACCGACGATTGGGGAGATGGAGGTTCTTCAGCTCATACAGGTGTACTTGGTGCTGATACTGAGGGGGGATACACCAAGCCCGTTCCCCTGGTAGTGCCCCCGGTGGTTCCTCAGGCTAGCTTCATTCCAGGCCATTTGGAGTATCTGGTAGAGCCGTGGGTCATGCTGGTTAACGAGGCTGGGCAACCTTATCGAGCTAATCTGTACATCGAGGCCCACCCCCCTCCTGCTGCTCTTCCTCCTGATGCGACGCATGTGAGTATCCTTGCCCCTGCTTATTTTTTACCCTTACTGTTTCCACTGGTCTGATTTGTGCATTATTTTTTGTGCAGATTTCGGTTGGGGATGGCTCTATGCCAGGCGGTTTCCACTTTCAGGTCCCTCTCGCTTTGGGATAACGGGGTAATGGCGGTAAGTACCTGCATCAATATGTATATATGTGTGTATGTATGTTTCAAATGCATGTATATATATGACATGATGTCTATGTTATTTGATTCTGATGCACGCTGCAGTTGGCACACACCGTCGTAAGGGGACCCGCATAAGGACAGAGATGGAGGAGCTACAGTGGACCATTACAGACCTCAGATTCATGAATGAGACTCTCCGTACTCAGTTGAACAACTCGGAGACCAGCCAGCGTGTCTTCGACGGTGATGGCGGGGCCGAGAGCGAGGAGGAGGAGGAGGATGATTCGACTAATGGGGGACAGTCGTAGCCCTTCTTTTGTAGCTTTTTGTAGTTTGTGTTGATACAGCCCGTATATGGGCTTGGATTTGATGTTGTCGGACATGTTGCCCGCTCGGGGGCTTTTTCTTGTTATGTGACTGTTGAAACTGGTGTATTGTTTATGTTGGTACTTTATGGAATTCTTTACCCACCTCGCTGTTCTGGTACTTTCCCCTGCTGGACTTGCTTTTCTGAGTGCATTTTATCTACATTCACTCATTTTTATCACCGTCTAACATGACTTATGCTTCCCCGAAACATTATTCCACGATTCCGGGGTTGATTTCGGTTGAATACCAATTCCGGGCAACAGAGCCGTGCGGCTCTAGTTTCAAAATTCTGTATAAAAGTATATAGTGTGTGCTGTTGCCAGATTAGAGCCGCCCGACCCAAACCAGAGCTGCCCAACTCAAACCAGAGCTGCCGGATCCAAGAGCCGTCAGACTTGTAAGCAGACGACCTGAAAAGTAGAACACGACGAAGCGAACCGGGGAAGGTTTTCGAAAACGGGTTTCGCATGATGTTTTGGAAACAGTGGGTTTCGTTTATCTTGCTTTAGGGAAAATTTTTCATTTGTTTTGGAAATTCTTTTTGCAGAAAACGTTTTCTGATTTATTACTTAAGGACCTCTAAACCTAAATTTCGAGATCAGTGACAGAGTCGCCACCCGGATCAGCTCATTCGGGAAATTCCGGTACAGCTCCCTACCGAGCGCAGACAACTGTACCTAATCCAGAGATTCAGGATTCAGGCAACTTATCTACTTAACCTCGATCTTGTATTCTATTTAAGATTTATATTACCATATTTATTCAATTTATGATCTTTCTCTAACCCAATTAAGTTTAATTTATTATCCTGTGCTCAAACAAGTGACAGAAATAAATTACAGAAAAGGAAATCATACATCCAAAATATACAGAAATAATAAAGGCCGTTTATATAACCAGATCGATCAAAAATAAAAAAAGCTCTCGTCCTCACATTACAAGCACCTATGATACACGAGGATCGAAAAATTACAACCACCTAATTTACACAGGAAACTATTAAATACAGCCAAAATAATAAAAATAAATGCTACAGAACAGAATGGTTAGCATAGTTTTATATTACACACACAGTTAGGACTCAAGTCGGACAGAATTAGAGAACTAGGAGATGGGGCATGCATTTAGGGGGTAACCAGGTCGACCCGACCTGTCAGACCGGTTAGACCTGGGAAACGGTTTTGAAACGCCTTTTAGATTTTTTATATTGGAAAACAATTTTTGAAAACCATTTGGCTCGGTTTCATTCAAATTTCTACTTTTGTGGGTCTGTTATCCGTGAACTCGGGGTTCCATTCGTGCGGGTAATTTTTACAAACATCTAAAGTCAAAAAGCAAGCATCGCGCAACGACGTCCGTATGGGTCGTTCCGTGATTCTGTCTTTTCTGGGAATTTGCAGCCGCTCAGGTGAAAAATTAAGCCGGGCCGCTCTAACTCATGCTGGGTGGATGTACTACCCGGACCCGAAATCGAAACTGGTTTTCTCGTTTTTCGAAAAATCATTATTTTGTTTGTTTTCAATGTTTCCTGAGGATTTTATAGGGTTCGGGGGTCCGCTAATGCTGGACTACGGACCCGAATCGGATCGAATAACCCCGAAATTGAAAAATAAAACCCAGAAAAACCAAAATAACTAATATCCGTACACATAGAAATCCAAAAACCAAAGCTAAAACAATGTACGAATATTCCTGGGCCGAAAAATATCACAGCAGAATGCATAAAACGGAAAACGGATAGTTTTCAGCCGATCGGAACAAACCGAGAATCTGTCCCTGAAGGACAGAGCCGTGCGGCTCTGTTCATGTTGGACATAGCCGGGCGGCTATGTTCATGAAGAACATAGCCGTACGGCTATGATGGGTTGCAGCCGTTTTCCGGAAAAATGCCAAACAGAGAAAACACACAACGAAGACAATGCCAAATAGGTTTAAGGCCTCTCAGAGTTTACCTTGATGTTGTTCCAGTGTACTGGATACGCAGGAATGGATTGAAAGCTGGGAATTGGTCCTGGAAGCTGAACCGGCTGAAAACCGAAACAATCAGAAACAATCCGCAATCGACCTGAAATGATCCCGAATCGATGAGCAAAGGTTGTTGAACTTATTTCTAATGTCTTAAGATTGATTTAGGGCCCTAACTTTGGTGTTCCTGATTCACTCTCTTTATCTCTGGTCTTTGGTTTCCTTTTTTTTTCTTCTACTGCTCTCTTTTTTTTTTTTTTTTTGAAAATCTCTCTTCTCTGTCTTAAGATTCCAAATCCTCTCCCTTATTCTGATTTTATTTTTTCTTTTTATACTCCCCTCTCTTCATCATTTCAAGTATTAAATGGCCGTCTGACTTTTTGATTTTGCCCATATCTCCCCTCTGTCGAGCCAAGTTGCTCTGCTTTGCAGAGCCACTTGGTTTACCCAGCCATCCAGCTCTAGTATGCACTAGAGTCGTATGGCTCTAGTCTAGAGCCGGGACAAAATTTCAAAAATCGGACGCGCACTGTAAACCCTAGAAAATCACCCAGGAGACCTTTCCGAGGGTTTCGGATCGCGGATAGCTCAGTTTTCAAGATGTTTGAGATACTTCAGGCAATATTCTGGTTGCTTTCAAGCCCAATTCAAGTCCGTCTGCTCCACAGGTAACACATAAACTCTCATCATAGAGGTCGAGAAAACCCATGCTCACATGACCCAGACTAGAGCCGCCCGGCTTTACATGCATTTCAACCATTTCTTCTCCTTTTTGTGCACTTTTCGAATGGATCAACTCCGTGACCGCCTCAGAGATTATTGGGGAACATCTCGCTCTTCCAACTGGACCTCATTGGCACCCTACAGTCTGTATTCCATGCAGTTCTATATGAATTTGACTCTGAACCGGACCTTTCTGGCAGCTGCAGCCAGCTTCTGGGATCCGATGGATCATGTGTTCTGATTTTTCGGGCAAGAGCTGTGCCCCATGGTTGAGGAATTCAGGGCCATCCTCTACGTTCCTTGCCTAAGTGGAGTCAGGTTAGTTGTCCTTGAACCCGATTCAGACAACCTACAGACACTTTAGAGGCTAACTGCGCTGGACATGGCACATTTAGACCGTTTGCTTCCTGGCGAAGCTGCCACTAGAAGTCTTAACCTGTCTGCTGTTATGGACCTGTGTTCTACCCTGGACACATCTGCCCCTGGTTGGGCTTTTCTAACGAGTCTGTTGCTGATGTCCCTCTATCTGTGCGAGTCAAGAGACGGGACTTATGACTTCCGGTTAGTCACGGTGGTGGCCCAAATGGCTGATGGTGCTTCTCATTTAGACCGTTTGCTTCCTGGCAAAGCTGCCACTAGGAGTCTTAACCTGTCTGCTGTTATGGACCTGTGTTCTACCCTGGACACATTTGCCCCTGGTTGGGCTTTTCTAATGAGTCTGTTGTTGATGTCCCTCTATCTGTGCGAGTCAAGAGACGGGGACTTATGACTTCCGGTTAGTCCCGGTGGTGGCCCAAATGGCTGATGGTGCTTCTTCCATGGGGGTCATCTTGGCTTGGACCCTCATTTATCTGAATTTGGTCCACACTGGTCACCCAGTCGAGACCAATGGGTGTCCCTTTTTACTTCAGGTTTGTCCCTAACCCATGTTTGACATTCTGATTAATTCTGCATCCCACTGATTGGCTGTCTTTCTTGCAGATTTGGCTACTGGAGAAATTGAATCTCCTGACTGTTCCTCTACCTCAACCGAGATATGTCCCGAAATGTTTTTGGGCCCGGCGCGTCGAAACTACCGACTTTGCCACCTGGACTACAGAGGGGTGGCTCAGCTGGCTGAGAGGGAGGACAGATGCATCCATCCGTTGGATTGCTCCTGGCGGGACATTTCTCATGTGACTACGGAGACTTGGGCAGGAGGTGTGCAGCTCCTCAGATTGTCCAAAGTGACATTTTACTCTCTTGTGCGATTATGCAGATAATACGAGCGAGTACAGGGGGTGCATCGTTCCTTGTGCATGACAGAGTGTGGGGAATTCACACAACGGTGGCCCCGATATGTGCAGTAGCAGTGGATGAACCCCATCCTTTATGAGGTTTTGAGATATGGCAATGTAGCTTCGGCAGAGATGGATGGTCGTTATAGGGCCTGGCTAGCTGACTTAGTGACTTGTCCTACAAGACACAAGCGTGAGATCCTGACCCTGAGGTATCTTGGCTTGTAGGTTTCTTTCGTGCTGTGTGGAGTTGTTGCTGGATGATTTTTATTTTGCTATTTTATTTTATGTCCTTATTTTTGCATAAACTGCCCTTGTAGGTTTTCAATCTATCGGACTATCTTAACTTTTACCTGGACCTCCCTTTCGGGTTTTCGACCTAACAGACTTTTTGTTTGTACCCTAAATTTTGCATAGACCGCCTTTCAGTTTTCGACCCATTGGATTTTTTTTTTCTTTTTGATGTGATGCATGCGAAACATGGAATGTGTACAATCATATATTTATGTATAACAAAAATCCAATTTCGGGAAAACTCAAGACATTTAAGCGAACAAAAAAAGCATTCATTCATTTATTCATTAATAATGTTTTAGTACAATGTGTATCAACAATGAAATAAAGCTAAGAATAGAGTTAACAATGGTATCCGTCTCGATCGAACCCCCGACTACCACCAGTTGGTCTTTGCAGATTTTCTGGCCGATGGTGCTCACCTTTTCGTTCTGACTTTTGCATGGACTACCTTTTCGGTTTTCGATCCATCGAACTGTCCTAATTTTTATGTGGACCGCCTTTTCGGTTTTCGATCCACCGGACTTCCTTTTTTTTTACACATAGTACCATCTGAGCTTGTCTTGATTGACGGGATTGACGAACTCATTCCCATCCATATCCATAATCTTTACAGCACCTTTTGAAAGTACCTTCTTCACCACACAATTAGGCCTGAATTTTCCCCTTACGTTTATGTTGGCCTGTTTCATCTACTTTAGAACCAAGTCCCCGACCTTGAGTGGGTGTTTCTGATGATGGACTTTGCTGTTGTAAGCCCTAGCCATTCTCTGCTGATACATCTGTAAGTGATCCAATGCCTGGAGATGCCTCTAGTCAATCAATGCCAATTGTTCATATCTTGATTGAACCCACTCTGATTCTGGCAACTGTGCTTCTATAACCACTCTTAGTGACCTTATCTCAGTTTCCACTGGTAATACAGCTTCCATTCTGTAGACTAGGGAGTATGGTGTTTCTCTGGTGGGGGTTCTGACACTGGTTCTGTCACCCCATAAAGCAAACAGCAACATATCAGCCCAATCCTATATGTAACCATCATCTTTGATAGAATCTTCTTAATGGATTTGTTGGCCGCTTCTACTGTACTGTTAGCTTGTGGGCGGTACGGAGATGACTTGTGGTGCTCAATCCCCTTATCTTGAAACAACTGTGCCATGGCCCCATGAAACTATACCCCATTATCTGTGACAACATGATGCGGAATCCCGTACCGTGTGAAAATACTCTTTTCAATGAACTTGGCCATTTTCTTGGCTGTAACATGTGCAAATGATTCCTCTTCCACCCACTTCGAGAAATAGTCAATAGCCACAACTATAAACCTGTGTCCGTTTGATGCAAGCAGCCTTATTTCTCCGATGAGATCTATCCCCCAAGCAGCGAATGGCCATGGAGTCGATGATTTCTGAAGTTCAAGCGGTGGGAGATGATTGAGGTCTCTGTACACTTGACATTCGTGACATCTTTTCACCTCTTCGATACAATCTACTTGCAGTGTAAGCCAAAAGTAGCCTTGCCTTAATACTCTCTTAACCAGGGCTAACCCATTCATGTGCGGCCCGTAAGTTCCCGCATAGGTCTGCCTTATGACTTCCTTGGCTTCTCTTTCTGTTAAGCACTTCAGGAGCAGGCCATTGGCGGTTCTCTTAAAGATCTGACCCTCAAATAGCCTAAACTGCGCTGCTAATCTCTTGATAGAGATCTTATCTGACTCACTGGCACCTTCAGGGTACTGCCCATTCTGAATAAATTATAGAATATCATGATACCAAGGGCGCCCCTCTGTCGTTGCTATAACGCTGACCAACAAGTAGCAAGGATTCTGTGCGATCTCCACTACCACTGGCTGCATAGGGTGTTTCCAGGGTTCCTCCCACATTGACGAGAGTGTGGCTAAAGAGTCTGCCATCTAATTCTCCTCCCTCGGCACGTGCCTGAACTCACACAGTCCAAATGCTTCCACCTTGTCCCAAACCAACTCGAGATATGGCCGGAGCCACCCTTCTTTTACCTCCCATTCGATGGTGATCTGATAAATTACCAGTGTTAAATCTCCAATTACCAGTACTTCATGTGCCCCCAGTGTGATCAGAGCATCAATCCCGAATAGGTAAGCTTCATACTCCGCCCTGTTGTTAGTCACCGGGAATATAAGGCGTTTAGCTAAGGGGATGATTTCTCCATCAGGTATGCCAATGATCACTCCCAATCCTACCCCATTCTTATTTACAGCCCCATTGAAGTACATTATCCATCTACTCGGTTCTGCCTCTATTATAGCCAATTGTTCATCAGGGAATTCTAAATTCTTGACATAATCTGACTCCAGAGGTTGGTTGGCCAGAAATTCTGCCACAGCCCTTCCTTTGATTGTCTTCTTGGTCACATATTCAATGTTTAATTCAGATAACAGGAGTAGCCACCTTGATAACTTTTTGTCAATGCGGAGGTCTGACATATATACTTCATCAGATCAACCTTTGCCACTGCCTGAACCTTGTACGACTGGAAGTAATGCCTCAACCTCTTAGTCAGCCATACCATAGTAGCATAGGTTCTTTCTACTACAGTATATCTGACCTTGTAGTCAAGCAGCTTCTTACTCAGGTAGTAGATTGAGTGTTCTCGCCCGTCTTCCTGTTCTTGAACCAGCATTGCCCCTACTGAAGCATCTTCAATAGCCAAGTATAAGACTAAAGGCTTGTTAGGCATTGGAGGCTTTAGAAATGGTGGATTTGTTAAATAAGCCTCGATCTTATTGAAGCCAACTGACACTGATCATTCCACTTTCTCGGCTGATTCTTTTTTAGGAGCTTGAAGATGGGTTCACAGACTGTTGTCAACCTTGCAATGAACCGACTGACATACTGTAGCGACCCTAGAAATGATCTTACCTCTTTCTCTATTTTTGGCACAGGCATGTCACTGATAGCTTTGATCTTATTCGGGTCCATTTCAATTCCCCTCTGACTTACCACATGGCCGAAGGCTTTCCTAAGGTTACCCTGAACACACACTCTTAGGATTGAAGCGGAGGTTGTACTTTTCGACCCTAGTCAGGAATCTATCCAAGATAGTGGGGTGCTCCTCTTGGGTCATTAATTTGACTAGCATGTCATCCATATAAACCTCAACCTTTTTGTGAATCATGTCATGCAACAGTGTCGTGACAGCCCTCTGGTAAGTGGCTCCAGCATTCTTCAGTCCGAATGGCATAACCCTGTAGCAGTAGACCCCTCACTCTGTGATGAAGGCTATCTTCACTTTGTCAACTATGTCCATGAGGATCAGATTATACCCTGAGAACCCATCCATAAATGAAAACATAGTGGCCTTGGCGGCGCTGTCGATCAAAACATCAATATGTGGCAATGGGAAGTCATCCTTGGGAGAAGCCTTGTTCAGATCTCTATAATCCATACAAACCCTGACTCTGCCATCCTTTTTAGCAACTGGCACTATGTTGGCCAACCATTCCGGATATTCAATGACTTCCAGAAACTTTGCTTTTATCTGCTTGACCACTTCCTCTTTAACCGTTTCCGCCCATTCTGGTCTGAATCTTTTGAGTTTCTATTTGATGGGCTTCATTTTGAAATCTGTCAGGATTATGTGTTCTGCAATTTCCCTATCAACCTCGGGCATGTCATTGTAGGACCATGTGAAGGCTTTTACGTGTTTCAGGAGCATATTCATAATTTCTTTTCTCTCTTCAGGCGTGAGGTCTTTCGAGACGGATACCATTTTTGGATCATCATCTATTCCTAGATTCATTTCATGTAATGATGCATCATGTATGCTAAAGATATTAAATGAATTTTTGTATGTATGCATAGTTCCATCCAGTAAAACATCACACAAGTAAGCAAAATTGGATTTCATTGCATTAAAAGCCTTGTAGGCTGAGTTTTTACATTAAAAACAGAAAAAGCAGATACATCAAAATGATTATCAGCCTCCACATGCGGAGGGTCTTCTCCTGTTGCAGCCTCTTCAACTTCCTCAAACAGGTCTCCCAGGTCACCCTCAAGGGCCTGTTCTTAGTCAGCAGACAGTTCTTCCTCCATCATCTTGGCCTTCCCAGCCATCATTAGCTTAGCCAACTACTTCACAGCTTGATTCATCAGTTCTTCCTGAGTCTTTGCCACAGGCGCTTGCTTTTGATTAGAACCTACATTGACTTTCATTAGTGCAGACAGTGCTTTAGTGATAGATTCCATGGCCACCTCAGCTTCCCCACTTCCTGGGTTTACCTTCTCAGTAGATTCCCCTTTGTTTCCAAACTTAACCTTGACCCGATCAACTATCATTTCCTGCTTCTTAAGAACTTTCTTTCCTTTCCCCTTAGTTCCAGCATGTAGCATGTTGACGACTGGCTCAGTTCAATATTTACTGAAGTCTACTACATCAGAAAAGATCTCGAAGCCTAGGAGCTGGCCCCTCTCAATTTCCACTGGTTCTGGAACCCCGTTATACACTTCCTCAGATGCATGGACAAAGGTGTTGGCCAAATTAACATACTTCCTACCCAGCCTGTTCTCTTTCTCGTGATAACCGAGACCGTGCTAATGATATTTTCCTAGCTCAATGTTGAATTTGGGGATGACTTGCTGCCTTGCCCCCAATCCCTTGTCGGGTTCAAACTTCTGCTTGGCAAAGTACTTATAGATCCACTCCGGGAATCTCGGTTCATCCTTACTTTCATCAGTCACTATTGCCACCTGAAATCCTATCATCGGCTACTCTATTGCATTCAAAGCAGCCACCATAGATGGTTCATCAGCTTCCACGGCCACTACCTTCCCCCCTCTGAGGAATTTCACTTTTTGGTGTAGAGTTGAAGGTACACCCCCCAAGGCATGGAACCACGGCCTTCCAAGGAGTAGGGAAAATGTGATAGGGATGTCAATAACTATTAACAGTACTCTGGATTTCACCTCCCCTAAATTGACTTCGGCTTCAAATGTGCCTATCACTGATCTCTTACTATCGTCATAGGCCCTGATTACTATACCAGACTTGCAGAGCACCTCCGTGCTGATACCCAGACATGGCAAGACCTTGGAGGGGTAAATATTCAAGGCCAAACCATCGTCGACCATCACACAGGGCATTACCCTATCCATGATTTCTACTTTCAGATACAGAGCCCGATTATGATTCATACCTTCTGGTGGCAAGTCAGGTACTCCAAAACTGATCTTCAGGGCCCAGTTGGCCTTCAGATCGACACTTTTTATCACTACACACACCTCTTCCAGAGACATCATGGGGGTCGCCTCCATTTCCATCAGTTGCTTTACTACTGCCTCACGGTGTCTTTTGGACTCCATGAGAAGGTGCCAGATGTTAGCCCGGGCGGGCGTTCTTTTCAACTGCTCAACTATGGCATCCTCTTGCTCATTCTTTGACCCCTGAGCAATGGTGTCTGTTTCCACATCTGGGTTGTTCCTTCTGGGTGGCACTTGAGGAGCCACATTAACGGGTTGGTAAACCCTCCCACTCCGGGGATGTGCATGACTAGGCCATCTTTTGAGACCATTTTTCCCTGCCTTGTCGCCACCGGTTATATTAGCTTTGGTTCCTCGAACCCAAAGTCTTTATCATCATCCCCTAAATCAATGTCATCCAAGTCAATCGGACCTTCCTTGTTCTGTACCACAGATGTCTGCGCTGCAATTTCCTCTGGCTCTTCCTCCCCTTCTTTAGCTGTAACTGCTTGGACACTCAAATTGGCCTTAATTATCTGAGCAAACACACTGTTGGCCGGTATCCTAGAGTGAACCATGTTAACCTGGCCCCTGAAATTAGGCAAGGGTTTTTCTGAACATTCGGTTTCAATACAGGCTCCATAATTTTCCCCTCAGTGACCAGCCTTTGAATAGCCCTTATCAGACCGGTACATTCATTAGTGCGGTGGCCTGCTGTCACATGGTAGGCGTAGTAATTGTCTTCATCTGCTTCAGAAGGAGGAACATACGGCTTCACACTCTGTAACAAACCAGCCTTCCTGCATTTGGCAAAAATACTGCCTAAGGTGTCGACCCATGGGTTTGTGAGTCTCGGAAGGGGCCCTCGACTGCCCGCTCTGGGCAACTGGTGCAACATCTGCCTCTCGCACCCGATCTGTCACTGCAGTCTGGGCCGGTTTTAAACTAGACCCTGATGGGGTGGTTGTGGAACTACTAGCCTTGTACCCCTGAGTATATCCTCGGCTACCCCAGTAAGTGCTTGAACCCTGTCTGTTCATTTGATCTTCCTCCGCATACCTCTCAATACGCTTTACAAAGTCCACAACATCATTAAAGGAGTGGAACCTCTTCAGCTTCATTTTCTCCTTGTAAGGTGGCAAACTACCATCAACAAGCTTCATAATGAGATATTCTAGTTTAGGAGTCCCCATCCACCAATACTTGCACATCCATCCATCTTTTGTAATATGCCAAGAAGGATTCATTACACCTCAGACAGATCCTCCCAGATGGAATGGGTGTGAATTGGTGTCTTCAAATACCACTTAGCGGCTGCACCCCGTAAGGTGGTTGGAAATAGATTTAGCAAATGGACCTTTTCGATCCCCAAGGTAGACATAATTCTTACGTAGCTATCCAGATGAGCTTCCGGGGGACCTTCCCCAGTGTACAGGGGCAAATATGGCATCTGAAACCCAACTAGGAGCGGCTTTCCCCCCTCTGCCAATAGAGTAGATGGATCCACACACTTAATAGACTGGTAATGCACCATCTCCTTCAGCTTCGATAACAGTGCCTCAAAATCAGAGAATTTCTCCTTAAGGCACCTTTTTGTGGCTGTCTCAATTGAAGCCTCCCTAGCCCTTTCAAAGGCCTTGTCCTCCTCAGAATGGCAATCAATCTCCCGAGGTGGGATAACCACCCTGTTACTGCCAGGGATGTTCCTTCCTGAATTTGGGTCCCCCTGAATGACATTCCCTTCGTTTTCGACTGGGGCTTGGGCTTGCTGACTAGTCTGGCCCACAGCGACAGTTACCGCAGTCTGCACTTGCTCCTTGATGGTAGCCTTGAACTGATCCGAATTCAAAAAAGTAGTCATGAATGCATTCATGTCAAAGAGCGGATTTCTACCATTCCCACCTTGAGCCATTTCTATTCTGCTTGTTTCTTCCAACACAAACTGATTATCAACTGGCAAGGAAGGCAACTGTCCCCCGAACTCTTGCTCTGAATTTGAATCTGAACTGACCCTAACCTCCTCCATGGTGTCTGACTCTTTCTAAACTGACTGAACTGATTGACCAGACCCTGAACCGGCCCATACTAGTCACTTCGAAGTTCGACTCCAAACTACACATTCAGCACAGGGTTAGCGTCACAGATGAATGGACCCTAGACACAACATACTAAATGGCATGTATGGTATGATCGTGGGATGATTGTGACTGGATGATGTTTGGTGAATGAAAATGATAATGAATGTGGTTTCCTTTGTTTCTATTTCAAACGTTCCAAGAATACCTAGAACCATACAAAAAAGAATGCAAGAATCATCACATATGGATTGTTACACGGACGGAGATACGGCGCCTTTGGGGCACCCAATGGATGTTATGAAATGGTCACGCATGTACCGACACATGGACAGAGGTTCGACGCTTTGTAGGTCAAAATGAAATGGCGTGAAATGGTCACGTGGAAGCCGTTCTGCGGATGAATTTTTGATGCTTTTGGGGCATCAAATATGGAATGATGTTACAAATAAATCACGTGTAAGCAAGGACATGGACAGAGGTTCAGCGTTCGTGGAACACCTTGCATGAATTATCAATGTTATGAAATGTTCTTATGTGCAAAAAAATTCGGTACCCGTGGAGTACCTCGAATGAGTTATTAATGTCATGGAACAAAACCGATGTGGATTGTGACGCACAAGCAAGATCTCAGCATCACTGAGACACCAATGATAAGTGGACATGAAATGGGGATGATGTAATGTTATGTTGTCACGTGACTTGCCACACAACGAGGCCTAAGACTTTTGTGATCTTCTAGTGAATGATATGATATAGTGGAATGGTCGAGCGCAAGCCGGCGCATAGGCGGACTACAGGTAATTTTGGGATACTCGATATGGTATGAAATGAAATGGTCGTGATAGGTATTCTCAGAACGTCCCTTATTAGATGGAATGGAATGAAACGGCATGAATGTGTATGTCATGCAAAATGCAAGTGGCTGCAGAAAACATGGTTCGGAATGTCACACAAAATGATGTCGTGCATGTTCTATGAAAATGTTGGCACACGAGATGTATTTGGCATGCGAATAAAATGTCGTGGCTGCACGAAGACGTGGTTAGCACAAATGCCATACATATGTATATGTCAAAAATGGCTGCACATAAATGTGGTTAGAAATGGCACGCGAATGATTATGCGTGTTGATGCTTCGTGAAAAGGTAAAAAGAAAATCACCACAGAACAAACATTAGCACACAAAAAAAAAACATGCTCTCCCTTCCAACCTTATTTCTCCTTTCGATTGGTCTTGCATTCTTCCTAGCTATTGGGTCTCTTTGGCATCAATGGGGGATACCAAAGGTGCACACTCGATTGTTCAATTTTAGATTTATGTTTTGGTAATCCTAGGGGAAGTTACTAAGCCGTTACATGTGGGCCAAAGTCAAAACCAAGGGTCATACAGGTTCCCATAGCGAATATACACTCCTCACCGTAGAACACGATGTAAGGTCATGCAGTGCTATGAGTGGTTTACCTTGTCGGGTGTCTCCAATCCTGGCGGTAGAGGTAGTCCACCTTCTTGGGTAAACCGGGGCTGATCAGTGTATTTGAGGGGTTGAGAAGAAGAAAATGTCATGATATGCAAAGGTATGAATAAATATGGTATTTATAAACCGAAAAATGAATACAAGCGAGGCTATATTTCAGTCATTGCTTAAGTTCCTTAAGTTTTTACGAAAACTTTGTAGAAAAACTTTCATCCCCAGCAGAGTCGCCACTGTGGCGGACGACATGAAAGCGGAACGCGGCGAAGTGAACCAGGGATTTTCGAAAACGGGTTCTCGTGATGCTTTGGGAAAAGATGGGTTTTGTTTATCTTATTTTAGGAAAAAATCGTTTATTTGTTTGGAAATTCTTTTTGTAGAAAGTGTTTTCCCGTTTTATTACTTACAGACCTCGAAACCTAAATTTCAAGATCAATGACAGAGTCACCACCCGGATCAGCTCATCCGGGAAATTCCGGTACAGCTCTCTACCGAGCGCAGACTGCCGCACCTAATGCAGAGATTTAGGGTTCAGGCAACTTACCTATTCAACCTCAAGCTTGTATTCAGTTTATAATTTATATTACCATATTTATTCAAGTTATTATCTTTCTCTACCCGATTAAGTTTATTTTATTAGCCCGTGCTCAAGCGAATGACAGAATTAAATTACAGAAAAGTAAATCATGCATCCAAATTATACAAAAGAATAATAGAGGCCGCTTATACAACCAAATTAAATAAAAATGAAAACTCTCGTCCTCATATTTACAAACGCCTGGAATACATGAGGATCTAAAAATTACAAGCACCTAAATACACGAAATAATCTATTAATTACATCAAAAATAATAAAAGAGAAAATTAATGCTGCAAAACAGAAAGTTAGCACAGTTTATATCACAAGCACAAGTAAGACTCACAGCAGGACAGAATTGGGATTTTTAGGAACGAGGGTATGCATTTAGGTGGTAACCGGGTCGACCAGACTGGTCGGACCGGTTAGACCTGGAAAACGGTTTTGAAACGCCCTGTAGATTTTTTGTGTAGAAAAACAGTTTTAGAAAATTATTTGGCTCGATTTCATGTAAACTTTCGGATTTTAGCAAGTCTGTTATTCCGAAACTTGGGGTTCCGTTCGTACGGGTGTCCTAATTTTTACAAACATCTAGGGTCTGAAAGCGCTAAACACACTAAACACAGTTTGAATCCAAAAATAGCATCGTGCGACGACGTCCATATGGGTCGTTTCGCGATTCTGCCTTTTCTAGGAACTACAACTGCGCAGCTAAAACTAGAGCCGTACTGCTCTGTTTAGAGCCGGGCGGCTCTGTCTGGAGCCCGGCGGCTTTGTTTTAGGCCGTGCGGCTGTAATACTCGGACCCGAAACCGGTTTTCTCGTTTTTCAAAAAATCATTATTTTGCTCGTTTTCGATGTTTCCCGAGGATTTTATAGGGTTCGGGGGTCCGCTGATGCTGGACTACGGATCCGATTCGGATCGAACGACCCCGAAATCAGAAAATAAAATCCGGAAAAAACCGAAAACCGAATATCCGTCCGCACAAATATCCGAAAACTGAAGCTAAATAATGTACGAATATTTTTGGGCCGAAAAACATCACAACAGAATGCATAAAAATGGAAAACGGGTATTTTCGGCTGACCGGGCATTTTCGGGTTTTCACCCTGGAGGAACATAGCCGTGTGGCTCTAGGGTTAGAGCCGGACGGCTCTGTTCTATAGAAATAGAGCCGTACGGCTCTGTTCTTGGAGAATAGAGTCGTACGGCTATATTCGGGTAGCCGGTTTTCCGAAATTTGAGAAAACAGAGAAAAATCACACATAAAATGTAATGAACACAGGTTTAAGGCCTCTCAGAATTTACCTTAATGCTGTTCTAGTGTATCGGATATACAGAAACAGATTGAAAATCGAGAATGTGACTCGAATCCTTGAACGTGCTGAAATCCCGAAAACGAATCCGAATGAATCCAAAACGAAACCAAAAATGTATACAGATGAATGAATGACGATCAGGACGAGTTATAGAATGATTAGGGTATGAGTTTCGGGTTTGAAAATCCAAATTTTCCTTTCTCCCTTTCTCTCTTCTTCTTCCTCACCCCTCTCTTTTCTTCTATAAGTTTTTTTCTTTTCTTTGTTCCTTGGCCGAATGCTTTTTTCTTCCCCCTCTAATTGATTTTTAATTTCTCTTTTTATATCTCATGTAGCCGTAATCATTTCGCAAATTAAATGTGCCATCTTCGATTTTGCGAATTTCAGCCGAATCCGCTCCATTTCAGGCTAGAGTAACTTGCCCAACCCACTAGAGCCGTCCAGCTCTAGTTTGTGCTAAAGCCGGGTGGCTGTAGTTTGGAAACTACAGCCGCGTGGCTCTAGGTAGAGCCAGGGTCAAAAATTGCAAAAAACCGACGTGCACCCTAAAACCCTAAAACTATCCAGGGGACCTTTCTCAGGGTTTTAGATCAAGGATTGTCCGGTTTTTAGAAAGTTCGAGGCGTTTCGGGCAACATTCTGCTCTTTTCCGGGTTCGACTGCTTAACAGAGGTAACAAAGAGTTCTCATCACAAAGGTCGGGAAAACCAGTGCTCACAAAATGCATTCTCCATACCCACTTGATAAAGTTTGAAGTCTTTATAGCAACCAAATGCACATAGCATTCTGATTGCTTCCAATCTTGCTACCGGAGCAAATGTCTCATCATAGTCTATTTTCTTCTTGCTTGTTATACCCTTATGCAACTAATCTGGCCTTATTTTTTACAACATTGTCAAATTCATCAAGTTTGTTCCTGAAAACCCATTTGGTTCCAATCAGTGATTGATTGTTAGGTTTTGGAAGAAGTTTCCAGACATTGTTTCTTTTGAGTTGATCCAATTCCTCTTGTATAGCCATCATCCAGCTTTCTTCAGTTTCAGCTTCTTTGAAGTTCTTTGGTTCAATTTGAGAAACAAATGCCACATTCACAAAATATTCTTTCGGATGGCTCCTTGTCATCACTTTTTGTATGGGATTGTCGATAATATTATCTTTGGAATGATATCTATGATATATGAACTCTTTTGGTAGATCATCATATTGATTTTCATGCATTTGCAGTTCTTGCATATTGTTTTCATCTTGATCACCAGAGTTATCTTCTTTTTACAGAGTGTTTTCATTATTTGCTGTGTTCTCAACCTATGGATTAGGTATCACAAGAGTATCCTCAAATTCTTTATCTGGGAGAGAGTTAGCTTCTTCAAAGACAACATACATGGATTCATCAATGGTGAGAGTTCTTTTATTAAAAACTCTATATGCTTTGTTATGCAATGAATACCCTAAGAAAATACCTTCATCTGACTTAAAATCAAATTTATTGAGATATTCCTTATTGTTGAAAATAAAACACTTGCAAAAAATGGATGGAAATAACCAATATTAGGTATTTTACCATGCCATAACTCATATGGTGTTTTGTTCAGAATGGGTCTTATTAAAGCTTGATTTAAAATATAACATGTTGTATTCATAGCTTCTGCCCAAAAATATTTTAGTAAATTATTTTCATTGAGCATAGTTCTAGTAATTTCTTTTAGAGTCCTGTTTTTCCTTTCAACACCATTTTGTTGTGGAGTTCTAGGAGCTAAGAAATTATATGAGATACCATGCTCAGAGCATAACATTTCAAAAAGATGGCATTCAAATTACTTTCCACGATCACTTCTAATAGCAACAATAGAAGTGTTTTTTAAATTCTGAAACTTTTTACACTAGGTAGAAAATGGTTCAAAAGCCTCATCTTTTTGACTCAAAAATAATGTCCATGTCAAACGTGAGTAATCATCTATAATAACAAATGTATACTTCATACCTCCTAAACTTTTTGGTTAAATTAGACCAAGCAAGTCTAAATGCAATAACTCTAATGGTCTAGAGGTAGAAACAACTCATTTAAGATTAAAAGAGCTTCTAGTTTGCTTTTCTTTTTGACATGCATTACAAATATGAGTTTTATCAAAATTAATTTTTGGTAAACCCTTGACAAAAACTTTCTTGTAAAAGTTTTGAAATTAGATGCATGCTTGCATGATCGAATCTACGATGCCATAACCAACTCTCTTATTCTTGTGAAATTAAGTATTGATCATTAGTAAGAGTACTTGAATTTAAAAGGTAAATATTCCCAACTGTAGGTACTTAAAGTAAAGTCTTACCATTTTTAGCTTCCACAATTTCACATTTCTTTGAATCGAAGAGTACCTTTTTATCTTTGTCACAGAGTTGACTTACGCTTAGAAGATTATATTTTAATCCATCTACTAAAGATACTTCATCAGTACATGGATTGTTCCCAATCTTTCCTTTTCCAATGATTCAACCTTTTAGATTATCTCTGAATATCATTGATCTTCCTTTTATTTGTTTTATGGAAGTAAATTATCTTCCATCTCTAGTCATATATCTAGAACATCTGCTATCAATGTATCACTTTGAATTTTCGAGAGTGTTCTTTAGACATACCTGTAAATCAAACCAAGTAGACTTAGGTACCTAAACAATATTGAGTCCTTTGGGGTTAGAATAAACAATTTTTCCTTTTAGGAATCCATCTAACTTTCCCTTTGTAATTTCTTTTACGAAACTTGCAATCACCAATCACATATCTTATGTGATTACAGTAATGACATGTGTGAGCATGGATTTTCCTGGTCTCAATGATGAAAATCACTCAGTTACCCGTTCGAGAAGATTTCTGTAGATACGCGGTCCAAGGAAAGAAAACCAAATTCAAACGAGCTCAGAACCAAACCTGAAACAGTCCAAAACCATGCAACCCCGAATCAACATCTGTGTGGGTGTTACGACAAGAGTCACGTGGCTATTGTAACAACAGTCATGTGGCTGTTGTTAGAATAGCTGTACGACTATTGACATAAGAGCTGCACAACTTTGATTCGGTAGTCCATGACTTTCTCTTGGAAATAAAAATTTTGGATTTTAATGTGTATAAAAAGGATGGATTGAACGAGGAAATAAGGGGGGAAGACCATTTTCAGACCAGAAAATGGTTTTGGATTAAAGAGAGCTCTCACAAAAGAGTAAAGAAGCAAAGAAGGAAGCCACAAACCAAAGCCACAACCCAAACCCCAAACATAATAAACCAAACATAAGAATAACCTAAACATAAATCAAACTGAAAACCTCAAACTTCCAGAGTTTGTTTCGGGTCTGGGTAGCATCTCGAGTCATTTTAGAGCTTGGTTGAATTCGATTGAAGTTCCAAAGATCGAGTCTGAAATCTCTCTCAAATACTTAAAGCACGTTACAAAGGTAACCTCTGACAGTTCTTAAGGTCCATTTACAGCTTTCTAATTGATTTTTGGTGTGTTTAGACATTTATTTGTTGTTTTTAAGTTTTTTTTTTAAATCCTCCTGATTTTGCACACAAGAACTGCATGGCTGCGACTACAGTCATAGAGCTGTCATTTCATATCCGTATGGCTCTTGTCTTAAAAAACCCAGATTTCTCCATTTGTTGTTCGGTAGCTTCTGCAATACCTAGATCCATAGTTGTACAACTCTCAACCTACAGCTGCACGGCTCTGGCTCTTCGGGTCTGGGATTTTCAGTCCGTTTTCTCGCACATCAAAACTGTTTATGGGTTTTTACTACTTTATAACTTAGATTAAATTCCATGCAAAGTATAAAACCCCTACGAATGAGATTCAAGTTTAATCCCTGGATGAACCGACTCACTTGCCATGTCAAATAATTAACCTGTGAAATTGTTTTCTCAAAAATCAATATAAGGATGTTTCAAAACATTTTACAGGTCTAGTCGGTGAGACTTATTGAGTTTCTTCGGCTATCCCCCCTAAATGCATTACCCCGACTATAAGCGCCGGAATTTTCCAGCCTCAAAAAAAAAAAGGAGGAGCGAGCTGCACAACCTTAATTACAGTCGTACTACTGTAATTACGGTCGTGCAACTATAATTACAAAATTAAAGTCGTACGACTGTAGGTTCGTAGCAGGTAGCTGCAGCCCATACCCAAAGGAAGAGAGGCATGGGCGAAATCAGAGGCATTAATGCCTCTAATTTTCCCTCTTTTTGGCCTATAAATGGCAGAAGAAAAGGAGAAGGGGTTGGATAGAATTTGGATTGAAGAGAGCTCAAAAGTGGCATTGAGAGAAGAGAAGAAAATATTCAAAAGACTTTCTTCTGCTCTTTTCTTTTTAATCCTTGTATTGTGAGGCTAAAGTCAGTAGAAATCATAGGTTAATAATCTGTCACTCAAATATAATTAATCCCAGAACCTAAAATCATCTAAATCCACAACTTGTGGAGATTTTTGGACATTGTTTTGTACCTTAGCATACAAAGGAAAAGGAGCAATTTGGAGCCAATTTGAGGTGTTTCCAGTAGTCAAATCAACAGTAGATCCGCGCCACAAAGGTAATTATACTTAAAACTTGTGTTTTGCTTTATTTCCTGGGTGTTTTAGTTGATTTTCGTGCATAAAACCAAATGTTTAAGTCTGTTGTTTCTGCTTAGGATGAATAGCCATACGGCTGTAATTATAGTCGCACGACTGTAATTATAATTGTGCGACCGTAACAAGCTCTCTATGGCTGTAAATCCTCCCACAACTCAGCATAAAACCTAAAAATAAGTCTTCTGGTTCTGGACGTGATGAATAGTCGTACGACTATAATTACAGTCGCACGACTGTAACTACAGTCGTCCCACTGTTCTCGCTATTTTTTCTATAAATCTTATCCATCGAAATAATTTTAACCTTTTTTGGATCAAAAATGCATTACAGTCGCACGACTGTAATTACAGCCGCACGACTGTAATTACAGCCGCAAGGCTGTAGTTTCTGGTCAGCAGTAGAAAATTTGAAAAATTACAAAAATGCATAAAAATCAGAAAATCATCAAAACTGAATTTATCTCATGCATCCATGACTTAGATTTAATTTTTCAAATTATCGCATTTAGAATAGAACAACGACGAGATCCTAATCTCCCGAAAACCGACCCACATTTGCATGCTAAACGGAAGTAGACCGGAAAAAGAAAATATTTTCAAAAACGTATTTTCTTATGAAACAAAGACACAGAAACATTTCAAAATTGTTTTCCAGGTCTAGTTGGGTGAACTAGTCGAGTTTACCCAACTACCCCCTAAATGCATGTCCTCAAATCGCTCATTTCCCCGTTCTATCTGTTTGAGTCCAACTTGTTGTATATATATGTGCTAATCTTTGTTTTGCAGGGTTTGGTTTATTTATTTTTATTTGTTATTTAAGTTTCAATTCATTAGATACGCGTGTAAAATAGGCGATTGTACCCTGATTCCCAAATTATACAAATGTATCCCCTAGGATAATTTATTTGTGATTCGATTGGGTTGTAATAATTTATTTATTTACTGCTTTTTATTTGTGTGTACGCTGCATGATTAAATAAAAAAAAAACAATCTTAGAAAAATAAAATCCCATCAATGAACATTGGCCAAATTTATTTTGATTAGACATGAAATAAGGGACTTGTCCGGACCTAGATCTCTGGAAAGTGTAGCGGCCATCGTCCGGTTCAGCTACGCTATAATTTTCTCGGTTAAGCTGAGCTAGTTGGCGACTCTTACACTCTCTATCGAGACTTAGGTCTCGATTCTTTTACAAAATAATGAATTTTCCAAAACCAAATTTTCATTGTAAAAAAACCCCGTGAGGGAGGGTTGCCCGATATCGAGGCTCCCTTTCGAGAGAGGAAAACGTCGTCCGCTCACACCGAACCATTCATTATCCTATTCTGTCATGATTAAGTCTTACATGTAATTATTCGTGTGCTAATGTCTATTTTGCAAGATTAAATGAATATCTAAATTTAATTGTTAAATTAGATGAACTCGTGTATTTTAGGCAATTATACCCTGATTCCCTATTTGATTCATGTAAATCCCCTAGGGTAGCTTATTTGATTCGGTCTATATAATTAATTTATTTACTGCTTTCTGTACCTTGTATGAACATTGTATGCTCTAAATAAAATCAGCGTAGTTTCACAAAATGCTATAATTTGGTTGTTAAAGCGTTCATTTTAATTAGATAACAAGTAAATGACTCATCTGTACCTAGATCTCTGGAAGGTATAGCGGCCCTTATTTGGTTTCAACTGTACCTAAATTTCCCAGTTGAGCTAAGCCGGGTGGCGACTCCTATATCTTCTTTGGGATTTCGATCTCAAATCTTTTACGAATATCATTTTCCAAAACGAATTTCATACTATAATTATATAACAAAAACAAACTTAATAAAAATTCCTCGGTTTGCTCCGCCGTGCTTTATATATAAAACGTCATCTGCTCACACACTTTTCTTGTATTGATGTAACTAATAAGTTTTTGAGGTGGGATATTGGTGATAAAAAATATAGTTGACTTGATATGAGTGTTTGGGATTATAACTTTGTTTTTACTTTGACCTATAAGACTTTTGAAAGTATATAGGTCTAGAAGGGTTTTTGTGGACAATCTTCTGTTATGAATAGGAATTTTGTTTGATTTAAAAGATTGTACACTTCTTAGTTTGGAAGGATATATCTTCTTTTTAGCTTTTCGTTCTGTAGAATGAACATGGATGGTTTTCTATTTGAATTTTGGTTTAATGAATTGTTTCTGATTCTTACCATGCTTTTAACATGTAGGTTTGGGAGATTAGGTTTGCATAGTAGAAGTTGAGGAAGAACAGAATACAATTGGTTTTGGGGGATTTTGAGAAGGTATCTCTTCAATACTTACATGATCAATTCATGTTCTATCATTTGGATTTCTTTGGGAGTCCAAAAGCATATTCAGCATATTTTCTCCATTTGCGAATTTGTTAATTGTAGAATCTAGCTTTTCACATTTCTTTTCAAGATGTGATACTTTGCTAATCATTTTAAGATTAGTGTTCTCAAGAAAACTTACTTTGCTTTGTAACTCAAGCTTTTTTTATTCCTTTTTAAAAGCTTGTTTTTATACTCTTTGCACTTAGCAATCATATCTAGCTTAATATCATGCATCTTAAAAATTTCATGAATAAGATCATTATGAGATAAGGCTTGTAGAATTACCTCATCTTCTTCACTTTATGTATGATGTTGTCATGATCTTTATGTGTTATCATCTGCCATGGATCATATTTGAGCTTTTTCTTACTTCTCATCATCATCATCAGAACTTGATTCATCACTGTTACTCTAAGTAGCCACCATTGCTTTCTTATCTTTCTTCTTATATTTGGTTTTCAGCTTTGAAATGGCTCGGTTTGTTGCATTCAAAATATCTATTTTCTTGTTTTGAATCTTTCTTGGCTTTATCAACTTTGTTGTTGTTGTTGAATTGCCTCTTGAATGACTTTTTGTCACTGTTCTTGCTTTTTAGGAATTTTTTGAATTTTTGAACTAACAGGGCTTCCTCGTCATCTTCTTCATCATCACTATCTGATTCACAGATAGATTCTTCAGAGGTTGATCTAGCATCTTTTAGTGCAATGGACCTCTGCTTGTCAGTTTGCTCACAATCAGTAGTGGATTTAAGCTTTATATCATATGTGAGTAATGAACCAATAAATTCATCATATAAGTATGCAGTTAAATCTTTTGATTCTTTTATAGCTGTGAGCTTTGCATCCCATGAAGTTGATATTGTTCTTATTAGTTTTTTAACCAACTCTTCATCTGTGAAACTTTTGCCAAGATTCTTCAATTTGTTCACAATGAGTGTGAACCTTGTGTTGATTTCTGAAACTGACTCTTTAGGTTCCACCTTGAACAACTCATACTCTGTGATGTAAAGATTAAGCTTTCCATCTTTGACTTGCTTAGTTCCTTCATAAGTCGTCTCAAGTTTGTCCCATATTTGCTTAGCTATCGTGCAACCTGAAACATGATTAAATTCATTAATATCTAAAGATATTGTAATAAATTAATAGCTTTAGAATTTAAAGCTTCTTTATTTTAGTCAAGAATCTCATATTCATTTTCTTCTTTTGGAACAGACTTTCTATCAATAATTTTTGTAGGCATACTAGGTCCTTCCTTGATAATTATCCAGACCTGAATATCCGTGGATTGTAAAAATATTTTCATTCTACTTTTCCAAAAACTATAATTTTCTCCATTGAATAAAGGAGGCTTGTTGATGGAACATCCTTTAGACATAAAAACATTTTGACTACTGGAAGTGCTAGCCATTTTATGATCACTCTAAGAATTTTACTCCTTCTGTTTAGAGTCAATCTCTAATACGAATTGACAGTCCCAAATAGGCTAGCTGCAGTACTAGAGGGGGGTGAATAGTATTGTATACAGAACAAGAATTTTTGTAAACTCTTTTTAAAAATTCTTTTTGAAGAGAAACAATTTTCTTTTAATGAACACAAGTTTTACAAAAATTACAGAATTAATAAAACAATAAAACTTATGAAATAAATTCGGTTGACTAGTATAAAAATGTCTTCAAATAATTGCAAAAATATAAATAGCAGTAAATATAAAGAGTATAGGGATAGAGAATTAAAGACACCAAGATTCATACTGGTTAGACCCAACCGGCCAACATCCAGTCCCCAAGCCAACCACTTGAGATTTTCTATTAGTGTTTCTTTTACAGGCAAGAAACAAGCTTGAGTTACTTTTTACGAGTTCAAGTAACAAACTCAATTCTTTTACAGGTTGAGAATCAAACCTCTACCGCTACTTTTTTAGAGCTTAAGTAACAAAACTCTTTCGACGCTTTTTCAAAGCTCAAGTATCAAACTTATCTAGTATTTTTTACAAGCTCAAATACCAAACTTTTACAAACTTTGTTGATCATACTATCAACAAAGAAAACCCCCTTCACACACCTTGTGTGAAAATACAATTTCCTTAAATATGAATATTTGAATGAATTAACAAAGAAGAAGCTTTCTCTCTTAATTTGCTCTTTAAAGGAATTATGAAAGACTTGAATAAAAGTAGCTTGTATGTGTGAATATTGCTAAGTCTCCCACTTGACAAATTTGATCTTTCATGCTTTTATAGGTGTTGGAAACCTCTTCAAGAAAAAGAGTAGCCGTTGGAATCAAGGTCTTGATCTCTTCATGGCCGTTAGTTGTAGGTTATAAGTGAAATATAGTTGTTGCAAAGAAGATATAGTCGTTGGAGCTCTTGAAGCAAAAATATGGCCGTTGGAGTCACCTGATAAGCATTTCATAACCGTTAGAGGTCCTAAAGCAAATTATAGCCATTGGCTGCAGGTCACAAGCAAGATGTGGCAATTGTATCAAGGTCTTGATCATATATTGTTTTTTACTTCTAGCTCTTAAGTAAGATATAACCGTTGGAGAATTTTAGTTTATGTAGTTAATGAAGCTTGCAGCTCTTCTGAACAATGAAGTATGTAGCTCCTGAAGAAGTCTCCACCTTTTGAAGCTAATATATCAGTTGGAATCTCTGAGTTCATGAAGTAAAAGGATGACATTAACCTTCTTATTGTTGTAGCTTCATCTTCTTCATAATCATTTTACTTTCTAATTAATTACAAAATAATTTGTAATAATATTAAAGTAAATACGATTTTCTCTTTTCCTTATATGTCAACTTTTCAATTAGTTGTTATCATTGAAACATGATTCAACAGATTATTACATGTTAGAGCATTTATATTTTTTAAAAATTATATCATTGGGTTTATTAAAGTAAATATTTTTTACAAATTACATTTATGACATTTCCCCCAAAGTCTTATCTCTTCATCTCTTTAAAAAATTTCTCTCTCTCTTATTTAGACTTTTTCTTTCTCCTCTTCTATTATGAATTTTTTTTTCCATGTATCTTTATATCCATTCATTTTTTTTCTTCGAAATGATATATATATATATATATATATATATATATATATATATATATATATATATATATATATATATATTTCTTTTTCATTTGTTTTTTGCACTACTATTAGACACAATATGCAAACACTGCTTTTATATTGTTGTCTCTGTTTTTTGCATATACATCGCTTTTATACTCCGATTGTATATAATATCATTTTTATAGTATACAATCAATATGATATCACTATAAAATTAATATAAAAGCGACATATTTGCACAGAAAAAAAAACAAACAAAAGATGAATAAAAACAAATATATGCAATATTTGAGACTATATATATATATATATATATATATATCACTTTCATAGTATATAATTAGTATAATCACAGTATAAAACAAGTATAAAATCAATATAGAAATGATATATGTGCAATTCAAGTATATAGTCAATATAATTGCAGAATAAAATTAGTATGAAATCAGTATAAAAATGATATATATACAAATGAAGAGAAAATAGGTAACATCAATATAGAAGCAGTATATATATACATATATTTGTTCACCATTAGTGCCAAAAACAAAGTTGAAAAAAAATATATATGGATCTCATTTTGAAATGAAAAAAATTTCTCAAATGAAAAAAATGAATGGATATAGAGATATATGGAAAAAAAATTAGTTTTTAATTATATAATAGGAGAGAGAAAAGTAGAAACAAGAGAGAGAAATTTTGGTGAGACTAAAGATATAATAGGGTTGGAGAGAAAAGGCATTATTGTAATTTATATTTTTTTATGAGATACTTTTAATATTTACTTTTTATGGTGTCAATTGTGTAGTTTTTTATAATATTGATTTTATGTAGATTATTATTATTATTTTTGTTTAAATGTTTATTTTATGAGTGTGGGTATGTGGGGGAGCTGTTCCGGCCTCGCATTGGGCTTAATCTAGGGCTTGATTGTAAGAGTTATACAGAGTTTTGGTGTGACAGCGGGGAAAAAACATAAAACTTTGAGACAAGTCTTCAAATATAACGTCGGTCAGGGACTTCATTTCGCTGTGAAAGTGCCGTCAGCCAGAGTAGAAGAGAGTTGGGAGTGAGAAAAGCAAAGAAAAAGCCACAATGTCTTCTGTTTCGGCTAGGGTTTTCAGGGGTTGCCAAGCCCTTTTAGCTCCGTCTAAGTCTTCCTCTGCTGCTTCAAAATCCACCGCTACTAAAGCTGCTCCAAAGCCGAAACCAGCCAAACCGACTAGGATTTCTGGCATATTGAAGTCATCCCCTGTTTCCCCTGCTCTCAGCGATTTTCTCGGAGCCCCTGAAGCTTCTCGTACTGAAGCTGTCAAGCAGATCTGGGCCTACATCAAGCAGAATAATCTGCAGGTCACCACTTATTCTCCTTCACTCTCTTCTTTTTTCTTTTTTGTCTATTTATTTATCTATATATTTATTGGTTAAGCCTATCTGTGCATAGTGCATTTCTCACTATTCGTTAAGGTTTAAACCCTAGCAGTGCGCCACATTACCGATTAGGGTTTTAGCATATGTTTGATCATTTCTGTACCCTAACTGAGAATTTCAAGTTTTTTTTGTATGGAGTGGCGGAGCTGGAATTCAAACTTTGAGGGAAGTTCCTATTAATTAAAAAAAAAATTTAATATTGAACATGATGCTTATGGATCGCTAATGGTCAGATATTCAGTTAATTTCTCATAATCATCTCATAATAATGATCATAAGTTTTAACTCTTTTGATTATTAAGATATGTAATCATGATCAAGAAGTGTTTTAAAGAGTATTTTTATTTATCTGAGGTGAACTATATTTTCTTTTATGTCGACTACTATAGGATCGTGTAAGTAAATCTCATTTTGGAAATGACCCCATGTTGGTCTGCCACAGTTTGTATATTTACCCTTTACCCTTTTTGTGTTAATTTTATTTTTCTTAGTTTTAATAAACTGTTTTTGTTGTATATTCTTTCATTTTTCCGTCACTCATATTGGTGATTCATTATATTATTACTGATGATAATAAGTTTCCCTAGTTTGTACTTTGTAGCATTTGTGTGGAAACATTATTTTATCATTTTTTGCATTCGGTTAGCAAAATATATAACAAACAATAAGAATATAAAAAAAGCGATCAAAGTTAAAAATAAGCTGGAAACACAATGACTTAAAAATCTTCCATAATTTGGGTTTTTTTTATTAACTATTAGAAAATTTTTTCTTCTTCCTATCTTTTGGGTGTACAATTTTCTTGTTTGTGGCTGTGGAGTAAATAAAAGATTAATGAATTGAAGATATATAACTAACTTTAAATTCCAATTTGATTTTCTTAGTTGTGTGGTTGGTAGGTGAGGCCCTTTAAGTGGAGTTAATCAACATATATCATAATTAATTTTCTGAGTATAAATCATAAGAATGGGCAAGGTAAAATAAAGAAAAAAAAAAGTGTGACTTTTATCTTATGAGAGCTGTGGATAATTAGGGAATGTTATTTTGTCTATTAAGGATCATGTAAAAGTGATCATAAATTCAGACTGTGGCTGAAACTTGATTAGCAAAGGTTGAGTTTGGTTTGATTTTAATGATGTGTTTCAACACCTTAGTTTCTTCTTCTTGCCTCAGTTCAACTTTGCTTATTCCCTTAGGTGGGAGTTCTTTTTGCCAGAAGTGTAACTTAGTTTATTCTATTTGAAGGTACTGCCTGTATTTGATACCTAAATCATAGGGTTGTTACTAATTTAGTTGTGTGTTTCTTTCTAACATCATGTCATCATCATGTTTTAGCTAAACCATAATTCATAGTTGGAATTAGATGTAAAGATGTGTTTAATGGGTTGTCTTGAGCAGAAATATTGTGTTTGGTTTCTTTTTTTGGATGTCTGCACGAGCGAGGCACATGCACACATGATTTATTTATGAGCTTGATTGTGCTTGTTGTGAAGCTGACTGAATATATGTGTGGACTGGGATGGTCCAATTGATGAAACATTGTACTATGATACCACATTTTGTAATGTGTAAATGCTTTTACTTGCAGAATCCTGCCAATAAGAAGGAGATCTTTTGTGATGTGAAGCTCAAGGCCATATTTGATGGGAAAGAAAAAGTTGGATTTCTGGAGATAGGGAAATTGCTATCGAAACACTTTGTGAAGGCCGCTTAATTGCCATTGCTCTAAGCTACTGACCATTAATGGTTTCATTTGCTCGTGTTGATATTCTACTTTTGTTTAAAAGCCACACTCAATGAATTGTTGTGGATTGACAAGCAAGTTGTTGATGTAAAAATTAACTAGGAAGGAGATTGGTATTTAACTTGTCCTCTCGATTTTCTTTTTCTATGATCTTCGCATTACAATGCTTTGTTGCATGTGGCATGATAAAGCTGTGAGCTTGCTTTTGACACCAATCGCATAAGTTAGTAACAAGCAGTGGTGGGGATAAAGAGAGTCATTTTGAAATTGCAGGTGCAGATCTCAAAATGAAGAAATGTTACAAAACCTTGAGAAAAAGAGAAACTCGATTTATTTTGAGATTGCAGGTGCAGATTGACACAAATTTTATTATTTGCTTTTCTTTAGCCTCTAGAGTCTGAAGAGCATAGATTATGCCAAAATAGGATGTCAAGTTAACAATCAACTGATTGCATTTGTCATTTTTATGAAATGAATCTATGATGGGCCCGAGAATGAGATGACAGTTTGCTGGAGCTGCTCAATGTAACATTGTTCGCAGTTTCCAGAAGAATGTAGTTTTTGAAGTATGATAGACAAATAAGAGGCATGTGGATCTGGGTGGGTGAAAACATCTTGACTTTTTGGGTCGTGTAAACTGCCTTCCCTTTGCCGAAAAATTCGTTATGAAGGATTCATGAGAAGGACAAGCTATCAAGCCACTAATTCATAGATTGATCGGGGATTCAAGTTTTGTTCAAATTTTAGCACTTCAACTTTATGAATCAAACTTTGAACCTCTGCAATATCGACGAGAGTTCCCATGATGCTTTAACCTGATCACAATTTGTTCCAACGAACCTAACCACAATAACGTTTTGTACACATGTTTGTCAATGAATCGGTAATTATGCCAGCAATTTACAACTCTGATATCTTGTTTCTGGCATGCCGAACCATTTAATTGAGGAGATGGTTTATCCATTGCTCAACGACAGCTGGAGAACCATACCACGGTCGCAGCTCGTCATCTGAACCAACTGGTGAGTGATAGACTCCATCCAAGCTTATGTTAACTGCACCTTCAAGATGGGCCGATACCTCTGGCACTACACCATCACCCCATACATCTGCTTGTCCACATACCTATAAAAGCAATATTCTAGTTATCATGGACTCCATTCCTGGCTCCCCTAAATAAAAATTACTTAGTTTATGCAGCAAATATTAAGGACTCTATGAACAAATGCAATCGCTTCACCTGCTTATACCCTTGGCCAACAAAGCGGGCCCGAAAACTAGCTGCTATAGAGGTTGAAATGTTTGTGTCATTCAGAAGAACAGCCTCCATAGTAGTTTGGTCGCTACCCACAGGAAGTACAGAATTAACTTCATCATTTGAGTTCCCTGCAAAGCGAGCCCCCTCAATATACCTGCAATACACATAGCTTATCCAGGTGTTCATGAACGATTATGCAGCAAGTCAGCAACTCTTGCATTCCGATAGGTCAGAGAAGAACAAGAAAGGGTAGTATGACGCACTCTTTGGCATTTGATGGGGGTGCTTTGAATCCCATAGGTGGTTCATGTTTACAATATTGTCTCATCTATCTACTGTCAACTTATTTCCTATTGGCATAAATTTCAAATCTAGCAAACTCTTCTCACCTAAACTTTGTCTTCCATTGGTCTGTTTCATGCCATAAGTAGGCTGCAGTTGGCTGCGGTGTTAGACCTTTATATTTTTTCCCCCTCATAAGGCTGTTTAAAAAGAAGTTCAGTACTAGTGCTTCCAATGCCAATTTGCAAGTGTCATTCCACATATTTTGCTTGTTTAACTGGCTAACTGTGATTCCTTCAACCTACTCTATATTCATCAAGATTTATCAAAGAAATAAACTAAAGCCAGAATATCTGCTTCGTCTATATAATATAACATTATCAATGTTTTCCAAATGTAGCAGGCAATCTTGCTTACATTGTAACTAGAGGTAGGGACACCATAATTTTAACTTTTTCAAAGCAGACAATATGTGCAAATCAATAACTTCCGCTTATGATACATCTGTTTTCAAAAAAATTGCCCTACTCTAGCATACCTTTCATTTAGCATGTTGAATGAGTTACTTTGGGCAGCTGCTGTTGCCTGCTCCACTGGTATGGGGCATAATTGTTTGAGGCAACAGATAATCTACAAGTATTTATTTGGGACTTTTGGAGGGTATTAGATACCTAGAATACTGGAAATAGAAGAATTCAAAATTGAAGATAGGGATACAGTTACATGATTAATGGAGATAAAGAAGCCTACGAATGATGCTATTTCAATGCAATTCTTTGTTAATTTGTTAGTATAATAGATAAGGGCTAATGTGGTAACTGCCAGCAACGTGAATAAATAAGATGAATTCGTTGATTACAGAATATAGATACAAGTCTCCTCTCCTCTTTCCCTCTTTTCTTATCTCTCTTGCTTTCTTCCTCTTGTTTCACTGTTCTCAGTCCCTAATCTCATCTCCTTTTACTTGTATTTCTCTGAAGTCCTCTCTGCCTCTTATCTCTTCTTCTATTGCTTCTTTAGGCTTAGTTTCATGACAGAACGTACTATTTTGACACAGGTAAAGAATTTTCTTTCTCTGCAGAAACAAATATTTATTTGCTTCTCTAATGGAGAAAAAGTGAAGGTTCCAGAGCTGGGATGATCCTTCATAAGCTTACCACCTATTCCTTGAGCCTAGACTTCAATGAATTAATAAAATTCCTACTCAAAAAACAGAAATGTCAGAAATTATAATCAACTGAAGGCCAACTTGATCTCTGAAGTCAGAAGGCAAGGCCTGCTCGGTCCTTTAAGGAAATAACAACTCAGTTAAAAATTACTATGTATGTCCATCTTGGCCATTTGAGCAAGAAAAAAATACCAACTCAATGGATGTGTTTTTCTTCAGTCTATGGTTAATTTGACTATGCTTGAGTCGAGTTGATATTTTCCTCTCTTTAGAGAAACAAGGTCAATCCTCCCTTATTGGCCAACTTTATACTCCATCCAAATTTTAATTGCACTGAGATGGTGAACACGTTGAGTTGCAAGTGAACAAAGTTATCGTACAAGTATTGCCATGAAAATGGAATTTTAGCCCCAAAGATTGCCCCACTAAATAAGGCTGTTGCTGTTTCAAAAATGAGAACTTCGATGAAACACCTATATTTCTCCCATTGACCTCTCTTTGGCCTAAAGACAAGCTGATGGACCGAAATCAAAATTGCTAAAGAAAGCTACTGTAAAAAGGTTGACTTAGAGGAGCGAGCCCATGAATGAGGTGCACAGTTAAAAAGATTAGAAAATAATAGAAATGAAAACACGTATCAAATTCAAGACTTCAAGCTTAGCATAATTGAGACAAGTAAGCAGTACTATAAGATTATGAACTAGTTTCTCAATTTAGCTTTTTACCTCCCTGCTATACATACATATTTTAATTGAGGAGTATTAACAGCTTTTGCACAGTGTTCTTCAACATAATAAAGGAGACCTCTGGTTTGATCAATAACCCCTGGCACTCCTTTTGGAGGTGGCCTGAGAAAATCATAAAAGTTGTACTCATTACAAATGAAATTCAGCTAACTCAAGCTGACTAAAACTCAAATCACTATGTCAACTTACTAGCTCTTTATATAACAAGAAATTGAAGCAAAACTAATAAAAAAAATACTAGGGAAGAACATGAACAATGAAATTGAAGACCTACAAGTGGGGAGTACCAAGGGTAAGAAGCAAGGAGATGTCAGACAGCCCAAATTCTTCCATGTACACACGTGCCAGCCACCCGCCTGCTGAGTGACCGATCAAGGACAATGTCCCACCTAAAATAAGATGTTTACAGTAAGATAAAACTGCAGCAAGCAGAAGCATCTCAACACCAAAAAATAAGGCCTTTAATATAGAATTACAATTGACAGAGGGTGTCAATAGCAGGATTAAGGAAAATAAATTATCACTTGTGATTGTGCATTTTATCCTAAATCAGCAAATTGGAAAGATACGGAACTTCTTTGGTTTATGGATCTGAAAAATCAATTAAAGATCGACGAAGCACTAAACAGAATTAAATTTGTTCTCTTAGTGATTAAATTAAGGAAGATTTTTAATGGGAATTAGCAGCTTTATTAATTTCTAGTGTCAAAAAATGTGTTCACACTACATAATCTTCTGTCCTGAGAAAGGGAGAAAGAGACAACAAAAATTAAAATACAACAGCAACAAATGTTAGCCAATTCTTATTAGTACAGATAAAATCAGCTAAATTATAATCAGAAACCTTGGTCTTCACCGTGTCATCAAATGAAACCTAAATGATAAGTGTAAAGATAAAAGAAACCTTGTGACAGCTCCTTCGCCTCCTCGATTGCCTCATCAATTCTCTTCAAATACCTAAAAGTTAATTTACATTCCATTACGGAGACAGAAAAAGCAACAAAAGGGAAAATTTGAAGTACATTTTTCAACACAGTGAAGAGCAACAATTTGAAATTACTAACCAATCAAGAACAGGGCGAGGGCGGAGAGTGCCACGCCAGTAATTGGGATCCAACAAACCGGCAGCATTCCTAAACCAATCAAATCTTGAGACCTTGGCAACAACGGTGGGCACTCCATACTCATTCAGTGTCAACGCAAATTTCTGATAGTCCCCAGTGTTGTTCCCTAAACCCTGGGAAAAAAATCGAAAGTTCTATTTATTTATTGGTAAATAATGTCTATTTATTTCATTGTACCATATGCAGAGCGTGAATAAATGTGGAAAGGAAAGGAGGAAAGGAAGGAAGAGTAACTGGAAGAATGACAGCAGGGCGGACGGAGGAGGAGGAAATGGGGGTAGGAGAGGATGAGCATTGGGTTTTGAAATGAAATGGTGAAAAGATAAGAGCCATACCCATAAAGCTTGAGCTGAACGGTTAATTTTGACAGTTATGGATTGGAGGAAATCGGTGCTGAGAAACAATGGAGGATGAAGTGCATGAGGTGCACACACTCACCACCATTAATCCTCTACTTTCGGATATCAACCTTTTTTTTTTTTCCTTTTAAATTCAACCCCTTATTTTGAATTAAAATTATTGAATATTTCATAAATTAATAATTTTTATTAAATAATAATTTTCTCTAATCTCAAGTTGATAATAATCACGGTTAACCTATAAGATAATAATTTTCAAAAACTATCTTAAGACCAAATTAAACTATAAAATAATAATTCATCAAATATACATAAAAATTCATAATATTAAAATATTTTCTAGATAACTACTACTTTTTAAATTAACTCTTTGTTAAAATATGCATTTTAAGTGAAATATATTTTTTTTCATATAATATATTTTTTTATAATTAACAAGTAATTTTAAGGTATTTAAACATGTAGTAAAATACTATTGTAATCTGACTTTTATCATAATCAACTACATAACATACCTTTTTTTTTTATTTTTTATGTTTACTTTTGATAGTACAAAATGTTAATTAAAACATATTATATAATATAGAATATTTTGAAAATTAATAAATATTAATTTATCAATAACTTAATAACCTTCATAAGATAGCTAAAGATATTATTTTATAATAAGATAGCTAAAGATATTATTTTATAAATATTGTATTGTAATTTGATTACATTATGCTCATAATTAATTGTACATGTTGAAATTGACTATAAATTTTTTTTTCTAAAATAAATGAAATTTTATATATTTCGAAATGCATATTACATTAATATCAATCCATCTATAACAAAACCGGATTAAATAATCTCCTACAATAATCAAAACAACATAAACTCATTATATTACTAACAAAAACAAAACTTGCCACCAGAATAAAAGAAAATACTAAAATAATAAATATAACAAAATTTCATTACAACTTACATTGGTAGATGTGAAAATTAAAATAAGATAAAAGAGAATTTTCTCATTTCATCTTTTTGCATTGAATTAATTTGGCTTGAGAGTTTTTAAATTTAACAGATTGATGCCATGATTAGCATACTTTAAACATTGAATATAGTTTAAAAGAAAAAAGTATGACTCATTCAATATCCCCTTAAAATTGAGTTTTTGAATTTTCTCTATAGTTTTATGGAATATATATTTATATATGTATATAAAAAAAAAAAAAAAAAAAAAAAAAAAAAAAAAAACTATTCCAAAATGTTAAAAATAAATGATGGGCCGTGCTGGGCCTAGTGAAGGTCCTTTGAAGAAGCCCGTCTACACCGGCCACGTTTAATCCAGTTCGAATGTATTTTTCAATTCAATCTTTTTCTGCATTTCTGCAGCTAATTAAGTCATTGCCCATGGCTGCAAGGCTCTCTCTGTTTTCTCTGTTACTAAAGTTACAAACTCCATCCTCCCTTGTAAGCTCTACAAAGTTTCACTTTCATCGAAATCGTTCTTACATTAAGACAGTGAATGCCTGTATTGGTTCTACAAGTCCTAATCTGGTAGCTTTGGAGTATGCTGATCTTAACCTCACTGATAAAATTTCTGAGGTAATCCAATTTCCATTTAATTACTGTCTTATTTCGTTTTCGTTTTCGGTGACTGAAATTACGGGCTAACTTTTTGGTTGCAGGAATTGGGGCATGTTAGAATCAGGCAACATGTGAATCCTTTGAGTTCCTCTTTTTCTGTGAGTAATTTAATGAGAATTTGGTTTATTTGTTCAATTGTGATTTCGTATAGGTTTGGTTGACTGATTAAAGTTTGGTAGATAGGTGCCAGTAGAAGTACCTGATTGGAATTATGTTTTCAGAGACCCTACATTGCCACTGATGGTGGATATTGGAAGTGGTAGGCTTTGTTTATTTCCTTTTCATATAATATAACATATACCATATGCTATCTATTATTGGTTATTTGATACTCAAAATTTGTTTTAAGCTGATAAGGATAATGATCTTTTTGTTGGGATAAAGATTCAAGAGAACTAGAAAAATGATGACAAAGCTAAAGTTATCACTTTCTATAACGTTCTTCTTTTGTTGTGTGAATAATGATTCTTTTTGTAAAAGGTTATCTTTTATGTATAGTGTTCTGTGTTGTTGAAGGGGGGGAATTTATCAGCATGTTGATGCATTGTTATGGATTGCTTTTCGTGTTCTTCTAGGGACAATCTTTGAGACTCAATGGTGATTTGTGTCCCTTAATTCTCTTTTTGACCAAATTCACGATTGATTTTATTGAAAACGTTGCTGCATCTTATAGGAGACAGAGATTACAATAGGGAAGAGTCCTATTTATGAAAAGTAACTAATTAGGATAGTTGAAATAAAAGACTACTAATGCAACTTCCTAATAACAAAAAGAGATTACTGCCTTAATAATTAAAAAAAAACAAAACTGGTAAAAATCACTGCCTAAATAATAGGAGAATTAGAGTTCCATAACACGCATAGTTGGCTTGTTTTCACTAGCTTAAGGACTCAACTTCTTTAGTAGAAATTTTGATGCAGAGGAGGTACTAACTGAGCTTAAAGTTAAAGTCCTAAAGGAGTTTCTTCTTTTCAAAACCTTGCTTCTTCAGTCTGAGGTTTACGCATAAAAATAGGAACCCTGAAGATTTAGATGGAAGAAAAATAAAATCAGATTGGTTCAGGGTCTTGAGATTATGAATAGGAAAGAAAAATAGGCATCATGTCAACCTGCAATAATCTTGGATGAGATTCCTGCTCCACATGACTTGATTCTTGGAATTTGTCTATAGAACTGAGAAAGTATTATTAGTCCACCTTGTTCCTGTCCAATATCATGCCCACCTAATTGTAGACTGAAGATGAGTTGCAGGTTATTAATAAGAGAGGAACGGCTTTTTCTCGAATAATGTGTTGGAGAAAAGGCATTTTTCAAAATGTAATGTTGTACTGTGCAGAATTACTGAATCAGCGCTTTTTACTTTTTCTAAAAATAACTCCAGTTATGCCGCTCTTACTACTAGTAGAGACAATAATGAAGCTTATGCACTTCAAGTATTTATCTTCCTGACAGATGAATAAAATTCTCAGGTAGTGGCAGGTTTTTGATATGGCTTGCAAAAAACAGTCAAGATCCCAAAAATTATTTGGGAATTGAAATACGGCAGAAAGTATGCGAATGGAACTCTTTGGTTACTTCCGATTGACTCCATAAATTTTCTGATTAAATGAATGTGTATTTCCTTGGTTCTCACTAGTCACTTCAACTTCAAACATGACATCTTAGTTTTTCAAATTTTGCCACTTTCTGCATCATGCAGCTTGTCAAGCGTGCTGAGCATTGGGTAAAAGAGCTCGCTTTAAGTAACATGTAAGTTTTTGGAACAAATTTTGTTTTCTCCAGATGAAAGAAAAACCAAAATATCATACTGACTGTTCCAATGATGGTAATTCGATTGCATCACAGACATTTCCTGTTTGCAAATGCTTCAGTGTCATTTAATCAACTTGTTCTCCATTACCCTGGACCCTTAATGTTTGTTTCAATTCTGGTGAGTTCCCTGTTGGCCTGGATTATTCAATCAAATTCAACAGGTAGATTGTTTTAGACTAACATAGCCTGAGACTCTCATAATTATATGCAGTGTCCAGACCCTCATTTCAAGAAAAGGCATCACAAGCGAAGGGTCGTTCAGAAGCCCTTAGTAGATTCTATCATTGATAATTTGGCGCCAGGAGGAAAGGTATGAGTTCCTGATATTCATGATTTAAGAACAGTGGCGAACCTTTCTTTTATTACTTGGTTTTGTAGTTCTTGTAATGGGTGCTTCTTTTCTTATGTCGGGTTATAAATATCTTGTGAATAGCCCAAGATGATGTCCAAACTATGTAGTTCATGTCTGTTGACATGAAAGTCGAAATCGTTCAGGAAGGTAGAATCTGGAAATGATAATGATTGTCTAACGGACTATGTCATGCTAATCAATCTTTCAAACAATTTAGTTGCTACAAAAATGATTTCGTCTAAATTTGATGGCAGTCAATTACAATATTTTTAACGCTGCATAGTGTTTTTGAATAAAATATTTGAAAGCTCATTGGTAAAATAGGAGTGACCTATGTATAAGAAAATATTGTGATCTTACATATGTATTAAACTTCAAATACATGTTTCACATTACTTTTTGTTATGGAGATGGATTTTGAGACAAATTTATAAGTGAAAGATTAGGTATATTATAATTTATAAAAAAGGAACAAAGTATTCAGAAACCTTTGATATTTGCTATTTTTGCACATTGAGCTTTTAATCTTTTATTTAGACACCTTGAACCCTTGGTCATTTATAAAATATAAATTGAGCTCCTGACCTTTTATTTTTACACATTGAGCTCTTAATTATTTATAAACGCACATTTTATCCTTAGAAGTCCTAATTGAGCCCTTTAATCAAGGGCTTAATGTGTAGACCTATAAATGATTTAAGGCTAAATGTGAAAAATTAAAGATTATTTGGTAGCTTAGATTTAACTAATATAACTAATAGGTCTACACATAAGGCTAAAGGTGAAACTTTAGGTCTACACATAAAAATTAGCCTGTATGATAGGAGAAAGGTAGCTTAGATTTACGCATTTGGCCATTTTTGGTCTCTTAGAGCTAAGAGAAATCCCTGGGCTGTACTTCAGCATAGATTTGTATTTAGCATTGTTTTCCTTTTCTAGTCCTTGGTATTCAAATCACTCTTTGAGGTAGATTGAGGATCATCAATACGAGTTTATTATTCCATTTCTTTTTGGCTCCATGTACACATGCAATTCACTACATGGAAAATGGAAAAATATATTGAAGACAAAATGGAGAAAGAAAGGAAGTGAAACTTCCACATTAAAAAGACAAGATTTTGAAACAAACTGGGAGAAAAACCAGTAACTCTAATGCTAAGTCCCTTGTTATTTGGATTTTACACATCTAAACTGTTTATATTTTGTGCATGAGCAGGTTCTTGTACAATCTGATGTAGTTGAGGTAGCAGTTGACATGAGGAATCAATTTGATTCAGAATCACATGTGCTTCAGCACATTGATGAAATTGACCCGAGTATATCGTGTGACAACAATGGATGGCTAATGAATAATCCAATGGGAATAAGAACCGAAAGAGAAATCCATGCGGAACATGAAGGTGCAAAAATTTATAGAAGGTTGTACCAGAAGGGGACATAAGTAACAAGAAAGCTTTTCTCCTGTTGCAAATTGGGATGGGAAAGTTGAGAATTCTGATCAAGCTCATGAAAGTTCACTATGTTTTGGCTCGCATTGACCACTTTCCTACCCTGTTATTAAGTGCTGCTAGGCAAAAGAGAGATCGACGTTATTTAACTCAGCTATGGGTATTTATTCGATTGAGGCCACTTTTTGACTGCTCATTTTGTCGTAGCATCTGTTCTTAAATTTTGTTTATGAATTTGGAAGATAAATCAGATTATGGAATGTATCAGTCCATTTGTTGAAGCAAATTAATGTTAAAGGTTCGTATGCATCCGGAGGCAATTTTAAACTAAAATGATTGGACATAGTCACAGTAGTGAAGTATGGTTCTAATCCCTCAAGTGATTCCCAGAATCTTCTAATTTTTTTAAAAATTGTATTACATGCAGGTTAATAAGGATTGTAGTATATGCGTGTCAAAAATGTCAACCTTGACCTAATACTATTAAAACAAAAACATTATATACTGTATGTGCTGCTTTTGAACAAAAAAAATGTGTTGGTCCATTGCAAAATTTTATAAAACTCAAGAGCCCAAAATGAATTTTGTCTATTATTTAACAAATAAGAAAAAGTCAAAAAAAAAAAAAAAAGGAAAATTTTAGAATATTTTAGTGAAATGGGTTGTTGTTTGCCATATTAGGGTATAATTAAAAAAAAAAAATTCAGAAAGAAGTTTTTCAGCTTTTTGATTTTAAGAATTATAGGAACTCATTCGTGTTGTGTTCTCTTATTTTTGTGATGAATATATTACACTATTAAAAGTATTTATTCCATCCATGCCCACGACAAATATAATCTTGCATGAACTTCAATTTTAGGCCGCTCTTTGAAGAATGGAAAAGGATATATTCCTTTTTATCAGTATTAAAAATAAAACAGAGAGAGAAAAAAAAAGAAATAAAAATCTTTTCCCAAAAAAAAAAAAAAAAACAATTTGTTTAACTGGAATCTATATATACGTTAAAGTCAAAATTTCCAATAATATATGTATTATGTTGCACATTCAATCGGGTTGCTTAGCACCCGCGGTCCCCAACATTACTTGTCCGCCATTGCTCCTACTTTGCTCTAGGGGTGAGCACTATCCGGATTAACCGAATATCAATATCGAACCAAACTGAAAAAAAAATTCGGTTCGGTTGTCGAATTTTTTTTAGTCTGGTTTGGTAACAATTATATATATATTTGGTTATTCGGTTCGGTTCGGTTTTCCGTAAAAAATTCAGTTTAACCGAAACCGAACCGAATTATTTTATATATATATATATATATATATATATATATATTAGGTTTTTAATATTCTAATTTACTTAATTGAATTTTATATTTCATTAAAAAATATAAAATGACTAAATAACAATTAATTACAAAAATAATATATAATGGTTCAATTAATTGCCCTAAAAATCATTTCAAATATTTTTTTTTATTTATTTTTTTGTAAAAATACCAAATTTCGGTAATAACCGAACCGAACCGAGCCGAAGCAAAAAATTTTAGTTCGGTTCGGTTCGGTTTTCATCCTGATTTGGTTTGATTCGGTTTTAATTATTACTGATAACTCGGTTTGGTTAACCAAAAATTCGGTTCGGTTCGGTAACCGAACCGACCGATGCTGACCCCTACTTTGCTCCACCTCATTGAATTAGTGCTGTGAAAATGGAGAAATTCCCGGCATATAATCCTATAATTATAAAAAAAAAATATTTATATTTTTTTTTATTATACCTTAAAAGATAAAGAATCAACCATTTTTACTAATATATTTTTAAGGTGTATTATATTCCAGAAGTATTATAAAATTTTCCGTCAAAATGGGTTATCATATCAGATTGACGCACTCTAGTAATACACATAAAATCAACATTGACACGACTCATATTAAACGGATTGATACGATTAACTCGTTCAACCTGTTTACTTAAAAATATGTTAGTTTATGAATCGATTTAATACGACCAAATCTTATCTATAACACTATATATGCTTAAAATTCGTGAATCATCGATTCAATCAAAAATTTTAACTATTCCTAATTAAATAATTAATCAAAAGATAAAATGATAGACAATAAATATCAATAAAGAACATGCAACCAAGTAATAAAAACTAGTTTAAGTTTTACATTTTACAAAATACTTATATATATATATGTATATATATATATATGTATATATATATATATGTATATATATATATATGTATATATATATATATGTATATATATATATATATATATATAGATATATATATATATATATATCTATATATATATATAAGAATGAATTTATTCTACTTAGCGTAAACGATAACTTTAACCTTTCATATTCATCAAATCACTAATTTGTTAAACAGATTATATCGGTTCACGGGTTGGCTTGTGACATAACCTGTTTATCTTGTGTCATCAATGTATCAACCTTTTTATGACATTAACCCTCTTATAAGCCCAACCATAATTCATTAAATTTTGTGTTCAATGAATCAGGTTAACCTGTCATCCACATCCAATATCCCAATACTTTATCTATCCTCCGTCTATATAGCAGAGTTAACTAATTCCAAATCATCTTAAAATGGAAACTTTCCATTAATATAGTTGAGAGCAATTTGATGGGGAATACAAATTATTTGCTCCTAATCCAATCCTTCAGCACAACGAAAATAATCTTGTAACATTTAGTACAATGAAAAGAATCTTGTTTGTATTACCATTCAGTTTATTATCCACAGCCCACGAGCCTATACATAAATCGATTCTGTTGTCCATATTTTTTTCGTTGGGGAATTTTTGGGGTCTTTGAGTCCAATGGTATGGTAAAAAAATACCTTATCTCGACTCCTAGTATTTTGTTTTATTAATTCGTGTATGCTTCCGCTGATAAAACAATAAACATACAAAACACAATCAAAACACAAACGTAAAATCTTTGTTACCAATGAAAGCAATTTAATTTGGAATACAAATTATCACAAACATATATCCTAATCCGAGGTCACAATGATAATAGGATTAGGCTTACCTCTTGTAGTGTTGATCGTAGCTGATCCTAGTCTACTTCTTTAGCACAACGGAAAGAATCTTGAAACTGGTGGACAATCTAATGACCAACCATTAAAGCATGATCAAGGTGACATTATTGAAATTCTTTCAAGCATCTTCTCCATCTCTTTGTTCTAGTTTTCCATTTTCGACGGTTGACATCGTCCAACAGTTTCATTGGCTCTAGATTCCAATTCCCAGATGCTTCAAGAATTGCAAAAGAATGATTCTTGAAAATACAATATTCTTGAACCAAATCTTTAATTTCTTTGATATATTTATTTATAAGGATAATATTAGCTAGCTATTTATTAGAGCCTATAAATTTTCCTCGCCTTGATTCTTGTACCAAATCCATCCAATTTCGTGTAAGTATCTCCTCCGTCGGAGAAGATTTTAGTTACAATAGAAAAACAATATAAGTATCGTACTAACAAAGTGTCAACTTAAGTTGATGTAATTTTATTTCTAATTTTGAAATTCATGTGTTATTATGTTAGTATGAGCGAAGTTCATATGTCATGAGTGATTTTTACCCTAAAAATTTAATTTGAAATCTAACTTTTGAGAATACGTATAATTATATTTTTGAAGTAAACATAATAAAATTGGTAAAATCAGAATTAATTACAATCGGCGTAAAAAGAGGTGGGTTTATTAAACTGAAGGAATAAAGGGAGCATCCTCAACTCTGAAATGACTGGATCTATCTGATGCTAATATGTTAATCCTCTGAAAGTCCAAGAATCAGTATTGCTGAGGTAAAATACTGGAAATCATCATCCTCATTTAACAATAATCGTTCATAGCAATGATATTGAGATTAGCCATACCATCAACTCATTTATAAAAACCCAATATTTTGTTTATGCCAACCACATTTTCTTCTTCTTTATCTTCTTTTCTACTTCATCAAACATTTTCTTTTCCATTTTTTCTTCTTTGTTTTTATTTTTTCATCTTTTATTTGTTTTTTTCTTCTTTCTTTTCAGTTTTTCGATCTTTTGTTTTTTTTTTTTTATTTCCTTTTTATTTTTTCATTTTTTTTTCTTCTTACTTTTCGTTTTTTCATCTTTTATTCATTTTTTCTTATTTTTCTATTTAAATATACTAACATTGTATTCTTATTAGTTTTGATTTAAACAATGTTTTAGTATTTTCTTTTCAACAATACAGAACAGAAGTTTTTTTTTTTTTTTTCTTGGAAAAGTATCACATTTATATAGTATTACAATTGTAATTAGTTTTTCTTTTCCAATGTAATATTCTGAATATCAATGTTGTGTGTTGTACATAGTACGTTAAACAATTAAATAATGGACCAAATTCATATAGATATTTTTAGTGAAAACCTAACACATCAATAATGAGTATTGAAAAAAGTAAAAAATTTAAACATATGGATTAGATTGTTCCCAACAAGTGATTTATTTTTCTAATTCTCATGTTTCTTACATGTTAATATTTTATTAAAAAAATTTGTATAAATCCGTCCATTATAAAATTATAGAAAATATCCTATTTTCCAACCAATGAGGTGGGTCAGCGTCGTCTCAATTCGCAGAAAGACGGTAAATATAACTACTAAATTAAGACGCAATAACCACGCGTTTAAGCAACGCGTAATTTCAGAGGCGCACTCAAATCAAAAAGCTCTCTGCAACTTATCTGTCGCGCTACTATATAATCATCCCATTCATATATATCCTCCATTTTCTTCTTCATAAATATCACAATTCATTTGTTCGCTAGTCAAATCAGAGCTATTTCTTTTCAATTTCAAATCCAATTTTCGGTAAGAACCCTCTCAATTTTCCTTATCTCACTTGATCATGTAAATTCCCTCGTTATTCCCCTAATTTTTCTTGTGATCTATTGTGTCTTCTTGAATTACGTGTTACGGAGATCGTCTTGTTTCTCCCGATTCTTATATCCTTTGCATGTTGCTTTTTTCAGTTATTATTATTGTTTTTGTTGTTTGTCAATGTTCTTGCTGTTCTTCACTCAATGAATTTTCATTTGGAGCTTCCCCAATTTTATATCTGTGCCCTAAAAGTTTCTAAAAGGTGTTTTATGGACTCCAGCGGCTTTTGTTATGGGTGATCGATCCCTTTATATTTGTTTAGTTTGCTGTTTATCTGAATTATATCTCAAACATTGCAATCATATCATTTGCCGTCGCAATAGAAACAATGTGGTCTCTTTAAAACTAAATTTGGTCAGATTTTATTTAATTGATACACTGGGATTTAATAAGGACATTAGATTACTATTGTTGTTAATAGGGATTGTTCTTCTGTATTTTCTTTGTTCATAACTTTATGTACGCCTCTGTTATCCATATCTATTGGATTATACTAGATGTGGTTTGGTTTCTAAGCATGGAAAGGAAAAGAAAAACCTATATATTATATTCATTCAAGGGCTGTGTTTCAGATTGTATGATGGTTCTTGTAACATTTTTTATTACTCTTTCTTCATTTTGCTTGACAAAAAAAGGAATTTATTGTTATCATTCATAGATAGAAACGTGTTATTTATTTTATTGTATACAGATTACAAAAGACGCCTTCAAAGAAGGATGGAGTTTGTATGTTTGTCATAACTTTAAATTGCATACTGTGTTTCCTTCAATTACGTTACTTCTATTCTGCAATTCATCTTATGCCTGGCCCTTTTTGAGTGTATGCTTTTTGTATTTTCTGAGCTTAGAAATTTTATTCATTATTGGTTGAACAGTTAGAAGGCGTTAAATATAGGATCTAATTTCTTAGTACAACACACAACTTTAGAACTTACAAAGACACCGACTCTAGAATTTTTCTGTTGATTACAAATTTAATGTACAATTGTAAATGGAGTTAAGATGGTATTCACTTTTATAAATTCCATCTATTAAACTTTCGTGGAGCTGGGAATTGTCATATGTGCTGTTTCCTTCCTTAAAAATTTATCTTTTTCTACTACATTGGGAGGGTTGATGGAGAATGTTGTGGGCGTCTAAATGAGAGCCAGAGTATCATCTTTCAGGCTTTTAATTTTCTGCTCCTTTCAAGATTGCAAGTCCCGATTCTACTCGATTGCTGCCTTGAGTAGGACTCCGGTTGAGTAGGACTCCGGCTATCTTTTTCTATTACATTGGGAGGGTTAATGGACTATCGAAGTGTTTTGAATACAATGAAATCCAGAATTTATTGGAAACAAATTTCAACGTTTCCTTGCCCTCTGCGTTTTTCTTGATGCATTTTGTGATATATTTTTTCTTCTCCTCTTTCCGTTATTTATTTTATATCGTTTTTGGTTTTTGTATAGCAATTAAAAACTTGAAGAAACATGGGTGGCGGAAAGGAGAACCATAACGATGATTCTACTGACAAAGGGCTATTCTCAAATCTTGCTGGATTTGCTGCTGGCCACCATGCACATGGATCTTATCCCCAACATGGTTATCCTCCTCAAGGGTATCCTCCCCAGGGTTACCCTCCTGCTGGATATCCTCCTCCTGGAGGTTATCCACCAGCTGGTGGATACCCACCAGCTGGTGGATACCCACCTGCAGGCGGATACCCACCAGCTGGTGGATACCCACCTGCAGGCGGATACCCACCTGCAGGTTATCCTCCCCCTGGAGGATATCCGCCAGCAGGCTATCCTCCTGCTGGTTATCCTGGTTCAGCTTCACATCATTCAGGCATGTGTAATATGGGTTTTGCATTTATTTTCAACTGGCTGTGATTTCTATATGATAGTTATTTGCAAAATAAATTTATTTTAGGGTTGATTGGTCATTATTTTTTTCCACTATCATATTTCAGGGTCTTTTTTTCGGTATGAAAATGGTCGAGAACTTATATCTAAATCTTAAGAATATTTTCTAATGGAACTGATTATGAAACCCCTTATGTTCTTTTGATAATGTGGTGCTTAGTCATAAAAGCAAATGTTCTTGCAGCATAGCCACACGCATTAGATTGTGAAAGTCAACCATCTCATGTAGGAGAGCTTGCAATTTGAACAGTAAATGGAATTTGTCGTACTTTCTTCAAACTCAAAAGTTAAACATGTAACAACCTTCTGCCCCCTGCTTCACAGTTTTGCAAGTTGAGACCCCTTTAAATTTTAACAGAAATAATTTGAACTTTGAAGAAATTGTAATTGTTAAAATGCTTTCCAGATCCTTTCTCAATGTATGCTAGCCTTTGTTGTCTATGATTGTCGCTGACTAAACATAGTTGCAGGGCATGGAGCTGGTATGGGGGCACTCTTAGCTGGGGGCGCTGCTGCTGCGGCTGCTGCTTATGGTGCTCATCAGCTGTCACATGGACACGGACATGGATATGGGTATGGTGGATTTGGCCGTGGCAAGTTCAAGCACGGGAAGTTTAAGCACGGGAAGTTTGGGAAGCATGGAATGTTTGGAAAGCACAAGGGTAAATTCTTCAAGAGGTGGAAGTGATTTCTCTGCCTATTTGACTAGCTCTATCTCTCTTATCATGCACATAGTGCTTTATAACCTTGTCTGAATTGGCTTTTCTTGAATTGTTCCTCCCCTTCTGTCCCCCGACGAATTTGCTTTCACCTCAACTTATTCTCTAGTACTGACATGATTGTATTATATTGCTGCTTTATTATTATTATTATTAATTTTTTGTGTATACATGGATGAGTGAGCGTTTATGTTCACTAAGGTAGTTATGTAGTCACTTCTTATATTTACCGCTCCCTGATCAGCTCTAAAAGGTAACACCATTGGTGTTCTTACTATTGTAGTTGCTTCTCTTTTTTTTTTTTTTTTGGCCGTAAAATTTTTTTTTAAGAATATTGTAGGAATGAAGAAAAACTAGTGATAATTTAAAATTCTTGAATACGATTTTATGAGATTGATAGAAACTAACTCTATGCCGCCTATGCATATCATATATTTCAACTTCCATTTCTCAGTCTTATCGCATATAGTTGGAAAATGAACATGTACAAATGCGTTTTATGTACTAAAAGGAAAGGTGTTGAGGACTGTTATATAATGTGTCACTAGTTCTGAGATTATTGGATTTTTCCCTCGTAGTATCAAAGTCTCTTAGATTTGGAGGTCGTGAGTTCAAATCCTGCCGTCTTTAAATTATTAATTAACATTGTGCATCTATACACTATAAGTATTAAGAACTGCACCAGCCGAACCTATCTTGTCTCACCAATGACCAAAACAACACACCCTTTCTTTGTAGCATATTCATTTGATGTGTCGAGTACGAAGGACATGAGTTCTATATTGCTCACTTTTAAAGGGATTGTTAGGTTGGGATGATTTCTAAGAAAAACTCTCAGTTCAAGGTATTATTTGGTAAAACTGAAAAATAAATGATGAAAACAAAAAGTATAATTATTTAATGTCCCGTGGGATATTAAAAAAGTTCGATCTTATTTAAGGGTTTGCTTGAAATTCAAAACTCATCAATTTTCTTCAAATTTAACTAACTAAACTGACGGGTTTAGAAGAGCGAAAGTCAATCCCTTACATTTCTACTAAAATCATTCATTTCTTTGTATCGATGAATTGGGGGGCCCATTTATAAGAGTACACTGAAAACCTTTAGAATACGTCTGGAACACCACATAATCTGTGTACAAAACCAATAAAATCATGCAACGTAATAAGGCAATAGGGTTTATAAATCAAAGTTTTGGGTTTAGATTTTTATTTTAGGATTTAGAATTTTATATAAATAAATAATTAATTAATTATATGATGTGGTTTTTCTATTAGTTGAAGTGTTATTTCTCATGATTTTAATAGTTTGACATATTTTCTGATCCTGAGTTAAAATTGATGGGTGTAAAAAAAGTTAACGAAGAAAATTAAGAATAGTTTGTACACGTATTTCTTGTGATTGTCAACTCACAAATGTTTGTGTTCTGATTCATAAGAACAGGTCTTTTTCCCTTTGAAGTTGCAACCAACACAAGTTAACACCCAAAAATTATAAATACCAAAACTGTTTTAGTCAATGTTTTTCATTAACTTTTCATAAAGCAACAACTAATATTTAATATGAAGGTGGGTCACTAGCTATGGGAATATTTTAATATTTTTCTTTGGATAATGTCATCAAATTCTAACATGGCTATTCCATTCAACAAGTGTAGGGGCAAATAGAGCCCAACCACTACCTTTTTTTTTTGTCTCATTTCCTACTCAATATTTAACAATGTTTAAATCTGTAGTCAAAATCAAATAGATCGAAGTGATACTTTTATGCAATATCATTTAAAAACACTTATAAAAACACATGCTAAACCCCTTAAATGCTTATGGATTTTACAATTGTTCTCCTATTCGATTTCTTCAATATATTAAATACACAATCTTTCTGTTTTAATAGTATCAACCCCAAACTTGACATATTTATCTCGCGTAAGCTATATAATTTATATCAATTAGTACATGATATAATTTTTGCTGACACATTAGACTAAATCAGAGGTAGAGTTTACATTTGTAGTTATGACATATATGCATAGAAAGTACAATTCAGATCTTTCCAGTGAATTCGAAAATCTTCTATTTTTTACAAAAATTGTATTATCTGCTAGTTAATAGATACTGTAGCCTATGCAAAACAAATATCATAAGTTTGAGACTAATATTATTCAAAACAGGAATATCATATATTCAATATGTTGAAAAAATTAATCAGGATACCAATTATAAAATCTAGAAAAGTTCAAAGAATCCATGATGCATTTTGCAATTTTAAAACCACAAATACTCATAAACTTTAAACTCTTCTATAACTTGTAACAATTTTTGGTCGATGCGATTTTATTTTCGTATTAACCCATTAGTAAAGAACATAATTGCCCCCGATTAGTTACGTTATGCTTTTACGTAATCCATTTTGTATAGTAAAAATAAGATTAAACTATTCTGCCAAGAATGTTAGTGTATTCTCTGTTAGAGATTCCACATTAAATATAAATAAGAATAATAAAGAGTGGTATAAAAGTGGTATAGATTTGGCCTTAATACAAATTAATTGATTTTTTGTTATATGAAATCAACTCCACTTATTTGCTCACTTATGTAGTTAGGTTCAAAACGGTAAAATCTCTAATTCTCAACTTTATTTTTCTTTTTATCAATTCAGTTCAATGCTTGAATTGATCACTTAACTTAATATTTTATACATATTGAACCCTATATATTAATTGGTAAATTGATTTAAGCTTAAAAAAAAAAAAATACAAATAATAAAGACTTATTGCTACAGCTAGGGTTTGTTATTTAGTTTTGATATTGGATAAGGGTTTTTATATCTTAGTAGGTAAGGAAACAATGCAATTCCAACTGCCAACAACATGACATGTGGGTGAGAATGGGAGGAAACGTATGATTTTATTAACCAACACATATTATTGAAATAGGTGGACTTCGATGAAAAGGAGTTTAACGGATTTGCTGCTATCACAATACGTTTTAGATATTTTACAGTAAGTATATATATATATATATAACTACCAAAAGCATAGTTGTGAAAACCGGACCGGACCGTCCGGTCGGACCGGGTTCGACCGGAACTGGAGGTCAGATCGGTCGGTTTCCATCTGGTTTTCACTTTAGTCAACAACCGGTCAATGCTCGATTGGACCGGCCGGTCGAACCGGAAAACCGTGAACTGGACCGATTTTCCGGTTCGACCAGACTTTTTTTTTTAAAAAAAATTATTTAAATATAAAATTTAATTTATTATTTTTAGGTGTTTTTAATTAAAATAAAATATAGTTTGTATTTTTAAATTATTTTAAATAAAATTGATATTTAATTGTAACTATAAAAATTATATTTCATAAATTGAGTTTTTTTAATTACTATATTGTGTTTGAAATGCTTAAACTTAGAGAATTATAATAAAAATATTCAAATTTTCATAAATTATAAATATAAAAATAAAAATATATTAATGTTTTAATATATTTATTAAATCCGGTTCGATTCCGGTTTATTCCGGTTTAATCCAAAATCCATGAATCTATCCTTTCATCGGTTCGATGACCGGTCCGGGTCTGAAAACCATGACCAAAAGTATAAAAATTTTGTTAAAGTTTTAATAACAATTAAAAAAGCTTCTACTTATTGGTGCTATATAATTATGACGATATGTGTTTATAACAAAATTTTATATAACTTCGATACCACTAATATAACATATGAAAGTTTCCTTTCAATTCTTGTTGCTAGATTAATTTTCTGACAAGAAAAATTATTTTACTAAAACTTTTACAGTCAATTCTAACATTTCTTGACTACTAGAGGTGATGATAGCCTATTTTCTCTACAGGGACCAAAACTAATAGATAAAATCGTTTAAAAGAATTTAGAAAGCTGTCATTTGGCCTTGAATTTTGTGTACTTAAGTACAAAACATATAATTTTTCAAACAAACAAGTTTAAAAGTGATATATATGTATATATAAAATTTAATCAAAATTACCGTTTCCAAACAAGTTTGAATTATACATGTCAACTTTTTGGAATAATTTAATCAAAATTACCACATTCAAAGATCAAATTAATATTTGGTTCGGATGGTTTCCGATTCGAGTTTAGGTCTAACAGTCAGGATATAGGTTCGAAGCCAAACCCCCATACCTCTCGTACAAAGGGTATATATAAAAGGGTGTTACTTGGGGTGTCTCCCAAGTAACTTGGTGTGGGCACCAAGCTTGGGCAGTGAGGAGTAAGATAAGTCCTGCTTGTTAGGTACTCATGGGCTTAAGATCGTTTTAGGCTTTATTGTTGTTAGGTTGCTAAAAGAAAGGTTTCCTAATAGGCTTTTGGGCATTTTCTATCCGGCTTTTATGTCCGTATCAGATGTCCCCCCTTTCAAAAGTATTTGGAAGGGGTATTTATGCCTCGCTTTAATGGTCTTAGCCCCTTTTGTTATATTATGCTCTTCCCTCTATAGCTTGGACCGGTGCTTTGATTTTTCACAGCAATTGAGATGTTTACCATCGCTATGTTCCTATTTATTTATTAGTCAACATTGCTCTATTTTTTTGCACTAATTATAAACTTTCTGATTGCTCGTATTGAGAGATCTTTACCGTAAGACCTCCTGAACAAGTTGGTTATTGCTTACTTTCTCGTTTATTGATAACAAAATTCCCATTGTATCTATTTCTAAGTCTAGGCCCAATACTTTAAATAAACATCAGTATCCAATGAAGCTTCGACTACGGGAGATATTTCGCGGTAGAGGCAGATTACTTGGTACCTTTTACGAGGATATGTGTTGCCCTCTCAAGGGGGCTTGTGCCAAAACTACCATTGTCGATAGAATAGGAAAAGACAAAGCTCACAGCTTAGAGGATGTTTCCAGTGTTTTTACCAAGAAATATGATATAACGCTTATGACTTTTGTGAACCACAAACTTGTTGAATTGACTCCTTTGTAATCCCATATGATGTATAATCTTATTATAGAGAGATGTCCCCTCTTTCGGAAGTTATCTAAACAATTATGTGAAGCTGTTTGCACATAACATTAGTGACACAATGTGAGCAGATGATCCTTTCAACGGGCCACGTGGCCTGGCCAGGAGCTTTTTATTTGTAGAAATTAGCATTTTAGCCTAGTTTTGAAAGGCAAAAAGGAAAGGGAAAATAGACGAAATTGAATTCTATTGCACAAAATGATTTAGGAGTTGCCATCCATTTCAACTCTATCGAGAAATTGTGATATAGACAAATCTGAGAAGGAATCCTATACCTTTTAAGCTAGAGATCTAGGTTCGAACAAATTACCTATTTCTGTCTCAAATTCAAAATAACATTTAACAATTCTAATTATCATGTCTTTTATAATTACTTAATCTGCTTTCAATCTTAAATATCAATGCTATATGCTCAAGCAGAATGCTATAAATAAATTTAGAAAATAAAATTATTACCACCAAAAATCGAATAATCGATCCTATGGGATACAATTGTCAAAATGTGATTTTGGGGTAGAATTCACCTAAATACATGACTATCTATATTTACAACTGTAAAAAATACACAAATTGTTGGATATGCCCTAGTCCCGAGGCATTGGTCCTTCTATATGTATTGTACATTTATTGGATTTATGTATTATAAATATTTTGTGTCATTAAATAAAGGCATTAATCTGTTTATTTTATATCTTGTGCTGTATTTTAAATGAAGTATCCAATGGACATATTTATATCTATGTTGACAAGTGTCATGCACTTAGCAGTAAGATCATGGATAGGAAAAACGATATGACCATAAAGAGATCCGTAGTCTCTTCCAGTCATGGGAATGAATGGAACTAGAGACTATCATTAGCCTAGTTGTATGGCGGTGACTTACCGGTCATTGGACATTGGATGTCAACCAAGTTAATAGGTACATGTAAAAAGGGCATGGTACTGGATAGATCCACTAAACCAGAAATGCACATGGTAAAGTATCACAAGTGATTCTCGTGTAGTACTTGTATGGATCCTTTGACCTGACCATATGATGGTGCTGCATGCGAAGTCGCATACTTTGGTGTACGCCTAAAGGGCCTGTAAAAGGGTGCCAAGTATGGGTATGTTTAGGTATGTCACTAAGCATGGCAGTACTATGGATATGCAAAAGGAATATGTCACTCAGTAGTCCATTGAGAAGATATCACCGGCCTCTTAATGGATGTGACTGATAAAAGTGTGGCCACACCCAAACAAGTTGGAACTTATTTATGAGCATCAGTAAATTCGGGATCAAGTAAATGTCCGAACACAAAAGAGGGTGATCAATCCATGCCTCTGTGTTGGACACCGATATCGATGACATAGGATATACAAGTTTAAACTACAGGGTTACGATTATAGTCGGACTGCTATCTCCGTCTTAATTGGGGGCTGCAGTGGCTTGCTAGAGCCCGCCTACAGTCTGTGGGCCATAGGCCCACTACCAACATAAAGACGGGCCCACAGGATCGTACATATAGAATGTCTGAGTTCGAACTAGTCAGATCACCTGTATACTTGGAGTATACTAATTGAAGAGATAAAAATTAATCAATTAAATTAAAGATCAATTGGATTGGTGTGAGCGGACGACGTTTTCGACGGAACGAGGGACTCCTTCTCGAAAGGGGCGCCTCGATCTCCGGCAGGCCCCTCCCTCGCGTGGGGCTTTTATAAATGGAAAATCGGTTTTAGAAAATAAATGGAATTAATTCTTAAAAGAACTGAGACCTAAGTCTCGATGAATATTGTAGAGTCACCACCCGGTTCAGCTCAACCGGGAAATTTATAATGCAGCTGAATCGGACGAACGGCTGCTACACTATCCAGAGATTTAGGTCCGGACAAGTCCCTTATTTCATGTCTAATTAAAATAAAATTGGTCAATGTTCATAGACGGTATCTCATAATTCTACAAGTCAATTTTATTGAAATAAATAGACATACAACGCGCGTACAGGTATTACAAAAATAAGAATAAAGTAATGAATATTTAAGTGGTTTACAACCCAATCGAATAAAAAATAAAAACTCTCGCCTCACTTTTACAAATGCCTAGGATACATGATTTATCTAAAAATATTACAATCGCCTAATATACACGATTAATTCTATTAAATACATTTAAAATAAAAATAAAAATAAAAGCTGCAAAACAAAAGGTTAGCACAATATATAGCACACTACAAATAAGACTCAAATAGGACAGAATTGGGAAATTAGAATTGGGGGCATGCATTTAGGAGATAACCGGGTTGGCTCGGCTAGCCGGCCCGGTTAGACCTGGAAAACATTTTGAAACGTCCCTGTATTTTTGGTTTTGAGGGAAAATCGTTTTGAAAACAATTTTTCCGGTTTACATGCATTTTTACATGTGAGGTGGGTCGGTTTTCGGGAGAACTGGGTCTCCATCGTGGCATTGTTCTAAATGCAATTTTACTAGAAATTGAATCTATGGTCGTTGATGCACACAACAAAATTCATTTAAAATGATTTTTGGGGTTTTCTGAATTTTTATGGATTTTTGGAAATTTTTGGAAATAACAAACGGAAATTCTGATTCTGGAAAATAAGTTACAGTCGTACGACTGTAACTACAGTTGTACGACTATAAATTACAGTCATGCGACTGTAAGCGTTCCAAAGTCAGAATCTCGCTAAAACTTTATTTGAAATAATCTGGGACAAAAATGCGTGGAAATCAAGAACACTCGTACGATTGTATATACAGTCGTATGACTGTTTATCAAATCCAAGAACAGTCGTGCGACTGTTCTTGATTTCTAGAAGCAGAAATGCAGAAATAAGGTGAAAATGCACGAAAATCACATCAAGCACCCAGAAAGTAGGAAAAAGTGAAAGGAAAAGGGAGTGCCTAACTTTTACAAGTTTATCCAAGTCGTTTTGACCCCTGGCGTCGCTCCAATCCACACGAATTTGCACTTTTCCTCTTGAATTGGGGTTGAGAGCTTTGTGTCCAAAAATCCAAAATGCTTGGGATTCTGGTGATTTAAGTCCAAGATTTTGATGTGTTTGTGAGATCAGATTATTACTCTATTGATTTTTAACAAGTTTTTAATACTAGCTTTAAGATTTTAAGAAGAAAAAGAAGAAGAAGAGTGATCTTTTTTTTTTTTGTTGTGTTTCCTTTCCTTTTCTTTTTTTTCTCTCAAAATCTCTCTCTAAACCTTTCTCTCTCACTAGATTTTTTCAGACCAAATCAAATCTTTCCCCCTTTTTTTCTTTTTATCCTCAGCCTTCTCCTTTTCTGCTGGCGCCTCCCGGGCATTTAATGCTCTCCTTTTCTCTTTCTTCTTTCCGCTGCAGGGTATAGGTTTCTGCATCTGCTTTGGTGTACGACTGTAATTTTTACATTACAGTTGCACGATTGTAACCACAATCGCACGACTGTAGATTACAGTCGTGTGATAATTTTTTTTTTTTGGTGTAAAATTCCGACGCTTACAATTGGTCAATATAATTTAATTGACATATATTTATATTTATTGGGTTGAACAAAATGTTGGGATTCGTCAAGGGAAACCGACCGATAAAAGCGGAAATACGCGTCGATTTCCTCAAATCCGGCCCAGGAGCTTAAGATGTGGAAATCAAAACTTAAAGCATAAAAAGAGGGTTTCACAAACTCACCACAAAGTCTCTCTAAGAGACGGATGCAGACTGCAGAAATCAAGTGCAGATTTCCTCCACCGATGCGTACACGAACGGCTCTCGGACCGAAACCCGTGCTAGCGACTCGGATGACAAGAAGAGAGGGAGAGAGGGCTGCTCACTTTGAGATTTATGGCTGTCCCTATTTTCTTTCCAAAAGAAAAATCTATCTTTCCAAAAGATAGCACCAATAATTGATTTAAATAAATTAACTTGTGAATAAATTTCCTGGTGGAAATTTAATACATATATAGGTTTATATGTATTTGTTTCTAGTCAAATCATAAATTAATTTATTGGGTTAATTCCAATTGGCAAATCTATTTAATTTAAATGACATGTATCTTATATAATATGATATTATATAAATACATGCATAGAAATTAAATTAGAATTGATAAGGAATTAAACCTTATTATTAATTAGGATTTATGGAATTATGGCGTTAATTCCATTTATAGAAATAAAGTTAAAACACCCAATAAATAAAAGGCCATGATTTAAAGCTAATGGTAGGATTTTCCTTAAGTGAAAATTTCGGCCATAATGGTTTTAATGGGGCTGAAATTTTCGGCCATGGTGTGGGAATTGTTTCTCTTCTCCTTTGATCCGCCGCTAGCACGGGTTGGACTCGATAGGCATTCGTGTACTTGAGAGTGGAAGGAATCGGTTTCGGTTTCTGCAGCCATCTCTAGAAGAGATATTCCTGGTGAGAATTGATTCTCTTCTAGTTAAATTTTAATGTTTTTTTTAATTTCCACTTCAATTGCTCCTGGGCATGGATTTGAGGAAATCACCGCGTTCTTTCACTTTTATCGGGTGATTTCCGATGAAAAATCCCAACCCAAATAATCTAAAAATAAAAACTAACATACATCTACATATATATATATATATATATATATATATATATATATATATATATATATATATATATATATATATATATATAGATAGATAGATAGATAGATAGATAGATAGATAGATAGATAGATAGATAGATAGATATATATGCACGTAGAACTCAAATAAGAAATAATGGGTAATTAGATAGCTTGGGGGAATGCATTTTGGGGAACACGATAGCTTTCTCCATCTAGATCTGGAAAACATTTTGAAATGCCCTATACTTTGGGTTGGAGAAAATCATTTTCAAAAATATTTTTGAATTTATTAACCTTTACACATGCCAAAGCGGGTCTATTATGCAGGGATTACTTGTAATCCCTTTCATTAGGGTATTCCTATTTTACCAAAATTAAACTAAGTCCAAAGCAATAAACACCCAAAATTAATTTTTGCCCAAAAAATACAATCCTTTTGGAAATGATATTAGTGTCGTACGACTCATCTTCATGAAAAATGACCTGTATGGCTCTAATCAACACAAATTAAGTCGAATTGGGAAATCCAGCAAAAAATAGAGTGAGAGTGAATTTGGGAAAATAACACTGCACGGCTCTATTCTTGGAGAATTGAGTTGTGTGACTTTATTTTATCCCAAAAGAGCCACTCGACTTAACTTATAATGGGCACGAATTTTGAATCGGTTTTGTTCCAGAAGTTTTAGGTGTTTCTCTTTTGATCTTGAGTCTTTTGGAGGCTTATAAAGTTATTAAGTAGCAAACGTTGCAATTTTAACTCTAGATCCACAAGATCAAATTTCACAAAAACGAGAAATACTTGAACTGCACCGATCTGGGACTATGAATAGACCTGTACGGCTTAAAAGGCCCTTAAAATAAGCCGTAGGGCTCAAATATACCCAAAATAAGCCATGTGGCTTAAAGTTCCCTAAAAAACATTTAACTCGACAAAAAAAGAAAAAATTGCCACAGATATGCCCAATATGAGTATGATAGATTTAGGGCCTCTCAGAAATTACCCTTGTCTTGTGTATGCAGGATTTGATTGAGTTTTTCGGGATAGATCCTGGAAGCTTTATCAAATTCTACTAAGTTGAATCAATCTAAAAATGTTTAAGAACCTCAAAATCTCGCCTAAACCCACCTTGGAAGGTGAACGACTTAAGGTGTTTAGGGATTGGAATTGGTGATTTTAAGTTGAAATTAAAGTTTTAGAGTTGAGGGATGGAAAAGCAATTTTAGTAAGCTTAATTCATAAGGTTTTGTAATTTGTCTGTAATGTTCTCTTCATCTCCGTAATGCAAAGAAACTTTCAGTTTTATAAGTTCGTGCAGGTGGAAAATTTGGTCCAATAAGATTTCACTAAAAGATAAGCCGTGCAGCTTAACTTAGTAAAAAAATAAGCCGTGCAGCTTAAGATGACAGCTATGATCCACCATCCACCACTAAAACTCAAGGCCTACATCCACTTGAGATGAGCTGTACAACTTAATTTAGATAAAATTAAGCCATGTGGCTCAAGACTCATTAGGTTTAAAACCATTGGTTCTCGGATGGTTTTTGGGTTCGATTCGAAGCTCTCTAGAATCTGGTTTTCACTTCACGGGCCAGTACCTACAGAAATCTCCATAAAGGATAACTAAATGGGCTTTCATCACCGTGGTTGGAAAAACTTTTAATTTTCTACCATTTTTGGTAATATGCTAGAAAAGAAAGGCAATCTTGTTTTTTACCTAACCCTTATTCATTATGATGCTTTAATGTAAAAGTTCCACATAATGTTTACTCCGTTTCCTTGATGATAGTTGTCTTAGGCTAAGGATCCTTTGAAGCTTGACATATATGCACCTTTATTATCTTTGTGCTATTGATTTGACATGATTCCTATGGAAATATGTTTAACATTTTTTTATGTGATCTTTCTTCAAGATACCTTTCTTTTATGTTATGATCTTTTATCTCTTGGTCAAATCAAGGTTGTTGCCTATTATAAAGGATAATTATGTAGCTGTAATTGTATGGAGACTGATTTTGTAATTGTATAGTTACTAATGTATCAGCTTGTACATTAGCAGTTAGGGCATCACGTTATATGCTATATATAAACTAAATTATTATCAATGAAAGGTTGAGTCTCCTTTCCCAAAGCTCTATATGGTAGGGTTTCAATACCGATCACTAAAAAAAGTTAGAGGCAACAACTATATCGACTAAATTAAATCAAAACAAACTTCAATTCACAACGATGTTGAAAAGTTACAGACTGATTCATCATATTGATGGATCAACAATAGTGCCAGTAGAAAAAATCGATGGAGTTACAAATCTTGAATTCACATTGTGGGATAGATAGGATAATCAAATTATGAGCTAGATGTGTGGCTCAGTAAAAATGAGTCTTATACCCCTGATGGTGCGTGCAACGATTATTAGACAAGTATATGTGAAGTTCATGAATGCTTTTAAGTTAAGATCCCAACTTCAAATCCAGAGCTTGAAAGTGCAATTGCAATCGCTCAAGTGTGAAAAGAACATGTTCATCACCACCTACATCCAAAAAGCTAAAGGATTGGCTGATCAACTTGTAGCCTTTGGACATGTTGTTTCACAAGAACACTTGGTAGATGTAATTCTTCTTGGACTTGGTAAAAAACACTGCTTGCTTGCATGGTGTGTTGAAGCAAAATAGGAAATTTTGTCCCTTGATTAACTCTATGGAATGTTACTTAGTGAAGAATGAGTATTGGCTCTTGAAGCCCAAGCGGATGATGAAGAAGAGGTACAAATAGTCTCACCTACTGCTCATTATGCTGGGTGAACCTCGACTAGTTACACCAACACAGGTGGCGATTCTCAGGGTAGAGGTGGTAGGGGATGCGGAAGAGCATGTAGAAGCAGTCCCACCTTTATCCAGCAGCATTCAGCTCCATTTTAGCAACAATCTGGTATGTCCTATCAAAATCAAACTCAATCAGCAGGTTTAGACTGTTGGGGATTTATTCGCACAAAAACAATACGCAGCGGAAATAAAAGGATTAATCCCCACCAAGGACCCATGTACATTGCATTGAATTGGAAGGAGGGTTAAAGAATTACCTTAATTCTTTGTAGGTTTTGAATCAATTAGGAACCAAAGTAGCTTCCCTCTACGGTTGATCCACACGGAGCAATTCATTCACCGCGTGCTAGCGCCGGGATTGAAGAACGATTTCTTCGAATGGAAAAGCCAAAGTTTTGAAAACCTTGGGTGAAGGAGAAGGGTGAAGTCGGCTGGCTCCATGGAGGCTGCAGAAAAACTGCATCTTATGTGTAGGCTAGGGTTAGAGATTTTAGGTTATAAAACTTCCTTTTATATCCATTAAACTTAATTATAATTATAACTTAATACCCTTATTAGTTATAATTATAAATTAACCCACACAACTTAATATTAATTCTCAATTAATATTAAATCAATTCCATTCTCCATCATACACATATGTATATTGATATTATAATTAATTATATCTCTATATAATTAAATTATAATATGTAGCATACTTTATGCAATATTAATCATATTAATATTTATATATACATATATATATATAAATATATATATCATTATATATATATTTATTCTCTTTCTCATTCATAAATTATTATCCAATAATAATTTATACCCGAAAAGATGAACTTCATTTTGCTCTTTGTGTGTGACCCCATAGGTTCATATTAATTGGCAATAAGGAAATTACCATAATGTCCTTATAGGTCACAAGCGGACTCTAGCAAGCCATTACGACTACCCAATTAACATGATTGGAATGATCCAATACCTATTTATAGAATGTCATATTCCCTTTTGTCTCTTTGATATCATGATTAATCATAAGACATGGTACACTTGTCAATCTTATATAATTAATCATATGCTTTCTCGATCTCAAAGTAAACTGTTTAGACAAATCAATTGATACTCTATCAATTATTTGAGCACGGCCATGCATTTAACAGTCTTACTTATCGAGGGGCCCAGTGATATCGCTCTCTTGATAGAGAGGGACAAAATCCCATATCTGTCACTCACATCCCAAAGCATGAGTCATATTGTACCCAGTCACAGCCTTTATAACTACTCTGTTACAAGCAGCGTTTGACTGCGTCAAAGCACAACATGAGTTCATCCCGGAATCAATGGTGACCTCAGGTCAAAGGAATCAGCTAATGACACTACTATAATCAAGATCAGTTGTGACACATGACCATGAACTTGATCTCATAGTGGGTCTCCAGTAACATGTTCTCTAACATATTACCCGTGAGTATAATCTGTATCTGTATACACTATATTCATCTTATGAATATCCATTATCACTCACACTAGTCTTAGTTTGTTATTATTCCCATAATAACAATCGACTAGGGATATTTAGAATAACACGATTTATTCATGGATACTTATCATAAATGCTAACATACAAACATAAATGATAATATTAATCTACACTAGATTAATCTTAGAAGTCAAATTACATAATCCAATATTGGCCTTAGGGCACAATCTCCAACATAGACGCATTAGGAGTTACTTGTTATAATTGTAGAGGCATAGGGCACTACTTATGTCAATGTCCATCACCAAGAGCTAACCAAGAGAGCAATATTCATCCTTCCTCTAATTTTACAGCCATAAGCACCACAAATCAACCTTGGGTGGTTGACTCTGGGGCAACTCATCATTTAACTTCAAACCTGGAGAACTTGGCTCTTCATTCAGAATATCAACGCATCGAGGAAGTGAAACTCAGAAATGGTAATAATCTTCCAATTACCCATCTTAGTCAATCAAAATTTCGTATAGGTGATTTAATGTTGTCATTTTGTGATATTTTACATGTTCCTAGTTCCAATACAAATTTGCTTTCTGTTTATGTATTGACCAATGCTAATCCAGTGTCTGTTGAATTTTTTACAAAGAAGGTCGTCATTAGGGATTTGGGAACAAGTAGGATCTTATACCAAGGCCAGAGTGATTTTGGTTTATATTCCTTGTGTTTAAATTCAGAAACTAAAAATTTTGCTCCTAGAGTTAATTTAACTTCTTTGGATTTGTGTTATGCTCGTTTAGGCCATTTATATTTGCCTATTCCAATACTTACTCTTTCAAGCAATAAAATTTCTTATTCTCATTGTTCTATGAATTAATTGTGTCATGCTTGCTTAACTAGTAAAATGACAAATTACCTTTCTCAAATTCTGTGTTTCATGCTATTGCACCCCTTGAATTGATATGCTTCGATGTTTGGGGTTCAGCACCCTTTAAATCATTTAATGATTATTTATAATATTTTGTATTCTTTTATCATTACACAAAATATTCATGGTTTTTTTTTTTTTTTTTTTTTGAGAGGAAGTTAGAAATTTTGCCAATTTTTATTCAATTTCGCAAATTGGTAGAAAATTATTTCAAAACCTCAATTAAAATGGTCTAAGCTGATTGGGGTGGGAATTTCAAGCCTTAACCAAATGTTTACTTGAAAATGGGATTACACAGCTTGTTCCTATTCATACACACCTGAACAAAATGGTTGTGTGGAAAGGAAACATCGGCACATTGTTGCAACTGGTTTGGCCTTACTACATCATAGTCACTTACCCATTAAATTCTGGATAATAACTTTTTTATGTGCAATATATAACATAAACCGATTACCCATTCCTACCTTAAACTATGACAATCCCTTTCATAAATTGTTTGGCACACTTCCTGATTAGTCTTTTCTTCGTACCTTCAGTTGTCTGTGCTTTCTATGGCTTTGTCCTTACTCTAAGTGCAAAATATTTGACTCGTAACCTGGTCTATCACAACCGCAGCAAACACTTGGAAATTGATTTCCACTTTGTGCGAGATTTTATCAAACGGGTGCTTTACTAGTTGTGTCTCTATTCTCCCATGATTAAATTGCGAATGAGTTAACTAAAAGTCTTTCTAAGGCTCGTTTTCAGTGGCTTTAAGCAAAATTGACCGTGGTGTTAACCCTGGTTCAATTTGAGGGGGGTGTAAAGGATAATTGTGTAACTGTAAATGTATAGGGATTGATTTTGTAATTATATATTTATTAATGTATCAGCTTGTATATCAACAGTTAGAACATCACGTTATACGCTGAATATAAACCAAATTATTATCAATGGTACCAATAACAGTGGAGGAATGCGTTGATTTCCTCAAATCCATGCCCAGGAGCTAAGGATGTGGAAATCAAAAACCAAAACCAGAAAGAGAAAGATAAGATTCTCACCAGTATATCTCTAAAAAAGATGGTTGCAGAAATCAAAGTCTGACTTCCCCCACCATCACGTACATGAACGGCTTTCGAACTCAACCCGTGTTAGCAGTTAGGAAACTGAAAAAGAGAAGAGAAGAAAGGAGAGGATAAGCTCAAAAGAAGCAAAGTGACTTATCATCCCCTTTTCTTCATCCTTATCCAATATATATAGGCCAAAAAGTCCAAGGGTAAACTTAGTAGCTAAGTTTCCTTATCCTTATCCTTTGGTAAACTTAGTGGCTAAGTTTCCTTATCCTTATCCTTTTAATTCTATGTAGTTTAATCACTTTAAGGCCCAAGTCCATTTAATTTCTTTGCTCTATTTAATATCAAATGTAACTTTAATTTAATATGTATGCTTATATATTATACCATAATATATATTACATACATTTAAATTAAAATTAATTTGACCTATTAATTTAACCGAGAAATTAAATTAGACTGTCATAAAATTAAATACATGTAAACCTATACATGTATATTTCCACCTAGGAAATAATCTCATAAATTATTTCATTAAATTAATTATAAGAAGGCCTATGAAAAAAATTAATTAAATTATTTTGATCAATCCAACCGATCTATATAATATAATTAACGGAAGTCTCTTTCTCCAGCGTATATACTCCAAGTACACACTTAATCCTTTTAGTTAAAGTTTAGACTTTCAATGTATACGATCATGTGGGTCTGTCTTTACATTGGCAGTGGGCTTATAGCCCATAGACTGCAGGCGGACTCTAGCAAGCCACTGTAGCCCCCAATTAAGACGGAGATAGTAGTCCAAATGTAACCGTAACCCTGTAGTTTAAACTTATATATCCCATGTCATTGATATCGGTGTACAACATAGAGGCATGGATTGATCACCCTCTTTTGTGTCTAGACATTTACTTGATACCGAATGAACTGATGCTCACAAACAAGTTTCAACTTGTTTGGTTGTGGCCACACTCTAAGCAGTTGCATTCATCAAGGGGCTGGTGATATTTTCTCAAAGGACCACTGAGTGACATTCCCTTCTGCATATCCATAGCATTGCCATTCTCATTGACATACCCGAACATACCCATACTTGGCACCATTTCAAAGGTCCTTTAAGCGTACACCAAAGTATGCCACTTCACATGTAGCACCATCATATGGTCAGGTCAAAGGATCCATACAAGTACTACACAAGAATCACTTGTGATGCTATACCATGTGGATTTCTCGTTTAGTGGATCTATCCAGTACCATGCCCTTTTGCATGTACCCATTAACCTGGTTGACATCCCATGTTCAATGGCCGGTAAGACACCGCCATTCAACCAGGCCAATGATAGTCTTTAGTTCCATTCATTTCCATGATTGGAACAGACTACGGATGATTTTATGGTCATATTGTTTTCCCTATCCATGGTCTTACTGCCAAGTGCATGATACTTGTCAACATGGATATGGATATGTCCATTGGATACTCTATTTAAAACATAGAACAAGATATATAATAAATAGATTAATGTCTTTATTTAATGACACAAATTGTATAATACATAAAACTCACATCAAAGTACAAATGTATGATACAAAAACAAGGACCAATGCCTCGGGACTAGAGCATATCCAACAATCTCCCACTAGCACTAGTTCCAACTAGGCATGGGCCTAATCCCTATAGATCTAATATGACCCTCGTGCTTGGGCTGAGAGTCTCCTTTCCCAAAAATCTACAACTATGAACATGTAAAGTTAGATGAGTTTTCCTTTAATTTTAGCTTTTATCTTTGATCACTTCCATTATGAATTGATTTTTTCTATAGATCCTTATCATTTGCACTCTTTGTGTATTCATGTTTTCAATTTTGATCGATCAACTTAAAATTTCCTTTTTGGTATTTTGCCTTCTTAGTCGCAGAGACCAAGCATTGTCTGGGCAATTCCATATGATACTAACAATAAACAACTTTTGGTTAAGGAACACTTTGCTCCTTTCAAACTAAATATAATATATTGAATATCCTCCTTTCGGAAGTAACCTTACACATTTTTGTGAATATAATATATTCAATATGTTACATTATTGACAATTTTATACATTGAAGCTTTCCTCATCCACATAATATTTGAGTAGAATTATAGTTAAGTATAATTCAAATAACTATAAAATGTGTAGTTATTTGAATTGTTGTGAACTTTAGACCTTAACTAATATATTTGACCGATATGTAATTTGACTTTTCCTTTTTCCTGCATTGTCTTGTTTCGAGCTGTGCTGTATGCTTTTGTAATTTATTATTCATTTTTTTAATATAAATAAAGTGAAAATAAAAAATAAAATGAATTAATAATTTATTTTGGTTATTTCCGTTCAAAACTGAATCAAACTGAAATTTTCGGATATCTTTAAACTTTGTTTTTGTTTGAGTTTCAAAATATAGGTGATTTCGGTTTGGATTTTTTTTTTTTTTGGTTTTTGGTTAGTAAACTAAATGGACCGATGCTATACCTTACTTTTGGCTAGAATCCACTAAATCAGTTCGTTGAAAATAATATTTGGATACAAGATAAACAATATTTTGACATATGGAACATGAATAAATTAAAAATAAATGGATTTTTCTTCCCAATGATCTCACGAGTCAAAAAAATTAGTGATCTTAACGCTTACGTAGAATTTTCAATGAATATATTTGGTGGATTCTAGAAAAAGGATAACAAAAGAAAAAAGTTACGAGTTTTACGTTACGAATTAAAGTTTTTTTCCTATTTCGTTCAATTTTAAATTTTTGATGATTCTCTCGAACTACACATTGAAAGATTCAATGCATGAACTTTGGCGGAGATAAGTTGGGATTTGCCAACTGAAGCATACCAGACTGTTGCAAATCTCATTGTCGCAGTTTTGATTGGAATCCGATCTACTTTCGATTGTCAATGATTCTGGTAGAATCAAGGCGTCTTTGATGATTGAACTGAGCTCTTTTTGGTTGATGGTTTTGATGGGACTGGTTGCTAGGTTTCATTGTTGTTAGTTCTAGTTTTAAATAGTGGTTTTAGATGTAAATATGGTAGATAGCGGCAAGCAACAATGGATGTAAAGCTGCCAATTGAACAGTGAAGGATTTTATGTGACGGCTGCACATTAGAGTAGATGAGATGAAGAGGTTAGGGTTTAGGAAATAATGAAAAGAAAATTTTATATATGTGTATATATATATATATATATATATAAATTCTAGTAAAAATAAATTTTGGACAAACATGTTTATTGTCACATCATCATATAGATGTGGCGCCAAATCTTATGAGTTGTTATACTGAAAATCCCAGTATTCATTTTGTAACAAAACAAATCATAAGAATGCTATGAGTTCTCTATCCAAAGAGAAAAATGTCTATGACTCATAAGGGTGCTAAATTTATACAAAGAGATTCAAATGTCAGTTAAAATACTCATAAAAAAAAAGTAAAAAATTTAAAATTTATGTCAATAGGAATAACTTTGGTTAAAAAAAAAAAAAAAAGTAAGAGTATTTTTTGCTTGTGGGAATGTTATTGATTGTCATATAATTAATATCATATAATTCAGACTTTTGCTTTTAACCTCTCTTGACTCCTAATTTTAGTTGAGCTTTTGAAGATTCTAATATTGAATCTTTGATCTCGTATACTTTATTAATAATTAGAATTAATTTAGCTAATTAAATCAGTCATTTTCTTGTCTCCTCTTAACATGTTACACTTTAAATAATTTTTGAAGTCAAATGTAAACTTTATAATAAAAAAACCATCATTTTCCTCTAAAAATAATTTATTAATTAAATATTACGTTTGTCCCTCTCATTAATTCAATAGTTTCATTGCATCGGTTTGGTTAACCTATTATATAATTACAAAAATAAATTCTGCCATTTTAATGATTTGCAAACTAATACATGTAATTTAAAAAGTAACAAACTAGAATATATGGTTTTACAATATTGATAAAAATAGTCTATTGTCCAATATACTCTCCTAAAAATTCATTTACCTTTCAAATTTTCACTTCAAATTTTAGATATCGATCGATAAAAATACAATAGACCTTAGTGTCGAAACTTTAAAACATTAAAGAAGCGCTTATAATTTATCAATTAAAAATGCAAAAAAATTTAAAAATAACAAAAAGTTAAAAAATGGTTGAAAGATGTTCAAATCCTAATAAAAAGTTATTAAATGATGTGTATATATTGTTAGGATGCCAAATAGTAAAAAAAGTTGAATGTTACATGGAGATCAAGTTTAAAACCTAAAATTCACACTATTAACTCGATTCCTGTGAAAAACTTAAGTTTTCACTATTTAGCATTTCAATAGTTTACCTCCACTATTTAAAAATATGCCATAAAGGTTTAAACATTTTTCAACCATTTTTCTATTTTTAAAATTATTAATTAAAAAATACATGAACTTCCCAACAATTTTCAAAATTTGTCATCAATTATCAACCATTATGCAATATTTCGGATGAAAATTCAAAAGGTAAAAGGGTTTTTAGGAGAATATATTGAACGATCAGGTCCTACTTTGTAACATTTTAAACCACATGTACCAATTCGTAAATGGCCAAAACTACATAATATATGTATATATGTTATTTATTTATTTTTTTATAAATATATATTCAAATTTAATATATTTTATTTTAACTAGCTTGAATTTTAGATAATTTTTTTTAAAATACCATTTTATTAGATGGAATGAATTGAAAAATTAATTTTCATGAGTTAATCCAAAATTACTTAATCGTTGAACATATAATTTCTTTTAAAAATCGGTTTATTGTGTCTCCTACAAAATTATTAAGGGAAAACTTAAAAAAACTACCCATGTGGTTCCACTCGTTGACAACTCAAGAATTTTTTTTTTTTTTTTTTTTGTCAAAAAGAGAACTTGTGGTTTCAAAACTAACATTTTTTCATTCAAAAATGATGATGTGACGTATATTATTTTTATCCATTAAGCATTCCAATAGTTTATCCATATTATGTAAGAATGGCCTAATACATCAGGATCCCCCTGAACTTGTCTTAGACACCACCAGTGCCCCCTGAACTTTGTGTTTATCCAGTTAGCCCCCTAAACTTTGAAAAAGTGACTCAGTTTGTCCCCTTGTTGTCACGTATCAATCATTTATTGATTGCCTCACGTTTGACTTTTCAAAACGCACGTGTCACAAATGCTGGTTTAGTGAGACTTAGGGGCAAATTGAGTCGGTTTTTCAAAGTTCAGGGGAGTAACTGGACATTTTGTAAGTTCAGGAGGACAGTTGGCTATTTTGGTCAAGTTCATGGGTCCAGATGTATTCGGTTTTTAAGAATTTTACATCAAGATTTGAATATTTTTCATAATTTTTTTGTGAGTTTTTAAAAATTTATAATCATTATTTAATTAAAAAATATTTGCACTTCTCGAAAAATTTCAAAATTTATTGCAAATGTTTACTATATTTTATTAACCAACTCGAAAATTTTCAGTTCAAAATGGATAAAAATGCCCTTTTATATGTCATGATTTAATGCTAGTTATCCTTTTTTTGCTACATTTTGAAACCAAAAGTCTTCTTTTTGACATGAAAAAAAAAAAACCAAAAAAATTTATTTTTGTTGAAGAGTGAAACCATAGGGGTTTTGAAGTTTCCCCAATTATTAATGTAATACCTTCTCTGTTTTTGAAATGATAAATTTTGTTACGGATAATGTTAATAACATATCTTAGTTACAATATTATTTTTATTGAATTATTTTTGAAAATATCTTTGGAATACCAATAACTTAGTTAATTTTTTAATCAATTGGAAAAAACTAATCCATCTGTTCCAAGTTAATAGATTATTTATCATTTTCATGCATTTATATTAGAGATAATTTTTATTTACAAGTTGTTTCGTAAATTTTCTAATATACTCCTGTAATTACTTCCCAAAAAAAAAGTATAGTTATACGACTCAACTACAGTCGTGCGATTGTAATCAAACTACAGTCGTACGACTGTGGATCGTGGTAGGTAAGCCAACTCATACCCTAAAAGCTGAAAAAAGGGAAAGAAAAGAGGGGGGAGGCCGGACAGAAGACGAAAGAGGGAAGAAAAAAAAGAAAAAAGAAAAAGAGAAAAAAGAGGGAGGAGAAGAGAAACTAGAGAGAAAGAAAGAACTCATTATCAAAAACCCTTGCATTTGGAGATCTTTCGACCCAAAATCCCTAACCTTAACTTAAGGAGAAAAGTACAGATTTCAGTGGATTGGAGCGACGCCAGGGGTCAATCATACGGTGGATGCACGCCAAAGAGGTAAACACTCCTTTCCCCCTCTCTTTTATAATCTTTCTGGGTGATTGATGTGTTTTTGTGTCATTTCTATCCATTTTCTGCGTTTTCCATTTCTGGAGATCAAGAACAGTCGTGCGACTGTTCTTGAGTTTGATGAACAGTCGTACAGTCGTACGAGTGTTCTTGATTTCCAGGCATTTTCTTTCCAGTTTGCTTCAAATAAAATTTTGGCGGGATTCTGACCTTGGGTCGCTTACAGTCGTACGACTGTAGTTACAGTCGCACGACTGTAACGTGTTTCCAGGATCAGAATTTCCGTTTTTAATCCCCAAAAAATTCCCAAAAAACCCATAAAAATTTAGAAAATCCGAAAATCATCAAAATGAATTTTGTTGTGTACATTCACGACCCTAGATTCAATTTTCAGTAAAATTACATTTAGAACAATGCCACGACGGAGACCCGATTCTCCCGAAAACCGACCCACCTCACATGGTAAAAAAAATGCATGTAAACCGGAAAAATTGTTTTCAAAATGATTTTCCCATAAAACCAAAATACAAGGACGTTTCAAAATGTTTTCCAGGTCTAATCGGACCGGCTAGCCGAGCCAACCCGGTTATCCCCTAAATGCATGGCCTCAATTCTTGATTTCCCATTCTGTCATGTTTGAGTCCAACTTGTGGTGTGCCGTAAAATTATGCTAACCTTTGTTTTGCAGCTTTTATTTTTATTTTTATTTTAAATGTATTTAATAGAATTACTCGTGTATCCTAGGTGATTGTAATTTCTAGATAAATCATGTATTCTATGCGCTTGTAAAAGTGAGGCTGAGAGTTTTTATTTTTTATTTGATCGGGTTGTAATAATTTACTCATACACTATTTTACTTATACCTGTATGCGCGTTGTATGTCTATTTATTTCAACAAAATTGACTTTTAGAATTTGAAATATCATCTATGAATATTGACCAATATTTATTTTAATTAGACACGAAATAAGGGACTTGTCCGGACTCAAATCTCTGGATAGTGTAGCAGTTGTTTGTCCGGTTCAGCTGCATTATAAATTTCCCGGTTGAGCTCAGCCGGGTGGCGAGTCTACAATATTTATTGAGACTTAGGTCTCGGTTCTTTTAAGATAATTAATTCCATTTATTTTTCAAAATCGATTTTCTATTCTAAAAACCCCCACGCGAGGGAGGGGCCCGCCCGAGATCGAGGCGCCCCTTCCGAAAGAGAGTCTCACGTTCCGTCGAAAACGTCGTCCCCTCACAGTGGCGACTCTGCTGGGGATTTCTTCAAAAAGTTTTCTTAAAAACTTAAAAGAATTTGACAAGCCCTGAAAAGTGTCTAATTAAAATAAGGTGAATGATTCTTGATTGGTATTTCATTTTGCATTTTAGTCAGACATGCTTACATTAGGTTAAATATCCCGCTTTAGCCCGGTGGATTGTTGAAATGTCGCCTTTGTTCCTCATGGTCTTAGGAGCACGGATACGAAACACCACCCATAGCCTCATACGAACCCCTTCGTTCGGACCCTTGAGTGGGGAGAAGTGAGGAGTATATTTTGCTATGGGAACCTTGATTTTAACCCGACTTGGACCGAACTCATATAGGCAGCCCTAGTTGGATTCCTTTAGGATACCGAAATAAATCGTGTCTAAATAATATAAATCGCGCCTTTATCACCCCCGGTTGGTGATCGAAGTGAACCCCGTCTAGGACTCGGTTAGAGTTTTTGAGACCGACCACGCTTGGAGAAATAAGGTTGGAAGAATTCGCTTCATGTGCTACGTGTTACATGCTTCTCGACATTTCACGAAATACCATAATCACCATTTTTCATACACATTTTACATTCATAAAACATTTTGTGTGATACTAACCCACATTTTTTATGCAGCCATTTGCATTTTATTTTTGTGTGAAAACATTAAATCATACGCTTTCTATTCATACTAACCATTTCTTTTTCAGCCATAACATTAAATTTGTGTGATTAGCGTTTTTCACATCGCATACATGCATTATGTGTGTCACGCATCCTAACCACGTTTTTGTGTAGCCATTTGCATTTTGTGTGTCATAAGCATTCACAACATATCACCTAAATTAAATTAGGGGCATTCCAAGGATGCCCTGTTGGGATTCGTCATTGGAAAAATAACATGGCGCAGCGGAAAATACACCGTTTAAAATTTCCTAGAATCCACCTATCATGTCCAATTACCATTGATTAGAATAAAACAATTTGAATCAAGAGAGATTAACTCACCGGATTCGTCTCTTCTAGAGACTACTGCAGAATCGTTTCTTGAAACTGCGATTTCCAAAGTCCGGTGCACGACCAACTATTGAGCGGGAACCGGTGCTAGCCGAAGACGTGAAGGAATAGAGGTTTAATGCTGGGATTTTCGGCTATTTTGGGGCTGCTATTGGTGGCTGAAATTTCCAGCAATTAATTAGAGTTGAATTAGGTTTTTCTTCCTTAAGTGTGCCCATATATAGACACCTTGTCTAATTGGGTTTTAATTAGGTTAATTAAACCCAAGCCCACTAGGATTATAATTACATAAATAAACTTTAATTAAAAAGTATATACTATGTAATTTAATTCCATTTGGCTAAATTTAATTACCCCTAAATAAAATTAAATCACACTTAAGTTAATACAATACATGTATTTAATTTTCCTACTTAGGAAAATTATTTAATTAATTATTTACTTTATGTAATTCAATTAATTGATAAATTAATTAATTACATTATGTAAACTTATTAATTAAATTAAATTCAACCCAATGTCAATTAATTACCTTGACACCGAATGTCAACTAATTAATTAACGCATTCCTTCCAATGTACATTACATGTACAATTTCTATAAGTTCCAGCTCAGTTGATCTATGTGCACGATCCTATGGGTCTGTCTTTATGTTGGCAGTAGGCCTAAGGCTCACAGACTGTAAGTGGGTTCTAGCAAACCATTACAGCCCCCAATCAAGACAGAGATGCAGCAGTCTTTAGAAGACACTCACCCGGTAGTACTCTCATAGTGTCCTTTACCTAACGATATTGATATGAATAAACAAGAGGCATGGTGTCTGTCATCCTCTTCTGTTGTTTATTATATTTTTTTGATCTTGAGTTGACTGATTAATCAAATAAGCAACCAACTTATTTGGGTATGGCCATACACTTATCAGTCCCACTCATCAAGTGGCCAATGATATCATCTCGGTGTTACCCGAGTGGCAATTCCATCACTTCATCATCAATATCAATATGTTCACCGGTCCACCCAATCATACCATTATTTAGCATCGTTTTACAGATCTGTTAGGCGTATGTCAAAGTGAACCAGATTCCATATCGATATTATAATGAAATCTGGTCTAAGGACAAAAGAGACCTACTCAAGAAAGACCTATGACATGACAACCATGTGGCTTTCTTGTACGGATCGATCTAGTCCCATGTCAACGACATGTACCTATATTCATGACTGACTATACAAGTACTATGGCTAGTTAAGAACTACCATACAGTCATCGAATATACAAGTCTGTGGTTCGATTCGTTCCCACGATTAGAACAGACCTGGGATAGGTTTTATGATTATCAATCAATGGATACTCTACTCATATTATAGCACAAGATATAAATGAAATAAATTAATTGCCTTTATTAATGTGACACAAATAATGTATTCATACAATGAGTCTTAATGTATAATACAAAATACAAGAATCCAATGCCTTAAGAACTAGGGCATACCAACACGCCCACCACGATCATATCATTCCATCATATATCGGGTATTCCAAAATACCAGTGTTCCGCCAATGCATTGGATTACATTCAGCCATTCCACCAAATCATTTCATTCAATAGAGACCACAATGGTCCTAGGTGTATTTCTGTGTGACAATCCACGCAATGCATTTCATGCCATCATATGCATTCATCACAAACTTCATATGACGTGATCCACATCGGGTTACTTCATGACATTACTACATTATTCAAGGCGCTCCCCGAGTACTGGGTTAGTACGCATGTAGGGGCATTTCATAACATCCCAAATCATGAAAGGTGCTCCCCGAACGCTGAACTTTTGTTTGTGTCTCCTATGGCACATGACTCTCTTACAACATCATTTCATATCATATGCTCAAAAGCATCAGAACTCTGTCCAAGGGGCGGTCCCATGTGACCATTTCATATCATCTCATAGATGTACAAAGCATCGAACATTGTCCGTGTGTTGGTACACACGCGACCATTTCACAAAATCCATTAGGTGCCCCAAAAGCACCGAACTTTTATCCATGTGGCGGTCCACACGTAACATTTTTCGCATAGCATTGGGTGTTCTTAGGATGTCCAAAGTCAAAAGAATAAAAACAAAGAGATCATCCTCATTATCTCACGATGTACATCTCATTCATCCATCAAACATTCAAGCACTCCACAACGTTCAAGCATTCCATAAGCACCAAGGACTTTACAGCATGCATTGAGTCATTTAAGTGTTCCAAAAGCGCTAGAAACTTCATGAAGCCCCTTAGGTCTTCCATAATCATTAGAAATCCTATCCTTATGTCCCGCGCACATAAGCTCCAAAATATCTTCCCGTGCAAGACAAGCTCTGCATATTTCCTCCCCGAGTAAGACAAGCTCTACACGTATCGTTCCAAATATCTTCCCGTGCAAGACAAGCTCTGCACACTTCCTCCCCATGTAAGACAAGCTCTACACGTATCGCTCCAAATCTTTTCCCGTGCAAGACAAGCTCTGCACGTACCGCATCAAACTCTACCCATCCTCCCCGTGTAAGACAAGCTCTACACTTATCGTTCCAAATATCTTCCCGTGTAAGACAAGCTCTGCACACTTCCTCCCAGTGTAAGACAAGCTCTACACGTATTACTCCAAATCTTTTCCTGTGCAAGACAAGCTCTGCATGTACCACATCAAACTCTACCCATCCTCCCCATGTAAGACAAGCTCTACACGTATCATTCCAAATATCTTCCAGTGCAAGATAAGCTCTGCACACTTCCTCCCCATATAAGACAAGCTCTACACATATCGCTCCAAATCTTTTCCGGTCCAAGACAAGCTCTGCACGTACCGCATCAAACTCTACCCTTCCTTCCTGTGTAAGACAAGCTCTACACGTATCGTTCCAAATATCTTCCCGTGCAAGACAAGCTCTGCACACTTCCTCCCCGTGTAAGACAAGCTCTACACGTATCGTTCCAAAATATCTTCCAGTGTAAGACAAGCTCTGTACACTTCCTCCCCGTGTAAGACAAGCTCTACACGTATCGCTCCAAATCTTTTCCTGTGCAAGACAAGCTCTGCACAAACCGCATCAAACTCTACACATCCTCCCCGTGAAAGACAAGCTCTACACGTACCGCTCCAAAATATCTTCCAGTGCAAGACAAGCTCTGCACACTTCCTCCCCGTGTAAGACAAGCTCTGCACACTTCCTCCCCATGTAAGACAAGCTCTACACATATCGCTCCACATCTTTTCCCGTGCAAGACAAGCTCTGCATGTACCGTATCAAACTCTACCCTTCCTCCCCGTGTAAGACAAGCTCTACACGTATCGTTCCAAATATCTTCCCGTGCAAGACAAGCTCTGCACACTTCCTCCCCATGTAAGACAAGCTCTACATGTATCGTTCCAAAATATCTTCCCGTGCAAGACAAGCTCTGCACACTTCCTCCCCATGTAAGACAAGCTCTGCAAATCTTTTCCCGTGCAAGACAAGCTCTGCACGTACCATATCAAACTCTACACATCCTCCTCCTGCAAGACAAGCTCTACACGTACTGCTCCAAAATATCTTCCTGTACAAGACAAGCTCTGCACACTTCCGCCCCGTGTAAGATAAGCTCTACACGTATCACTCCAAATCTTTTCCCGTGCAAGACAAGCTCTGCAAGTGCCGCATCAAACTCTACCCTTCCTCCCCGTGTAAGACAAGCTCTACACTTATCGTTCCAAATATCTTCGCGTGCAAGACAATCTCTGCACACTTCCTCCCCGTGTAAGACAATCTCTACACATATCGTTCTAAAATATCTTCCCCTGCAAGACAAGCTCTGCACACTTCCTCCCCGTGTAAGACAAACTCTACACGTATCGCTCCAAATCTTTTCCCGTGCAAGACAAGCTCTGCACGTACCACATCAAACTCTACACATCCTCCCCGTGTAAGACAAGCTCTACACGTACCGCTCCAAAATATCTTCCTGTGCAATACAAGCTCTGCACACTTCCTCCCCGTGTAAGACAAGCTCTACACGTACCGTTCCAAAATATCTTCCCGTGCAAGACAAGCTCTGCATATTTCCTCCTCGTGTAAGACATGCTCTACACGTATCGTTCCAAAATATCTTCCCGTGTAAGACAAGCTCTGCACACTTCCTCCCCGTGTAAGACAAGCTCTACATGTATCGCTCCAAATCTTTTCCCATGCAAGACAAGCTCTGCACGTACTGTATCAAACTCTACACTTCTTCCCCGTGTAAGACAAGCTATACACGTATCGCATCAAATCTCTTCCCGTGCAAGACAAGCTCTGCACGTACCGCATCAAACTCGACACTTCCTCCCCGTGTAAGATCTGCTCTACATGTACCGCTTCAAATATTAACTCTCCTCCCGTGTAAGATACGCTCTACATGTAAGTGCTCCGCAAGTATCACCTTGCTTCGATCCGTGGACACCCTGCGTGTCATTTTATCCATGTGGTGTATATTTATACGCCACGCTCTCCCTCAGCATATAGTTTCATCAACAACATTCATTGCATTTTGCACGTTTCCATTCTTGGCTTTGTGAGCACTTGACTAGCTTAGAGTTGCATAACATGACATGGCATCACATGACATCATCCTTCATACATGCATGCATCACATCATGCACTCATACCTACATCATTCCTTGACTTGGTATCCTCTGTGCGCATGCCCCAGTCAATGCTAACAAATGTTCTTATCAGGGGAGAAAGGGAAGGAGTCTCGAGAATGGCTGGCCCAATGAACTTCAACACCATAACAGATGTCGTGGATGATTATGTTGCTTCATCACGATTTCGAAAGATGGTTAGGGAAGAGGCAGCGGCAATTTTGAAGGAAATGTTAGGAGGTGATCTTGATAAGGTGGAAAAGCTGACGACAAGGTGCTCTGAATTGGAGGCACGTATCGCACGACTGTTCTTGATCTCCAAAAATAGAAACGCAGAAAAACGGATAAAAAATGGCATGAAACCACACCAATCACCCAGAAAGCTTGTAAAAGAGAGGGGAAAAGAGTGTTTACCTCTTTGGCGTGCATCCACCGTAGGATTGACCCCTGGCGTCGAACCAATCCACTGAAATCCGCACTTTTCTCCTTGAGTTAGGGTTAGGGATTTGGGTCCAGAGATTTCCAAATGCAAGGGTTTCTGATTATGAGTTCTTTCTTCTTCTTCTTTCTCTTCTCTCTCTTTTTCTTTTCTTTCCCTTTTCTCCTCTCTTTTTTTTTTCATCTGCAGCCCTTTTTTTTCCCTTTTGTCTCTGCTTTTAGGGTATGGGTTAGCTCACCTACCATGATCTACAGTCGTACGACTGTAGTACGACTGTAGTTTAATTACAGTCGTATGACTTTCTTCTTCTTTTTTTTTGGGAAAAGTAAAAGTCCAGCGCTTACAGCTGCCCCCTCGCGCGATCAAATTCACCACCCAATCTTAGTCTGGGATAGTTTATGTGAATTTGAGAAACGCGATTCAAAGTGCCGTAGACACAGAAAAGAACCCGTCGTTGAAATAAGCCGATATTGGGTTTAGGTTACCCGAGGCAAAGCTGGGGAAGAATAAGCCGATATTGGATCTAGGTTACCTAAGGCAAAGCTGAGGAAGAAATAAGCTGATATCGGGTCTAGGTTACCCGAGGCAAAGGAAGATGGAACGTGGGATTTGAATTGGTTTCAAAGATCTAGGATCTTGCTTGAATCGATCTTCAAGAATCCAAAATTTGGCTTGGCCGATTTTCAAGGATTGGCAATCATGCTTGAAGAAGTTTAAGGATTCGAAATCTAGCTTGGATGAAATGAGGGGTTTGATGTAGAACTAAGCCGATACCAGGTCTAGATTACCCGAGGCAAATCTGCAGAAATTTTGAGGATTTAAAATCTTGCTGGAATTAGATTGACTCGAAATAATGAAATAAGTGGTTCAAGGATTTGCAACCATGCTTGAACGTAATGGAGTTCAAGGGTTCAAAATCTGGCTTGAACGAAGAAAAGGGGTTCAAGGATTTGCAACCATGCTTGAACGTACTTGTAACATCCCAAAAATTCAATAAGTATAAATATTTGGTAAAAGTATATCCCAGTACAATTATGAGAGATATTATACTTTAATGATTAGTTTGGACTGATTTTAACGGTGAAATATATATATATTTGAGAATATATATTTATGAGGTGAAATATTGAGAAATCACTTATACGGTCACTATTCGTGCGAATTACTATTCACAAATACGGTATACCACTATTCACCTATTTTCAAAAATCACCCTAAACATCATATATTCCTCCAAATGCATTTCTAGTAATTTTCATATTTTCTTCACATATAAATCTCACTTAAACAAATTTTACAACAAATAATAGAATTAATTTAACTTCAAATATTTCAATAATTCATATAAAATAATATGCTCAAAAACATCAAAAACTCCAAGAATTAATATTACTCCAAATAATTCATAGATCAATATAAAAATATTAAACTAACAGAGACTCGCCGGAAAATATTCCGGTCACCAGAGAAATATCCATAATTTGAACGGAGAATACCACTAGATTTACAGCATGCTAGGAGTCCAAAAATACTAATTTTATTCACATATCACTTCATATTTAAAAGTAATTTACAAAAATACTCGAAAATTTCATTTCTAAATTCACTATCATATTGTCCTCAAAATAAAATCTTAACTGTAGATAATGGAATTCACTTAGTTATAGACACGTACCTAAAATTTCATCACGATCGGACGGCAGAATATTGCATAATCAAATTTCTTATATATATATATATATATATGTATACTGCTTTGCTTTGGACGAAATGTCCAGAGCATTCTTCCCCTTTCCGCTGTTCTTTCTTCCCCTCTTTTCTTTATAATTTGTAGATTGATGTTAACAAGGAATTTATTGGGTTATAAAGGATATTATTTGGTGGTATGAGAGACATTAGGAGGAGTATAAAAGCTATAAAATTTTAGAGTTGGGTGTCACAGTACTGGAGTTCAAGGGTTCGAAATCTGGCTTAAATGAAAGAAGATAGCTTTAAGGATGATAATTTTGACGTTGGCTTGAGGATGAGTATTTATCCCTTGATCGATGATTTTGGAAACAAAAATTTTTGCCCCTTCGATCAAGGATAAATACGGCTTGATTGTTCAGCCCCTTGGAGACTTGATATGTTGAGATTTTGGTTTCCGCTGATGCTTAAGGCCCAATAGATTCCCCGGCATTGTGCCGTCTTTGCTTTGAGAGCGATCCTGGTTCAGGAATACCTGGTGATGGCGGTGGGTACCTGCACTTGGATTGGTTGTGATGCATATGCATATGAATTGTGCGTGTTTACTTTAAACGTATGCATGTATGTACGGATGCATGTATGATTCTAAGTGTATGTATGCATGCAACATGTGGCTTATGCTTTGTTCTTGGTATCCGTGTGAGCCCGGAGATGGAATTCACGGCTTGTGACTGACCCCGATGGTAGCCCAGGTGACTTACTCTGATTGTTTCGACGTGTTTTCTGACCAACTGACTACTATGCTGATTAGATATTAGAGGAGTTGACCATCTTGAGTGACTTTCCACTTTACCCTCTGCATATTCTGGAGCGTTGTCAGTGCTCAGCGGATCAGGATAATAGACCGTGCTGGCGGATGGTTCGTTTGGTTGAGCAAGAAGATGAGAGTGAGACCTTGTATTTCTGTACCACATAATAGGAGTTCCTGCAGTATTGTCACGGGCTTGGATGCAATGTCCTACTGATGGATGTTTATATGTAATGGCATGGTGCATGCAAGATGAACATCTGATTAGATTACCCAAACATACACAATATTGCAATGGTGGCATCAGAATGAGTATAATAGGGAATGACATTGACTCTGACTTTGTATATCATCCCTCTCCTATTGCTAACACGTCCTTTCGGTTTTCCGTGTCAATAAATTTTTTTTTGAAGAAAGATTTGTGATGGGCATTTTGTCTGCGTTGATCCCTTTCGCGACGATTTATCTTAGGATGGGAAAAATATGCCTTGATATGTTCATTGCGACTCGCGAAGATATTGTTGTCGATGATACCCAGTGGTTTGGTTTTTTACTTGCCCCTAATATCATAGGTTTGTGTTTGGGGAGTAAAGCACTTCCACAGATAAGGCTTGCTGTGTGAGGTAGCCCATAAGTGAACATTGACATATAATAACACAACAAGTGCATATTGAACACCAAAATTGAATACAAAATATTCATGACATAATGAATATGGATGCATTAGGAAAATCTAAAATGTGGCTTTGGTTTTAATTGATGCCCCTTCAAATTACCAACATGCCCTTTCGGTTTTACACATTGGATAGAGATTTTTTTTAGCCGACCACTGAATATAGTTGCTATTGTGGATGGACAACCTGAGATGAATTCAATTAACCACAGGATTCTCTTGCGGTCTGATGTCGTATTCATGTTGCCAATTCACCCCAGATTCCAGTTCAGGCACGGTTCCCAAAGACTGAATCCTTGAAATGGTTTGTAAATGCAACTTTCCCTTTGAATATGAGCACAACAGACTTTGTAAGCTTTTCTGTTGATGGTATCATCCCCCTCATGATTGTTGAAAGCTTTGTAAAACCAAGTTGCCCAAACACTGTTGGTGAAGTTCACAAATGCATAACCGATATTTCCTGCAGTCTTGAAATCCATAAGGAAGTAGGGGAAACCATAAGCAAACTTCCTTTTGGACTTACTCTTGACTAGAATTTGTGGCAGATTATGTCTTTGGAACTGGCCTGGTAAATTTATGATCATCAGGCTTGTTTTCTCACCGAGACTAGCGTTGATCTCCCTCTTATTCGACTTGATCTCTTCAATAGTTGGGTTCTTGGGTAGCCATTGTTGAGCTCATTTGAAGTAGACTCATATTCAAATCCTCTTTCTGCTCTGTCGCCCTTCTGGTGATGAGATGATGTAGAAAAATGCGATATGGAGTAGTATTGGGGTTCAACTTCTTGTTGGAAGCCATTGATGACAGAAAATAAGGCTTCACAAAATCGGTTCAAGGGAGGAGATGAAAGTATTGCGCCTTGCCATTTAATGCCATGAGATACTCCAGATTTAATTATGGTCGCCGTGTATGAGATAGATAAAGACATTGATCTTCTCTGCCACCGCGCGAAGTTAACTTTTCAGAATAGGCAAAAATGTACTTATCTCCATTGTATCAACTCATTGACCCCGGCATTTCATGCAGTAGATGGGCCACCCCTAGACTCATCAAGCAGTCGACAGAGTTTGACTCTATGATTGAAGAGAGTGCAACTTTAGACCGGGAGCAGAAATTTGACTGTAAGGGAAAGTTGAGGTCTTCCATTGGTGCTGGTTTTTTTTTTTTTTTTGAAGAAGCTAAATCCAAGCCACAACCACCTATTGATTTTCCCGTTGCATTCAAATCCATATATGTCATGCGTGTTTGATATGTCTTTTTGGATGAACAATGCATGTGTAATGTCATATGCAAATGAATGCCACACAAACAAGACTATATATGCACTAAAACTAATGTCTGCTTCAGAGCTTTACAGCATGGTGGGTGGCGAAGGTCATTTGGATTTTTTACGGCTCGGTGCTTTTTGATGGGTTTGGTTTTTTTTTTTTGTGAGGTGCTTTTTCGAGCATGAATTATGCTCAAAGCCTCATCTTGGGGATTGGCTCTGAAATTTGGCAATGGTCCCTGGTTTAGAATGATTTGGGTGTGTTGTGGGCTGTCCAAGTTGAAACTTTTAGGGCAAGACCAACAGTGTTTTGAATCGTGGTTTGTAGGGATCACTGATCTATATTGGCAATTGGTTCGATGGAAATGATGCCATCTCATTACTTGCTCGGCAGACTTTTCTCTTTTTTTTTTTTTTTTCCGGGAAGAAAGGGATTTAACCGAAGTCAGGTTCACTTTTAAATTCCTTGTAAGACTCAAATTGATGTCATGCATCTTAATATTATGCCTGATGGACATGTCATTTCAGATGATCAAATGCATGCTTAATACGATATACATGCAATCACCACATAAGTAAGAAAATAACAAGATGCATTTCATTCAAAATGAGTTCAATACAATTTACAAACAAAATGAGTTCCCTACGAGAAGGAGACTCTAAAGGTATTGATCTCACAGTGTCCGACTATTCCTTATCCTGTCACTACCCCGGCTTCAATGTCACTGTCCCACTTTCATCAAATCAGACTTAGGAGTTCTTCATCATATTCCTCTCCCCGGGAGGTTTGAGGAATTTCCTTGCCAGTCTCCCTGCTTGCCCCCAGTCGCTCATTAGTAGTTGATGGCACCTTTAATCTTCCCTCATCAACTAACTTCTGGATCTCCTTCCTCAAAATATAGCAGACATTGGTTTGGTGACCTGTCACTACATGATAGGTGCAGAAGTTGTTCTTTTGATCCGGTGCCGGCTCCACATACGGCCTGATGCTCTGCAGTAGCCCCTCTTTTCTACATTTGGCAAATAATTGGCTCAGTGAAATAGGCCACAGGGATATGCCCTTTTCGTCACCCTTAGGGAGTGGACTCATGTTTGGTCATGGAACAAGGTCGGTGTTGGCTTTGAGGGAGGCCTTCGATTTTGCTTCACCAGTCAGCCCTTTTATTACTCCCTCAAGCTCAATCACATAGAGCACCTTGTCGTCAGCTTTTCAATCTTATCCAGGTCACCTCCTAGCATTTCCTTCAACATAGCTGCTACCTCTTCCCTAACTGCCTTTCGAAATCGTGATGAAGCAACATAATCATCCACGACATCTGTTATGGTGTTGAAGTTCATTGGGCCAGCCATTCTCAAGACTTCTTCCTTTTTTGTCCTGATAAAAACACCTATTAGCATTGACTGGGACATGCGCACGGAGAATACCAAGTCAAGGGATGATATAGGTATGAATGCGTGACGTGATGCATACATGTATGAATGATGATGTCATGTGATGCCATGTCATGTTATGCAATCCTAAGCTAGTCAAGTGCACATAAAACCAGGGATGGAAACGTACAAAATGCAATGAATGTTGCTGATGAAGCTATACACTGAAGGAGAGCGTGGCTTATAAATATACACCACATAGATAAAATGACACACAGGGTGTCCACGGATCGAAGCAAGGTGATACTTGCGAGGCGCTTACGTGTAGAGCGTATCTTACACGGGAGAAGAGTTAATATTTGAAGTGGCACGTGAAGAGCGGATCTTACACAAGGAAGAAATGTAGTGTTTGATGCGGTACGTGCAGAGCTTATCTTGCACAGTAAGAGATTTGGAATGGTACGTGTAGAGCGTATCTTACACGGGGAGGAAGGGTAGGGTTTGATACGATACGTGTAGAGCTTGTCTTGCCCGGGAAGATTTGGAGCGGTACATGTAGAGCTTGTCTTACACGGGGAGGAAGTGTGCAGAGCTTGTCTTGCACAGAAAGATATTTTGGAGCGATACATGTAGAGCTTGTCTTACACGGGGAGGATGTGTAGAATTTGATGCGGTACGTGCAGAGCTTATCTTGCAGGGGAGGATTTGGAGCGATACGTGTAGAGCTTGTCTTACACGGGGAGGAAGTGTGCGGAGCTTGTCTTACACAGGAAGATATTTGGAACAGTGCATGCAGAGCTTGTCTTACACGGGGGGGAAGTGTGCAGAGGTTTTCATACATGGGAATATATTTGGAACGATACATGTAAAGCTTGTCTTACACGAGGAGGAAGTGTAGGGTTTGATGCAGTACGTGCAGAGCTTGTCTTGCATGGGAAGATTTAGAGCGGTACGTGTAGAGCTTATCTTACACGGGGATGAAGTGTACAGAGCTTGTCTTGCACAAAAAGATATTTTAGAGGATACGTGTAGAGCTTGTCTCACACGGGGAGGATGTGTAGAATTTGATATGGTATGTGCAGAGCTTATCTTACACAGGAAGATTTGGAGCGATACGTGTAGAGCTTGTCTTACACGGGGAGGAAGTGTGCAGAGCTTGTCTTGCACGGGAAGATATTTGGAACGGTACGTGTAGAGCTTGTCTTACACGGGGGGAAAGTGTGCAGTGCTTGTATTACATGTCAATATATTTGGAACGATACGTGTAGAGCTTGTCTTACACGGGGAGGAAGTGTAAAGTTTGATGCTGTACATGCAGAGCTTGTCTTGCATGGGAAGATTTAGAGCAATACATGTAGAGCTTGTCTTACACGTGGAGGAAGTGTGCAGAGCTTGTCTTGCACGGGAAGAGATTTGGTATTTGGGTGTGTGGGATACAAAGATAGGGTTTCTAATGATTATGGAAGACCTAAGGGGCTTAATGGAATTTCTAGCGTTTTTGGAAGACTTAAGTGACTTAGTGCATGCGGTAAAGTCTTTGGTGCTCGTGAAATGCTTGAAAGTTGTGGAGTGCTTGAGTGTTTGATGGATGAATGAGATGTACATCATGAGATAATGAGGATGATCCCTTTGTTTTTATTCTTTTTGACTTTGGACATTCCAAAAACACCCAATGCTATGCGAAAAATGTCGCATGTGGACCGCCACACCGATGAAAGTTTGGTGCTTTTGGGGCACCTAATGAATTTTGTGAAATGGTCACGTGTGTACCGATACACAGACGAAGTTCGACGCTTTGTAGGTCTATGAGATGATATGAAATGGTCGCATAGGACCGGCCTATGGACAGAGTTCTGATGCTTTTGAGCGTATGATATGAAATGATGTTATGAGAAAGTCGCGTGTAACGGGGACATGGACAAAAGCTTGGCATTCGGATAACACCTTCCATGATTTAGGATGTTTTGAAATGCCCCTACATGCGTACTAACCCAACACTCGGGGAGCGCCTTGAATGATAGAGTAATGTCATGAAGTAACCCCATGTAGATCACAGTGTCATATGATGTTTATGGTGAGTGAGCATGGTGTCATGAAATGCATCGTGTGGATTGTCACACTGAAATATACCTAGGACCATTGTGGTCTCTATTAAATGAAATGATTTGGTGGAATGGCCGAATGCAATCCGGTGCATTGGCAAAACACGGGTATTTTAGGATACCCGATATATGATGGAATGATATGATCGTGGTGGGCGTCCTTGGAATGCCCCTAGTTTAATTTAGGTGATATGTCGTGAATGCTTATGACACACAAATTGTAAATGGCTGCACAAAAAACGTGGGTTAGGATGCATGACATACATAATGATGTTATGTATGCCATGTGAAAAATGCGAATCACACAAATATAATGTTATGGCTGAAAAAGAAATGGTTAGTATGAATGGCAAGCTAGTGATTTAATGTTTTCACACGAAAATTAATGTTTTCACACGAAAATAAAGTGCAAATGACTGCATAAAAATGTGGGTTAGTATCACACAAAAATGTTTTATGTATGGAAAATGTTAATCGTGTATGGAAAATGGTGATTATAGTATGTAGTGAAATGTCGAGAAGCGTGTAACACGTAGCACATGAAGCGAATTCTTCCGACCTTATTTCTCCAAGTGTGGTCAGTCTAAAAAATTTCTAACCGAGTCCTAGGCGGGGTTCTCTTCGATCACCAACCGGGGGTGATGAAGGCGCAATTTATATTATTTACACACGAATATTTTGGTATCCTAAGGGAATCCAACTAGGGCTGCCTATATGAGTTCGCTCCAAGTCGGGTTAAAAATCGAGGTTCCTATAGCAGAATATACTCCTCACTTCTCCTCACTCAAGGGTCCGAACGAAGGGCTTCGTACGAGGCTATGGGTGGTGTTTCGTATCCGTGCCCCTAAGACTATGAGGAACAAAGGCAACACTTCAACAATCCACCGGGCTATAAATGGATACTAAATCTAATGCAAGCATGTCTAGCTAAAGATGCAAAATGAAATACCAATCGAGAATCATCCACCTTATTTTAATTAGACACTTTTCAGGGCTCGTCAAATTCTTTTAAGTTTTTAAGAAAACTTTTCTAAGCTCCCCAGCAGAGTCGCCACTGTGAGCAGACGACGTTTTCGACGGGACGCGAGACTCCCTTTCGGAAGGGGCGCCTCGATCTCCGACGGGCCCCTCCCTCGGGTGGGGTTTTTTTATAAATGGAAAATCGGGTTTTTGGAAAATAAATGGAATTAATGCATAAAAGAAATCGAGACCTAAGCCTCGATGAATATTGTAGAGTCGCCACCCGGTTCAGCTCAACCGGGAAATTTATAATGCAGCTGAACCAGACGAACGGTCGCTACACTATCCAGAGATTCGGGTTTGGACAAGTCCCTTATTTCGTGTCTAATTGAAATAACTATTAGTCAATATTCATAGATGGTATTTCAAACTCTAAAGTCAATTTTATTGAAATAAATAGACATACAGCGCGCATACAGGTTAAGGTAGAATAGTAAATAATTAAATTATTACAACCCGATCGAATAAAAAATAAAGACTCTCGAACTCACTTTTACAAGCCGCCTAGGATACACGAGAATCTAGAAAAATACAATCGCCTAAGATACACGATTTAATCTATTAAATACATCAAAAATAAAAATAAAAATAGAAAGCTGCAAAACAGAGGTTAGCACAATATATAACACACCATAAATAGGACTCAAACAGGACAGAATGGGAAATCAAGAATTAGGGGCATACATTTAGGGGATAACCGGGTTAGCTCAGCTAGCCGGCTCGGTTAGACCTGGAAAACGTTTTGAAACGTCCCTGTATTTTTGGTTTTGTGGGAAAATCATTTTGAAAACAATTTTGCCGGTTTACATGCATTTTTTACATGTGAGGTGGATCGATTTTCGGGAAAACTAGGTCTCCGTCGTGGCATTGTTCTAAATGTAATTTTACTGAAAATTGAATCTAGGATCGTGAATGCACACAACAAAATTCATTTTGATGATTTTTAGGGTTTTTTGAATTTTTAGGGATTTTTGGAAATTTTTGGGAATAAAACGGAAATTCTGATTTTGGAAATAGCATTACAGTTGTGCGACTGTAACTACAGTCGTACGACTGTAAATTACAATCGTGCGACTGTAAATGACCCAAAGTCAGAATCTCGCCAGAAATTTATTCGAAGTAAAACTGGGAAGAAAACACCTGGAAATCAAGAACACTCGTACGACTGTAACTACACTCGTACGACTGTTCATCAAACTCAAGAACAGTCGCACGACTGTTCTTGATCTCCAGAAACAGAAACGCAGAAAAACGGATAAAAAATGGCATAAAACCACACCAATCACCCAGAAAGCTTGTAAAAGAGAGGGGAAAAGAGTATTTACCTTTTTGGCGTGCGTCCACCGTAGGATTGACCCCTGGCGTCGCTCCAATCCACTGAAATCCGTACTTTTCTCCTTGAGTTAGGGTTAGAGATTTGGGTCCAGAGATTTCCAAATGCAAGGGTTTCTGATTATGAGTTCTTTCTTCTTCTTCTTTCTCTTCTCTCTTTTTTTCTTTTCTTTTTCTTTTCTCCTTTCTTTTTTTTTTTGTCTGCCCCCCTTTCTTTCTCCTTTTTTCTCTGCTTTTAGGGTATGGGTTGGCTCACCTGCCGTGATCTATAGTCGTACGACTGTAGTTTAATTACAGTCGTACGACTGTAGTTGAAGTCGTATAACTTTCTTCTCTTTTTTTTTGGAAAAGTAAAATTCTGGCACTTACAAAAGGGCATATCTCTGTGGCCTTTTTCACTGCGTCAATTATTCGCCAAATGTAGAAAAGAGGGGCTACAGCAGAGCGTCAAGCCGTATGTGGAGCTGGCACAGGATCAAAAGAACAACTTCTGCACCTATCATGTAGTGACAGGTCACCGAACCAATGTCTGATATATTTTAAGGAAGGAGATCCAGAAGTTAGTTAATGAGGGAAGATTAAAGGTGCCATCCACTACTAATGAGTGACTGGGGGCAAGTAGGGAGACTGGTAAGGAAATTCCTCAAACCTCCCGAGGAGAGGAATATGATGAAGAGCTCCAAAGCCTGATCGGATGAGAGCGGGGCAGTGATATCGAAACCGGGACAGTGGCCGGATAAGGAATAGTCAGACGCTGTGAGATCAATACCTTTAGAGGTTCCTTCCCGTAGGGAACTCATTTTGTTTGTAAAGTGTATGAAACTCATTTTGAATGCAATGCATCTGGTTATTTTCTTACTTGTGTGGTGATTACATGTACATGGCATTAAGCATGCATTTGATCATCTGAAACGACATGTCCATCACGCATAATATTAAGATGCATGACATCAATCTGAGTCTTACAGGGAATTTAAAAGTGAACCTGACTTTGGTTAAATCCCTTTCTTAAAAAAAAAAAAAAAAGAAAGAGAAAAGTCTACCAAGCAAGTAATGGGATGGCATCATTTCCATCGAATCAATTGCCTACCTAGATCAGTGATCCCTACGAACCACGATCCAAAACACTATTGGTCTTTCCCTAAAAGTTTCAACTTAGACAGCCCACAATACATCCAAATCATTCCAAACCAGGGACCCTTGCTAAATTTCAGAGCCGATCCCCAAGATGAGGCTTTGAGCCTAATTCATGCCCAAGAAAGCATCCCACACTATAACCTTGTAGTAAAAAAAAAAAAAAACCCAAACTCATCAAAAGCACCAAGCCCTAAAAAATCCAAATGACCTTCACTGCCCACCATGCTGTAAAACTCTGAAGCAGACCTTGGTTTTAGTGCGTATATAGTCTTGTTTGTGTGGCATTCATATGCATATGACATTACACATGCATTGATCATCCAAAAAGAAATATCAAACATGAATGACATACATGGATTTGAACGCAGCCGGAAAATCAACAGGTGGCTATGGCTTGGATTTAGCTTCTTCAAAAAAAAAAAAAACCCAGCACCGATGGAAGACCTCATCTTTCCCTTACAGTCAAATTTCTGCTCCTGGTCTAAAGTTGCACTCTCTTTAATCATAGAGTCAAACTCTGTCGAGTGCTTGATGAATCCAGGGGTGGCCCATCTATTGCATGAAATGCCGGGGTCAGTGAGTTGGGACAATAGAGATAAGTACGTCTTTGCCTGTTCTGAAAAGTTAACTTCACGCGGTGGCAGAGAAGATCAGTGTTTTTATCCATCTCATGCACAGCGGCCATAATTAAGTCTGGAGTGTCTCATGGCATTAAATGGCAAGGCGCAATACTTTCATCTTCTCCCTTGAACTGATTCTGTGAAGCATCAATGGCTTCCAACAAGAAATTAAACCCCAATGCGGCTCCATATCACATTTTTATGCACCATCTCATCACCAGAAGGGCGACAGAGCAGAGAGAGGATTTGAATATGAGACTACTTCAAATGAGCTCAACAATGGTTACCCAAGAACTTAACTATTGAAGAGATAAAGTCGAATAAGAAGGAGATCAACGCCAGTCTCGGTGAGAAAACAAGCCTGATGATCAGAAATCTGCCAGGCCAGTTCCAAAGACATAATCTACCATAAATTCTGGTCGAAAGTAAGTCCAAAGGGAAGTCTGCTTATGGTTTCCCCTACTTCCTTATGGATTTCAAGACTGGAGGAAATATCGGTTATGCATTTACGAACTTCACCAACTGTGAGCACGGGTTTTTCCCGACCTCTATGATGAGAATTCCTGTGTTACCTGTGAAGCATATGTACTTGAATCGGACTTGGAAACGACCAGAATGTTGCCCAAAGAGTCTTAAATGTCCTGAAAACCAAGCTATCCTCGATCCAAAACTACCAAAAACGGGTCCTCCAAGTGATTCCCAGGGTTTAGTGTACGCATCGGATGGTCGAGATTTCGCCGCATATCTAGCTAGAACCGGACGGCTCTAGACTAGAGCCGGCCGGCTCTAGTTCAAACTAGAGCCGACCGACTCTAGTGGGTTAGGCAGAAATCTCCCATTTTCCCAAAAGCCAGTGAAGTTTGGTAAAAAAGGACAAAAAATTCAAATCCGTGCATTAAATGGGGGAAATTATTTTGTCTCTTGGGGGGATTTCAAAACGAAATCAATAATATAGAGAGGGGGGAACGAAAAAAAAAGAAAGAGGGAGAAGAAGAAAGACACAGAGAAAAAGATGAAAAGAAAAGAAAAAAAAAAGAGGCAGAGAGATAGGGAGGAGAGAGTGAATCCCAAAGCTCAAAGTTTTAACACTAAAATCAATCTCCAAAGATCCATAACAAGTTACATAACCTTTGCTCATTTATTCGGACCATTTCGGGTTAGTTTCGGAATTATTCGGTTTTCGGCCGGTTGGACTTTAAGGGCAAATCCTAAGTTTCCAATCCGTTTCTTGACATTCAAAGCATCAAAACAACATCAAGGTAAACTCTGAGAGGCCTTAAACCTGTTTTCATTGCTTTTTCTGTGCATTTTCTTTGTTTTTACAAGTTTTAGAACCGAACCTACCCGAATAGAGCCGTACGGCTCTGTTCATCAGGGACAGCTCCCCGATCTGTCCCGAAAAGCCGAAAATAGCCCGTTTTCCATTTATATGCACTCTGATGTATATATTTTGGCCCAAACTTATCCGTATGTCATAAAATATTTATTTTTTGGATTCCTATGCATACGGATATTAATATTTTCAAGTTTTCCGGGGTTTATTTTCTAAGTTTCAGGGTTATTTTATCCGAACCGGATCTATAGTCCAACGTTAGCAGACCCCTGAACTCTATAAGTCCCTAAAAAATATTAAAAACAAATAAAATGGCATTTTAATAAATGTTTTTGGTTTGTTTATTGTATTTTGGACATTAGATGGATGATGAATTTAGGAACCCACATGAACGGAACCATGGATTCCGGGATAACAGACCCACGAAAAGGAAAATTTGCATGTAACCGAGCCAATTGTTTTCCAAAAATTGATTTTCCAGCATAAAATTACAGGGCGTTTCAAAACCGTTTTCCAGGTCTAACCGGTCCGACTGGTCGGGTCGACCCGATTATCCCCTAAATGCATGCCCCCATTTCCTAAAAATTCCCAATTCTGTCCTGATTTGAGTCCTACTTGTGTGTGCAATATAAACTGTGTTAACCCTCTGTTTTGAAGCCTTTTATTTTTATTTTGGATGTATTTAATAGATTTATCCGTGTATTTTAGGCGGTTGTAAAGTGAATTTTTATCTTATTCGATCGGGTTGTAATAATTTAATTATTTACTGCTTTATTTTATTTTATTTGTGTGTGCACTGTGTGTTTAACTTAATGCAATAAAAATAAACTCTAGAAACGTAAGATGCCATCAAAGAATATTGACCAAATTTATTTTGATTAGACGTGAAATAAGGGACTTGTCTGAAACTTGAATCTCTGGATTAGGTACAGCAGTCTATACTCGGTAAGGAGCTGTACCGGAATTTCCCGGATGAGCTGATCCGGGTGGCGACTCTGTCACTGATCTGGGGATTTAAGTTTCGAGATCTTTCAAGTAATAAAATGGGAAAATGTTTTCTAGAAAACGAATTTCGAAACGAACGAATGGATTTTTCTTAAGCGAGACAAACAAATCCGGTTTTCCCAAATCTCACCATGAAAAAGAAAGAATATTCGAAAATCATTTTCTTTTCAGACCCTCGCGTCCACGTTTTCTTTTTCCGAAGAAAAAGGTCATCCGCTCTTTTGTACAGCCATATCCATTATTTCTCATGTGTACATACATTAATCACCCGTATGACATTTACACTAATCACATCTTTTGCAGCCACACATCTTTTCATTGTGTGAAACATTAATTCACATTCATCATGTGAATGTCATAAACATTAACCAATTTATCTTGTAGCTATAGGGAACGCATGTTATGCATAAAACATTCAGAAGGACCTTAGGGAGTTCCATAAAGCTCACACACATCACACCTCCTACCAAGTAGGAAATCATCTAGGTGCTCCACGAGCGCCGAAAAATTCATTTCATTCCATCAAATCATTTAGGTGCTCCACAGGCACCGAAAAGTTCATTTCATTTCATTAAATCATTTAGGTGCTCCACGAGCGCTGAAAAAAAAAATTGCATTCCATGCATATAGGTGCTCAACGAGTGCCGAAAAAATTCCATGGCATACATCAAGTCACTTAGGCGCTCCACGAGCGCCGAGAATTTATTTCATTAAATCATTTAGGTGCTCCACGAGCACCGAGAATTCATTCATAAAATCGTTTAGGTGCTCCACGAGCACCGAAAAATTACATTTAGGTGCTCCACGAGCGCCGAAAAATTTCATCACATACATTCAATCATTTAGGTACTCCACGAGCACCGAAAAAAAAAATTCCATTTCATGCATTAAATCATTTAGGCGCTCCACGAGCACCGAAAACTTTTCATTTCACACATTAAATCATTTAGGTGGTCCACGAGCACCGAAAAAGTTCATTTCATTTCACTAAATCATAGGTGCTCCACGAGCACCGAAAAATTCCATTTCATGCATTAAATCATTTAGGCATTCCACGAGCGCCGAAAAATTTCATCACATGCATTAAGTCATTTAGGCGCTCCACGAGCATTGAAAATTTCATCTCATCCATTAAAGCATTTAGGTGCCCCACGAGCACCGAAAACTTTTCATTTCACACATTAAAACATTTAGGTGCTCCACAAGCACCGAAAAGTTCATTTCATTTCACTAAATCATAGGTGCTCCACGAGCACCGAAAAATTCCATTTCATGCATTAAATCATTTAGGCGCTCCACGAGCGCCGAAAAATTTCATCACAAGCATTAAGTCATTTAGGCGCTCCACGAGCATTGAAAATTTCATCTCATCCATTAAAGCATTTAGGTGCCCCACGAGCACCGAAAACTTTTCATTTCACACATTAAATCATTTAGGTGCTCCACAAGCACCAAAAAGTTCATTTCATTTCACTAAATCATAAGTGCTCTACGAGCGCCGAAAAATTCCATTTCATGCATTAAATCATTTAGAGCGCCGAAAAATTTTATCACATACATTCAATCATTTAGGTGCTCCACGAGCACTGAAAAAAAAAATTCATTTCATGCATTAAATCACTTAGGTGCTCCACGAGCGCCGAAAAATTCATTTCATTCCATCAAATCATTTAGGTGCTCCACGAGCACCGAAAAATTCATTTCATTTCATTGAATCATTTAGGAGCACCTAAAAAATTACATTTCATCCATTAAATTATTTAGGTGCTCCACGAGCGCCGAAAAATTTCATCGCATCCCTTACATCGTTTAGGTGCTCCACGAGCACCGAGAATTCATTTCATTAAATCATTTAGGTGCTCCACGAGTGCCTGAAAAATTCATTTCATTTCATCAAATAGGTGCTCCATGAGCACCGAAAAGTTCATTTCATCAAATCATTTAGGTGCTCCACGAGCGTCGAAAAAATTACATTTCATCCATTAAATTATTTAGGTGCTTTATGAGCGCTGAAAAATTTCATCGCATCCCTTACATCGTTTAGGTGCTCCACGAGCACCGAGAATTCATTTCATTAAATCATTTAGGTGCTCCACGAGCGCCTGAAAAATTCATTTCATTTCATCAAATCATTTAGGTGCTCCACGAGCATCGAAAAGTTCATTTCATTTCATCAAATCAATTAGGTGCTCCACGAGCGCCGAAAAAATTACATTTCATCCATTAAATTATTTAGGTGCTCCACGAGCGCTGAAAAATTTCATCGCATCCCTTACATCGTTTAGGTGCTCCACGAGCGCCGAGAATTCATTTCATTAAATCATTTAGGTGCTCCACGAGCGCCTGAAAAATTCATTTCGTTCCATCAAATCATTTAGGTGCTCCACGAGCACCGAAAAGTTCATTTCACTTCATCAAATCATTTAGGTGCTCCACGAGCACTGAAAAGTTCATTTCATTTCATTTCATTCAATCATTTAGGTGCTCCACAAGCACCGAAAAATTACATTTCATCCATTAAATCATTTAGGCGCCCCCCGAGCACCGAAAATCTTAACCATGTGCCACGCGCATGTTTATCTCATTTCACAAAAATGCTCCTTTGAGCACCGAAACCCTGCCCATTCACTAAGAACTCATTCATTTCATATCATGATTTGGAAGTTAAGATGCTCCCCGAGCATCGAAATTCCATTCGTGCACCAAGCACGAGTTCTTTTCATATCACGACATTAAAACCCAAGGTGCTTCCCGAGCGCCGAAATCCAAACCATGTGCCACGCGCATGATCATCTCATATCATAACATGAAATTCCAAGGTGCTCCCTGAGCGCCGAAACTATGCCTATGTGCCATTCTAACCACATTTTTGTGCAGCCATTTTCAAGACATCAACATAAGCATGGCATTTATTCTAACCATGTTTTCATGCAGCCATGACATTCTATTTGTGTGCCATGCCTATTTATGTTCTGTACATTGTTATCTTTGCAAAGCATACACGACATCATCATGTATGTCATGCATCCTAACCACGTTTTTGTGCAACCACTTGCATTTTTGTGTGACACAAGCATTCACGTCATTTCATATCATTTAAATTAAGGATATTCTAAGGATACCCTTCATGGTCATTTCATTTCATAGCATATCAGGAGTCCTGAAGCTACCCGTGTTCTGCCGTGTACAGGAATACACTAGGCCATTTCACTAAATCATTTCATTCGATAGGAGACCACAATGGTCTTAGGTCTATTTTCGTGTGGCAGGTCACACGACATCATTGCATGGCTTCACGTCATTTATCATTGGCATCGTGGGGATGCCGAAGTTTTGTTGGTGTGTCGCGATCCATTTCGGATTGTTACATGACATTGACATTATTGTATCATTTGAGGTGCTCCACGAGTACCGGATTATTACGCATATAAGGGGCATTTCATAGCATTACCAAATCATGAGAGGCGTTCCATGAATGCCAAACTTTCATCCGTGTCCTTACCTACATGAGACTTGTCTGTAAACATCACCTCATATCATATGCCTCAAAAGCATCAGAACTCTGTCCATGGGCCGGCCCCTATGTGACCACTTCACTTCATCTCATAGACCTACAAGGTGTCGAAACTCTGTCCGTGTGTTGGCACGCACACGATCATTTCACGATATTCACTAGGTGCTCCAAAAGCACCGAACCCTTGTTTGTGTGGCGGTCCACACATGGTTTTTTCGCATTATCTCTTGCATAGCATTGGGTGTTCTTGGGATGTCCGAAAAAAAAATAAAATAAAATAAAATAAAATCATTATCGTCATCATCTCCCTCATGAACATCATATATGCAACTCATCATTCGTACACATACATATCCCATCTTGCATTCATACCCACATCACCTGTGATATTGGTGCTCTTCACGCATATGCGCTCGTTAATGCTAATAAGTCTTCTTATAAGAGGAAAAAGGGAAAAGATTTTGGGGATGGAAACCCAATGAACTTCAAATCCATAACGGATATCGTGGAGGATCATATCGCCTCATCACGGTTCCGAAATGAGGTCAGGAAGGAAGCGGTAGCAATGCTGAGAGAAATGCTGGGGGACGACCTTGACAGAGTAGAAAGGCTGACAGCGAGGTGTACTGAATTGGAAGCATGACTGGCAGAACTCGAAGGGAAAATGAAAAGTACGGCATTCTCAAACTCCAATACTGATGCTAGCGAGGAACAGAATGCCCAGTTTGCTAACATTCGCCCTCGCCACCTTAGATGGCCCTCACTCCAAAATTCGGGTCTGCCAAAGCTGACTGATGACATAGGACTGAAGAGGCCCCTTAAGATGAATGTTGGCACCGACCCCATTCCACGGCATACCAAAAACTCGCCTACCGGCAATAGCGGAAAAGGCACTTCTCCATGGGCTGACTCATTAAGTACGCTATTCCTCAGATGCAGAAATGCGGGTCTATTATAGAGTGTCAGACCATATGTGGCGCCAACACCATAGCAAAGGAGTAATTTCTGCAGCTATCATGTGATCGCAGGCCATCGGACCAATGAGTGCCTTGCTTTACGAAAGGAGATCCAGAAGCTAGTAGACAATGGGAAATTGATTCTCTCTGATAAGCAACCAGGGGCAATCAGGGAGACCACCAAAGAAATTTCTCAAACGTCCCGAGGAGAGGAATATGATGAAGAAATCCTGAGTCTGCTCTGATAAGAGTAGGTTGAGGATGCTGAAGCTGAAATGGTGACCAACTGGAAAATAATCACATTCTATGAGATCAATGCCTCTTGGAGATTCCTTCTTACAAGGGACTCATTTTGTTTGTGGGATGTATTGAATTCGTTATGAATGCAATAAAAGTTATCTTCATCTTACTTATGTGATGATTACTTGCACATGGCATTATGCATGCATTTAACCATCTGAAATGACATGTCCAACACATATAATATCAAAATGCATGACATCATTCTGAGCATTGTGGGGGAATCTAAAAGTGAACCTGGTCCTAAACGAACTCTCTCTTGAAAAGTGAGCTTGTGAGATAAATAAAATAATACGATGGTACCACTTCCGCCGAGGCATCTGCTGACTTAACTCAACAATCCTGGGAAGACACTGCCAATCCTGTCCCAGAGCTTCAACTTAAAAAAAAAAAAAGAAAAAAAAAACCAAAAAGCCCTCCTTGGGGTGAAATCAAACTTATCCAAAGCACCAACCACCAAGAAATTCAAATGACCTTCACTACCCATCTTATTGTGAAACTCTGAATCATTCATTGGTTGTAGTGCATGTATAATCTTGTTTGCGTGACATTCCTGTGCACATGACATTATGCATGCATTGTTCATCCAAAAAGGCATATTAAGCACATATGACATGCACGAATTTGAATGCAGCAGGAAAACCAAAGGGTGGCTGTGGCTTTGATTTAGTTCCATAAAAAAAAGAGAGAGAAAAAAAAGAGTAAAAAAAAAAGACTACGTTTTTACCTGTTCTGGAAAATTAACTTCGCACTGTGGCAGAAAAGATTGGTGTCTTTATCTACCTCATACACGGCGGCTATAATTAAGTCTGGAGTGTCCCATGACGTTGAATGACAAGGCACAACCCTTTCATCTTCTCTCCTGAACTGACTCTGTGAAGCCTTATTTTCTACCACCAATGGCCTCCAACAAGAGATTGAACACCAATGTTGCTCCACACCGCATTTTTCCGCATCATCTCATCACCAGAAGGGCGACAGAGCAGAGAGAGGATTTGAATATGAGTCTACTTCAAATGAGCTCAATAATGGTTACCCGAGAAATTGACTATTGAGGAGACCAAACTGAATAAAAAAAGAGATTGAAGTTAATCTTGGTGGAAAAACAAGCCTGATGATTAGAAATCTACCAAATCAGTTCCAAGACATGATCTGCTGCAAATTCTGGACAAGCATTGTCTGGAGGAAAACAAGAATAAGTCCAAAGGGAAGTCTGCTTATGATTTCCTCTATTCGCCTGTGGATTTCAAGACTGGAGGAAATGTTGGTTATGCATTTGTGAACTTCACCAACAGTGTCAGGACAACTCGGCTTTACAAAGCTTACAACGATCATGAAGGGGACGATTCCATCAACAGGAAAGCTTATAAAGTCTGTTGTGCTCATATTCCAAGGGAAAGTTGCACTTACCAACCATTTCAAGTATTCAGTCTTCGGAAACCTTGCCTGAACTGGAATCTGGGGTGAATTGGAAACATGAATACAGCATCAGGCCGCAGGAGAATCCAATGGTTAATTGAATTCATCTCAGGTTATCCGTCCACAATGGCAACTCTATCCAGTGATAGGGCATCCATCCCAAAAAAAAAAAAACTCCAATATGGAAAACCGAAAGGACATATTGGTAGTTTGAAGGGACATCAATCAAAACCGGAGCCACACTTTGGATTTTCCTAATGCATCCATATTCATTATGTCATAGATGTTTCATATTCAATTTTGATGTTCAATATGCATTCGTCATGTCATTGCATGTCAATGTCCACATACGGGTGACAGCACGCAGCGAACCATGTCTGATTCAGTGTTTTATACCCCAAACACAAACCCTTAATGCTAGGGGCAGGTGAAAGCCAAACCACCGGGTGTCATCAGCAGCAACGTCCTCACAACTTCTGTTGAGCATTGTCAAGGTGTGCTTTCCAATCTCAAAACAGATCAATACAAAGAGATCAATTTGGTTGGGACGCTCGCGCAGAACTCTCGGACCATTCAAAAAAAAAAGAACGCAAAGAGAAAATTTCTGACACGGAAAACCGAGAGGACGTGTCGGTAACAAGAAGAGGGTGATGTCCAAAGCTGAAGTCACTGTTAATTTCCCTATTGTACTCAATGTGATGTCATCGTAATGATATTATGTATGTTTGACATTCTGCTTAGATGTTCATATCGCATACATCGTGCCATTACACATAAACATCCATTAGTAGGTCATTGCATCCAATTCCCATAATAATAAAAATGAAGTCCATGTTGTGTACAGAAAAAAAAACAAAAAAAAAACAAAAACAAAAAAAAAAGAAAAAAAAAAGGCGTCAAAGTCCTCCCGCACCTCGTCAGGGAGTCCCCTGTACCAAATTAGCGCATCGGACACAGAACCAGCACCCCGGTTATCTTTTCGCTCCTGCAAAACAATAATCAGGGAGTTTTCTCAATCACTTATATTTTGCATCTCTTTTATACATATATACATACATATATTAAAACAAAAAAGCCCCGCGTGTCCAACGGCTCAGTGACCGTTGAAATGGCGCCTAACGGCTACATTTTCAACGGTCACATGGCCGTTGGAGACTACGTATATATATACATCTCCATTCCAATCCATTTTATACATTATTCATTCCAACTCTAATTTCTACATTTCAATCACTATGGATTCCGAAACATCGCTTCTTTTGTTCCAGTTCGTCCTTGTGGTATACGTCGTTATATTAGTCATTTTATTCGAATTGAAAGTGAACCGTGCACCGCTTCCACGGGATAGGTTCTTATGAACACGGGTTATTCCCGGTAATAAATACAAAAAAAAAAAAAAAGAAAAAAATAAAAAATAATAAAAAATAATAATAATAAAAAAAAGTGTTTGTGTGAAAAAAAAGAAAAAAAAAAGAGGTCGAACCGCCCGGCTCTAACGGCGAGCCGGCCGGTTCTGTCGGGGAAAAACCCGATTCTCCGGTTTTCAAGATTGGTTTTTGCCATTTTCGTCCTAAAATCGATTCTAACCAACTTTGAATGATCAATTAAGTTTTTTAGAGGCAAAATCTACTCTAAACATGCATCAATTTCATATAATTTTCTCTAATTTAACCTATTTTGCAGGAATTCAACAAAAAAAAAAAAAGGAAAATAAAAGAAAAACTAACCAGATCTTGAATAATGTGCGTGGATGGACTCAAAGTTACGGGCACAAGATCATTCCTACCGATCCCGTAATATGAAACCATTTCTTGAGACAGAAAAGATGTAATCCAGGGACACAATCAGAGTCATAGAGTGCAAATTAGAATTATATGACTCCAAATCTCAGGTATGAAGAATTTCTCCAATTATCAAAGTTTTTTGTTCATGCCGATATTACCCCGAGAAGGGTATCTCTCGGTTTTTGTAGGTCCAGGGGCAGAACAACCTGGAGAGCCAGCAGTTGTCGGCACTCAGTGACTGTCCTCTACTCCTGGGACCACAGGAACCCGAGCCATCGCGTACCCCGTGAGAACCCTACTAACACGAAGTTTTCATCCTCCGGCATACGCACGATCGGTGAATGGAAGAAGGCGTACTCATAGGCCTAAATCTACAACAACACGAAGCACAATCGGCACTTTCAGATAAGTCGAAATTCATAACATAATTTAAAAGATAATGATCATTTTTTTTATTTTTGCAGATATCCAGGGGAAAAAGATAACCAAACCATATTTATTCTTGATCGAAGTGGCAAAAATTTTTGTTTCCAAAATTATCGATCAGGGAATAAATACGTGCTTTTGACTCAATTCCAACGGTCCACTCTTCCATATAAAAAAAAATTCTATATGGTTACTCCACCACACGGAGAAGACAGTCTTATTCGGTCGCTCCACCACACGGAGAAGAGTTAAAAATTATCACGGGCGTACTCCACCACAGCGAGTCGATATTATGGGCGCACTCCACCACAGCGAGTCGATATTATGGGCGCACTCCACCACAGCGAGTCGATATTATGGGCGCACTCCACCACAGCGAGTCGATATTATGGGCGCACTCCACCACAGTGAGTCGATATCACGGGAACACTCCACCACAGCGAGTCGATGATTCTGTACCCCTACGAGGGGCATCAGGTGCGCCTTTCTTTCCTTTACTCAATGCGCTCTCAATCGCGAGACCAAACTCGAATTGGACATAAGCTACCATTCTAGTGGACTTTGATCTCGCGAGGGGCAGCCTGTGAGCATGGGTTTTTCCCGACCTCTATGATGAGAATTCCTGTGTTACCTGTGAAGCATATGTACTTGAATCGGACTTGGAAACGACCAGAATGTTGCCCAAACAGTCTTAAATGCCCTGAAAACCAAGCTATCCTCGATCCAAAGCTACCGAAAACGGGTCCTCCAAGTGATTCCCAAGGTTTAGTGTACGCGCCGGATGGTCGAGATTTCACCGCAGATCTAGCTAGAAGCGGACGGCTCTGGTTTTCAAACCAGAGCCGGCCGGCTCTAGTTCAAACTAGAGCCAGCCGACTCTAGTGGGTTAGGCAGAAATCTCCCATTTTCCCAAAAGCTAGTGAAGTTTGGTAAAAAAGGACAAAAAATTCAAATCCGTGCATTAAATGGGGGAAATTATTTTGTCTCCTGGGGGGATTTCAAAACGAAAATCAATAATATAAAGAGAGGGGAACGAAAAAAAAGAAAGAGGGAGAAGAAGAAAGACACAAAGAAAAGAGAGACATAGAGAAAAAGATGAAAAGAAAAAAAAAAAAAAGAGGCAGAGAGATAGGGAGAAGAGAGTGAATCCCAAAGCTCAAAGTTTTAACACTAAAATCAATCTCCAAAGATCCATAACAAGTTACATAACCTTTGCTCATTTATTCGGATCATTTCAGGTTAGATTCGGAATTGTTTGGTTTTCGGCCGGTTGGAATTTAAGGGCAAATCCTAAGTTTCCAATCCATTTTTTGACATTCAAAGCATCAAACCAACATCAAGGTAAACTCTGAGAGGCCTTAAACCTGTTTGCATTAGGGGTGAGCATCGGTCGGTTCGGTTACCGAACCGAACCGAATTTTCGGTTAACCGAACCGAATTTTCATTAATAATTAAAACCGAACCAAACCAAACTAGGATGAAAACCGAACCGAACCGAACCGAAATTTTTTGGTTCGGTTCGGTTCGGTTCGGTTATTACCGAAATTTGGTATTTTTACAAAAAAATAAATAAAAAAAATATTTGAAATGATTTTTAGGGCAATTAATTGAACCATTATATATTATTTTTGTAATTAATTGTTATTTAGTCATTTTATATTTTTTAATGAAATATAAAATTCAATTAAGTAAATTAGAATATTAAAAACCTAATATATATATATATATATAATAATTCGGTTCGGTTTCGGTTAAACCGAATTTTTTTACGGAAAAACCGAACCGAACCGAATAACCAAATATATATATAATTGTTACCAAACCAAACCAAAAAAAATTCGGTAACCGAACCGAATTTTTTTTTCGGTTTGGTTCGGTATTGGTATTCGGTTATTCCGGATAGTGCTCACCCCTAGTTTGCATTGCTTTTCTGTGCATTTTCTTTGTTTTTGCAAGTTTTAGAACCGAACCTACCCGAATAAAGCCGTACGGCTCTGTTCATCAAAGAACAGAGCCGGCCGGCTCTGGTTCCACAAGAACAGAGCTGGCCAACTCTAACCAGAGCCGTATAGCTCTGTTCTTCAGGGACAGCTCCCCGATCTGTCCCGAAAAGCCGAAAATAGCCCGTTTTCCATTTATATGCACTCTGATGTGATATATTTTGGCCCAAACTTATCCGTATGTCATAAAATATTTATTTTTTGGATTCCTATACATACGAATATTAATATTTTCAAGTTTGCCGGGGTTTATTTTCTAAGTTTCAGGGTTATTTTATCCGAACCGGATCTATAGTCCAGCGTTAGCGGACCCCTGAACTTTATAAGTCCCTGAAAAATATTAGAAACAAATAAAATGGTATTTTAATAAATGTTTTTGGTGTGTTTATTGTATTTTGGACCCTAGATGGATGTTGAATTTAGGAACCCACACGAACGGAACCATGGATTCCGGGATAACAGACCCACGAAAAGGAAAATTTGCATGTAACCGAGCCAATTGTTTTCCAAAAATTGATTTTCCAGCATAAAATTACAGGGCGTTTCAAAACCGTTTTCCAGGTCTAACCGGTCCAACCGGTCGGGTCGACCCGATTATCCCCTAAATGCATGCCCCCATTTCCTAAAAATTCCCAATTCTGTCCTGATTTGAGTCCTACTTGTGTGTGCAATATAAACTGTGTTAACCCTCTGTTTTGCAGCCTTTTATTTTTATTTTGGATGTATTTAATAGATTTATCCGTGTATTTTAAGCAGTTGTAAAGTGAATTTTATCTTATTCGATCGGGTTGTAATAATTTAATTATTTACTGCTTTATTTTATTTTATTTGTGTGTGCGCTGTGTGTTTAACTTAATGCAATAAAAATAAACTCTAGAAACGTAAGATGCCATCAAAGAATATTGACCAAATTTATTTTGATTAGACGTGAAATAAGGGACTTGTCCGAACCTTGAATCTCTGGATTAGGTACAGCAGTCTATACTCGGTAGGGAGCTGTACCGGAATTTCCCGGATGAGCTGATCCGGGTGGCGACTCTGTCACTGATCTCGGGATTTAAGTTTCGAGATCTTTCAAGTAATAAAATGGGAAAATGTTTTCTAGAAAATGAATTTCGAAACGAACGAATGGATTTTTCTTAAGCGAGATAAACAAATCCGGTTTTCCCAAATCTCACCATGAAAAAGAAAGAATATTCGAAAATCATTTTCTTTTCGGACCCTCGCGTCCGCGTCTTCTTTTTCCGAAGAAAAAGGTCGTCTGCTCACACCAACAGTGTTGGGGCAACTTGGTTTTGCAAAGCTTTCAACAATCATGAAGGGGACGATACCATCAACAGGAAAGCTTACAAAGTCTGTTGCGCTCATATTCAAAGGGAAAGTTGCATTTACCAACCATTTCAAGGGTTCAGTCTTCGGGAACCGTGCCTGAATTGGAATATGGGGTGAATTGGAAAACATGAATACAGCATCAGACCACAGGAGAATCCAGTGGTTAATTGAATTCATCTCAGGTTGTCCGTCCACAATAGCAACTCTATCCAGTGATCGGGCTAAAAAGAAACCAATGTGCAAAATCAAAAGGGCATATTGGTAATTTGAAGGGGCATCAATTAAAACCAGAGCCACATTTTAGATTTTCCTAATGCATCCGTATTCATTATGCCATGAATGTTTTGTATTCAACTTTGGTGTTCAATATGCATTTGTTGTGTTATTGCATGTCAATGTTCACTTACGTGTTACATCAAGCAGCAAATCTTATCTGTAGAAGTGCTTTACTCCCCAAACACAAACCTATAATACTCCCCAAACATAAACCTATGATATCAGGGGCAAGTAAAAAACCGAACCACTGGGTATCGTCGACAACAGTATCTTCGCGAGTTGCAATGAACATATAAAGATATATCTTTCCCATCCTAAGACAAACCGTCATGAAAGGGATCAACGCAGATAAAATGCCCATCACAGAATCTTTCTAAAAAAAAATTTGTTGACACGGAAAACCGAAAGGATGTGGCAACAGGAGAAGAGTGATATACAAAGTCAGAGTCATTGTCATATTCCCTGTTATACTCATTCTGATGTCACCATTGCAATATTGTGTATGTTTGGATTTCCGATCAGATGTTCATCTTCCATACACCATGCCACTACATATAAACATCCATCAGTAGGACATTACATCCAAGCCCGTGACAATATCGCAGAAACTCCTGTTATGCAGTACGGAAATGCAAGGTCTCACTCTCATCTTCTTGCTCAACCAAACGGACCATCCGTCGGCACGGCCTATTATCCTAATCCACTGAGCCTAACAACACTTCAGAATATGTAAAGGGTAAAGTCGAAGGTCATTCAAGGTGTCCAACTTCTCCAATAGCTAGATCAGCGTAATAGTCAATCGGTCAGAAAACACATCAGAACAATCGGACTAGGTCACTTGGGCTACCATTGGGGCCAGTCACAAGTCGTGAATTCCGTCTCCTGGCTCGCACGGATACCAAGAACAAAGCATAAGCCACATGTTGCATGTATACATGCATTCAAGACATACATGCATCCGTACATACGTGCATACGTTTAAAGTAAACACGCACAATTCATACGTATATGCATCACGACTGATCAAAGTGCAGGTATCCATCATTATCATCGGGCTATTCCAAAACCAGGATCGCTCTTAAAGTAGAGATGGCACGACGCCAGGGCATCTATTGGGCCTTAAGCATTAGCAAAAACCCAAATCTCAAGATACCAAGGGGCAGAACAATCAAGCCGTATTTATCCTTGATCGAAGAGGCAAAAATTTTTGTTTCCAAAATCATCGATCAAGGGATAAATACTCATCCTCGAGCCATTATCATCCCTAAAGCTATCTTCTTTCATTCAAGCCAGATTTCAAACCCTTGAACTCCATTACGTTCAAGCATGGTTACAAATCCATGAACCCCTTTCTTAAGTCAAGCCAGATTTCAAACCCTTGAACTCCATTACGTTCAAGCATGGTTACAAATCCTTGAAACCCTTTCTTCATTCAAGCCAGATTTCAAACCCTTGAACTCCATTACGTTTAAGCATGGTTGCAAATCCTTGAATCGCTTTCTTCATTCAAGCCAGATTTCAAACCCTTGAACTCCATTACATTCAAGCATGGTTACAAATTCTTGAACCCCTTTCTTCATTCAAGCCAGATTTTGAACCCTTGAACTCCAGTACGTTCAAGCATGGTTGCAAATCCTTGAACCCCTTTTCTTTATTCAAGCTAGATTTTGAACCCTTGAACTCCATTACGTTCAAGCATGGTTGCAAATCCTTGAACCATCTTCTTCAGTCAAGCCAGCTCTTGAATCCTTGAACTCCATTACGTTCAAGCATGGTTTCAGATCATTGAACCTCTTATTATTTCAAGTCCATCCAATTCCAGTAAGATTTCAAATCGTCAAAATTCCATCTTTCTTTGCCTCGGGTAACATAGACCCGATATTGGCCAATCCACAATCCACCTTCCTTTGCCTCAAGTAACCTAGACCCGATATTGGCTTATTTGAACGGCCGTTCTTTCTTGTGTCTACGGCGCTTTGAGTCGCGTTTCTCAAATTCACATCAACTATCCCAGACTAAGATAGGGTGGTGAATTTGATCACGCGAGGGGTAGCTGTAAGTGCCGGAATTTTACTTCCTTAAAAAAAAAATATAGTCGTACGACTCTACCCATAGTCGTGCGACTGTAATCAAACTACAGTCATACGACTGTAGATCGTGGTAGGTGAGCCAACCCATACCGTAAAAGCTGAAAAAAAGGAAAGAAAAGAGGGGGGAGGCCGGATAGAAGATGAAAGAGGGAAGAAAAAAAGAAAAAAGAAAAAGAGAAAAAAGAGGGAGGAGAAGAGAAACTAGAGAGAAAGAAAGAACTCATCATAAAAAACCCTTGCATTTGGAGATCTTTGGACCCAAAATCCCTAACCCTAACTCAAAGAGAAAAGTGCGGATTTCAGTGGATTGGAGCGACGCCAGGGGTCAATCCTACGGTGGACGCACGCCAAAAGAGGTAAACACTCCTTTTCCCCTCTCTTTTACAAGCTTTCTAGGTGATTAGTGTGTTTTGGTGCCATTTCTATCCATTTTCTGGGTTTTCCGTTTCTGGAGATCAAGAACAGTCGTGCGACTGTTCTTGAGTTTGATGAACAGTTGTACGACTGTAGTTACAATCGTATGAGTGTTCTTGATTTCCAGGCATTTTCTTTCCAGTTTGCTTCAAATAAAATTTTGGCAAGATTCTGACCTTGGATTGCTTATAGTCGCATGACTGTAACGTGTTTCCAGGATCAGAATTTCCGTTTTTAATCCCTAAAAAATTTCCAAAAAACCCATAAAAATTCAGAAAATCCGAAAATCATCAAAATGAATTTTTTTTTTGTGCATTCACGACCCTAGATTCAATTTTCAGTAAAATTGCATTTAGAACAATGCCACGGCGGAGACCCGATTCTCCCGAAAAGCGACCCACCTCACATGTAAAAAAAATGCATGTAAACAGGAAAAATTGTTTTCAAAATGATTTTCCCATAAAACCAAAATACAGGGACTTTTCAAAATGTGTTCCAGGTCTAATAGGGCCGGCTAGCCGAGCCAACCCAGTTATCCCCTAAATGCATGCCCCCAATTCTTGATTTCCCATTCTGTCATGTTTGAGTCTAACTTGTGGTGTGCCGTAAAATTGTGCTAACATTTGTTTTGCAGCTTTTATTTTTATTTTTATTTTAAATATATTTAATAGAATTACTTGTGTATCCTAGGTGATTGTAATTTCTAGATAAATCGTGTATTCTAGGCGCTTGCAAAAGTGAGGCTGAGAGTTTTTATCTTTTATTCGATCGGGTTGTAATAATTTACTCATATACTATTTTACTTATACCTGTATGTGCGTTGTATGTCTATTTATTTCAATAAAATTGACTTTTAGAATTTGAAATACCATCTATGAACATTGACCTTAGACACGAAATAAGAGACTTGTCCGGACCCAAATCTCTGGATAGTGTAGCGGTCGTTCGTCCTGTTCAGCTCCATTATTAATTTCCCAGTTGAGCTGAGTCGGGTGGCGACTCTACAATATTCATCGAGACTTAGGCCTCGGTTCTTTTAAGATAATTAATTCCATTTATTTTCCAAAACCGATTTTCCACTCTAAAAACCCCCACGCTAGGGAGGGGCCCGCCCGAGATCGAGGCGCCCCTTTTGAAAGGGAGTCTCGCGTTCTGTCGAAAACGTCGTCCGCTCACAACTCCCTTAATCGTTTTGTATAGGTTTAAAAACAATACATTAAATTAACTTGAAATTTCGAATATTTGACGATATCAACAAATGTTATTGAAAATTATAATAATGTAATACTAATAAACTCATATATAAGTAAATAAAAATTAAAATTTGAAGATCTCATATAAAAAACTATTTTTCAATCATTTTAACTATATATATGAAGCAATTAATTATAAGGAGTTTTTGCTTTAAAAATTGACATGAGCAAGGCCTATGATCGAGTTGAATAGGTGTTTTTAAAAGCTGCCATGACTAAAATGGGCTTCCCTATTCATTTTCTTAAGCTTATCATGTCATGTGTTAAATCTGTGACTTTCTCTATCTCATTGATGGTGAAGTTTGAGGTTTTGTGCAACCTTCTAGAGGTCTCTGGTAAAGGGACCCTATATCCCCTTATCTCTTTGTTCTTTGTACGGAAGATCTCTTTTCTATTATCAGGACAACAAAAGAGGGAGGAGTAATTCATGGGATTAAAGCTACTAAAAGGAGTCTGAGTATCTCTTATCTTCTCTTTGTGGATGACTCACTCTTTTTCTCCAAAGCATCATCCTTGGAGTGAGCCAAGTTGAAAGGTTTGCTTCAATGCTATGAGATGGCGTCGGGTCAAAGAATCAATTTTGATAAATAAGATGTTTCTTTCAGCAAAACAATTCATGACATTTGAAAGGAGAAGTTTTCCATTTTTGGTGTTAGAGAAGTTTAATATATGGGAGTTAGAGAAGTTTTCCATTTTCCAAAATATATGGGATTACCAAGTTTAATTAGTCGCTCTAAAAAGTCTATTTTTGGTGTCTTGAAAGACCGCTTGGTAAAGAAGCTTCAGGGTTAGAAGGAAAAGATACTCTCCAAGGCTTGGAAAGAAATCCTTATAAATCAGTGGCTTAATCTATCCCTTAGTATTTTATGAGTTGCCTCGCTCTTCCAAGCTCTTTTTGTAATGAGGTGCAACAAATTATTCTTTAGTTTTGGTCGGGCCAATATCAATAAGATAATGGCATGTCTTGGGTTAAATGGGATGATATATGTAGACCAAAATTTCAAGGTGGTCTTGGCTTCAAATACTTGGAATCTTTTAACTTAGCGATACTGGCTAAACAAGGGTGTCAGCTTCTTATAACCGAAACTCCCTACTAGCTATAATTTTAAAAGCTAATTATTTTCCCAATACTGATTTTTTTCATGCTCAGTTAGGTTCTTGTTGTTGGATATGCCCTAGTCCCGAGGCATTGGACCTTGTATTTGTATTGTACATTTATTGGATTCATGTATTATACATATTTTGTGTCATTAATAAAGGCATTAATTCATTTATTATATATATCTTGTGCAGTATTTTAAATGAATTATCCAATGGACATATCCATATCCATATTGACAAGTGTCATGTACTTGGCAGTAAGACCATGGATAGGGAAAACGATATGACCATAAAGAGATTTGTAGTCTGTTCCAGTCATGGGAATGAATGGAACTAGAGACTATCATTAACCTGGTTGTATGGCGGTGTCTTACTGGTCATTGGACATGGGATGTCAACCAAGTTAATGGGTACATGCAAAAAAAAAGGCATGGTAATGGATAGATCCACTAAACGAGAAATCCACATGGTAACGTATCACAAATGATTCTCGTGTAGTACTTGTATGGATCCTTTGACCTGACCATATGATGGTACTGCATGCGAAGTCACATACTTAGGGGTACGCCTAAAGGGCCTGTAATAGGGTGCCAAGTATGGGTACTTTTGGGTATGTCACTAAGCATGACAGTGCTATGGATATGCAGAAGGGATTTGTCACTCAGTAGTCCATTGAGAAGATATCACTGGCCTTTTGATGAATGCAACTGATAAGAGTGTGGCCACACCCAAACAAGTTGGAACTTGTTTATGAGCATCAGTACATTCGGGATCAAGTAAATGTCCGGACACAAGAGAGGGTGATTAATCCATGTCTCTGTGTTGGACACCGATATCAATGACATGGGATATATGTTGGTGTGCCCTAGTTCTTAGGGCATTGGATTCTTGTATTTTGTATTATACATTAAGAGTCATGTATGAATACATTATTTGTGTCACATTAATAAATGCAATTAATCTATTTCATTTATATCTTGTGCTATAATATGAGTAGAGTATCCATTGATTGATAATCATAAAACCTATCCCAGGTCTGTTCTAATCGTGGGAACGAATAGAACCACAGACTTGTATATTCGATGACTGTATGGTAGTTCTTAACTAGCCATAGTACTTGTATAGTCAGTCATGAAAATAGGTACATGTCATTGACATGGGACTGGATCGATCCGCACAAGAAAGCCACATGGTTGTCATGTCATAGGTCTTTCTTGAGTAGGTCTCTTTTGTCCTCAGACCAGATTTAATTATAATATCAATATGGAATCCAGTTCACTTTGACATACGCCTAACAGGTCTGTAAAAGGATGCTAAATACGGGTATGATTGGGTGGACCGGTGAACATGTTGATATTGATGATGAAGTGATGGAATTGCCACTCGGGTGACACCGAGATGATATCATTGGCCACTTGATGAGTGGGACTGATAAGTGTATGGCCATACCCAAATAAGTTGGTTGCTTATTTGAATAATCAGTCAACTCAAGATCAAGAAATATAATAAACAACAGAAGAGGATGACAGACACCATGCCTCTTGTTTATTCATATCGATATCGTTAGGCAAAGGACACTATGAGATTACTACCGGGTTAGTGTCTTCTAAAGACTGTTGCATCTCTGTCTTAATTGGGGGCTGTAATGGTTTGCTAGAACCCACTTACAGTCTGTGGGCCTTGGGCCTACTGCCAACATAAAGACAGACCCATAGGATCGTGCACATAGATCAACTGAGCTGGAACTTATAGAAATTGTACATGTAATGTACGTTGGAAGGAATGCGTTAATTAATTAGTTGACATTCGGTGTCAAGGTAATTAATTGATATTGGGTTGAATTTAATTTAATTAATAAGTTTACATAATATAATTAATTAATTTATCAATTAATTGAATTACATCAAGTAAACAATTAATTAAACAATTTTCCTAAGTAGGAAAATTAAATACATGTATTGTATTAACTTAAGTGTGATTTAATTTTATTTAGGGGTAATTAAATTTAGCCAAATGGAATTAAATTACATAGTATATACTTTTTAATTAAAGTTTATTTATGTAATTATAATCCTAGTGGGCTTGGGTTTAATTAACCTAATTAAAACCCAACTAGACAAGGTGTCTATATAAGGGCACACTTAAGGAAGAAAAACCTAATTCAACTCTAATTAATTGCTGGAAATTTCAGCCACCAATAGCAGCCCCAAAACAGCCGAAAATCCCAGCATTAAACCTCCATTCCTTCGCGTCTTCGGCTAGCACCGGTTCCCGCTCAATAATTGGTCGTGCACCGGACTTTGGAGATCGCAGTTTCAAGAAACGATTCTACAGCAGTCTCTAGAGGAGACGAATCCAGTGAGTTAATCTCTCTTGATTCTTATTTTATTTTTTCTAATCAATGGTAATTGGACACGATAGGTGGAATCTAGGAAATTTTAAACGGTGTATTTTCCGATGCGCCACGTTATTTTTCCAATGACGAATCCCAACAGTGGTATCAGAGCCTAGGTTTTGTCCATTAGATTGATTGGAATTGGTTCTTGAAAGCGTTCTTTGAGAAAGAATGGGTTTCAAGTTTGTTATTTTAGGGTTTTTAGTCAATTGGTTTTGGTTTTGTTGAACCCTAAAATTTTGGATTGGGGTTTTTTATTTTTTTCCCCAATTGGTTTCAATCTAGAATTGTATTTTCTTCATTGATTACTTATTGTCCATGGCTGAATTTTGAATTGTATGATTTAAAAAAAAAAAATTTAATATTGTTTGGCCACAATTGGAATCGCAATTTGCGATTCCAATTGTGGGCACTGCTGCCTCTTGCGGCAGCAGCCAGCTGCGGCTGGCAGCAGGCTGCCGCGCGGCAGCGCTGCTGTCCCCGAACAGCAGCGCTGCGCAGGATTTGGGTCTGGTTTTGGATTTTGCGGGTATATTTTATTCCGGACCCTAATGCAAATTAAATTAAATTTTTTAAATTAATTTGTGTTTAAATTATTTATTTTGTTGGCATGAATATTTAATTTAATTGTTTGCATATTAAATTGAATATGGGCTTTGTGAAATTGGCCCAATAAACCGTGACACCGGTTAAAATTGGGAGAGCTAAATTTTAAATTTGTGACAACCCAAATTCAAGTGGGAGCAAAATTGTTAATTTTGCATTTATGGATGTTATCCATTGGGCCTTTATGGGCCTTAGTCACATTTGTTAAAATTGGCGATTTCACCCTAAGTAACTCGGCTTAACATTTATATTTATAATTTGGAATGCCATGATCATGCATCATATTGGTATGTATGTGCACGACAGGTACTTTGTTTGAAATGTTATGTTGAGTTCTATGGGCCCTAAATTATTATCGGTTGTAATTTAATTTTGGGAAATATGGCCTGCGTGCCATTTTTTATTTTGATGTAATTTTAGAATAGATTTTATTTTACAAAATTATTGTAATTGCATCAAGTATGGAGGAAGGTCCATGGTGGGAGTCCAAGAAGGATTGCAGTCCGGCCCATGAAGAATTAGATAGGATATCTAGTTTTTCATTAGGTTGTAATTAAAGGCCTATAGGATCTCATTTATTTTAAATTAAGTATGCTATTGCATTTGTCATATAATATGGATGTATGGATCACCAAATTATTACCCTCGTTTATGCATGCTAAGCCGTATCACTTAATTATAATCCGAAAATTAAAATATTGAGTCGCTTAAAAGTGCTTCCCACATTCACACCTCTTTCTCCCATTGATGCTGCAATGTGCGCCATGCCCTAGCTGGGTATATTGTAGTATTCGGTGGGCCGTCGAGGGTTAAGATACTTGGTATGGTTAACATGTGAATGGTGGTTTGACTCAACATGGGTAGCATTAGCTCAGAGCGGGCCCTAAGCACAGATGGGTAAAGTGTCAATAAGCCCATCAAACCAAGAGTCCTTCGTGGAAGGATTGGATAGGTTGTCCTACCAAACGAATCAATGGTTGGTTAGCGAGCCCTAGTTCGGCCAGTCATTGATAAGTTGTGGATCTTGGTCAAGTCAGCCAATTAACAACACCAACAAACAAATGAAAATCGGATTATTAATTTGAATTGGCTTAAAAGTCCTTTATTTCTAACTCAAGCAATGATTTCTTCCATGTAGATAATCCCATTTCAGTTAAGCAACTTAAATGGCTGCAACAAACAACAACTCAATCTCACTTAGGTCACTCTTGGAGAAGGAGAAGCTTTCGGGGACTAACTTCCTGGACTGGGCTAGGAACTTACAAATAGTTCTTAGACAAGAGTCTAAGGAGTATGTTCTGAATACTCCTTTACCAGCTGGCCCTCCCGCAGGTCGAGGCATCACCACGACGATGGTGGAGCAGTACGATCGGCATGTGAGGGATGACCGAGATGTCTCGTGCCTCATGCTGGGTACCATGGCTTCTGATCTTCAGAAGCAGTTCATGGACGACCATGCTTATGAGATGATGGATCAGCTTAAAAAGATGTTCCAAGATCAGGCTCGTCAGGAACGTTACCTGACAACTAAGGCACTTTGCACGACTGTGATGGCAGCTGGGACTTCTGTTAGCACTCATGTGCTAAAGTTGAAGGGGTATATTGATACACTTGCCCGCCTCGGCTCGCCAGTACCGCAGGACTTGGCAACAGACATTATTCTCGGGTCACTTCCTGAGTCTTACAACCAGTTTATCATGAATTACCATATGCAAGGGTTGGATAAATCGGTTGTTGAGCTGCATGGCATGCTCAAGCTTGCTGATCAGTCTCTTAAGAAGAATTCCTGAAGTATTGCTGGTGAATAAGGGCAATACGCCCATTGCTAAGGGAAAGGCCAAATCTAAGGCCAAGGCTAAGGCCCAAAAGGCCAAGGCTAAGGGCAAAAAGGTTGTGGCCCAACCTAAAGCAAGGGTTGCCTCTCCTGACGATGTTTGCCATGAGTGTCATTAGAAGGGGCACTGGAAGAGCTCATGTCCAAAGCTAAGGGAGCAACTGAAGGGCAAAACTGCTGCTTCAGGTATTTATGTTGTTGAGATTAATCTGGCTATTTCTACATCTTGGGACTTGGACACTGGATGTGGATCTCACATTTGTTCAAATGTGCAGGGTCTAAGAAATAGGAGATTATTAGGATCTGGAGAAGTAGATCTTCGAGTCGGAAATGGTGCTCGGGTTCAGGCCATGGAGATCGGAGATTATTTCTTGGAGATGCCTAGTGGACTTGTTTTGGAACTAAGAAACTGTTATTTTGTACCTGCGATGCGCAGGAATATTATTTCCGTTTCTTTGTTGGATATTTCTGGTTTTGTATTTAATATTGGACATGGTAGAATTTTCTATGCAATGTGGCAATATTATTTATGGAACAGCATTTCTTGAAAATGGCTTATATATCCTTGATCTAAAACGTGAAAGTTCAATCTATAACATAAATACTAAAAGGATTAAACAAAATGAAATTAATCCTACTTACATCTGGCATTGTCGACTTGGCCATATAAATGAGAAGCGCATAGCTAGGCTTCACTCTAGTGGAGTGCTAGGGTCATTTGACATCCAGTCTTATGACACATGCGAATCTTGTTTGAGAGGCAAGATGGCAAAGGCGCCTTTTAGCAAGACTGCTGAAAGGGCCTCAGAGCTATTGGAGCTAATACATTCCGATGTATGTGGCCCAATGAGCACTAGTGCTAGATCTGGTTTTCTGTACTTCGTCACCTTCACGGATGACTTCAGCAGATACAGTTACGTGTATCTGATGAAGCATAAGTCTGAGACTCTCCAAAGGTTCAAGGACTTTAAGAATGAAGTAGAAAACCAACTTGGCAAGAAAATAAAAGCACTTCAGTCTGACCGAGGGGGTGAATATTTGAGCCAAGAGTTTGACTCGTTTTTGAGAGAGTGTGGGATTGTATCCCAACTCACTCCTCCTGGTACATCCCAGTGGAATGGAGTGTCAGAGAGGAGGAATAGGACCTTACTTGACATGGTCCGCTCGATGATGAGTCATGCTACACTCCCTGTCTCCTTTTGGGGATATGCTTTAGAGACAGCTGCTTACATTCTTAATAATACACCAAGCAAGGCAGTTGAGGGAACACCATATGAACTATGGAAAGGCCGAAAGCCCAATGTTTCCTTCTTGAAGATTTGGGGCTGTGATGCACATGTTAAGAAATTGACAAGTGGCAATCTCGAGTCCAAATCTGTCAAGTGCCAGTTTGTGGGTCACACTAAGGAAACTAAGGGTTATTACTTCTACAATCCGGCCGAAAACAAAGTTTTCATAGCCAGAAATGCAGTCTTCTTGGAGAAGGAATTCCTTTCCAAGAGATACAGTGGGAGTAATGTTGAACTATCAGAAGTTTAAGACTCACAAACTCCTGCAACTACTGCTGAGGATGCTTCGGGAACCAATCTAACTACTCAAGAAATTGAGGAACCAGAAACGGTTGCACAGGACCTTAGAAGGTTTGGTAGGACATGTCATCAGCAGAGAGGTACGGCTTTCTCGCGACTGATGATGGGGACCTTATGGTCGTTGACCAAGGGGAGCCCAAGACCTATCAGGAGGCTGTTGAAAGCCCATAATCAGGTCAATGGCGCAAAGCCATGGAGGCTGAGATGCAATCTATGCACGATAACCAAGTATGGAACTTGGTGGATCCACCTCCGGGTGCTAAGGTGATAGGTTGCAAGTGGTGTTTTAAGTTAAAGGCCCTGTGTGTATAAGATGGTTAGTGGGAGCGTTTCCACCATCCTAGTGCTGTATGTTGACGACATCCTTATCATTGGAAGTGACATACCAACACTGCAAGGGGTTAAGCAGTGGTTGAGTAGGTGCTGCGCAATGAAGGACTTAGGCGAAACTGAGACGATCTTAGGGATCAGGATCTACAGAGATAGATCCCATCAGCTTCTAGGCCTAAGACAGGTCACGTACATTGATAAGGTTCTAAAAGGATTCAGAATGGACAAGGTAAAGAAAGGATTCTTGCCTATGTGCCATGGGTTGAAGCTGAGTAAGAAAGATGATCCTAAAACAAAGAAGGACCGGGAGAACATGGAAAAGATCCCTTACACATCTGCTATTGGATCTATCATGTACTCCATGTTATGTACGAGGCCTGATGTCGTGTTTGCACTAAGTATAGCTAGCCGGTACCAGTCGGACCCTGGTGAGGAACACTGGAAGGCAGTCAAGGTAATCTTGAAGTACCTTAACCGGACTAAGGATGCTTTCTTAGTGTATAGAGGTCAAGATGAGCTGGTAGTGTCAGGTTACACTGATGCAAGCTTTGAGACCGATGAGGATGAGAACCAGTCACAGTCTGGTTATGTTTTTTCCCCTGAATGGCGGTGCCATTAGTTGGAGGTCCTCAAAGCAGGCCACCATTGCTGACACCACAATGGAAGCTGAGTACATAGCTGCGTGCAAAGCTCAAAGGAAGCCTTTTGGATCAAGAAAGTCATAACTGAGTTGGGAATAGTGTCCACTATCCTAGACCCAGTTGATGTTTTTGTGACAACAACGGGGCCATCGCATAAGCTAAGGTGCCCCGGTCACACAAGAGATCCAAACATGTACTCAGAAAGTTTCACCTCATTCGGGAGATCGTGAACATAGGTGACATATCATTGCAGAGGGTTGACACCAAGAATAATGTCGCTGATCCATTGACCAAAGTGCTGTTGCAGACACAGCACGACGGTCATACCAGATCTATAGGAATTAGGGCAATGCCCACTTGGAACTAGTGCAAGTGGGAGATTGTTGGTGTGCCCTAGTTCTTAGGGCATTGGATTCTTGTATTTTGTATTATACATTAAGAGTCATGTATGAATACATTATTTATGTCACATTAATAAAGGCAATTAATCTATTTCATTTATATCTTGTGCTATAATATGAGTAGAGTATCCATTGATTGATAATCATAAAACCTATCCCAGGTCTGTTCTAATCGTGGGAACGAATAGAACCACAGACTTGTATATTCGATGACTGTATGGTAGTTCTTAACTAGCCATAGTACTTGTATAGTCAGTCATGAATATAGGTACATGTCATTGACATGGGACTGGATCGATCCGCTCAAGAAAGCCACATGGTTGTCATGTCATAGGTCTTTCTTGAGTAGGTCTCTTTTGTCCTCAGACCAGATTTCATTATAATATCAATATGGAATCCAGTTCACTTTGACATACGCCTAACAGGTCTGTAAAATGATGCTAAATACGGGTATGATTGGGTGGACCGGTGAACATGTTGATATTGATGATGAAGTGATGGAATTGCCACTCGGGTGACACCGAGATGATATCATTGGCCACTTGATGAGTGGGACTGATAAGTGTATGGCCATACCCAAATAAGTTGGTTGCTTATTTGATTAATCAGTCAACTCAAGATCAAGAAATATAATAAACAACAGAAGAGGATGACAGACACCATGTCTCTTGTTTATTCATATCGATATCGTTAGGCAAAGGACACTATGAGATTACTACCGTGTGAGTGTCTTCTAAAGACTGCTGCATCTCTGTCTTAATTGGGGGCTGTAATGGTTTGCTAGAACCCACTTACAGTCTGTGGGCCTTGGGCCTACTGCCAACATAAAGACAGACCCATAGGATTGTGCACATAGATCAACTGAGCTGGAACTTATAGAAATTGTACATGTAATGTACGTTGGAAGGAATGCGTTAATTAATTAGTTGACATTCGATGTCAAGGTAATTAATTGATATTGGGTTGAATTTAATTTAATTAATAAGTTTACATAATATAATTAATTAATTTATCAATTAATTGAATTACATCAAGTAAACAATTAATTAAATAATTTTCCTAAGTAGGAAAATTAAATACATGTATTGTATTAACTTAAGTGTGATTTAATTTTATTTAGGGGTAATTAAATTTAGCCAAATGGAATTAAATTACATAGTATATACTTTTTAATTAAAGTTTATTTATGTAATTATAATCCTAGTGGGCTTGGGTTTAATTAACCTAATTAAAACCCAACTAGACAAGGTGTCTATATAAGGGCACACTTAAGGAAGAAAAACCTAATTCAACTCTAATTAATTGCTGGAAATTTCAGCCACCAATAGCAGCCCAAAAACAGCCGAAAATCCCAGCATTAAACCTCCATTCCTTCGCGTCTTCGGCTAGCACCGGTTCCCGCTCAATAGTTGGTCGTGCACTGGACTTTGGAGATCGCAGTTTCAAGAAACGATTCTGCAGCAGTCTCTAGAGGAGACGAATCCAGTGAGTTAATCTCTCTTGATTCTTATTTGATTTTATTCTAATCAATGGTAATTGGACACGATAGGTGGATTCTATGAAATTTTAAACGGTGTATTTTCCGCTGCGCCAACAATATACAAGTTCAAACCACATGGTTATGATTTCAGTTGGACTGCCATCTCCATCTTAATTGGGGGCTGCAGTGGCTTGCTAGAGCCCTCCTGCAGGCTGTGGGCAATAGGTCCACTGCCAACATAAAGATGGGCCTACGGGATCGTACACATTGAATGTCTGAACACGGACTTAAGGAATCATCTGTATACTTGGAGTATACACACCGTAGATTGAGGATTATATTAATTATATTATAAAAATCAATTGGATTGATCATAATAATAAAATTAATATTTGCATTGGCCTTCTCATAATTAATTAAATTAATTTATGAGATTATTTCCTAGGTGGAAATATTTCACATGTATAGGTCTACATGTATCTTAATTCTATGTTTGTCAAATTTAATTCCATGGTGAAATTAATTGATCAAATTAATTTTGATTTAAATGTACAGAACATATTATATGGTATAATATGTTAGGATACATGTTAAATAAAAATTAAGTTTGATAATCAGTTGGACCAAAAGAATTAAAGTTGAACTAGGCTTGAAAAATGAGAAAAGCCCGCATAGAATTGAGACAGGATGGGCCGAAATTTTACACAAAATTTCAGCCCACTAGGTCAGGTTATGACCTAGGGAATTCGGCTAAGATAGGACGAACACACCATAGCCGAAAATTTACAACCTCTACTCTCTCAAAGTTCTTCGATTCCAACACTGGCACGGGTCGTGTTCCTCAGCCGTTTGCGTACGTGAACGCGGAGGGAATCTACTTTGATTTCTACAGTCATCTCTAGAAGAGATACTCCTAGTAAGAGTTGAATCTTTTCTTGTTAAATTTTTAATTTTACAATTTTCATCTCAATTGCTCTTGGGCACGGATTTGAGGAAATTGCCGTGATCTTCCGCATTTATTCGGGTGATTTCCGGTGAAAATCCCAACACTTGTTCAGGCTATACATGGAGAAGCATTATGAATCTCGTTTTATACTAGAGAGGGGTATTTGTTGGTGTCTTGGCAATGGTCAGGCGGTAAAAATTTGGAGCGATAATTGGATAATTAATTAGCCTTATAAAAAGCCTCTTAGTTTCAATCCTAATCTACCCTCTACTTTAGTTTCCTGTTTAATTGATCAAGATTCTTAGAGCTGGAATCGCAAGCTGATTGAAGATTCGTTCCTTCCTTCTAAGGTTGAATCTATTCTCAGATTGCTTTTGAGCTACTGTCTTCCTTCAGACAAGCTAATTTGGGCAGAGTGCAAAGATGGAATTTACCCGGTTAAATCGAGCTATTTATTAGCTGAACAAATTAGAGGATTTAATGAAAACAATGCCTCATCATCTTTTCATGATCTCTTATTATGGAAGTTCATTTGGAACTCTAATTTCCACCCAAAAATTAAACACTTTCTTTGGAGATTGGTCACTAATTCACTTCCATGCTTCAACAATCTTTTTAGAAAGGGGATAGATGTGATTGGCAACTGTCCAATTTGAGACTAGGTTGGTGAATCTTTAATTCATATCTTTTGTTGCTGCCCTTTTACTAAAGAAGTGTGGAAATCAAACTTCTTCAATCTACGAATTGGTAAGCTTCTAATTGTAAATCTTGCTTCTTAGTTGCTAGTGGTTTGGAAGCGGTTGAATCAGAAAAATTTTTAGATTTTTTTGTTGCTGTTGTGGCTGCTCTAGTTCAATCGTAACTCAGTGGTTCATGGTTCCACTTGCCTGAATCAACAAAATATTCTCTTAAAGGCTATTACACTTTAGGAAGAATTTCAGCTTTATACTGATAGAACTCATAATGTCCATCTTAATTCTATTCCATCTTCATCTAATCATTGGATGCCACCTATATCATCTTATTTGAAACTCAATGTTGATGCAGCATGGACTGAGGAGGAAAATTGTGTTGGCTTAGGTGTTATTATCTGAAACGAATTGGGTCAGCCTAAAAGGGGTTTCATTCTATTCTTAATGTGGAATGTGCTGAAGCTCTAGCTCTTTTTTTTGGGCTCAAAATTGCTAAAGATACGAACTTTAATTTTTTGTTGGTGGAATCAGATTCAATGCTTCTTGTTCAGTGCTTAAAGGAGAGAAAGAATAGGAATGATCATTTGGCTCTTCTTTGTGATGATATCAGGGATCTTCGCTCAAGCTTTGCTTTTGTTTATTTCTCTCATATAGTAGACAAGCAAATATAGTCTCTCACTTGTTGTCCAAAGCTGCTGTTGGTCTAAACTCCTGAATATGTCATTTTCGATTCTGCTCCTATATTTGTACGTCAAGCTTTATGTAATGACTATTCCTTTGTTTGGTTAATGAAAACATTACTTACGAAAAAAAGAAATACTTGCATACTAGAAGTGCTTTATCATTTTAAAAGGAAAGAAGTAGTATTTAGTGTTGTATTAATGTTTATATTGAAACAAAAATATAATTCTAGAGTATTAAGTGTTAATTATGTTTTAAGCTCCTCAAGGAGTTTTAAGTGTTAATTAATAGAGTATTTAAGCATTGCTGTTAAATTTAGTTTTAACCAGAACCGAAGGCGTAGCCAGTCCAGAACCATTATTATATCAAAAGTTTCAATTTTGTAGGAAAAAAAGGTGCGAACCAACAACATCCTTCTTATAGCTAGCTTCCATAACCACTTTACCAATTTATATTTATGCTGTAATTTAAACATTAATATATATATACATATTGTAAATAAATAATATATGTCATTTTTATTTTATTATTTCGTACGTATTAAAAACTTACATATTTACGTATTAAAAACTTACATATTTATGAATATATGTTTTTTTTTTTTTTTTTTGTAAAAGAAAAGACATCGTTAGAAAGCAAATGAATTAAATATTTATATATTAATTCAAATTTCAAATTGAAATAGTGTATTTTAGATATTTATTTCAAATTAATTAATGATATTCATAAATTTATGAAATATAATTGTAAGCGCCGGAATTTTCTATACTTAAAAAAAAATCGAAAAAAAAATTGGAAAAAAAAATTGAAAAAAAAATTTGGAAAAAAAATAAAAAAAAAAAATTTACAGTGGTACGACTGTAATTTAAAAAATTATAGTGGTACGACTGTAGTAAAAAAAATTGTAGTCGTACGATTGTATGATGGGGGCCGGTGAGCCAACCCATACCTCAAAAGCTGAAAGAGCAGAAGAAAAAAAAAAAAAAAGGAAGGGAAAGAAAAAGAAAGAAAAAGAGAAAAAAAAAAAAGAAAAGAGAAGAGAAGAGAGGAGGAAATCAAAAAGAAAAGGAGGAACTCCTCATCAGAATCCCTCAGCATTTGAAATCTTTGGACCCAAAACTCTCAGACCCTAAATCAAGGAGAAAAGTCCGGACTTTAGTGGATTGGAGTGACGCCAGGGGTCAATCCTACGGTGGACGCACGCCAAAGAGGTAAACACTCATTTTCCCCTCTCTTTTACAAGCTTTCTGGGTGATTGGTGTGCTTTTTCTGCATTTCTATCCTTTTTTATGCGTTTCTGTTCTGGAAATCAAGAACAGTCGTGCGACTGTTCTTGAGTTCAATGAACAGTCGTACGGCTGTAGTTTCAGTCGTACGAGTGTTCTTGATTTCCAGGTGATTTTCTTTCCATTTTGTTTTAAATACAATTTTGGCGAAATCCTGAGTCTGCAGTGTTTACAGTCGTACGACTGTAATTACAGTCGTACGATTGTAGTTGCATTCGCACGACTGTAATTTACAGTCGTACCACTGTCGTTTCCAGAATCAGAATTTCACCTTTAAAACCCAAAAATTTAATAAAAAATCCATAAAAATCTCCAAAAATTCCCAAAAATCCCAAAAAAGTAGAAAATCCCAAAAATAAATTTTCTTGTGTGCATTCACGACCATAGATTCAATTTTCAGTAAAATTGCATTTAGAACAATTCAACGACGGAGACCCAGTTTTCCCGAAAATCGACCCACTTAATATAAAAAAATGCATGTAAACCGGAAAAATTGTTTTCAAAATGATTTTCCCACAAAAACAAAAAATACAGGGACGTTTCAAAACGTTTTCCAGGTCTAATCGGGCCAGCTAGCCAAGCCAACCCGGTTATCTCCTCTACGCATGCCCCCAATTCTCGTTTTCTCTATTCTGTCTATTTGAGTCCAACTTGTGGCGTGCCGTATATATTGTGCTAACCTTTGTTTTGCAGTTTTTATTTATATTTATTTTTGATTTTATTTGTATTTTAATATAATTAATCGTGTATTTAGGCGGTTGTAAATATTTTTTTTTAGATTCTCGTGTATTTTAGGCGATTGCACAAGTGAGGCGAGAGTTTTTATTTTTTATTCGATCGGGTTGTAATAATTTAATTATTTACTATTTTACCTTAATTTGTATGCGCTATTTACTTCAATAAAATTGATTTTTAGAATTTGAAATACCATATTTGAACATTGACCAATTTTATTTTAATTAGACACGAAATAAGAGACTTGTCCGGACCCTAATCTCTGGATAGTGTAGCGGCCGTTCGTCCGGTTCAACTGCATTATAAATTTTCCGGTTGAGCTGAGCCGGGTGGCGACTCTACAATATTCATCGAGACTTAGGTTTCGGTTCTTTTATTTATTAATTCCATTCATTTTCCAAAACGCGGATTTCCATTCATAAAAACTCCACACGAGGGAGGGGCCCACCCGAGATCGTAGCGCCCATTCCGAAAGGGAGTCCCGTGTCCCGTCGAAAACGCGTCGTCCGCTCACAATAATATTCATTCATTGATATTTACTTCTAATCAATTAAGTTTTTTAATTGGTTTGAAGCAAGCATCATTATTATATCATTCTAATTTTAATCATATGTTAAACATTAATTAAATCAATACAAAATATATTAAATTGTTATGATTTATCTTTTTTAATATACTAGGATTATTATTTTAAGAAATATTCTTGAAATTATATTTTGAATATTATTAATTTCAATTCTAAATTTCTATATACATAATGTTAAATAAAATACATTTGTAATTTTTTTAAAATTCAGTTCGATCCGTTTCACATTCCAATTGAACCTTTTTGACGCTCTTTTTTTTTTAGCTCAATATACTGAGTTTAGATCTAATAACCATGGCATTTAATGTTAATGATAAGGTAAAAACACCTTTTTAATTTGTCCTCAAAGCGAAAGAGTTAATTATATTTTAAACGGATATGATTTTGTATAATATACAGATTAAAACCACGTCTTTAGAGCGAGAAAGATTAAAAGTACAATCGACAACATAAAAAAAATTCATTAAATCTTAATAATATCTTTATTTTTATATGACTAGATTAAAACAAGAGAGAGAGAAAGAGAGAGAGAGAGAGAGGGGTGAAGTCAGGCATATGTGTGTCTGAAAGCGATTCCATCTGTTTATATAATCCAACCACCGTTGCCTCCAGCTGTCTTCACTACTTTCTCTCTCCCTCTCTTTCCTTTGCAGACACATACGCAAAGACTCATACTTTCTTCCAATTATTTTTCATTTTTTAAAAAAGGCTACATTTTCAATAATTAAATCAAATAATAAATATTCTCATCTCTTTTATATCTCCGTCTATTTCGTGACAAATAATATAGCAAACAAAAACACTAGTACTAAATAAAAGAAAAAGTTCGCATTTTTATATCTCTTTCCTTACTTTGGGATTGGATCATTTATATTAATTATCAAAGAGAAGAGCAATGGGAGTCTAAGTATGCGGTATGTTTCCTCGTGATCCGTGCACACCTACGTGAAATCCCAGATTGCCTTATGAGTTGTAACAGTGAGTATTGGTTTTTGTATTGCTCACATTCTTGTTGGGTTTTCTTCAGAGAGATAAAATAAAGGAGAGGGGTTATTTTTCACAATTTCTGCTGATTTTTATTTTTTTCAATGTGAAGTTTTATGGGTTTCTTTGATTATCCTTATGTGATGTTTCTCTTGTTTTCCTGCTAGTTCTGTCACCATCTGCAGAATCCCAGCCGTGTTTCATCTTTTGTAAGCAAGAGTTCAGGTGGGTTCCTTTTAAATTTTGCTTTTCCCATTTCTGTCTTGGATTCTCTTCATATTTGTGTGTTTGACTTGGGTTGTTTTGTGGTTCAATGGTTTCATGTGGTATTATTTGTAAGTAAATAGTTGGTTCTCGTTTGGAACTTGTTGTTGGGTTATCCACTTTTTACTCTGATTTATGTTTTGGAGTTTAATGATGTTTTCCTCTATTACAGTTGTAGTCTTTTGTTTGGATGGTGGGGAAGTGGTCACTGCTCTGTAGTCTCTGAACTCAAAATTAGCTTAGCTGAGTACAATTGAGGTTTATTTCAAATTAAGAAAGACCCATAATTTTCATTGGAAAATTATGATGTAGTTGATTCATGTAAATTGCCGGTTTAAGAACAGCAGGCCTCAAGTACATAGGCTTTGCTTGAAGTGGAAATACTGCTTGTGTAGTAATTTTTTTGATTGAGATTTGCTAGTTCGTACAGAATTTTGGCATTCTTTTAGGATCTTACTGTTACAATTGAAAAAGTAAGAATATGTAGAAAAGAAATTATCTTTCTTATTAGGTTGCATAGATTTGTTTGGCTCCCATTGTAATAACATAGAGAAAAGTGAAAATTTTATCAACGGAAAGAGATAAGAAAGCAAATAAGTGTCATCTTTTTCCACATTGAGCATTTTGTTATGAACAATTTAAAGTCTAAAGGTGACGTGATATCTGCAGCTCTTGTACTTCCATTTTACACAGCTCTGACCCTATCGTTCATTGCATCAAATTCGGAGAACAAACTGTAGTTGGCTTGCATTCGTTTACCGGGTTGATTAATCTATTCCTTTTCATTGAAGCTGCAACTTAAATTGTATTATATCTTATGAAAAAGAGACTTTTTTTAAATTGAATGTTCATGGATTTGTTAGTAGAGGAATGAGAGAAGTAAATCATATTTATATGTTTGAGCGATCGATATTTAGGGGAATTTGGCATATATAGAAACCAGATAACAAAGATGATACTGGACAAACTTGTAGCAGAACGTGTGGGTGATTTAACTTGTACTGCATTGATTAGACCAATTTTTAGCAGAACTGCAAAGACATAGGCAAGGAAAATGATTTTAGGTGTTGCATAGTTATGACTGATAAATTCGTTTGGAACGGGAAGCAACAAGTGACTTCAGGCAGCAAAAACACATTGATGAGCATCATTGTGGTTGATCATGTTATATGTCTTGGTGGAATATAGTTTTGAGCTGAACAAGGCGATAAGAATTTGTGTTCAAGAAAAGTAGGATCCTTCTTGTGAGGTATTGGAACTTCGGCCTTTTAAACTTTTGTGGGTTTCAGTTCTTACTTTAGAGAATCTTATGCCAACTGGTTCCTTGTCACGTACTAGGATTTGATTACGTTTATGACTTAAAGGAGGCATTTAACGGTTATTATATAATGCACCAGCCTGTCATTCATGCTAATGGTAGTATGTACAGATATTAGAACTTTCCGTTATAGGGATTCCTACTTTAACTGATTTCCTATAGGTAGTGAATGAAGTCTTTAAGCATAAGTATATCCGTAGTAGGTACAACTGGTTTTAATTTTTGCCTTTTGGATTATTGGGTTTTGCAAGTTCCTTTTCATTATATTTGTTATTCTTCTTTCTCTTTATTTAGAACAATTTGAAAAAAATAGATTAGTACCTATTTCTTTCCTTCTGTATCACACATTCTAAAATCTGAACTTTATCCAGTTTACGAACTGAAAGCGTATTTCTTGGGCAATAGAACCTATAAGGTCAAACTATTGAAAAATTGGTAGTAGGCAAAATTGGAAAGTATATGAAGAGTTAATATTTCCTCGTATGGTAAATGATACGAGGCAGTAAATCATTTTACCATTAATGTTAAGCAATACTCTCAACAAAATGATAACATCCAATTAGGATAAGAAATAGGGCGCCACATACTATTTTCCGTACACCAATTTCATTGTTACCTTCTAATATGACAGGATTTTTGAGCTGGCCAAGCATAAAGCTTTTAGTCCAATGAGGAAGAATTTGTGACCAGAATGGATCCTCAGGCTTTTATCAGGCTGTCAATTGGCTCCCTTGGGCTGAGGATTCCTGGAACATCTCTAAGTTCTGCAAAATCAGGAATTCATACATTCACCTCTCCATGCTCGTGTGAGATACGGCTACGAGGTTTCCCTGTGCAAACAATTTCAGTCCCTTTAGTATCCTCACCTGAAGGGACACCTGATGTTCATAGCATCGCCTCGAGCTTTTATCTTGAAGACTCGGATCTGAAAGCTTTACTGGCACCTGGCTGTTTCTACACGCATCATGCCTGTCTTGAGATTATTGTATTCAACGGGAGGAAAGGATCTCACTGTGGTGTTGGTGTCAAAAGGCAGCAGATTGGAACATTTAGGCTCGAGGTAGGTCCTGAATGGGGCGAAGGGAAGCCAGTAATTCTTTTCAATGGATGGATTGGTATCGGCAAAAGCAAGCAAGAGAGCGGAAAACCGGGAGCTGAACTCCACTTGAGGGTAAAACTTGATCCTGACCCAAGATATGTTTTTCAGTTCGAAGATGTGACCACATCAAGCCCTCAGATAGTTCAGCTTCAAGGTTCCATCAAACAGCCCATATTCAGTTGCAAGTTTAGTCGAGACAGGTGATATTATTATTTGATGCTCAATACATAATGTTTGTTTACTAAGCTTAAAATGATAAAATGCTAGAACTTTCATTGGCTTAGCCTACAATGATTAAAGAAGCGGAATCTCAATTGAACAGCCCATGAATACTAAATTGAGCTGTAGATAATTTAGGGGGAAAAACAATACAGAAGGTGTAAAAACACCAGCAGTCTGCTTTTTGTGCTTCATTTCATGTATGTGTAAGCAATGATAGAGAATTCATTTCAATGAAATTAAAATGTCATGAAAATTGGTTTGGATCACCTTAGACTTAGTAGTTTCAGAATTGGCTGTGGTTCTCATATTGAAAACTACATCATTCTTAACAACTTTTTTATGGTTGAAAAATGACCAGGGTGTCTCAGGTGGATCCATTGAGCACTTACTGGTCAGCTTCTGTCGACGGTATTGACTTGGATACGGAACGAAGAGAACGCAAGGGATGGAAGGTGAAGATACATGATCTCTCTGGCTCAGCAGTTGCAGCAGCCTTCATAACAACTCCATTTGTGCCGTCAACAGGTTGTGATTGGGTTGCCAAGTCCAACCCAGGAGCTTGGTTGATTGTTCGTCCTGATATTTGCAGGCCTGAGAGCTGGCAGCCATGGGGAAAGCTTGAAGCATGGCGTGAGCGGGGCATGAGAGATACCATCTGCTGCAGATTTCATCTCTTGTCAGAAAGCCAAGAGGGGGGCGAGGTTCTCATGTCAGAGATCTTCATCAGTGCCGAAAAGGGAGGGGAGTTCTTCATTGACACAGACCGGCAGATACGAGTGGCAACCCCGATACCAAGCCCGCAAAGTAGTGGAGACTTTTCAGGGTTGGGTCCGGCTGGTGGTTTTGTGATGAGCTGTAGAGTGCAAGGGGAAGGAAAGCACAGCAAGCCATTGGTTCAGTTAGCCATTCGACACGTGACATGTGTAGAGGATGCTGCAATCTTTATGGCTCTTGCAGCAGCAGTTGATCTTAGCATAGTTGCATGCAGGCCTTTCCGGAGGAGGCTTAGATTAGGCACTCGCTATTCCTTGTGACGAACAAAAGGAAAAAATTAAGGTGATTAATTTTAAGGAACAAAGAAGGAATTTATTTCGCTTGTTGATCTCTGTATAAATAGGCGATGTGTACAGGATTATCTTGTTTTACCTTATTTCTCTTTTTTGTCTTTCAGAAATAGTTGACGGGGTCATAAGGTATCATTACAGCCTACAAGTTACCTTTTATACTCCTGATTATAGTTGGTTCCTTTATTTATTGATAATGGAAAACTCTAATGTTGCAATTTTCATACCTTAGTGACCAGCTCTATGAATCACAAACACAATTTGTTGTTTTTTTACTTCAATTTTGTGATCAAACTTAAATCATGATGAGGCATTCCAAAATGAAATGGTTTCAGTAAAAAATTAAATAGAATAATGAGCTTGTGAATGAATTTTATTTGTTGATGAGAAAGCATTTTGACATGATCACCTGCTTAAGAGACGAATTGAATAAGACCACAGCAGTGTTCTTTCTAAACTTGAGAAAGCTGAAAGCTACAATGGTAAGATCCATCTTCAAACAGGAAATAGATATTTGTAATACACAATTCAGGAGATGCTGTTCTTTAACTAGCATTTTGGCATTTGCACACAACAAATTGTACCAAAGTCCATCACAGTATGTAACAGTTAATGCCCGTTGTTTATGAATGGGAAAGCAAACCTTCAGGCAAACATATCACTGTCAAAAGCTTTACAATGTAATTGTGAAACCCATCCTATGCATCTGTTGCTTGAAACAATTGTTCGACCTCTGTAATAGTGCTACGGGCATCCTCTATTTCTTCTCCATCATTGTGGTCAGACGACTCCAGTTCAGTCTGCAAATTGAAGTTCTCATGTCATTGGTAAGATGCAAAATCAAATCAAGTTGAAGAACCATGGCATCACAGAAAAATATGATTGCATATAGATGGCAATATGTTTTAATTTCGTCCTAGTGCATTTGTATAGCTACAATTGCGAAGATAAATTGACAAGAATGGCTCCAACTTTTGCATCTTCTACCATATGCACAGTTCAAACTTAGCCTTATCCTAGTGAGTTGAGAACCTGGCACGAATCTGGAGTGCCTGTAAGGCTTCCTTTCACAAATCCAACATTTCCGGTGATAATCTATTTCATATGAGATAATTTTGTCCACTGATAACCTAAGCTCTCATTATTTTGTTTTTCTTTCAAGTGCCATCATTCCTCATTTGAACCTAAGGATTTAATTCTTGAATTTCACAAATGAGGTAGAAAAAAGGCAATATATCACAACTAGTTGCCAGGAAGGAAAAACCAACATTGCTTTCTCTTAAAAGAAGAAGCCATGTCTTCTTGGATCATATCGGGAGCATATCTCCTAGATGATACTACTTTGACTTATTTAAACTCAAAATATTAATCCTCATTCACAATCATTTTTTTCCACCCTGCTGGTTCTAACTTCATCATATGTATGCAAATAAGAGAAGGGAACTACTACATGTAATTACAGTCAAGATGTGTGCTTTATTCTCAGTGAATTGGTGAAGAAACTGGTCGACATGTGAATGTCTGAAAGCTAGAAGTTACTTGATGCAAAAGCTCACCCCTCCTGCCCAGTGAGAGGCACCACATCATCCAGCCCCATAGTAGAAATATCTAGCTCAAATTCATGAGATGATGTTAAGAAATTTCATTTTCATATCTCACATTCTTAGATAATGAAGATCATTGATGCAGTTATAGTCATTATTCTGGGTAAACCAAATTTTATGTACCTTTATCGTCAAGTATTAAAATTTCAGAGCATTAAGTGCATACATACATTCATGAAAGGTGATTATCAACAACATAGTAATCCTGTTAAGATGTCATACCAAAGTTCCTTTAAGATCAGCTAATGCAGCTTCAAGGCGCTTGCGACAGTCCGGAACCATCATCCTTGATTCGGCCAGCACGTTTTCCTGCATCAACCACAAACAGGAAGGTTAATTTTAGATATCACACAACAACAGAAAAAAAAAAAAAAAAGAATTCCCTTATATTTACTTGTCAAATATATGTAAAAGGATGCTGAAATTAACAAAAACTGCATAATTTCTAAAATTAAATTCGAAACATTGTTAGCTTGTTGCAGTTTGTCACCTGTTGCTTAAGGTCATAAGGGTCAGCTCCTTTCTCCTTCATGTCAGCTGTTTTAGCAGCTTCTCTTTCGACCTCTTTCTCATATGAATGTAGCTCTTTCACAATCCGTTTACAAGTACTAGTTTTGATTTTCAGATTTCTCAAGGTTGCCATCCTATCCTACACCCAAAACAACACATAGCCTGATTCACATTAACAAAATGTGCAAAAATCTTTCTTTTTCCTACTCTTTCTCAGTAAGCAAAAGAATCTGGGGTTAAGATCTCTGACAGCAATGTAGAATACAGGATCTAAGATACTTAAATAAGAACTGCTATCGAAATTTCAGTGGAAGGAATTCAATTTTATAAGAACATAACTACATAAAACAAATCAAATCAAATCCACAAAAAAAAAGAGAAAACTTGATTGAAAGAGAAACAGAAAGCGTACCTACACAGAGAGAGGGCTCAAGAGTGCGAAAATTGCAGTGTAGGTATAGCCGCTAAGCGGAGGAAGAAGGATGGAAGTAATATTAGTGGGCTGGGCCAAGGCCCTTCTTATTGAAAATTGGGCCCAAATTAGAAAAGGAGAATTTGATCAAGAATCAAGAAACAAGCGCTTGAATCTTTTCTTCTTCTCCATCTTCTTCTTCTTCCCCCTCAGTTTCTGGTAACTGACAAAGTAAGGTCTATGCATTTTGAACCCTAACAAAGAGTGCAGAGAGAGATGGAGATAGAATTAGAGCCAAGAGTGAAGCCACTGAGCTACAAAGTGAAGGGAATGTCGAGAGAATCGCCATCTCAAAAAGCCTCTTATGTCCTCGACACTGACCTCCGCTCTCACTGGTCTGCCGGCACCAATACCAAAGAGTGGATCCTTCTTGAACTCGACGTATGTACTACATGTTTCAATGGATGTTTGGTGGAAATATACTTTTCAAGTTAGGCATGCTGTTATTGGCAATCTTCGAATTACTTTGCTGGAGTTGAGGCGTATATGTTTTTCTGCTTCCAAGCTGGAAAGATAGGAGTAGTTAGATGAATTTAGGTTTTAATTAGTGAAGAACGGGAGATTCTTGTTTAGTAAGCTGCTCCACTTGGTTTTAATTTTGTCCTTCGATTTTCTTGGTTGCTTGCAGGAACCTTGCCTGCTTTCTCATTTACGGATATATAACAAGTCAGTGCTCGAGTGGGAAATCTCTGTTGGTTTGCGTTATAAGGTTAGCAATTTGTCTTTAGATTTGATATTCCAATTAGCTAGACTTACTTTTCAGTGTCTTGTGTTTTATGTTGTTGAATTTCCACTGGGAGTTTTGTTTCTAAATGATGACGAGTGAGTGATATATGATGTGAAAGTACAGCTCATAGTAACTTAAGTTTTGCTGAACTCACCTAAACTTTTTCTGCTTTAATCTTTTTTTTTTTTTTAAAAATCAAAATGGCTTAGATAAGGATATAAAGTCACTCCGAGCCTTTAGGTAAGCATTGCAGTCTCAATAATAGCAACTGTGGTTTTTACAAGTTATATCACCCCTTATGCCGCAGCTTAAGTGGTGCTTGAGACCATGGATTTTATATAAAAATGAAAATCATTGTAATGGTTCTTGAGCTACCATTATTTTACATAACCTTAATGCACTGGATGCACATGCAACTAATAATTCCCAAGAAAGAAAAATGATTTGTAGTGGCTTCAACCAAATCATAATGCCCCCTTGCTGCAGCATCATAACCTTTGTTGTGATTTAAAATCATGTTTGCAAGGGTGACAGTAGAAGTCTTCTATGATGGAAGCTTAATTGTTACTGTAAAATGGACTGAGCTATTTTGTTAGAATACTTAACCGACTGTAATGCAGATGATGAAACATGCATACTGTCATAAATCAGATGATCTTCTTCTCATAGCGTTCTGGATACACTATCTGATTAAGTACCATTGAATATTGATACTGCTGGGGGGCATTCAAACATTTTTTTATCATGCTTTTATTCAAGGTGGTCACTCATTATCGTATAATTACTCTTCTTTTCGTCTCTACCTAGCCGGAGACATTCGTTAAAGTTCGGCCACGCTGTGAAGCACCTCGTCGTGATATGATATACCCTATGAACTACACTCCATGTCGCTATGTACGGATATCTTGTTTGCGTGGAAATCCCATAGCCATTTTTTTTATTCAGGTATTTGGAAATTTGGTCTGCACTTTCTGCTACATATTCTGAATTAATGTGCCATCACATGTTTAGCTGCCATTTAGTTTTGCAGTTCTTGGCTCTAGTTATGTGCTAGATTGCCAGACTTAGAATGCTTTAGCGCTTGCAACTGTCTTATGTTCTGACATTTTCTTTGGAAGGCTGTTTGACTTTTGTCACTATTATTTTTCATAACTTTGCACTTATTTTTCATAACTTTGCACAAAAACCTTCCAGTGCTGCTGGTGTATTTCCTTTCCATTTTCTGAATTCAAATACTACTGTTATCTGGTATTTGCTTTGCTTTATTTGCAAATGAAGTTGTTTTTGCTGTTCCTACTTGCAGCTGATTGGGGTTTCTGTAAGTGGTCTTGAACCAGAGTTTCAACCAGTTGTCAACCACTTGTTACCAAACATTATATTGCACAAGCAAGATGCTCATGATATGCATCTTCAGGTGGATTACATTATCAATTATTTCTTTACCGTTTATATTGTTTACTTTTTTTGTTTTAGCGTCATATATGTTTGCCTTTTGATGCTTATTGTTTGTAGTTGCTTCAAGACATGACAAACCGGCTACTGGTCTTCCTTCCCCAACTTGAGGTGCATACTATTGTTACCTTATGTCAGTTGAGGAATTTTTTTCTCATTTTTATTTTGGTTAACTACTTATTGATTTGCATAGTCACTGTACAGGCAGACTTAGCCAGCTTCTCAGATGCTGCTGATCAAAACTTACGTTTTCTTGCCATGCTGGTGGGTCCATGGTACCCGATACTTCATATTTTGAATGACAGGTTGGTAAACTTGATGAATGTCAATATATCATTCATGTATGGTTTAGGTGCCAGCTTACAGCAATGTTAGCTTAAGATTGTGCTTTACATGAAAAACAATAATTACAGTGCTGTTTTCTGCTTTCTATTTTTGAATATTTCATTTACAACTTCATTACAATAATTACAGTGCTGTTTTCTGCTTTCTATTTTTGAATATTTCATTTACAACATCATTCTCTAATCCTACCAGCAGTTGGAATTGTATGTCTGATTGAAGCTGATTAGTGGCTTATAAGGTTTCTTATTGATTGTCAAAATTCAGCTGAAAATATGTGCAGATTAAGGCTTTGTTTGTTTCATGGAAAATAATTTCCTTCCTAAAATACTTTCCTTGAAAATTTTTTTCATAGAAGTTCAATATTTTTCTTCGATTGACATGTAATATAAAAATTTACATGGTCATAGAATAATTATAGTGAGTGCATTAGTATTACTACGTGTTTTCTCTCTTTTCTGGGAAGTTATTTTCTTCTTTTTCCCTTATTTCTTAAAGATTTTTCTTTTGACTAGGAAAATATTTTTTATCGACTTATTTTCCTTTTAATTCACAAACACAATAAAATAAGGAAAATATTTTCCTGAAGAGTATTTTCCATAACACAAATGGAGTCTAAAAGAATTTGAATACTAGCTTCAAATTGCCATCTCTTATTGGGCTTATGATATATGGCCAGTCATAAATGAAAATGCAGTTTTTCTCCTCTGCATGCTTCATGATGCCAGTGTCCTCATGTTGATCCTTGTCAATGTAAAGCCTGATCATGAGTGAAACAATTTATAAAGAAAAGAATGTGGCTTAGTTTTATTTATGGGGCAGCAAGGATAATGCTGGCTATATATCTCCTTTTTAAAACAAAGGAAATTCTATGCATTATTTTTCTTTTCCTGCTGAAAGGAAAGAGGGGATTGTCTGTCTTATGTTTACGTGACTAGAGGGTCCTGGCATCATGAGGATATAGTATGTTTTGTTAATATTTAGGTGAGAACGGCTAAAAGGATGCTCATTATCTTTGAGTTGTTTTAGATCATTCTTTGTTACCTTCTTGTAAGAAATCTAAAATTGATTGTGAAATTTTTGTGCCTCTAGGACTTTCCAAAATTTGGCTTAGTCAGCTATGCTCATGTCTCTTCACTTAAGTTGAGGCGATTTAGCACCCTTTGGATACACATGTTGGAATTTCATGTGTAACAAGTGTTAGAGATTAGTTTTGTTTTTGGTCCTCTAAGCCACTTGTTATTTTGTGTATAGTAGGATTTTTTGTTATTTAGATTTCATTTCTTTCACATTAATACCATTCTCCATGTTTATTGTAATTTGATATTTAATTTTTTGTTGATGCTACAGAGAGACTGCAAGGTCTTCAGGCACTGGCACTGTCTCTGACTCTGAAGTTTCTAAGAACAGTCAGCTGTCATCTTCCTTAACTGTTTCTTCTAACTTTCAGGTAGCATCTTAGTACTTAAAATATTTTTTGTATCCTTATTTCCTATTTTTTTTTTCTTTTTTTCCAGATTGATGCATACGAGAAAAACATTTTTGATGTTTGAAAAGTTCTCATCAGATTTGGCAAAGAAGAGGCTGCTGAATATGTTTTTTAGAATTAGAAGGGTTGAATGTTGGACGAGCATTTGCTTGTGATGTCTAATGTGCTTTCATAGTATCTGATATATAGCTATCTTTCTCATTTTGGTCATCTTACATTCGGGTTAAGTTAGCTTTGTTTGTCTAAATGCTTGCTTATATTATAAAATGGAATTGATTTGTAATGGCAGCCAAGAAGATCACGAGGCATGCCGCCATTTACCTCGTCAAATTCCAGTTCCATGGTGTTCCGCTCAGATGCAGTTTTTGTTTTATTGAGAAAGGCATACAGAGAAGCTGATCTGGGAGCTTTTTGCAGAATGGTAATGGATCAAGATCTGTTGCTGCTCTATAGTTTTAAGTGACAACTAGTGATCTTACAATTGTTCTCTTTTGAATTGCTAATTGGGTTAGGCTTCAAGAATCCTCTACAAGCTTTCAGAGCCCACTGCAGTGCAAGAAGCCCCATCTTCTGGCAGTGAAGTTACATCCACGTTAGATGAAATACCAAAAACTGAAGTATTAAATCCCCTCACTTTGGTTGACTACTCAAGTTTGCTTGGAGAAGAATTTCAGATACCTGATGATCATTGGGATTTTAGCATTCTAAATGTCTTGGATATAGGGGCAGTTGAAGAAGGCATTTTACATGTTCTTTTTGCTTGTGCGTCTCAGGTTGATTACAGTATTAGGGATATAAAACTCTGAGAATGCATTCTCTGATTTACATATATTGTTGTTACCATTTCTATCTATCAGTTGACCCACCTCAAGCTTTATATTTTTGCAGCCTATTCTTTGTCATAGATTGGCAGAGAGCACATCCGAGTTTTGGTCTGCTTTACCACTCGTACAAGCATTGCTTCCAGGTCAAGTATCAGATATGAGATTCCTTAAGTTGTAATTTCTGATTATGTTTATGTTGCCAGGCCTATTACTTGAACAGGCTTCTATCTGTTATTTATTCTATTGGTTCTGAATCAAGTAATTGTTTAAAATCAGTCTGTCAATCACTTCTCAGCAAGGGCTTGTTAATCCAAGTAGTTTCTTTGTCAAGAATCTTGTTAACTATTTTTGAAACCTAAAATAATATGGACACAGATTTCTTCAGAGAATGTATTTGATATGCATTATTTTGGCTTTTTGGAGCACTTCTTTGTTTATCCAAGTTCTTTCTTTGTCAAGAATCTTATTATCTATCTTTGAAACCTAAAATAATATGGACTTAGATTTCTCCCGAGAATGTATTTGATATGCATTATTTTGGCTTTCTGCAGCACTTCGTCCTTCCATGAGCAGCCTTGGCGAAAATGTTGATGATGCCTTTTCTCAATGGCAACAACCTTTTGTACAGCAAGCCTTGTCTCAGGTTAAATCAGTTCTAATACTAAATCTTTATCTCATGCATATGCTTGGGATACATGTGTTATACATTTATGGTGGAAAACTATTCTAACCATGGACATTTTTTTTTTTTTGCAGATTGTATCTATGTCTTGTTCAGTTGTTTACCGTCCTCTTCTTCATGCTTGTGCTGGTTATTTATCATCATATTCACCATCACATGTTCGTTTCTCACAGTCAGCTCTTCACATATCCTTTTATTTGTCATGCATAACATTTTGGCAAAAGTGGGGGTGGAGGGTGGGGTGGGGTGGGGTTCTTGCATTTGTGCATGTTCTCACCTACCAGAAGAGTGGAAGGGAGAACTTCACCTATGACTTGTGTGCCCCATTATAATTTTGCGATAAGAAAAGAAATTGTTTTACCTATACTGTGATTATATAAGTAAACAACTTGGCCTTTTGGAGGAAATCTTGGAACATTTCTTTTCTCCTTGTCTCACATACAGTGTGAAAATCTTACATTGGGTAGTTGATTGCTATTGTATGCATGAATAAGCATAGCTGTTTAACTAACTATTTATGTGAGCCAAAATTCCTTCATAATGCGTGTGATTCTATACAATTGGATGTTTTCATTTGGAAACATAATGCTATAATTTTCTTTGACAGGCTAAAGCTGCTTGTGTTTTGATTGATCTGTGTTCTAGTGTGTTAGGACCTTGGATGGCCCAGGTCATTGCGAAGGTTGGTGGTGCAGTGCATTGGTCATCTTCCATTTTTGTCTTCAATTTTTTTTTTTTTTTTTTTTTTTTTTTTTTTTTTTACTTTGTTGGATTTACTCTCTCTATGTCTGTCTTTACTTCCCCTCTTTGGGCTGGCTCTTATTTAGGTTGATCTAACTGTGGAGCTTCTAGAGGACCTTCTAGGCACAATACAGGTATGTGTGTAATACTTCCATCCAGTAATCAACCGCACCCAGTCATTATCGAAAGACTAAGTATTTAGTTGCTCGCAAGTTGTGCGATGCATGTGTGTATCCAATATTCATATTTATAGAAAAGTTATAAATATAACAAACTATTTTTGTTATGTAAAGTTATATTTATATATTCTTAAAATCAAAATCATGTTAGTCATAAGTTATTATTTCTAACATTTTGTTCCACTTACAATTACTTTTATTGTATTAAATAATTAGCCAACAATTATTTGCGGCCAAAAAAAAATTTGGTTTTATTATTGCTCTTTTTTGTTTAATCTATGTTACTCCTTCCATTCCAAATTGATAGACCACTTTGCCATTTTGGTATGTCCCAATTTACGAACAACTTTCTTTTTATAAAAATTAGTTGTTTTCTAACCTTCCTAATATATCCCTTATTTTCTTATGCGTAGTAATCAAAGTAGAGTGCAAGGGAACTTGAGGTTATGAATATTCTACCAATTTCAATGCAAATGTTATTGAAAATTGTAATAAAAAAATGCTCACCCACTCATATTCATAAGTTCAATTAAATTAGAAAATTTATGCATAAATGATGCCTTTCAACTAGCTTAACTATATTTTTTTTAAACTATGTGAAGTCTGAAAGTGGTCTATCATTTTGGGACGGAGGGAGTATATCTTTTGAAATTACTTAGTTTTATCCTTTATTTATTTTCATAGAGTCGGTGAGTGAATTTTGACTTCCTAGGAAATGAATATTTGAAGTGGCCAATCAATAAGATTAGCTCTTAGATCTAGAACTTGTTCTCTTGACCTTTTATGACATTGATTGATTTTATATGCGTTTTCAGAGTTTAGTTAATACTTAAAGTGGATGAAGTTTTAATGCTGGTCTTTATGTGAAACCATGAAAGTTGAAACAGACTGAACCTGAGAATTTCATTGGAGATCCACACACCAATAGTGAGTATGCACCTTTCGAAGAAACAAAAGTCCTTAACTTGTTGACAGTCTAGTCTCTAGTTCTCCAGTTCCTATGGCCAATAGGAATTAACGATGAGGGAGATAAATAAGATAATAACAGAAATTACTGGGAGAATCCAAAGATGATAAACTTCTACCTATTTACATGAAAAAATGGCATATTTGGATCAACCAAAGAACCATGTCCCTTGTCATCCTTCCACTGAGATACTTGTTAAGGTATTATTGTGATGGGTTGAAAAGTTGGGAGACAGCTATATATGGTCAGAAAGTGAGTTTATAAAGATGAGGACACGAGAGTTGAATTAGCAATCAGGAACCTTGTATCATGGTTATTGTTTCATCTGTATCTGCTACATAATTTTTCCCATGAGCCTTATCCTATTTATGCATATATTGGTGTTTAAGTTCCTAATGTTCTTGCATTGTTTTCAGGGTGCTCGGCATTCACCATCTCGTGCACGTGCTGCTCTCAAATATGTTGTGCTTGCTTTATCTGGCCACATGGATGATATATTGGGGAAGTATAAGGTATTTTCCATATTTTGGTATTCTGATGTCGGTAATTTTTTTGGGTTCTTTAACCTTGAGTTTAAGCACCCCTTTCTTTGTCAAAGAATCTTGTCCAATTTCTTATCTTATAGATATTGAGAGAATGATTCTGTTAATGGGAATTATTAGCTCTTCAGATTTATGATTATTAATTAACTGTTCTGATGTTACTTTTAGTTTATTTTCTTTCCCACTCTGAAAAAGATTTGGTTATTTGTTGTAATGAACGTTTCAGGAAGTTAAGCACAAAATTCTCTTTCTTCTTGAGATGCTTGAATCTTTTCTTGATCCTGCAATCTATGCACCACGGAGCACTATAGCATTTGGAGATGTTTCTTTCACATTTGTGGAAAAACAGGAGCAAACTTGTGTAGTTGCTCTCAATATCATCCGTATAGCTGTCCAAAAGCCAGCTGTTCTTTCTTCTTTAGAATCTGAATGGAGGCGCGGGTCAGTGGCTCCTAGGTATGATATATCTGTAGGATAATCTTTTTATAGTGTTTTTCCATAAATTTTCTGATTGCTCAGGGAAGTCTCAAAGCATAGCAATTTGGACTTCATGCTTGCATTTTGACATTTGTGTTAGTTTTGGCAAGAAGCAAGAAAACTCGTACATATTTCCCTTTCAATAATTGAAAGTATTCAAAATAGTCTTGTGCTGCTTTTACGTCTGTTATATTTGAGTAACAGATTCATAATGTTTTTCTACAGTGTACTTCTCTCAATATTGGAACCTCACATGCAGCTGCCTCCTGAAATTGACCTTTGCAAACCCCCAATTTCTAAAAATTTTGAGAATGAAGTGTTAACTGCTCCATCCCATTCTTCTGTCATTCGTTATTCAGGAACATCTTCTAAATCAAACAGCCAAGATGAATCAGATGGGAAAGTTGATACCCCTGATAATTGTGCAAAGATGGATATATTTGAAGATGCCAGTCTTCTTTTTGCTCCTGCAGAATTACGAACCATAGTCCTCGCAAATGTTTCTAGCAGTCCCAAGGAACATATCTTGGATTCTAGCTGTAAGGATCCCAGCTCTGAATTGAAGCATGCAATTGAGAAAAAATTTGCTGATCTGTTTCCGAATGGTTTAGTATTAGATGCTGATGTCTCTTCCGAATACTTCAACTTGCAAGCAGACTATTTTCAACTCATTAATTATTGTGACTGTGAACTTAGGGCTTCTGAGTTCCGGCGCCTAGCTTTGGATTTGCACTCACAGAATGATATGGCTGTTGAAGGTCATGATGCTGCTATAGATGCGCTGCTTCTAGCTGCAGAGTGCTATGTGAATCCATTTTTCATGATGTCTTTCAGATCCAGTCCGAAGACAACAAGCCCAGTGAATACTAATGAGAGAAGTACAAAAAGTTATGAGATTCCAGAACTGGGGATTGCTTCGAAGAAGACTACTTTTGACTTGGATAAAATTGCTCTTCTTGAAAAGAAAAGGGACAAAATTGTTCTTCAAATACTGCTTGAGGCTGCTGAATTAGACAGGAAGTTTCAGAGAAGCATGTCAGATGGGGAATCTATTCCATGCCATCTTGAAGATATTGATAAGCAAGTCATAACGTTGTCTTCAGATGATGTAGAATCTGCAGATGCGGTAACTTTGATTCGACAAAATCAAGCTCTGTTATGTAGTTTTCTGGTTCGATGGTTGAAAAAAGAGCAACATTCAATGCATGAAATTCTTATGCATTGCCTTGTCTTTTTGTTGCACTCTGCAACACATCTATACTGTGCTCCTGAAGAAGTAATTGATATCATATTAGGTTCTGCTGAGTACCTTAATGCAATGCTAACGTCATTCTATCACCAGTCCAAAGAAGGCAATCTGCAGTTGGATCTGGAAAAGATACATGGGGTGCAACGTCGCTGGGCCTTACTTCAACGATTAGTAATTGCTTCAAGTAGTGGTGAGGGGTCAAACTTTGCTGTCAATGTCAACAACAGATATCGGTGTGGAAGCTTGATTCCCCCATCAGCCTGGGTGCAAAGAATATCTGTATTTTCTCACAGTTCTTATCCCCTTGTTAGGTTTCTTGGATGGATGGCAATATCTCGTAATGCAGAACAGTTTATAAAGGAGCGACTTTTCCTTGCTTCAGATCTGTCACAGCTAACTTGTTTACTTTCTATATTTTCTGATGAGCTTGCAGCAGTAGATAATGTTCTCAACCAAGAACAAAATGGGAGAATTGGACAATTAGGATCCAATCAAGATTATCCAATCCATCAGAAGTTTGACTTTTCTGACCAGCAACATGGAGATCAGTCTTTTCGTGCTATTTATCCTGACCTCAATAAGTTCTTCCCAAATTTAAAAAAACAATTTGAAGCTTTTGGAGAGCACATTTTGGAGGCTGTTGGATTGCAGCTGCAATCTCTATCTTCCACTGCTGTGCCTGATATCTTGTGTTGGTTCTCTGATATGTGCTCATGGCAATTTCTTGGTAACAATCGTGTCACTTCTCATAATGTTTCTGAGCATTTGAAAGGCTATGTTGCAAAAAATGCCAAAGCAATCATCCTTTACATACTTGAAGCCATTGTTATTGAGCACATGGAAGCAATGGTACCAGAGATGCCAAGAGTGGTGCAAGTATTGGTCTCTCTGTGTAGAGCTTCATACTGCGATGTGCCATTTCTTGAGTCTATAATGTGCCTTTTAAAGCCACTTATATCATATTCTTTAAGCAAGGTATCTGATGAAGAAAAGACATTGGTTGATGATTATTGTCTTAATTTTGAGTCACTTTGTTTTCAGGAGCTTTTTGTTAACATTAGACAGAAAAATGAAAATGGAGATGTACCTGCAGAAAAAGAATACAGCAAAGCACTGATAATTTTCATTCTGGCTTCTGTATTCACTGATTTATCTTTTCAACGCAGAAGAGAGATATTGAATTCCTTGACTTTGTGGGCAGATTTTACTTCTTTTGAGCCAACCACTTCTTTCCATGACTACCTTTGTGCTTTTCAGGCAGTTATGGAGAGCTGCAAAGTTCTGTTAGTTCAGACTTTAAGAGTCTTCGGTTTTCTACCAATTCAGTTGGACAAATTTTATGATATTAATGAAGGATCGCTTCCTGACAGTAGCTTGGAAAAGGGGTCATGGTTTCTTGGTGATATCTGCCACAATTCTTTTCCACCCAGACCCAGTAATTCTGAGAAGATGGAAAGTGATGACTCTGATTTTGTGGCTTTAAAGCAAAAGAATCATCATTTATTTGTGGAGGAAATAGAAGACTTCGCTAAAGGCTTGGAAAACATCCTTGCAAAGCTGAATCCAACTTTGGAGCTCTGTTGGAACCTTCATCACCGTTTGGTAAAAAAGCTGGTTATTACATCAGCTGAGTGTTTTGTGTACTCAAGATGCTTAACTTCAATTCGTACACAGGTTGAAAATGCGGAAGATGACAGCAGTGAAAATTCTTTCGCAATTAAACCAGTTGAAGACTTCTCAATTCATTGGAGGGTTGCCATACAGGGTCTTGCTGATGTCACTATGAAGCTCCTAGAAAACCATTGTTGGGAAATCACATCTCTAGTTCTTGATTGTCTGCTTGCAGTACCCTCTTATTTTCAACTGGACAATGTCATAGATGCAATTTGTTGTGCTATAAAATCATTTTCTTGCGGTGCGCCAAAAATTGTCTGGCGCTTGAGGTCTGATAAATGGTTGTCAATGTTGTTTGTGAGAGGCACCCATAACCTTCACGAGAGTGACAGGTCTGTCACTGATCTGTTTGGTACACTGCTGGGCCATGCAGAACCTGAACAACGCTTTATAGCACTTAAACACTTGGGTAGATTGGTTGGCCAAGCTGCAAATGGAGAAGCAGTTCTGCAGTCTAAGATATTTTGTAATAACTTCACTCAACCAGGCTTGGCTTTTTCAGTCCCTGAGCCATTTCTATCACTTCTGGTGTCAAGCACATGGGACCAGGTGGTTTTGTTGGCATCATCAGATACATTACTAACTTTCAGAATACATGCTATGGCACTGCTTGTAAGCTATATACCATATGCTTCCCAGCACCAGCTACAATCTTTTCTTGCAGGAGCTGATAGTGTGCTTCATGTTTTGGGAAAGACTGCGCTGCCAACTTGTGAGGGCCCATTACTACGGCTCGCATTAGCACTTGTTGCTGGTGCTTGCTTGTACTCATCTGCTGAAGATATTTCTTTGGTACCTCATGAAGTTTGGAGAAATATTGAGAGTATAGGGTCGTCTAGAACTGGTATAGTCCCTTTATTGTTTTGTTTAGTGTTACAGAGAGAGACAGTGAGAGTTTGAGTACATGAAGATATCTAATATGTCCTTTTTCTTCTCATCCTCCCTTATTTTCTAGGAGGGAAGGTTGGTGATCTGGAGAAAAATGCCTGTGAAGTCTTGTGTAAATTGCGAAATGAAGGTGTTGAAGCAAAAGAGGTTTGTCTCAAAACTAGGCTGCAAGCACTGGTAGTTTCTGTTGAAATAACAACACTTTAAAAACACTTCTACACAGTGACACACGTATGTGCATATAAATAGGCACATGCATGTTAATATGAGGCAAACATTTCTCTTTTAAGCAGTTATCTTTCAGAGTAACGGCAGCTGTTCCAAAATTTACTGAACAATGCGTTTCTTTTATAAGGCGTTGAGAGAAGTTCTCTATTCAAATTCTTCAAAAGAAGTCGATGCAGAGTTTGGAAGCACCCGTGAAGCAATTCTTCAGGTAAGAGAATTAGTTGCAATAGCAATGTTTTGGCTGTTGCTGCAGATGATACTACTGACACTGTTGTGCCTCCTTCCATTTAGAGGGAACATGTTAAGAGTATGCTACTGCTAATTGTTTGTTATTTATGTGCTACAGGTCCTTTCCAAGCTAACTTCGGTACATTCATACTTTGAGATATTTTCAGAAAAAATGGACGAAGAGGCAATGGTAAACATGGTCCGACTACTAGTCATGATTTTTTTTGCTTTCCAGCTAGTTAATGGACTTAATATGCCTTTTTTGCCTTCTAGGAACTTGAGGAGGCTGAAATGGAATTGGGCATTCTTCAAAGGGAAAAAGCAGTGGAAGAATCATCAAAACACACTGAGGAAAATAATCAAATTTCTTCAGTTGGTGGTAAGGAAAAGTTCTTCTTTGTTTTTTTTGGTTTTGCATTTTGAATGTAGCTTTATGCTATCATTGAGGGTATAAATTTTTTTGTCCAGCTTCTGCAAAGTATAATAGCCGTCTCCAAGAAATCAAGGATCGCATTAATTCCTTGTATGTGTTATCGTTCACCTTTTGTTATATTTCTTACAATAAAATTACTTAAATATTTCATTTACATAACTGTACTTTGGATGATTTTTTATTTGGGATAACTCTTCTAAGTGAAATTTAGCATTTAGACAACTTTCATAATGGAGAATGTTCTGAAATAGCCGTGACAATAATTCTCCTGATCATTTTTCTTAGAAGCTAATACTTGTTCTTTTTGTGGCATTTACATAACTATGGATGATCTAATACTCATATGGATTTTAAGTTCAAAGGCATCGACATCTTTGTCCATGTAAAGTAATTCTTGTTGACATGGTGGTAGTGGCACTTGCTCCGTAGCACTGCTTACATTTGAAGTGATTCTTGTTGACTCAACAACCAAAAAGAAAAGATAAATACACAAAATCAAGTTGTCTAATGTCTACCAAAATAAGGAGCTTTGTGCTTTAGCTTTCTTCGCTGAAGTTATACGTAATTGATCTTAAAACTTCCTTCGTCTTAGTTTCTCCTTTTGCCTTTTTGAAAATTATAGTAACATATCATTTTTGAGAAGTTATACCTTACTTTGCTAGATGCTCTATTTGATACTCATATTCTCTTTGGTTAAATGTGAATGGAACTCAACAACTAATTGGCAAAGTGAAATCCTCGTAGATTATTTGTTTTCCTCTGTTTACTAATTGACAAAATGATATGTATAAATACACTATTGCTGTCATTTTCTTTTCAGAGAAAAGGCCAAACTCCAAGAACACATTATAGCCCGCAGGCAAAGGAAGCTACTCATGAAATGCGCACGCCAAAAATATATTGAAGAAGCTGCTTTACGGGAAGAGGAACTTCTGCGAGAACTTGATAGGTTTTTTTACCTGCCCTCCTAAATTGTTTTTAATTCAATGTTGTGAGAGGTAGTGATTGCTAAATTAGCTCTTAATTTGTTCTAGGGAAAGGACATCTGAAGCAGAAAAGGAAATCGAGAGACAGCGGCTCCTTGAACTTGAACGTGCAAAAACTAGGGAGCTCCGTCATAATCTTGATATGGAGAAAGAGAGGCAAATGCAGGTAAGGCTTTTTGTAGCTCTTTCACCCATAGGTACACTCTTCTAGACTATGACTTCTTACTTATTTTTATGGCTCCATCATGTTGTGATATCATAATAAGACTGTAATCTCCTGTTATCCTGAGTCAACTGTTCTTTCTGCTCTAAGATTTTCAATTAAGATGACTTTGACCAACTATGATATAAGTTATACTGTATGTGGTTTCAAGGTCCTAGGTTTCTTTGGATTCCTGTTTACTTAGGGTTGTTTCGTTTGCAATAATTTACATGATATTGGTGCGAATTTGCATGTAGAGGGAACTTCAGCGCGAATTGGAGCAGGCTGAATCTGGACTACGATCATCACGCCGTGACTTTTCTTCGTCAACTCATAGTAGGTGAGAATGGTTTTCTTTCACATTGAGCTAATCCACTTTAGTGTATTCATAGTTCTTATCAAATATCTCAAAAGTACTGATTGGTACCATGAAATGACAGAATATGGAAGAAATGACAGGTACTTGCTCATATTATTCTTGTTACTCTTTAGGAAGATATCATATTTCTATTTGATCTAAAGTCAAAGAAGGAACATTTAAAAGAAAATAAAAAAAGGAATGCAGTGCGCTAAAGCCTCATGGTTTCTCTGCCATATTACCTTTCTTGCCACAATTTGCTGGCTAAAATCACCTAAACCAGCTTGATCCCAACCAGGGGCGCTGGACTGTCAATGACCTCCTGTTCTTTTAGATGAAAGGTTTTGTTGTTGAATCCATGTCCACTTGCAATCATATGCAGGTGAACGAATTGTGTTAGTCCCCACTTGCAATTATTTGCAGGTGAACCAATTGAGTCAGTCCCACTGTGCTTCTAACATCACCGTTATTCTTTGAACATGAAGAGACTTCGTGGGTCTTGAGAGTGCTGGGCTTGACTGGATGAGTGAGCATATAAGTGGAGTTAAGCCCATGTAACACAAAACCAATTGGTTTATGTTAAAGCCGAATCTACTCCACATATATGCCACTCTTCATTCACATTTATTTCCGATGTGAGATTCCCCAACATTTCCAACAGAACATTTCATGAATTCTAATCCTTGTACATTGTGAATGATCAGCATGTTAGACATGATTGTGCTCTTACTAGAGAAACCATATAAGATCGGTAGAATATGATAAAATTCCTCCATATGTTCATGTATCATTGAACCGCTATGTTTTACTTACTGAACGGCCAAGTAGAGGATTGAAACGAGCTGGACCATCCATTGTGAGAAGTTTGTTATGGCCACTTGGTTTCAAGTTATCGAGGTCATCCAGAGGGCTTTTTTTAAATCTATCAACAAGGGGTTTTTTCCCAAAATTCATATGTTGATTAAAAAAAAAATTGACTAGAATTTCAGATCTTTTCATTTTAGCAATTGAAATCAATATATTAGATCTTTTTTTGTTGGCTGAGGACTCCCATATTACAAAAGAACTTTTGGGTTGTTTGGGTTCATGTTACTTTGGCTTACTATCTTCTCCTTTTGATTCTGAATCTGATCTTTGCCACTGCTCAGTTGAAGTCGAAGACATTGTATAGCTAAACTATATTTTACATTTTCGTATTCTAAAATATCTAAAGAATTTTAAATAAATGTAAATTCTAATGAATGCAAACATGAACATGCATGTATGTTTTCCTAGTCCAGTAGAGTTCTGAATTTCTTGAAAATTTTTACTTTCACTCAATATAAATAGTTGTAGTATTCTTGTTTTAGTCCATTATCTATCAAACGTGTGTTTGATATATACAACTATTACATTTTAACTTAAATTATTTTTTTCCATTATTTAAAAAAAAAAAAAGTTTCCTGTTTACATTGTTGGGATAGGAAATTACGCAATGTTAAGATTTTCTAATAGATGATTAGGTGTGACAAATGCTTGTTACAAGATCAGCTCTGTAATTTTTTTTTTTGACGATCATCTTTACTGTTTGTGATAAAGCACTGTGGAAGAAGCTCTATCGTTTGTTATTTCAATCTGTGGGAGCCAAATGATGCATTTTCTGTTATTGATGCGCATGTTCACTGCAGGGTGGAAATATAGAATCCAACTGCAGGGTTGGGCTAGCGTCTATATAGTGGCTTTGCTTTTGAGCGACCTTTTTTCATGTACAGGCCTCGAGACAGGTATCGGGAGAGGGAAAACGGAAGATCAGGTAGTGAAGGCGGTACAAGAACCAACAGTGGAAGTTTGCAGCCTGAAATTTCCTCAGCTAGTTCTACTATGGCCATGCCAGCTATTGTCTTGTCTGGTTCCAGACCGTTTTCAGGGCAGCCTCCAACTATTCTTCAATCCCGAGATCGAAGTGATGACTGCGGCAGCAGTTATGAAGAAAATTTTGAAGGAAGCAAGGACTCAGGTGATACTGGCAGTATGGGGGATCCAGAACTGATTTCAGCATTTGATGGACAAGCTGGTGGATTTGGATCTGGTCAAAGGTATGGATCTAGAGGAAGTAAGTCGAGGCAAGTAATGGAGCGGAGAGAAAGGGATGGAAGACGGGAAGGGAAATGGGAAAGGAAACATTCATGACAGTTGGTGTGTTGTACAGAAATGAAATCTTGTTGAATGTTGTAGTGCTTGTTTAGTAACAGAGTGGAACAAAGCAAAGCAAAGAGAAAGTTGTTGTTAGGAATTAATAGTTTGAATACTGCTGTTGTTGTACCATGTTCTTAATTATAGGCAAGCTGAAAACTTATTCTTTATCTTTCATTCAATTATGTCGACACTTCCTTGATATTTTGCGTTTGGTTATGTTGCTAATTAATGTTTGCTGATTGATAACTAATGTTTGGCAAATGTATGAAAAAAATAAAATGTTAGAAAGTGTTTATCATGAAAAACACTGCTAATAGAAAACAATAGTTGTTTTCTTCATAAATTTATATTAGTAATTTCTTTTAAACTTTATCAAACACTGTTAAATTTGTAGTTTGATGGAAAACAACAAAAACAATCTGAAAAATATCTATCCAAATGGTCTCTTAAATTTAAAAACATATGTACGGAGAGGTTATTCTTGCATTGCTTTGTAGTCGAAAACAATTTATTTATTTATTGGGAACATTGAAATAATTTCATAATCTAAATTCATAATAAAATCAATGTTAGTGTAAATTTATAAATAATTTCATTCAAAGTTGTTGAAGTTTAGTCTAATCATATACTCTACATTTAGAAATTATTATTGATAGAAAATGGGAAGCTAAAGTCAACTTTGCTAGATTATGAAAATAAAATAACTAAAAACTATTTTTTATATAGTGAAAAAAAAAAAAAAAGATAATAAAGTTGGTACCATTAATTAGGGGTGAGCAAAATCGAACTAATGTCCAAAAACTGAAAATCCAAACCGAACCGAATCGAACCAAACCGATCCATTTTATAGTTTGGTTCGGTTTGGTTTTAAGTTGTTAAGAAGTTTGGACTTCGGTTCGGTTCGGTTTGGTTCGGTTCAAAACCGAATAATTGGTAAAATATTAAAATTAATTATAAAATTAATATATACTAATTATAGAGAATTTTATTCATTATATTCTTTTATGGATTTATATTGTAATTTTTGGATGCTAATTTATAGTTATTAAAACTTGAGAGTTGAAAAAAAAAGTAGAGAATTTTAATATTTTATTGTAATATAATAGTATTATTTAGTATTACTGATTTTTTAAGTTAATTTTTTTGTATTTCTTTTTTTTTTTTTTTTTTTTTAAACAAACTACTTGTATAAAATTTTTTATTTTGATTTTTTTTAAGAAATTGATGTTTTTGGTTCGACCTAGTCCTTCGGTTCGGAAAGAACCGAACCAAAATTTAGTTTGGATCGGATTGGTTTATAAAATACAGTGTTTTTCGGATCGTTTTTCGGTTCGGTTCCAAACCGAACCGGTCCATGCTCACCCCTACCATTAATGTATAGTAGGCCCTGATGAAGAAAATTTATGTTCAACTTCTTTGTTTATCGGTGTAATTACTGATGTTGAAACTTATTTCTTGCTTCCAAAGCCAAAGTGCACCCTTTTTGAAAAATCGGAGCCAAGAGTTGAGGATGCAAAGCTTACAAAAGAATTCCCAATTTATAAGCTCTAAGTCTTAAGTTTTGGTCACCAAGTTTAGCCCACTCAAGAGTTGGTGTCCAAGTATATAACAAGTCTTGGTGACAACATTGGTGGCCAAATTGCATTAATCTAATCTAACATTAACATTAATGGATGACACATGCAAACTCAGAAGTAGACAACCATATCAAACTTCCCAACAATTGTTCAATCTGTCTCTTCGTCCGCCTTTTCCATTTCAACATTGTGTAATCAACCTAAAGCATAATGAAATAAAACTAACTGATGCCTAAGAAAGTTGAATTTGGATAAGGATCAGGTAAATAAAAGTTAGGTAGCAACAAAAAAATCAAATAAGTTATCAAATGCATACGATCTTTTTTTATTATTAAAAAAAAAAAAAAAAAAAAAAAAGCAAAACAAATTTAAGTGAGAACTAACCTTATTATGAATTATAAGCCTGCAATCTCCACTGTCAAATCACTATTGGCATTATTCAGATACAAAAGAAAAATGTAAACTGTAGCAGAAGCGATTTCGTTTCACACTCGAATCCGTTCCAGGAACGAAGTATTCAGATTATGGAAAAGAACAAATAAACAATAAGAATGGAGAATCAATTCCATATCTATGCCGTCCTCGCAATGATGAAATCGATGGTAAAGCTTGCTAAACCGCGGAGCCTCTCCACTATCACGCATATGGATGCCTCTACAACGAAACTTTGTGCTAACATGGGACAAAAACAGCGCTCTCACCCTTAACCGTTTTTGGCCGAATCCCTGTAGCTCTCTTAGGATGGTGGCGGAAATCTCTGGGGAGAATTAGGGTTAGGGTTGGGAAAATTAGGCCTTGTATACTCCTTGTATAAAACTATTCTAAATTAAATTAGGGTTTACACTTTAATCTATTTAATTGGCTTTAATTCAAATTAATTTGATTCATTATAATCATATAATAAAATCATGATTAACTAATTATAGCCCAATCAATTAAATTAAATAAATTCCAATTTATTTAGTCCATGTCTTAAGATTAAAATATTTCATATTTAAATCTTAAGAAAATTTTCAATCTATTTAAATTAGTCCAAGTAATTATTTAATAGATCAAAAAAAATTTTCCCATAAGTAAATTATATTAAGGGGATTTTGCAAAAATACTTACATTTGACACCTTTTTTCTTTTTTACGTGAACATGAAATTTTTGTTGAAATCTTTTTTAAATTTTTCAAAATTATTATGAGCGGACAACCCGAAAAGGCGATGTCGGAACGCGGCGAAGCGAACCGGCAAAAAGAGAATTGTTTGGATTTGAAAAACGGGTTTTGGTTTATCTTGCTTTAGGAAAAATCGTTTATTTGTTTTTATAAATTCTTTTTGTAGAAAACGTTTTCCCGTTTTATTACTTAAAGACCTCGAAACCTAAATTTCGAGATCAGTGACAGAGTCGCCACCCGGATCAGCTCATCCGGGAAATTCCGGTACAGCTCCTTACAGAGCGTAAACTACTGTTCCTAATCCAGAGATTTAGGGTTCGAGCAACTTACCTACTTAACCTCAAGCTTGTATTCGATTATCTTTTATAAAACCATATTTATTCAATTTATTATCTTTCTCTAACCCCGATTTGTTTAAGTTTACTAGCCCGATGCTAAAGCAAAAATGCAGAAAATAAATTGCAGAAAAAATAAAGCATACATCCGAAATATACAAGAAAATTATAGAGGCCGATTATACAACCCAATCGAATAAAAGATAAAAACCCTCATCTTCACATTACAAGCGCCTAAGTACACAAGAATCTAAAAATTACAACCGCCTAATTTACAAGGGAATCTATTAAATACAACCAAAATAATAAAAGTAAATGTTGCAAAACAGATGGTTAGCACAATTTATATTATAAACACAAGTAGGACAGAATTTGGAATTTAGGAATCGGGGTCATGCATTTAGGGGGGCAACCGGGTTGACCCAAACGGTCGGACCGGTTAGACCTGGAAAACGATTTTGAAACGCCCTATAAATTTTTGTGCTGGAAAACAATGTTTGGAAATCATTTGGCTCGGTTTCATGCAAATTTCCACATTTTAGCGGGTCTGCTATCCTGGAACTCGGGGTTCCGTTCGTGCGAGTTCCTAAATACACAATCCATCTGGGGTCCGAAAGTAGTAAACACACCAAAAACATTTGTGAAAATACCATTTTATTCGTTTTCAATATTTTCCGGGAATTTTGTAGGATTTGGGGGTTCGCTAATGTTGGACTATAGATCCGATTTGGATAAACTAACCCCGAAACTCAGGAAATAAAACCCCGGATAAACTGAAAACCTCGATATCCGTACGTACAGAAATCCAAAAGCCAAAATATTATCGCATACGGATAAATTTAGGCCGAAAATGATCACAACAGAATGCTTAAGTGGAAAACGGACTGTTTTCGGCCGATCGGGGATAAACCGGGAATCAGTCCCTGAAGAACAGAGCCGGGTGGCTCTGGGTGCCAGAGCCGTGCGGTTGTGTTCATCATGAACATAGTCGTGCGGCTGTGTTCATCAGTCCCTGCAGAACAGAGCCGGGTGGCTCTGGGTGCCAGAGCCGGCCGGCTCTGTTCATCATGAACATAGCCGTGCGGCTGTGTTCATCAGTCCCTGCAGAACAGAGCCGGGTGGCTCTGGGTGCCAGAGTCGGCCGGCTCTGTTCATCATGAACATAGCCGTGTGGCTGTGTTCTCTGTTCATCATGAACATAGCCGTGTGGCTGTGTTCATGAAGAACACAGCTGTACGGCTCTATTCGGGCAATTCAGTTTCTGAAAATTGCAAAAATGAAGAAAACACACAGAAAAGACAATGCAAACAGGTTCAAGGCCTCTCAGAGTTTACCTTGGTGTTGTTTTGGTCCTTTGAACATCAAGAAATGGATTGAAAGCTTGGAATTCTTCCTGGGAACTCAACCGGCCAAAAACCGTAATGATCCGAAACAATCCGAAACAATCCCGAATCAATGAGCAAAGGTTGTGGGCTTTATTGTGAGTGTTTAGAGATTGATTTAAGGGCTTGGGTTTGGTGTCTGGTTAACCTCTATCACTCGGTCTCTTTCTCCCTTTTCTGCTTTCTTTTTTTTTTTTTCTATTTTCCCTCTTTTTTTTTTTTTGCCGAAGCCCCCCTCCTGTCATCTATTTCCATCAATCAATAAATGAGCTGTCCCATCTCTGAATTTCAGCCCCTCTGATTTGCAGAGCAATTTAGAGCCGTGTGGTTTTAACAAAAGCCGGGGTGAAATTTCAAAAATTGGCACGCCCTAAACCCTAGAAACAGCTCGGGAGACCTTTTCGGGGATTTCGGATCGCGGATAGCTTAGTTTTTAGGATGTTTGAGATCCTCCGGGCAACATTCTAGGTGCTTTCAAGTTCGATTCAAGTCCGTCTGCTCCACAGGTAACAAAGGAACTCTCATCATAGAGGTTGGGAAAAACCTGTGCTCACAGGTTGCCCCTCGCGGGACCAAAGTCGGCTCATGGTCGGCTGGGAAGCCTAGATCGATTTTGGTCTCGCGACGAGGAGCGCGGAGAAAGGAAAAGAAGGCATACCTGATGTCCTGGCGCATCTAGGAATAGACGCAACATCCAGCTGGGGATGTCAGCTTTGGTCCTGTAATCAGCCCACGGAGCATCCAATTCTCGAGATCGGCCTATGGGGGCATTTTTTTTTAAGGTCGGCCCAAAAGGATTTTTGGTTTTTGAGGTCGGCTCAGCGGGCATTTGGTTTTCACGATCGCCCCAGGGGGCATTTGGTTTTCATGGTCAGCCCAGAAGGGCGTTTGGTTTTTGAGGTCAGCCCAGGGGGCATTTGGTTTTCACGGTCGGCTCAGGGGACATTTGGTTTTCATGGTCAGCCTAGAAGGGCGTTTTGTTTTTGAGGTCGGCCTAGCGGGCATTTGGTTTGTGAGATCGGCTCAAAGGCATTTGGTTTTCATGGTCGGCCCAGGAGGGCATTTGGTTTTTGAGGTCGGCCCAACGGGCATTTGGTTTGTGAGATCGGCTCAAAGGCTTTTGGTTTTCATGGTCCGCCTAGGGGGCGTTTGGTTTTTTAGGTCGGCCCAGCGGGCATTTGGTTTGTGAGATCAGCTCAAAGGCATTTGGTTTTCAAGGTCGGCCTAGGGGGCATTTGGTTTTTAAGGTCGGCCCAGGGGCATTTGGTTTTTATAGCCAAAAGGTTCGATGAAATGCACCATCTCCCCTATGTGGTGAAGAGGCAGCACGTACTGGAATTTTCCTTCAATAGGCATTTCTTCCTCTTTCATGTTGCAAAGAGGTTGAAATGGTTGTTCTTCCCTTCCTATGTGGTGAAAAGGTTGAACAAGATGCTCTGTCCCTCCTATGTGGTGAAGAGGCAGCCCGAACTGGAATTTGCCTTCAATAGGCATTTCTTCCTCTTTCATGTGGCAAAGAGGTTGAAATGGTTGTTCTTCCCTTCCTATGTGGTGAAAAGGTTGAATAAGATGCGCTATCCCTCCTATGTGATGAAGAGGCAGCACGAACTGGAATTTGCCTTTAATAGGCATTTCTTCCTCTTTCATGTGGCAAAGAGGTTGAAATGGCTGTTCTTGCCTTCCTATGTGGTGAAAAGGTTGAACAAGATGCGATGTCCCTCCTATGTGGTGAAGAGGCAGCACGAATTGGAATTTGCCTTTAATAAGCATTTCTTCCTTTTTCATGTGGCAAAGAGGTTGAAATGGTGGAAACGTACCTGGCATCCATTGCTGGGGATGTCGGCCGTGGTTCCAAGTCGACTCACTGCGGTGGAGTGTGCCCGTGAAGAATTATACGAGAGTTGTTTTGCCTCCAGAACCTGTTAAAGGCAAGAAATACCTTTCTCGACATTATATTGGCGTGAACAAAAACTCAGAAAATTGGGAAAGTTTTCATACCTGAGATATGGAATCGTAGGACTCTGATTTGCATGCTATGACTTTGAGGGTGCCCCTGGATCAAATCATTTAAGCTTTGGGATGGATCCTGACTCAGGACAATCCAATGATGGTGATGAGTGTCTTAATGGAATTTGATGTGAGAGCACGTATTTATTCCTTGATCGATAATTTTGGAAACAAAAATTTTTGCCCCCTCGATCAAGAATAAATACGGCTAAGTTGCTTTGATGTATGTATGTGTGAATGCGTGTATGATTCGAGTGCATGCACATATGCGACATGATGTTTATGTTATTATGCTTAATATCTGCGCTAGGCTGGGGAAGAGACTTGTGGCTTCTGAGGATCTTTTGTGGGGATCGCCTTAGTCGGGGACCTTACTGAGGATCTGCTAGGGATTTTAACTCAGTGGGAATCGTCTTCGCTAGGGGCTCTACTAGGGAAACTCTGACCCATTTAACCCTACTGGAGATCTGCTGGAGACCTTGCCTTAGTGGGGATCGTCTTAGATGGGGACTCCGTTGGGGATTTTGATGGAGACTCTGTGGGGAATCTTGGCCCATTTAAGTTTTGTAAGAAGTTGTTCATGTTGGGGATTGTGTTTACCCTGAATGCCGTTTGTTCCGTCTGCCCAATCGAGACCGACAGATATCCTCCCAGGCTTGGGTGTTCTTCGAGGTCGATCTTGCCAATTCTAGTATTCTTCAGACCATTCTGATCAATTGCGCAGACAGGTTTGGTACATCAACACTACAGACTTATTGCCCACTTTGTCAAGGGATCGTCTATTTGTCTGATCGGAAGAATGAGAGCTAGACCTTGAATCCTGTATTGCGTTCTGCTGGAGACCTTGCTAGGGATGGCCCTGCTGGGGATGATACACCTGGGTTAGGAGTTGCCATTTGTAATAGTAATTTCATTGGAGCCGTCGTGGGTTTGGATGCAATGCCCTACTAATGGTTGTTTACATGTAATGGCACGCTGTATGCAATATGAACATGTAAACTGAAAAATCAGACATGCTTAATATCATTATGATGACATTAGAATGAATATGATAGGGAAATAAAAAGTGACTTTGACTCTGAACGTCATTCTCTTCTTATTACCAACATGTCCTTTTCGGTTTTCCGTGTCGGAAGTTCTCTCCTGGGGAAATTTTTTTTTTTTGGATGGACTGAAAATTATGCCAAAGCACTCCAGCTGAGTAGATTTCTTAGCCCGGCCTGTCTCAGGGTTGGAAAGTGCACCTCAATATGTTCACCAAGGACTGCGAAAGGATTGTTCTTGATGATGCCTAGCGGTGTAGCTTTTACCTGCCCCTAGTGTTAGAGGCTTATGTTCGGGTGTTTCGCTATAAAACACTTCATCAGATCTGGTTTGCTGCGTGCGGCAACCTGTACATGGACATTTATATGCAATGGCATGATGCATGCATATTGAACATCAAAACAGAATATGAAACATTTATGATATGATGAATGTGAATGCATTAGGAAAATCCAACCCGTGGCTCTGGTTTGACCTATGTCCCTTCATGCTACCAATATGTCCTTTCGGTTTTCCATATTGGAGGGATTTTTTTTAGACTCCGTTGGGAACATGTTAAAGGCAGGTCACCATGGTATACAACCGATCACTAGATGGAGCCGCCTCTATGAGCAGACAACCCGAGATAGAGTTAATTAACCACTGAATTCTCCAAGGATCTGGAACTGTATTCTTGTTCTCAATTCACCCCAGATTCCAGTTCATGCACTGTCTCCAAAGGTGGGTACAGCTTTCAGTCCTTCAAGATGTGGCCTGATTTAGAATGACTTGAGTTAATTGTGGTTTCCCCATGTCTGCCATCCACAATAGCTCTGTAGCAAATCACACCATCTTTAGGAGGTGAAAGGGAATACTGGTAAGTAGCCATTTCTGTTGCAACTGAAGACTGAGTACTTGAAGTGGTTGGTAAATGCAACTTCCCTTGAATATTAGCACGGCAGGCTTTGCAAGTCTTTCTATTGACAGGAACATCCCATTCATGATTGTTAAAAGCTTTGTAAAATCTGGTTGCTCTAATACTATTGGTGAAGTTCACAGGGGTGAGTGTTAGTCTTCTCCTTTCCCTCTCATATTTTGCTCAATAGAACCCTTTGTACCATCCTTTGCTGGGTTGAATGTTACCAGCGGATAATCATCCTTTTCATACTTAAATATTGACCCCTCAAAGTGCCCCACCAGCTACTCTTTTCCCTGAAGTCTAGTATAGGCTATAGTGCAGACTTGGCTGGACAAGAACAGTGGTCATCTCTTATTATGAGCTCTTCGCTGAAGTTGGTATGCGGCTTTTGGGTTTGTGAAATTTACAAATGCATACCCTTTGTTCACTTCATTTTTGAAAACAAGAGGAAGGCATAAGAAATCGAAGGTTGATACTGATTTCTCATTGCTACTCTCGTTCTCTTTCATGTAGTGCTCATCCAGGAATCCTACCGATTGTTGCTTGTGCATAGGCAATCTCTAGCTCAGCTAAAGCAGACTTGTATTCAGATCCTCTCTCTGTTATGAAATCAAAGCCTTTCCTATCATCTGAGGGTGCAAGGCAATTAGTTTGGGAGATTAGGTTGATGGGAAGTGGCATGAGATAGAAAGAGAATCCCCAATCTGGCACAGGTTGATGATAAGCAAAGACTGATTGGGTCAATACTTTTCCATATGCCCCCATCACCTTCGTGGTGGTGAGATGATGCAAATGGAACAGCATTAGGATTCAATTTCTTATTATAATCCATTGATGGTGGAAAATGAAGCTTCACATAATGAGTTCGAGGGAGAGGATGAAAAGGGGTTTCATCAAATAGGAGTTGGTGGTTTGGTGGTTCATTTGCAAACGGAAGAAAGAGGGTGTTAAAGGTGCGGAAGAGGTTGGAAAAGGGAAAGGGAAGAGCTTTGGTTTTAAAGACAGGAAAGTTCAAATCTTTCACACAAATGGGGCCCGGATCTGATAATGATTGGAAGTTGGGACACTCCAGTGTTAACTATGGCAGCCATGTACAAAAGGGAAAAAGGCTATTCCATCTAACAAGAGTCGGGGTGAAATTTCAAAAATCGGATGCACACCCTAAACCATAGAAACAGCACGGAAGACCTTTTCGGGGATTTCAGATCACGGATAGCTTGGTTTTCAGGACGTTTGAGATACTCCGGGCAACATTCCAGGTGCTTTCAAGTCTGATTCAAGTCCGTCTGCTCCACAGGTAACAAAGGAACTCTTATCATAGAGGTCAGGAAAAACCCGTTCTCACAATTATTCAAATACCTTATTCTACTTTATCCACATTTCTCTCTCCTTTTTTCATAATTTTAATATAATTTTGCATTTATCTCTCAATCCATTTATTTTTTTTGTAATGCGAATTTAGAAAGTTTTTTTTTTTTTCTCTTCGAAACAAGATGCATATGTATATATTTTTTTCGACATTTTTTTCCACTAAGGTATAACTAATTATACCTTTGTATCTTAAGGTATAATTAATGTATAATCACTATAATAATGTATCTTAAGGTATAATTAAGGTATAACTAAGGTATAATCACTGAAAAAATGAATCTTAAGGTATAACTAAAGTATAATCACTATAGTAGTGTATCTTAAAGTATAACTAAAGTATAATTATTATTATACATTAGTTATACCTTTGATACTCTTATTATACCTTAGTTGTACCTTTGTATAACTATTATACCTTAATTATAGTTTAGTTATACCTTTGATATTCTTATTATACCTTTTAATAGGTTGATTATACCATAGTTATACCTTCTAATACACTAATTATATCTTAGTTATACTTACCGATACATTGATTATACTTTAGTTATACCTTCTGATACACTGATTATACCTTATTTATACATTGTTTAAGCATTATAGTGTATAAGTAGTATATAAGAGTGTATAAATAGCTTATAACAGTGTATAATAGTGTATAAGCAATGTATACCAATGTATTTATAACTTTTATAAATATTATACCTTAGTTGTACCTTGTCAGACCACTGATTATACCTTAGTTATACATTGTTTCTATCTTTGTAAAACTGTTAGCCTTGTTTATACATTGATTATATCATCTGATACTTTGATTATACATTTTGATACACTAATTATACCTTAGTTATGCTTACTAATACACTGATTATACCTTAGTTATACTTACTAATACACTGATGATACCTTAGTTGTACTTACTAATACATTGATACATTGATTATAACTTAGTTATACCTTCTGATACACTGGTATACACTACTTATACATTGTTATACATGGCTTATACACTATTATACACTACAATTCTTAAACAATGAATAAATAAGGTACAAACAATATATAAATAAGGTATAATCAATGTGTCAGAATATATAATTAGTGTATTGGAAGGTATAACTAAGATATAATCAGTGTATTAGTGTATTAATAAGTATAACTAAGGTATAATAAGAGTATCAAAGGTATAACTAAAGTATAACTGTGAGCGGACGACCTTTTTCAGTAGGACGTGGCGAAGCAAACCGGGGGTTTTCGAAAAAGAAGAGATGGAAGATGATTGGTTATTAGTGGCGTTTTGGGAAAAGCGGGTTTTGTTTATCTTACTTTGGGGAAAATCCTTCGTTTTGTTTTGAAATTCCATTTTGTAGAAAATGTTTTCCCGTTTTATTACTTAAAGACCTCGAAACCTCAATTTCGAGATTATTGATAGAGTCGCCACCCGGATCAGCTCATCCGGGAAATTCCGGTACAGCTTCCTACCGAGCGCAGACTACTGTACCTAATCCAGAGATTTAGGGTTCGGGCAACTTACCTACTTAACTCAAGCTTGTATTCGTTTATTATTTATAAAGCCATATTTATTCAATTTATTATCTTTCTCTACCCAAATTTTTTAGTTTATTAGCCCGATGCTCAAGCAAAATGCAGAAAATAAATAGCAGAAAAATAAAGCATACATCTAAAATATACAAAAAAATGATAGAGGCCGATTATACAACCCAATCGAATAAAATATAAAAACTCTCGTTCTCACATTACAATCGCCTAAGTACACGAGGATCTAAAAATACAACCGCCTAAATACACGAATTAATCTATTAAATACAGCAAAAATAAAAATAAATGTTACAAAATAGACTGGTTAGTGCAGTTTATATTATAAACACAAATAGGACTCAAATAAGACAGAATTGGGGAATTTAGGAAGTGTGGGCATGCATTTAGGGGGTAACCGGGTCAACCCGACCGGTCAGACCGGTTAGACCTGGAAAACAGTTTTGAAACGCCCTGTAATTTTTGTGCTGGAAAATCAATTTTTGAAAAAGCATTTGGCTCGGTTACATTCAAATTCCAACTTTTGTGGGTATGTTATCCCAAAACTCGGGGTTCCGTTCGTGTGGGTTCCTAAACACATATTCCATCTAGGGTCCAAAATGCAATAAACACACCAAAAACATTAGAGAAAAATACTATTTTGCACGTTTTCAATATTTTCCGGGGATTTGGTAGGATTCGGGGGTCCGCTAATGCTGAACTATTGACCCGATTTGGATGAAATAACCCCGAAACTCATGAAATAAAACCCCGAGAAAAATCAAACACACCGATATCCGTACGTATAGAAATCTAAAAATCAAAATATTACAACATGCGGATGAATTTGGGCTAAAAATGATTACAGTAGAAAACACAAAATGGAAAACGAACTGTTTTTGGCGGATCGGGACAAACTGGAAGTCTGTCCCTACAGAACAGAGCTGGGCAGCTCTAGGTACTAGAACTGGCCGGCTTTGTTCTTCATAAACATAACCGGCTGGCTCTGTTCATCATGAACGCAGCGTACAGCTCTATTCAAGCAATCCGATTCTGAAAGTTGTAAAAACGAAGAAAACGCACAGAAAAGACAATGCAAACAGGTTTAAGGCCTCTCAGAGTTTACCTTGGTGTTATTCCAGTGTACTGGATATGCAAGAACAGATTAAGAACTTGAAATTGATGCTGGAATTTCAACTAGTCGAAAACCGTAGCAATCCTAAGCAAACCGAAACCAACCCAAATGCTTCCCAGATTGATTAGCAAAGGTATTAGAACTTGATATTAATGCCATAGAATGATGTAGGCTTTTAATCCTGGCGTTTTGGTTCTCTCTTCCTTCCCTTTCTTCTCAGTCTCCCTTCCTCTTTTTTTTTCTTTCTCCTTTTTTTCTGAGATTATTTTTTTTCTGTCTTAAGATTGTCCAAATCCCCTCTCTCTCTGAAATTATTTTTCTATTTACACTGTCCTCTCTCATATCATATCTAGCATTTATTGGCCACCTGATTTTCTGATGTTGCCCATATCTTGCTTCTGGTGAGACAAGTTGCTTTGTTTTGCAAGGCAACTTGTCTTGCCTACTAGAGCCATGCGGCTTTAATAAGAGCCAGGGCAAAATTTTGAAAACCGCGCGCGAACCCTAAACCTTAGAAACCGCTCGGGAGACCTTTTTGGGGATTTCGGATCTCGGATAGCTTGGCTTTCAGGACGTTTGAGATACCAAGGTGACATTCTAGGTACTTTCAAGTCCGATTCAAGACTGTTCGCTCCATAGGTAACATATGAACTCTCATCACAGAGGTCGGGAAAAGCCGTGCTCACAGGCTGCCCCTCAAGGGACCACAGTCGGCTCATGGTGGGCTATAAAGCCTAGAACGAGTTTGGTCTCGCGACTGAGAGCGCGGTGAGAAAGGATGAGAAAACGCACCTGATGCCCCTCGTTGGGGGAACAGAGTTGTCGAGTCGTTGTAGTGGAGTGTGCCCATTATGTTGACTCGCTGTGGTGGAATGTGCCTGTGGTATCGACTCGCTGTGGTGGAATGTGCCCGTGGTATTGACTCGCTGTGGTGGAGTGTGCCCGTGAATCGACTCGCTGTGGTGGAGTGTGCCCGTGATATCGACTCGCTATGGTGGAGTGTGCCCGTGATATCGACTCGCTGTGGTGGAGTGTGCCCGTGATATGGACTTGTTGCGGTGGAGTGTGCCCATGATATGGACTCGCTGCGGTGGAGTGTGCCCGTGATATCGACTCACTGTGGTGGAGTGTGCAAGTGATATCGACTCGCTGTGGTGGAATGTGCCCGTGGTATCGACTCGCTATAGTGTAGTGTGCCCGTGATGTCGACTCACTGTGGTGGAGTGTGCCCGTGATATCGACTCGCTGTGGTGGAGTGTGCCCGTGATGTCGACTCGCTATGGTGGAGTATGTCCGTGGTATTGACTCGTTGTGGTGGAGTGTGCCCGTGGTATTGACTCGCTGTGGTGGAGCGTGCCCATGATAATTTTTAATTCTTCTCCGTGTGGTGGAGCGACCAGATAGGGTTGTTTTCTCCATGTGGTGGAGTAGACCGCATAAAATTTTCTCTTTCCTCCTTGTGGTGGAGTAGACCGTTGAAGTTGAGTCGAAAGCATGTATTTACTCCTTGATTGATAATTTTGGAAACAAAAATTTTTGCCCCTCCGATCAAGAATAAATACGGCTTGGGGGCTTTTTGGCCCTCGGATACCTGCACTTGGGTTGGTCGTGATGCATGTATGCATGTTTATGTACGTGTTTTGAATGCTTGTGTGTGCGTGTTGCAATGTATGCATATGCGAATGGACTCTGGGAGATGTATCCCCTGCTATTCGTCTAGCCTTGAAATGCTATGCTCTTTGGGGATTTCGAGCCACGCCTCTAGCTAGGGGAAGCATATGACACCTACGACTGATCTAGATGGGGAGTATATTCTTTATGTGATGTGATTCTTGCACTTCCGCCAGGGATATGTGGGGAAAAGCAATGGCTGTAAGGGAAGTCTGATGATTGCTGGAGAGAACATGGTCATGTTCTTTGTGATAGTTCTGCTAGGGATAGTGCAGAGGACCCCGCTGGAGAATAGTAAAAGAGTGTCTGCTGGGGATCTGGAATGAAAGGGATCTCCGCTGGAGCATGAAAGTGTCTCTGCTGGGGAATGACGCAGAGGATTCTGCTGGATAATAACAGAAGAGCATCTGCTGGGGAATGGTAAAATTTGGAAGTACTCTAAATTTTGCCTGAACTGCCCGATGTGGGTTTTCATCTCAGCGAGCTGCCCTAACTTTTGCCTAAGGCGCCTTTTCGGTTTTCAACTTAGCGAGCTCTTTTTTTTTTGGTCCTGTGACATTTGGATTTGGGTTTGTTTTGAAATTTTCGACTACCGTAAGGAATGATAAATTAAGTTTGAAGGAAAAGAAAAGATTACGAGTTGCAAGCATTTTAGCACATTTCCTCATTGAATAATGCGAGTCTTTTAACCAATTTAATGCAAAGTGCTTTCTTTAAATGGATGTTTAGGCAAGATAATTTTGTTTATGCATTATGATATAACCATGCGAACATATTTAAACAAAACATCACACTTTATTGATGAAATTAACATGAATACATTTGAAAAGGTTGGATCCCAAAAATGGTATACACTCCACACAGAACAAGAATCCGTCACTAGCTATCCCTTGTGGATTTTCCGACTGATCATTTTCTCTCGTCTTAACTTTTGCCTAGGCCACCCCTTTCGAGTTTTCAACCTAGCAGACTTTTCTCTCTCTCTTTTTTTTTTTTTAACATAGTAAGGCTTTAGCCGTCTTGATTGATAGGGTTTGCAAATTCATTCCCGTCCATGTCTGCGATGCTTACACCACCCTTTGATAGCACTTTCTTCACAACATATGGCCCTTCCCAATTTGGTCTAAACTTCCCTCGGGCATCCACATTCACAGGCCTTAACTGTTTCATAACCAGATCCTCGACCTTCAGCTGCTGTTTGGGATACTTCACATTTCGATTATAAGCTCTGGCCATTCTGCGTTGATACATCTACAAGTGATCTAGTGCCTTGAACCGCTTTTCATCTAATGCAGCCAACTGCTCGTATCTAGCTTGAACCCATTCTGCTTCTGGTAGCTGAGCTTCCAAGGCTACTCTGAGTGACTTAAGTTCCATTTCCACTGGCAACACTGCTTCCATTCCATACACCAAAGTGTAAGGAGTCTCGCATGTTGGCATTCTGACACTGGTTCTATAACCACAAAGAGCATATAGCAATTTGTCAGCCCAGTCTCTGTAGGTGGTTACCATTTTTGATAAGATGTTCTTAATCGACTTGTTAGCCGCTTCCACTGTGCCATTAGCCTGTGGTCTGTATGGAGAAGACCTATGATGTTCAATTCCATGTTTTGAGAATAGCTTAGTTGTTGCCCCTTGGAATTGCACCCCATTATCAGTCACTACATGGTGAGGGATTCTGTATCGGGAGAAGATGTTCTTCTGAATGAATTTGACCATCTGCTTAGCTGTCACATTGGAGAACGATTCTGCTTTTACCTATTTTGAGAAATAGTCGACTGCAACCACTATGAATCTATGCCCATTAGATGCTGCAAGATGAATTTCTCCAATCATGTCAATTCCCCATGCCGAGAACGGCTAAGGAGATGCTAGATTTTGTAATTCAAGTGGTGGTAGATGACTGATATCTGCATAGATCTGGCATTCGTGACATCTTTTTACCTCCTTCACACAATCAGACTGCATTGTCATCCAGAAGTACCCCTATCTCATTATCTTTCTAGCCATGGCGATCCCACTCATATGCGTCCCGCAGGATCCAGCATGTACTTGCTGCATTACAATTTCTACTTCTTGTTTTGGCAAACATCTTAGAAGAACCCCATTTGCAGTTCTCTTGTATAGCTTATCTTCAAAGATTCTGAACTGGCTGGCTAATCTTCTTAGTGACATCTAATCAGCAATGCTAGCTCCTTCTGGATACTTTCCCTCTTTCACGTACTGATAAATGTCAAAGAACCAGGGCTTTTCCTCGGCTGTTAACTCCATCACCTCGTGCATATTAAAGCAGGGTTGCTTAGAAATTGCTATGACCAGAGGCTGTATCTATGTCTTTTTCGGATCTTCCCACATGGAGGACAGTGTTGCTAGTGCATCCGCCATCTTGTTTTCCTCTCTCGAAACATGTTTGAATTCGCACTGGTCAAATAACCCTTTTCTATACTGCAGCAGTTCTAAGTAAGGCTGTAATGCTTCCTCTTTCAAGTCCCAGTCACCTTGTGCTTGCCTAATCACCAGGAGTGAATCCCCGACAATCAAGACATTGTCTGCCCCTAGTGTTAGGAGGGCTTCCATTCCGAATAAGCACGCTTCATAGTCCACACCATTATTGGTTATGGAAAAGTCCAGCCTCTTTGACAGTGGAATAATCTCGCCATTTGGCATTGCTATGATCACACCAATTCCAACGCCCTTTCTGTTTACAGTACCATCAAAGTACATAACCCATCTTCTCACTTCTGCTATAGCCAACTATTCATCTAGGAACTCCAGATTTTCCACGCAGTCCGATTCTAATGGCTAGTTTGCTAGGAATTCTGCCACAGCCCGCCCTTTGATAATTTTCCTAGTGATGTACTTGATGTCGAATTCTGACAGAAGTAGTAACCACCTGGATAATTTCCTAACCAACACTGGTGCTTCGTACAGGTATTTCATCGGGTCCACTTTAGCCACGGCTTGTACCTTATATGAATGAAAGTAGTGGCGTGGCTTCTTAGTCAGCCAGATAATTGCTACACATGTCTTTTCTACCAGTGTGTTCTTGGTTTCATATTCTAGCAGCTTTTTGTTGAGATAATAAATGGGGTACTCCTTCCTCCCATCCTGCTCTCATGCTAGCATTGCCCCAATGGAGGAATCTTCAACAGCTGAATACAAAATTAAGGGCTTTCCTGGAGTTGGTGGGCTCAGGACTAGTGGATTTACCAGATAAGCTTTGATCTTTTTGAAAGCCAACTAGCACTTGTCATCCCACACGATAGGCTGATCCTTCCTTAACAACTTGAAAATTGGCTCACACACTAAAGTTAACCGTGCTATGAAACGGCTGACATACTGCAAGGAACCCAAGAATGACCGAACCTCATTTTCTGTTTTAGGAGTTGGCATATCTCTGATGGCTTTGATTTTGTCTTTGTCCATCTCTATTCCTTTTTGGCTGACCACATGACCCAATAGCTTACCTAATGTAATCCCGAATGTGCACTTCTTAGGGTTAAGCCATAGGTTGTATTCTCCAATGCGTGTAAGAAATCTATCCAGGATAGCTGGGTGCTCCTCCCGGGACATTGATTTAACAAGCATGTCATCGACATACACCTCCACTTCTTTATGAATCATGTCATGCAGCAATGTTGTGACAGCCCTCTGGTAGGTGGCCCCGGTGTTTTTCAGTCCAAAAGGCATTACTCTGTAGCAGAAAGTGCCCCACTCTATGATGAAGGATGTTTTCACCTTATCAATCACATCCATTAAGATCTGGTTGTATCCGGAAAATCCATCCATGAAAGAATACATTGCTGCCTTGGCTGCGCTGTCGATTAAAACATCAATGTGAGGCAAGGGGAAATTATCTTTAGGGCAGGCTTTGTTCAAGTCCCCGTAGTCGACACACACTCTGACCCTTCCGTCTTTCTTAGGCACTGGCACAATGTTGGCTAACCATTCTGTGTATTCCACCACTTCGAGGAACTTTGCTTCAATCTGCCTAGCCACTTCTTCCTTTACCAATGCAGCCCATTATGGTCTTAGCCGTCTCAATTTTCTCTTTACTGGTCTGAATCAGGGATCTGTTGGAATCTTGCGAACTGCTATTTCTGTGTGGACCCCTAGCATGTCTTAGTATGACCAAGCAAAAGCCTTTACATTTTTTTATAGTATTCTTGTCAATTCTCTCTTTTCTTCAGATTTTAGTTCATGTAAAATGAATACCATTTTCGGGTCATCATCCGTACTTATGTTAATTTCATACAATGCAGTGTCATAAATGCTAAATATGCTTGATGGTGATTCAAATGCATGCACAGAATTATCAGGATAAACATCACACAGGTAAGCAAACTGGGATTTCATTGCATTAAACTTGTTAAAAAGTACATCGTCCACATCAAAAAGAGAAGAAACAGATATAACAAAAGCATTTTCATCCTCCACAGGCGAAGGGCCTGGGACTTCCTCAGCATTCTCGCTCAGCTCCAGGATGTTGTCCAGGTCAGCAGCAACTTCAAACTCCTATTTAGCAGGAAGTGCAGTCTTCTCGATCTCAGCCATCTGTGCCTTGGTTGTCATTATGATACTTGCTATCTTAGCAACCACAGAATCCAAGATCGGCTTGGCCAACAGCTCCTTAGTAGATCCTTCCTCAGACTTTTCAAATGCCTTGCTTAAGGTAGCAGTCAGTGCCTCTGAAATTGCTTTCACAGATTCATCACAGGCTTTTTCTTCAGCTTTCTCCTTGGCCACTTCTGCCATTACTTCAGATGGTTTCTCCTGTAGATTGGCTCTGAGTCCCATGCCCGAAACAAAGTTATGCCTGTGAAGGTATTTAGACGACCATTCTGGCATATAGTTCTCATAGATAACCATTGGAGCATCTGTGGCCTCCTCCTCGCTGACCATGGCGACTTAGAAACCGCCGAATGGTATGGTCTCCTCACTAATAGCAGCAATCACGGACTGAGAATCTACCTCGACTTTCACAACCTCACTGCCCACTGAAAACTTGATCTTCTGGTGTAAGATTGAAGGGACACCCCCCAATAGGTGGAACCATGGCCTCCCCAATAGCAAGGAGAAGGTGACTAGAATGTCAATCATAGTAAAAGTGACCATTGACTTGACCGGTCCCACTTCCAGTTCAGCTTTAAAAGTCCTAATTGCAGTCCTCTTGGAATCATCATAGGCCCTGATCATAGTGGAGGACTTTTTCAGACTGTCTTCACTCAGACCCAGGAATGGCAGCATCTTCAGTGGACATATGTTTAGGGCAGATCCATCGTCCATCATCACGCATGGCATAACCCGGTCTAGGAGGTTAACCTTGACATAAAGGGCTTTGTTATGAGTTCTCCCCTCGTGTGGCAAATCTTTTTTGAAAAATACAATCTCTGGGGACCCTATATGAATATTGTCCAGTAAGCAACACATGGCCTCTGGAGATGCAAGTGGAGAAATTTTGATTTCAGACAGCTTTTTGACCAGTGCTACACTGTGTTCTTTGGAAGTCAGCAACAAATGCCACAGACTGGCCGGTGCTGGAGTCCTTTTCAGTTGAGAAATAACCAAGTCTTCTTTCTCTACTTCTTTCGGTGCTGACATACTACCTGAGCCAGTCACTCGAGTCTTATCACTCTGTTGAACCATTGGTTGGTATACCCTACCGCTCCTGGTTACATTCTAGACTTTAGGAACTTTTGTCTCCATGACTGGCAGCTTGACCATCTCACTACTGCCATAGTCTTCGTATTCATCTTCTGAATCCAGATCATCCAGATCATCCAAACTCACAGGCTTCACTTCCTTCTGCTCTGTCGACTCCTCAGAATCAGACTTTGCCCTAGCTCCACTAGCCACCACAGACTGTACGGTGGGATTTGCCTGTAGGACTTATGCAAAAATGAAGTTGTCTGGTAGGCCCGACTGCACCATATTAACCTATCTTTCAAATGCTGGCAAAGGGTTAGTCTTGGTACTGGGTTTGGCAGGCTCCTGTAACTTCCCTTCGTCGATCAATTTCTGTATGGCATCCTTCAGCCTGTGACAGTTGTTGGTTCTATGTCCCACCATGACATGGTACGTATAGAAATTGTCTTTGTCTTCCTCCGCTGATTTCTCAAAAGGCTTGGGGGAGCTTAACAGATCGCCATTCTTGCACTTGGTAAAGATCTTAGCCAAGGAGAAAGCCCACAGAGATATACCCTGGCTTCTGAATTTCTGCCTTGGTTTCCCTGCTGCTGAGACACAACGGCAACCCCTGCTTGCTTGGTCTTCAAAAATTGTCCACTTTTACTTGCAGAACCAGACCTAGATCCACTGCTTGACCCAGTCACAGTAGTCGACCGATACCCTGAACTATACCCGGAGCCTCTACCGCCCCTTTGGTTCACTGCCTTTTCTTCCTCGTCTCTCTCAATTTTCACAGCCATGCTATATACTTTGCTGAGCTCGCTGAAAGAGTGGAATTTCATATTGTTCCTGAAAATGTCCCGACTACCATCAATCAACTTCTGGAACAACTCATCCTCGTCGGGGCGGTTCTTTAATAGGATCATTTTGTTCATCCATCTCTGATAATAAGTATCAAAGGATTCATTGGGCTTCTGCTTAACCCTCTTCAGATCATATAGCTTCACTTGGATCTTAGTATTGAAGCTGTAGTATTTGATGAAAGCCGCTGATAAGGCTTTCCAATCAGATTGCACATCTTCTGCTAGAGAGTTGTACCAATTCAGGGCTCCCCCTTCTAGTGTGGTCGGAAAGAAATTAATCAGCTACTACTTAGTGGCGCCTGCTGTCAGCATTACCCATGCATACAGATTCACATGAGGTTCTGGGGAGCCGATCCCCTTGTAGGAAGGGATTTTAGGCACTTGAAACCCAATGGGGAAGGTCTCAATGCCTTTTGTTGATCATTGCATCTACATTTACTCCTCTCTTGGAGCCCAGACTGATGTTGGCCCCTTTCTTTAATTCAGCCACTACTTCGTCAAGTTCAGAGTACTTGGCATTCAGTTTCTTTTCCATGGCTGCTTCCATCTCTTGCAGCTTCTCCACATTGGCTGAGACATCAGCCCCAAATTGAGAAGACTCATCTACCTTTTCCTTTCTGGGTCTATTGGTGCCAGTTTCCCCAGTTCCTCTTACCACAACTCGCATCTCCTCTTTCAGCATGTCACGGAAATCTTGGGATCTCAGGAAATCCTTCAAAGCATCAGCAAGATTTGATGTTGGATTAGCCATTTCTACTTCCTCCCTGGAATCAGAATCACTGTCAGTTTCTACTGCTCTCTGTTCCCCAACAGCCCTTAAAGCCTGAGACCTTGTCCTCGGTCGATCCAGCTTACTCTGTGAACTGTCTGTAAGAAGCTTTAGCCTTTCCTAGTCTCACGTGTGTACGGTCCTACATCATAAGTAGAGAGTTATGGATGGCAAATGAATGACGTGGTGTCGTGGAGAATGATGCTTGAATGATGCTTCATGAATGGAAATGAAAATGAGGATGATCTTTGCATGTTTGAATTTCCTTTGTTTGGGGATGTCCCAAGAGTGCCCAATGCTATGCAAAATGATGCGAAAATGTCTCATGGGAGCCACCGCAAGGATAGAGGTTCGGCGCCTTTGGGGCACCTAATGAATTATCGTGAGATAGCCGCTTGTGTACCAGCACATGGGCGGGGTTTCGACGCGTGGGTCAATGACACGAAATGAAATGGTCACATAGGGACCATCCCATAGACAGAGTTCTGATGCTTTTGAAGCAATGTGATATGAAATGATGTTGCAGGAAAGTCGCGTGTAACTCGAGACACGGACAGGGTTTCGGCGTTCGTGGAACACCTTGCATGATTTGATAATGTTATGGAATGCCCCTATGTGTGCACTAATCTAGTACTCGGGGAGCACCTCGAATGATCTTACAATGTCATGGAACGGTTCGATGTGAACCACAATGCACAAACTGGATTTCGGCGTCACCGGGACACCTATGATGAACCCATATCATGTCATGTGATGACATCGTGTGGACTACCACATAGAAATAAATCTAGGACCATCGTGGTCTTGTATCGAATGATATGATATTTTTGAAATGGCCGAGTGCAATTTGGTACATGGGCGAAACACGCATAGTTTTGGGGTACCCGATATGTTATGGAATGAAATGATCGTGAAGGGACACACTTAGAACATCCTTTATTAAGTGAGATGAAATGATATGGATGTGCATGTCATGCAAAAATGCAAGTGGCTATATGAAAATGTGGTTAAAAATGCGTGACACACAGAATGATGTCGTGTATGCTTCGTGGAAATGTCACACGCGAGATGCAAATGGCACACGAATAAAATGTCATGGCTCCATGAAAATGTGATTAGCGTCACACATATGTCGATGCTTGAAAAATGGCTGCGTAGATATATGGTTAAAATGGCACACGAAAGCCATGCATGTTTGATGCTTTGTGAAAAGTCAAATAGAAAACACCATAGAACAAACGTTAGCATACCCAAAAATATTCGCTCCCTTTCGACCTTATTTCTCCTTTCGATTGGTCTCGCATTCTTTCTAGGTGTTAGGTCTCTTTGGCATCAACGGGGGATACCAAAGGCGCACGCTCAATGTTTAATGTTAGATTTATGTTTTGGTAATCCTAAGGGAAGTTACTAAGCCATTATATATGGGCCAAAGTCAAACCAAGGGTCGTACAGGCTCCCATAGCAAATAAACACTTCCCCACAGTAGAACACGATGTAAGGTCATGCGGGGCTATGAGTGGTTTACCCCGTCGGGTGTCTCCAATCCTGACGGTAAAGGTAGTCCACTTTCTTGGGTAAACCGGGGTTAATCAGTGTATTTGAGGGGTTGAGAAGAAGAAAATGTCATGATATGCAAGGCTTGAATAAATACAGCTTTTATAAATCGATAAGCGAATACAAGCGAGGTTATATTTCAATAGTTGCTTAAGTTCCTTAAGTTTATAAAAAAAAACTTTTAAAGAAACGTGAATCATCCCCAGTAGAGTCGCCACTGTGAGCGGACGACCTTTTTCAGCGGGACGCGGTGAAGCGAACCGGGGTTTTCAAAAAAGAAGAGATGGAAGATGATTGGTTATTAGTGGTGTTTTGGGAAAAGCGGGTTTTATTTATCTTACTTTGGGGAAAATCCTTCGTTTGTTTTGAAATTCCATTTTGTAGAAAACGTTTTCCTGTTTTACTACTTAAAGACCTCGAAACCTTAATTTCGAGATCAGTGACAGAGTCGCCACCCGGATCAGCTCATCCGGGAAATTCTGGTACAGCTCCCTACTAAACGCAGACTACTGTACCTAATCCAGAGATTCATGGTTCGGGCAACTTACCTACTTAAGCTCAAGCTTGTATTCGTTTATTATTTATAAAGCCATATTTATTCAATTTACTATCTTTTTCTATCCAAATTGTTTAGTTTATTAGCCCGATGCTCAAGCAAAATGCAGAAAATAAATAGCAGAAAAATAAAGCATACATCTAAAATATACAAAAAAAAAAAATGATAGAGGCCGATTATACAACCCAATCGAATAAAAGATAAAAACTCTCGTTCTCACATTACAATCGCCTAAGTACACGAGGATCTAAAAATACAACCGCCTAAATACACGAATTAATCTATTAGACACAGCAAAAATAAAAATAAGTGTTGCAAAACAGACTGGTTAGTGCAGTTTATATTATAAACACAAATAGGACTCAAATAAGACAGAATTGGGAAATTTAAGAAGTGTGGGCATGCATTTAGGGGGTAACCGGGTCAACCCGACAGGTTGGACCGGTTAGACTTGGAAAACGGTTTTGAAACGCCCTGTAATTTTTGTGCTGGAAAATCAATTTTTGAAAAAGCATTTGGCTCGGTTACATTCAAATTCCAACTTTTGTGGGTATGTTATCCCGAAACTCGGGGTTTCGTTCGTGTGGGTTCCTAAACACATATTCCATCTAGGGTCCAAAATGCAATAAACACACCAAAAACATTTGAGAAAAATACTATTTGTACGTTTTCAATATTTTTCGGGGATTTGGTAGGATTCGGGGGTCCGCTAATGCTGAACTATTGACCCGATTTGGATGAAATGACCCCGAAATTCAGGAAATAAAACTCTGGGAAAAACCGAAAACACCGATATCCGTAAGTATAGAAATCTAAAAAATCAAAATATTACAACATGCGGATGAATTTGGGCTGAAAATGATCATAGCAGAAAACACAAAATGGAAAACGGACTGTTTTCGGCCGATCGGGACAAACCGGAAGTCTGTCCCTGCAGAATAGAGCCGGGCGGCTCTGGGTACTAGAGTCGGCCGGCTCTGTTCATCATGAACACATCCGTATGGCTCTATTCGGGTAACCCGATTCCGAAAGTTGCAAAAACGAAGAAAATACACATAAAAGACAATGCAAACAGGTTTAAGGCCTCTCAGAGTTTACCTTGGTGTTGTTCCAGTGTACTGGATATGCAAGAACAGATTAAAAACTTGAAATTGATGCTGGTATTTCAACTGGTTGAAAACCGCAGCAATCCTAAGCAAACCGAAACCAACCCGAATGCTTCCCAGATTGATTAGCAAAGGTATTAGAACTTGATATTAATGCCCTAGAATGATGTAGGCTTTTAATCCTGGCGTTTTGGTTCTCTCTTCCTTCCCTTTCTTCTCGGTCTCCCTTCCTCTTTTTTTTTTTTTTCTTTCTCTCTTTTTTCTGAGATGATTTTTTTTTCTGTCTTAAGATTGTCCAAATCCCCTCTATCTCTGAAATTATTTTTCTATTTATACTCTCCTCTCTCATATCATATCTAGCATTTATTGGCCGCCTGACTTTCTGATGTTGCCCATATCTTGCTTCTGGTGAGACAAGTTGCATTGTTTTGCAAGGCAACTTATCTTGCCCACTAGAGCCGTACGGCTCTAACAAGAGCCAGGGCAAAATTTCGAAAACTGGGCGCTCACCCTAAACCCTAGAAACCACTAGGGAGACCTTTTCGGGGATTTCGGATCGCGGATAGCTTGGCTTTTAGGATGTTTGAGATACCCAGGCGATATTCTGGGTGCTTTTAAGTCCGATTCAAGACTATTCGCTTCATAGGTAACATATGAACTCTCATCACAGAGGTCGGGAAAACCCGTGCTCACAATAACTAAGGTACAATAGTTGTACAAAGGTATAAGTAAGGTATGATAAGAGAATCAAATGTATAACTAAGGTATAATAACACTATTACAATAATTATACCTTAAGACACACTATTTCAGTGATTATACTTTTGTTATACCTCAGTTACATCTTAAGATACACTATTACAATGATTATACCTTAGTTATATCTTAGCTATACCTTAGTTATACCTTAAGATACACTATTACAGTGATTATACCTTAGTTATACACTATTACAATGATTATACCTTAAGATATACTATTACACTGATTATACCTTAGTTATATCTTAAGATACAAAGAGTTATACCTTAGTGAAAAAAAATATCAGATAAAATATATACATATAGATCTTGTTTTTAAGAGAAAAAAAAAAAACTTTCTAAGGTCGTATGACAAAAAAATAAACTGTTTAAGAGATAAATGCGAAATGAGATTAAAATTATGAAAAAGAGGAGAGAGAAATGTGGACAAAGTAGAATAATGTATTTGAGTAAATTTGAAAAGTTTGAAATGGATTTTTGAAAGAAAAAATGTATAAAAGATATGAATTAAGAAAAAAAGGCACTTCAACAATTATGAAAAAAAAATGTAGAAAAGTAATTTTAAAAAGGTAGAGTCCAAAACAAAACCTAAATCAGAGGTATTTTTGACTATTTCCCTTATATTAATTTGACTTTACCAAAAATATCATAAATATAATTAACATAAAGCTTTGCATAATATATAACCAATATGTATCAAGTTTGTGACAATTTCGTTCAGGCATCTTTGTGTGAGATCATGTGGGCTCGTCTTATGTTAGTCGTGGGCCCAAAATCTTAATGCCCAGAAACTGCAAGTGGGTTCTAGAAAACCATACTAGCTACCAAAATAAGACGAAGACATCAATCTTATACGAGGCATAAACCCTGTAGTAACTTGTACATCCTCTGCCAGTGATATTGGTGTCCTGCAAAAGGCATTACAATATCACCTTTGATAGCTGCATAGACATTCCTTGATACCGAGTAGATTGAAGTTCACGAATAAGTATCCCACTTACTTGCGTGTGGCCACACTTTTATCAGTCCTACTCATCAAGTGGCCAGTGATATCTTCTCAATGTTAACTGAGTGGCATATCCCTTCACATCCCTACTAGTCCTACAATGGTCACTGACATACCCAACCGTATCCATGCTTGGCACCTTGTTACAGACCTGTTAGGCATACGTCAAAGCATGCGAGCTCACATCTAGGCTTACGGAATATTAGGTCTAAGGATCCAATACAAATACTACTTGAGAATCAACTATGACATAGGGACCATGTGGTGAGCTCAAAGTGGATCGATCCAGTATCATGTAACCTAACATGTACTCATGTCCTTGATTGACAATCCATGTCTAATGGTCAGTAAGATACCACCATACAATCAAGCTACATGCTAGTCTTTAATTATTATCATTCTCACGATTCTAACAAACTAGGGATATATTTTATAACTATGTTTGATTCCTTACTCATGGTCTTAACTGCCCGAAGAACTTTACTGACAATCATAAGTACAAATACAATTACTATATACTTTATTACTATTAATTGCACAAGAAACTAATAAAACAAACTATACATTTATTAATAACACACTAATGTATATTATATGAACCAAAATGTATAATACAAATAAGATACAATGCCTCGAGCCTAAGACATACACTAAAAATAACATAATCAATTCCATAAATAGAGATTTGTACTCGAATCAATACAACATCTTAAATATACCTAATTACGAAACGAGTTAGGTTTATAAAAAACCAAAGGGGTAAAAATTGTCTTCATTTCCCTTGATTGAACTACTTGCCTTCTACGTCTGCATATAATTTCGTCAGAAGGTTACATTAAATTATTAATACCATTTTCTTTACACATTTTTGTATCTTCGGAAATTATCAACATCTTACACAAAAATCCATACTTGAAATTCAGAGATAATTTTTTTGGGAAATAAAAAAGACCAATTTATTATATTTTGAATTTTAAAAATAATAAACATAAATTATAACATAAGACAATTATATGTTTATAATTTTTAAAATGTAAAATATGATAAATTAGTCATTTTTATAGTCCCAAAAATTATCTTGGAATTTCAAGTATAAATTTTTGTGTAAGATGTTGATAACTCCAAAGGCTATAAAAATAAATGTAAAGAAAATGATACCATTCGTGTCTATATTTTTAAATATTATATTAGTTTTAAGGTCCTTAAAACTCTTTTGGTTCTTTCCTTTTAATTTTCAAATTTACTTAAAGTATTTTTAATGAAATTTTTTTGTATATATACACATGCACTAATAATTCTATGCTTATATATATATTGGTAAACAAAGGCTAAAAAACAATAGAAAAATAAAAGGATAAACAATTTGTTAATCTTTTTGTTTTTATGTACTGCACTAGTCAATCCTTGTATTTTTAGAAATAATTATATAGTCAATAGAAATGATAATTTTGCAGTCGTTCAACTAGCGAAACTCCTTTTTAAATTTTGGATTTTTCAAGTATGATTTAGGGAATCATCTATTGGTGTGCTATAATTCTTAGGGCATTGAATTCTTGTATTTTGTATTATACATTAAGACTCATTGTATGAATACATTATTTGTGTCACATTAATAAAGGCAATTAATCTATTTCATTTATATCTTGTGCTATAATATGAGTAGAGTATCCATTGATTGATAATCATAAAACCTATCCCAGGTCTGTTCTAATTGTGCGAACGAATAGAACCACAAACTTGTATATTCGATGACTGTATGGCAGTTCTTAACTAGCCATAGTACTTGTATAGTCAGTCATGAATATAGGTACATGTCATTGACATGGGGCTGGCGTGAGCGGGTGACCTTTTTCGGAACGCGTGGTGAAGCAGAAACCGGGGACTTTCTTTTTAAGCGTTGATGTTTTGGTTTTGAAAATGGGGTTTTAATCTTTCTTAGAAAAACCTTTCATTTTATTGGAAAAGTCTTTTTTTGTAGAAAACTTAATTTTAGACACCAATTTTAGAAAGTAGGTTTTTAGAAAATCCCAATTTGAACTTAAAGATCTCAATACCTAAATTCCGAAATTAGACACAGAGTCGCCACCTGGATCAGCTCATCCGGAAAATTCCGGTATAGCTCCCTACCAAATGTAGACGCGGTACATAATTCAGAGATTCAGGGTTCGGGCAACAAATCTACTAATTCTCACTTATTTTTAATTATCATTGCATAATATAATATTTCATTCACTTGAATCTACCCATTTTATCTTCCTTTAATCATTAACCAATGCTCATGCAAAAAAAAAAATATATATATATAAATACTAAAATAAAATGCGGAAAAATAAAAGTGCAGAAAAGTAAATTAGAGGCTAAATTATACAACCCAAGAAAAAGAAAACTCTCATCCTCACCATTACAACCGCCTATAATACACGATAATCTAAAAAATTACAATCGCCTAAATACACGATTTAATCTATAAAATACATTTGAAAAAAAAAATAAAGTAAAAATAAAAGCTGCATCCAAATACGGTTTGTACAAGTAAATAAATCACACCGAGGACTCATATAGGACAGAATAGGGGCATTTTAGGAAACGGGATCATGCATAGGGTGTAACCAGATCGACCCGACCGGTCAGTCCGGTTAGACCTGGAAAACGGTTTTTTGAAACGCCCTGAAGGTTTTATGGATGAAAAACCAATTTTGAAAACCATTTGGCTCATTTACATGCATTTTCCAACTTTAGTAGGCCGGATATCCCGGGACCCGGGTGTCCCGTTCGTGTATGGGCCTAAGTTAAACATCCATCTAGGGTCCAAAGAGAATGTAAACACACTAAAATTCAGTTTTGAATAGGAAAAAAATGTAAAATTACAAGTTTGGGGTCCAAAAGGGTAAAACTGTAATTTTGCCTCAACTACAGCCGTGCCACTGTAGGCTACAGCTGCGCTACTATAGGCTACAGCCGTGCGGCTGTAATGCTCAAGAATTGTTCTGGCCTTCTTTTCTCATTTTTGAAAGTTTTGCAAATTTAGCAATTTCACCTCAACTACAGTTGTGCCACTGTAGATTACAGTTGCACGGCTGTAGGTTACAGCCACGTCCCTGTAGATTACAGCCACGGGGCTATAATCATCAGGTGGGGTGGCTGTAACCGAAATCGCTTCCAAAATCACAAAAAACTCAAAAACACAAACAAATAGTACCCAGAATGAATTAAAAAGGATTTTTAAGGCCTCTCAGAATATACCTTGTCTGTGTTCCAGTGTTTTAGACCACCAGGGATGGATTCGGATGCCGAGAAACGCCTTACAATCACGAACAACCCGAATAGTGCGTGATTTCTGAAGCCCGAACGGAACCCCGAAGAAGATTGAAGGATTGATTATTATGTGATCTATTGAGATTATTTTTGTTTTCTTTTTTAGGTCAAACTCTCTTTTTTTTCCCCAATTATCTTAAGAACCCTACAGAAAAATCTAAGTGATAGTATTTTCTTTTTTTTTTTTCTTTCAAAATCCTCTTTTTCTTTTTCTATTTTTTGTTTTCTGCTTCCCTTAACCTTAATCCCGGATTATGATGTTTAAATACCTCCTTTTTTGGCATTAAATCGGAATTAATTGGCGATTTCGGCAAAAAGGGAAAACTGACACTTACAGCCGCACCCCTGTAGTGACAAAATGCCTATTTTGCTTAAAAACCGAATTAAATGTTGATTTAGACAAAAAAAAAAGAAATATGATGATTACAGCTGCGCGGCTGTAGATTACAGCCACGCCTCTGTAGACTACAGCCGCGCGGCTGTAATGTCCAGATAAGGCCATTTTCACTTATTTTTCATTCTTTTCCTCGGTTCTCTTAAATACCCATTAGAATTCTTCGGGATTCCGTATTAGGACTTCTCACACAGCCTCGGGCTATCCGGGACATTTCTGACATTATCCCGGTTGGTCCAAATCCGCTTCATGTTTATCTGTGAAAAAGGTAGCAGTAGCTTTCATCACCGAGGTCGGGAAAAAACCCGTGCTCACAGGCTGTCCCTCGCGTGGCGAAAGTCGACTTGAACGGGTGCTTGTGCCCGATTCGAGTTTGGCTTCGCGATAGGGAGCTTTGATGTGAGAAGGAAGAGAGAACTGTTGGGATTCGTCATTGGAAAAATAACGTGGCGCAGGGGAAAATACACCGTTTAAAATTTCCTAGAATCCACCTATCGTGTCCAATTACCATTGATTAGAATAAAATCAATATGAATCAAGAGAGACTAACTCACCGGATTCGTCTCTTCTAGAGACTGCTGCAGAATCGTTTCTTGAAACTGCGATCTCCAAAGTCCGGTGCACGACCAACTATTGTGCGGGAACCGGTGCTAGCCGAAGACGCGAAGGAATGGAGGTTTAATGCTGGGTTTTCGGCTGTTTTGGGGCTACAATTGGTGGCTGAAATTTCCAGCAATTAATTAGAGTTGAATTAGGGTTTTATTGCTTAAGTGTGCCCTTATATAGACACCTTGTCTAATTGGGTTCTAATTAGGTTAATTAAACCCAAGCCCACTAGGATTATAATTACCTAAATAAACTTTAATTAAAAAGTATATATTATGTAATTTAATTCCATTTGGCTAAATTTAATTACCCCTAAATAAAATTAAATCACACTTAAGTTAATACAATACATGTATTTAATTTTCCTACTTAGGAAAACTATTTAATTAATTGTTTACTTTATGTAATTCAATTAATTAATAAATTAATTAATTACATTATGTAAACTTATTAATTAAATTAAATTCAACCCAATGTCAATTAATTACCTTGACACCGAATGTCAACTAATTAATTAACGCATTCCTTCCAATGTACATTACATGTACAATTTCTATAAGTTCCAGCTCAGTTGATCTATGTGCACGATCCTATGGGTCTGTCTTTATGTTGGCAGTAGGCCCAAGCCCACAGACTGTAAGTGGGTTCTAGCAAACCATTACAGCCCCCAATTAAGACAGAGATGCAGCAGTCTTTAGAAGACATTCACCCGGTAGTAATCTCATAGTGTCCTTTGTCAAACGATATCGATAAGAATAAACAAGAGACATGGTGTCTGTCATCCTCTTCTGTTGTTTATTATATTTCTTGATCTTGAGTTGACTGATTAATCAAATAAGCAACCAACTTATTTGGGTATGGCCATACACTTATCAGTCCCACTCATCAAGTGGCCAATGATATCATCTCAATGTTACCTGAGTGGCAATTCCATCACTTCATCATCAATATCAACATGTTCACCGGTCCACCCAATCATACCCGTATTTAGCATCCTTTTACAGACCTGTTAGGCGTATGTCAAAGTGAACCGGATTCCATATTGATATTATAATGAAATCTAGTATGAGGACAAAAGAGACCTACTCAAGAAAGACCTATGACGCGACAACCATGTGACTTTCTTGTGCGGATCGATCCAGTCCCATGTCAACGACATGTACCTATATTCATGACTGACTATACAAGTACTATGGCTAGTTAAGAACTGCCATACAGTCATCGAATATACAAGTCTGTGGTTCTATTCGTTCCCACGATTAGAACAGACCTGGGATTGGTTTTATGATTATCAATCAATGGATACTCTACTCATATTATAGCACAAGATATAAATGAAATAGATTAATTGCCTTTATTAATGTGACACAAATAATGTATTCATACATGACTCTTAATGTATAATACAAAATACAAGAATCCAATGCCCTAAGAACTAGGGCACACCAACAATCTCCCACTTGCACTAGTTCCAAGTGGGCATTGCCCTAATTCCTATAGATCTGGTATGACCATCGTGCTGTGTCTGCAACAGCGCTTTGGTCAATGGATCAGCGACATTATTCTTGGTGTCAACCCTCTGCAATGATATGTCACCTATGTTCACGATCTCCCGAATGAGGTGAAACTTTCTGAGTACATGTTTGGATCTCTTGTGCGACCGGGGCACCTTAGCTTGTGCGATGGCCCCGTTGTTGTCACAAAAACATCAACTGGGTCTAGGATAGTGGGCACTACTCCCAACTCAGTTATGACTTTCTTGATCCAAACGGCTTCCTTTGAGCTTCGCATGCAGCTTTGTACTCAGCTTCCATTGTAGAGTCAGCAATGGTGGCCTGCTTTGAGGACTCCCACTAATGGCACCACCATTCAGGAGAAAAACATAACCAGACTGTGACTGGTTCTCATCCTCATCGGTCTCAAAGCTTGCATCAGTGTAACCTGACACTACCAGCTCATCTTGACCTCTATACACTAAGAAAGCATCCTTAGTCCGGTTAAGGTACTTCAAGATTGCCTTGACTGCCTTCCAGTGTTCCTCACCGGGGTTCGACTGGTACCGGCTAGTCATACTTAGTGCAAACACGACATCAGGCCTCGTACATAACATGGAGTACATGATAGATCCAATAGCAGATGCATAAGGGATCTTTTCCATGTTCTCCCGGTCCTTCTTTGTTTTAGGACCATCTTTCTTACTCAGCTTCAACCCATGGCGCATAGGCAAGAATCCTTTCTTTGCCTTGTCCATGCTGAATCCTTTTAGAACCTTGTCAATGTACGTGGCCTGACTTAGGCCTAGAAGCCGATTGGATCTATCTCTGTAGATCCTGATCCCTAAGATCGTCTCAGCTTCACCTAAGTCCTTCATTGCGAAGCACCTACTCAACCACTGCTTAACCCCTTGCAGTGTTGGTATGTCACTTCCAATGATAAGGATGTTGTCAACATACAGCACTAAGACGGTGGAAACGCTCCCACTAACCATCTTATACACACAGGGCCTTTAACTTGAAACACCACTTGCAACCTATCACCTCAGCACCCAGAGGTGGATCTACCAAGTTCCATACTTGGTTATCGTGCATAGATTGCATCTCAGCCTCCATGGCTTTGCGCCATTGATCTGAGTGTGGGCTTTCAACAGCCTTCTGATAGGTCTTAGGCTCCTCTTGGTCAACGACTATAAGGTCCCTATCATCAGTCACGAGAAAGCCGTACCTCTCTGGCTGATGACATGTCCTACCAGACCTTCTAAGGTCCTGTGCAACCGTTTCTGGATCCTCAATTTCTTGAGTAGTCAGATTGGTTCCCGAAGCATCCTCAGCAGTAGCTGCAGGAGTTTGTGAGTCTTGAACTTTTGAAAGTTCAACATTACTCCCACTGTCTCTCTTGGAAAGGAATTCCTTCTCCAAGAAGACTGCATTTCTGGCTATGAAAACTTTGTTTTCGGCTGGATCGTAGAAGTAATAACCCTTAGTTTCCTTAGGGTAACCCACAAACTGGCACTTGACAGATTTGGACTCGAGTTTGCCACTTGTCAATTTCTTAACATGTGTATCACAGCCCCAAATCTTCAAGAAGGAAACATTGGGCTTTCGGCCTTTCCATAGTTCATATGGTGTTCCCTCAACTGCCTTGCTTGGTGTATTGTTAAGAATGTAAGCAGCTGTCTCTAAAGCATATCCCCAAAAGGAGACAGGGAGTGTAGCATGACTCATCATCGAGTGGACCATGTCAAGTAAGGTCCTATTCCTCCTTTCTAACACTCCATTCCACTGGGGTGTACCAGGAGGAGTGAGTTGGGATATGATCCCACACTTTCTCAAAAACGAGTCAAAATCTTGGCTCAAATATTCACCCCCTCGGTCAAACCGAAGTGCTTTTATTTTCTTGCCAAGTTGGTTTTCTACTTCATTCTTAAAGTCCTTGAACCTTTGGAGAGTCTCAGACTTATGCTTCATCAGATACACGTAACCGTATCTGCTGAAGTCATCCGTGAAGGTGACGAAGTACAGAAAACCAGATCTAGCACTAGTGCTCATTGGGCCACATACATCGGAATGTATTAGCTCCAATAGCTCTGAGGCCCTTTCAGCAGTCTTGCTAAAAGGCGCCTTTGTCATCTTGCCTCTCAAACAAGATTCGCATGTGTCATAAGACTGGATGTCAAATGACCCTAGCACTCCACTAGAGTGAAGCCTAGCTATGCGCTTCTTATTTATATGGCCAAGTCGACAATGCCAGATGTAAGTAGGATTAATTTCATTTTGTTTAATCCTTTTAGTATTTATGTTATCGATTGAACTTTCACGTTTTAGATCAAGGATATATAAGCCATTTTCAAGAAATGTTGTTCCATAAATAATATTGCCACATTGCATAGAAATTCTACCATGTCCAATATTAAATACAAAACCAGAAATATCCAACAAAGAAACGGAAATAATATTCCTGCGCATCGCAGGTACAAAATAACAGTTTTTTAGTTCCAAAACAAGTCCACTAGGCATCTCCAAGAAGTAATCTCCGATCTCCATGGCCAGAACCCAAGCACCATTTCCGACTCAAAGATCTACTTCTCCAGATCCTAATAATCTCCTATTTCTTAGACCCTGCACATTTGAACAAATGTGAGATCCACATCCAGTGTCCAAGACCCAAGATGTAGAAATAGCTAGATTAATCTCAACAACATAAATACCTGAAGCAGCAGTTTTGCCCTTCAGTTGCTCCCTTAGCTTTGGACATGAGCTCTTCCAGTGCCCCTTCTCATGACACTCATGGCAAACATCGTCAGCAGAGGCAACCCTTGCTTTAGGTTGGGCCACAACCTTTTTGCCCTTAGCCTTGGCCTTAGATTTGGCCTTTCCCTTAGCAATGGGTGAATTGCCCTTGTTCACCAGCAATACTTCAGGAGTCTTCTTAAGAGACTGCTCAGCAAGCTTGAGCATGCCATGCAGCTCAACAACCGATTTATCCAACCCTTGCATATGGTAATTCATGATAAACTGGTTGTAAGACTCAGGAAGTGAACCGAGAATAATGTCTGTTGCCAAGTCCTGCGGAACTGGTGAGCCGAGGCGGGCAAGTGTATCAATATACCCCTTCAACTTTAGCACATGAGTGCTAACAGAAGTCCCAGCTGCCATCACAGTCGTGCAAAGTGCCTTAGTTGTCAGGTAACGTTCCTGACGAGCCTGATCTTGGAACATCTTTTTAAGTTGATCCATCATCTCATAAGCATGCTCATCCATGAATTGCTTCTGAAGATCAGAAGCCATGGTACCCAGCATGAGGCACGAGACATCTCGGTCATCCCTCACATGCCGATCGTACTGCTCCACCATCACCGTGGTGATGCCTCGACCTGCAGGAGGGCCAGCTGGTAAAGGAGCATTCAGTACATACTCCTTAGACTCTTGTCTAAGAACTATTTGTAAGTTCCTAGCCCAGTCCAGGAAGTTAGTCCCCGAAAGCTTCTCCTTCTCCAAGAGTGACCTAAGTGAGAGTGAGTTGTTGTTTGTTGCAGCCATTTAAATTGCTTAACTGAAATGGGATTATCTACATGGAAGAAATCATTGCTTCAGTTAGAAATAAAGGACTTTTAAGCCAATTCAAATTAATAATCCGATTTTAATTTGTTTGTTGGTGTTGTTAATTGGCTGACTTGACCAAGATCCACAACTTATCAATGACTGGCCGAATTAGGGCTCGCTAACCAACCATTGAGTCGTTTGGTAGGACAACCTATCCAATCCTTCCACGAAGGACTCTTGGTTTGATGGGCTTATTGACACTTTACCCATCTGTGCTTAGGGCCCGCTCTGAGCTAATGCTATCCATGTTGAGTCAAACCACCATTCACATGTTAACCATACCAAGTATCTTAACCCTCGACGGCCAGCCGAATACTACAATATACCCAGCTAGGGCATGGCGCACATTGCAGCATCAATGGGAGGAAGAGCTGTGAATGTGGGAAGCACTTTTAAGCGACTCAATATTTTAATTTCCGGATTATAATTAAGTGATGCGGCTTAGCATGCATAAACACGGGTAATAATTTGGTGATCCATACAACCATATTATATGACAAATGCAATAGCATACTTAATTTAAAATAAATGAGATCCTATGGGCCTTTAATTACAACCTAATGAAAAACTAGATATCCTATCTAATTCTTCATGGGCCGGACTGCAATCCTTCTTGGGCTCCCACCATGGGCTTGCTCCATTTGGGCTTTCCTCCATACTTGATGCAATTACAATAATTTTGTAAAATAAAATCTATTCTAAAATTACATCAAAATAAAAAAATGGCACGCAGGCCATATTTCCCAAAATTAAATTACAACCGATAATAATTTAGGGCCCATAGAACTCAACATAACATTTCAAACAAAGTACCTGTCGTGCACATACATACCAATATGATGCATGATCATGGCATTCCAAATTATAAATATAAATATTAAGCCGAGTTACTTAGGGTGAAATCGCCAATTTTAACAAATGTGACTAAGGCCCATAAAGGCCCAATGGATAACATCCATAAATGCAAAATTAACAATTTTGCTCCCACTTGAATTTGGGTTGTCACAAATTTAAAATTTAGCTGTCCCAATTTTAACCGGTGTCACGGTTTATTGGGCCAATTTCACAAAGTCCATATTCATTTTAATATGCAAACAATTAAATTAAATATGCATGCCAATAAAATAAATAATTTAAACACAAATTAATTTAAAAAATTTAATTTAATATGCATTAGGGTCCGGAATAAAATATACCCGCAAAATCCAAAACGGACCCGAACCCCACGCGTGGCGCTGCTGTCCGGGGACAGCAGCGCTGCCGCGCGGCAAGCAGCAGAAGAGCCAAAAATTGGAATCGCAATTGCGATTCCAATTTTGGCCAACAATTTTTTTTTTTTTTATTAAATCATAAACATAAAATTAGTTTCCAGCCAAATATATAATCCATATAGAAAAAAAATTTTTGATGAAAACAATTGGGGAAAAAAATCAAAACCCCAATCCAAAATTCTAGGGTTTATCAAAACCAAAACCAATTGAATAAAACCCTAAAATCACAAACTTGAAACCCATTCTTTCTTCAAGAATGCTTTCAAGAACCAATTCCAATCAATCTAATGGACAAAACCTAGGCTCTGATACCACTGTTGGGATTCGTCATTGGAAAAATAACGTGGCGCAGCGGAAAATACACCGTTTAAAATTTCCTAGAATCCACCTATCGTGTCCAATTACCATTGATTAGAATAAAATCAATATGAATCAAGAGAGATTAACTCACCGGGTTCGTCTCTTCTAGAGACTGCTGCAGAATCGTTTCTTGAAACTACGATCTCCAAAGTCCGGTGCACGACCAACTATTGAGCGGGAACCGGCGCTACCCGAAGACGCGAAGGAATGGAGGTTTAATGCTGGGATTTTCGGCTGTTTTGGGGCTGCAATTGGTGGCTGAAATTTCCAGCAATTAATTAGAGTTGAATTAGGGTTTTATTGCTTAAGTGTGCCCTTATATAGACACCTTGTCTAATTGGGTTCTAATTAGGTCAATTAAACCCAAGCCCACTAGGATTATAATTACATAAATAAACTTTAATTAAAAAGTATATACTATGTAATTTAATTCCATTTGGCTAAATTTAATTACCCCTAAATAAAATTAAATCACACTTAAGTTAATACAATACATGTATTTAATTTTCCTACTTAGGAAAACTATTTAATTAATTGTTTACTTTATGTAATTCAATTAATTAATAAATTAATTAATTACATTATGTAAACTTATTAATTAAATTAAATTCAACCCAATGTCAATTAATTACCTTGACACCGAATGTCAACTAATTAATTAACGTATTCCTTCCAATGTACATTACATGTACAATTTCTTTAAGTTCCAGCTCAGTTGATCTATGTGCACGATCCTATGGGTCTGTCTTTATGTTGGCAGTAGGCCCAAGCCCACAGACTGTAAGTGGGTTCTAGCAAACCATTACAGCCCCCAATTAAGACAGAGATGCAGCAGTCTTTAGAAGACATTCACCCGGTAGTAATCTCATAGTGTCCTTTGCCTAACGATATCGATATGAATAAACAAGAGGCATGGTGTCTGTCATCCTCTTCTATTGTTTATTATATTTCTTGATCTTGAGTTGACTGATTAATCAAATAAGCAACCAACTTATTTGGGTATGGCCATACACTTATCAGTCCCACTCATCAAGTGGCCAATGATATCATCTCAGTGTTACCCGAGTGGCAATTCCATCACTTCATCATCAATATCAACATGTTCACCGGTCCACCCAATCATATCCGTATTTAGCATCCTTTTACAGACCTGTTAGGCGTATGTCAAAGTGAACCGGATTCCATATTGATATTATAATGAAATCTGGTCTGAGGACAAAAGAGACCTACTCAAGAAAGACCTATGACGCGACAACCATGTGACTTTCTTGTGCGGATCGATCCAGTCCCATGTCAACGACATGTACCTATATTCATGACTTACTATACAAGTACTATGGCTAGTTAAGAACTGCCATACAGTCATCGAATATACAAGTCTGTGGTTCTATTCGTTCCCACGATTAGAACAGACCTGGGATTGGTTTTATGATTATCAATCAATGGATACTCTACTCATATTATAGCACAAGATATAAATGAAATAGATTAATTGCCTTTATTAATGTGACACAAATAATGTATTCATACATGACTCTTAATGTATAATACAAAATACAAGAATCCAATGCCCTAAGAACTAGGGCACACCAATAAGAACATACTTAGGGGTTCTCCTCGCGTTGACTCGTTTTGATGTTTGTAAGGACTTGTCACGGCTGCTTTTCGAGACAGTAGTCTTGCCTAAATTGGTTTGAATCTTCAGGGTCTTACTTCGATTCCAATGCGAAGCATAGGACTTTGCCCGAATTGATTTGATGTTATCTAGGGTCATGCTTAGACTCCAGTGCAAAAGCAGAGGACTTTGCACAGATCTTGTTTGATTTGCCAGGGACATGCTTCGACTCTATTGCGAAGCAGAGGACTTGCCCGGATCGAATTCTCCTTACCATATGGTGCTTACGAAAGGGAAGGGTATTTTGGTAATTTTGCAACTTGAGAAGTTGGCATTCTTTAAAGTAAGGGTACATTGGTCCTTTGGTCTTTTGTGGTGCCTATGTCACAAAAGAAATGGGTTTCAGTGATTTCGTGTCTCTTTTTTGTGGAAAAGGGTATTTTGGTCATTTGGCAGCTTGGTGGCCGACAAAAGGGAATTTCAGTTATTTCACCCCTCATGGAGCCTATGTCATTAGGGGAAGAAATATTTTGGTGATTTGGTCTTCCATATAGCTCGTGTTGCTAAAGGAAAGGTGTTTTAGCCATCCGGTAGTGTGGTTATTAACTGAAGGGAATTTTGGTCATTTCACTTCTGGCGGAGCCTGTGTCACTGAAGGAAAGGATAATTATGTTTCCCATGGAGCTCCTGTAGCGGGAAAGGTGATGCTTTGGCGGTTTGAGAAGTTTAGCCTACACTTGACGTTTTGAAGTCGTTTCGTGCGCTTATTCATTTCTTGATCGATACTTTTGGAAACAAAAATTTTTGCCCCTTCGTTCAAGAACGAATATGGGTCTAATATCTTGCCCCTTGATACTGTTGAAATCGGCTCTCTGTGGCGGAACAATACCAATAAAATTGGCTCTCTGTGGTGGAGCAATACCGCTGAAACCGGCTCTCTGTGGTGGAGCAATACCGTTGACATCGGCTCTCTATGGTGGGGCAATACTATTGAAACTGGCTCTCTGTGGTGGAGCAATACCTTTGAAGTTGGATTGGGGGTACGTATTTATTTCTTTATCGATAATTTTGGAAAGAAAAATTTTTGTCCCTTCGATCAAGAATAAATACGGCTTGATTGTTTTATCCCTGGATACTTGGGATTTGAGGATTCCCCAGTGTCAGGTTATTTCCGCTTTCGGAGTACTCATGGCTCGAGACAGCCTGATGATGACAGCATGTACCTATACTTGAGTACACATTGATGCGTGTATGCATGTGTATGTGCATGTTTTGAGTGTATGTGTATGTGCGTGTCTTAAATGCATATGTGTATGATTATGGTGCTTTTTCATGTTTTGTTTGTTACAGACGACGATTGGGATTGAGCGTTGTGAGTCTGCTCATTTGAGAACAGAGGCTGATCAATTATGTAGGCGGGTCACCGAGCTGGAGGTCATGAATCAGACTTTTAGGGACAGGATGGACGATTGGGATGCCCAGATGGGTCTGTCCTTGGTGGGATATCGCATTGAAGTTTGGTTGATTGACCTGATTGCTTGCTCCACGAGGCGTGGGCGTGAGGCACTGGCTTTGATGTACCTCGGTTTTCAAAGGATTAGAGTTGTCTGAGCTTGATACTACTGTATGACTTTTGTTTTATTTTCATTGCTTGTCCTAATTTTTGCATAGGTCACCCTTTTTGGGTTTTAGGCCTATCAGACTGTCTTTATTTTTGCCTGAACCACCCTTTCGGGTTTTCAATTCAGAGACTTTATTTTATGCCCTAGCTTTTGCATAGACCACCCTTTTTGGGTTTTCGATCTATTAGACTCTTTTTTTTTTTTTTTTTTTTGAAGTGAGGTGCATGTAAACAGAAAATGTGCACATCCATACGAATTTAATTTCAAGCAGACTTAGGACATTTAACCTGAACATAAAACAGCATTCATTCATTCACTCATTTATAATGTTTTAGCACAATGCACATCAAAGATGAAATGAATCTAAGGACAGAATTAGTAATGGTATCCGTCTTGACCGGACCCATGCCTGCCACCAACTGGTCTTTGCAGATTTTCCCGCTGATGGTGCTCGCCTCTTTGTCCTAACTTTTGCATGGACCGCCTTTTCGGTTTTCGATCCATCGGACTGTCCTAATTTTTGCATAGATCACCTTTTCGGTTTACGACCCATCGAACCTTTTTTTTAATTTTTAATTTTTTTATTATTATTTTTTTACACGTAATAGTGCCTGGGCTTGTCTGGGTTGATGGGGTTGACGACTTGGTCTCTGTCTCCCCTGGTGGAACCGCTTCCATCCTATAGGCTAAGGAGTATGACGTTTCTTCAGTGCGTGCTCTGATGCTAGTTCTGTGCCCTTGCAAGACAAATGACAGCATATCGGCTAATCCTTTGTAGGTAATTGTCGTTTGGACGAAACCTTGTGAGCCGCTTCTACCGCCTCATTGGCTTGTGGGAGATGCAAAGATAATCTATGATGCTCCATCTTTGCCCCTTGTAATTGTAGGCCATTATTGGTCACGACATAATAATGCTTTTTTTTGTCTTTTTTTTTTGGTCAGTGACATTCATATATGACTCCGCTTCTACCCACTCTGAGAAGTAGTTGGTGGTTGCGACCATGGAGCGATGCCGATTCGAGTCTACAAAGCTTTTGCTTGATTGATTTCATCTTTGAATCCTTTGGAGCTTGGTGTTCAGTAATTTCTCCGTCAACCCCCGCACGACACTGTACAGCCAAGCAAAGATTTCCATGCACTTTTGTGGTACTTTTAATTTTCTTTCGTCTCAGCAGGCGTGAGGTCTTTTGAGATGGATATCATTTTCGAGTCATCATCTGTCCCTAGATTCATTTCATGCATTGATGCATCATGTGTGTTAAAGGCATTAAATGAATGTTTGGATGCATGCACAGTTCCATCCGAAAAATATCGCACAAGCAATTGAAATCAAATTGTATTAAATTAAACACTGAGAGGTTGAATTGTTCACATGAAATTGATAATAATAATAAGATGAAACAAATTAAAACATCAAAATGACTATCACCTCCACATGCGGAGGGCCTTCTCTTTATTGTAGCTTCATGGTCCTCAATGTCTTGTGGAGCCGAATCATCTGAGGTTGGGCAAGGGATTATTTTGAATGCTGGGTTTCAAAGCCTGCTCAATAATCTTTCTGTCAGCGACCAACTGCTTGATGGCCTTAATCAACTGGGTGCATTCATTTGTACAATGACCCGTCATCACATGGTAAGAGCAGAAATTGTCTTTATCTGCCTCAGCCGGAGTTGAAAATGGCCTTAAACTCTGCAACAAACCAGCTTTTCTACACTTAGCATAGATCAAGCTTACTGACTCAGCCCACGGACTAATGACCCTTTAAGGAGTCTGTCTTCCTAGGTTCACGATGGCCACGTCCTCCCATTGCATTTCGATCGGGGCTACACCCTGAGTCATCTTAGCATTGGACCCCACTGGAGTAGCCTTAGAGCTGCTGCCTTTGTACCCTTGAAAGTACCCTTGATTGCTTCTGTAGGGGCCCGAACTCTATCTGCCCCTCTGCTCCTCTTCCTCGTATCGCTCGATATGTTTGGCAAACTCCACCACCTCATTGAAGGAGTGGAATCTCTTCAGCTTCATCTTGTCCTTGTATTGGGGAAGACCACCATCTACCAGCTTCACAATGAGCGACTCTAATTTTGGTGCTCCATCCACGAAAACCTGCACGTCCATCCACCGTTTGTAATAAGCCGGGAAAGACTCATTCGGCTTCTAACGGATCCTTTCTAGATCCTCGAGAGTTGTCTCAGTCTGGGTGTTGTAGGCATACTGCTTCACAAAAGCATCAGATAGATCCTCTCAGGTGGAGCGAGTGTGTATGGGCATCTTCATGTACCACTTTGCCGCAGCACCCCTTAGAGTAGTTGGAAATAAGTTCAACAGATGACCCTTTCCAATCCCCATGCTAGTCATCAACCTCACATAACTGTCGAGGTGGGCTTCCGGTGGGCCCTCTCCAGTGTACGGAGGCAGGTAAGGCATCTGAAAACCAGCTGGGAGCGGCTCACCTCCATCAGCCATTAAAGTAGACGGGTCAACATACTTAACAGGGTTATAGTGAAACCATCTCCTTCAGCTTAGGTAGCATGGCTTCAACATCAGAAAATTTCTGATTGAGGCGCTTCTCTAGCATCGTCTCAATCGAGGCTTCCCTTACCTTCTCAAAGGCCTCATCCTCTTCCGACTGCCGATCGAGTTCCTTCTGGTTCACCACTAGGCCACTCCTCCTAGGAAGACTTCCTCCAGCACTGTTGGTAACTTGGACAAACTGTTGTCCCCCACTTCCATCTGACATTTGGGCCGATTGGACAACCTGAATTAGGACACTGGTCATCACCGCCTTCACTTGCTCCCTAAGAGTGACTCTGAACTCATCCGAGCTTAAGAAGCTCCTCATAAAGGCAGCCATGTCAAAAGGCAGGTTTCCATTGTTCCCGTTGTTCCTATTGTTTCCGTTATTTCCTTCAGCCATCTTTGTTCCGTCGACCTCTTCCAACAAAACCTGACTGTCAACTGGTAGGGTATGCAACTGCACTTCAAACTCCCTGTCTAAATCAGACCTTGAACTGATTCCCTCCACGGTGATCGGTTCTGATTGAACTATCTGAACTGGGGTGTTTGGTTCTAACTCAACTTGAACTAACCTTCCCGAGATGCGACTCCAGACTGCACAATCAATAAAAGATTAGAGTTTCGGATGGATGTCGTGGTCCTAGACTCGACATTCTAAATAGTGCTTTTACGCTCATGTTCGGATGATGTCTCATGGATATGGATGATGCTGAAGATGGTTTTAGTGCTTTTGTTTCTCTTGCTTCGGATGTTCCAAGTATACCCTATGCTACACAAAAGACAATGCAATAACGTCACATGTGAGCCATCACACGGATAGAGGTTCGGTGCCTTTGGGGCACCTAGGGGATGTCGTGAAATGGTCGCATGTGTACCGACACACGGACAAAAGTTTGACACTTTGTAAGTCAATGTGATGACGTGAAATGGTCCTGAGGGAACCATCCCGGAGACAGACGTTCGATGCTTTCATGGCATCTAACATGAAGTGATGTCACATACAAGTCACATGCGAGTTAAAACACGGACAGCATTTCGGTGTTCGTGGAACACCTTACATGATTTAGGAATGATATGAAATGTCTTAATTTGAAAACTAGCTCGGCACTCGTGGAGTACCTCAAATGGGTTGTCAATGTTATGTAACAATCTGATATGGATTGGGACACGCAAGCAAAACTAAGGCATCTCCATGACACCAAAAGTGAATGATCAGGGTGTGATGATGTCGTGTGGTCCATCACACAAATGCAAGCCTAAGATCGTTGTGGCCTTCTAATAATGTAATGGGATGGCCAAATGCAAACTAGTGCACAGGCGAAGTACGGGTATCCTTGGGGACTCCCGATATGTTATGAGATGAAATGGTCCTAAAGGGCATACTTAGAACATCCTTACATTTTAAATGAAATGAAATGATGTGGATGCCTATGTCATACAAAAATGCAAATGGCTGCACAGAAATATGGTTAGAATGCATGACATGCAAGATGATGTCGTGTATGCTTTACACAAAATGAATATGGCATACGGAAAAAGTTTATGGCTGCACGAAAAAATATGGTTAGTATAACACACACGTATGAGGATGCTCTAAAATGGCTGCATAAAGAAAGTGATTAGAATATGGCATGCGGATGATGCGTGTTTATGTCGTATGAAAAGGTCAAAAATAAAACAACCATAGAGCAAACGTTAGCACACACACAAAAATATACTCACCCTTCCAACCTCATTCCTCCATTCGGTTGGTCTCGCATTCTTCCTAGGTATTGGGTCTCTTTGGCGTCAACGGGGGATACCAAAGGCGTACTCTCAATGTCCATTTTCAAGTATATGTTTTGGTAATCCTAAGGGGAAGTTGCTAGGCCATTACATGAAGGTATGAGTCAAGCCAAGGGTCGTACAGGTTCCTATATCGAAAATATACTCCTCACTTCTCCCCACTCAAGGGTTCAAACGTCCAAGGCTATGATTGGTTTAACCCCTGGGGTGCCTCCAATCCTAGCGGAAGAGGTAGGTCACCTTTGGCAATAAACCGGGCTTAAATGAGTGTTTGAGGGATTTAAGAAGAGAAGATGTCATGCTTTATGCAATGTGAATGAAATATTGAGTTACGATTTAAGAATCAACTATAAGTGAGCATATACTTCAATTGTTGCTTAAGTTCCTTAAGTTTTTGTAAAAACTTTTTTGAAGGAACGGTTAATCCCTTGCAGAGTTGCCACTGTGAGCGGACGACCTTTTTCGGAACGCGCGGTGAAGCGGGAACCAGGGACTTTCTTTTTAAGCGTTGATGTTTTGGTTTTGAAAACGGGTTTTAATCTTTCTTAGAAAAACCTTTCATTTTATTGGAAAAGTCTTTTTTGTAGAAAACTAAATTTTAGACACGAATTTTAGAAAGTAGGTTTTTAGAAAATCCCAATTTTAACTTAAAGATCTCGAAACCTAAATTTTGAAATTAGACACAGAGTTGCCATCCGGATCAGCTCATCCGGGAAATTCCGATACAGCTCCTTACCAAGTGTAGACGCGGTACCTAATTCAGAGATTCAGGGTTCGGGCAACAAATCTACTAATCCTCACTTATTTTTAATTATCATTGCATAATATAATATTTCATTCACTTGAATCTACCCATTTTATCTTCCTTTAATCATTAACCAATGCTCATGCAAAAATATATATATATATATATATATATAAATACTAAAATAAAGTACGGAAAAATAAAAGCGTGGAAAAGTAAATCAGAAGCCAAATTATACAACCCAAAAAAAAGAAAACTCTCATCCTCACCATTACAACCGCCTATAATACACGATGATCTAAAAAATTACAATCGCCTAAATACACGATTTAATCTATAAAATACATTCGAAAATAAAAATAAAGTAAATATAAAAGCTGCATCCAAATATGGTTAGCACAGTAAATAAATCACACCAAGGACTCATATAGAACAGAATAGGGATATTTTAGGAAACGGGATCATGCATAGGGGGTAACCAGGTCGACCCGACCGGTCGGCCCGGTTAGACCTGAAAAACTATTTTTTGAAACGCCATGAAGGTTTTATGGATGAAAAACCAATTTTGAAAACCATTTGGCTCATTTACATGCATTTTCCAACTTTAGTGGGCCGGATATCCCGGGACCCGGGGGTCTCGTTCGTGTATGGGTCTAAGTTAAACATCCATCTAGGGTCCAAAAAGAATGTAAACACACCAAAATTCAGTTTTGAATAGGAAAAAAAATGCAAAATTACAAGTTTAGGGCCCAAAAGGGCAAAACTGTAATTCTGCCTCAACTACAGCCGCGCCACTGTAGGCTACAGCCATGCGGCTGTAGCTTATCGCCGTGCCCCTGTAGATTACAGCCGGGCGGCTGTAATGCTTCAGAATTGTTCCGGTCTTCTTTTCTCATTTTTGAAAATCATTTTGCAAATTTAGTGATTTCGCCTCAACTACAGCCGCGTCCCTGTAGACTATAGCCGTGCGGCTGTAATCATCAGGTGGGGCGGCTGTAACCGAAATCGCTTCCAAAATCGCAAAAAACTCAAAAACACAAACAAATAGCACCCAGAATGAATTAAAAAGGATTTTTAAGGCCTCTCAGAGTATACCTTGTCTGTGTTCCAGTGTTTTGGACCACTGGGGATGGATTCGGATGCCGGGAAACGCTTTGCAATCACGAACAACCCGAACAGTGCGCGATTTCCAAAGCCCGAACGGAACCCCGAAGAAGATTGAAGGATTGATTATTATGTGTTATATTGAGATTATTTTTGTTTTCTTTTTTCAGGTCAAACTCTCTTTTTTTCCCCAATTATCTTAAGAACCCTAGAGAAAAATCTAAGTAATGGTGTTTTCTTTTTTTTCTTTCAAAATCCTCTTTTTCTTTTTCTATTTTTTGTTTTCTGCTTCCCTTAACCGTAATCCCGGATTATGATGTTTAAATACCTCCTTTTTTGGTATTAAATCGGATAAATTATTGATTTTGGCAAAAAAGGAAAACTGACACTTACAGCCTCGCGGCTGTAGGCATTACAGCCGAGCGGCTATAGTGACAAAAATGCCTATTTTGCTTAAAAACCAAATTAAATACTGATTTAGACAAAAAAAGGAAATATGATGATTACAGCCGTGCCTCTGTAGACTACAGCCGCGCGGCTGTAATGTCCAAATAAGGCCATTTTCACTTATTTTTCATTCTTTTTCTCGGTTCTCTTAAATAATTACTTGAATTCTTCGGGGTTCCGTATTAGGATATGTCACACACCCTCGGGCTATCCGGGACATTTACAACATTATCCCGGTTGGTCCGAATCCGCCTCGTGTTTATTCGTGAAAATGGTAACATTAGCTTTCATCATCGAGGTTGGGAAAAAACTCGTGCTCACAACTAGATCGATCCGCACAAGAAAGCCACATGGTTGTCACGTCATAGGTCTTTCTTGAGTAGGTCTCTTTTGTCCTCAGACCAGATTTCATTATAATATCAATATGGAATCCAGTTCACTTTGACATACGCCTAACAGGTCTATAAAAGGAAGCTAAATACGGGTATGATTGGGTGGACCGGTGAACATGTTGATATTGATGATGAAGTGATGGAATTGCCACTTGGGTAACACCGAGATGATATCATTGGCCACTTGATGAGTGGGACTGATAAGTGTATGGCCATACCCAAGTAAGTCGGTGCTTATTTGATTAATTAGTCAACTCAAGCTCAAGAAATATAATAAACAATAGAAGAGGATGACGGACACCATGCCTCTTGTTTATTCATATCGATATCGGTAGGCAAAGGACACTATGAGATTCCTACCGGGTGAGTGTCTTCGAAAGACTGCTGCATCTCTGTCTTAATTGGGGGCTGTAATAGTTTGCTAGAACCCACTTACAGTCTGTGGGCCTTGGGCCTACTGCCAACATAAAGACAGACCCATAGGATTGTGCACATAGATCAACTGAGCCGGAACTTATAGAAATTGTACATGTAATGTACATTGGAAGGAATACGTTAATTAATTAGTTGACATCGATGTCTAGGCAATTAATTAACATTGGGTTGAATTTAATTTAATTAATAAGTTTACATAATGTAATTAATTAATTTATCAATTAATTGAATTACATAAAGTAAACAATTAATTAAATAATTTTCCTAAGTAGGAAAATTAAATACATGTATTGTATTTACTTGAGTGTGATTTAATTTTATTTAGGGGTAATTAAATTTACCCAAATGGAATTAAATTACATAGCATATACTTTTTAATTAAAGTTTATTTATGTAATTATAATCCTAGTGGGCTTGGGTTTAATTAACTTAATTAAAACCCAATTAGACAAGGTGTCTATATAAGGGCACACTTAAGGAATAAAACCCTAATTCAATCCTAATTAATTGCTGGAAATTTCAGCCACCAAGAGTAGCCCCAAATCAGCCAAAAATCTCAGCATTAAACCTCCATTCCTTCACGTCTTTGGCTAGCACCGATTCCCGCTCAATAGTTGGTCGTGCACTGGACTTTTGGAGATCGCAGTTTCAAGAAATGATTCTGTAGCAGTCTCTAGAGGAGACGAATTCGGTGAGTTAATCTCTCTTGATTCAAATTTTTTTTATTCTAATCAATGGTAATTGGACACGATAGGTGGATTCTAGGAAATTTTAAACGGTGCATTTTCCGCGGCACCATGTTATTTTTCCAATGACGAATCCCAACATCATCTCCCCGATCCCAGGAGCTAACTTTTTAGGTTTTGGCTTTTTTTCTATGGAGTCTGTGTCTCTTTGAGTTTTTGGATTCTTTGATGAATTAGAGGCAATGGTTATTGTCCTAGATGATGAACTAGTAGAGGACATGGTGCTACAAATAGAAGAATTATAGAAAAGAAATGAGAGAGAACTTAAAAGGGTGTAGGAAAGCAGAAATTTGAAAATTAAAGAAGAAGGAATTCAGAACTTACTAGTTTTGAAGAAAATAGGAATTCGTGAGAAATGATAACCTTGGAAAGAACTTAGTAAACAAGGAATGGAGATGAAACATAGTAAAATTTCTAAAAATAAAAGAGAGGAAGATGATAGTCCCAAATAGGCTTTAAGGTAGACTAGAGGGGGGTAAATAGTGTAACTTCTCAAATAAAATTATTTTGTGGAAACCTTTTACTCAAAAAAAAAATTTTGCCCAAGAAGCAAATTTTACTTTTAAAATGCAGAATAAAATGATTTTTAAACCTTGTAAATCTAATTGCTTTTGAATAAATAAAGTAAAATATCCAAAGTACTATTACTGCTGAAAATAAATGCTGAAATATAAATAGTAGTAATTAAATAGAGTAGGGATAGAAAGATTGTTGACACAGAGATTTATACAAGTTCAGACCAATTGTCCTACTCCTGTCCCCAAGTGAGCTACTTGAGATTTTCCATTATAATTCCTTTGACGATAGGAATTAAACCACTTTGATCTTTCTTCTGTCCAAGATTGGGACAATCAATCCTACTTCTGTTTAGGATTAAGACAATGATCCTTCTTCTGTCTGGATCGAGACAGCTGGTTCTTTTTGTAAGCTAAAACACTAAACTTTTACAACTTGTTGTTTTTCAAAGATCAACAATAAAACTTTTATACAAACTTTGTTGATAAAACTTTTACAACAAAGCTCTCCTTCACACTAATATCTCTTAGTGTGAATTTTCAATTCACTCAAAATATTGTATTTGAAAGTATGTGAATTGCTTTGATGAAGACTAGAATTCTTTCAGTTGCTCTCTTTGGAAATTGTTGGAAAGACTACTCAAGAATGCTTTGTATGCTTTGATTGCTTTGAATGTAATGTAAACTTTGTAATTTGTCTTTCCATCTTGAAATGCTTGCAATTGTCTGCTATTTATAGGCATTGGAGAAGTGGTTTGGAGAGGAGATTTAAATTCTGTTCAGGTCTCTGAAACTAGTCATTATAGTGTATTCAGCCCTCTGAAGCTTTAGTTCTGATTTTCTTCAGGTCTCTGAAACTAGCCGTTGCACAGTGTTTAGCCCTCAGAAGCTTCGTAATGAACTTTCTTCAGGTCTATGAATGTGGCTATTATACAGTGTTCAGGACTCTGAACTTTTGAGCTTGATTTCTTAAAGTCTCTAAATGTGGCTGTTATACAGTGTTCAGGACTCTGAACTTTAGAACTTGACTTCTTCAGGTCTCTGAATGTGGCCGTTATACAGTGTTCAAGACTCTGAACTTTTGAACTTGACTTCTTTAGGTATCTGAATGTGGTCGTTACACAGTGTTTAGGACTTTGAGTATTTGAACTTGATTTCTTCATGTCTCCGAATATATGTAACAAAAATTCTTAAGTCTTCAGCCTCCTAAAGCAAGATGTATATTATTTCTCTAAACTTTTTATTCTTTTTTTGTATTATTCTTCCAATGTCCTTATTGAAAGTCTTCATCTTCATACTTTATTTAATTAATTAGAAATACCATTTATCTTTAATTAATTATTAAATTATTTATTTAGTTTTATCTTATTCAAATATAAAAGTTGTTTTCATCAAAACAAGGTTTAACAATCTCTCTCTTTTTTATGATGACAACCTTATTATATCTTGTGTGTATTTGAAGAGATAAAAATCAAACTTCTGGATAGTTTTAGTTAGCGTGAGATAAGCTCCCCCAAAAGTCGTGATCTCCTGATATATTTTCTTAAATGAATTTTGAGACATTCTATTTAAGAAAAAATTTTATCTGCAAAAATAAGATTTTGAGAGAATTAGACAAATGTATTTTAGTTTAAATTAGTTATTTGAATATTTTCAAAACCTTCCCAAGTTTGAAAAATTCTTTTAATAACTAATTTTTGTATAGAAAAGGCTTTGATAGAGATATTATTCCAGCCCATTTAAACATATAAAAGCCCAAAAATTTTAAATGTATATCTGTGTTCTTTCTTGGCTTGGACTAAGGAAATCTTTTATTTATGAAAACCCTAATATAGAATTTAATCTATTTAACAAAGGATAACTTGAAATTTTTGGTTGAAAATTGTTTCTCATGGCCTTGTGTATGCAACAGGGAGTAAATTATATGGTAGTGAAATGAAAACATGCCATATCACACATTTAATTTTGCCTTTAACAAGCAACCAACTCCTACCGCATATATCATAAGTATATATTTTGGCATAAACTTTTACAAGCAAAACAGAAAAGTGATTCTCATAGTTATCAAACAAACCCAGTATATTTTAACAAGAATAATAAGAACATTATTCTCATTAATAAATTTGACAGCTAAAGACATATTTGCATATGTGCATAGTGACCATATCATAGAATCCCATGGAAACTTAATCATATTCATATAGTAATTCTATCAGTATATCAGTATTACAATTTCATCAAGTGCTTTTTGTCACAAAGCTGTATAAATGTTATGACTAGTCACACAATTTAAGCAAAAACCTATAGCTATCATAACACATCTATAAAGGTATATCAGTATAGATTCAGTAGATACAAGAATATTGCATACCACAGTATAATACTCAGATGCATGTAGGTCAAAACAACCATGTCAAATGTATCAGTATTTATATTCAAAAACTTATACTAGTGCACTCATCCTATTAGCACTTTTCAAGAACTAACTTATGACTTATGCCTATATAACCCATCTGCACATCTTAATAAAGAATCAGTACAAAAAGCACATCTATTGTTTATAAAAAGCATATCAGATATATACCAGCATATACCAACAAATTAGTTAGTCATATTCATGAACATCAGTTAAGCATATACCAGTGTTTTGCAGTTGCAGAATCATACTCAGAGAAATGAACTTCTTCAAATTATATTGCTAGCAAAAACCAGTAAAAGCCAGTAATATCATAGCAACTTGTACAAATGATCAAGATATTACAAATTACCTCATTAGTGGATTGGATGATACTATTGCATATATCAATATATCAACACTTAGTTTAAGAAAAAGTACTTTAGATCAGATCAATAATTCACTAGCAGGTATTAGAACAACAAACACTTATCCTAAGCTATAAGAGTTAAACTAAGCATGATGTCATTATTCATTTATCAGTATACCAGTGGTTATTATGACACATCATAGCTTTAACAACATATATACCAGTATAGCAGAGCACATATCAGCAATAGCAGTAATTAACATTTAGCAGTAAACCAGTAACCTAGTAATTAACAACACAGTATGGACAAATACCAGTGCAACAGTGCACAGATCAGCTATGCATATCAGCAGATATGAGAATATCAGAGGTGTATAACGCAACATAATCTGTAACCTGTAATGCCACATTCTATCAGAGGTAACAGTAAAATAAAACAAGATATAATTTCAAATTCTCCCTCTTTGTCATCAATGAAAAGAAATAACACATAAAAACCATAATAAGAGGAGAATAATATAAATAGGACTAAAATAGAGTCTAACAAGCATTCAATCCCATATTTTGGTTATAAAGACAAACATATAGTAAAGTAGTTGTAGCAATATAAAAGTACCTAAGCAAAAGTAGAAAAGTGCAGATATAGCTAGGATAGAGAAATATTCTAAACAAAACATAAAGTACAAAGAGCCAGATGACTTAGGAGAAGCTGCATAACTTGGCTTCTTTATAAAGAATCTCTCTACACTTGACCGAACCTGAGCTTTAGGGATGACCAGAGGTGGATGGAGCTGAAGCTTTGGTGGAGTCACTATAGAGGTGAGTCAACTTTGCCAGATAGTTCTCTGACTTCTCAAATGGTTCGAGCCAGAGTCTCTTCTTAATATTGGACAATGTGAAGCAGCCTGGATTGAAGCTCCAAACTTTTACAACTTGTTGTTTTTCAAAGATCAACAACAAAACTTTTATACAAACTTTGTTAATAAAACTTTAACAACAAAGCTCCCTCTCACACTAATATCTCTTAGTGTGAATTTTCAATTCACTCAAAATATTGTATTTGAAAGTATGTGAATTGCTTTGATGAAGACTAGAATTCTTTCAATTGCTCTCTTTGAAAATTGTTGGAAAGACTACTCAAGAATGCTTTGTATGCTTTGATTGCTTTGAATGTAATGTAAACTTTGTAATTTGTCTTTCCATCTTGAAATGCTTGCTATTGTCTTCTATTCATAGGCATTGGAGAAGTAGTTTGGAGAGGAGATTCAAATTCTATTCAGCCGTTGCACAGTGTTTAGCCCTCTAAAGGTTCGTAATGAACTTTCTTCAGGTCTCTGAATGTGGCTGTTATACAGTGTTCAGGACTCTAAACTTTTGAACTTGACTTCTTCAGGTCTCTGAATGTGGCCATTATGCAGTGTTCAGGACTCTCAACTTTTGAAATTGACTTCTTCAGGTCTCTAAATATGGCCGTTATACAGTGTTCAGGACTTTGAGTATTTGAAAATGATTTCTTCAGGTCTCTAAATATATGTAACAAAAATTCTTAAGTCTTCAGCCTCCTGAAGCAAGATGTATATTATTTCTCCAAACTCTTTATTCTCTTTTTGTATTATTCTTCCAATGTCCTTATTAAAAGTTTTCATCTTCATACTTTATTTAATTAATTAAAAATACCATTTAACTTTAATTAATTATTAAAGTATTTATTTAGTTTTATCTTCTTCAAATATAAAAGTTGTTTTCATCAAAACAAGGTTCAACGGTTTAACTATAAAGTAATTTTTCTTTTAAAGTGTAAAGAACTAGAATGGCGTTTGATGTTGCCTTTAAATGGTTTTTTTAGATGCTTCGTCGCACCGTACTAGAACGGTTGACATGTGTTGATCATCATTTAATGGTAGAATTTTCGAGAAGAAATGGTTGTCTTACACCAAGCCTTAAAAAGGCTTATTTAGACTTGTGAGGGGGCTTCAAATGCAGCGAACAAATATTTTCAAGGATATTAGTCCAACCTCATAGGAGGTCTCAATGTTGAACCTGATCTCTTAAGGTTTTGGTGATACGTCGAATGTAAGGTCGGGTCCTTCATTCATTGATTCCTAAACGAAGTGGAGATGTATCTCTTACTTAAATAGGAGATTACACCGCCTCAATATTGAAGGACTCTTGTTTAACAAGAGACTAGTTATTAATTGTGTGTTAAATAAGAGAGTTGTATTCTAAGTAGGAGTCTAATTCCTAAACAGGCAACGCCATTTTTATTCTATTGGTATATAAAGGAGTGAGTCTTAACTTTGATTTATACTTTCACTCATTTCTTTCTCTTCACTCTCTCCTGAGAATCATTAATTACTTAGCCAAAAAGATCCAGCATCGCAGAAACAAAACGTTCTAACATTTATAAGGATTTAAGTGTTATTATAACTGGATCGGCCACTGAACCAGAGAGGTAACTGGTTCATGGTTGGATCGGTTTAACTGGTTCAACATTGGTCGAACTATATTTTTTTATTTCTTTAAAAAATAATTTATATATATATATATATATATATATAAGGGCATTGGATTCTTGTATCTTGTATTATACATTAAGACTCATTGTATGAATACAATATTTGTATCACATTAATAAAGGCAATTAATCTATTTCATTTATATCTTGTGCTATAATATGAGTAGAGTATCCATTGATTGATAATCATAAAACCTATCCCAGGTCTGTTCTCATCGTGGGAACGAATAGAACCACAGACTTGTATATTTGATGACTGTATGACATTTCTGAACTAGCCATAGTACTTGTAGTGTCAGTACTCTGGAAATTTTAGTCCTAAAATAGCCACAATTTACAGCAATAATTCTCCATTCCTTCTGCTTCTTCAGCTAGCACCGGTTCCCGCTCGATAGTTAGTCGTTCACTGGATTTTAGAGATCGCAATTTCAAGAAACGATTCCGCAGAGTCTCTAGAAGAGACGAATTCGGTGAGTTAATCTCTCTTTATTCAAATTGGTTTTTATTCCAATCAATGGCAATTGGACACAATAGGTGGATTCTAGAAAAAATTTAACGATGTAATTTCCGCTGCGCCACGTTATTTTTCCGATGACGAATCCCAACAGTGGTATCAAAGCCTAGGTTTTGTCCATTAGATTGATTGGAATTGGTTTTTGAAAGCATTCTTGAAGAAAGCATGGGTTTTAAGAATGTGATTTTAGGGTTCTTATTCAATTGGTTTTGGTTTTTTATGAATCCTAAAATTTTTGGATTGGGGTTTTTGATTTTTTTTTTTCCACAATTGGTTTCAATCTAAAATTGTTTTTCTTTATTGATTATATTTCTTATTGGCTGGATTCTTTTTATGATTTAACCAAAAAAAACAAAGAAAAAAAATAATTTGGGCAAAAGATGGAATCGCAAATTGCGATTCCATCAATAGCCGCCTGCAGCAACTGCTGCTGCCGTGGCAGGCTACCACGTAGCGGCACTGCTGCCCCACCGGGACAGCAGCGCGACACCCGGGGTTCAGGTCCGGTTTTGGATTTTACGGGTATGTTTTATCCCGGGCCCGAATGCAAATTAAATTAATTTTTTTAATTAATTTGTATTTAAATTGTTTATTTTATTGGTATGCATATTTAATTTAATTGTTTTATGTATTAAATTGAATATGGACTTTGTGAAATTACCCAATAAACCGTGGCATCAGTTAAAATTGGGAGAGCTAAATTTTTAATTTGTGACAACCCAAATTCAAGTGGGAGCAAAATTGTCAATTTTGCATTAATGGATGTTCTCCATTGGGCCTTTATGGGCCTTAGTCACATTTGTTGAAATTGGCAATTTCATCCTAAGTAACTTGGCTTAACATTTATATTTATAATTTGGAATGCCATGATCATGCATCATAGTGGTATGTATGTGCACGAGAGGTACTTTGCTTGAAATGTAATGTTGAGTTTTATGGGCCCTATGAGCACGGGTTTTTTCCCTACCTCGGTGATGAAAGCTACTGTTACCTTGATGGATAAACATGAAGCAGATTTGGATCGACCAGGATGACGTCGGAAATGTTCCGGATAGCCCGGAGGTGTGTGACAAGTCCTAGTACGGAACCCTGAAGAATTCGAGTGAACATTTAAGAAAACCGAAGAGCAAACAAAAAATAAGTGAAAATGTAATTTTCTGGGCATTACAGCCGCTCGGCTGTAAGCTACAGCTGCGCGGCTGTAGCCTACAGCCACGCGGCTGTAATCTACTTATTTCCTTTTTTGGGCAGAATCAACATTTAATTCGGTTTTTAGGCAAAACAGGAATTTTGGCATCTACAGCCGCGCGGCTGTAGCCTATAGGGGCGCGGCTGTAAGCGTCAGTTTTCCTTTTTTCTCGAAATCAGCAATTAATTCCGATTTAATACCAAAATGGGAGATATTTAAAGATCCTAATCCGGAATTAGGGCACCAGAGGAGGCAGAAAAACAAAAAAAAAAGAGAAAGAAAAAGAGAGGAATTTGGAGAGAAAGAAAAAAAAATAAAAAAAAATCATCACATAGTTTTTTTAGGGTTCTTAACACAAAAAAAGAAAAGTTAGACAAAAAAAAGGTTAGAAAAGAGAGAACACTCGACAATCAATCCTCGAATCTTCCTCGTGGCTCCGTTTGGGGTTCGGAAAACGCACTTTGCTCGGGTTGTCCGTGACTGTGGGACGTTTCTGGCATCCAAATCTCTTTTTTGTGGTCCAAGCGCTGGAACACATACAAGGTAATTTTCTAAGAGGCCTTAGAAATCCATTCTGTTCATCTTGGTTGTGATTTGATTGCATGTTTTGAGTTTTTTACGATTTTTGGTTTTTTTTTTTCAACTACAGCCGCCCCACCCATGATCACAGCCGCTAGGCTGTAATCTACAGCCGCCCGGTTGTGACTTAAAGGGGCGCAGCTGTAGTTCTTTTCCATTTCTTTTCCTTCTTTGGGAGTTTTCTGATTACGGCCACCTCATATGATCACAGCCGCCCGGCTGTAACCTACAGCTGCCCGACTGTGACCTATAGGGGTGCGGCTGTAATGTTTTGTATTGAATCTTTTTTTTTTGGAGTTTTCTGTGATTACAGCCGTCCCATATGATTACAGCCGCCCGGCTGTAACCTACAAGGACCGAAGCTCCATCGGCCCAAATCGATCGATAACGCTCTCACTCTTCAATTGAATGTGTTTTTCATGTCTGTTATCGATCCAATCACATCCCTGCGTGCTTCGATTCCATGTTCTTCTTTTTTTTATGGGTGGATGTGATGAAATTTGGTGATTTTGGATGATTAGGGATTTCCGGATTCGATTTGGTCCATTTCGGGTCTTTCCTGTTGGTTTTAATGTTTTTCTAGAAATCCCAGATCGCCCAAAGTCATCAAACTTTGCAAAACGATCTTTGAAAACGCGAAAAGTATGCTGGAATCGATTCTGGAGCATTACAGCTGTCCGGCTGTAAGCTACAGGGGCGCGGCTGTGACCTACAGCCACGTGGCTGTAGCCCACAGGGGCACGGCTGTAATATGAGCAGAATTACAGTTTTGCCCTTTTGGGCCCCAAACTTGTAATTTTGCATCATTTTGTCATCCAAAAATGAATTTTGGTGTGTTTACATATTTTTTGGACCCTAGATGGATGTTCGAGTTAGGCCCACACACGAACGAGACCCCCGGGTCCCGGGATATTTGACCAGCTGAAGTTGGAAAAGTGCATGTAAATGAGCCAAACCGCTTTTAAAACTGATTTTTCATCCATAAAACTCACAGGGCGTTTAAAAACCGTTTTCCAGGTCTAACCAGGCTGACCGGTCTGGTCGACTCGGTTACCCCCTTTTGCATGATCCCGTTTCTTGAAATACCTCTATTCTGTCCTATATGAGTCCTTGGTGTGATTTATTTATCTGTACTAACCATATTTGGATACAGCTTTTATTTTTGCTTTATTTTTATTTTGAATGTATTTTATAGATTAAATCGTGTATCTAGGCAATTGGAATTTCTTAGATCATCGTGTATAATAGGCGATTGTAAAAGGTGAAGATGAGAGTTTTCTTTTTCTTAGGTTGTATAATTTGGCCTCTGATTTACTTTTCCGCACTTTTATTTTTCCGCACTTTATTTTATTTTTCTGGATTAGGTACTGCGTCTACACTTGTTAGGGAGCTGTACCGGAATTTCCCGGATGAGCTGATCCGGGTGGCGACTCTATATCTAATCTCGAAATTCGTGTTTCGAGATCTTTAAGTTAAAACGGGATTTTCTAAAAAGCTTGTTTTCTAAAATTCATGCCTGAAATTAAGTTTTCTGCAAAAAGACTTTTCCAATAAAATGAAAGGTTTTTATAAGAAAGATTAAAACCCGTTTTCAAAACCAAAACATCAACACCCAAAAAGAAAATCCCCGGTTCCCGCTTCACTACGCGTTTCGAAAAAGGTCGTCCGCTCACAGTGGCGACTCTACTGGGGATTAACGGTTTCTTCAAAAGAGTTTTCACAAAAAACTTAAGGAACTTAGGCAACAATTGAAGTATATCCTCACTTATAGTTGGTTGTTAAATCGTAATTCAATATTTCATTCACATTGCATAAAGCATGACATTTTCTCTTCTTAAATCCCTCTAACACTCATTTAAACCCAGTTTATTTCTAAAGGTGACCTACCTCTTCCGCTAGGATTGGAGGCACCCGATGAGGTAAACCACTCATAGCCTTGTACGAACCCCTTCGTTTGAACCCTTAAGTAAGGAGAAGTGAGGAGTATATTTTCGCTATGGGAACCTATACGACCCTTGGCTTGACTCATACCTTCATGTAATGGCCTAGCAACTTCCCTTTAGGATCACTAAAACCATATACTTGAAAATGGACATCGAGAGTACGCCTTTGGTATCCCCCGTTGATGCCAAAGAGACCCAATACCTAGGAAGAATGCGAGACCAATCGAATGGAGGAATAAGGTTGGAAGGGGGAGCATATTTTTGTGCGTGTGCTAACGTTTGCTCTATGGTTGTCTTCTTTTTTTTTCATACGACATAAACACGCATCATTCGAATGCCACATTCTAATCACTTTCTTTATGCAGCCATTTTGGAACATCCTCATACGTGCGTGTTGTGCTAACCATATTTTCGTGCAGCCATAATCATTTTTCGTATGCCACATTCATTTTGCGTGTTCATGGATTCATAAAGAATACACGACATCATCTTGCATGTGATGCATTCTAACCACGTTTTTGTGCAGCTATTTGCATTCTTGTATGACATAGGCATCCACATCATTTCATTTCATTAAAAATGTAAGGATGTTCTAAGTATGCCCTTCATGACCATTTCATTTCATAACATATCGGGAGTCCCCAAGGCTACCCGTACTCCGCCTGTGCACTAGTCTGCATTTGGCCGTCCCATTACATTATTAGAAGACCACAACGGTCTTAGGCTTGCGTTTGTGTGACGGACCACACGACATCATCACATCTTGATCATTCACATTTGGTGTCATGGAGATGCCTTAATTTTGCTTGTGTGTCCCAATCCACATCGGATTGTTACATAACATCAACAACCCATTTGAGGTACTCCACGAGTGCCAAGCTAGTTTTCATATTAAGACATTTCATAGCATCCCTAAATCATGTAAGGTGTTTCACAAACACCAAAAGGCTGTCCGTGTTTTGATTCGCACATGACTTATATGTGACATCACTTCATGTTAGATGCCATAAAAGCATCGGACGTCTATCTGAGGGACGGCTCCCTCAAGACCATTTCATGTCATTACATTGACCTATAAAGTGTCAAACTATTGTTCGTGTGTAGGCACACATGCGACCATTTCACGACATCCCCTAGGTGCCCCAAAGGCACCGAACCTCTGTCCGTGTGATGGCTCGCACGTGACGTTATTGCATTGTCTTGTGTATAGCATAGGGTATGCTTGGAACATCCAAAGCAAGAGAAAGAAAAGCACTAAAACCGTCTTTAGCATCATCCACATCCATGAGACATCATCCAAACATGAGCATAAAAGTACCATTTAGAGTGTCGAGTCTAGTACCACGACATCCATCCGAAACTCTAACCTTATGCTGATTGTGCAGTTTGGAGTCGCATCTCGGGAAGGCTAATTCGAGTTGAATCAGAACCAAACACCCCAGTTCAGTTAATTCGATCAGAACTGGTCACCGTGGAGGGAATCAGTTCAGGGTCGGATTCAGACAGGGAAGTCGAAGTTTAGTTACCTACTCTACTGGTTGACAGTCAGGCGTTGTTAGAAGAAGTTGACCGAGCAGACATGGCTGACGGAAACAGTGGAAACAGTGGAACCAGTGGAAGCATGCCCTTCGACATGGCTGCCTTTATGAGGAGCTTCTTAAGCTCATATGAGTTCAGGGCTACCCTTAGGGAGCAGGTGCAGGCGGTGATGACCACCCTCCCTATTCCGGTTGTCCAACCAGCCCAGACCTCGGTTGGGAACGGGGGACGACAGCCTGTTCAAGTCACTAATGGAACTAGGGGGAATACTTCTAGCGGAAGTGGCGAAGTTGCCAATCATAGAGAACCGGACTGTCAGTCCGAAGAGGATGAGGCTTTTGAGAAGGCGAGGGAAGCCTCGATTGAGTCGATGCTGGAGAAACAGCTCAACTAGAAATTTTTAGATATAGATGCTATGATGCCCAAGCTGAAAGAAATGGTCTACTTCAATCCTATCAAGTGTGCCGATCCTACGACGTTGGTTGCTGATGTGGAAGGACCGCTCCCGGCTGGTTTTCATATGCCATACCTCCCTCCTTACACCGGAGAAGGACCACCGGAAGCCCATTTGGATAGCTATGTGAGATTGATGACCAGTATGGGGATTGGAAAGGGTCATCTTCTGAATTTGTTCCCTACTACTTTGAGGGGCGCTGCAGCAAAGTGGTACATGAAGATGCCATTGTATACCCGTTCCACTTGGGAAGACTTAGCTGATGCTTTTGTGAAACAATATGCTTATAACACCCAAGTTGAGACAACTCTCGAGGACTTGGAGAGGATCCGCCAAAAGCCGAATGAGTCCTTCCTGACATATTACAAACGGTGGATGGATGTGCAGGTTTTGGTGGATGGAGCACCAAAGTTGGAATCGTTGATTGTGAAGCTTATGGACGACAGCTTGCCCCAATATAAGGACAAAATGAAGCTTAAGAGGTTCCATTCTTTCAACGAGGTAGTGGAGTTTGCCAAGCGTATCGAACGGTATGAAGAAGAAGAGCAGAGAGGCAAGCAAGGTTCAGGTTCCTATAGAAACAACCAGGGGTACTCCCAAGGGTACAAGAGTGGAAGTTCCAAGACCACTGCGGTAGGACCTAGTTCAAGGACAACACCAAAGGCAGCCTCTATTGAAACTCAGGAAGCAGAAGTAGCTACCGTGAATCAGGGGAGAGCAAATGTTCCAAGAATTACCAGTCCGTGGGCTGAGTCAGTCAGTCGAATCTTTGCCAAGTGTAGAAAGGCAGGGGTGCTGCAGAGTTTGAGGCCATTCTCGCCTCCAGCAGAGGTGGATAAAGAGAATTTCTGTTCCTACCATGTAATGGCAGGTCACCGTACGAACGAGTGTACCCAATTGATTAAAGCCATCAAACAGCTGGTCATAGATAGCAAGATAGTAGAGCCGGCTCTGAAACCGAATGTGCAGAAGAATCCACTCCCCACCTTTGGTAGCCAGGTGAACATGGTGCAGTCAGGCTTGCCAGCCAATTATGTATTCGCCCAGATCATTAAGGCGAATCCGAGTGTGCGAGCTGTATTGGTAGAAAAAGAAGAGCCAGAGGTGTTTGAAGAGCAGACTGCGGCGGTAAGGGACAAGATGGGTCCTATCGATTTAGATGACTTTGAGGCGGAAGATGAGTATGATGAGTTCGAGGTGCAAGAGCCGAAGCCAGTTTACCCAGTGGAGATAAGAAGAGGGACTGTGATAGAGAAAGATGGGCCGGTGATGCACATCACTAGGAGTGGTAGGGTTTATCAACCCATTAGTACACCACCTCCAGCACCCCCAAGAAGGAACACAACACCGGTGCAGAACAATACCCCAATGGTTAAGGAAGAAGACATGGTTGTGGACCAACTGAAGAGGACACAGGCCCGTGCCAGTGTGTGGCACTTACTTATGGAATCTAAGAGGCACCGAGAGGCGATGGTAAAACAACTAATAGAGATGGATGCCAACCCCACCATGTCCCCTGATGAGGTGTGTGCAATGATTAGGGGAGCAGATTTGAAGGTTAACAAGGCCCCGGAGATCAGTTTTGGGGTAGAGGACCTCCCACCTAAAGGTGTGAATCACAATAGGGCCCTGTATTTAAGGGTGGAAGTTATGGATAAAGTGATGCCGAGCATGATGGTGGATGATGGCTCGGCCTTGAACATTTGTCCTTCTCAGGTCCTACCTTTCCTGGGGGTGAGTCCTGAAGCTCTCTGCTGGTCGAACACCGTAATTAGAGCTTATGATGATAGTAAAAGAGCTGTCTTGGGGACCTTCGAAACGAAAGTCAAAGTAGGGGAGGTTAAATCGAAGGTGTTGTTTACTGTGATCCATATTCCTGTCACCTTCTCTCTACTCTTAGGAAGACCATGGTTCCATGCCTTAGGAGGAGTTCCATCGACTCTGCACCAGAAAGTGAAGTTCTTAATCGAAGGGAAAATAATAATGGTGGAAGCTGATGAGCCTTTTGTGGTAGCCGTATTGAGTGCTACCGAGCAGCCGATGACGGGGTTTCAGATTGCTGTGATTACTGACAAGCCTGAGTTTCCAGACTGGATTCATAGGTATTTTGCTAAACAGAATTATGAGCTGGGAAAGGGATTAGGGACCAAGCAACAAGGAATCCCTGAGTTTAACATTGAGGCTGGGAAGTATCGACAATTCGGGCTGGGGTATTAAGAAGAAAGGGCCAAGCAAGAAAGGAAGCGTGTGAATCTGGTGGATGCTTTTGTCCGGGCCACAGAATCAGCATATGATGGGACTCCTGAGCTGGTAGTTGTAGAGGGAGGTCAGCTCCCTAGGTTTGAAATTTTTGCTGATGTGGTTGATTTCAGCAAGTATGGAGTAGAGCCGGTTGTGAACATGCTGCGCATCGAAGCTGAAACTGGAAACAAGGGGGTTCAGAATCAGAAAGCTGTTGACCAAGTCAGGATTGAATTTAGGAATAAGGGAGAAGCTTTCAAGAAGACGGATCTGGTAAGAAGTGAGATGGAAGTGGCTATGGGGGCCATTACGAGAGCACTGTCCACCTTGATGAAACCAAGCAAGGGTGCAGAAGAGAAGACCTCACCTATGGAAAAAACACATGAAGACCTGGTAGAAAAAGCGGTAAAGGAACTCACTAAGCTGGTTATGAGGGGCAAGGCCCAAATGACAGAGGAAGAGCTGACTAACAAACAGAAGAAAGACCTGGAAGGAGACCTAGGATACTTGTTCGAAGAGATCAACTGTGCTGTGGTTGATGAAGACCCTCCGCATGTGGAGGATGGAAACTTTTTGAATGTATCTGCTTTTTCTGTTTTTGATGTGCACAATTCTGCCTACAAGGCATACAATGCAATAAAATCTGATTTTGCTTACTTGTGTGATGTTTTTTTGGATGGAACTGTGCATACATACAAACATTCATTTAATGTCTTTAGCATACATGATGCATCATTGCATGAAATGAACCTAAGGACAGATGATGAACCAAAGATGGTATCCATCTTGAAAGACCTCATGCCTGATGAGAGAAAAGAACTTGTAAAAATCCTGCAAAAACATATCAAAACATTCGCTTGGTCTTACGACGACATGCCTGGGGTTGACAGAGAAATTGCAGAGCATAGAATCCCGACAGATCCGAAGATGAAACCGGTTAAGCAGAAACTCAGACGACTTCAACCAGAATGGGCTGAAAAGGTTAAGGAAGAAGTAGCCAAACTGATAAAGGCCAAGTTTTTAGAAGTGGTAGAATATCCACAGTGGTTGGCCAATGTCGTACCAGTTGCAAAGAAAGATGGTCGAGTAAGGGTTTGTGTGGATTACCGCGGTCTGAATAAGGCGTCTCCCAAAGATGACTTTCCACTCCTGCATATCGACATTCTGATTGACAGTGTTGCCAGGGCAGCCATGTATTCCTTCATGGATGGGTTTTCGAGATACAATCAGATTTTGATGAATGTAATCAACAAAGTAAAGACAGCCTTCATCACAGAATAGGGAGTTTACTGCTACAGGGTTATGCCTTTTGGTTTGAAGAATGCCGGGGCAACTTATCAGCGGGCAGTCCCGACACTTCTGTATGATATGATCCATAAAGAGGTCGAGGTTTATATGGACGATATGTTGGTAAAATCCATGACCCGGGAGGAGCACTCAGCCATCCTGGATAGATTTTTAAATAGGATCGAGAAGTACAATCTTCACCTCAACCCAAAGAAATGTGTATTCGGAGTCACCTCAGGGAAATTGCTTGGTCATGTGGTCAGCCAGAAAGGGATTGAGATGGATCCTGATAAGATTAAGGCCATCAGAGATATGCCGGCACCGCAGTCAGAGAAGGAAGTAAGGTCGTTTCTCGGTTCACTACAGTATGTCAGTTGGTTTATTGCAAGATTGACGACATTTTGCGAGCTAATTTTCAAACTGCTGAAGAAGAATCAGCCCGTGAAATGGAATGAGCAGTGTCAGATAGCCTTCGATAGAATTAAAACTTATTTGATGAATCCCCAGTTCTAAAACCTCCAATACCAGACAAGCCTTTGATTCTGTACTTAGCCATTGAAGAGACTTCTGTGGGAGTCATGCTAGTACAAGAACAAGAGGATAGGTGTGAGCGTGCAATCTATTATTTGAGCAAGAAGCTACTAGAGTATGAGACTAGGTATACGATAGTAGAGAAAACTTGTGCTGCTATGGTATGGTTGACAAAGAAGTTAAGACACTACTTCCAGTCATACAAGGTTCAGGTGGTGGCCAAGGTGGACCCCATGAAGTACTTATGCCAAGCTCCAGTATTAGCGGGAAAGTTATCCAAGTGGTTGCTTTTGTTGTCAGAGTTTGACATAGAATATGTGACGAGGAAAACAATCAAAGGAAGAGCTGTAGCAAAATTCCTAGCTAACCAGCCAATAGATTCAGACTATGTGGAGAACTTAGAATTTCCTGACGAACAGCTGGCGGTGGTGGAAGAGGAGTCGAATAGGTGGGTGATGTACTTCGACGGGGCGGTGAATAAACACGGCGCAGGCTTGGGAGTAATCATTGCTACACCTGAAAGAGAAATCATTGCTCTGGTAAGGCGACTTGACTTTCCAGTGACCAATAATGGGGCCGAATATGAAGCATGTCTCTTTGGTATCGATGCTTTGATCACGCTGGGGGCAAACGAGGTGTTAGTTATCAGGGATTTAGCCTTGGTGATTCGGCAAGTAACCGGAGACTGGGAAATAAAGGAAGAATTACTCCGACCCTATCTCGAGTTGGTTTGGGAAAAGGCAGGGGTATTTAGTCAGTGTGAATTCCGACATGTACCGAGGGAAGAGAATCAAATGGCAGACTCTTTGGCTACATTGTCATCAATGTGGGAAGGCCCCCGAAAACAGCCAATACAGCCGGTCATCCTGGAAATTGCTCAACACCCATGCTATTTGTCAGTCAATACGGTTGCAACTATTGAGGCACGCCCTTGGTATTATGATATTCTATTGTTCATCCAGAACGGTCAATATCCTGAAGACGCCAATGAATCTGATAAGGTTTCCCTCAGGAGGTTAGCAGCACAGTTCCGGATATTTGAGAATTAACTTTTCAAGAGGACAACTAACGGAGTTCTTCTAAAGTGTATCACGGAGGAAGAAGCAGTCGTGGTTATGAAACAGATACATTCTGGCGCTTGTGGCCCGCACATGAATGGTTTGGCTCTAGCAAAGAAGATACTGAGACAAGGATACTTTTGGCTCACTCTACAAGCCGATTGTATTGAGGAAGTTAAGAAATGCCATGAATGTCAAGTGTATGGAGACCTCAATCATCTCCCCTCGCTTGAACTTCAAGTGTCTTCTACTCATGGCCGTTTGCAGCTTGAGGTATAGACATAATTGGAAAGATAAGGCCACCTACTTCAAATGGGCACCGATTCATTGTTGTGGCTGTAGATTATTCTTCTAAGTGGGTCGAAGCAGAATCATTTGCGAATATCACTGCTAAGAAGATGGCCAAATTTATAGAAAAGAACATCTTCGCAAGATATGGGATCCCTCATCATGTCGTGACTGATAACGGGGTACAATTCCAAGGGGTAACAGCACAGTTACTCCAAGAGAAGGGGATCGAGCACCACAAGTCATCCCCGTATCACCCACAAGCCAATGGGGTTGTGGAAGTAGCCAATAAGTCTATCAAGAAGATTCTGTCAAAGATGGTGGTAACCTACAGAGATTGGGCTGACATGTTACCATTGGCTTTGAGGGGATACCGGACAAGCATCAGAACCCCTACCGGAGAAACTCCATATTCACTGGTTTACGGGATGGAAGCAGTGTTACCGGTAGAAATGGAAATCAGATCGTTAAGAGTGGTCATGGAGGCACAATTGCCAGAGTCTGATTGGCTTCAGTCGAGATATGAACAGCTAGCTCTGATTGACGAAAAGCGTCTTTAGGCTTTAGATCGGTTGCAAATGTACCAACAGCGGATGGCTAGGACATACAATAACAAGGTTCGCCATCAAAAGCGTCCATTTAAGGCAGGGTATTTGGTACTCAAGCAGATGAAACAGATCAACACAAATGTGCGGGGGAAATTCAAGCCGAACTGGGAAGGTCCGTATGTAATCAAAAGGGTGCTTTTGAAAGGTGCTGCAAAAATTATGGATATGGACGGGAATGAATTTGTCAACCCCATCAATCAGGACAAGCTGAAACACTACTATGTGTAAAAAAAAAAGGGGGGGGTCCGGTGGATTGAAAACCGAAAAGGCGGTCCACGTAAAAATTAAGACAGTCCGATGGGTCAAAAACCGAAAAGGCGATCCATGCAGAAATTAGGACAGAGAGGTGAGGATTATCAGCTGGAAAATCTGCAAAGACTGGTTGGTGACAAGCATGGCTTCAGTCGAGACTTATACCATCGATAATTCTGTCCATAGTTCATTTCATCATTCGATGTACATTGTGCTAAATCATTATTTATGAATGAATGAATGTTCGGTTTTGTTCGTTTAAATGTCCCAAGTTCATCTGCAATTCAGATTATTCTACGCATATTTATCTTATATCTTCTGTATATCCCACATTCACAGATTGAACATATACATTCACAAAAAAAAAGATTCCGATAGATTGAAAACCCGAAATGGGCGGTCTATGCAAAAGATAGGACATAAAGTAAGATCTGCTAAATTGAAAACCCAAAAAAGGCGATTCAGGCAAAAATAAAGACAGTCCGATAGGCCGAAAACCCAAAAAGGGCGACCTATGCAAAAATTTGGACAAGCAATGAAAATAAAAAAAGAGTCATACAGCAGTAATCAATCCTAATCATCTAGAGGCCAAGATACCACAGCGTCAGTGCCTCACGTCTTCGTCGGGTGGGACAGCCGACCAGATCTGCCAACCAAGCCCTGTAGCAAGCATCTGTCTCTATGGAGGCAAGATTATCATACTTCAGGACCTCAGTACGAGTAGGATGCATCCATTGGTGTTGCACATGCCAAGGCCACAGTGATGTAAACACCCCGCACTCAGTAGTACACAAAGATCAAGGAACCCCTTGCAGTTGCCTATACTACCTGTACAGCCGAGCAGGAGAGTAGAAAGTCACACGGGTCAACCCAAGAAACTGGACACCTCCAGCCCAGGTCTCAGTAGTCACATCAGTGATATCCCACCAAGGGCAGACCCATCGGATAAAGGCGTCGGATCGTCTCCTTAGCCAGTCGAACCAATGCTCCATGGACATGAAACCGTGATTTGAAAGCTCGATGTGCCGAGACCAATAGCACTTCGGAGCATATCTCGGACGAGGTGGAGGAGGACTCAAGAGGCATAACTTCTCCAGCAGCCAAATCTGTAGGCGGTTTAGTCAGGATGAAGGGGCAATGAATGTTTGAATTCAGAAAAGAGTAGAACTGAAGCATACCTGAAGCAGGAGGGGAGACCCACAGCTCTCGATGGGAGAATCAGAATGGATGGAGTCTAAGTGTATCAAGGTCTCAGCCAAAACAACCCCCATGAAAGATGCACCCTGAGACACCTGAGTCACTACTGAAGCTAGCCTAAGACTACAAGTATCATCTCGGGACTCGCACAGATAGCAAGCCATCAGTAACAGACTCATCAACGGAGCCCAGCCAGGGGCAGTGGGAGATAAAGCGAAACACAAGTTAGCAGTAACAGAAAGACTAAGTCTGGATGAGGTAGACCTACCAGTAAGTGCACGACCCATGCCTGCTACAGAAGGAGCGAACTGGCTTAGGAATGTGTGGGCATCATCATAATCGGGGTCTGGGACAGCCAACCGGACCCCTGGGGGCAGGGAACACAGAGAATGGCACTAAAATCCTCTATCAAGGGGCATAACTCTTGACCAGAGAAGCGGAACACATGATCCATCGGATCCCAAAAGCTGACAGCTGCATCCAAGAAGACCCGGTTCGGGGTCAAAGCGATGTAACACCTGAGATACTGCAAGCTAAAGGGTGCACGTAGGGCCCAATTAGAAGAGCGGGTTGTACCCCAGTAGTCCCGGAGTCATCCTCTAAGCTGATCCATGCTAAAAGAGGAGCGAAAGAAGAAGAAGGGCTGAAGAATGAGTGGGGCGGCTGTGATACACTTCAGGGGCTCGGCTGTAATACATGGGGTGGCTGTAATATTTATAGGGGCTTGGCTGTGCTGAAGAAAGCTTGCAAATCGATGTGGGATGGAATTTTTTGCATGGGGCGGTTGTAGTTGCTACAGGGGTGCGCTATAGTCTACAGGGGCGCAACTGTAATGTCTACAGGGGCTCGGCTGTGCTGAAGAAAGCTTGCAAATCGATGTGGGATGGACTTTTTTGTATGGGGCGGCTGTAGTTGCTACAGGGGCGTGCCTATAGTCTACAAGGGCGCAGTTGTAATGTATGGGGCGGCTGTAATGTCTACAGGGGCTCGGCTGTGCTGAAGAAAGCTTGCAAATCGATGTGAGATGGACCTTTTGGCATGGGGCGGCTGTAGTTTCTATAGGGGCGCAGCTGTAGTGCAGACAACCCTTTGTCTATGGCCTTATATGATTTCTGATGATTATGGTTGCGTAAATAAGGGTTCTGAAGATCGCCTTTCAAAGAAAACAAAGTATAAAGGCACCAAGATGCGTCCTAGACCGGACCGAATTGAACAAAAGAGCGATAAAATGTAAGAGAAGGTGAGAAAATATATGGATAAAAAGTACAAGTGTCATACAAAAGTCATGTACATCAGACACATCCAATACAAAACTAAATCAGATCTACGCCAGGACCTGAAATGTGCAAAGAAACGGCCCACAGACTGGCTAATACATCACAAATAAAGAATGGAAGGATAAGCCTAAGAACAATCATCGTTATCCTCATCATCTTCTGCCTCGTCATCATCGTCGTCGTCATCGTCTGCATCTCCCATCAGGACATTCCAGTCACCTGCCTGGTCTCTGAAGGTCTGATTCATGACCTCCAATTCGGTGACTCGACGCCGTAATTGATCGTTCTCAGCCCTCAAGTGAGCGAACTCACGGCGCTCCATCCCGATCATCGTCTGCTTTAAACAAAGCATGAGGAACATCACATTACATACATATGCACCCACGCATACATGCATACATCCAGACATAAGCATATTATTATGTACAGGTAATTACTGTCCTAGCAGAATTGTCTCGAACAGAGAGTGCCCTCAGCGCATTAATGGCCTGACCCATGTACATACCTTGCATTACCGGAATCTACAGAGATCGGGATTCAGAGTATCAGATAATGACAGAAAAAAAAGGGGGAAATAAAGGAACAAGGATATATACTCACATGTGTAGTGTCAGGAGGAATAGCCGGGGAAAATTATGGTCTTGCAGATGTAGATCAGCCCGATAAGATTGCTGAAAGTCATCATACATCTGAATGGAGTCTTTGATAGGGAATTCAAGCCGACCATGCACATATCCGACCTCGGGGGCCAGAGGAACTTGGAAATGAGGAATGGAAATGTCCTCCGCGACGGCGGCAGAATCCACATCAGCGGCCCTGGAATCAGCGGTATGTGACCTACCTTCTCTTACCCTAGCTGATGAAGACGCGCGTGCCCGTCCACCCTGGGAAGATGGCTGGAGTCAATTAAAAACCACAACGTTAAAAAAAAAAAAAAGAAAAAAAAATTTTACCCCAGCGCCAGCACTAGCATCAGCGGATGGTGGGAGCAAGTGGACGGTGATGAAGCGGCTATAATCACCATCTACACTGCCGGCCTCATATCCAACACCATAGAGGTCCGGATGCAACTCAAGGGATAGCAGGTGAGGCTAGAATAACCCTACTGGCAGGGCAGCCGGGATCCTACGTGCCCCAGGACCGGAGCACCAGTCGTGAGTCCTCTCACCTAAGAACCACTCCTGGCCGAAGGGGCACTCCATCACAAAGCGCCTACTCGCGAGCGCCTGAGCATCAACAAGCTGCTGGGGCAAATTTTCCCCCTCCCGACTCCAAGGGGCCTTGACAATGTGAGATTGAGGAACTAGTCAGTTAAAAAATATATATATATCCCCTCGAACGTCATATCTCTCAGAGCCTGCCGGCACTCCTCCTGGTCTTTATCAACCTTGCTCTAGATGTATCCCATGTAGCGGCGGAGGCGGGGGAACTCAACCAAAATGACTTCTTCAGGAATCTGCACGATCGGGGGAGGGACGAAATGGTACTCATAGACCCAAATCTGCGAGGGAAAATTTAAAGCAAGTCAGTATAAAATAAAATAAAATAAAAAGAAGAAGAAAACGAAAATGTCCAAGACACTCACGTGCAGCATAATCCAAAAAGCCTTCAACTCCTTATGGGAGCCCCAGGCGCAGAGATCTAGAGCATAATAAAGTTGGGCCAAGGCAGCCCGAGCCCAATTGAGGGTCCTCATGGACTCCAAGTCGATCAGCGAGGGCAGTAAAGCCAGATTCAGATTGCTCCAGCCCGTGGGGAAAAGAGTGGTGGAGAGAGCATGCAATAGGTAGGCTCTAGTGTACTTCCTCTCATCACCAGCATCAAAGGTAGTTCCCTCCGGAAGCGCACGCTGCTGTCCGAGCTAGTACTCCAGATGCTACTACATTGGATCCAGCTCTCGAGAGAACTAACCCCAATCAGCGCGGATATCAGCTCCTGACGATAGCCGCCATGCACGAAGACCTGATTGAAGTGAATCGTCTAGCCAGAGAAGGGAAGGCCCGTAATAGCGACGATGTCCTCCGGGGTCACAGTGTATTCCCCAGAAGGGAAATGAAATATGTGGGTGGAGTCCATCCACCTCTCCAAAAGTGCGACCAAAAGCCCCCGACTTATGCGAGGAGTGGTAATCGACATGCTACGAACCAGTCGGTGCAGGCCGGTGGAGTTCACAATATCCTTCACCCCTTGAGGGAGATGCCTATACCACTTTAAAGCCTCTGTGATGGATCTGCTACCACAATGGCTGGATCTCGACTGCAAAATTAATAATCAGGGAGTTTATGAGCTTTTTAGAATGCATACACATCATAAAAATCGAAGAAACATTATTCGAATCGTAAAAAAAATCGGGTTGCCTTAAATCTGAAGGCTATAGCCGCCCGGCTATAGGGTCACAGCCACGCGGCTGTAACCCCCCATGATCATAGCCACGCGGCTGTGATCATACGTGGGGCGACTGTAGTTGTAAATTTTCGGCCCATTTGAGTTTTTTTGGTTTTTTTGGTTAAATCTCGTCCTAACTCAAGCCAAACCAACAATTAATCATCCTAGGGGCATAATCTACTTAAATCATGCATCAATTTCACATATTTTCCTCAATTTTGCAGAAATTGGAAACTTGGAAAAAGTGGGAAAGTTTGAGAAAACTAACCAGATTCGTGTAAGCATGGTTCGAAACTTGGAGTAAGATGGGCACCTGGTCATCGATCTTCACTCCACAGTATGCATCCTCCTCTTTTAACCCAAAAATGCACTCAGTGGGTTCAAAGGGTAGAGTAAAGTTTCCTTCCGGGATGGAAAATCGAGTTTGAAACACGGGTTGAGCAGCAGGGACGGGACGGAGGACTCTACACATCTTTCGCCTCATGGTTTCGGTTTGGGAGTAAGAAAATCACCAGAAGGGAGAGTTTTTCGTCCAAGAATGTGGTGAATGGGGGCTGCCATATTGTGTGGTTTTTATGCACTCTCCCCACCTACCACTACAGCCGAGCGGCTGTAGTTTAACTATAGCCGCTCGGCTGTAGAATAGCCGCCCGGCTGTAGCTTTCTTCCCTTAAAAATTTGTGTCTTTTTTCTTTCCTGAAATTCGTTTTATGTCCATTTGACCCCGAGAAAGGTAATTTTCTTATTTTGCAGGCATCAAAGAACAAGATTTTAGGCTCATATTCGTTCTTGATCGAAGGGGCAAAAATTTTTGTTTCCAAAATTATCGATCAAGGAACGAATACGCGTCCAAAACGACTTCAAAACTTCAAGTGTTGACCAAAATTCTCAAACCGCCAAAGAACCATCTTCCCGGCTACATGAGCTCCGTGACGACATAATTATCCTTTCCTTCAGTGACACATGCTTCACCAGAAGTGAAATGACCAAAAGCCCTTCGGCTAATAACCACACCACCGGATGGCTAAAACATCTTCCCTTTAGCGACATGAGCTATATGGGAGACCAAGTCACCGAAATATTTCTCCCCTTAATGGCACAAGCTCCATTAAGGGTGAAATGACTGAAATTCCTTTTGTCGGCCACCAAGCTGCCAAATGATCGAAATACCCTTTTCCACAAAAAAAAGGGAACACCAGATCACTAAAAGCCCATTTCTTTTGTGACATAGGCACCACAAAGGACCAAACGACCAAAGTCTCCTTACTTCAAGGAATGCCAACTTCCCAAGTTGTAAAATTTCCAAAATACCCTTCCCTTTCGTAGGCACCGAAAGGCAAGGAGAATCCGATTTGGGTAAGTCCTCTGCTTCACAATGGAGTTGAAGCATGTCCCTGGCAAGTCAAACACAAGTCCTCTGTTTCACGATGGAGTCGAAGCATGTCCCTGGCGAATCAAACAACATCTGGGCAAAGTCCTCTGCTTTGCAATAGAGTCTAAGCATGACCCTAGATAACGTCGGAACAATTCGGGTAAAGTCCTATACTTCGTATCAGAATCGAAGCAAGACCCTGAAAATTCAAACCAAATTTAGGCAAGACCACTGTCTCAAAAGCAACCGAGATAAGTCCCTATAGACATCAAAAAAAGTCAACATAAGGAGAACCCCTTAGGTACGTTCTCTTTTCCTTCTCACAGTGCTCCCTATCGCGAGACCAAACTCGAATCGGGCATAAGCACTCGTTCAAGTCGACTTTGGTCGCGCGAGGGGCAGCTTGTGAGCACGGGTTTTTTCCCGACCTCGGTGATGAAAACTACTGTTATCTTGACAGATAAACGTGAAGCGGATTCGGACCGACCAGGATGACGTCAGAAATGTCCCGGATAGCCCGGAGGTGTGTGACAAGTCCTAGTACGGAACCCTGAAGAATTCAAGTGAACATTTAAGAAAACCGAAGAGCAAACAAAAAATAAGTAAAAATGTAATTTTCTGGGCATTACAGCCGCTAGGCTATAAGCTACAGCCGCGGGCTGTAGCCTACAGCCACACGGCTGTAATCTCCTTATTTCCTTTTTTGGGCAGAATCAGCATTTAATTAGGTTTTTAGGCAAAATAGGAATTTTGGCATCTACAGCCGCTCGGCTGTGAGCTACAGCCGCGCAGCTGTAGCCTACAGGGGCGCGGCTGTAAGCGTCAGTTTTCATTTTTTGACGAAATCAACAATTAATTCCGATTTAATACCAAAATGGGAGATATTTAAAAATCCTAATCTGGAATTAGGGCACCAGAGGAGGCAGAAAAACAAAAAAAAAAAAAAAAAGAGAGAAAGAAAAAGAGAGGAATTTGGAGAGAAAGAAAAAAAAAATATCACATAGTTTTTTTAGGGTTCTTAACATAAAAAAAGAAAAGTTAGACAAAAAAAAAAGGTTAGAAAAGAGAGAACACTCGACAATCAATCCTCGAATCTTCCTCGTGGTTCCGTTCGGGGTTCGGAAAACGCACTTTGCTCGGGTTGTCCGTGACTGTGGGACGTTTCTGGCATCCAAATCTCTTTTTTGTGGTCCAAGCAGTGGAACACATACAAGGTAATTTTCTGAGAGGCCTTAGAAATCCATTTTGTTCATCTTGGTTGTGATTTGATTGCATGTTTTGATTTTTTTACAATTTTTGGTTTTTATTTTCGGCTACAGCTGCCCCACCCATGATCATAGCCGCGCGGCTGTGACCTAAAGGGGCACGGCTATAGTTTTTTTCCATTTCTTTTCCTTCTTTGGGAGTTGTCTGATTACAGCCACCTCATATGATCACAGCCGTCCGGCTGTGACCTATAGGGGCGCGGCTGTAATGCTTTGTATTGAATCTTTTATTTTTTTTTTAGAGTTTTCTGTGATTACAGCCGCCCCATATGATCACAGCCGCCCGGCTGTGACCTACAGCCGCGCGGCTGTGACCTATAGGGGCACGGCTGTAACCTATAGGGGCCGAAGCTCTATCGGCCCAAATCGATCGATAATGCTCCCACTCTTCAATTGAATGTGTTTTTCATGTCTGTTATCGATCCAATCACATCCCTGCGTGCTTCGATTCCATGTTCTTCTTTTGTTTTATGGCTGGATGTGATGAAATTTGGTGATTTTGGACGATTAGGGATTTTCGGATTCGATTTGGTCCATTTCGGGTCTTTTCTGTTGGTTTTAATATTTTTCCAGAAATCCCAGATCGTCCAAAGTCATCAAACTTTGCAACACGATTTTTGAAAACGCGAAAAGTATGCTGGAATTGATTATGGAGCATTACAGCCACGCGGCTGTAAGCTATAGGGGCGCGGCTGTAGCCTATAGGGGCGCGGCTGTAATATGGACAGAATTACAGTTTTGCCCTTTTGGGCCCAAACTTGTAATTTTGCATCCTTTTCTCATCCAAAAATGAATTTTGGTGTATTTGCATATTTTTTGGACCCTAGATGGATGTTCGAGTTAGGCCCACACACGAACGGGACCCCTTGGTCCCGGGATATCCGACCCGTTGAAGTTGAAAAAGTGCATGTAAATGAGCCAAACCGCTTTTAAAACTGATTTTTCAGCCATAAAATCCACAGGGCGTTTAAAAACCGTTTTCCAGGTCTAACCGGGCCGACCGGTCGGGTCGACTCGGTTACCCCCTTTTGCATGATCCCGTTTCTTGAAATACCTCTATTCTATCCTATATGAGTCCTTGGTGTGATTTATTTATCTGTACTAACCATATTTGGATGCAGCTTTTATTTTTGTTTTATTTTTATTTTGAATGTATTTTATAGATTAAATCGTGTATCTAGGTGATTGTAATTTCTTAGATCATCGTGTATAATAGGCGATTGTAAAAGGTGAGGATGAGAGTTTTCTTTTTCTTGGGTTGTATAATTTGGCCTCTGATTTGCTTTTCCGCACTTTTATTTTTCCGCACTTTATTTTATTTTTATATATTTATGTCATTTGCATGAGCATTGGTTAATGATTAAAGGAAGATAAAATAGGTAGATTTAAGTGAGTAAAATATCAAATTACGAAATAATAATTAAAAATTAGTGAGGATTAGTAGATATGTTGCCCGAACCTCGAATCTCTAGATTAGGTACTGCATCTACACTTGGTAGGGAGCTGTACCGGAATTTCCCGGATGAGCTGATCCGGGTAGCGACTCTATATCTAATCTCGAAATTCGTGTTTCGAGATCTTTAAGTTAAAATGGGATTTTCTAAAAAGCTTGTTTTCTAAAATTCATGCCTGAAATTAAGTTTTCTACAAAAAGACTTTTCCAATAAAATGAAAGGTTTTTCTAAGAAATATTAAAACCCGTTTTCAAAACCAAAACATCAACACCCAAAAAGAAAATCCCCGGTTCCCGCTTCACCGTGCGTTCCGAAAAAGGTCGTCCGCTCACAGGCCCTAAATTATTATTGGTTGTAATTTGATTTTGGGAAACATGGCATGTGTGCCATTTCTTTTATTTTGATGTAATTTTAGAATAGATTTTATTTAAAATAAAATTGTTGTAATTGCATCAAGTATGGAGGAAGGCACGGATGGAGCAAGCCGATGGTGGGAGCCCAAGAAGAATTGCAGTCCGGCATTAGATAGGATATCTAGTTTTTCATTAGGTTGTAATTAAAGGCCCATAGGATCTCATTTATTTTAAATTAAGTATGCTATTGCATTTGTCATATAATATGGATGTATGGATCACCAAATTATTACCCGCTTTTATGCTGCTAAGCCGTATCACTTAACTTTAATCTAAAAATTAAAATATTGAGTCATTTAAAAGTGCTTCCCATATTCACACCTCTTCCTCCCATTAATGCTGCAATGTGCACCATGCCCTAACTCGGTACATTGAAGTATTTGGTGCGCCATTGAGGGTTAAGGTACTTGGTATGGTTAACATATGAATGGTGGTTTGACTCAACATGGGTAGCATTAGCTTAGAGCGGGCCCTAAGCATAGATAGGTAAAGTGTCCATAAGCCCATCAAACCAAGATTCCTTCGTGGAAGGATTGGATAGGTTGTCCTATCAAACGAATCAATGGTTGGTTAACGAGCCCTAGTTCGGCCAGTCATTGATAAGTTGTGGATCTTGGTTAAGTCAGCCAATTAAAATCACCAACAAACAAATTAAAATTGGATTATTAATTTGAATTGGTAAAAGTCCTTATTTCTAACTCAAGCAATGATTTCTTCCATGTAGATTATTCCCATTTTCACTTAAGCAATTTAAATGGCTGCAACAATCAACAGATCACTCTCACTTAGGTCACCCCTGGAGAAGGAGAAGCTTTCGGGGACTAACTTCCTAGACTGGGCTAGGACCTTACAAATAGTTCTTAGACAAGAGTCTAAGGAGTATGTACTGAATGCTCCTTTACCAGCTAGCCCTGCCGCAAGTCAAGGCATCACCACGGGGATGGTGAAGCAATACGACGACACATGAGGGATGATTGAGATGTCTCGTGCCTCATGCCGGATACCATAGCTTCTGACCTTCATAAACAGTTCATGGACAAGCATGCTTATGAGATGATGGATCAGCTTAAAAAGATGTTCCAAGACCAGGCTCGTCAGGAACATTACCTAACAACTAAGGCACTTTGCACGACTGCAATGGCAGTCGATACTTCTATTAGCACTCATGTGCTAAAGTTGAAGGGGTATATTGATACACTTGCCTGCCTCGGCTCACTAGTTCCACAGGATTTGGCAGCAGACATTATTCTTAGGTTACTTCCTGAGTCTTACAACCAGTTTGTCATGAACTACCATATGCAAGGGTTGGATAAATCGGTTGTTGAGCTGCATAGCATGCTCAAGCTTGTTGAGTAGTCTCTCAAGAAGACTCCTAAAGTTTTGTTGGTGAATAAGGGCACTACGCCCATTGCTAAGGGAAAGGCCAAGGCTAAGGCCCAAAAGGCCAAGGCTAAGGGCAAAAAGGTGGTGGCCCAACCTAAAGCAAAGGTTGCTTCTCCTGACGATGTCTGCCATAAGTGTCATGAGAAAGGGCACTGGAAGAGCTCATCTCCAAAGCTAAGGGAGCAACTAAAGGGCAAAACTGCTGCTTTAGGTATTTATGTTGTTGAGATTAATCTGGCTATTTCTACATCTTGGGTCTTAGACACTAGATGCGGATCTCACATTTGTTTATATGTGCAGGGTCTAAGAAATAGGAGATTACTAGGATTTGGAGAAATAGATCTTTGAGTCAGAAATGGTGCTGGGGTTCAGGCCATGGAGAAACTGTTATTTTGTACCTGCGATGCGCAGGAATATTATTTCTGTTTTTTTGTTGGATATTTCTGGTTTTATATTTAATATTGGACATGGTAGAATTTCTATGCAATGTGGCAATATTAATTATGGAACAACGTTTCTTAAAAATGGCTTATATATCCTTGATCTAAAATGTGAAAGTTCAATCTATATCATAAATACAAAAAGGATTAAACAAAATGAAATTAATCCTACTTACATTTGGCATTGTCGATTTAGCCATATAAATGAGAAGCGCATAGCTAGGCTTCACTCTAGTAGAGTGCTAGGGTCATTTGACATTCGATCTTTTGACACATGTGAATCTTGTTTAAGAGGCAAGATGACAAAGGCGCCTTTTAGCAAGACTGCTGAGAGGGCCTCAGAGCTATTGGAGCTGATACATTCTGATGTATGCGGCCCAATGAGCACTAGTGCTAGATCTGATTTTCTGTACTTTGTCACCTTCACGGATGACTTCAGCATATACGATTACGTGCATCTGATGAAGTATAAGTCTGAGACTTTTCAAAGGTTCAAAGACTTTAAGAACGAAGTAGAAAACAAACTTGGCAAGAAAATAAAAGCACTTCGGTCTGACCGAGGGGGTGAATATTTGAGCCAAGAGTTTAACTTGTTTTTGAGAGAGTGTGGGATTGTATCCCAACTCACTCCTCATGGTACACCCCAGTGGAATGGAGTGTCAGAAAGGAGGAATAGGACCTTGCTAGACATGGTCCACTCGATGATGAGTCATGCTACACTCCCTCTCTCCTTTTAGGGATATGCTTTAGAGACAGCTGCTTACATTCTTAATAATACACCAAGCAAGGCAATTAAGGGAACACCATATGAACTATGGAAGGGCCAAAAGCCTAATGCTTCCTTCTTGAAGATTTAGCGCTGTGATGCACATGTTAAGAAATTGACAAGTGGCAAACTCGAGTCCAAATCTGTCAAGTGCCAGTTTGTGGGTTACCCTAAGGAAACTAAAGGTTATTACTTCTACGATTCGGCGGAAAACAAAGTTTTCATAGCCAGAAATGCAGTCTTCTTGGAGAAAGAATTCCTTTCCAAGAGAGACAGCTGGAGTAATGTTAAACTTTTAGAATTTCAAGACTCATAAACTCCTACAGCTACTACTGAGGATGCTTCGGGAATCGATATGACTACTCAAGAAATTGAGGAACCAGAACCTGTTGCACAGGACCTTAGAAGGTTTGGTAGAACGCATCATCAGCCAGAGAGGTACGGCTTTCTCGTGACTGATGATGGGAACCTTATGGTCGTTGACCAAGAGGAGCCCAAAACCTATCAGGAGGCTGTTGAAAGCCCACACTCAGATCAATGGCGCAAAGCCATAGAGGCTAAGATGCAATCTATACATGATAACCAAGTATGGAACTTGGTGGATCCACCTCTAGGTGCTAAGGTGATAGGTTGCAAGTGGTGTTTCAAGTTAAAAGCCAACAACACCTTCAAGGGGCGATTGGTGGTAAGTTCAAGGAATTGACTATGATGAAACCTTTTCACCAGTTGTTATGCTTAAATCCATTAGGATACTACTAGCCATAACTGAATAGTACGATTATAAGATATGGCAGATGGACGTTAAGACTGCTTTCCTTAATGGAAAGCTACTCGAGGATGTGTACGTGGCACAACCTAAGGGTTTTATTGATCCGAAGTATCCTAAACGGGTATGCAATCTATAAAGATCCATTTACAGATTGAAGCAGGCATCCAGGTCTTGGAATCAGAAGGCCATTACGGAATATGGTTTCACACAGAATTCTGATGAGCCCTGTGTGTATAAGATGGTTAGTGGGAGCGTTTCCACCTTGCTAGTGCTATATGTTGATGACATCCTTATCATTCGAGGTGACATACCAACACTACAAAGGGTTAAGTAATGGTTGAGTAAATGCTAAGGACTTAGGTGAAGCTGATGTTGGGAATTAATCGCATAAAACAAACATAAAACGCAGCGGAAAAAGATTAATCCCCACCAAGGACCCATGTACATTACATTGAATCGGAAGGAGGGTTAAAGAATTACCTTAATTCTTTGAAGTTTGAATCACTTAGGAACCAAAATAGCTTCCCTCTATGGTTGATCCACACGGAGCAATACGTCCACCGCGTGCTAGCGCCGAGATTGAAGAACCGATTCTTCGAACGAGAGAAGAGAGAGCAGAAAATCAGATTTTCCCTTTTTCTTTTGGAGGAGAGTTTCGGCTGGCTCTTAGCCCATGGTGGCTGGCCGAAATCTGCTGTATTATTAGTGTAGAGAGTGATTAGGTTTAGGTTAATTGTTTCCTTAAATAATTAACCTAAATAGTTAATTATAATTATAACCTAATACACCTATTAGTTATAATTATATATTAACCCACACAATTTAATATTAATTCTCAATTAACATTAAATCAAATCAATTCTCCATAATACTTATATGTATATATAATATTATAATTAATTATATCTCCATATAATTTAATTATAATATGTAGCATACTTTATGCAATATTAATCACATTAATATTTATATATACATACATAAATATATATCACTATATATATTTATTCTCTTTCTCATTCATAAATTATTATCCAATAATAATTTATACCCGATAAGATGAACTTCATTTTGCTCTTGTGTGTGACCCCATAGGATCATATTAATTGGCAATAAGGAAATTACCATAATGTCCTTATAGGTCACAAGCGGACTCTAGCAAGCCATTACGACTACCCAATTAATATGATTGGAATGATCCAATACCTATTTATAGAATGTCATATTCCCTTTTGTCTCTTTGATATCAAGATTAATTATAAGACATGGTACACTTGTCAATCTTATATAATTAATCATATGCTTTCTCGATCTCAAAGTAAACTGTTCAGACAAATCAATTGATACTCTTATCAATTATTTGAGCACGGCCATGCATTTAACAGTCTTACTTATCGAGGGGCCCAGTGATATCGCTCTCTTGTTAGAGAGGGACAAAATCCCATATCTGTCACTCACATCCCTAAGCATGAGTCATATTGTACCCAACCACAGCCTTTATAACTACTCTGTTACAAGCAGCGTTTGACTGCGTCAAAGCACAACATGAATTCATCCCGGAATCCATGGTGACCTCAGGTCAAAGGAATCAGCTGATGACACTACTATAATCAAGATCAGTTGTGACACGTGACCATGAACTTGATCTTATAGTGGGTCTCCAGCAACATGTTCTCTAACACATTGCCCGTGAGTATAATCTGTATCTGTATACACTATATTCATCTTATGAATATCCATTATCACTCACACTAGTCTTAGTTTGTTATTATTCCCATAATAACAATCGACTAGGGAAATTTAGAATTACACAATTAATTCATGGATACATTATCATAAATACTAACATACAAATATATATGATAAAATAAGTCTTTATTAATGACTTAAGAAGATTGTTTACATAATCCAACATTGGCTTAGGGCACAATCTCTAACAATCTCCCACTTGCCCTAAGTCCAATCTTCAAATGTATCTAATACCCATGGACCTAGCATGACCATCATGTACAGCTTATGAAAGAGCTTTTGTTAGTGGATCGGCAACATTGTCTTCAGACGCAACTTTGCATATCTTCACATCTCCTCTTGAGATGACTTCTCTTATGTAGTGAAAACGCCGAAGTATATGTTTGGATTTCTGTGACACACTAGGTTCCTTAGCAAGTGATATTGCCCCATTGTTGTCACACAAGAGGCTCACAGGATTCACTATGCTAGGAACGACACCAAGTTCTTCGATGAACTTCTTGATCCAAACAGCCTCTTGGGCTGCATCTGATGCAGCAATATACTCGGCTTCTGTTGTAGATGCAGCTATCGTGCTTTGCTTAGAACTCTTCCAACTTATCGCACCTCCATTCAGAATGAACACATACCCAGACTGTGACTGCATCTGATCTTGATCAGTTTGGAAACTTGCATCCGTGTAACCATTTACAACAAGATCTTCGTCCGAGCCTCCATATATCAAGAATGTATCTTTAGTTCTTCTCAAGTACTTAAGAATACTCTTGACAGCAGTCCAGTGACTATCACCTGGATCAGACTGATATCTACTTGTCATGCTCAAAGCAAAAGAGACATCTGGCCGAGTACATACCATGGCATACATGATAGATCCTATAGCTGACGCATAAGGAATCTTATCCATGCGTTGACGTTCTTCAACTGTCACAGGACATTGCTTACGACTAAGCTTTATCCCTTGCCCAATAGGAACATTTCCTTTCTTTGATTGATCCATACTGAACCTTTTCAGTATTTTGTCAATGTATGTACTCTGGCTCAAACCTATCAATCTCTTAGATCTATCTCTATAGATCTTTATTCCAAGAATGTAGGCTGCCTCACCCAAGTCTTTCATAGAAAAACACTTTCCTAGCCAAGATTTTACTTCTTGCAAGGTAGGAATGTGATTTCCTATTAACAATATGTCATCGACATATAGAACTAGGAAAACTATATTACTCCCACTGAACTTCTTGTACACACAAGGCTCATCTTCGTTTTTGATGAAGCCAAACTTTTTGACTGATTCATCAAAACAATGATTCCAACTTCTTGATGCTTGCTTCAAACCATAAATGGCCTTTTGAAGCTTGCATACTTTATCAGGATTCTTTGGATCGACAAAACCTTCAGGCTGTGTCATGTACACATCCTCAACAAGGTTTCCATTTAGGAAAGCTGTTTTGACATCCATTTGCCATATTTCATAATATGCTGCTATGGCAACAAGAATTCTGATGGACTTGATCATAGCTACTGGCGAAAAGGTTTCGTCATAGTCTATACCATGAACTTGTCGGTAACCCTTTGCCACTAACCTTGCTTTATAAGTCTGAATATTCCCATCCATGTCCGTTTTCAACTTGAAAACCCATTTGTGCCCTATTGCTTTAGCACCCTTTGGGAGATCAACCAAAGTCCATACTTTGTTGTCGTCCATGGATTGAATCTCTGACTTCATAGCATCAAGCCATTTTTCAGATTCTGAATTAGAGACAGCTTCCATGTACGTGGAAGGTTCATTCTCTTCTAACAGAATCAGATCATTTTCGTTCGTGACGAGAAATCCATATCTCTCGGGCTCATGACGAACTCTACTTGATCTACGTTGGACTTGTGTTGCTGGTTCTGACTCAACAACTTCTTGTGAATCAGGTTGTTGTTCCATTTGAAAACCATTTTCATTTTGGTTATCCAGATTTTCTTGCAGGTGTACTTTACTCCCACTGATTCCTTTGGAAATAAACTCTTTTTCCAGGAATATACCATTCCTAGCAACAAACACTTTGTTTTCACTAGGACTGTAAAAGAAATAACCTTTAGTTTCTTTTGGATAACCTACAAAGTTGCACTTCACAGATTTTGGTGCTAACTTATCTGAAATCAAGTATTTCACATAAGCTTTGCATCCCCAAATCTTGAGAAAAGACAAATTTGGTCTCTTACCAACTCATATCTCATATGGTGTCTTTTCAACTGCCTTTGATGGAACTCGGTTCAGTGTGAATGCCGCTGTTTCAAGTGCATATCCCCAAAAGGATAGAGGAAGACTTGTTTGACTCATCATCGACCGAACCATATCCAATAAGGTACGGTTCCTCCTCTCAGACACACCATTCCACTGTGGTGTACCAGGAGGAGTTAGTTGTGAGACAATCCCACAATTTCTAAGATGATCGTCAAAGTCTTGGCTCAAATATTCACCACCTCGATCAGATCTAAGTGCTTTAATTGTCTTGCCAAGTTGGTTTTGTACTTCATTTTGGAAGGCTTTGAACATTTCAAAGGATTCCGACTTATGCTTCATTAGATATAGATAACCATATCTACTGAAATCATCAGTGAACGTAATGAAGTATTGAAAACCACCTCTAGCAGTTGTGCTCATAGGCCCACATACATCTGTATGTATGAGTTTTAATAAGTCACTAGCCCTTTCACTGTGACCAGTAAAGGGACTCTTGGTCATCTTACCCATTAAACAAGACTCGCAAGTGTCATATGTTTCAAAAACATCTAGACCCAAAATTCCATCTTTATGGAGTTTTGAAATGCGTTTCTCATTAATGTGTCCTAGACGACAGTGCCAGAGATAAGTAGGATTCACAACATTTGTTCTTATCCTTTTGGTATTTATGTTATATACATGCTCATTATAACCTTCACTAAGGTTCAACAAATAAAGACCATCATGTAAATCCGCATTTGCATAAAACAAGTCTTTATTGAAAAGCAATAAGTGATTATTCTCAATAACACATTTAAATCCTTCCTTGTCCAAACATGAAATAGAAATGATGTTCCTAGACAAATTAGGAACAAAATAACAATTATTCAAAGAAAGAACAAGTCCACTTGGCAACTTGAGCTCGTAGCGACCGACTTCATAAGCAGCAACTCTAGCTCCATTCGCCACATGGAATTCTACCTCGCCCTTCTTGAGCTTTCTACTTCCTTTAAGCCCCTGCACATTCATACAAATGTGAGAACCACAACCGGTATCTAATACCCACGAAGTAGAAACAGAAGTAGAATGAAATATTTCAATAACATAAATACCTTGATTAGCGATCTCACCGCCTCTCTTCTTCCTCAAGTCCTCCAAATAAAGCTTGCAATTTCTGCGCCAATGACCAGGCTGATTGCAGAAATGGCATGTGCCTTCCTTTGGAGGCTTTGCCTTGGTAACAGCTTTGGGCTTCTTTGCATCCTTCCCAAACTCTTTGGGTTTGTTTGCTTTACCCTTCTTCTTCTGGATCCTGCCCTTTTGCACCATATGGATCCCTTTGGAGCTTGGCTTCTCTTTTATCGTTACTTCGGCGTTTTTCAGCATCCCATGCAGTTCGCTGACCGTTTTGTCCATATCATTCATGTGATAATTCATGACAAAATGGGAGTAACTCTCGGGAAGAGAATTAAGGATCAAATCCGTTGCCAACTCAGGTCTGAGTGGCGAACCAAGCCTCTCCAACTGATCAATGTACCCTTTCATCTTCAGAACATGGGCACTAACCAAACTCCCTTCGGTCATCTTGCACCCAACCAAAGATCTCAAGGTCTCATACCTTTCCCTTCTCGCTTGCTTTTGGAACATTTCCTTAAGCTCTTGAGACATCTCATATGCCTCAAATGTTTCCAGATCCTTCTGAAGTTCCGGAATCATTGATGCGAGCATCAGGCATTGTACATCAATCTGATCATTTTGATGCTTGTGAAAAGCATCCCTTTCAGCTCTTGAAGCTGTGGTGGGTGGAGGGTTAGCGGGCAAAGGCCCATCCAGAACATACAGCTTTCGCTCTTGCTTGAGAACAATTCTCAAGTTGCGATACCAATCTAGGTAATTGGTTCCGTTCAGTTTATCCTTCTCAAGGATAGATCGAATAGAACCGGGATTGCTTGTGTTGGCCATTTATCTACAACAGAAAATATATGCAAAGTTAATTACATAAGAGAATTAAACTCCCACTAAAATTATAAAACCCTTTAAAATATTTAAGTGGGTAAAAGACCCAAAATCCATACTTAACCATAGCACTGCTTTGGCATGTCCCTATGATTAAATATAATTTCGGTAGACATCACCATGTCAATTATATCATTATGTAACTCTTTTAATTTATGAGATGCATGATATCATATATCATATTTAATTTGCATGTTACTCATCTCATCTTTGCCTCGGGTTCAAAACACCATTTTGATTAACCCTTTGTTAAACCAATTACAACACAATGAGAATCACCATTTCTCATATTATCGCTTCGCTAAGGTCACAACATGCGTACCCGCTTTGGCGTGGCTACCATGATGCGAACATAGTACTTGACTAGTGTTATACGTAATTGGGTGGCAAAAATATAAACTTCATAAGTTTATTTAGGGTTTATTAATTCCTGTGATTAAAATGTATCTCATACAATACATGGCATTAACATTAATCTTTCGAAGTTAATATTAATTCTAGCATGGCATCCAATGTCATACATTCATCTAGCATGCATATTTCATACTTAGCATGGCATCACATGGCATCAAAATATAAAACATGCAATAGACTCGAAAGACCGTGTTATGGTATGGTTTTATCTACATTGATTTTCACAGGCCAATATGAAAATCAACAGGTCATTTCCTAGGTGGTTGTAACCATCGCATGGTCGCAGCACAGCCGCATCCCTTGGATCCGTCTTCACGTCTTTGTTCCTTGGCACCATCTCATGGATTTACATACTTTACAAAATTGTATCCTATACAATTTTCTAGTAAATAAAATTTACAAACAATAAATTGCATCCTATACAATTTATCTAGAAAAATAAGATTACATAAATACAAACGACTCGCAGGCCGTATTTATAAAACCTTACATTCACCAAAACCAAAAGAAAAACAAAAAACATCCAAGGGTCCAAAACCATACCACAACACCATGCATAAAATTATCACAATAATTTTATATCTACAAGATTTAGGGTTCATAAAGGGTAAAATACAATCCTATTGTATTTAGAATTAATTAATTTGGGGGAAAAAAAAAATTCACAAATTTGCAGAAACAATTTTCCACACTTAAAACGAAAAAAAAAGGTTAAACTGTCGGACAGCATGCTCATCGTACCCAATCACTGCAGTATCCAATACTGCGTGCAGCCCATGCTGCTTACGCAGCATGTGCAATTGCAGTTGGGCGCAATTGCAATTGCAATTGCATTGCACCCATAATTATTCTGGGCATTATGCCCAGAATAACGAAAACAACAATTGTTTTATATTTTTTTTTTTTTTTTTCATTTAATTAATTGAAACAATTTCAATTAAAATCCCATGAATCAAATTCATGATACCAACCCCTTAAACATTTCAAATTATTAAAACAAATCATTCACAATGATTCACATTAAAATCAAATTTTAAACATGTTATTCACAATAACATTGAACCCTAAAACAAGAACATACAACCCTAACATGCAATTTTGATCTAATCAAAATAACAAATCCAATTCAACCAATGCACAAGTGGCTCTGATACCACTGTTGGGAATTAATCGCATAAAACAAACATAAAACGCAGCGGAAAAAGATTAATCCCCACCAAGGACCCATGTACATTACATTGAATCGGAAGGAGGGTTAAAGAATTACCTTAATTCTTTGAAGTTTGAATCACTTAGGAACCAAAATAGCTTCCCTCTATGGTTGATCCACACGGAGCAATACGTCCACCGCGTGCTAGCGCCGAGATTGAAGAACCGATTCTTCGAACGAGAGAAGAGAGAGCAGAAAATCAGATTTTCCCTTTTTCTTTTGGAGGAGAGTTTCGGCTGGCTCTTAGCCCATGGTGGCTGGCCGAAATCTGCTGTATTATTAGTGTAGAGAGTGATTAGGTTTAGGTTAATTGTTTCCTTAAATAATTAACCTAAATAGTTAATTATAATTATAACCTAATACACCTATTAGTTATAATTATATATTAACCCACACAATTTAATATTAATTCTCAATTAACATTAAATCAAATCAATTCTCCATAATACTTATATGTATATATAATATTATAATTAATTATATCTCCATATAATTTAATTATAATATGTAGCATACTTTATGCAATATTAATCACATTAATATTTATATATACATACATAAATATATATCACTATATATATTTATTCTCTTTCTCATTCATAAATTATTATCCAATAATAATTTATACCCGATAAGATGAACTTCATTTTGCTCTTGTGTGTGACCCCATAGGATCATATTAATTGGCAATAAGGAAATTACCATAATGTCCTTATAGGTCACAAGCGGACTCTAGCAAGCCATTACGACTACCCAATTAATATGATTGGAATGATCCAATACCTATTTATAGAATGTCATATTCCCTTTTGTCTCTTTGATATCAAGATTAATTATAAGACATGGTACACTTGTCAATCTTATATAATTAATCATATGCTTTCTCGATCTCAAAGTAAACTGTTCAGACAAATCAATTGATACTCTTATCAATTATTTGAGCACGGCCATGCATTTAACAGTCTTACTTATCGAGGGGCCCAGTGATATCGCTCTCTTGTTAGAGAGGGACAAAATCCCATATCTGTCACTCACATCCCTAAGCATGAGTCATATTGTACCCAACCACAGCCTTTATAACTACTCTGTTACAAGCAGCGTTTGACTGCGTCAAAGCACAACATGAATTCATCCCGGAATCCATGGTGACCTCAGGTCAAAGGAATCAGCTGATGACACTACTATAATCAAGATCAGTTGTGACACGTGACCATGAACTTGATCTTATAGTGGGTCTCCAGCAACATGTTCTCTAACACATTGCCCGTGAGTATAATCTGTATCTGTATACACTATATTCATCTTATGAATATCCATTATCACTCACACTAGTCTTAGTTTGTTATTATTCCCATAATAACAATCGACTAGGGAAATTTAGAATTACACAATTAATTCATGGATACATTATCATAAATACTAACATACAAATATATATGATAAAATAAGTCTTTATTAATGACTTAAGAAGATTGTTTACATAATCCAACATTGGCTTAGGGCACAATCTCTAACAGCTGAGACGATCTTAGGGATCAGGATCTACAGAGATAGATCCAATCGGCTTCTAGGCCTTAGTCAGGCCACGTACATTGACAAGGTTATGAAAAGATTCAGCATAGACAAGGCAAAGAAAGGATTCTTGCCTATACACCATTGGTTGAAGCTGAGTAAGAAAGATGGTCCTAAAACAAAGAAAAACCGAGAGAGCATGGAAAAGATCCCTTATGCATCTGCTATAGGATCTATCATGTACTCCATGTTATGTACGAGGCCTGATGTCGTGTTTGCACTAAGTATGACTAGCTGGTACCAATCAAACCCCGAGGAGAAACACTGGAAGGCTGTCAAGGCAATCCTAAAGTACCTTAATTAGCCTAAGGATGCTTTCTTAGTGTATGGAGGTCAAGATGAGTTGGTAATGTCAAGTTACACTGATGCAAGCTTTGAGACCGATGAGGACGAGAACCAGTCATAATCTAGTTATGTTTTTCTCCTGAATGGCGGCACCATTAGTTGAAAGTCCTCAAAGTAAGCCACCATTGCTGACTCTACAACAGAAGCTGAGTACATAGCTGCATGTGAAGCTACAGAGGAAGCCGTTTGGATCACGAAGTTCATAACGGGGTTGGGAGTAGTACCCACTATCCTAGACCCAATTGATTTTTTTGTGACAACAATGGGGCCATCGCACAAGCTAAGGAGCCCCAGTCACACAAGAGATCCAAACATATGCGCAGAAAGTTTCACCTTATTCGGGAGATCGTGAATAGAGGTGATATATCATTGCAGAGGGTTGACACCAAGAATAATATCGCTGATCCATTGACCAAAGTGCTGCGGCAGACACAGCACGACGGTCATACCAGATCTATAGGAATTAGGGCAATACCCACTTAGAACTAGTGCAAGTGGGAAATTATTGGTGTGCCCTAGTTCTTAGGGCACTGGATTCTTGTGTTTTATAATAGACATTAAGACTCATTGTATGAATACAATATTTGTGTCACATTAATAAAGGCAATTAATCTATTTCATTTATATCTTGTGTTATAATATGAGTAGAGTATCCATTGATTGACAATCATAAAACCTATCAAAGGTCTATTCTAATCATGGGAACGAATAGAACCACAGACTTGTATATTCGATGACTATATGGTAGTTCTGAACTAGCCATAGTACTTGCAGAGTCAGTCATAGATATAGGTACATATCGTTGACATGGGATTGGATCGAACCACATAAGAAAGCCACATGGTTGTCGTATCATAGGTCTTTCTTGAGCAGGTCTCTTTTATCCTCAGACCAAATTTCATTATCGTATCAATATGAAATCCGGTTCACTTTGACATATGCCTAACAGGTCTGTAAAAGTATGCTAAATATGGGTATGATTGGATGGACCGGTGAACATATTGATATTGATGATAAAGCGATGGAATTGCCACTCGGGTAATACCGAGATGATATTGTGAGCGGACGACGCGTTTTCGGCGGGACGCGGGACTCCCTTTCGGAATGGGCGCCTCGATCTCGGGCGGGCCCCTCCCTCGCGTGGGGTTTTTATAAATGGAAATCCGCGTTTTGGAAAATGAATGGAATTAATGCATAAAAGAACCGAGACCTAAGTCTCGATGAATATTGTAGAGTCGCCACCCGGCTCAGCTCAACCGGGAAATTCTTAAGGTAGCTGAACCGGACGAACGGCCGCTACACTATCCAGAGATTCGGGTCCGGACAAGTCCCTTATTTCGTGTCTAATTAAAATAAATATTGCCAATGTTCTTAAATGGTATTTCAAGAATCTAAAGTCAATTTTATTGAAGTAAATAGACATGCAATGCGCATACAAAATATTTAGTACAAAAATGAGGAAAAGAAATAAATATTAATTGGCTTACAACCAAATCGAATGGAAAAATAAAAACTCTCGCCTCACTTATACAATCGCCTATATACACGAGAATCTAGAAAAATACAACCGCCTAGGATACACGATTAATCTATTAAAATACATTAAAAATAAAAATAAAAAGAAATTAAAACCTGCAAAACAGAGGGTTAGCACAATATATACAGTACGCCACAAGTTGGACTCAAATAGACAGAATGGGAAATCAAGAATTGGGGACCTGTATTTAGGGGGTAACCAGGTTGGCTCGGCTAGCCGGCCCGATTAGACCTGGAAAATATTTTGAAACGTCCCTGTATTTTTGGTTTTATAAGAAAATCATTTGAAAATAATTTTACCGGTTTACATGCGTTTTTCATATGTTAAATGGGTCGATTTTCAGGAGAACTGGGTCTCAATCGTTGAATTGTTCTAAATGTAAATTTACCAGAAAATTGAATCTAGGGTCGTGAATGCACACAACAAAATTCATTTTGATGATTTTTGGGGTTTTCTATTTTTTTGGGATTTTTTGGAATTTTTGGGGATTTTTGGGGATTTTTATGGATTTTTTATGAAATTTTTGGGTTTTAAAGGTGAAATTCTGATTCTAAAAACTACAGTGGTACGACTGTAAATTACAGTCGTGCAAACTCAACTACAGTCATACGACTGTAATTACAGTCGTACGACTGTAAATACTGAAAATTCAGGATTTCACCAAAATCTTATTTAAAACAAGCTGGAAAGAAAATTACCTGGAAATCAACTACAGTCGTACGACTGTAACTACAGTCGTACGACTGTTCATCGAACTCAAGAACAGTCACACGACTGTTCTTGATTTCCAGAACAGAAACGCAGAAAAATGGACAGAAATGCAGAAAAAGCACACCAAACACCTAGAAAGCTTGTAAAAGAGAGGGGAAAAGTGGTATTTACCTCCGTGGCGTGCGTCCACCTTAGGATTAACCCCTGGCGTCGCTCCAATCCACTAAAATCTGGACTTTTCTCCTTGAGTTAGGGTTTGAGATTTGGGTCCAGAGATTTCCAAATGCTGAGGGATTTTGATGGGGAGTTCCTCCTTTTCTTTTTTCATTTTCTCTTCTCCTTTTTCCCCTCTTTTTTTTTCTCTTCTTCTTTTTTCTCTTCTTTCTGTCTGGTCTCCCTCCCCCCCTTTTTTTGCTTTTTTTTTCGGCTTTTAAGGTATGGGTTTGCTTACCTGTCGCGATCTACAGTCGTATGACTGTAATTTTTAAATTACAGTCGTACCAGTGTAATTACAGTCGTACCACTGTAATTTTTTTTTAGTAAAATTCCAGCGCTTACAGCTGCCCCTCGCGTGATCAAATTCACCACCCGAACTTAGTCTGGGATAGATGATGTGAATTTGAGAAACGCGACTCAAAGCGCCGCAGACACAGGAAAGAACCCGCCATTGAAATAAGCCGATATCAGGTTTAGGTTACCCGAGGCGATGCTGGGGAGGAAATAAGCCGATATCAGGTTTAGGTTACCCGAGGCAAAGCTGATGAGAAAATAAGCTGATATCATGTTTAGGTTACCCGAGGCAAAGTTGAGGAAGAAATAAGCCGATATCGGGTCTATGTTACCCGAGGCAAAGGTGAGTTTGAAGTGTGGGATTCGAATTGGTTTCAAAGATCTAGGATCTTGCTTGAATCGATCTTCAAGAATGCAAAATATAGCTTGGGCGATTTTTCAAGGATTGGGAATCATACTTGAGGAAGGTTCAAGGATTTGAAATCTAGCTTGAATGAAATAAAGGGTTTGATGTAGAACTAAGCCGATACCGGGTCTAGGTTACCCGAGGCAAGAAAAGATGAAATGCGGTTAAGCCGATATCGGGTTTATGTTATCCGAGGTAAAGGAAGATGGAACTATGGTTAAGCCGATATCGGGTTTATGTTACCCGAGGTAAAGGAAGGTGGATTATGGATTGGCCGATATCGGGTTTATGTTACCCGAGGCAGAGGAAGATGGATTATGGATTAGCCGATATCGGGTCTATGTTACCCCGAGGCAGAGGAAGATGGATTATGGATTGGCTGATGTCGGGTTTAGGTTACCCGAGGCAGAGGAAGATGGATTATGGATTGGCCGATGTCGGGTTTAGGTTACCCGAGGCAGAGGAAGATGGATTATGGATTGGCCGATATCGGGTTTAGGTTACCCGAGGCAAAGGAAGATGGAATGTGGATTGGCCGATATCGGGTTTAAGTTACCCGAGGCAAAAGGAAGATGGATTATGGATTGGCCGATATCTGGTTTAGGTTACCAGAGGCAAAAGGAAGGTGGATTGAGGATTAGCCAATATCGGGTTTATGTTACCCGAGGCAGAGGAAGATGGATATTTGAACGATTTGAAATTTTACTGGAATTGAGTGGACTTGAAATAATAAGAGGTTCAAGGATCTGAAATCATGCTTGAACATAATGGAGTTCAAGGGTTCGAAATCTTGCTTGAATGAAGAAGATGGATAGATTTAGGGATGGTAATTTTGATGTTGGCTGGGGAATGAGTATTTATCCCTTGATCGATAATTTTGGAAGCAAAAATTTTTGCCCTTTCGATCAAGGATAAATACGGCTTGATTGTTCTGCCCCTTGGAAACTTGATTGTTCTGCCCCGACATTATGCCGTCTCTGCTTTTGAGAGCGAACCTGGTTCGGAGAGACCTGGTGATAACAGTTGGTACCTGCACTTGGATTGGTTATGATGCATATGTATATAAATTGTGCATATTTACTTTAAATGTATGCACGTATGCACGGATGCATGTATGGTTCTAAATATATGTATGCATGCAACATATGGCTTATGCTTTGTTCTTGGTATCCGTGCGAGCCCAGAGACGGAATTCACGGCTTGAGACTGGCCCCGATGGTAACCCAGGTGACCTAGTCTGATTGTTCCGGCATGTCTTCTGACCGACTGAATACTACGCTGACCTAGGTATTAGGGGAGTTGGCCATCTTGAGTGACCTTCCACTTTACCCTCTGCATATTCTGAAGTGTTGTCAGTGCTGAGCGGATCAGGATAGTAGGCCGTGCCGACGAACAGTCCGTTTGATTGAGCAAGAAGATGAGAGTGAGACTTTGCATTTCTGTACCGCATGACAAGAGCTTCTGGGATATTATCACGGGCTTGGATGCAATGTCCTACTGATGGATGTTTATATGTAGTGGCACGGTGCATGCAAGATGAACATCTGATCGAAAATCTAAACATGCATAATATTGCAATGGTGACATCAGAATGAGTATAACAAGGAGTATGACAGTGGCTCTAACTTTGTATATCATCCCTCTCCTGTTGCCGACACGTCCTTCCGGTTTTCCGTGTCAGCAAATTTCCTTTTTTTTTTCAGAAAGATTCTGTGATGGGAATTTTGTCTGCGTTGATCCCTTTCGTGACGGTTTGTCTTAGGATGGGAAAGATATATCTTGATATGTTCATTGCGACTCACGAAGATAATGCTGTCGATGATGCCTAATGGTTCGGTTTTTTTACTTGCCCCTAATATTATAGGTTTGTGTCCGGGGAGTATTAAGGGTTTGTGTTTGGGGAGTGAAGCACTTCCACAGATAAGGTTTGCTGTGTAATGTAGCCTGTAAGTGAACATTGACATGCAACAACACAACAAATGCATATTGAACACCAAAATTGAATACAAAACATTCATGACATAATGAATGCGGATGCATTAGGAAAATTTAAAATGTGGCTCTGGTTTTAATTGATGCCCCTTCAAATTACCAATATGCCCTTTCGGTTTTACACATTGGAGAGTTTTTTTTTTAAGCTCGATCACCGGATAGAGTTGCTATTATGAATGGACAACCTGAGATGAATTCAAGTAATCACTGGATCGTCCTGCGGTCTGATGCTGTATTCATGTTTCCAATTCACCCTAGATTTCAGTTCAGACACGGCTCCCGAAGACTGCATGCTTAAAATGGTTGGCAAATGCAACTTTCCCTTTGAATATGAGCACAACATACTTTATAAGCTTTCCTGTTGATGGTATTGTCCCTTTCATGATTGTTGAAAGCTTTGTGAAGCCAAGTTGTCCCAATACAGTTGGTGAAGTTCACAAATGCATAACCAAAATTTCCTCCAGTCTTGAAATCCATAGGCAAATAGAGGAAATCATAAGCAGGCTTCCCTTTGGACTTATTCTTGTTTTCCTCCAGACAATGCTTGCCCAGAATTTGTAGCAGATTATGTCTTTGAAACTGATTTGGTAGGTTTCTGATCATCTTGCTTGTTTTCCCCACCAAGATTATCTTTAATCTCTCTTTTATCCAGCTTGGTCTCTTCAATAGTCGATTTCTTGGGCGACCACTGTTGTTCCTTTTCACTCACGGAAACTATTTTCTTCTTACTCTGGAATCTCGGAGTTATATATTTCATTTTCCCCCTTTTTCAGCATTGTTGAACTCATTTGAAGCAGATTCATATCCAAATCCTCTATCTATCATCAAATCAAATCCCTTCCTACTATTTGAGGGTACTAAATAATTAGTCTGGGAGTTTAGATTGAAGAGAAATGGCATGGGATTAAAAAGGTATCCCTAATTTGGTACAGGTTGATGATAAACAAAGACGGATTGAAACGGCACCATAACCACCTGTTTCGATGCCCTTCCGCTGATGAGATGATACGGAAAGATACAATATGGAGTAGCATTGGGGTTCAACTTCTTGTTAGGAGCCATTGAAGGTAGGAAAATATGGAGTCACAGAATCGGTTCGAGTTCCAGAGACAAGATGAAAGATAGAAGATGAAAGTGAAGGAAAGACAATAAAGGGAAGACAAAAGTGTTGAAGGCAAATGGAGAAGACAGAGAGGAGAGTGAAAAGGGAACTGCTTTGGGTAAAGACACTGATCTTCTCTATCACTGCACGAAGTTAACTTTTCAGAACAGGCAACAACGTACTTATCTCCATTGTCTCAACTCATTACCCTCGACATTTCATGCAATAAGTGGGCCGCCCCCAGATTCACCAGGCACTCAACAGAGTTTGACTCTATGATTGAAGAAAGTGCAACTTCAGATCAGGAGCAGAAATTTGACTGTAAGGGAGAGCTGAGGACTTCCACCGGTGCTTGCTTCTTCTTCTTTTTTCTTTCTTTTTCTTTTCTTTTCTTTTTTTTTTTTTTTTTGAAGAAGTTAAATCCAAACCACAGCCACCTATTGATTTTCCTGCTGCATTCAGATCCATGTATGTCATGCGTGTTTGATATGTCCTTTTGGATGAACAATGCATGTGTGATGTCATATGCACATGAATGCCACACAAACAAAACTATACATGCACTAAAACTAATGTCTGCTTCAGAGTTTTACAGCATGGTGGGTGGCGAAGGTCATTTCTCAGGGCTTGGTGCTTTTTAATGGGTTTTTTTTTTTTGATGTGGGGTGCTTTCTTGAGCGTGAGTTAGGCTCAAAGCTTTATTTGGGGGCTCGGCTCTGAAACTTGGTAATGGTCCCTAGTTTGGAGCGATTTAAGTGTATTGTGGGCTGTGCAAGTTGAAACTTTTAGGGCAAGACCAACAGCATTTTCGGATTGTGGTTTGTAGGGATCACTGATCTAGGTTGGCAATTGATTCGAATGAAATAGTGCCATCCCATTATTTGCTTGGCAGACTTCTTCTCTTTCTTTTTCTTTTTTTTTTTTTTTTTTTTTGAAGAAAAGGGCTTAACCGAAGTCAGGTTCACTTTTAAATTCCCTGTAAGACTCAGATTGATGTCATGCATTTTAATATTGTGTGTGATGGACATGTCGTTTCAGATGATCAAATGCATGCTTAATGCCATGTACATGTAATCACCACATAAGTAAGAAAATAACAAGATGCATTGCATTCAAAATGAGTTCAATACACTTTACAACAAAATGAGTTCCCTACGAGAAGGAGCCCCTAAAGGTATTGATCTCACAGCGCCCGACTATTCCTTATCCGGTCACTGCCCCACTTTCATCAAATCAGGCTTTGGAGCTCTTCATCATATTCCTCTCCCCGGGAGGTTCGAGGAATTTCTTTACCAGTCCCTCTGCTTGCCCTCGGTTGCTCATTAGTAGCGGATGGCACCTTTAATCTTTCTTCATCAACCAACTTCCGGATCTCCTTCCTTAAAATATAACAAGCGTTGGTTCGATGACCTGTCACTACATGATAGGTACAGAAGTTGTTCTTTTGATCCGGTGCCGGCTCCACATACGGCTTGATGCTCTGCAGTAGACCCTCTTTTCTACACTTGGCAAATAATCGACTCAGTGAGATGGACCACGGGGATATGCCCTTTCAGTCACCCTTGGGGAGTAGACTCCTGGTTGGTCGTGGAACAAGGTTAGTGTTGGCTTTGAGGGGAGCCATTGATTCTGCTTCACCATTCAGCCCTCTTATTACTCCCTCAAGCTCAATCACACGTGCCTCCCATTCAGAGCATCTTGTCGTCAGTTTTTCCACCTTGTCCAGATCACCTCCTAGCATTTCCTTCAATATTGCCGTTGCCTCTTCCCTGACCGCCTTTCGGAATCGCGATGAGGCAATATAATCATCTAGGATATCTGTTACAGTGTTGAAGTTCACTGGGCCAGCCATTCTTGAGACTCCTTCCCTTTCTCCCCTGATAAGAACATTTGTTAGCACTGACTGGGGCATGCGCACAGAGGATACGAAGTCGAGGGATGATGTAGGTATGAATACGGGATGTGATGCATGCATGCATGAATGATGATGCCATGTGATGCCATGTCATGTTATGCAATCCTAAGCTAGTCATGTGCACACAAAGCTAGGAATGGAAACATGCAAAATGCAATGAATATTGTTGATGAAGCTATATGCTGAAGTATAGTGTGGCATATAAATATACACCACATGGATAAAATGACACACAGGGTGCCCACGGATCGAAGCAAGGTGATACTTGCGAAGGGCTTACGTGTAGAGCGAATCTTACACAGGAGGAAAGTTAACATTTAAATCGATAAATGTAGAGCGGATCTTACACGGGGAAGAAATGTAGTGTTTAAAGCGGTATGTGTAGAGCGGATCTTACACGGGCAGAGGTTTAATGTTTAGAGCGGTACGTGTAGAGCGTGTCTTACACGGGTGAAGGTTTAGTGTTTAGAGCGATACGTGTAGAGCGTGTCTTACACGGGAGAAGGTATAGTGTTTAGAGCGATACGTGTAGAGCGTGTCTTACACGGGGGAGAAATGTAATGTTTAAAGCGATACATGTAGAGCGTGTCTTACACGGGAAAAGGTTTAATGTTTAGAGCGATACGTGTAGAGCGTGTCTTACACGGGAGAAGGTGTAGTGTTTAAAGCGATACGTGTAGAGCGTGTCTTACACGGGAGAAGGTGTAGTGTTTAGAGCGATACGTGTAGAGTGTGTCTTACACGGGAGAAGGTGTAGTGTTTAGAGCGATACGTGTAGAGCGTGTCTTACATGGGAGAAAGTGTAGTGTTTAGTGCGATACGTGTAGAGCGTGTCTTACACAGGAAAAGGTTTAATGTTTAGAGCGATACGTGTAAAGCATGTCTTACACAGGAGAAGATGTAGTGTTTAGAGTGATACGTGTAGAGCATGTCTTACACGGGAGAAGGTGTAGTGTTTAGAGCGATACGTGTAGAGCGTGTCTTACACGGGAGAAGGTGTAGTGTTTAGAGCGATACGTGTAGAGCGTGTCTTACACGGGAGAAGGTGTAGTGTTTAAAGCGATACGTGTAGAGCGTGTCTTACACGGGGGAGAAATGTAATGTTTAAAGCGATATGTGTAGAGCGTGTCTTACACGGGACAAGGTTTAATGTTTAGAGCGATACGTGTAGAGCGTGTCTTACACAGGAAGAGGTTGAATGTTTAGAGCGGTACGTGTAGAGCGTGTCTTACACGGGAAGGAAGGATAGAGTTAAAGCAGTATGTGCAGAGCTGGTCTTGCACGGGAAGATTTGGAATGACAAGTGTAGAGCTTAGCCTTACACGGGGAGGATAGGTAGAGTTTGATGCAGTACGTGCAGAGCTGGTCTTGCATGGGGAGATTTGGTATGAGACGTGTAAAACTTAGTCTTACACGGGAAGGAAATGTGCAGAGCTTGTCTTGCACAAAAAGATATAGGGAACGATACGTGTAGAGCTTAGTCTTACATGGGGACAAAGGGTAGAGTTTAAAGCGGTACATGCAGAGCTGGTCTTGCACGGGAAGATTTGGAACGACACGTGTAGAGCTTAGCCTTACACGGGGAGGATAGGTAGAGTTTGATACGGTACGTGCAGAGCTGGTCTTGCACGGGGAGATTTGGTATGAGACGTGTAGAACTTAGTCTTACACAGGAAGGAAATGTACAGAGCTTGTCTTGCACAAAAAGATATAAGGAACGATACGTGTAGAGCTTAGTCTTACACGGGGACAAAGGGTAGAGTTTAAAGCGGTACATGCAGAGCTGGTCTTGCACGGGAAGATTTGGAACGACACGTGTAGAGCTTAGTCTTACACAGGGAGGAAGTGTGCAGGGCTTGTCTTGCATAGAAAGATATAGGGAACGATAAGTGTAGTGCTTATCTTACACGGGGACAAAGGGTAGAGTTTAAAGCGGTACGTGCAGAGCTGGTCTTGCACGGGGAGATTTGGTATGAGACGTGTAGAACTTAGTCTTACACGGGCAGGAAATGTGCAGAGCTTGTCTTGTGCAAAAAGATATAGGGAACGATACGTGTAGAGCCTAGTCTTACACGGCGAGGAAGTGTGCAGAGCTTGTCTTGCACAGAAAGATATAGGGAACGATACGTTTAGAGCTTAGTCTTACACGGGGAGGATATTTCGGTATTTGAGTGTGTGGGACACAAGGACAGGGTTTCTAATGATTATGGAGGACCTAAAGGGCTTGATGGAGTTTCTAGCGTTTTTGGAACACTCAAATGACGATAGTGTATGCTGTGAAGTCCTTGGTGCTTATGGAACGCTTGAACGTTTGATGGAATGTTTGAATGTTTGATGGATGAATGATATGTACATCGTGAGATAATGAGGATGATCCCCTTGTGTTTATTTTTATTTTTATTTTTGGACATCCCAAGAACACCCAATGCTATGCAAAAATGCCACGTGTGGACCACCACACGGATGAAGGTTCGGTGCTTTTGGGGCACCTAATGAATTTCGTGAAATGGTCGCGTGTGTACTGACACACGGACGAAGTTCGACGTTTTGTAGGTCTATGAGATAATATGAAATGGTCACATGGGACCGGCCCATGGACAGAGTTCTGATGCTTTTGAGCATATGAAATGAAATGATGTTGTAAGAAAATCATGTGCCATAGGAGACACGGACAGAAATTTGGCGTTTGGGGAATGCCTTTTATGATTTGGGATATTATGATATGCCCCTATATGTGTACTAATCCGGCACTCGGGGAGCGCCCTGAATGATATAGTAATGTCATGACGTAACCTGATGTGGATCACAGTGTTGTATGATGTTTATGACGAATGGGTATGATGTCATGAAATGCATCGTGTGGATTGTCACACGGAAATATACTTAGGACCATCGTGGTCTCTATGGAATGAAATGATTTGGTGGAATGGCCAAATGCAATCCGGTGCATTGGCAGAACACGGGTATTTTAGGATACCTGATATATGATGGAATGATATGATCATGGTGGGCATCCTTGGAATGCCTCTAATTTAATTTAGGTGATATGTCGTGAATGCTATGACATACAAAATGCAAATGGCTGCACAAAAACATGGTTAGGATGCATGACATACAAAATGGTGTTATGTATGCTATGTGAAAAAATGCTAACCACGCAGATACAATGTTATGGCTGAAAAAGAAATGGTTAGTATGAATGGCAAACGGATGACTTAATGATTGCACACGAAAATAAAATGCACGTGGCTGCATAAAAATATGGGTTAGTATCACACAAGATGTTCGATGTATGGAAAATGTCAGATGTATGATAAACATGGATTATGATATGGAGTGAAATGTCAAGAAGCGCGTAACACGTAGCACACGAAGCGAATTCTTCCAACCTTATTTCTCCAAGCGTGGTCGGTCTCAAAAATTCTAACTGAGTCCTAAGTGGGGTTCTCTTCAATCACCAACCGGGGGTGATGAAGGCGCGATTTATATAATCATTCACACAATTATTTTGGTATCCTAAGGGAATCCAACTAGGGCTGCCTATATGGGTTCGGTCCAAGTCGGGTTAAAAATCAAGGTTCCCATAGCAAAATATACTCCTCACTTCTCCCCACTCAAGGGTCCGAACGAAGGGGTTCTTACGAGGCTATGAGTGGTGTTTCGTATTCGTGCCCCTAAGACCAAGAGGAACTTAGGCGACACTTCAACAATCCACCGGGCTATAAAAGGATACCTAATCTAACGCAAGAATGTCTAGCTAAAGATGCGAAATGAAATACTAATCGAGAATCATCCACCTTATTTTAATTAGACACTTTTCAGGGTTTGTCAAATTCTTTTATGTTTTTAAGAAAACATTTTGAAGAAATCCCCAGCAGAGTCGCCACTGTGAGCGCACGATGAGTTTTCGGTGGGACGCAGGACTCCCTTTCGGAATGGGCGCCTCGATCTCGGGCGGGCCCCTCCCTCGCGTGGGGTTTTTATGAATGGAAATCCGCGTTTTGGAAAATGAATGGAATTAATGCATAAAAGAACCGAGACCTAAGTCTCGATGAATATTGTAGAGTCACCACCCGGCTCAGCTCAACCGGGAAATTCTTAAGGTAGCTGAACCGGACAAACGGCCGCTACACTATCCAGAGATTCGGGTCCGGACAAGTCCCTTATTTTGTGTCGAATTAAAATAAATATTGCCAATGTTCTCAAATGGTATTTCAAGAATCTAACGTCAATTTTATTGAAGTAAATAGACATGCAACGCGCATACAAAATATTTAGTACAAAAATAAGGAAAAGAAATAAATATTAATTGGCTTACAACCAAATCGAATGGAAAAATAAAAACTCTCGCCTCACTTATACAATCGCCTATATACACGAGAATCTAGAAATATACAACCGCCTAGAATACACGATTAATCTATTAAAATACATTAAAAATAAAAATAAAAATAAAAATAAATTAAAACCTGCAAAACAGAGGGTTAGCACAATATATACAGCACGCCACAAGTTGGACTCAAATAGACAGAATGAGAAATCAAGAATTGGGGACATGCATTTAGGGGGTAACCAGGTTGGCTCGGCTAGCCGGCCCGATTAGACCTGGAAAACATTTTGAAATGTCCCTGTATTTTTGGTTTTATAGGAAAATCATTTGAAAATAATTTTACCGGTTTACATGCATTTTTCATATGTTAAATGGGTCGGTTTTCAGGAGAACTGGGTCTCCATCGTTGAATTGTTCTAAATGCAAATTTACCAGAAAATTGAATCTAGGGTCGTGAATGCACACAACAAAATTCATTTTGATGATTTTTGGGGTTTTCTAATTTTTTGGGATTTTTTGGGAATTTTTGGGGATTTTTGGGGATTTTTATGGATTTTTTATGAAATTTTTGGGTTTTAAAGGTGAAATTCTGATTCTGGAAACTACAGTGGTACGACTGTAAATTACAGTCGTGCAAACTCAACTACAGTCGTACGACTGTAATTACAGTGGTACGACTGTATATGCTGAAAATTCAGGATTTCACCAAAATCTTATTTAAAACAAGCTGGAAAGAAAATTACCTAGAAATCAACTACAGTCGTACGACTGTTCATCGAACTCAAGAACAGTCACACGAATGTTCTTGATTTCCATAACAGAAACGCAGAAAAATGGACAGAAATGCAGAAAAAGCACACCAAACACCCAGAAAGCTTGTAAAGAGAGGGGAAAGGGGTATTTACCTCCGTGGCATGCGTCCACCGTAGGATTGACCCTGGCGTCGCTCTAATCCACTAAAATCTGGACTTTTCTCCTTGAGTTAGGGTTTGAGATTTGGGTCCAGAGATTTCCAAATGCTGAGGGATTTTGATGGGGAGTTCCTCCTTTTTTTTTTTTTTTTTGATTTTCTCTTCTCCTTTTTCCCCTCTTTTTTTTTTCTCTTCTTCTTTTTTCTCTTCTTTCTGTCTGGTCTCCCTCCCCCCTTTTTTTGCTTTTTTTTTTCGGCTTTTAAGGTATGGGTTTGCTTACCTGCCGCGATCTATAGTCGTACGACTGTAATTTTTAAATTACAGTCGTACCACTGTAATTTTTTTTTAATTTTTTTTTCTTTTTTCTTTTTTCTTTTTTTTTTCTTTTTTTTTTTTAAGTAAAATTCCGGCGCTTACAGATATCATTGGCCACTTGATAAGTGGGACTGATAAGTGTATGGCCATACCCAAGTAAGTCGGTTGCTTATTTGATTAATCAGTCAACTCAAGATCAAGAAATATAATAAACAGCAGAAGAGGATGATAGAGATCATGCCTCTTGTTTATTCATATCGATATCGTTTGGCAAAGGACACTATGAGATTACTATTAGGTTAGAGTCTTCAACAGACTGCTGCATCTCTGTCTTAATTAGGGGCTGTAACGGTTTGCTAGAACCCACTAACAGTCTGTAGGCCTTGGGCCTACTGCCAATATAAAAATAGACCCATAGGATGGTGCACATAGATCAACTGAGCCGGAACTTATAGAAATTGTATATGTAATGTACCTTGAAAGGAATACATTAATTAATTAGTTGATATTTGGTGTTAAGGTAATTAATTAACATTAGGTTGATTTAATTTAATTAATAAGTTTACATAATGTAATTAATTAATTTATCAATTATTTGAATTACATAAAGTAAATAATTAATTAGATAATTTTCCTAAGTAGGAAAATTAAGTACATGTATTGTATTTACTTATGTGTGATTTAATTTTATTTAGGGGTAATCAAATTTACCTAAATGGAATTAAATTACATAGTATATATTTTTTAATTAAAGTTTATTTATGTAATTATAATCCTAGTGGGCTTGGGTTTAATTAACCTAATTAAAACCCAATTAGACAAGATGTATATATAAGGGCACACTTAAGGAAGAAAACCTAACCCTAACCCTATTATTTGCTGGAAATTTCAGCACCAAAGCAGCCACAATTTACAGCAATAATTCTCCATTCCTTCCACTTCTTCGGCTAGCACCGGTTCCCGCTCAATAGTTGGTCGTGCACCGGACTTTGGAGATCGCAGTTTCAAGAAACGATTCTGCAGCATTCTCTAGAAGAGACGAATCCGGTGAGTTAATCTCTCTTGATTCAAATTAGTTTTTAATCCAATCAATGGTAATTGGACACGATATGTGGATTCTATAAAAAATTTAACGGTGTAATTTCTGCTGCACCATGTTATTTTTCCGATGACGAATCCCAACAATATATATATATATTTATATATATATAATTAAAAAACTTTTATACAAATTAGTATAAGTCGTCAATTTCTTAATGAGTTAATAATTAACAACTAACACTTCATAAATATTAAAAAAAAATAATATCTATCGAAAGTTTGTGAATCAATTATTTAGATGTATAAATTAATAAATTTTTTATTATTATAATATTTCAATATGTTACATCGAATTAATAAGCAATTGGTGAATCAATTAGCTAGAGATTTAAATTAATATTTATTTATCATTCTAATATTCTATAGCTCAATACTTTGAAATTATAAATTTATCATTTTGCTGATTTTATTTATATATATATATATATATGCAAAGTGTAAGCAAAAAGCTAGTATGGCTTGTTCAAAAAGCTAGTATGGCTTGTTGGTAGTGTGCTTACTATATGTATGAGATGACCAAGGTTTGAACCCTTTTTTTTACATTGAAAGAGAATAAAATACTAAGAATCGGGTGACCGGTTCGACCAGTTTTTCCCAATTGAGACCAATCAAACCGACCACAATCCGGTGTTCTAGTTCTCCCGGTTCGATAGGATTAAACGGACCAAATAACTGGTTAATTCCTGGTTAGACTGATACGATTGACCAGTCCGATCTAGTTTTAATAACACTTCATTTTCTCTCAACAACATAAATTACCATTTCAAGTAATTAGTTCTTTAAAAAGTGCTGCAATCATTTCGAAGATCAAAGTTATCATATCAAACAACCAATCAATTACCACAGCCTATTTAGCAAACATGTATCAAAGCATACAATCATAAAAATATGCATATAATTAACCATCAACATCGAACTTATCAAACTACTACCAGAACTCCGCGCATCCTAGTTTCCTAAAATAATTTATCATAGTCACTCATGGATACTCAGATATGCACGATTTCATTTACCTTCAAAATAAGTTTCAAATTCACTGGTGTAGAGTTTATATTTTAGGATTTAGGATTTATAATTTAGGATCTAAAGTTTATAATTTATGGTGTAGAGTTTATAATTTAGAGCAACGGATTTATATCTGAGAGTATAGAGTTTATATTTTAGAGTTTAAGATTTAAAATTTAGAATCGAGGATCACAATTTAGAGTCTAGAATTTATAATTTAGGGTTTAGGATTTCATGTTTATATTTTTGGATTTAATTAGTTAATTACATTGGGTTGAAATGTGGATAACATCAAGATATTGGCTCATGGTGTAAATAACGTCATGGTATACTAGAAGGAAAAGAAAAGAAAAGTAAGGGCTTGAACGTTGTAATCAAATATTTGTTTTAATAGCAACCATGATTGGCGGTAATTATCCTTGGCGGGCGTGTAGCAGTAGCACTGCTGTATAATTTGAATGTTTTTAATATAGAATTTATGTCCATAGAGAGGAATTATATATCATTCTATATATTAAAACACCTGAACCAATTTGTTTCAATTGGCAATTTTTGTTCAATTTGGAACAATGCTGCCCTTCATAATTGGTTTTCCAATTTTATCCTAAGCCTTCTGTTTTATTGGTAATCTACTCGTACCAATTATTTGGCCGTGGTTTTTCTTTTCCAAGCACTTCTCATTTGTAAATTTTCTCTGTCTCATCCTTCACTTTATCCGTTTCTTTCTTTTTTCTTTGTTTCTCTCATCTCTTCAAATTCCATCAGAAATCCTTTCTCTCTCTTCTTCTTAGTTTCTTTCCTCTCTTCAAATTCCAACAAAAAAACTATCTAGCCAACGATTTCGCTATGCCTGGCTTCTTCACCGCTGCATGCCTTCGGTTTGCTCTGCCGGTGAGTTTCGTTTGCTTTCTTTCTTAGATCGGTAATGGTTTTGCTTTTTATTGTCTCTCTTCTCTCTTTTTATTTCATTTTTTTCTTTCCTCTCTTCAAATTCTAGCAAAAAAACTAACTACGGAGGCGATGATTTCACTGTGCCTGGCTTCTTCACCGCTACATACCTTCGGTTTGCTCTGCTGATGAGTTTCGTTTGCTATCTTTCTTGGATCGGTAATGGTTTTCCTTTTTATTTTCTATTTTCTCTCTTTTTATTTCATTTTCCTTTCTCTCTCTCATTTATTTGTACTCTCTTTTCTTGCATATATTGTCGGTTGTGTTTCTAATTATTAATTGCTCTGCCTGTGACTTTCGTTTGCTTTCTTTCTTAGATCGGTAATGGTTTTGCTTCTTATTGTCTCTTTTCTCTCTTTTTATTTCATTTTTTTCTTTCCTCTCTTCAAATTCTAGCAAAAAAACTATGGAGGCGATGATTTCGTTGTGCCTGGCTTCTTCACCGCTGCATGCCTTTGGTCTGCTCTGCAGATGAGTTTCGTTTGCTTTCTTTCTTTTTAGCCATGTATGGTATAAATTGCTATTGAACACTAATTTGGGTATCCACCCAAGCTTGAATGAGTTTCTGAGTTCAATGTTGTTTGCTGCAGGAAGATTTTGAATTTTTGTTTTTAGAAATGCCCGAGTTTGCTGCTACTGATTCGTTTAAAAAATTTTCCATGAATTGAAATTTGGTGCAGATTAATTGATTCAATCCATTTTTCTTTCTTCCATAAAACCCCCTTAGTATAGGAACCTAAATAACATGATTCTTGCTCAAAATTTGTCCTAACATGGCCTATAGTGTTCAAGTGGCCTTTTTATTGCTTGCTTTATGTTTTTAAATGCCATCCTTCTTAATATTTAACTTAATCTGTATATAAGCTATTGGATGAATTCTTGCAAATTAACAATGGATGTTTTGTCCTCATCATTCTGAACTTTTGCTCAAATAACTGTATTACGAATTGCTTTCTCTTTATTTTGGAAGGATTTATCCTGAACTTGAAAATATGCTGAAGGAGAGAGTACAGTGGGGTGATCCTATGGCATTTTTTCTTATTATCTTTCTTCTATTGAAATTGCAAGGAAAACTGAAGCTAAGCTATTGAACCTTTGATTCCACTGTTGCATGCTTCGGACTGCTTCCTTTAATCAACGCCTATGATTATGGTTTTGTTTTATCTTTAGATCGATGAACCTATATGAAATTATAGGTTAATTGGTAAATTTTATAATTTTGTTATATCTGCTGTTAATTATGTTGTTATTTTTTAAATAATTATTGTTGTTTCATGGAGTTATTTCTATGGTTATTTTAACTGTCAAAGTAATCATGATCTTGGTTTTATGAATACCTAGGCCGATAAACTATGGGTTCATGGTGTTTGAGAGGCCTTCATTTTCCGCAATTCAAAGGCAAGGCTAATTATCTTTTTAACGGAAAATTTTTAGATTAGAATTCTAAATTTTTAAATTTTTGTTATGTCCATTTGGGTCAAAATCTATGAGAAAATGAAATCCGAACTTCATACCACATTAAAGTTGTATTTATGTGAGACTAAATGAAATGATGTTTATTATATAATCAGAACTATATGTTTAACAATTAAAAAAAATACCAATTCCTTTTATTACTATATTATCGGTTTATAGTTGACTTTTGGGGTTCATTTCTTTCATCATGTTTATTATACATTTTAGCACATTTAAGAACATCAGGATTTATTATACATCTTAGCACATCTATTATATTAGAGAAAATAAAATCTAATTTAATACTATATTAAATAGCTTTTATCTCTCATATTTATGGTTTAGCTCCTATCATTAATATATTATTCAATACTTTTCTCTCTTTTCCCTTTTACATTACTATATAATCATACATGACAATTAAAAATAGGATTTTTTTTTTTAATATTTATAAGTTGACTTTCTCTTCCCTTTCTTCTTGAATTTCAATTTATTCTACATGTCATTTTATTTAAAATCTATGAGAAAATGAAATCCAAACTTCATACCACATTAAATTTGTATTTATGTGAGATTAACTAAAATGATGTTTATTATATAATCAGAACTATATGGTTAACAATTAAAAAAATTACCAATTCCTTTTATTACTATATTATTGGTTTATAGTTGACTTTTTGAGTTAATTTCTTTCATTATGTTTATTATGCACTTTAGCACATTTAGGAACATCGGGATTTATTATGCATCTTAGCACATTTATGATGTTAGAGAAAATAAAATCTAATTTGATACTATATTAAATAGCTTTTATCTCTTCTATTTATGGTTTATCTCCTATCATTAATATGTTATTTAATACTTTTCTCTCTTTTCCCTTTTACATTGCTATATAATCATATATGGCAATTAAAAATAGGAATTTTTTTTGTAATATTTATAAGTTGACTTTCTCTTCCCTATCTTCTTAAACTTCAATTTATTCTACATATCATTTTATTTAAAATCTATAAGAAAATGAAATCCAAACTTCATACCATATTAAAGTTCTATTTTATGTGAGATTAAATGAAATGATGTTTATTATATCATCAGAACTATATGGTTAACAATTAAAAAAATATCAATTTCTTTTATTACTATATTATCGGTTTATAGTTGACTTTTTAGGTTTATTTTTTTCATCATGTTTATTATGCATTTTAGCACATTTAAGAACATCAGGATTTATTATGCATCTTAGAACATTTATGATGTCAGAGAAAATAAAATCAAATTTGATACTCCCTCCGGTTTTAAATATTAGTCACTTAAGATTATTCATCAAAATCAATAAATTATTAATTGTGTTATTAAAATGACTAATCTACCTTTAATAATTTTGTACTAAAACTCTACTTTCTATGTTAAAATTCTCTTCTTAATTATTAAGACTTATTTGCATTAAGTATTGAACTTCTCTTATACTTTTAATGAGGGTAAATATGAGAAAATATTACAAAAAATGCATTGATAATCTAAAATGACATATAAAAAAAAACCAAAATAAAAATCCTAAAGTGATTAATATTTAAAAACGGAGAAAGTACTATATTAAATAGCTTTTATCTCTCCTATTTATGGTTTAGCTCCTATCATTAATATGTTATTTAATATTTTTTTTCTCTTTTCCCTTTTATATTGCTATATAATCATATATGGCAATTAAAAATAGCAATTGTTTTTTTTTTATATTTATAAGTTGACTTTCTCTTCCCTTTCTTCTTGAACTTTAATTTATTCTACACATCATTTTATTTTAAATCTATGAGAAAATGAAATCCATACTTCATATCACATTAAATTTATATTTATGTGAGATTAAATGAAATGATGTTTATTATATAATCAGAACTACATGGTTGGCAATTAGAAAGAATACCAATTCCTTTTATTACTATTATGTTATGCTCTATATTTGCTTCAATTGACAATTTTTTTCTAATTTCAGACAATGGTGCCATGCAAAAATGGTTTTCCAAATGTGTCCGTACACATTTTTTTATTTCCTATCATGTCCTGTTTGAAATTTAAATGTTTTTTTTTTCAACACGGTTTCATTTCTTTGGCTTCTTTCTCTCTCCTCTCTTTTCGTTATCTCCCATCCTTTCTCCCTTTTCATCTACGCAGAAACCCTAATTGATTCTATCGTCTCTCTATTCTTTTCGCTAGTTTGTTTCGTTAAGATCTATGGCCGATCGCTGCTGCATCATCCTTTCCGGTGGTTTCTGCTTAATCCTAAGTAAATTATGATTCCTCCTATATGCAATGTCATGTTCTATTTTGAGCTAAAGGGGAAAGAAGAAAAACAATATTAATAGTCGAGAAGCTTTGCAAGTAGATTAAGTTGGATTTTTCTTATTTATTTGTCTACTTCATTATTTTTTCTTACTGTATATTGTTGTTGAACCTTTTAATGAAAACAACTTTATATTTGAAGAAGATAATAATTAAATAAATACTTTAATAATTAATTAAAGACAAATGCATTGTTAATTAATTAATTAAAGTACGAAGATGAAGACTTTTTACAAGGACATTGAAAGAATTGTTGGGATTTTTCACCGGAAATCACCCGATAAAAGCGGAAGAACGCGGTGATTTCCTCAAATCCGGTCCCAGGAGCAATTGAAGTGGAAATTGAAAAACATAAAATTAAATAGAAAGAGATTAAAATTTCATACCAGCAAAAACTCTTTCAGAGACGGATGATGACTGCAGAACTCAATTTAGAATTCCTCCACTCTCACGTACACGAACGCTTGGCGAATGTAACCCGTGCTAGCGTTGGAAAAACTGAACAAAAGAGAGGAGAGCGGAGAAATTTCGGCTAGGAGGCTCTAAGCTTAGCTTCGCCGAAATTTTTCAACCCTAGGTATTTATACCTAGGGTTGGCCGAATTCCTTAGGGAATTCTGGCCCATCTTGGCTCATCTCTATTCTGTGCGGGCTTTCTAGTTTTAATCTAGGCCCAGTCTAATTTTAATTAATTTGGTTCAAATTAATTCAAGCCCAATTTTAATATACCCATGTATTTAATATATTACTCCAAGTAATATATTATTTACATCCAAATTAAAATTGGTTTGACATTTAATTTAATCCATCAAATTAAAATTAACTCTACACAAAATAAGATCATATGTAAGCCCATACATATGAATATTTCCACCTCGGAAATAATTTCATAATTAATCCAATTAATTATGAAGAGCCAATAGAATATATTAATTTTATTATTATGACCAATCCAATTGATCTCTATAATATAATTAATATATACACACTTCTCCCTCCATTGCGTATACTCCAAGTATACATGTTATTCCTTAAGTTTGCATTCTATCGTTCTATGTGTACGATCCTGTGGGCCCATCTTTATGTTGGCAGCGAGCCTTTGGCCCGCAGACTGCAGTTGGGCTCTAGCAAGCCACTGCAGCCCCCAATTAAGATGGAGATGACAGTCTAACTGATATCATAACCCAGTAGTTAAGCTTGTACATCCCATGTCATTGATATCGGTGTCCAACACAGAGGCATGGATTGATCACCCTCTTTTGTGTTCGGACATTAACTTGATCCCGAATGTACTGATGCTCACAAACAAGTACCAACTTGTTTGGGTGTGGCCACACTCTTATCAGTCACATTCATCAAGAGGCCGGTGATATCTTCTCAGTTGGTTACTGAGTGACAAATCCCTTCTGCATATCCATAGTATTACCATGTTCAATGACATACCCGAAAGCACCCATACTTGGCACCCTATTACAGGCCCTTTAGGCGTACCCCTAAGTATGCGACATCACATGTAACACCATCATATGGTCAGGTCAAAGGATCCATACAAGTACTACACGAGAATCCATTGTGATACCATACCATGTGGATTGCTCGTTTAGTGGATCTATCCAGTACCATGCTCCCAGGCATGTACCCATTAACTTGGTTGACATTCCATGTCCAATGACCGGTAAGACACCGCCATACAACCAGGTTAATGATAGTCTGTTGTTCCATTCATTCCCATGACTGGAACAGACTACGGATCTATTTATGGTCATATCGTTAACCCTATCCATGGTCTTACTGCTAAGTGCATGACACTAATCGTCATGGATATAGATATGTCCATTGGATACTTCATTTACTATACTGCACAAGATAAATATAATAAATGAATTGATGCCTTTATTAATGACACAAATAAGTACAACACATAAATCCAATAAATTTATAGTACAAATACAAGGACCAATGCCTCGGGACTAGGGCATTTCCAACAATCTCCCACTTGCACTAGTTCCAACTAGGCATGGGCCTAATCCCTATAGATCTAGTATGACCCTCGTGCTTGGGCTGGGCCAGCGCCTTGGTCAATGGATCTGCGACATTATCCTCGGTGTCCACTCTGTGCAATGCAATGTCACCTCTCTCCGCGATTTCTCATATGAGGTGAAACTTTCTGAGCACGTGCTTTGTGTTCTTGTGTGACCGGGGCTCCTTAGCTTGTGCGACGGCCCCATTGTTGTCACAGAAGATATCGACTGGGTCCTGGATAGTTGGCACTACTCCCAACTCAGTGATAAACTTCTTCATCCACACAGCTTCCTTAGCTGCATCACACGCAGCGATGTACTCAGCTTCTGTTGTAGAGTCCGCTATGGTTGGTTGCTTTGAGCTCCTCCAGCTTACAGCACCACCATTCAGCAAGAATACATACCCTGACTGCGATTGGTACTCATCTTGGTCTGTCTGGAAGCTTGCATCAGTATACCCAGTAACTGATAACACTTCCTGACCACCATACACCAAGAAGCTATCCTTAGTCCGGTTAAGGTACTTGAGGATTGCCTTGACAGCTTTCCAGTGATCCTCCCCGGGATCCTGCTGGTATCGGCTCGTCATACTCAGTGCAAAGGCGACATCAGGTCTCGTGCACAACATAGAGTACATGATTGATCCAATAGCCGAGGCATATGGAACCAATTTCATGTTCTCCCTGTCCTCCCTTGTTTTAGGACAGTTCTTCTTACTAAGTTTCAGCCCATGGCCCATTGGCAAGAAACCTTTCTTGGCCCGGTCCATGCTGAATCTTTTCAGAACTTTGTCAATGTACGAAGCCTGACTTAGGCCCAGAAGCCGATTTGATCTATCCCTATAGATCCTGATCCCTAGGATCATCTCAGCTTCGCCTAAGTCCTTCATTGCGAAGTACTTACTCAGCCATTGCTTTACCCCTTGCAGTGTAGGTATGTCGCTTCCAATGAGTAGGATGTCGTCTACATACAGTACCAAAAATGTGACAATGCTCCCACTAGTCCTCTTATACACACAAGGCTCATCCAGATTCTGTATGAAGCCATATTCCTTTATAGCCTCATTGAATCTTAGATTCCAACTACGGGATGCTTGCTTCAGTCCATAAATGGACCTTTGAAGTTTGCATACCCTTCCCGGATACTTAGGATCGACAAAACCCTCAGGTTGTGTCATGTACACATCCTCGAGTAGCTTTCCATTAAGGAAAACGGTTTTGACATCCATTTGCCATACCTCATAGTCATACCATGCGGCTATGGCCAGTAGTATCCTGATGGATTTGAGCATGGCTACTGGTGAGAAAGTTTCATCATAGTCTATCCCATGGACTTGTCTGAAACCTTTCGCAACCAGACGCCCCTTGAAGGTATTATCAGCTTTTAGCTTATAGCACCACTTGCAACCTATTACCTTAGCACCCGGAGGTGGATCAACCAAGTTCCAAACTTGGTTATCGTACATAGATTGCATTTCTGCCTCCATGGCTTTACGCCAATTAGCAGACTGTGGGCTAGCCATAGCCTCTTGGTAGGTTTTGGGTTCTTCTTCATCCCAGATGAGAAGAGTTTGATCATCGGTGACGAGGAAACCATACCTCTCCGGTTCCCGACGATCCCTACCAGACCTTCTAGGTTCTTGTGTGGCCTGGGTCGGTGCCTCCACTTGTGGAAGCTCCACCTGGGCCTCCGAGCTATCCTCTTCAGGAGCTTGTGGACCTTGAACTTCCCTGAGTTCAACGTTGCTCCCACTATCTTTCTTGGAAAGGAACTCCTTTTCCAGAAAGACCCCCTTCCTTGCTACGAACACCTTGTTCTCGGCGGGGTTGTAGAAGTAATACCCTTTGGTTTCCCTAGGGTAGCCCACAAACAGGCATTTATCGGTCTTAGGCTCTAGCTTGCCACTAGTCAATTTCTTGACATGTGCTTCGCATCCCCAAATCCTTAGGAAAGACACATTGGGCTCCTTGCCCGTCCATATCTGATATGGGGTCTTTTCCACTGCCTTAGTCGGAGTATTGTTTAAAATGAGAGCTGCTATCTCGAGGGCGTGTCCCCAGAAACTAATTGGGAGAGTTGCTTGACTCATCATTGAGCGGACCATGTCCAACAAGGTCCTATTCCTCCGTTCGGACACCCCATTCCATTGTGGTGTTCCGGGAGGAGTGAGCTGTGGAACTATTCCATGCTCTCTCAAGTATGAGTCAAACTCTAGGCTCATATACTCACCGCCTCGGTCCTACCGAAGGGCTTTGATATTCCTGCCTAGCTGGTTCTGTACCTCGTTCCTAAATTCCTTGAACCTATCAAGGGTCTCGGACTTGTGTTTCATCAGATAGACGTAGCCATATCTGCTGAAATCATCCGTGAACGTGACGAAGTACAGATGCCCACCTCTGGTCGCTGCGCTCATAGGTCCACATACATCTGAATGTATTAGGTCCAACAAGCCAGTGGCCCTTTCAGCCCTTTTGCTAAAAGGCGCCTTTGTCATCTTGCCTCTTAAACACGATTCGTATGTATCAAATGACTCCAAGTCAAATGACCCTAGGACCCCAGCTTTGTGAAGCCTAGCTATGCGCTTCTCGTTTATGTGGCCAAGACGACAATGCCATAGGTAGACTGGATTAAGTTCGTTAGGCTTAACCCTTTTCGTGTTTATGTTATAGATGTGATTGGTTTCATTTAAGTCCAGGACATACAGGCCATTATTTAATAGAGCATCTCCATAAAATAACCCCTCTCTAGATATTGAAATTCGACCATTTATAATAGAAAATTCAAATCCAGACATGTCCAACATTGATACAGAAATAATATTCCTGCACATAGCAGGTACAAAGTAACAATGTTCCAAAATTAAAACCAATCCGCTGGGCATCAATAGGTGGTATTCGCCGATCTCTATGGCAGCAACCCTTGCTCCATTCCCGACCCGCAAGTCCACCTCACCCGACCCCAGCAACCTTCTGTTCTTAAGTCCCTGCACATTGCAACAAATGTGAGAACCACATCCAGTATCCAATACCCAGGATGTTGAAACAGTAAGGTTAATATCTATAACATAAATACCTGAAGAGGACGCACCTTGGCCCCTTCTCTGCTCTCCCATCAGCTTGGGACACGATCTCTTCCAATGGCCCGCCTGTCTGCACCCGAAATAGACGTCCTCAGGACCTGCCTTCTGCTGGCCTTTGGGTTGGGCCTTGGCCTTCTTGGCTTTGGCCTTCTTGGCCTTGGCCTTGGCCTTTTCCTTGGCCTTACCCTTAGCAAGAGGAGCGTTCCCCTTGTTAACCAACAGCACCGGCGGAGTCTTCTTGATCGACTGCTCAGTAAGCTTAAGCATCCCATGCAGCTCACTGACAGTTTGGTTCATCCCTTGCATATTATAGTTTAGGATGAACTGATCATAAGAATCCGGTAAGGATGCCAGGATCGTGTCCACCGCCAACTCTTGAGAGATAGGTGATCCGAGACGGGCCAAAGTATCCAAATAGCCCTTCATCTTGAGCACGTGAGCACTCACAGATGTCCCGGCCCCCATCTTACAAGAGTGGAATGCCTTATTGGTCAGGTACCTTTCCTGACGAGCTTGCTCCTGAAACATCTCATTGAGAGTTGTTATCATAGCATAGGCTTGATGGTCCATAAACTGCTTTTGCAGTTCGGGGACCATGCACGCCAACATAAGGCACGTCACATCCCGGTTGTCCTTGACGTTCGCCTCGTATTCCGCTAGCTGTGCAGCCGTCGGATTACGTCCCTGAGGCGCAGCCGGCACAGGCCTTTCCAGTACATACTCTTTCGACTCTTGTCTTAGAACTATCCTCAAGTTCCTAGACCAGTCTAAAAAGTTAGGACCGGAAAGCTTGTCCTTCTCAAGAATCGATCGCAGTGATAAGGTATTAGTGTTTGCCATTTGGGTGTTTCTACACAGAAAAACATTTAGAGTGTTAATAAAGGGCTTTACTTTGTTGTTCCCATATAAAATTAATAATGAATCAAGTTATTAATTTAACCGAGTTGTTGGGCTCATGGGCCGAGATCCATATTTCATTAAGATATAGCCAAACGAGGGTTTGGTACAACTACACCTTAACTATTTAGGTAGGAACGCCGTCCAATCCGAACCTAGGGACTCTCGGTTTGATGGGCTTATTGGCACTTACCCATCTGTGCTTAGGGCCAGGAGAATCCTACTACCCATGCTAAGTCAAAACCTCCATCCAAGTGTTAGAGTATCCCATACTCTAACCCAATACAAAGTGACAATACTCCAGTGCATCCTGCGAGGGCATGGTCTACAACTGGCCTATTCCCACCTCGATTCGGTTTTGGATGAGGGAAGCACTTTTAAGCGACTTAGTAATTTCCATTTGGTTATTAGATTCAATAATAACGGCTTACATACATAAAACGGGTGAATGAGCTATATGTAACATACATTCATACATGCAAAAGAATATATAAATGATTAAATAAAATAAAATGGACTGCTATGGGCCTATGTTACATCCTAATATAATTCTAGTAAACCTATACTAGAAATACATATTAGGTGGGCCTCCTCCTTCTCCTTCTGGGCTTGCACCTCCATTTGGGCTTGCACCTCCAATTGGGCTTGCCACTCCATAGGCTTCTTCTTTTACAAATTTTATGATATTTAACTTAAATAAAATAAAATTACATTAAAAGAAAACGACACGCAGGCCGTATTTACCCAAAAGAAAAATACAACCCAACTCGTAAAAGGCCCAATAGCATCCAATCATACATTCATTCAACCATACATATGCATCCAATACATACAATTCAAAAGCATGTCAAAATGCATGATTTAAGCCCATTTAAATTATGTCAAAGCCATTATTTGGAAATCGCCAATTTTGGCCCACCATGATTCTAACCCTTAACGGGCTTTGGGCCTCCAGCCCAGGCAGTCCAACTGCTCCCACTGGAATTGGGAAACCATGGGTCCAATTTAGCCGTCCGAGTAATTGTGCCAAAATTACCCGAACCAATTTCCATTAACCACATTAATTTCCAAATTAATGTCACATGAACGAAATTAAAATTCATCCAAGAAACCATGCGCATTTAAATTGCATAAATTTAAACACACGAATTTTAAAACCAGTTAAAATTTCAAAACTGGGCCCCGGACCCAAAACCCGCAAAATCCAAAAACTGGGCCCCGGACCCAAAACCCGCAAAATCCAAAAACTGGGCCCGGCCCGCTGCAGCCGCCTAGCGGCTGCCCGCTGCTGCCGCCTGCAGCGGCACTGCCCAGCAGCAGCCCGCTGCTACGGCAGCAGCGGCTGCTGCCGCGCCTCCCGCCGCCGGGAGGCCGATTTTTTTTTTTTTTTAAACAGAATTAAATCAATCAATAAAAAAAATACCCAATCATCATCCATAGCAATTCACCAAGAATTACAACAATACAATAAAATTAAAACAACATAAACCAATATGCAATATTAATTTTCATTGTATTAAAACACATGGGAAAAATCATAAAAACCCATACCATGAATCCCAATCAAAAAACATCCAATTTCAAAAAAGGGATTCAACCAAATTAATCAATTCCCACGGATCAAAAGCCCGCTCTGATACCACTGTTGGGATTTTTCACCGGAAATCACCCGATAAAAGCGGAAGAACGCGGTGATTTCCTCAAATCCGGTCCCAGGAGCAATTGAAGTGGAAATTGAAAAACATAAAATTAAATAGAAAGAGATTAAAATTTCATACCAGAAAAATCTCTTTCAGAGACGGATGATGACTGCAGAACTCAATTTAGAATTCTTCCACTCTCACGTACACGAACGCTTGGCGAATGCAACCCGTGCTAGCGTTGGAAAAACTGAACAAAAGAGAGGAGAGCGGAGAAATTTCGGCTAGGAGGCTCTAAGCTTAGCTTCGCCGAAATTTTTCAACCCTAGGTATTTATACCTAGGGTTGGCCGAATTCCTTAGGGAATTCTGGCCCATCTTGGCTCATCTCTATTCTGTGCGGGCTTTCTAGTTTTAATCTAGGCCCAGTCTAATTTTAATTAATTTGGTTCAAATTAATTCAAGCCTAATTTTAATATACCCATGTATTTAATATATTACTCCAAGTAATATATTATTTACATCCAAATTAAAATTGGTTTGACATTTAATTTAATCCATCAAATTAAAATTAACTCTACACAAAATAAGATCATATGTAAGCCCATACATATGAATATTTCCACCTCGGAAATAATTTCATAATTAATCCAATTAATTATGAAGAGCCAATAGAATATATTAATTTTATTATTATGACTAATCCAATTGATCTCTATAATATAATTAATATATACACACTTCTCCCTCCATTGCGTATACTCCAAGTATACATGTTATTCCTTAAGTTTGCATTCTATCGTTCTATGTGTACGATCCTGTGGGCCCATCTTTATGTTGGCAGCGGGCCTTTGGCCCGCAGACTGCAGTTGGGCTCTAGCAAGCCACTGCAGCCCCCAATTAAGATGGAGATGGCAGTCTAACTGATATCATAACCCAGTAGTTAAGCTTGTACATCCCATGTCATTGATATCGGTGTCCAACACAGAGGCATGGATTGATCACCCTCTTTTGTGTTCGGACATTAACTTGATCCCGAATGTACTGATGCTCACAAACAAGTACCAACTTGTTTGGGTGTGGCCACACTCTTATCAGTCACATTCATCAAGAGGCCGGTGATATCTTCTCAGTTGGTTACTGAGTGATAAATCCCTTCTGCATATCCATAGTATTACCATGTTCAATGACATACCCGAAAGCACCCATACTTGGCACCCTATTACAGGCCCTTTAGGCGTACCCCTAAGTATGCGACATCACATGTAACACCATCATATGGTCAGGTCAAAGGATCCATACAAGTACTACACGAGAATCCATTGTGATACCATACCATGTGGATTGCTCGTTTAGTGGATCTATCCAGTACCATGCTCCCAGGCATGTACCCATTAACTTGGTTGACATTCCATGTCCAATGACCGGTAAGACACCGCCATACAACCAGGTTAATGATAGTCTGTTGTTCCATTCATTCCCATGACTGGAACAGACTACGGATCTATTTATGGTCATATCGTTAACCCTATCCATGGTCTTACTGCTAAGTGCATGACACTAGTCGTCATGGATATAGATATGTCCATTGGATACTTCATTTACTATACTGCACAAGATAAATATAATAAATGAATTGATGCCTTTATTAATGACACAAATAAGTACAACACATAAATCCAATAAATGTATAGTACAAATACAAGGACCAATGCCTCGGGACTAGGGCATTTCCAACAAGAATTACATAAAAATATAACAAGCCTAAGGAGATAAAGAAACATCTTACTTCAGGAGGCTGAAGGTTTAAGAAATTTATTTACATATCTTCAGAGACCTAAAAATGGCTACGTTCAGAGACCTGAAGAAGTCAAGATTAAATATTCAGAGTCATGAACACTATATAACAGTCATATTCAGAGACCTGAAGAAGTCAAGATCAAATATTCAGAGTCTTGAAAACTATATAACGGTCATATCAAATATTTAGAGTCCTGAACACTATATAACAATCATAACAAATCTTCAGAGACCTGAACACTGTACAACGGCTACATTCAGAGACCTGAAGAAATCAAATTCAAATTTTCAGAGATGTGAACACTGTATAACGAATACATTCAGAGACCTGAAGAAAGTTCATTACTAACCTTCAGAGGGCTAAACACTGTGTAACGGCTATGTTGGTGTGCCCTAGTTCTTAACGCATTGGATTCTTGTATTTTGTATTATACATTGAGACTCATTGTATGAATACATTATTTGTGTCACATTACTAATGGCAATTAATCTATTTCATTTATATCTTGTGCTGTAATATGAGTAGAGTATCCATTGATTGATAATCATAAAACCTATCCCAGGTCTGTTCTAATCGTGGGAACGAATAGAACCACAGACTTGTATATTCGATGACTGTATGGTAGTTCTTAACTAGCCATAGTACTTGTATAGTCAGTCATGAATATAGGTACATGTCGTTGACATGGGACTGGATCGATCCGCACAAGAAAGCCACATGGTTGTCATGTCATAGGTCTTTCTTGAGTAGGTCTCTTTTATCCTCAGACCAGATTTCATTATAATATCGATATGGAATCCGGTTCACTTTGACATACGCCTAACAGGTCTGTAAAAGGATGCTAAATACGGGTATGATTGGGTGGACCGGTGAACATGTTGATATTGATGATGAATTGATGGAATTGCCACTCGGGTAACACCGAGATGATATCATTGGCCACTTGATGAGTGGGACTGATAAGTGTATGGCTATACCCAAATAAGTTGGTTGCTTATTTGATTAATCAGTCAACTCAAGATCAAGAAATATAATAAACAACAGAAGAGGATGACGGATACCATGCCTCTTGTTTATTCATATCGATATCGTTAGGCAAAGGACACTATGAGATTACTACCGGGTTTGTGTCTTCTAAAGACTGCTGCATCTCTGTCTTAATTAGGGGCTGTAATGGTTTGCTAGAACCCACTTACAGTCTGTGGGCCTTGGGCCTACTGCCAACATAAAGACAGACCCATAGGATCGTGCACATAGATCAACTGAGCTGGAACTTATAGAAATTGTACATGTAATGTACATTGGAAGGAATGCGTTAACTAATTAGTTGACATTCGGTGTCAAGGTAATTAATTGACATTGGGTTGAATTTAATTTAATTAATAAGTTTACATAATGTAATTAATTAATTTATCAATTAATTGAATTACATAAAGTAAACAATTAATTAAATAATTTTCCTAAGTAGAAAAATTAAATACATGTATTGTATTAACTTAAGTGTGATTTAATTTTATTTAGGGGTAATTAAATTTAGCCAAATGGAATTAAATTACATAGCATATACTTTTTAATTAAAGTTTATTTATGTAATTATAATCCTAGTGGGTTTGGGTTTAATTAACCTAATTAAAACCCAATTAGACAAGGTGTCTATATAAGGGCACACTTAAGGAAGAAAAACCTAATTCAACTCTAATTAATTGCTGAAAATTTCAGCCACCAATAGCAGCCCCAAATAGCCGAAAATCCAAGCATTAATCCTCCATTCCTTCGCGTCTTCGGCTAGCACCGGTTCCCGCTCAATAGTTGGTCGTGCACGGGACTTTGGAGATCGCAGTTTCAAGAAACGATTCTGCAGCAGTCTCTAGAGGAGACGAATCCGGTGAGTTAATCTCTCTTGATTCAAATTTTTTTTTAATTCTAATCAATGGTAATTGGACACGATAGGTGGATTCTAGGAAATTTTAAACGGTGTATTTTCCGTTGCGCCACGTTATTTTTCTAATGACGAATCTCAACAGGCTAGTTTCAGAGACTTGAAGAAAATTAGAACTAAAGCTTCAGAGGGCTAAATGCACTATAACAGCTAGTTTCAGATACTTGAACAGAATTTGAATTTCCTCTCCGAACCACTTCTCCAATGCCAATAAATAGAAGACAAATGCAAGCATTTCAAAATGGGAAGACAAATTACAAAGTTTACAATACATACAAAGCATTCTTGAGTTGTCTTTCCAACGATCTTCAAAGAGAGCAATCTAGTATTCATCAAAGCAATTCACATTCTTTCAAATACAAAATTTTGAGTGAATTGTAAATTCACACTAAGAGATATTAGTGTGAGGGGGAGCTTTGTTGTTAGAGTTCTTTGCAACAAAGTTTGTATAAAAGTTTTGTTGTTGATCTTTGAAAAACCAACAGGTGTCTCGATCGAGATAGAAGAAGGATCACCGTCTTAATCCTAGACAGAAGTAGAATTGATTGTCCCGATCTTGGACAGAAGAAAGATCAAATTGATTTGATTCCTACCGTTAAAGGAATTATAGTGGAAAATCTCAAGTGGCTCACTTGGGGGCACGAGTAGGACAGTTGGTCTGAACCTGTATAAATCTCTGTGTCGACAATCTTTCTATCCCTACACTTTTTACATTACTGCTATTTATATTCTTGCATTTATTTTATGCAGTTATAGCTCCTTAGATACTTTACTTTATTTATTCAAGAGCAATTAAATTTACAAGTTTTACAAACCTTTTTATTCCGTATTTTTAAGTAAAACTTGTTTCTTGAGCAAAATTGTTTTTGAATAAAAGGTTTCCACAAAAGTATTTTATTTGGGTATTTACACCATTCACCCCTCCTCCATCTAGTGTACCTTATAGCCTACTTGGGACTAATAATTGTTATGAATAAGTGGATTTAAATGTTTATCAGATTTCCCCATATTTCTTTGTAGATAACTTGGTAAGGAATGTTGCTTCCTTAAGAGCTTTTGAATAGAGAAATTAAATTGTTTTTGAGTGTTTTATAAGACTTATTTATTGATATTATTAATGAAGTAAAATTACTTCTGAGTTCCTGGTGTAAGACTTATTTATTGCCATTATGAAAGAAAAAGTAAATTGGAGCACCAATCTCGAAATAAAATTTAATGGACATGAAAAAAGAGAAAGTAAATACGTTTTTTTTTAATTTCTTATTAAATGTTAAAACTAAAACATTAAGTTGTTATTTAATGTATGCATTGTAGAAAAATTATTCATAAATTATTTAACTACTCGCACATCATTTTGGATTGTTCATATGTTCATCATTGTCTGTTCTTCTTCTATTTCTTGCAAGATCTGGTTGTTGGAAAATAATATACTGTAGCTGTTGTTGAATGCTTATAGCTATAGCATTTTATGTTTAGTTGATGTGAAATAGTATTGTATTTTAGGCCACTGCTTTTTCCAAAAGATCATGTTGTGAGATCTGATCATTGACAGTAGAAATATAAACATACTAAGATAACTTAAAATGTTCTAGATTGTACATATTTTAATTTTGAAGTATTTTAACCACCGTTGGATCATTACATATTTTAATTTTAAAGCATTATAACTACTGTTGTTGGATCCATAATATATAACAAAGCTATAATGTTACCTTATTTTGTCAAGTTTTATTAACTTTTGCTCTAGTATCACATAAAAACTTAATCAAGATACATTTTTAATGAATAATTCTATGCATTTTATTTTTAAAAAAAAAAAAAAAAGAAGCAAGGGCTTCAATCTTAATTATATTTTATAAATTTTCTATAAATTCAATTAATTTTAAAAAATATTGTCACTGGTGCATCCCGAAGTGTAGCAAAGGGTTCTTTCTAGTTGTAGTGAAAATAAAAGAGAATTGAACAAATTTGAAACAAATGGATGACAAGGGCAATAAATTACTGATGTATTGGTCTAATAATGGCACATTTAATGATAAGTCCGGTCTTCCAATGACCACCATGTTCAAAAAGATCAAAACTGACTTCTCCAGGCTGTCCATCCCCAACTAGGAAATTCCCAACAATGAGCTCAATCCATTCAGCTTTTGGCTTCTCAAGCATCACAACTTGGCGATGCCGAACTTGTCCATTTGGTAGGGATAGTTTCAGATTGATTGGTAGTTCCCATCCACTTGCATCTTTTCTCATCTTCACCACATAAACAACTTCGTATGCTCCATTCCTCAATTCTGATATGCTGAATTTTCCTTTAACATCCAGCCAACACACATGGCTAAGTTTCGCTACTTCCACCTTCTCTTCCCTGAAATATAAAAATAAAATTGTAATTTTATGAATAATGGTGCTATGAAAAAATTGTAACACTTATTGTAGCGATTATTAGCAGTGATCACTGACCCAGTTTCCTTGAAACAATTCCAAACCCAGTTTTCATGGCCACCCCAAGTTATGTAAAGTGATTTTGCAAACAACATGAAGCAATCAAGCCCTGACTCTTTGTCAGCCCATTTCATCTGTGTCATATAATTAAGTTAAATAACAACATTATTAATTCATCATGAGTAATTGAAATAATTAATTGTACCTTGCTCTTGTTTTCCATAAAAACTGGGGAGTTTTCTTTTGCTGTTACCCTCTGAAGTCTCATGCTTCTTTCTTAGTTCTCTACAATTTTATGATTCTAATTCACTTACTTATATCACACAGTTTCCTACCAATTCAGCTTGGACAACTTTTCAACCCAACTCTTCTTTCTCTCTCTCTAAACTTTCCATACATTTATCACCACAAAATTTCTAGGCATGTTCCATTTACTCGGTCAAGACACGCAAGGACGGCCAAAGCCAAAGTATACGTTTTAGGTTACTTTAATTAATAGAATATCTGAAAAACAAAATGAATTTACCTAACATTGTAATACGTACAACTAGCTACAATGAATACATATGCAACATCACCCTTCACCTACATTATTTTTATAGTTGTTATAAATTGATGCCGGCTACTCTCAATTATTTGAGACTATGCAATTACCTTTTAGCCCTTATTATTATTATTATTATGAACAAAGTAACAATTATGTTGTATAATATACTATCAAATAGGATGTGGATTTAATTTTATTTGTTCTCATTATTGTAAATATCATCATGCAAGAATATTAGAGTATATCCATATAAAAATTTATAGAGGTACAAAGAATTTTTAGTTCATTAATGAAGGCATTACTTTTAAGTAATTAATTAATTGATTTCTTTTACAAAACAGATACTGATACTTATTATGAGATATTTAATGGTAAATAATACATACAAATTTTATATATTATTTTTAGAGACTCGTCAATATATATATATAACTCTTACACTATGTTTGGTTTGGGGTTCTCATGATAAGGTAAGGTAGGTGTAACAATATGTTCATATTTGTTTTGAGGTGTAAATGAGGGGTATAGTAACTTATGATAAATCTATGGGTTAAAGGGAGTGATTCTGTGCGATTCAATCCAAACCGAATATAGATTGGTTTGATCTTAGTTTTTATAATTTTTACAGTTTGGTTTTTGATTCGGTTCGATTTTTAAACTGAACCATGTTGTATTCACCCCTAATATTTTGCACATGTAAAACATACGTGACTTGTAATTGGAATATTTAGTAGAGGCTTTTGGAATGATTAGCATTTACTTATATTAACATAGATACATAAATGGGGAGAATGCCACAAAATATATTTTAAGTCTAATCACTAGTATTTATATTTTAAGTTCGATAATTTTTATTATATGGTCTAAATAATAAATTATTATTTTTTTTATTGGTTAATGTGGGCAAAAGTTACCATATGATAGATAAGTGCATCCAAAACACAGAGGTGAAAAGTTTAATTAGGATGTTGAGTTCATCGCAACAGATAAATTATAACTACAAGCCAATAATTTTTTGTGATTTAAATTATAACGTTAAAGAAGGAAAAATTTATAACCACAAATAAACGAAAAAGAAATAATCGCAATTTCATATGGGACACAAAAAAAAAAAAAAAAAAAAAAAAAAAAAAAAAAAAAAGGAAAGTGAGGAAGGACAATGGAAAATTCTACTTGACTTGCTCAACGCTGGTTAGTCTACCGCTTCCAAGCAATTATGTCCCGCGTCGTGATTGTTGGACGAAACTTGTGAGTAAAGTGCCGTAATTGATCAGGATCTGTTCCTATTTTTTTTTTCTATATAATGATAAAACAATGGAGCACCAAAGAAAAACATCGAGAGTCAGATTTGTTTCGTGAAAATCGATGGCTTCGTTGGTTTCTCTAGTCGTGACCCCGATTGTTGAGGAGGTTGTGGGTCTAGTTGGTTCATTCTTAGAAGGAGAATTTCATTCGATTTTGGGTTTTAATGATAGCATTGAGAAGCTGAAAAGCAATCTAACTGCAATCAACGCAGTTCTACGTGATGCAGAGAAGAAGCAACTCGAAGATGAGCATCTCAAAGATTGGCTTCGAAAGCTGAAAACTGCAGCTGAAGATGCGGCGGACATTTTAGATACTTTCGCCACGGAGATTTTTCTGTGGAAGAGAAAGCACGACGGACGCACAATTCCTACTCCTGTTAGTGCTAGTAAGATTTTGATTAAATCTGACATCGCCCATAAGATGAGGAAAATTTCAGCAAGGCTAGACATAATTGCTGAAGAAAGACAGAAGTATCATCTCCAAGTTACTACCAACGATGCTGCTGCGGTTTCACAGTACTCTCACCAATCTCCACCCACAGATTCTTATGTCGACAAAAGAGAAGTTTTCGGCAGGGAGAATGACATAGAAAATTTAATTGATATGCTTCTCTCGGATGGCGATGGAACCCATCTTTCTGTGATTCCCATCATTGGAATGCCGGGGCAAGGTAAAACAACCCTTGCTCAACTCGTTTACAATGATGATAGGATAAAGGGGTCTTTTGATTTATCTAGAATGTGGGTTTCGGTCTCCACTGACTTCGATCTGGGGAAGATTCTGAGAGGGATAATGGATTCTTATTCCAAGATGCCTCTTCCTCCTGATTTACCCCTGGATTTGGTGAAGTCACGTTTCCAAGGATTTCTTCCTGGAAAACGTTTCTTCATTGTTTTAGATGATGTGTGGAACGACGATCATGTGCAATGGTCTCCGCTTCTTCAACTGTTGCAGCTGGGGAAGAAGGGAAGTAAAGTTGTAGTTACCAGTCGAAGCCAGAAGGTTGCGGATGCTGTACGAACTCAACCTGCCATTCTTTTAGAGGGCTTGCCTGAAGATAAATCGTGGTCACTGTTCAAAAGGATAGCATTCAGAACAAGTGATGCATCAGACCTTCGTTTGCAGAAGCAGCTGGAAGAGATGGGCAGAGATATTGTTGCCAGGTGCAAAGGTTTGCCTTTGGCTATAAAGGCAATGGCTAGTCTTTTATGCAGCGACACCAATCCGGACAGTTGGAGAAGAATTTTGAGAAGCAACATTTGGGAACTAGAAGACACAAAAATTCTTCCAGCTTTAAGATTGAGTTACAATCATCTTCCTTCTGATTTGAAGCAATGTTTTGCGTACTGTTCCATATTTCCCAAGGCCTATGCTTTTGATAAAGCAGAGTTGGTCAAACTTTGGATGGCTGTATCCTTTGTCCGACCAAAAGGAGAAAATAGTGCAGAGGACATTGGTGCGGGTTATTTTGATATGCTGCTAGCGAGGTCCTTCTTCCAACGGATGAACATTGACAATAAGGTGCTATACAGAATGCATGATCTTAACCATGATTTAGCACTTTCAATTTCCATTCCAGAATGTTGGCAAGTCAAGGATAATAGATCAAGTGCCCAACTTGAAAATTGCCGAAGCTGGCGCCATGTGTCCTTGCTTTGTCAAGATGTTGAAGGGCCTTGCAGGAAGATAGCTGATCAATCCAAGAAGCTTCACACACTTCTGATGCCGCGTGACCACTTGAAGAATTTCGGTTCCTCCCTCAATAAGTTGCTTCACTCAATGAAGTACATTCGTGCACTGGATTTGAGTTCAAGCAACCTTTCTGAATTGCCAAGTTCCATTAAAAAGTGCAAGTTGTTGCGCTACCTTAATCTGTCTAACACAGACATCCAGCGACTTCCTGACTCAATTTGCAATTTATACAATTTACAGACTCTGAAACTTTTGGGGTGTGCTTATCTTTCTGAACTCCCCAGGGACCTCAGCAACTTGGTCAAATTGCGCCATCTCGAGTTAGATGAAATATTTTGGTTCAAATGCATTGCTTTGCCACCAAAGATTGGAAACATAACAGGGCTGCACAATCTGCAAAAGTTTATGGTTCACCGCCAGACCGGATACCAAATCACAGAGTTAACGAAGATGGCAGATCTTATGGGAAGATTGCATATTTCAAACCTTGAAAATGCAGTGAATGCAGCAGAGGCTAGACTTAATGAGAAGGAGAGGCTTCAGAAAGTAGTTTTTGAATGGACAAGAAGAGAAGTCAGTTCTCAGGGTGCAGCAGAAGACCAGAAAGTTCTTGATGATCTCAAACCTCACAAAGATCTCGAAGAGCTTGTAGTTTCATATTATGGAGGGGATACGTTTCCGCCTTGGATGACAGGTGGTCATCTCCAATATCTCGTCAGCATTTCTTTGGATCATTGCAATCAATGCAAAATCCTGGATCTTGATCAGCTGCCCAGCCTCCTGCAACTCCGTATAAAAAATATGCCGAAGTTGAAAACATTACGATGCTCCTCCCTAAATAGGCTACAAATTATTGACTGCAAGAGGGTGAGTCGGCTAACTGAGTTCTTTCCCGATTTGAGGGTTCTAAAAATCAAAAGATGTGATTCATTGAGGGTTATTCCTCTGTCTCCATCTCTGAATTTTGTGACACTTGTAGACAATCCATTTCTGCATGATTGGCAAGAACAAGTAAACCCAATAACTGCAATTGATGGCCAAGGCAACCAAGTACGAATGAGCTATCTTTTTCACGGAAATATTTTGGAGATGAAAGTTATCGACTGCCCCAAGCTGCAAGCACTCCCAAAATTCTTTTTCCCGCAGAAACTGGAGATAAATGGGTGTGAACTGTTGACTGCCCTCCCTCCCCCAGTGCAAGCACAACGTCTTCAGCATTTAGCACTTGACAACAATGGAGCTTTGCTTAGAGGAATACCTTATACATCCTCTCTCTACTCACTGGTCATTTCCAACATATCAAGCATAGTCTCATTGCCAAAATTGCCACACCTTCCAGGACTCAAGGCATTGCACATCCAGAATTGTCTAGACCTAGAGTCTTTATCTGAGGAAGATAATTCATTTCAGAGCTTACATGCTCTCAAATTATTGTCCATTCAAGGCTGTAAAAAGCTTGTGACATTGCCAAATGAAGGGCTGCCTGCCTCCCTGGAGTGTTTGAGTGTGATTTATTGTAGCAGTTTGGAGTCTCTCGGCAATGGGGGTACCCTGAAGAGCCTCGCCTCACTCAAAGATCTTTACATCGAACATTGTCCGTTGCTTCAGTCATTTCCGGACGATGGTCTTCCTAATTCCCTTCAACATTTGCGGATTCAAAATTGTCAACAACTAGCTGATAAATGCAAGAAGGATATAGGTCCAGAGTGGGTGAAGATTGCTCACATAGTGGACTTGGAAATTGATCTGACTGAATCATCTTCAGTCCAACAACCTCAGCTGCCAAAGAAGAAACCTTACTTTCCTCTCTTTATCTGTGGGAATGGTTAGTATGATCTTGTCTGAGCTGCATCATTTTGATTCATGTTTGCATTACATGTATCGTTTTGTTAAGTGTGAGACTGTAAGAGAAAGCACAAAAGATGCACTTATTTCTTCATTATATCAACAGAAAGTTAGAAGCTAATATTCAGTTGTTTTTGCAGGGGAAAATTCAAAATCAAATATAAAGATGGAGATGGGAGACTCTTCAAATATATAATTCAAATTTGTAGATGGATGAAGAAGAAGCTTATTTGACACGTACTCACAGTTATTAAGGCTACAACAACAGAGGTTTTAGTGTATTTTACATCACAAGCGTAAGATTTTCTAGGAAAACTAGTTTGGAAAGAAAATTAATGGGTGGAAGAGAGGTTATGTCTAATCATAAAATCGATGCTAAAAGATTCAAATTTGATAGTAAGATGCAGTTATGTTTTAAATGTATATTCAAATCAAGTTGTATTTTGGCTAATAATAATTTCCAGAAATTTGTTCTACTTATTTTAACATTTTAATAGTGTGTGTACCTATAAAGTTCTCTATTGTTTTAATTTAGCAATATCTTATTGTTCTCTGCATTTCCATATATTTACCTTTACTTACAAGGCCAACTAAAGGCCTTTTTAATTGAGCTACAAACTTGACCTCATACTTAATAACCCATTAATTAATTATAACATTATACTTTTGAGATAATCACCCTGGTTCTCTCTTTCAATAAATAAATATAACAGAGTAATTTATATTTTTAAAAATTACATTATTCGGTTTATTAGAGTTAATATTTTTTACGAATTATATTTTATAGCATTTTTGTTTTTAATGTGTTTCTCTCATCCTTTTTCCAAAAATTTCTCTTTTTATTATCTCTGCTTTTTCTCTCTTCTATTTTATAATTAAAAAGTTATTTATCTATATATATATTTCTTTTTCTTTTGTCATCTTCGTTTTTTGCACTAATATTAGACACTATCTATAAATACTACATATATACCATTTTTATATTGTTTTTCTCTTTCCGTCCATATATCACTTTTATACCGATTTCATACTAGTTTTATAGTGCGAATGTATACTAATTTTATAATCACAGTATAAAATCAGTATAATACTAGTATAAAATTAATATAAAGCGATATATTTGCAAAACAAAGTTAAAGAAAAGTTGAATAGTAAATAAAAGCTATAACATCATTATAAAATTGGTATATATGTATTATTTGCAAATTGTGTGCGATATTGGTGTCAAAAGCGAAGATGAAGAAAAAAGAAAAAATAATAATACATGTACATATGTATCATTTTCGCAGTATAAAATCAGTATAATTGCAATATAAAACTAGCATGAAATCAGTAGAAACACGATCTATGTGTAAAAGAAAGAGAAAATGAGAATAACATTAGTATAGAAGCGGTGTATATGCAGTATTTGCAGGATGTGTGCATTATTTGTGATAAAAACTAAAATGAAAAAAAAAAAAAAAATACACATAGATATGGTCTCATTTTAGAAAGAAGAAAAAATCGAAAAAACTTTCTAAAATGAAATGATGAAAAAATAACATATCCAAAGGGTTTATATATTAACAATAGACTTAATCGGCATAGGAACAACCACCTTACGGTCAGGGGCGGATACACAAACCTTTTAATTTTTTCATATAGAACCCTAATTGTTTTATTAGTATATATTTTAATTAAAAAATTGTGCCCCTGTAATATATCCAATAAATTAAGTATTTCGCAATATAATATAAACATTACTATATAATATTATGTTCTCCAATTAGTTTTTTTAAAAGATTATTGACCCATATAATTCAATTTTGGGACAATATTATTCATATATTTTAAATTTTTTTAAAACTTTTCACAATTAACTTATAAATTTATTATTAATGTATCATAAGTGCTAGCAAAACACTTGTGATTAAAATGAGAATAACATTAGTATAGAAGCGGTATATATGCAGTATTTGCAGGATGTGTGTATTATTTGTGATAAAAACTAAAATGAAAAAAAAAAAACAAAAAAAATACACATAGATATGGATCTCATTCTAGAGAGAAGAAAAAATCGAAAAACTTTCTAAAATGAAGTGATGAAAAAATAACATATCCAAAGGGTTTATGTATTAAGCATAGACTTAATCGGCACAGGAACAACCACCTTACGGTCAGGGGCGAATACACAAACTTTTTAATTTTTTCATATAGAACCCTGATTGTTTTATTAGTATATATTTTAATTAAAAAATTGTGCCTTTGTAATATATCCAATAAATTAAGTATTTCTCAATATAATATAAACATTACTATATAATATTATGTTCTCTAATTAGTTTTTTTAAAAGATTATTGACCCATATAATTCAATTTTGGGACAATATTATTCGTATACTTTAAATTTTTTTAAAACTTTTCACAATTAACTTATAAATTTATTATTAATGTATCATAAGTGCGAGCAAAACACTTATGATTAAAATGTATTATCTAATTATATCACTTTTGAAACCTTCTATCAAAAAACAATATTTTCAAAAAGAATAATAAAGTACAAGAACTAAATATGATAAAACTTAAAGTGAAAAACCTTAAATGACAAATAACACAAAATAAAAATTCCAAATATATCACAAATAAATTAAAAAAATAAAATTTAACAAGTTTATTTAAAGTATAAAAAATATATATATTCATTTTCTTTAACTTTCTCAAGAACAGAGTTTATTATCCTTGATTATTAACTTAAATACTATATTATTGATATAAAAATTCGATGACCATATTCTTAAAGTTAAAAAAGATTATTGATATTGCAAAATTTAGTTGAGAAAAATAATATCGTGGATGGTTTGGTGTTCTACGTATTAAATTTGTAAAGTGCATTAATTAATTTCTTATAATTAATTAATAAACTAATATATAGTAATAAAATTTTTTATTAAATAAATATACTCTTAGAGAGAATGTAATAGAATTGCTGACTAGATGATGAATTATTTAGGTGATCTTTCTCTGGATCTTCATAGATGTAGTATGTGATAGTCTTCGTTCAGACATCAGTGGTGTGAGTTTTGCTAAATTAGTCGATTCTTAGCTTTTTTTTTTCTCTTCTCGACTTATGCCCTTCCTTCCTTCCTTCCAAAAAAAAAAAAAGGCTATTAAGGTTCAAAATAAAAGATACTTGAATTTATCTATTTAGTCTCACTAAGTCTTTAAATTTTCAAAATATCTCATCAGATCCCTGAATTTATTCATGTAGTTTCGTTAAATTCTTCAACTTCCTAATTGAATAATCAAATCATACAATATTCTATCCACCGACCTCTTAATGCTTATAGCCTCCGTATTGTCACAAGGCGTTCAAATTTATTAAGTATGAAATAAATAAGTTGTGAGATTTGTCGAAAGATTCCGAATGTTAGTAAGACTAATTGACCGAATAATATATATATTTTTATTTTTAGTATTTAAAAGCATGTACCAGTACTATCGATTTAGTGGTTGTTGTTTTTGTTGGTAAGAAAAAGAAAAAAGTGTGAGGTCAGAAATTTATGTACACTAAAATTCGGGATATGATAATATTTTTTTAATAATATTTGTGGAAGAGTTTAGTGAAAGAAATATAGCTAGATTAGTCAGTCACTATATAAATCCAACAAATTAGTTGTAATCTAAAGATCTCCTCTTTCTTACTCTCTCACTCCCAGTTTCTCTTTAAAAAGAAAGAAAAAAAAAAAGTTTCTATTTTCACAGAGGCAATATCACAAACACATGGACGGCGAGTCAAGAAAATGGATGGTGCTGGTTGCAACAATATGGATTCAAGCCTTCACAGGGACAAATTTAGATTTCTCATCATACTCATCAACATTAAAATCAGTACTGGGAATATCTCAGCTTCAACTCAATTTCTTAGCAGTTGCATCTGATATGGGAAAAGCATTCGGCTGGTGTTCTGGTTTCTCTTTATTGCATCTTCCTTTATGGGCTGTCATGTTCTTTGCTGCTTTTATGGGTCTCTTTGGTTATGGTCTTCAATGGCTTCTCATTTCTAACTTCATCTCCTTGCCTTATTCACTGGTTAGTAATCTTTCTCCTTTTTGTTTGTCAGTTTTCAATTAATTTTCTAGGAAAATGTGTGTTTTTTTCTTGGAAAAGTTGGGAGTTATTATTAGTTCGAGAATGGAGATAACCAACCACTTTTAACTAATGGCCCGATGCATTTGACTTCCGAATTTATAAAGTGTCCAACCCAATTTATTTTTCTAGGTCTTCGAAACTAGCATTTGTAACATATGTATTTTGAAAAGTCAAACGTAAAACAACCAATAAATGATTGACACATGTCAACAAGAGGTAAACTTTGTCACTTTTTCAAAATTTAAAAGATTAACTAGATGAATATAAAGTTCAAGAGACACTTATGATATGATACTATAGACAAAGTCAAGGGGTTTCAGACGTATTAGGCGTATTAGGCTTTTAACTAATGTATTAAAATTAAAAAAAAAAATAGAAAAAAAGAATAGAGTAAAATACGTATGTGGAACACATTACTAAAAAGGAAATGCATATTCTAAAATAAAGTGGATCATTTGTTAATTGAGTAGACTAACTTAAAAATGTGACATACAATTTATAGTAAGTATGATTTTCGTATGATTTCGTCCACATAACCACCACTTGAACTATCAGCGGCTGCTAATGTTCATTCACTAATAATAATACTTAAAAATAGGAGTGTATGTTGAGGTTTTTCTGACGTATAATATTTGGATTTTAAATGAACAAAAATTAATTAGGCTGCGGGCTGTAATGTAGTAAACCCACCTACCATTCTCATCTATAACTTCTTCCTAAAAACCAAACTCTTTTACTTTATTTTGAACTTCAGCTGAAACCGACACTTTAACAGTTGAATAACCTTTGTAAAATTATCAACCAACTGACAAAATCAATCCATTCTTAAGAAAAGTTGTTACCACTTAATTTTCACCTCTATTAATTAGGTGGGGTCCATTGTCTCTATCAATAAACTAAGATTAGGAATCATAATTTTCTGACATTTTGGTCCCTGTCTGCCTGCATTCCATTTTTTTGGCTTTTCCTTAATTCAAGTTTCCTCAGGATTAAATAATCTAACAAGTGTCAATCACCATCAAATCAAAGTATTGAAGAGAAGACAAAAAACTACCACTGCCGATTAACTCACATCATTAAGACAGATAACTGCTGTTCTTCTCCCTATCTAATTATCCATAACATATTCTCTTCTTCGAAAATATATAATTTATATTTTACACGATTTTAGCATTACTTGACAGTTTTATAATTCCGATCCCTTTATATACATATATAAGCATGGTAGGAATTTTACGTATTTATACATTTATTTTAAAATTCTGTAATCTCGGAAATCAAAGTTTTAACATCATGTTGGTGGTTTAATTACTGAAAAACACATGAAGAGATTGATCTATGTATATACCTAAAATACCTTTACAAATTGGTCAATTTGGCTATTCACCGTGCCAATGTCTTAAACGTATCAAATTGATCTAAAACTAAAAGTAACATGCGTAATATTTTTTTTAGATGTATCTCTTTTAAATGCTAATATGTATCATTTTGAATTAATTTAACCACAAATACCTAAGTCAACATGCCGAATTGTTGTTCAAAGCTGACTATCCAAATTGAGATTAAAGAGGAAAATGATGCTATTTCTCATTCTATACCCAATTCAGATGAGATTGCCTCGGCTTGCATTGGTTTTTGGTCGACTTTTATATTACAAACGCGTTACATAGAGTGTGTCGATTAGAGCTCTGGCAGTTCCAAACGCACTGATCCCATCCCTAAATTAATAGCCAGAGCTCTCAGTCTAACGGATACACCCATAAAACCCTTATTTCATTTTACGCATTTGTAATATAAATATCAATGCCACCAGAGACATTATTTTGATCTCTACATTCACTAAAGCATTAGAATTGGGTATAGTATGAGAAGAAAACATTTTTGCTCTTTAATCCACCAAATTGAAGAATCCAATTAACCATAAAAAAAGAATAAAAATATCTTTATTATCTATGAAGAAGAATCAAATTAACCATAAAAAAAGAATAAAAATATCTTTATCATCTATGAAGGATTATATTGGTTAAGGAGTTTTATAGTTTGAATAGAAAAAATTGTAGCATACACCGAGAGTAGATTACTCCCTTCTAATGATATCGTTATGTTGACGTGACACGATATCATTGGGAGAGTAGTCCACTCTCGGTGTATAGTAGGCTGTTGCTTCCCTCTCAGACTCAAGAGTCATAAAGCATATATGTTGTGGCAGGTATTTCTGTTATGCTTGACTGCTGGATGCAGCATCTGCTGGTTCAACACAGTTTGCTTTGTTCTATGCATCAACAATTTCCCCACAAATAGAGCATTAGCTCTATCCCTTACCATCAGTTTTAATGGAGTTACTGCAGCTCTCTATTTTCTCATTGCCAATGCAATTAATACCACAAACAATACTCTTTACCTCCTCCTAAATGCAGTTGTTCCTCTCTTTGTCTCCACCCTAGCTCTACTCCCTATCCTTGTCCAGTCGCCCCTGTTGCGACACCCTACTACTCACCTTGACTCCTACATTTTTCTCATTTTCAATGTTGTAGCCATTTTCACCGGTCTTTATCTGCTTCTCTTGAATCCACTAGCTTATGTTTTGTCAATGGCACGCATTCTTCTCACGGGAGCTATTTTTCTCTTGCTCTTTCCCTTGTGCCTTCCTTTCGTGTTTGGTAAGAACTGGACTAGACTTGCCTCGAATCTCAATCCTTGCAGCTCGAGTTTCAACTTGGTTGACACCAATGATCTTGAGCTTGTTAAAGAACTCATTGGAAGTACTACTGAAGATGGTAGCCGCTTGAATGGCGATATTTCCCATGGCATGATAGCGAAAGAAGGTTGTTGGTGCAGCATTTTTGAGAAGGTAATGGAAAAGCAGAGGTTAATTATGCTTGGTGAAGAGCACCCAGTTGGTTTGACCGTCCGCAAATGGGATTTCTGGCTGTATTATATCACATATCTCTGTGGAGGAACCATAGGGTTGGTTTATAGTAATAATCTTGGGCAGATCGCAGAGTCTCTTGGTTACATTACGAACCTTAGTTCAATCATTACCATTTATTCGTCGTTCTCATTCTTTGGTCGTTTGCTGTCAGCCGCCCCAGATTTCTTGCGCCAGTATGTATTACTTGTGCAACATAAGCATTCTATTCAGTATCTCTATATTCAATAAACTAAACATAAACTGAAATTTCGAAAATTTACAAGTGCAGCAAGGTGTACTTTGCAAGGACCGGGTGGTTAGCAATATCAATAGTGCCAACGCCAATTGCTTTCGTTTTGCTTGTTTTATCAGGAAGCAAGGAAGCATTGTATGCTTGCACGGCGCTGGTTGGACTAAGCTCTGGGTTCGTATTTGCTGCAGCCGTGTCCATCACATCTGAGCTATTTGGGCCCAATAGTGCAGGGGTCAACCACAACATCCTCATCACCAATATCCCAATTGGATCGCTCGTCTATGGCCTTCTTGCAGCAATAGTTTATGATTCAAAAGCAGGCAGTGGCAGCAGCAGAAGCTTGCTGCAGACCCTTGTTGGAGCAGAAATGGTGTGCATGGGTAGGCAATGTTACATTCCCACTTTTATATTATGGAGTTGCATCTCTCTGGTAGGTGTAGTTTCGGGTGTTGTGCTATTTCTGCGAACCAAACCTGCATATGACCGGTTTGAAAGGAGCCGAACTCAAACACTATCCTCTTACTGAGAAAATTTCCCCTTATAACTGACAATAGAATCCCAAAACGAACGAGGGAAAGGCATAGAATTGATGTCTGTTGGTACATTGAAGCTGTGCCATAAGATACAAAGATTAAAATACCATTGGATTGATTATAAGAGCCTATGTTTTTGGCCATGTTTTTCTCATTAAGGGTAATTGAAAATGAAAATAAATAACTAATTGGATTGTATGAATTAATAGGATGGTTGAAAATTAAAACCAACATGTAAAAAGAATAATATAAATTTATTTTAGTTGCATCACTAAAACAATTGAGAACATAAATATAAAGATCAATATACATATATATTCCTTTTAGTTTATTATTATTATTAAGATCTAGTTCCTTTCTCAGTTCTAAAATTTTCCAATCATTACATTTACCAATATTTTTAATTTAATGGTTCAAAAGTAAGTGTTTTTTTTTTTTTTTTTTGGTACAAAAAAATACCTACTTAATACCACAAGCTACCTTTTGATTGGCTATGTATATGAACTATATTACTTTTCTATGTTCATGGAGCGTTTTTTATATTTCAATGAAATTTGCATCGTGATTTATAGCAGCATTTAAATAAATATTAGTCTAATTTGTTTATATAAATCTTACTTAATATGAATATGCAGTAATTCTCTCTTAAAGCTTCATATTTAATCAGAGGAAACAACAACAAAACCAAGAGTGGAAATGAACATACAGCAGAACAAGTTGTGTCCAATGTAAAAAAGACAAAAGGCTAAGCTAACCCATTTAGAGCATCGTATGCTTGTGTTGTTACAGGCAAGGCTAAGGTAACGTTAATCATACTTCCATCACCTAAGTGAAAAGTAGCACCGCATATAAAATAAAAACTCGCCTCGCCTAGAACTACACCCAATACGTTGTAAACACCAGCATGAAAGCATTCCATCGGGCTTCTTACTGAAGGAAGTGTTCAAGTCGTCCAGTCCCGAGCGGGGAGGATTGCTTCTATCCATCGAAGACCCGGAAAGGCCCTAGACCCCTGCCTAGGTCGCGTCGCTTCGGTGAATCACTTGTGCCCTAATACATTTTCCTGCCATGGAGTTGGGCCCGAAATAACATGTTAGGACTTGTTTCACGTTTTCTCTTAGATCTCTTCTTGTTCTAATTCACCCGTGAAAGAAAGTAGGTTTCTCATAAATATTGTGGACTATGTGATATGGATTAGAAATAAGATGAGAGAAAGAAATTTGAATGATTTTAACCTTAAATCACCAAAAAGAGATTGAACACAAGCTCAAAAGGCACTCTTAATTTTAATTGCAAAAATGTCAAAGACAGTTAATATATGTTAAAGGAAGAATATAACTAGCGCAATAAGTGAAAAATCAAAAAGACTAAAATAACCTTAATAATGACAAAACAGTAAATAGCTAGAAATTCAAAAATACAATTCCGAGTATGATGTGACTTAAGGCACGCTCAGTCTTCTGCTTTTCTTCCTCTCAAAAACCAAATATTGGGTTTTGGTGTAGCATCAGGCAAGCTCATGTGCCTTAATGAGAGTTGACTGCTAGCTTCTTTCGTTCACTAGTCGCGATGCCTTCATCACTATGTGAATGCCATTTAATACAAGTATTGAAACAACATGAAACTAAATATACCACAATTCGATGCAAGTAATATAAATTAGATGAAAAGGGAAAGAAAGAAAGAAAGAAGAGAAAATACACATGGTGAAAAATAATAACAATGAAAACTGAAGGGAATGATTTTATAACTAGAATATCAAATATCCTCAAACAGAACCAAACACAGTAAAAATTGCAGCTACAAGTTATGAAGCTCAAAAATTACCAAGACCTATCAATCGGAGCATCTTAATCTAAATCTAATTCTTCTTTTGGCCTTCTGTTTTATTCGATTTTTTAGCGGATGCCTGAGAGTATAGGAAAGTCCCGAATATTGCAATGGCTGATCCAACTGCATTCAAAGGCCTAACTGGATTTCTAAACACCAAGATAGTAGACACAATCACAACCACTCTCTTCATCGTGTTACCGACCGAAAAGGTCAAGGGGCTAATGTCATCAAGTGCCTGGTAAGATGACTGGTTGTAAAGATGATAAAAGATACCAGACAGCAATACCCAAATGTAGAATGTTGATGATTTACCAACAGCTGCAAGTGCATTATGGTATCCTTGAACCCATTGAGACCCTTCAACGAAAACCGCAACAGGGAACAAATAAAGCAATGAGATAATACTTATACAACCATACAAATTAAGCCCATTCACTTCCTTGAAGCTCTGCAAACTCTTTTTGGAGTAAATGTTCCGAAACACAAAACCAACATTGCTAATCAAAGCACCCCATAAGCCTTCGAAATTGAAGGAGACTTCAGTGACAGCAGCAAGGGAGCAACCAAGAACAATAGGGAGAATTGAAAGCCAGATTTTCAATGGGTAAGTATCACCTAGAATTGAAGAGAATACAACAGAGAAAACAGGCTCTGATGATTTAATAACATGAGTGAAAGAAACAGCAACTTTAGAGAATGAAACACAGGCTGAAATATGGCCAATAGTGTGAAACAATGCAGGTCCAAGAAGTGCAAAAATAAATGGCTTTGAGATTTTTGGGCAAGGTTGTAGCTTTAGTGACCATAACATTAACATCCAAACAGATCCAACAAATAACTGGAAAGAAGCAAGAAACCATGGAAATGGAAACACATTCAAAGCTTTCTTATTGTAAATATTAAACACAATATTCTGGAAATACCAGAGGCCAAACACAATGGCAAGCTGGATAGTTTTATCCTTTGGCTTTGAAACTTGAGTAGCCTCTCCTTCTGGGCTTGATTCAGATCCAGATTCAGATGCTGCTGCTTTAGCAATATAAGATGATGGTTTTGAGCAAAACCCAGATGGGAACTCATGTAATCTGCTTGAATCATAGATCCGAGAGGTGAATCTTGAACAGAGGCCAAGCGGGTAACCGTGGATTTGGGCAAAGTTGGAGGCTTTAGCGTTTAATAGACCAATTTGAGAAGTGGAGATGTGACTTCTGGTAAAAAGATTTCGATTGAGGAAAGAAGCATTAATGGTGTTCTTATCGTAGGTGGATTTGGTGAAAGTGACAGGAGAGGATGATATTAGATTCGAAGTGAGCATTTTCCCCGAGAAAGAGAGAGAGAGAAATAGAATGTGAGGCCTGAGCCAAAAATGGAGCAAAAGGTAGCGAAGATACGAAAACAAGTACTATGTCTCTGTCTATGTCTACAAGCAGAAGAAGAGATCGTCTGATGGGATAGACAAGCGCCACCAACCAGCCACCAATTTGCTTTTTGTGAGCGACGTTTACATAAACCCTTTTTTTCTCCGAGAAAACATATTGATTTTTTTTTTCTTTTTTCTTTTTTTCTTTTTTTTTTTAAATATTGATTTTATCTTCATTTTTTTTATACAAAATGAAATTATATTTTTCTTCAAATATTTTTTTCCACATTAGAAATTAAATCGATAAGAAAGTTATTGAAAAGTATTACGTAAAACACATCTTCTTAAGTCTCCAAAACTTTCATGTCGTCTATTTGGCTATAGTATGGTGGTAAAGGCATTTTTCCCTAACTAGGAGGTCTATGATTCGAGTCACATTGATATCAGATATTATATCTTTAATTAAGAATGAAAAAAGTCTCATAAACTTTCATGGATTTCTCAATTAACTCTTTGATCAATTTTTTAACACGTTAAATACATTATTCTTCTATTTTGATAGTTTTGACCCCAAACTTGACACATTAATCTTGCGTGGATTGTAAGTGATAGTTTTTAGGAACACATAAGACTAAATTGAAAGTATAATTTACATTTATAACTATGACATACATGTATAAAAAATATGATTCAAAACCCTCAAGTGCACTATAACGCCTTCTACTTTCACAAAAATTGTATCACGTGCTAGTTAATAGATATTGACGCCCATATACGACAAAAGTGTTAAGTTTGGGACGCTAATACTATTAAAAAAAAAAAAATTGATCATAGGACCAATTATAAAATTCACAAAAGTTCAGTAATCACAAGATATATTATATCAATGAATTATTAGGGTCTTGGAAGCAGCAATGTGGTATTTTTGTTATTTAGAAATCTTTTTCATACCATAACACCTTATATTATTAATAAAAAATTTTGTAGTGTTAATTTTTTAAATATAACACATAAACTTACTAAAAGCATCTCCAACCTATGCAAACTTGGATTGTTGATGCCAAAATCGGTATTAATTATATCTTATTACCAAAAAATTTAGAATATTCCTAGATATGGTGCTCCTTAAAAACACGTTAACAAAAAAAAGTTATTGCATGCCTTTTTAAGGTATAAATAAAAAATATATATATAAATCTCATTTTATAACTAAGAGAGTATGTACTCCTGAAATACTGTAAAATTTCTTCCAATTACCGTCAAAAGGCACACTAGAATTTACATAGTGTACAGCATCGACCCAATTATGTTGACACTTTGGCATTGCTTTAAATTTATGCAAGTAATTATATGAAAGATTTTTATTTCCTTGTACTTATTTGTTATTTTAATTTATATTGTGTTTGGATTTTCAATTTTATGTTATCTGCTTGTACAATAAAAAGTGGAGTAATAGGTTGAAAATATAATATTATAGCTTGGCACTAAAAATAGAGTTTAATAAATGCTTAAAGATGTTCTACTATAGTATATTAATTTCGGTGATATGGCATACTAAATGATCTCATCAACAAAGCAAAATAACATTTTATACGGTATTAATATGTGTTACTTTAACTCTTTATATAAATGACATTCTTGATTCTCCCACCTACAGGCTACAACAATGGAGAATTACATGTATTTTTCTTTTTTTTTTTATTTTTTAAATATTTTTATATACATTATTTTGACCTTGGATTTGATAATTGAAAGGAATAAGTTGTGAGAAACCAAGGATAAAGTGTAAATCTTTTTTGGGCAACCAATAGTCTAAAGTTGTAAATCATGTAAGTAAAGTCAGTATCAAGTATCAATTTTGGCAGAAATTTTATAGTAAACCGGGCCTATGTAGATCGTTCCACTGAAAAATTGACACGTAAGTAATATGAGTATTGCAAAAATAAAAAACACTTATGTGTCAATTTTTCATTGGAAAGGTCCACATGAGCCGGGTCCATTGTAAAATTTCCCCAATTTTAGATCAACTATTGGCATTAGATATTAATGGGAAAAAATCTTGAATCTCGGATCTTTTGTCAAGACTCAACTGTCATTGACCTTTTTTAATTGTTGTACTCTTTGGAAAGGCCGATGATAACTTCCACTTCACCAAACAAGTGTGTGTGTGTGTATATATATATATATATATATATATATATATATATATATATGTTAATGATAATGTATTTGAAAATTAGATGTAAAAGTGATTTGAAACATGTTGTCACTCTCTGTTAGGGCAAGATAAACTTTAATCCAATTTGGAGATTTAAAATTCTCCGTAATTGGAATTTAATGTTTGAAGATTTGTATAATAAAATCTTCACGATTCGATTGCTTCAAAAATTTCAGTCCAGTCCAGTCCAGTTCGAGAATTCAGGTTTTGGTTTCAGTCCTATCTGATTATGAGTTCAAAGATTCTATTCGATCCAATCAAAATAAATAAAATAAATCGTAAAGAAAAAAAAACAAAGATATTTTCTTATGCATTTTCAACTAGAAAATACAAATTCAAATAACATCCATCAAAATATTTTCTCACCTACAACATATTGTAAATTATTTTAATTATATGGTAATAGTTAATTTTTTCATACATATCATAAAACTATATGTGAGCGGACGACTTCTCGGAATGCGGCGAAACAAACTGGGGAAATAAAGGAAAAGAAAGAAGTTTTGTTTTTAGAAAACAAGGTTTGATTATCTTGTTTAGGAAAACTATTGATTTGTTTGGAAAATCCCTTTTGTAGAAAATCTTTTTTCCATTTTATTACTTAAAGATCTGGAAACCTAAATTTCAAGATCAGTGACAGAATCACCACCTAGATTAGGTCATCTGGGAAATTCCGGTACAACTCCCTACCGAGCGTAGACCACTGTACCTAATCTAGAGATTTAGAGTTCGGGTAACTTACCTATTCAACCTCAAGCTTGTATTCATCTATATGTGCATATGACAATATTTTACTCACTTATTATCTTTCTCTACCCATTTTATGTTTCATATTTTAGCCCATGCTCATTCAAATGACATAAATAAATTGCATAAAATTAAAGGGCGGAAATATAAACCATACATCAAAACCAACCAAAAAGAAATAAAGGCCGCTTATTACAACATAGAAAAAGAAAAAGCTCTCATCCTCACCAATACAATTGCCTAGATACATGAGGATCCAAAAATTACAATCACCTAGAATACACGATTAATTTATAAAATACATCAAAAATAAAAATAAAGAAAAATAAAAGCTGCACGACAAATTGGTTAGCATAATCATATTACAAACACACATAAGACTCACATAAGATAGAATGGGGAATCTTAAAGAGTGGGAACATGCATTTAGGGAATAACCGAGAAGTCCGGGCGACTTGCTCGGTTAGACCTGGAAAACGGTTTTAGAAACGCCCTGTAGGTTTTGTGCTTGAAAATAGTTTTGGAAAACTATTTAGCTCAATTACATGAAAATTTCTCCGTTTAGTGGGTCGGTTATCCCGGAACTCGGGGCTCCGTTCGTGTGGGTTCCTAATTCCAAACATTCATCTAAAGTCTGAAAGCAGTATACAAGCCAAAAATAGTCTAATTTTGAAGACAGCATCATGCGACGACGTCCGTACGGGTCGTCTCATGATTTTGCCTCCTTCTTGAAGCTACATCCGTATGCTCTGTTAGAGCCGCACGACTATAAAACTACAGGCACCCAGCTGTATCACTATAGTCGTGCGGCTATAGCATCTAGAACCCGAAAATGGTTTTCTTCGCTTTGAAAATCACTGTTTTGATCATTTTCATTGGTTTCTAGGAATTTTGAGGAACCTGGGGGTCTGCTAAAGCTGGACAGAGGATCCGGTTCGGATCGAACAACCCCACAAATCAAAAACGGAAACCAAGGAATTCAAAAATCCCAAAAATCAAAAACGAAAACCAAGGAATTCAAAAATCTCACATCAACATCATAATAAACATGAAAACTAGAATTTAGAGAGTAACAGATGTGATTAGGACCGAAATAAACCATAACAGAATGAACAAAATGGAATCTGGCTGCTTTCGATCGATTTTATAGCTTTTCGGGTTTTTGCTCAAAAGAACAAAGCCGTATGGCTGTCGGGTTATAGCCGCGCAGCTCTGTTCTAAGAGATTACAGTCGCTTAGCTCTAGTTAGAGCCGCACGGCTGTAATCAAATAACCAGTTCTGGAAATTTACAAAAAACACAGAAAAACAGAACGTAAGACGAACAAATGCGAGTTTAAAGCCTCTCAGAGTTTACCTTAATGATGTTCTAACGTCTTTGACGTCCACAAGTGGATTGAAGAGGTGGAATGTGCCTAGAATCTCGCAAACACTTCGAAATCTCCAAGTATATATCCCAAATCTATCCGAACAAAACTAAGAACGGTCCCAAATGAATGAAAGTCTAACTGAAAACCCTCACTCTCTCTATGTCTGGTGTGTTTTGTGTGTTTTTGTATTATTTCTTATGCTTTCACTCTTTGTTCGGTTTTTGCTCCTTTTGTTTTCTTAGAATTCTCTCTCTAATTCCCTTCAATCCTCTCTATAATCCCGTCTTTTTTTTCTCTCTGTTTTTCTTTTTTATTATGTTAAGCCCTAGAGAATCACACTAATTTATGCTGATTAAGAGACCTTATTTATGTTAAATTCTGATTCTGCTATTTAGGAAGATTTCTGTCCGCATGATAGAGCCGTGCGGTTGTAAGGTTACAGCTGTGCGGCTCTGGCATTACAGCCGTGCTGCTCTAGTTATGAAACTACAGCCATGGGCCTCTAATCAGAGCTATGACAGATTTTTCTAAATCCCACACTCACCTCTAAGCCCTCTAATCACTCAAAGGACCTTTCTTAGGGTTTCGGATCGAGGATCATTTAGTTTTCAGAGCGTTTAAGACATTCCAAGCAACATCCACTTATTCTGAAGCCCAATTCATGTACATCTGCTTAATAGGTAACATAGGACTCTCATCATAGATGTCGGAAAAAACCCGTGCTTACAGGCTGCCCCTCGCGGGATCAAAGTCGATATAATCAGGCTATTGTGCTAGGATCGAATTTGGTCTCGTGATAGAGAGCGCCGTGAGAAAAATAAAGGAAACATACCTGACGCCTTGGTTTGTTGAGGAAGTCAGGTGCAACATCTTGCTGGGGATGTTGTCTTTGGTTCTGAAGTCGGCTCTCTTGGTGGAGCTATACCTTTGAAATCGGCTCTCGGGAGAGTGACAATCTGAAGTGGGTCCACAGGGGAGCGATAGTCTGGAGTTGGCCCATAGCGAAGCAATAAGCTGGAGTTGGCCCATAGCGGAGCGATAGTCCAAAATTAGCCCACAACCGAGCGATAATCTGGAGTTGGCCCACAGTGGAGCGATAATTTGGAGTTGGCCCATAGTGGAGGATAATCTAGAAATGGCCCACAGAGGAGCGATAAGCTAAAGTTAGCCCACAGCGGAGCGATAATCTGGAAATGGCCCACAGTGGAGTGATAAACTAGAATTTTCCCACAACAATAGTCTAGAATTGGCCCACAGCAGAGCGATAAGCCAGAATTGGCCCATAGTGGAGCGATGAAAATTAGCCCACAACGAAGCGATGGTCTGAAATTGGCCCACAGTGGAGTGATAATCTGGAGTTGGCCCACAGCGGAGCGATGGTCTGAAATTGGCCCACAAAGGAGCGATAATCTGGAAATGGCCCACAGTGAGCAATGTCTAGAATTGGCCCATAGCGGAGCAATAATCTGGAAATGGCCCATAGAGGAGCAATAATCTAGAATGGCCCACAGAGGAGCGATAAGCCGAAGTTGGCCTATAGCGGAGCGATGATTTGGAATTGGCCCACAGCGGAGCGATGATTTGGGGTTGGCCCACAGCGAAACGATAATCTGGGGTTGGCCCACAGCGAAGCGATAATCTGAAATTGTATCGAGAGTGCGTATTTAGTCCTTGATCGATAATTTTGGAAATAAAAATTTTTGCCCCTTCGATCAAGAGTAAATACGACTTGGTTGTTTTGCCCCTGGATACCTGTAAAAGGCTAGAAATACCCTTCTCGGGATTATATCGGCATCAACAAAAATTATAAAAATTGAGAAAATCTCCTTACCTAAGAGTTATAGCCATGTGGCTCCAATTTGCACGATACAGTCGTGCCACTATAGTATAGAGCTGCGCGGCTGTGACTTGCCACGACGATAGAGCCGCGCGGCTCTAGCATGAAATGGGTAGTCCCTTTAAACGGACAGAAGCCTCATTTCGTAAAAACACTAATACTTCTTCTTCTACTACTTTTCGTTACCTCCCATTTCTTCAACCTGAACTCCAAAAATGATGAAGAAGCTCAAGAAAGTGATCCACTCGGCTGCTCCTTCGTAACTCGCGCCTCATACGAGGTATGTTTTACCAGAGGGACAATTTTTTCTTCCTAGCGAGTCCACAGTCAATGTGTATGGGCTTCGAGACTCGGTTGAGTATTGCGGGATTAAGAGAGATGATCCCATACCCATCACACTTTCAGCCATTTACACATGTATCCCGGAAACTGGTTAGTTTTCTCAAATTTTCCCTTTTTTCAAATTTTTTCAATTTTGTAAATGTAGACAAAATTAGGCAAAATTAGATGAAATTGATGCCTGTTTAGGGTAGATTTTGCCCCTAGGGACTTTGATTGGTGATTTTGTAGTGATTAGGGTTAAATTTAGATTGATTTTGGAAAACCTAGGGTTTCTATGGAACTGTCGTGATTCTCTAGATAGAGCCTTGCGGCTCTAAGTTATAACCATGTGGCTATATTCTTAGGCTGAGCTGAGAAAGCATGAATAGAGCTGCGGGGCTTTATTTCTTAAGACTACAGCCGTGCGGCTATAGCCGTAGCTGTGTGCAGCTTTAATAACCAGAATAGAAATTTTTCTTGTTTTTTCCATTAATTCCAATGCATTTTATCTAAATTATATGACCTATATGCAATCCAAATAGCTCATAAAAACTCCATGTTCACTATTTTGCAGGATCGGTCCTGTAATAGTAGGGCCGGGACGCTGTGTGACGTGCTAAGGTGGTACCGAAGGCTCTCGGATGGCGTGAGGGTGATCGTAGACGCCACTGGACTGCAAAGGATAGTATGCTCCATATATGAGTATCCTTCTAGGATGAGCCGCGGTCTACTGTCGGTATTGATAGAGAGTTGGATGAACTCTACACATACTTTTCATTTCTCGATTGGGTCACGTCCAAGGATTATACGGCCATCATCGGGCTACCCTTCGGCGGGTGCATTATTGAGTTTAATCAGACATTGGAGTAAGGGGGAGTACAATCCTGAGGTCATCGCCATGCTGATTAGTCTGACTCCTCAGGAAAAAGAGGATCCAGTGCAGCGCCCTCCGGGATTACAGGTTGGGAAGACAGGTTGAGCTTCCCGAGGGCACTACCTTCACCACTGAGGACACGAGCCGCTATGCCAGGGCCTTTCTCCTCCATGCCCTTACCACTTTGGTTTTCCCCATAGGTCAGAGCGACCTGAACTTGGCTATTCTCCCTTCACTGATCTAGCTGGGTGACGTGAGAGGCCTATGTTGGGGACAGGTTGGATTGGCTTAACTATATTATTCCCTCGACTTATACACCCGAGGGGTGCAGAAAGAGGTGAAGGGCTCTTGGATCATCCTTCATGTGAGTTCTCCTAACTTTTTTTTATCTAATTATGCATCTTTTACAGATTTAGGCGTATGAGTACTGATTCATCCCTCAACCGGTGGTGCACGTTCCAAAGACCACTATGCTTCCTGACTTCCCCCGACTAGGACAATAGCTGGGTTTCAGCTGGAGTGGGGTAGACCAGGGTGTGGACGATTACAGGCTGTTTCTGTCTTAAATGACATTTGAAGAGGTATACATCTCACCCTTTTATGGATTCTAAATTCTGGTAATTCACCACTGTCTCTCTGATTTTCTAACTCCCAATTTTTCTAGTTTCAGCTGATTAAAAAGCCTTGGAAGGAGACTGTGTTGCCCTAGGAAGTGGTGGATGCTCAGAGGCTCACACCTATGAGGTTTGTGAAGGAAGGCCCCTTCGGTTTGGAGTGGTATTTCAGAGAGCGGGTCTCTGATTGGCACTCTGGTCTCGTGGGGCGTAAGATCCCAGCCACTTTGCCCGTGAGACTATTTTGACCACATCTTCTGTCGGTAGCGGATCATCCTGACCTCTTCGGATTCGGCTATGGGGTAGACGGACTGGAGGGAGGCTACCTTTAGTTCGCCACCATAAACCTCCTCCCTCCTACTGGAACAGTGTAGGCAGAGGTATGTTTCCTTTTCTACTTTCTATTTATTTGTACTGAATTACTGTTCGCTGACATTATCTTTTGCTACCTGTAGCCATCAGGGAGAGGCAAGTGCCCTCGTACTTTATCTGGCAGATGCTCCAGTGACCAGGGGTCCCAGACCGCCAGTGGTCGGGGAGATGGGAGCTCCTCCGCATGGGTGGCCGAGCATAATGATGACGTAAGGGTTGAGGGTGCTCCATCCGCTCCTCCAGTGATTCCTCCAGTGGTCCCTCCTGCTGGCTTTATTCCTGGGTGGGTAGAGTCCCGATTGAGCTGTCTATTCAGCTACTTGATGAGTTCGAGCATTCGTATCGGGCTGACCTGTTTCTCCAGGACCACCTCTACCCCGCTGCTACCCCTTCTGATACCACTCATGTGAGTACTCTTGCTTTCATCTGCACTTCGATTCTCACTGTTTCCCGTTTGTTTGATTCATGCAACTATTTCCCATGCAGATTCTAGTATCTCAGGGGATGGCTCTGCGTTAGGTCGTTTCCGTACTAAGGACGCTTACGATCCGAGACAACATGACGATGACAGTAAGTACCTACATTTGAGTTAGTGTTAATGCATGTATGCATGTGTGTGTATGTTGCAAGTGTATGCATTTATGTGACATGATGTTCATGTTGTTGAGTTTGGAGCAGTCCACAGTTGGCGTTCATCGCCACGAGTCCATTCGTCTGAGGTCAGAGGTAGACCGATTACAGAGATGTGTCGCAGATCTGGAGTTCTTAAACCAGACATTTCGAACACGGGTAAATGATTTGGAGGCTCAGCTCACCAACTCTGAGGATACTGAGGACGAGAATGAGGTGGACGATCAGGACGACGGGAGACAGCCTTAGTCTTCTCTTGCTTTTATTCACATGACAGCCCGCCTGTGAGCTCAGATTTTTATGTTTTAGTACATTTCACCTGACTATGGGTTTTATTCTGTTACACTTGCTTGTTTGACTTGATACATTGTGATACTTCTTCTGATATCTATTACTTTTTCTTTTCCACCGAGTTTATACTTCTGAATGAATGCTCTTTGCCGATACTCGCATTTGTTTTCATTTGAATCAATTTAACACTCCTCGGGGCTTGATGAGCTGCTGCTGATTGCTTTTTTTTTTCTTATGTCCTTATTTTTGCATAGACTGTCCTTTTGGGTTTTCAGCCTATCGGACCATCTTAACTTTTTGCTTGAACCGCCCTTTTGGGTTTTCGACTCAGCAAACCTTTATTGGTATCCTAACTTTTGCATAGACTGCCTTTTGGCTTTCAGTACATTGGATTTTTTTATTGAAGTGAGATGCATACAAACAAAGAATATGCACAGCCATTTACACATGATGTGAATTCAATTTCAAATAGACTTGGGATGATTAAACAGATAGAACAAAGCATTCATCCATTCATTCATTAATAATGTTTTAGCATAATGCACATCAAATATGAAATGAAGCTAAGGACAAAATCAGAAATGGTATCCGCCTCGACCACATCCACCACTGCCATCAACCGGTCTTTGCAGATTTTCCCGCTGATGGTTCTCACCTCACTGTCCTAGCTTTTGTATGGACCACCTTTTTAGTTTTCGATCCATCGGACTTTTTTTTTTACGTGGTATCGTCTAAGCTTGTCTTGGTTGATGAGGTTGACAACTTGGTCTCTGTTTCCACTATTAGAACAGCTTCCATCCCGTAGATCAAAGGGCATGGTGTTTCTCTGGTGGGCGCTTTGATGCTAATTCAGTGTCCTCACAAGGCAGATGGTAACATGTCGACCCAATCTTTGTAAGCAACTGCCATTTTGATGGAATATTCTTTGATATACTTATTGGCCACTTCCATCACCCCGTTGTCTTGTGGGCGATACAAAGATGACATGTGATGCTCCATTCCTTTATTCTAGAATAACTGTGTGTGAGCGGACGACCTGAAAGGCGGGACGTGGCGAAGCAAACCGAGGATTTTCAAAAACTGGTTTCATGATGTTTTTGGAAAAAAGGTAGTGGGTTTTGTTTATTTTCTTTTTGGGAAAATCGTTTATTTGTTTTGAAAATTCATTTTGTAGAAAACATTTCCCATTTTATTACTTAAAAACCTCGAAACCTAAATTTCAAGATCAGTGACAGAGTCGCCACCCGGATCAGCTCATCTGGGAAATTCCGATACAGCTCCCTACCGAGCGCAGATTGCCGTACCTATCCAGAGATTCAGGGTCCTAGCAACTTACCTATTCAACCTCGAGCTTGTATTCAATTTATAATTTATATTACAATATTTATTCAAGTTATTATCTTTCTCTACCCTGTTTCATTTATTTATCAGCCGATGCTCAAGCAAAATGCATAGAATAAATTGCAGAAAAATAAAGTATATATCCAAAATATACAAGGAAATGGTAAAGGCCGATTATACAACCAAATCGAATAAAAAGGAAAACTCTCATCCTCACTTTATAAACACCTAGAATACACGAATGTCTAGAAAATTACAGTCACCTAATTTACACGAGCATAATCTATTAATTACAGTAAAAAAAGGAAATAAAAAAAAGATAAATGTTGCAAAACAGACGGTCAGCATAATTTATATTGCACACACAGATAAGACTCAAATAGGATAGAATTGGGAATTTAGGAAACGGGGGCATGCACTTAGGAGGTAACCGGGTCAATCCGACCGGTCAGACCTGTTAGACCTGGAAAACAGTTTTGAAACGCCCTGTAATTTTTTGTGCTGAAAAATCATTTTTTGGAAAACAATTGGCTCGATTACATGCAAATTTCCATTTTTTGTGGGTCTGTTATCCCGAAATCCAGGATTCCATTTGTGTGGGTTTTCCTAATTTCAACATCCATCTAGGATCTGAAAGCAATAAACACACCAGAAATGATTTGCATTCGAAAACAACAAGGCGCGATGATGTCCGTACGGGTCATTTCGTGGCTCTATTTTATTCTGGGAGTTACAGCCATACGGCTGTAATTACAACCATGCGTCTGTAATTCTCGAAACCCGAGAAAATTAGTTTTCTTATTTTTTGTGAAAATACCGTTTTGCGCGTTTTCAATATTTTCCGGGAATTTTATAGGGTTTGGAGGTCCGCTAATGCTGGACTACAAATCCAATTCGGATAGAATAACCCTAAAGTTCAGAAAATAAGACACTAGGAAAACCGAAAACCCTAATATCCATATGTACAGAAATCCAAAAACCAAATTTTTACAACATAAAAATGAATTTGGGCCGAAATTGATCATATCCGAATGCACAAAATGGAAAACGGACTGTTTTCGGTCGATCGGGCCAGTTCGGGAATCTGCCCCCTTACGGGACAGAGCCGTACAGCTCTGGTTAGAGTCGTACGGCTTTGTTCTTGAGAACTAGAGCTGCCCAGCTCTAGTCAGAGCCGCCGGCTCTAATCAACAGCTAATTTCTGGAAATTTTGCAGGAAAAGGGAGAAAACCACAGGAAATGCAACCAAAACGAGTTTAAGGCCTCTCAGAGTATACCTTGATGTTGTTTTGATGCTTTGAACATCAAGAAATAGATTGAGAACTTGGGATTTGCCCTGCGTACTCAACCAGCCGAAAACCAAAACGATCCGAAATCAATCCGAAACGATCCCGAATCAATATGTAAAGGTTAAGGAACTTGTTATCAGGGGCTTTTGGTTCCTCCTTGGTTGCTCAAACTCACCACCTCTATCTCCCTTCTTCTCTGTTTCTCTTTTTTTTTTTTGGTTTCTCTGCCTCCAATTGAAGAGCCCCCCCCCCCCCCCCCCCCCGTCCTTCTGATTTTTTTTCTTCTTTTATATCCTTCTCTCATAATCATTTCAACCAATAAATGAGCCGTTTGCATCTCTGAATTTTCCGCCCCCTTTCTTTTCTATCGAGCCAAGTTGCTCTGAGAGCAACTTGGGTTCAACCCACTAGAGCCGCCCGACTCTAGTTTGTACTAGAACCATGCGGCTCTAGTAAGAGCCGGGGCAAAATTCTCAAAAATCCGACGCTCACCCTAAACCCTAAAAATCACTCAGGAGACCTTTTCGGGGGTTTTGGATCGCGGATAGCTTGGTTTTCAAGACGTTTGAGATACTCCGGTGATATTCCAGTCGTTTTCAAGTCTAATTCGAGTCCGTCTACTCCAGAGGTAATACAAGAATTCTCGTCATAGAGGTCAGGAAAAACCCGTGCTCACACTGTGCTGTTGCCCCTTGAAATTGTGCTCCATCATCAGTCACGACATGATGTGGAATTCCATATCATGCAGATACATTCTTCTTTCTGGACTTGGACAGACTTTTTTTTTACGCTACCAGTATGGAGCTTCTGCTTGACTGGTTTTATCTTCGACTCCTTTGGAATTTGGTGTTCAGTAATTCCTTTATCAACCCCAGCATGATATCGTATAGCCAGACAAAGGCTTCCATATGCTCTTGTTGTACTTTTACAATTTCTTTTCTCTCTTTAGACGCGAAATCTTTCAAGATGGATACCATTTTTGGGTCATTATCTGTCCCTAGATTCATTTCATGCAATGATGCATCATGTATGTTAAAGATATTAAATGAATGTTTGTATGTATGCATAATTCCATTCGTAAAAATGTCACACAAGTAATTGAAATCAAATTGCAGTGAATTAAATGCCTTATGGGCTGAATTGTTCACATAATAAATGATAATAATAAATAAAAAAACAAATACATCAAAATGACTATTGTCCTCCACATGCAGAGGGTCTTCTCTTGCTGCAGCATCATGATTCTCAGTAGCTTGTGCACCCAGGCTATCAAAAATTGGGCAGGGGATTAGTCTGAACACTCGGTTTCAAGGGTTCCACAATCTTCCCCTTAGTGATCAGCTAGCGAATGGCCTTTATCAGCTGAGTGCAATCATTGGTGCTGTGACCTGGCGTCACATAATAGGCATAGAAGTTGTCCTCTTCTGCTTCAGCTGGGGTGAATAGGGCTTCAAATTCTGCAATAGTCCCGCCTTCATACACTTGGCAAAGATACAGACTAGAAATTCTGCCCACAGGTTGGTGATCCTCTACGGAGCCACCGCCTGCCTACCTTGATTCATTGCGGCCACATCCACTTTTGCTGCTTGATCTAATGCTGCTGTTTGAGCCGGTTTTGAACTGGACTTGGTGAGCGCAGTGGTAGAACTTCCACTCTTGTACCCCTGTGAATACCCTCGACTGCCTTGAAAATTATTTGAGTTCTGCTTATCCCTATGGTCTTCCTCCTCGTACCTTTCGATACGCTTGGCAAACTCAATAACACCATTAAGCTTCATTTTCTCTTTATGTAGGGGCAAGCTGCCATCAACTAGCTTCACTATGAGAGACTCCAATTTCCGGGGCCCCGTCCACCAGTACCTGGACGTCCATCCATCTCTTGTAGTATGCCGAGAAAGATTCATTGGATTTTTGGCAAATCCTCTCCAGGTCTTCTAGGGTAGTTTCCACCTAGGTATTGTAAGCATATTGCTTCACGAAAGCTTCAAAAAACTCTTCCCATATGGAGCGAGTATGGATGGCATCTTTAGATACCATTTTACAGCAGCATCTCTCAGAGTGGTTGGGAACAAGTTTAGCAGGTGGACCTTTCCGATCCCCAGACTAGACATTATCCTTACATAACTGTCCAGATGAGCTCCTGGCGGGCCCTCTCTGGTGTATGGAGGCAGATAAGGCATCTGGAAACCAACTGGGAGCGGCTCTCCCCCTTTTGCCCTCAAGCTAGCTGGGTCTACGCATTTGATAGGACTGAAATGCACCATCTCCTTTAATCTAGGCAGCAAGGCCTCCAGGTTAAAGAATTTTTTCTTGAGACGTTTCTCAACAACCATCTCAATCGAGGCCACCCTTGCTATCATGAAAGCTTCATCTTCCTCAGATAGGAGGTCGATTTCCCGATAAGGAATGGCCACCCTACTACTACGGGGAATGTGTCCTCTGGTCCCATTAGCCACTTGGACTATATCTCCTCCATTTCCGATTGAGGCCGATATTGGCTGAGTGGTCTAACCCCCTTTAATAGGCAACACAGCTCTCATCTATTCCCTCAAAGTGGTCTTAAATCTGTTTGAGCTCAGCAATGCATCTACAAATGCATTTATGTCAAAAGCAGGCACTCCTCCGTTGGATCCATCTTCAGCCATTTCTGTCCTATCTACTTCTTCTAACACAAGCTGGCTGTCAACTGGTAGAGAAGGCAACTATCCCCCGAATTCTTATTCTGAGTCTGAATTTGAATCGACCCTAACCCTTTCCACAGTTTCCAGTTCTAGCTGAATTGACTGGGCTGACTGATTAGACTCTAGTTCAACACATACTAATCTCTTTGAGGTTTGACTCCAAGCTGCATGTTCAACATAGGGTTAGCACAATGGGTGGATGTCATGAGTCTAGACTCAACACACTAAGTGACGTGTATAGTATGATCGTGAGATGACTATAGTTGGATGATGTCTCATGATTGAGTGTGATAATGATGATGATATTCTTTATTTTTGGTCTTTTTATTTTAGACGTCCTAAGAATACCCAATGCCATACGAAAGATGATGCAAAAAGGTCACGTGTGAGCCGTCACACGGATAAAGGTTTGGCGCCTTCGGGGCACCTAGTGGATGTCATGAAATGGTGGCGTGTGTGCCAACACACGGATAGAGTTTCAACACTTTGTGTGTCAATGAGATGATATGAAAGGGTAACCTAGGGGCCATCCCACGGACATAGTTTTAATGCTTTTCGGGCATCTTGTGTGAAGTAATGTTGCAAACAAGTCACGTGTAACTCGAGACACGGACAGAAGTTAGGCGTTCATGGAACACCTTGCATGACTTAGTAATGTCATGAAATGCTATACATATGTAATAATCCAGTACTGGTGGAGTACCTTGAATGATTCATTAATGTCATGAGACAATCCGATGTGGATCGTGACACATAAGCAAGACTTCGGCATCACCATAATACCAATGATGAATGGGTATGATGTCATGTAATGATATCATGTGATCCACCACACGAATACAGACCTAAGACCATCATGGTCCTCTAATGAATGACATGGTATAGCTAAGTGCAATCTGGTGCACGGGTGGAACACAGGTAGTTTTGGGACACCCGATATGTTATGAAGTGAAATGATCATGAAGGGTATACTTAGAACGTCCTTTATTTAATGGAATGAGATGAGATGGTATGAATGTTCATGTCACACGAGATGCAAATGGCTGCACGAAGATGTGGTTAGAATGCATGACATATGGGATGATGTCGTGTATGCTTTATGGGAATGTCAACACACAAGATGCAAATACGTACAGCACATAATTAAAATGTCGTGGCTGCACGAAGATGTGGTTAGTATCAATGTCACACATGTACTTAAGTCTAGAAAATGACTACAGAAAGATGTGGTTAGAATGGCACATGAATGATTATGCGTGCTTGATGTTTCATGTAAAGGTCAAAATAAAACCACCATGGAACAAACGTTAGCACACGTAACAATATGCTCACCCTTCCAACCTTATTCCTCTTTTCAATTGGTCACTCATTCTTCCTAGGTGTTGGGTCTCTTTAGCATCAACCGGGGATACCAAAGGAATACTCTCAATGTCCAATTTCTTATTTATGTTTTGGTAATCCTAAGGGGAAATTGTTGGGTCATTACATGTGGGCTAAAGTCAAACCAAGGGTCGTACAGGTCCCTATAGTGAAGATACACTCCTCATTATAGAACATGATGTAAGGTTCATGCGGTGCTATGAGTGGTTTACCTCTTCGGGTGCCTCTAATCCTAGCGGAAAAGGTAGGTCACCTTCCGAAGTAAACCAGGTTGATCAGGGAGTTTGAGGGGTTGAGAAGAAGAAAATGTCATGGTGAGTAAAATAAGGTACTATGAACTAGTAAATGACTGCAAGCGAGGTTATATTTTGGTAGTTGCCTAAGTTCTTTAAGTTCTTATAAAACATGTTTTAAGAAACTTTTATCCCCAACAGAGTCACCACTATGAGCAGACGACCTTTCGGAACACGGCGAAGCGAACAAAGGAAAAAAGAAAAAATGAAGAAGTTTTGTTTTTGGAAAACAGGGTTTGATTATCTTGTTTAGGAAAACCAACCATTGATTTGTTTGGAAAATCCCTTTTGTAGAAAACCTTTTCCCATTTTATTATTTAAAGATCTCGAAACCTAAATTTCAAGATCAGTGACAGAGTCGCCACCCGGATCAGCTCATCCGGGAAATTCTAGTACAGCTCCCTACCGAGCGTAGACCACTGTACCTAATCCAGAGATTTAGGATTCGGGAAACTTACTTATTCAACCTCAAGCTATTCATCTATAAGTGCATATGACAATATTTTACTCACTTATTATCTTTCTCTACCCATTTTATGTTTCATCTTTTATCCCATGCTCATTCAAATGACATAAATAAAGTGCATAAAATTAAAGTGCGGAAATATAAACCATACATATATCAAAACCAAACCAAAAAGAAATAAAGGCTGCTTATTACAACCCAGAAAAAGAAAAGGCTCTCATCCTCACCAATACAATCGCCTAGATACATAAGGATCCAAAAATTACAATCGCCTAGAATACACGATTAATTTATAAAATACATCAAAAATAAAAATAAAGAAAAATAAAAGCTGCAAGACAAATTAGTTAGCACAATCATATTACAAACACACATAAGACAGAATGGGGAATCTTAAAGAGTAGGAACATGCATTTAGGGAATAACCGAGAAGTCCGAGCGACTTGCTCGGTTAGACGTGGAAAACGATTTTAGAAACACCCTGTAGGTTTTGTGCTTGAAAACAGTTGTGGAAAAATACTTGCTCAATTACATGCAAATTTCTCTGTTTAGTGGGTTGGTTATCCTAGAACTCGGGGTTCCGTTCATGTGGGTTCCTAATTCCAAACATTCATCTAAAGTTTGAAAGTAGTAAACATGCTAAAAATAATTTAATTCTAAAGACAGCACCACACGACGATGTCTGTGCAGGTCGTCCCATGATTCTGCCTCCTTCTAGAAGCTATAGCCGTGTGGCTATGGCATCTAAAACCCGAAAATGGTTTTCTTTGCTTTGAAAATCACTGTTTTGATTGTTTTCATTGGTTTTTGGGAATTTTGAGGAACCTGGGGGTCTGCTAAAGCTGGATAGAGGATCCGGTTTGGATCGAACAACCCCGAAACTCAAAAACAGAAACCAAGGAATCCGAAAATCTCACATCAACATCATAATAAACATAAAAACCAGAATTCTGAGAGTAACAGATGTGATTGGGACCGAAATAAACCATAACAAAATGAACAAAATGGAATCCGGCTGCTTTCGGTTGGTTGTAGGGCTTTTTGGGTTCTGCCCAAAAGAACACAGCCGTATGGATGTAGGGTTACAGCCGCATGGCTCTGTTCTAAAAGATTACAGCCGCTCGGCTCTAGTTAGAGCCGCACGGCTGTAATCAAACAGCCAGTTTTGAAAATTTGAAGAAAACACAGAAAACAGAACGTAAAACAAACAAATGCAAGTTTAAGGCCTCTCAGAGTTTACCTTGATGTTGTTCCAGCATGTTTGACATTCGGAAGTGGATTGAAGAGGTGGAATGCACCTAGAATCTCGTAAACACTTCGAAATCTCCAAGTATGTATCCTGAATAAATCCGAACAAAACCGAGAACGGTCCCAAATGAATGAAAGTCTAACTGGAAACCCTCACTCTCTCTATTTTTGGTGTGTTTTTGTATTGTTTCTTATGTTTTCATTCTTTGTTCGGTTTTCTCTCCTTTTGTTTTCTTAGAATTCTCTCTCTAATTCCCTTCAATCCTCTCTATAATCCCATCTTTTTTTTTTCTCTTTGTTTCTCTTTTCTGTTATGTTAAGCCCTAGAGAATCATGCTAATTTCAGCTGATTAAGAGACCTCATTTATGTCAAATTCTGATTCTACTATTTAGGAAGATTTCTGTCCGCATGATAGAGCCGCGCGACTGTAAGGGTACAGCTGTGCGGTTCTAGCATTATAGCCGCGCTGCTGTAGTTGTGAAACTACAGCTATGAGCCTCTAATTAGAGCCGTGACAGATATTCCTAAATCCTGCACTCACCTTTAAGCCCTTTAATCACTCAAAGGACCTTTCTCAGGGTTTCGGATTGAGAATCGTTCGGTTTTCGGAGCATTTGAGACATTCCAGGAAACATCCCCCTTATTCTCAAGTCCAATTCACGTATGTCTGCTTAACAGGTAGCATAGGACTCTCATTATAGAAGTCGGTAAAAACCCGTGCTCACACTACCAAAATTAAATATTATATATATATATATATATATATATATATATATATAAAATATGAATTTAATACCAATGAACTTTTGGATCTTTTAATCCGGTACTTGGTCTAGTCCAATGTAGTGTAGTCCTCAGTCAAGTTTTGAATAAATTTCGGTCCAATTCAATCTAGTTTTTTTTTTTAAATTCAACGGTCCAATTCAGTCTAATTCTTTAAAAACAAAAAGTCAACAGTTCAATTCAATTTTGGATCTTTTTTCTCAGACATTACTTCTGGTCCTATATCTCCGGTTCTTATGCCCAACCCTATCCACCATGTTGCTTATACAGAAAAAGCATATGTGAAATTAATTGCAGCCACAAATATTGATATTTGTGGTTTTCGTTTCACATGGAATTTTATGGCTATCAAAGCCATGAAATGCTCAAGATTGAGCATCGAACAATTCACAAAGTGTTGTTAATTGTTTACTGTATGAGGGTTTTAGAGAGAATTAAGAATAGTAGGCTATGAGAAAATCAGCTTATTGTATAAATTTTCTCAGGATGTATTGGGGTCAGTTGTTAGAGTGAAAACACTTGAGTGGTATTATAAATCTCTAGTTTATTCTTAGTGGAATATTTTTGATTGTCAGGTCGTGAACGTAGGCAATATTGTCGAACCTATTAGATTCTTGTGTGCAATTGCGTTTATTTTTGTTGCTTATTTATTTTTCTCTATTTTCCAATTAAATTATTCCAAGAGAGTAATTGTAACTATGTGATAATTAATTATGTGCTATCCTCACAAATTGATATCAGAGCCAGTGTAAATATTTTTTTTATCTATAAATCATCTAGTGAAATTTTTTGTTGCTCTTTAATTAGTAGAGATGCGTTGGATTTTTTAATTATGCATTAACATGGTGGGTTCATCATCAATGAGATATGAATGGAAAAGTTCGATACAAGAAAAAATTTAATTTATGATAATTTTAAATGAAGATATTGTTGGTTCCTGATGTAATTGAAGAGCAAGCTTTAATGTTTTTGGACAAATGACACATCGGTAGTTTTTAGCAAGTGTGAAGTAGCGGTTTTCGGCATTTTCAGATCCTATTTTCATTGGAAATGGGCCAATGGTCCAAACACACCAAATTTGATTATGATGTTTATCACTATTCGGCTAAATCCCATCGTGTAGGCCTTTAAAATTACATTTATCTGGTTTTCAAGACGATTTGTTTTACCATTCCTTTTTCTATTTGGATTCTGTTTCACAGCTTTGCTATATAAGATGTAATGTTTTGTTTTGACGATTAATGAAAATTTCCAATTCCTTATCTCCTATTATTTGCAAATTATATGTTGTAGAAGACTAACTTCCAGTATCGTGCGTAATCAATGGAACTTAGTATTATATGTTCTATCGTTGCACTGCATCAGTTCTCCAAGGATTGTCAAAAGCACCTAAAGGAGAAGAAGCCTTATCATCCAAATATAATGAAAAGGAAATAAACGAAATTATCAAGAAAGCACGAAGCACAATCTTGTTATGTCTTTGTGATATTGTTTTAAGAGAAGTTACTAGAGAAAATATTGCACCAGACTTGTGGAAAAAGTTTAAGCCACTTTACATAACCAAGTCATTCACCAATCATTTGTTTTCAAACAACAATTGTGTTCTCTCTTTATGTTAAAAGGATCTTTTGTGAAAGATTATCGTGATGAATTTAACAAGATAATTTTGGACTAGGAAAATTATGATTTCATCATTAAAGAATACTAGACTATAATATTGATGTGTGAATTGTCATCCTTGTATGAAAATTTCATCGACACCATCATTTTCAACTGAGACTCGATTACGATAGAAGGTGTTAAGTTAGCTTTAAACTCCAAAGAGTTGAAAAAGAAAATATATGGTGATGAATATTGTTATCCTAAAACCGTAGCACTAGCAAGTTCATTAGGTGTGCAAGTAATACAATGACAAGCCAATTATCGTGTCCATGAGGATTGAACAAGTAAAAATCTTTAATTTAATAATGTAAAACAGACATAAAGTATAAAGTAACTTCTTTCAAGTGAGTTTATTTTGGATCTACAAGTAAGAAAATTAACAACTAATATAGGTCTAATGAACAAGCAAGCAGAACGTGGTAAAAGTATAAACTTTATATTCAATACTAAATGGAATTGGATAAGAACAAAAAGTATAGGTACGTTTGGGTATGTTAGTGAACATAGCAATGCTATGGATATGCAGAAGGGAATGTCACTCAGTAGTCCATTGAGAAGATAGCAACCGGCCACTTGATGAATGCAATTAATAAGAGTGTGGCCACACCCAAACAAGTTGGAACTTGTTTGTGAGCATCAGTTCATTCTAGATCAAGTAAATGTTCAGACACAAAAGAGGGTGATCAATCCATACCTCTGTGTTGGACGCCGATATCAATGACATGGGATATATGAGTTTAAACTACAAGGTTTAGATTTCAGTCAGACTGCTATCTCCTTCTTAATTGGGGGCTAAAATGGCTTGCTGAAGCCCAAACACAGTCTGTGGGCCACAGGCCCACTGCCAACATAAAGACGAGCCTACAGGATCATACACATTGAATGTCTGAACTTGAACTAAAAAGATCAACTATATACTTGGAGTATACACGCTGGAGAGAGAAGATTCCGTTAATTATATTATCTAGATCAATTAGATTGATCAAAATAATATAATTAATATTAATATTTGCCATCTTATAATTAATTCAATGAATTAATACATAAGATTATTTCCTAGGTGGAAATATTTCATATCCATAAGTTTACATGTGTTTAATTTTATGAAAGTCTAATTTAATTCCTCGGTTAAATTAATTGGTCAAATTAATTTTAATTTAAATGGAATGTAATGTATTATATGGTATGATATATTAACATACATGTTGAATTGAAATTAAATTTGAAATTAAATTGGACCAAGTGAATTAACACAAACTTGGGCTTAAAGGAGAGGAAGCCTACATGAAATTAAAAGAAATTGGGCCGAAATTCAGCAAGTGACTTTCCGCCATCTAGGGTTAAAAACCCCTAGATGTATTCGGCCAAGGAAGGGGGTTTGCAGCATAAAATTTCCATTCATCTTTTCTCTCTTTCGGTTGATCGAATCACTAGCACGGGTTTGAGTTCGATAGCTGTTCATGTACAAGAACATGGAGGAAGTCAATTTTGATTTATGCAGCCATCTCTTGTAGAGATATTACGAGTGAGAATCTAATCTTCATCATCTTTATTTTAGTTTTTGATTTCTATATCATTTGCTCTTGGGCACGAATTTGAGAAAATCAACGCGTACTTCTGCTTAATCGGTTGATTTTCGGTGAAAAATCCCAACAAAACAAGTAGTTATAAGCAATCTTCCACTTATTAACCAAGTCTCCTTGCATTAAATAGTCTATTAAGAAAGCATTTTAACATATATTATGTAAAAGATCCTAACATATGGTTGTTCATGTCTCCAATCCTAATAAATATGTGTTTAATAGTGTTTCAGTCTCCTAAACCAAGTATCCTTACATTTATTTTACTAATATTGGAGTCAAGTCCATAAAACATGAAGCATACCATTAAACAACTATCAAAATATTTCATTCATTTATGAAAAGGACGAACAGACTTACAACTACTAGCCGATGGCTGGACTTGACTTGAAAGTGGACTAGTTGCTTATCTTTATGCAGAGAGCAACTTTTTGCATATAGAAAAGCATGCATAAATTTAAAGAAGAATTAAAAGAAAAAGGAAAAGGTCCCTATTTTGAAAGAAAATGCAATAGATTAAGTATTGAAGCCTTAATGGTAATGGGCTTGAAGATGACAAAATACTTAAAAAAATAAAATAGAAAATAAACAATTGGAATATATGATCTAAAAATAAAATCATGTGATCGTTGTGCATTAGAAGAAAACTATTTATTAACATCATGACTTGTGTTGTAAATGTTATCAAATTCAAAGTGCAAAAAGTTTTTTACCATTATTGGAAAAAGATCATTAGTTTCAAGGTTTTACAAGTCTCCAAGTTTTAGAGAAACAAAGAAGCCTGAGCGTGCTCAACAAGAAGATTGTCAGCGCTAAAATGAAAGAATGTTACTATTTTTGGTATGTTATCAGTATGTTGCTCAACGATGAAAAAGTTCTTTCCAAGAAAAGGATATTGGTCAATGTCTTGCTAAAAAGCGTGCGTTATCAACAAAAAAAAAATGAAAGGACTTATGGCAGTAGCCAAAATTGTTTCAACGACACTGCTTAAAATAGAAATCTTGGAGAATAAATTAAACAGCTTGATTTCATTTCTAACGACCTGATATCATTCCTAAACGGCTAGATGATATCTCCAACGTCCATATTCTTCATCCCTAAACGGCCATATGATATCTCCAACGTCTATATTCAACAAAGCAATTGAGAAGAAAGTATCTTAAGAGAAAAGAGAGCTTAACATTTTTGTAATCTATATTCCAAGTGTAAAAACATTTCTTATTCAAAACTCAGTGTGTTGTGAGCTACTTAGGAAAAAGTAGTGAAGCTTAGTGTGTATGTATCTAAACTTGTAAGGAGGGTAATTAGCAAGTGAGAGATAGCATTAAGTTATAAAGAGTGTTAAATTCTACTAGTTGAAAGGAATTCATAGTGGATTGAAAATTCTCAAAGGAGAGTACCTGGGGGGAAAGGAGTAGGCAAGGAGGTCGAACCCCTAAACCTTAAATCTATTGTGTTTGATTTTCTAACTCTACTTTTTCCTTACTGCTTTTAATACTTGAATATTACTTCTAAAAATTGTGTATATAATATTAAGCTTGGTTGTGTTAGTAAAGTCACTATTGGAAGATTGACTGGAGAGAGTATTAGATAATATTTCTAGTAAAAAAATCCAACATTCAATTGCTTCATCTATTGATTTGCTGATAACTCTTGGATATTAAAAATTGTGCTATTGACGATACTACTATCCTCCTATTCATAACATTGTGATTCTAATATTTCAATATCTAGCTTTTGTAATCTCTCTATTGATAATTATGACTTATTGAATTAACTAGTTAGCTATTCAATAGATAATATTGTGGTATTGGTGTATTTTGATTGTTGTATGCTATTGAATTGCAACTTGTCTATTGTCAACACTTGAAAAGTCTCAGTAACAGTAAAATTTTAAAAGACCAACATTAAGTTATTGATAGAAGATGATGTCTTATAACCCGAAAAGAGAGATTATATAATCACCAAAGGTGTAAAGAGATAACATAACGAGTGGAGCAAATTATTCACTCTGACCATACAAACATAAACTTAGACCATACAAATCTTAGCTAAAAAGATAAGAGCATATCTAATTTTAGTCCCTACAATTCTTTTCTAAAGTAATCATCAATCTTGTACTATCCATGCCTCTTTCTCTTGTTTGTCCTCTAGCCTAGCCTATTCAAGTGATTTTGTGTTCCAATTAGCAAAAGTGAATAGCCAACTAGTACTTCTGAACGACCTATAAATAAATAGGTATAATAAGATATTTTATTATAAAATTTATTATTTAGCTAAATATATAATTACCATAAATTAATAGGTACAATTCATACTTATCAAATACATGGATCTGACAATGTTCATAGTTACAAGAGGTAGATCTACCGGTCGAAAAGAGATTTGGAAGTAGAGAAGTTCCAAATCCAAGAAGGTGAGATGTTTTGAATATCACGAAACTAGGCACATAAGGAAAGATTGTCCAAAGCAAAAAGATAAAAGGGATAGTGACTCTGATAATTCTTGTGATGAGACAAATGTTGTCACTGAAGTAGTATATTCTAAGGATGTTGTTGATCTGCTAGTAGTGTCAATAGATGATAGAGGAGATGTGTTCTTGATTCTACTTGTACCTTTCATATGTCTTCTAATAAACATTGGTTTTCTGCTTCTCAATAAGCTGATATTGCAAAAGTGTTACTAGGAAATGATAAAGAACTCTCCATAGTTGAGGCTAGTACAGTCCAAATTAAGATGTACGATGGCATTAATAGAATATTTGAGGTACAAAATGTTTCAAAATAAAGGAAAATTCTTATTTCATTAAGTTGTCTTGAATTCTAAAGTTATCGATTTTTTGCTTAAAGCGAACTCTTGAAAGTCCGTCAAAGTGCCACAATTGTGATGAAAGGAAGAAATATTTAAGGTCTTTATTATTTGACTAGAAGCTATTATGACAAGTAATAGAAAAACATTTAGGAGATGTCTAGTTGATTTTAATGGAGATTTGGTTGAACATGAAATATTGTAGAAGACTACATAAATTGGTGCATCAGGAAAAAAAAAACTATCAAATATATCCGCAGATAGAGCAAGAATAGATATTATGTTTAAGAAATTGAAGGCTCTTTTTATGGTCAAGTTCGAGTATGAGAACTTGACTGATATTTATAATATTTAAAATATCCGAAAAATACAGTTTAAGGAATTTCAAATCAAAGTGAAAATTTGTAAAATTCGTTTGAAACATGTTGGCACCCACCATGTTGATTTCATACAAAAAAAAAAAAAGCATATGATAAAGAAGTTGGCGAATTAATTCATTTGCATCCACAAATATTGATATTTGTGGTCTTCTTTTCACATGAAATTTTATGGTTATAAAAGCCATGAAAAGCTCTAGCTTAAGCATCTAGCACTTGACAAAGAGTTGTTAATAGTTTATTGTGTGGGAGTTTTAGAGAGAATTAAGAATAGTAGGCTACGAAAAAATTAGGATAGAATTCAATTGAATGCATTAAATATGGAAAAGAAAAGAAACGTCATACTAGAATATTCGGAAACTGAAAGAGATTCTAGAGATTGAAAGAGAATTGACATTGTCCACCGCCATACTAGAATATTCATAAATAGATAATTGATGTTTGTGAATTGTGAGAGTGTACAAAGAAAGGAGTAAGAAGTACGAAGGAGCAACAAATTGAGAGAAATAAAGCAATAAAATAGGAGTGCTAAAATAAGTAATAAAGTGAGTGTGTGTTGTTTAAGAGAGAAAGTGGAAGTGGTGTACAAAATTAAAGTAATCATCAAATAAGAGTTTTATTGCATTAATAATTAAGTCCTACATTATTCTACATGGTGGTCTTGTAAATCTCTAGTTTTTTTTGTCTTCTGATCGTAGATGTAGATAATATAGCCGAGCCAGTTAAATTTTTTTGTGCAATTACAATCATTTTTCTTGCATATTTTTATTCTACATTTGTCAATTAAATTATTTGAATAAAGTAAATATAATTGAGCAATAATTAATTGCAAGTTATCCTAATAGTGGACATCAAAATAGAATAATTTCAATTTCAACTAACATAATAATGCCACTTCTCTTGTAATTTTCCTTCAACTTTACCCATTTTTTCTTCTTTAAATTTTTTTTTTCATTCTTTTTCCACATTTGAGTTCCATGACTACAAATTGTTTTCAAGAATCTAAAAAAATAATAATAATAAAACTAAAACGTTTAATTTTTGAACCTAGCTAGTATAGTTCTTTCTCCTCCTTCGTGATTTGATTTCATCTCCAAGTTGGCATATCAAGAACTTAGAACCATTCAAGTACATGTATGTTAACATAACAATTTCGAAATTGTTTGGCAAAACATATTCTGATTCCCATGATCTTTTATCAAAATTGCAATTGGTCCCCTGATTAATTTTTTTAACATATTGAGTACCTGATCTTTTCATTTTGATATTATAAGTTCCAAACTCGATTTTATTTCATGTCTATGTAACAAGCACTATTAAGTGACATGACCTATATTATTTTAATACATAACACAATTTTAGAAAATTGTCAAGATAAGAAAACATATTTGCTGAAAGTATACATTTTACAGTCTCAAGCAACAAAATAATATAATTGTTAAAATTTTTCGGAATGTTTATTTTACAGTTCCGTCACTGAACGAAACGTATTATATATACGTAAAAGATAGATTGAGTTTGGGGCTAATAATATTTAAATAAAAAGATCAGGTACTTAATGTATTCAAAAAATTGATCAGGATACCAATTACAGTTTTAGTAAAAAATCAAATGACTCAGAATGTGTTTTGCCAAATTGTTTTTACATTCTTCTGCGCATTAACAAAATTGGAGACTCACCTCCAAAGAGTGCATTGATGAGTAAATTGTAGAAGTGACTTTCCACTGCCTGTTTGACCCATAACACCAATTTTCTTTTCTCCTAGGAAAGTGCATGAGATGCCTCACAACATAAGCGGCATGTGACGGCATACAGCACCTTCATCACATCAATCATCAACAACAACTTTTTCCTATATTAATTTGAGCATCAATAGAGGAAAAGAAATGTAAATATAACCTTTAGATTATTAATAGAAATTTCTCCTTAGGATGGCCATAAATTCTTGTACTTCACCAACTTTTTGAAATAATTACTGTGACATGTAAACTCAATGATTTTAACTCGAGCCATTTTCCTCTACCCTGAAAAAATAGGGCAATTGGCAATATAATCATTTTCTATTATAGTTATTTTTGTCTCGTTTCTCTTAAAGATAAAGGTCCATGCCAAACAATAGGTGAATAATAATAACTCTCCAAATGCTAATTCTAAGGATGCTATTGATTATATTCCGGCTTAAAATATAAGGTTGTTAATGAGAGTATTTATATATATATATATATATATATATATATATATATATATATATATATATATATATATATATGTGCAGTAGTAGAATCAGTATGATTCCCTAAGTGGGGCTTCATAAAACATTTATAACTTTAAAAGTGAAAAATTTCAAATAAAATTTACATTTTATAAAATACACTCATTGAATTTAGAAAAGAGTATTATAAAAAAAAAAGAAAAAAAAATCACTTCATAGAAAACAACAACAAACAATAATAATAATAATTGAAAGAATAATAAAAAAATGTCCGGTAATTTTTTTTAACAAAATTGCTTTAAGAAAGAGAGAGGTATAGAAGGACTAGAGATGCATAAAATTAATCAAAAAAATTAATTTTCAAAATCAAAATTAAATCGAAAAATAAGTTAGCTAAATTCAATGTACTAGGTAATGATTTTTCATTTTAGAAACCATAGGTTAACTATAACTAAAAAATTAACTTCAAATTTATTTATTTTTTTTAGTTGAATTTGAATTTTAAAATTCATAAATTATAACTATATTTTATTTTTAATATTTAAAAAATTGTTTTTCTTATGAAAAGTCTTTATTGTATATGTTAACTTACAGAAATAATAAGTTAATCGATTCTAACGAACTGGTTAACAATTGAAAAAAAATTTTGTTAAGGAAACCAACTATGTGCTCCTCTAAGAAAGACTATGTGGATGAGACTATATTGGAAACTAATAAATTTAATGTGAACGGATGACGTTTTCGAGAAATGGAAAAAATGGCATGAGGCGAAGCGAGCTATTAAGCAGATCGCAAAATTGGGGTTTTGTTTATTGACTAAGTGATAATGTAGATATGGAAATTCATTTTTGAAAAATAATATTCATAAAGATTTGAGACTGAAATCCCGAAAAAGATATAGGAGTCGCCACCCGGCTCAACTCAATTGGAAAATTCAGGTATAGCCGAAACCCAGTGAGGTCCCCTATACCTTCTAGAGATCTAGGTCCGGACGAGTTACTTAGTTATTATCTAATTAAAATAAATTCTTCAACAATCAAATCATAGCATTTTGTAACGCTAAGTTGATTTTATTTGGAGCATACAACGTTCATGCAATGTACAGAAAGCAGTAAATAAACTAAGTATGCAGACCGAATCAAATGAACTACCCTAGGGGATACATATGAATCAAATGCGGAATCGAGGTACAATCGCCTAAAATACACGAGTTCATCTAATATAAGAATAAAACTTAAGCATATATTCAATCCTGCAAAACAAATGTTAGTTCACGAGTAATTACATTTAAGACTCAATCATGACAAAACGAGACAGTAAGTGAGTTGAGATCATGCATTTTTTGGGGGATAGCCGGAGAAACTTGACAAATCTCACCGACTCGACCTAGAAAACATTTTGAAACATCCCTACATTGATTTTTGAAAAAACTGTTTTGAAAATGGTTTTACCGGTTAATTATTTACCATGGCAAGTGAGTCGGTTTTCAAGAAACTATGTTTCTATCGTCTAATACTTGTTTTTGGAATGTAAATCTAAGGTTCAAATGTTATGAAATATATGAAAATCGGTTTTTAGTGATTTTGTCCCGACCTGATACCCACGTGGGTGTGGAGTCAACAACCGTGCGGGTGTCACTTTAAGACTAGAGTCAAAATTCGAATTTTTTGGTTTCACACTTCTATTCTGGGATCTAGAGCCATTCGGCTGTCAACGCAACAGCCGTGCGGCTATAACAACAATTGTACGACTATAACTACAATCGTGCGGCTATGGTTTCTAGATCAGAAATTCGAAAACAGAGCAATTTTAAAATATGCAAATGATGTTCAAAATACAGCACAAACAAGTCAAATGTTTTTTATTTCTCAGATATTTATTGTTGTAGCATGAATCTACAACTTTAGGAGGTGCAAATCCTTAAAGAAAGGCTCTGAGTGAACACCCAAACTTCAAGCTTCGTAAATGGTTCAAAGCTCCAAATGTTACAGTTTTTGTGGTCAGATTAGTCTTAAAACCTATTAAAAGCCTTATTGAAGTGTGTACTTAGGATTACTTGCCAATTTTTAGCCTAAATGCAGAGATTGAAGATAAAAATTAAAGAAAAAGTTTGATTTTCTTTTCCCTTTTCTTCCTTTTTCTTCTCCTCTCTCCTTAAATACCAATTGCCAACCCCTAATTTAAAAAAAAATAGGGTTTAAATAGGCAGAAAAGCACTTCCTTCTTGTTGAATCCGCCCCCTAATATCCAAATTCGAAGTTCCAAGAAGAAATGGCATGTTGCCTGCCTCTGAATGTGACACCCATGCAGGTGTTGACTCTACAGTTGTGCAGGTGTTGCTACAGCCGTGCAAGTGTTGGTTGGGATCAGCGATCTTTCGACTGGTAATTGATTTTGACCTTAGAGTTTGTCTAACCGAAGCCTCGAACTTTGGTTGATTTTGACCCCATGCAGTTATAGAAGCTATAGAAGCAAACAAACGATATATTCATCATTGAAACCCGGGGATGAAAATCCCACGCTCACATTTAATGATGCAAAAATTATATTTAAAGAAAGTAGAGTAGTGTGGAGGAATATATAAAAGAGGAAAAATATAAGTATAAATTTTAATGTTTTACATTAAGTGGTTTAATTGGTATACTAAATCATTTCATTCCACTTAATGGAAAAGATAGAGTTTATTTTGTTGGCACTATACACTAAAAAACGAAGGGTTTGGGGATTGTCTTCAATCCTTTTCATTATTTTACACAACAATCTTTTTTTCTTTTTTGCGCAGCAACAACTATGAAGGGTAGTTACTATTGTGCCACTCTCTGGTAACCTGGGGGGCTTCAACCTCGGGCAATCCCCCCTGTTTTGTCCTTATATACATGGTAATGAAATTTAAAGAAACTTATAAGTGTTTTTGGTGCTTTTTTTGTGAAGTGTTTGCCATTACTGTTCCTCTTTAATGTCATGCCACTACTTAATATTAGTTAATATAACAATTTGGCTCTCAAAGGATAAAAAGTTTTTTTTTGCCCCTGTCTTATTCACTAGAGTTGGAGGAGAAATTTTAAAAGGAGATGAAGTAAGGGAGTTGAGGGAGTTGTTTTAAAAGGAAAATTGTCTACCTTGCTTGGGAGGAAGTTAAATAAAAGGGAATAAAGGTCGAAATGGTGAAAAAAAAAACTCAATCTTCAATTTCCACCAATTTGGTGGGACTAGATATGGAGCACTTAACCTCAAATTTCACCTTCATTCCATCTCTAAAATTATCCCCCTCCCCATCACCTCCTCCTCCACGAATGGTTCATCATTTTACATCCCCATATTTAACCTCTAGACAATCCAAATCCAAGTAAAGGCTGAATTTCTATTTTGGCTATCATTTTTTCAAATTGGTCCTTTTAATTGATGTCTTATATTATATTAAACACATATAGTTTAAATGTTGATATGTCTTTGTGAACAAGTAGGGTTAAGATCCACCTCATAATCTCTAGTATTGTAAGAAAAAAATTCTCCATTTAGTGGTCATTATAGTTAGAGAAAAAGAAAGCCAACAAGACAGGAGAAACTTTAAAGTATTCGAATCCATTAACGTAGAATCTCGATGAGAGGTAGGAAACAATTAAGGGTAGTTATCAAAAATACATGTTTTTAAGATTTGTTTCCACCCATACCTTTTTTTATTTTCTTATATACCTTTTTTTTCCTTAAACACATTTTTTTTAATACCTGAGCCAGTTATACAATTAGTTTTATACCATATTCGTTTCTCTTCTCCCTTTTCCATTGTTCTTCATCTTCATCCTTATTTTTCTCATTCCCTCACTCCGAATTCATTGAAGAATATGAAAGTTGTAGGGATTCTTTTGGTGCAAAATAAAAATTAAACTGAAGTGGAAGCGATTTTGCCCTGCACTCGAATCCATTCCAAGAACAAATTGAATAGATTATGGAATAGGAAACAACAAGGCTCAATCAGAAAATGATTTAAATCATATCTGTGACGTCCCGCAATAGAGATTGAATTAAATCTTTGCTTTGCGCGAAGAATCTCCACCCTCACGCACATGGATGCCTATCGAACAAACACGTGCTAGCATCATATAAGAATGGAGCTCTACCCATAAAACCCACACTAGCCAAAAATCCTTTCCAAGGGATGGTGGTGGCTGAAATTCACATGTTATCTTAGGGTTAGAAGAAAAAATTCTATTTATACCCATGTATGAAATTAGATTTTTATTAAATTAGGTTTATATGTCAATTTTATTTAATTAGTTTAATTCATTTAATCAAATTAAAGCATAACCATATGATTAAATTTAATTGTGTAAATCAAACTTAATTAATTTAAATTGACTAAACTTCAATTTAATTGACCCTTCTCTTAATAATAAATATTAGGGATAATTACAAAAAAAAAAAAACCTTTGTGGTTTACACGATTGCAAATAAAGTCTAGAGGTTTGACTTTTTGTAAAAAAAAATTACTTGCGTTTTCTATTTATTAACGAAAAGCAGAATTTCACCTAACACTATTAAAAAATGGTGACATGGCAGGGATATTTTTGTTGAAATATTATTTTATTCTTTGAAAAATAAAAAAAATAAATAAAAATTTATATTAAATTATTTTTTAATTCATTTCCTAATAAAATTCCCCAATCTCCTTCCTTCTACCTCTCTACTTTCCATATATTCTACCCTAACCCTGAGCATTTCTTTCTCTCCCACTTGTTGTCGTTGCCACCACCACAATGTTGCTTTTCCCTCGAAGCACTTCGTCGCCTCGAATCAGTTCCCTCGAAGCAAATCCTCTTATTTCTCTTCTTCTCTCTCAAGAAGCTCACCGAAGAACTTCAAGATCAACCCTCTCAACTTGATTTTTTCTATGCCTAGTTCATATTTCTTGCCCCAGAAACACGAGATCCTCCCTTCCAGCAGTTTCAATTTTCCAGCTCTCATTCTCTGTTCGATTACGCCTTGGAGAGAAATGGAGCCACTGTTGTTTACGCCTCGAATCAGTTTGGTTTTGGGTTGATTTTTGTTTAAGTTAATGCAGAAATTGGTTATTTACAGATCATTTTTTACTTAGTCGCAATCAATTTTTCCTATGAGAACAGCCGTTGTTTGCTGTTTCAGTCCTAAAATGAGTCTTTTATAGTGTTTGGTTAGAAATTAAAAACAGCTGGTGTTTGCTATTATACAATATTGAACGGCAGAATTGAACAGCAGTATTTTTGAGCTTTTGGTGAGTGCTTTTCCCATTTAATTTATTTTACCCTAATTAGCCTTATGCACAACAATTTATTTTACTCCCTAAATGCAAAAGGCAGACAAACTCGAACAAGTGGAACGCAAAAAAACCTGACGCTTAGCAACGATCATCTTCTTCTTCTCTAGTTTTTCTTTGTAGGCATGTGTTCTTTTCCTTTCCTCTTATTTTAATCTAATTAATTGCATCAATTGATTGAATAATTTAGTTTTTTATTTTTGTTTATCCTAAGAACAAAAAACTTAGAAAAATTTGCTGCAAACAGTATTGGCAAGCAATTAAATTGAATTTACGTTTACCAATCGCATGTTTGTCCAAGGTGCATAATCTAATTCTATAAAGTGATTAGGTTTGGTGTGTCTTAAGCAGTTTTTTTTAAAGAACATATAAAAGTAGATAGGCTTGAATGGATCTTTAATTATTTTCTGCCATGAAAAATATATTGCGTGTTCTAAATGGCTGAAGACTTGAAGCATATCATTTAGAAGGAAGCTGAATACCTGATTGTTTAGGGATTGTAAACTGTTAAAGGATTAATTGGTTTATTGATTTTCTAATTTTTGATATTTAATGAGGCATATAAACCATAAGCATAGTTCTTGGAAATTGATGAGATATACTATGGAAAATGGAATATGATACAACTCGATGATTCAATTAATTATATTATTTTTTCTAAATCCAATAAGCAATATGATACAAATTGAAGATTTGATTAATTATTTTATTTTTTTGAAATCCAATTAGCTATACGATACAAATTCAAGTTTCAATTAATTATTTTATTTTTTTGAAATCCAATTAGCTACATGTTGGTTTTGCTTATCATATATTTTGGAAAAGAAACAAGCATATGTTTTCTTCACTCTTAATAGATGGAGTTCATAGGGATGGTAATGTGGCAATGTTATAATATGTTGACTTGTTGGTGTTAGAAAGAGTTGTTTGACATAGCCTGATATGTTCATGGCGCAAATTGCATAACAAGATGCTCGTATTGATGTATACTGTAATTTGGCATAAAACTATTAATATTGATTCAGCATAATTACCATTTATGTAAAGTATATATTCAACATAAACAAGATCCAAGCATATTTTAGAGTTACATCCATGATAGAAAACAGAGTTGGGCTAATTGAAACTAGTGCATATATTTTGCTAATATATTTATTCAAAATGAAAGGATGCTAAGGTTTTAGCTTTACTTTTGTTACTACTATTGTTCAATCTGATGACAGTAGATTAGATTCAATTAGTTGTTTGGAAAATTTTGTATACTGTGTGTTACCTTGTTCTTGGTTGGTCCCTTTTTATTTCTAATTGTATGTGTTTTTTTCAATGAGTAGAAATTACAATTTCTACTAATTTCTGTTGTTTGAATTATTGTATGGTTATTGGAATACTGCTGTTTCAAAGGATTCTTGTTTAATGCAAATTTCTACTAATTTTTTTCCTTTCTTTGTAATACTGCTATTTGAATTAGCAATAATACCAATGGAATTTTAAATCATGGTCCTAGCTATACTTTTTTTATAGGTAGCAGCATGAGTCTACCAAATAAACCTAGAAGACATAAATGGAGTGATGAAGAATTTAATGCATTTATTGATATTTGTAAACGGGGCACTATTGCTGGTAAAAGAAATAGGGGGCATGGGGTACAAAAGGATGGGCATGGGTAGAATTTGAGATGAAAGCTCTGAATTATACATTTAGTAGAGATTAGATGAAACATAAATAGGATTGGATGAAAGAACAATGGAGATTATGGAAAGATTTGATGGGTAGGGAGACTGGATTAGGATGGGATCCTACTAAAGGTACAATTGATGCTTCTAATGAGTGGTTGAATACAAAGATACAAGTAAGTTGAGTCTAATAATTTTTATTTTGGCTATTAATTGGGTAATGCACGAATAATTTTTTTTCACTTGTAATGTCTAGGGAAATACAAATTATGCACCACTGCATGAGAAAAGAATTGGAAAAGATCTTTATGAAAAGTATGATTTCCTTTTTATGAACACTATGGCCACTGGTAAATATGCATATGCACCATCTTCTAGATTTTGCCTAATGATAATGACAAGGATCCAATTTATGACAATGTGATTAATTTTGTGTGAAATAATGATGTATAGGAAGAAGAATTTGAGGAAAATTTAGATAGGGTGATAAATGGAGACTCTATTGATGGTGAAAATACTGATGGTATTAGTGGTGAGCAAAATGCAAGGAAACAAAAGGAAAAAAAGTTATATACAGAAGGTTTAGCAAAGAAAAAGAAAGATAATAAGGGTGGGAAAAAATAGGGCACTGAACAAGTTACTGATGTGATTAGAGAATTGAATGAATGTATTAATGAGCGTGTTGAAAATAAAACTGCAGCAATGCGTAAAATTTTAGGAGATCGACCTGGTTGTTCTATTGATGAGGTTATGAAAGATGTGTTATCTATACCACAAATAGTTAAAGGTTCTGAACTACACTTCTTCTCCACACTTTTGCTTGCTGATAAATCCAAGAAGGAAATGTACAATACTCTTGAGGGAGGTGACGAAAAGTATAAATGGCTTTGTTTTCATTTTGAAATATGTAGGCAGGGAATGTGGAAACCAAGTGGCTAGGAAATTGTTTTTATGTTATATTTTGCATTTTATCTTTTTAAAAAATACATTTGTAGTTTCTAGTATTTTGATTAATTTGAATTGATTTAAACTTTATTTAATTGGTTGACATTACTTTTTATTTACATAAAGAGAGTTGTTTCTCAAAATTAATTTATATCTTGTTTTTATAGATATGGATCCTATGCTTAAAGTCATTATTGACGATGATAATGATGATGACGATGATATCTGGGGAACAGTGGCATGTAGTTTTAAAATTTTATCTGAATATTATTTGAAATACATTAACAAAGAACCATGTATGGATTCATTTCAAACAGGAATTGTGTGGTTATTAGAAATAATGAGAGGTAATGAAAAAACATGTATTAATATGTTTAGAAAGGACAAGAAGACATTGATAAGTCTTTGTCAAGATCTTAAAGAAAAGTATGGATTAGTTCAATCAAGTAGAATATCAATCTTGGAAAAAGTTTGTATTTTTTTATACATTCTGGCTCATGGAGCTTCAAATCGAGCCGTTCAAGAACGTTTTCAACACTCTGGTGAAACAATTAGTAGAAATTTTCATGAAGTGTTAAAGGCAATGATGAGATTCTCAATTGACTTTATAAAACATGAAGATCCAACATTTTCCATGGTACCCATTGAGATACTTAATGATGAAAGATATATGCCATATTTTAAGGTAATGTTGTTGTATATTTTTTTATATTTTGTTATCTTTGTATTGTTTAATATTATACTTATATATAATGAAATTTGAAATAGGACTTTATTGGAGCGATCGATGGAACTCATGTGGTAGCTTATGTGAAAGAAAAAGAGATGATTAAATTTATTGGTAGAAAAGGAATGCCTACAAAAAATATAATGGCAGTGTGTAGCTTTAACATGTTATTCACATTTGTAATGGCTGGTTGGGAAGGCTCTACTCATGATGCACGACTTTTTCAATATGCTATCAATAAAGAAGTAGTAAATTTTTCTAAGCCACCTCCAGGTAATCACATCATTTTTAATTTATGCATATTGAATATGTATAATATTCTAGTTTTATGATTTATTTAATAATATATGTAGGAAAATACTATTTGGTGGATGCTGGATATCCATAAATTGAAGGATATTTGGCACCATATAAGGGAATAAGATATCATTTACCTGAATTTCAGCGTGGTGGTCGACTAAGAGGGTACAAAGAGTGTTTCAACCGTTGGCACTCATCTCTTCGATGTTGTATTGAATGAACTTTTGGAGTTTGGAAGGCTAGGTGGAAAATTTTACGAACGATGCCTTCGTATCCATTTCACAAACAAAGAGATATTGTAATTGCATCAATGGCAATTCGCAATTATATTCGAATAAAAGCATCAGCAGATTTAGCATTTTCACGTTTTGATGAAGATCACAATCTGGTTCCATATGACTCATTGCATAATCCAAATGATTTTGATTCAAATGAAAATCACGAAGATAGTGGAGCAACTTAAATGAATGCTTTAAGAGATCAAATTGTTGCTGATCTATGGAGAGCAAGGAATGATATTTGAAGAAAAACAAGAAATAGTCGTTCATCTAGCCATTTATTCATTCAGATTATGTTTATTTATAACGTGTTAATTTTATTTTTACAATTGATTTATTAGTTGATTTAAAACATGTCCATTTTGGTCATTTTATATCCAAACAGCAACGGTAGATTATAGTTTTGCCAAACACTAATTACGAATCAGCTACTATTAAACAGCAAACAACAACAGCAAACATCAAATATCAATAGCAAACAGCAAACAGCAACAGCTGAACCAAACAGGGCCTTAAGCAATTAAGTTTATGCCTAGTTTGTAGGAGTTACTTGGTTTAGTTGGTTCAGATTGTCGCTGATATTTTGGCATATCATTTCTCACTTGTTGTATATTATATTGCTGCTATTTTGTTCAACAAAGTTGTATCCATTTTACAAGCGTGTATCTGGTGTCCACTACCCCTTTGTTAAAAGTCCTCTTTGTTATTTTACCTCTTTGTTTATGTTTTTGCTTATGTTTTTCGTAGCATACAAAATTACAAATTTAAGAAAGTGAAAATTATTAGGTGTAATTTGTTTATTTTGTGTATAAAAATGTAAGAAATTAATTTTTTTAAGCAAAAAAAAAAAAGGGAAAGAGATGCAACAAATACAGTGAAAGAAAAAAGAAAGAGAGAAAGAGATTTAAGAAAATGAAAATAGAAACACAAAAAGGAGGAGAAAGAAAAAGTCAACTTTAATAAAAAAAATTATTAAAGAAGAGAGAGGATGAGGGAATGTGTTAATTTAGAATAAAAATATTTTTAAAAAAAATACTATGTGGACAAAATTACCCCTGCAACGTCATCAATTTTTTACGGGTGTCAGAGAAAATTCACTTTAAAACTACAGGAATTTTTTTTGCAAAAAGTCAAATCTTTAGGATTTATTTACAATCGTGTGTAGCCACATGGGTTGTTTTGTAATTATCCCTAAATATTATTCATATATTTTATTAAAAGATTATTTCATCCAACTAATTAATTACACAAAGTAATTAAATCAATAGGTTGAAATAAAATTTCTCCTATAGTTAATTATATTAATTTGACTTTACCAAAAAGTTTATAAATACAATTAACATAAAGCTCCATATAATATGTAACCAATATATATTAAGTCCGTGACAATTCCGTTTAGACAACTTTGTATGCAATCCTGTGCGGTTCGTCTTATGTTGGTAGTGGGGCCAAAATCTTAACGCCCACAAGCTACAAGTGGGTTCTAACAAACCATTGCAGCTACCCAAATAAGATGAAGACATCAATCTTATACAAGGCATAAATCCTGTAGTAACTTATACATCATCGCCAGTGATATCAGTGTCCTACAAGAGGCATGACAATGTCACCCTTTGTATCTGCATGGACATTCTTTGATTCCAAGTAGACTGAAGTTTATAAATAAGTATCCTTACTTATTTGGGTGTGTCCACATTCTTATGAGTCCTACTCATCAAGTGGCCGATGATATCTGCTCTGAGTTAACAGAGTGGTATATTCCTTCACATTTCTATTAGTCCTATAACGATTACTAGCATACCCAATCGTACCCATACTTGGCACCTTTGTTACAGACCCATTAAGATATGTTAAAGAATGCGAGCTCATATCTAAGGCTATAGGAATATCGGGTCTAAGTATCCAATATACGTACTGTTGGGAAATTAATCGCACAAAAAAAACAATACGCAGCGGAAATAAAAGGATTAATCCCCACCAAGGACCCATGTACATTGCATTGAATTGGAAGGAGGGTTGAAGAATTACCTTAATACTTTGTAGGTTTTGAATCAAAAGGAACCAAGATAGCTTCCCTCTACGGTTGATCCACACGGAGCAATTCATTCACCGCGTGCTAGCGCCGGGATTGAAGAACGATTCTTCGAACGAGACAGAGAAAGCGAAAAATCAGATTTTTCGTTGGAGTTTTGTTGAGAATTTCGGCTGCCACTATTCACCTTATTGTGGCTGCCGAAAATTAGTGTTTTGTTGTATATCAATTAGGTTATATATTTCCTTATATATATAACCTAATAAGTTAATTATAATTATATCCTAATACACTTATTAGTTATAATTATAAATTAACCCACACAACTTAATATTAATTCTCAATTAATATTAAGTCAAATCAATTCTCCATAATACACATATGTATATACAATATTATAATTAATTATATCTCTATATAATTTAATTATAATATGTGGCATACCTTATGCAATATTAACCATATTAATATTCACATATACATATATATGTAAATATATATATCACTATATATATATATTCTCTTTCTCATTCACAAATTATTATCCAATAATAATTTATACCCGATAAGATGAACTTCATTTTGCTCTTTGTGTGTGACCCCATAGGTTCATATTAATTGGCAATAAGGAAATTACCATAATGTCCTTATAGATCACAAGCGGACTCTAGCAAGCCATTATGACTACCCAATTAACATGATTGGAATGATCCAATACCTATTTATAGAATGTCATATTCCCTTTTGTCTCTTTGATATCATGATTAATCATAAGACATGGTACACTTGTCAATCTTATATAATTAATCATATGCTTTCTCGATCTCAAAGTAAACTGTTTAGACAAATCAATTGATACTCTATCAATTATTTGAGCACGGCCATGCATTTAACAGTCTTACTTATCGAGGGGCCCAGTGATATCGCTCTCTTGATAGAGAGGGACAAAATCCCATATCTGTCACTCACATCCCAAAGCATGAGTCATATTGTACCCAATCACAGCCTTTATAACTACTCTGTTACAAGCAGCGTTTGACTGCGTCAAAGCACAACATGAGTTCATCTCGGAATCAATGGTGACCTCAGGTCAAAGGAATCAGCTAATGACACTACTATAATCAAGATCAGTTGTGACACATGACCATGAACTTGATCTCATAGTGGGTCTCCAGTAACATGTTCTCTAACATATTACCCGTGAGTATAATCTGTATCTGTATACACTATATTCATCTTATGAATATCCATTATCACTCACACTAGTCTTAGTTTGTTATTATTCCCATAATAACAATCGACTAGGGATATTTAGAATAACACGATTTATTCATGGATACTTATCATAAATGCTAACATACAAACATAAATGATAATATTAATCTACACTAGATTAATCTTAGAAGTCAAATTACATAATCCAATATTGGCCTTAGGGCACAATCTCCAACACGTACTACTTGAGAACCACCTATGATATAAGGATCATGTGGTGTTTATTGGAAATGCCCTAGTCCTGAGGCATTGGTCCTTGTGTTTGTATAATACATTTGTACATTACTATGAACTTTATGTATTATACAATTTGTGTCAAGAGATAAAGGTATCAATCTATTTATTATATGTCTTGTGCTATATTTTAAATAGAGTATCCAATGGACATATCCATATCCATGTTGTCAAGTGTGAGGCACTTGGCAGTAAGACTATGGATAGAGAAAACGATATGGCCATGAAGTCATCCGTAGTCTGTTCCAATCATGGGAATGAATGAAACTAAAGACTATCATTAGCTTGGTTGTATGGCGGTGTCTTACAGGTCATAGAACATGGGATGTCAACCAGGTTAATCGGTACATGCAAAAAGGGCATGGTACTAGATTGATCCACTAAACGGGAATCTACATGGTATCGTATCACAAGTGATTCTCATGTAGTACTTGTATAAGTCCTTCGACTGGACCATATAATGGTGCTGCATGTGAAGTGGCACACTTTGGTGTATGCCTAAAGGGCCTGTAAAAGGGTGCCAAGTATGGGTACGTTCGAGTGTGTCAGTGAGCATGGCAGTGCTATGGATATGCAGAAGGGAATGTCACTCAGTAATTTACTGAGAGGATATCACCGGCCTCTTGATGAATGTTATTGATAAGAGTGGCCACACCCAAACACGATTGGATCTTGTTTGTGAGCATCAGTTTATTCGGGATCAAGTAAATGTCCGGATACATATAAAGGGTGATCAACCATGCCTCTGTGTTGGACACTGATATCAGTGACATGGGACTTAGAAGTTCAAACTACAGGGTTACGTTTTCAATTGGACTGCTTACTCCATCTTAATTGGGGGCTGTAGTGGCTTACTAGAGCCCGCCTGCAGTCTGTAGGCCTTGGCCCACTACCAACATAAAGACGGGCCCATTGGATCATACACATTGAATGTCTGGACTTTAACTAGTCGGATTAAGTGTGTACTTGGAGTATACATGTTTGAAGAGAGAGAGATCTATTAATTATATTATGAATCAATTGGATTGATCAAAGTTATATAATTAATTATTTGGCCTTCTCATAATTAATTCAATGAATTAATTTATGGGATTATTTCCTAGGTGGAAATAATATTACATGTATAGGTTTACATGTATTTCATTTTATGTGTGTCTAATTTAATCCATTGATTAAATTAATGGGTCAAATGAATTTTAATTTAAATGTATGTAATATATTATATGGAATAATATATCTATATATATATATATATATATATATATATATATATATATATATATATATATATATATATATATATATATATATACACATGTTGAATTAAAGTTATATTTGCATTTAATTAAATCAAAGGAAGTTAAATTGGGCTTAGGCTTAAAATGAAAAATGCTCATATGAAGTGGGATTTGTATGGCCAAAATTTATGGGAGAATTGGGCTAAGGGATGATTCATGAATATGGTGGCTCATGGAAGACTTTTGGGGTGGCAAAGTTGGACTTTGCTACTTGGATATTTTGGTTCATTCTTATGGTAAGAATGAAATAAAAAAAATATCCCACCACCCTTTTCTTCTAGCTTGGCCGAATATATAAGGGCAAGAAAGATGACTCATTTTGGGACAAAAGAGATGATGTAAATGTTAAGTCATGGAAGACTTTTGGGGTTGCAAAGTTAGACTTTGCTACTTGGATATTTTAGTTTAGTCTTATGGTAAGAATGAAATAAAAACATCCCACCATCATTTCTTTTATCTTGGCCGAATGTGTTGGCTACAGATGAGTCATTTTTTTTACCAAAATTTATGATGAAGAGTGATGACTCATGGTGTGAGTCATTAGGTTGAAAATTGGGATAGCAAAGTTGGACTTTGCTTACTTTTTCCATCTCATCCTTTTCTTTCTTTTTGAGATATATAAAAGAAAGATTTGTGGTGCATCACTCTTCTAGAAATAATGGTGGCCGCCCATCACTTTGAGGATTTTTCTTTTTGAAAGAAAAATTTCAGCCCTCTTTCTCTTGTTTAAAAATCCGGGTCGCTAGCATGGGTTTGGTCCAATAGCCGTTCGTGTACGCATCGGTGGAGGAAATCTACACTTGATTTCTGCAGTCCGCATCCGTCTCTTAGAGAGACTTTGTGGTAAGTTTTCGAACTTTCTCTTTATGCTTTAAGTTTTTGATTTCCACATCGTAAGCTCCTGGGACCGGATTCGAGGAAATCGATACGTATTTCTGCTTTTATCGGTCGGTTTCCCGTGACGAATCCCAATAGTGTTCTCAATAATGGATCAATCCGGTATCATGTAACCTAATATGTACTCATATCCTTGATTGACAATCCATGTCCAATGGTCGGTAAGACACCACCATACAGTTCAGCCACATGCTAGTCTTTAGTTATTATCGTTTCCACGATTCTAACAGACTAAGGATAGATTTATAACTGTGCTTGATTCCTTACTCACGGTCTTACTGTCCGGAGAATGTTACTAACAATTATGAGTATAAACACAATTAATGGATGTTTTGTTATTACTAATTGCACAAGAAATTAATAAAACAAATTATGCCTTTATTAATAACACAATAATGTATGATACATAAACCATAATGTATAATGCAAATGAGATATAATGCTTTGGACTAGCACATACACTAACAAAAGTTTGGTAGATTTTCTTTTAAGTCCTACTGATTTTTACCTTAAAAAGTTGTTCTGACTTTGGATACCAATATAGAATTGTATATATATAGTGACCGAAGATGAAATCACAGATTGTCATAGTGGTGCCATCGTAAACCACCTCAAGAGTTTTTTTATGCTTATTTTGAAAAATCGCTACATTGGTTACATCACTATTTTTGGTAAAGGCTAAGCAAACTTGCATCGGACCATTCGAATGCAAAATCCCTAATGATTCAATATCCTTGCCATGGCCTACAAATGAATTTGGTTGGACTCTTTGTTTGGTGATGTTTGGCCTTTTTTTTGTGAAATTACCTCTTTCAGATTCCTTAAGTATTGATTTTTGCATATTCAAATGGTAGGCCACTACATCAATCACAGTACTGGTGACTTCTCCAATTTCACATACTCTTTTAGTTTTCTAGGAGATTTCAACCATAAAGATGAGATGGATTTATAGAGTATATGATGGCAAACCGTGATTTATCATTGATATGTAGGGTATTTATACATAAACCCTAGTATGTACAATTACAAAAGTAACCTAGGCTAATTATACAATTACATATTTTTACAAGGAAAATTATTTCTTACACCCCCCTCAAGTTGAGCGGGGGAGGAACCAATGGTCAACTTGTCACGGAGCCATAGAAAATGCTGCTTCAAAAGCCCTTTGGTAAGCACATCATCAATTTGATCATTGAAGATAAGCCACATGAAGAGAACCTTTTCGTACTCTATCCTGAACAAAATGGAAATCCACTTCTAAGTGTTTTCTCCGATTATGAAAAATTGGATTTAAGGTTAGGTATGTAGCACCCAAATTATCACTGAACAAGGTAGGAGGGGGAACCCTAACAAAATCGAGCTCATGAAGAAAGACATGAAGCCAATGTAATTTTGATGTAGCCGAGGCCAAGGCCTTGTATTCGGCCTCTGTGGAGGAACAAGATATGGCCTTTTGTTTCAGAGACGGCCAAGAAATGGCATTTGCTCCCACATAGATAACAAATCCAATAGTGGACTTCCTGTCATCAAGACAGCTCACCCAGTCTGAATCTGCAAACCCAGTCAAAACAGTCCGAGAAGGATGAAGAGAAATACCAAAGGTGCTAGTGCCACATAAATACCTCAGAATCCTTTTCACAACACACTAGTGAAGAGTAGTCGGAGTATGCATATATTGAGAAATGTGATTTACAGCAAATGCAATATCCAGCAGTGTAAAGGTGAGGTACTGAAGACCTCCAACAATAGACCGAAAAAGAGTAGGATCATTAATTGGTTCGCCACTTTTAAGGGTCAATTTCTCACTACAATTCATGAGAGAAGCAATGAAGCTGTAATTGTGCATTTTAGCACAAAGCAGTAAGTCATCGACATACTTAGTTTGATTCAAAAAAAACCCAAAGGAAGACCAATCAACTTCAATACCTAAAAATTAATGTAGCCGACCCAAATTTTTTACTGCAAACTGAGTCTAAAGATAAACAACCACTGGCTTACTTGAAAAGGTGAGGTAACAGGTTGTACTGATTCCGGAGCCACAAAATCACCGCTAACAGCGAACGGGAAAACGTGTTCATCAAATAGTACATGACGTGAGACATAAACTTTAACCAGTACGATAATCAAGACACTTGTACCCTTTGTGAACTTTACTGTAGCCTAAGAAAACACAAGGAAGGGACCGCTGATCAAGTTTATTTTTAGCATAGGGACGTAACCAAGGATAACATCAATAACCAAAGACACGAAGAAATTGATATTTAGGAGCAACACCAAACAATTTATGAAACGGATTATCAAAGGAAATTGTGCTAGTAGGTAACCTATTGATGTTATAAATAGCACATTCAAAGGCAGCAGTCCAATATTTGATTGGCATATGACTATGGTGCAATAATGACAAGCCAGTTTCAACAATATGTCTATGTTTTCTCTCAGCTTGCCCATTTTGTTCATGTGTGTGAGGGCATGACACTCTATGGGTAATAGCATTCTGTTTCAAGTATTGTGTAAGGGCCTGGAATTCCCCTCCCTGATCAGATTGAAAATTTTTCTAGGTGTTTAGAAATATTTTTTAACTAAGGTACGGAATTGTGTAAAGATTTCCAAAACCTCATATTTTTTACTCATAAAGTACACCCACGTGTATTTAGAATGGTGATAAAAAAATAGCACATAATATGAATATTCATCAAAAGATTTGATCAATGCCGGTCCCCGAACATCAACATAAATCAGCTCAAGTGGTGAATGAGTAACAGTAACAGAATTAGAAAAAGGCAATTTATGACTTTTGCTAATAGCACATGCATTGCACAAAGAAACAGTAGAATTTCGAAACTCAATTTTATTAGAATGAAGAGTACGTTTAACAATAGGTAAAGCAGGATGCCCTAAATGAGCATGCCAAATATTTAAAGAACAACATTTGCACTAACTAAAGATGGACTAGAATTTAAACAAAGATTGTAGAGCCTATTATCACTCTGGCCTCGAAACAGGATCTCCTTCGACTCCAAATCCTTGATAAGAAAATAATCAGAAAAGATTTCAATAGAGCCAAGGTTAGAATTCATTAGTGTAAAAACTGATTATAAATTACGATTAGCAGTAGAAACATGCAAAATATTACGAAACTTAAGTGACTTGGAACCGAATTGGAAAGAGTTCTGACCAACATGAATGATAAGAAGAAACATACCATTCCCAATTTGGACTTCTTACGGAGCAGAATATTCGGAATGAAAAGCAAGATTCTCTAAATTTGTTGTTAGATGGTGAGTAGATCTGGAATTTATAACCCACGGTTGAGTAGGTGTATTTGTCGTTGCAATGTTGGATTGAGGAGAGTTGTTTTGGTTTCGGGGCATTTTTGGGGATGGGCACCGATTGGCCTTATGACCAAACCCACGGCAATTGTAACAAGTGACAATTGCATCATCAGATTGCCCGGAGGCAGCAGCTCTATAAGACGAATGTGAGCTACAAATCTGCTATCCAGGATTATTCCAATAATTTCCAGCACTTCTATAATTTCCAGGATTATGACTACCACCAACCGCCTGCCCCTGCATTGAATAATACCCGGTAGAATTTCTGCCAGCACCACTGCGACCTCTGGAGCCCCCGCTACCCCTGCCACGCCCATGCTACTGACTGGAGTGGGCTGCAAAGTGAGCGAAGGGCTGGACTACTGATGAAACAACAGCTTTGGACTGCTGCAGTAACTTCTCTTCAGTTAAGAAGGATCCCAACAAGTAATCAAATGTTGTTGGCTTAGTTTTGGAATTCTGAATCCTGTTGAAATCATTATAGTCCTCTCCCAAACCATTACAAATACAATCAATCAAATCTTCTTCCAGTACATGATAACCAAGGGCTGTAAGTTTATCAGCAATTGATTTAGCATGTTGGACATAAGTCATTATAGACAAATTACCTCATTCTAGAGTCTACAGCTCAACCCAGAGAATACGAATTTGAGGACGAGATCCCATGGAATAGGTGGTAATCAGTTTGTCCCAAATGCCCTTAGCTATAGTGGCCCTAATAACTTGTGGCATCAAGGATTTCGAGATTGAATTCAATAACCAGCAAAGAATCTATTGGTCTTTTCTTTCCTATGCTTGAAAATCAGGATTTTCTTAACCATTCGATAGAAATTGTGGTGAAGCAATAATTGTGCCATCCACATGGCCCATAAGACTGTTCCTTTTCAACATTGGCGTAATTTGCGCCTGCCAAATCAAAAAATTAGACAGATTCAGCTTGGCATTTGAGTGAATAACACTCGGGATGGAGGTAGAAAATAGAGGTACAGGAGCTATTCCGTTTACCATGATTCTAGAATTCGAGACTTAAAAAACAGCAGAGACAGTGGTGAATTGAGTGGAAGAGATGACAACGGCTGTGGTGTTTGAGGTGGTAGATGTGGTGGCCATTCTAGATTATGTTGATATGGTGGTTTCAAACCCTAATTGCAAGCTCTGATACCATAAAGAGTATGATGGCAAACCGTGATTTATCTTTGATATGTAGGGTTTTTATACATAAACCCCAGTATGTACAATTACAAAAGTAATCTAAGACTAATTATAAAATTACATATTTATACAAGGAATATTATCTCTTACAGGATTTCTGCCTTGCTACCATTGATCTTTTGTTCATCAATTTACCTGGATCTGATCATGAAAATACCCCTAAAGAGGTAGGACTTTCTATGGGGTTAAGTGTCGGACTCTCTATATTCTTTGGTATTTCACTTATCATGATCTTTTTGAAAAATAATCGATTGGGTAAAGATGAAGACCAAGTAGTTGACGATGTGATGTGATATGATATATGAAGAAGGGAAGTATAAGAGAGATGATTTTGAAATAGAACATAAAGAAATACAAGGATGAAGTAGAAAGCAAAAGAAATTGGAATTGCAATAATAGCATAGAGAAATCAGTTGGTAAAGAAAGTGATAGAATGATTATAAGAACGACGACCTCATCAATTAACTGACAACACTACAAGGACGATCACCTTTCCTTATGCCAAAAGAACACAAATGCTAATAGTTGAAACAACCAATGGTTATTTATTATTTAGAAAATATAATTCCAAAAATTATAGCGTAACTCATCATAGATATAAGTATGAAATGCTTTATTACAACGTATATTGTTCGATATTTGCTTTCTTTTGTTTTTGTAAGGTTTTATCAATTAAAGTTGCATTGCTATTTTTCTTTGAGATATATTATTTATGTATTTTTTCTAGTGTATCTGTGTAATTTTTACACTTTTCTGTGTGTTTAATTTTTCAGGTACAATTGATATAAACGATTACATTAATACAATTATGGTATAGTTTTGATATATATGTAATACATGTATGACACACATATGAACAATACAAAATAACACAATATATGTAAAAGAATTTCACAGACATATCGTAAACGTATCACAAATGTATCCAAAATGTATCATAGAGTTTTATAAAAAAATGTGTTATTTTCCATTTTCTTACTCGGTAGCTATTACATCTTTGTTATCAAATGCTGCCTTAACTGCCATCGTATTGAGCCAAAATGAATTGAAACAGTATAATTAAAAAAATGAGTTTTATTCATTTCCCAACAATAGGATAGAGGACGAATTAAGCACACTATACATGAGAAATTTTATAGTGGACTGGGTCCATGTGAATCGTTCCAATGAAAAACTGACACGTAAGCAACATGAGTATTGGGAAAATGAAAAACACTTATGTGTCAGTTTTTCATTGGGAAGGTTCTTATGGACCGGGTCTATTGTATAATTTCTTCACTATACATACACCAAGACTCTTTAAATATCAACCAAAATATATTAATAAAAAGAAAAACCTAAAAATAACAATAATATAAAGTTTAGTGTTAGTTTAAGCGAGTGAGGTCCTTACCATTAAAGTCAACCTTAATTGGTAAATTTGAGTTGGCTCAAAGAAAGTGAAAGAAATAGAGCGGTCCACTCGTGACTCAATGGGATCAGGACCGGTTCAATCCAAACTGAAATTGGTTTGATGAATGGTTAAACCAATTAGATAATTATCAATTATTTATTTAATTAGATAATTATCTATAAATTGAGGGATACAGTTTGGATTCAGTGATGATTCTAAGGAGATAAGCAATCAAACTGTTAGACAAAATCTCTCCCTCTCCTGCCTTCCAAATTTCGGCCCCTGCTCCTTCTCTCTCAAGAATCTTTTCTTCAGTTCAACCGTTTGTAGATTGTGGAATTAAATCCGTGTCCCGAACTTGTGGATACTGATCCGACTGGTGACTCAAGACGAGATTCCTTCTGCTGCAACTGTTCATGGATTAGAGCCAAGGATCCTGCTACGATCTGCGCTGAAAGAGGTAAGCCTAATCCCCGTTGATTTCATGATTTACGGTTTGATCGCTTTTGATCTATTAGGTTCATAAACCCTAAATAATTCCTTCATTAGTATCAGGGCCATGAGTTTTGAGTTCTGGTTAGGATTTAGAATTTAATTTTCAATTTTATGAACAGGAGATTCGAATTTTAGACAGACAATTTCGAAACTGGCCTAAAAAATTTGGACAGGATAGTGTTTTGTCCGCAGAGGAATGCATGAATTGATAAAACGAAATTCTAGGAGTTGAGATAATTAATTTTTGACCACACCATCGGAATCAGTGACCTCGAAAACCCCCACGGAAAAAATTTTCAGAGCCAACGGAAGCTAGGAAGGCGGTGCGTGGCACTCACATGTCACCGACTTAGGCGCGAGGGGTGACGTACACGCGCCTACTAGGTTAGCAGGTTCTATTTCTAACGTGGCCCAGTAGCAGGATGACACATGTCATGTGTCAGATCACGTGGACCAACCAATAGTTGCCACATGTGCCGCGTTGACCGAACTTTAACCGGTCTCTCTCCTAAGCGCATGATGGTGCGTGCCACGAGTGAGGGCGCGTGTAGGTGCGTGCGGCCAAACCGTTCGTCGGAAAATTTTCGTTTTGTGCATATCGAGTTTTTCCAATTTTTTGGACTTTTCGATAATTTTTATTTATTTTTCCAAGAAAGTGAATTTTTTTTTTCTTTCGGTAATTTGCAATAATTAAATTTTTTTTTTGATAATTTTCCGATGAACCGATTTGTTTAATGTTTATCAATGTTTATCGATTCTCGTTTTACTGCAATTTGTTGCAGAAAGATGAGAATCCGGACACCCATCGTACCTCGATTTAAGGAGTATATTGCTCGCACAAAAGAACAAGTTTGTCTTGTAAAGAACATGAGGATGAGCACTCATGTTCGAGAAGACGACATTGATGGAATTGTTCATCATATAGTCAAGATGAACCGAGCTATGTAAGACTGCATATAGATCGGTGGTCTTGAAACGGGGTTGAATCAAGAGGTGCTGTATGAGATACTTCGTGGAAGTTTTCAAAAGCATCCTAAGCTACAAACTATTTTAAAAATTTGTTGGTGCACATCAACTAAGAGGTATAAAGATTGTGTGAAAGTCTTTGCCAAGGTGATTGTAGGACAAGGTGTCTTAAGAGTCAACTATACTGATTCGGTGTTAACTCTGAGGAGTGGTCGAAAAATTAATCGTTTCTCGATGGGAAGGAAAATAATTAAATACCTTCCACCAGAACTAGCCATAATACTTAAAGAAAGCTTTCCAGTTCGAAGAAAATTTGAGTGAAAATTTTCTAATCCTAGTATCATAGGTTGACAACAAGTGTTGGTTTTTTTTAGCGTTTTATTAATTCTTTGAACTTAGAGTTCAATTTTTGGTTGAATTGATGGAATAGCTTATTAATTAGTTTAATTAAATGTATGTTGCACATTTAATTTTAATGACTTAATTAATAATTGATGAATTATTATTTTTTGCTAGCATTAATTATTAGCATTTTTTTTAGTTTAATTAAATGTAAGTGCTATATGATTAATGCATGTTTTAAGTCATTAGCTAATTAATATCTCCCCTATGAGTTACTAAACTTATTAAAATTCCAAATTCAATGAAAACATTTATTATGCATGAAACTTAAATTGGCTAGCTGAATATTAGGTTGAGAGGGTAATTAAATACTCCACGTATTTTATTCGAATTAAGGCTTAGTATGACGTTAGCTGATATATATATATATATATATATATTTTTGCATAATAGATTGCAAGTATTGCCAAAATTAATTAATTAATTTGTTGATTAGTTATTTATTACGTGCTCTTATCTCTGTCTCTTATATAATAAAACTCTTAGTATCAAGAAAATCCCACAATGACTACTAATGTTAAATCCGTGATTGCTGAACTTAACAACGATCTCAAGTTGAACGGTGACAATGACGAGATCTGGAAGACCAAGATTCAGTATTTGCTCGAGGAGCAAGAGGCTTTCGAAACTTTAAGGGCTGTTATGTAGCAACCCGAAGAAGGAACTACTGCCCAGCATAGACGCGACCGTGACGCTTACCTGCTTTGGAAGAGGAAGAATTCCTTAGCTAGACTGATCATAGTGCTATGGAAGATATCATAACTAAGCAGTTTGATAAGTACAAAACTGCAATGGAGCTATGGAATGCCCTGCGAGATAAGTTTGGAGGAGTGACCCTAACTAAACTCAGATCTTTAACGATCAAATTTGATACTTATCAAAAGAAACCTGAGCACACCATGCTGGTACATTTGCATGAAATGGAAAACATGATAAGTGAGCTCGATGATGCCGGTCACAATCTGACTGAAGAGCAGAAGGTCCAAGCAGTTATCTGGTCCTTACCTCGCAGCTGGGAGCATATAAAGATGCAACTAACTCACATGGACAATGTGACGACTTTTGAGATTGTCTCACGCCATCTGTTACTCGAAGAAGATCATTTAGCAGCGATCAGGGTCAATGCTGAGGTCAATTCGGCACTTTCCAATTCTGGTAAGAGAAATTCTAACCAGAAGAAAAGGAGGAGCTACAGAAAACGCGGACAGGAAAAAGCTAGTGAGCAAAAGAAACAAAAAGGAAGAAAGAGAAAAGTCAACATTTCTCGTGTGAAATGTTGAGACTGCCAGCAGAGGGACACTATGCAAGTGATTGCTTAGCACCCAAGGTACTGTCTATTAACTCATTTGTAAGTCAAATATGTATATCTAGTTCTGCATTGCTAACTGAATCTCATCCTTTGCGGGTGATAGACTTAGGTGTAATAGACCATGTGACGAGGGATCGAGAAGCCTTCGTGAATTTCCAATGAGTGAACTCTGGAGCTAGGTGGATCTATGTAGGAAACAATGCTAGAGTGGCAGTTATGTCAAAGAGAGAAATTTAAATGGCTAAGATAATCTAAGTATTTTCACCATGTGCGAGTGGGAGATGAAAGAAATAGAGCGGTCTGCCCATGACTCAATGGGATTAGGACCGGTTCGATCCAAACTGGAATTGATTTGATGAATGGTTAAACCAATTAGATAATTATCAATTATTTATTTAATTAGATAATTATCTAATCATTCTTCTAATAGACTTAGGAGACTCCCTCTATAAATAGGGGGATACAGTTTGGATTCAATGATGATTCTAAGGAGATAAGCAATCAAACTGTCAGACAAAATCTCTCCCTCTCCTGCCTTCCAAAATTCGTCCCCTGCTCCTTCTCTCTCAAAAATCTTTTCTTTAGTTCAACCATTTGTAGATTGTGGAATTAAATCCGTATCCCGAACTTGTGGATACTAATCCGACCGGTAACTCAAGACGAGATTCCTTCCGCTGCAACCGGTTGTGGATTAAAGCCAAGGATCCTGATACGATCTGTGCTGCAAGAGATAAGCCTAATCCTCGTTGATTTCATGATTTACGATTTGATCGTTTTGATCTATTAGGTTCATAAACCCTAAATAATTCCTTCAGAAAACAAATTCATAATTTGAAAATAGATAGGGATGAGATATGGGATGGTGAAGAAGGTTTGATGAGAGAGATGAAAGAGCATCCCATAATAGCAGAAGAATAAATAATTATATTATTACTCAAGTTAATTGGTTTTGGAAAATCAGTCCTATCCTTTGTTGTCATATATATTAACATTTTTAGAAGCATAAGAATCGAATCGACAGGAGTTTTTTTGTTAACTTCGGTGGAATATTGTTGTGTTTTTGGGCCAAGCCAACACAGATGTCTTCATTTAGATTGCAAATTTGGAGATGACTAACTGCTAAGTTTTTGAATTATGTCGTGATTACAAACAAAAGATATCAATTGTTTCTTTCATCGCCTAAAATTAGCCAACTTTGTACTAGTAATTAGCCAATAAAAGAAAGACAAGTGGGTGAATGAAAGGTTGAAATTGATCCAATCATGAAAATTATCGTAAATTTATAAAAGCAAATACCTGAAAAACAAAAAGGTATATTTTATGTTTTTTTTTTTTTTTACTAAAAAAATTAGAGGCTGCCAAAATAGTGATATTTTGGTAAAAATCCCCAACCAAAAACTTAAATTTTTTTTATTATTTTATAATTTCTAAACTTTGCACAATTTAAAGCAATTATTTGCCTCTTATTTCTTGTTTTAATTCTACATGATTTATTCATTTTATAAAAATAACTCATGCGTTGCTGAAAAATAAAATAAACATATTCATCAAAAAGAATTTTGAATTTTTTTTTTTTTTAAAAAAAAAAATGTGATTAACTATTTTCTTCAAAATGACATAATATTATCAAATCTACGTCTTTAATTATTTTCGATTATTTTAAATCTTAGATCCATTGCTAATGATTGTAATTTTTTTGTGAGTTATGTGCTATCAACTTTAGTAATGTATATATTATTTTTATGTTTATAAAATTATGTTGTTATATCTCATACCCAATTTCTTTTATTATATAAAAAATATTTGTTGGATTCTTTATACCTCCATTTTTTTTATATGTAATTGAAACATATTTTTAATAATATTTTTCAAGCCTCCATAATATGTTGCACGGAAAAAGAAATGAACACGGAAATAAAAACGGGGACCGAGAAACGATATTTGTAAAAATATAGGAAAGGAAAACGTGGAAGTAATAAAAATATTAGGTGATATTTATAAGTTTAAAAATCATAAGGATGTATTTTTTTAGTGTTTATATATAAAAGTTATATAAAATAAGAAAAAATCCACCCCACAAAAATGAGTTTCAATTTTGGATTGGTGAGCTTTTTGTAATTTAAAATTACAATAACGTACATGTAATATTTTTTTTCTTGATGGACCATGTAATATAGATCTCACCTTTTGCTTTTTATTATTTTTATTTTATTGATGAAGCCAAGTTTAATAATCCCAATAAATACAAAAATATAATTTAGAAAAAAAAATTAAGAAGAAAAACTCAAATACCAAAGGGGGAAAGAAACATAGTGAGATCGAACTTCGAATCCCCAGTTTTGTTTTAAACTTCGAAAGTCAGACATCGGAATTCAATGGCGGCCAAGCAAATGGAAGAGATTCAGAGGAAACTAGCCGTGTTGAATTATCCTCGTGCTAGTGCTCCGGCTCAGTCGCTTCTCTTCGCCGGCATGGAGCGTTATGCTCTACTCGAATGGCTCTTCTTCAAGTCAGCCTCTCTCTTTTTTTCTCTCTCATTATCTACACTTACACAAGATATTTTGAATTCTCATGAAGCTAGATCTATCTTAGTTCGACTCTTTTGTTTATTTTATCTAGGCAGTAAAAAAGAAAATGCGAGTCCAGGATTTTATTTTCTGCCGGCATTTTGGGCTTGATAGTTTTATAGGTGTAAAGCAAGTATTTTTTGTTCCGGAAGTTGCTTAGGGGCGTTCAGTTAGCTGTAACTCACTTTATAGGGAAACCACCTTGGAGTATTGAACATCGAGTTTTTTTTTTTTTAATCTTTCAGTTAATTTATATGGTTCCTTTTATTATTCAGTTTCTATTCCAATGGTTTAAAATGATTTATTGTTTGGATTGCTGGGAAAACATTTGAGCAAATGTGTACTGATGGAAAGTGGGAGCATATACTAAAACTCAACATGGTTCACTCTGTGATTTTCTCTTCTTTGAAATTGATTGTTGCCTAAGTGGAACCTTTTATAATCTGAGTTGCAGGCTATTAGGTGACAAGTCACCCTTCTCACAGCAAAATCTACAAGGCGATGCTATGGATCGAGATGAAGAGACCGCTCGTATACAGTGTGAGTCCTCATTTCGTGCTATAGAATTTTTAAGAAGACAAAGAAGTAATAAATCATAATTTGATTTTGACCTCATATTAATCTAACATGGTTAGCAAAAAGTTACTTTGTCATATCTGTTTTTCTAATTCAGAAAATACCTGTTTGTTTTCCAAGACTGTTCGAATTTGTACCAGTGATGTGAATGGACTTGATTGTTGGGTGAGCAAATGCTTGCTCATTTGGCTCCCTCAACCGTAGAGAACAAAGCTAAGAGATTTTATTGGATCATTTATCAGTGGTTATAAACCATTTAGGGAAAACATAATTTATGTTCTATCTTTCACATAAATGTCAGAGTTCTATAAAAAATTGAACTTCAAATTTTAAGGTCCTTTTTTTCTACTATCTGTACTATGTGTGAAAGTGGTGATGAGCAACTTTTGGAGATGAATGTTCTAATACCTTCAAAATGAGCTTTAGCTTTTTATATGCTTGAGGCATTACTTGTGATATGGTTATGACTACTTAAGTTTGACTCAATTAACTGGTGCTTTGTTCATATAGATTTGGCAGAGATCGCTAAGTTTCTTGGAATCACAACAACAATAGATACAGAAACCATCCAAGTAAGTTGTTAGCACAGAAGGAATATCAAGTTGTTAATCACTAAGTGCTTTTCTATGCCTTTGTTTTAGGATGACCCGTTGCTTGACTTTCGACTTTATTAGATGCTGTGAATGTGCTTTTTTTACTTCTTATTTATCGTTTCAATAGCAATTGGTGACAGTAGATGCCTTATAATTGAATTTTTCCTTAGGTCTGCTCAACCAGTGTGCATATTTGTTTCCAGTTTGAAAATTCACAAGTCTAAGAATTTACTGGTTCCAGATAGTTGGTTAAGTGAAAGTATTGAACAGATTGGAGAACTTATAAATTTCATAAGTCAAGCCTTCTGAATTATAGTTTGCAATATGATTGTGAAATTGAGATGATAAATGTGTGAAATGCCTTTGTATTTCAGGGGCGAGGAAGCTATGAAGATCGGACTGAAATGCTTCGTCTAATAGTAGATCTTGTTGAGGCTAGCATGTGTGCAGATAATCCAGAATGGAGGTTGAGCTTATGTACAGTAATCAATTTAATTCTATAGTTGATTATTTGTTCTCTTTTCTTGACTCTTTGATGTTTCAACATCTTGTTGAATCCATTTATGTTGTTCTTTCCTCTAATATTAGGTTTCATCTCTTTCCAGTATTGATGAGCAGGTAGCAAAAGACATACAATTGATAGATTCAATTGCAGAGAAACAAGCTTTAATTTTTTCAGAAGAATGCAAATTATTCCCTGCAGACGTGCAGATTCAATCTATCTATCCCCTGTAAGATTATATTTGTTTTACACTTCCAATATTGATATTTACTTTCTAAAAAAATTATAAATGCTTTATTCTTGCGCTTACCTATTTATTCTAGACAAGTTTCTAGATCTATCAGTTTTGAGGACTGACCGCAACTATTTTAAGTTGTGGACATTGGCATACTTGAATACCATGGTGCTCTTTTTTTTAATAAGATAGGAAAACTGTTGCATGTCACAACATGATGTCCAAAAATCTGTTATATGATTATAACTTTTTCATGCGTTGAGATGTAGTTACATTCTTTTCCTTTCATCAAAGTACTTTTGCAGGCCTGATGTGTCTGAGCTGGAAACAAGGCTTTCAGATCAGTCAAAGATACTCTTGAATCTACAGCAAAAAGTTGATGATTTGGCATCTAAGGTTTATTTGAGTTCCTAAGCCTTTGAATTGTGATTTGTAATACATGCAAAGAAGTTGAAGTTTCAGTTCACAACATATTTAATTAAAAAAATCTTTTGTTCAATTAGAACAGTCCAATTTCTTTGTGCTGGAATTATGTTTTATTCTACTCCTCAATACTGCCATGTTTAATTGTATTTTTTTTCTTTGTTCTTCTTTCTCTTGACTGTTGCGCTTTTCTTTAATTGTTTAGCATGCTTACAACCCAGATGAGGACTATACAGAGGTTGACTCCCAACTGCGGGCACATTTGGAATCTTTTCTGGAAACTGCAAAGCAATTTAATGTGATCTACACCAAGGTATGCATTTCTCTGCAATGTTAACTCAGTCCACCATCTTACTTGAATGTCGGCCAAAAAGTGCTCTTGTTCTGTTATTATTGTGTTAGATCTATTATTTTGATCACATTGCTTATTCAGAAGGAAAAGAAAAAAGATGTGGATCTATGTATTAGATCTGGTATTGTGAATTGAAATGCTTTAACCTTACAATATTCTATGTTTGTTTGCTTGGTTGCTTTCTGCTTTGTAGAATTACCTAATAGCTGTGACCACATATATTCAGAATTTTTAGCAGAAAATTTAATTTTTGAATTAATCTGATGGTCAAAAAATGAATGGAATACTGTTATACTAAGTCTTAGATTATATTGTCTCTTGTGAGTCTTAGATTATATTGTCTCTTGTGTTTTCACTGTATTTTTTTTTTAATTGCTTTTCGTAGGAAATTCGCCCTTGGACACACATGATGGAGGTGCCACAACTTCATGGGTTTGGGCCAGCTGCTAATCGCTTGTTGGAAGCATACAAAATGCTTTTAAAGGTATATCGGTGTCAAATCCATTTTTAATTTTCATCTGCTTGGATCATTGAAGGGCATGGATATTGTGACCTAAGCTAAATTGTATTCGATGAATGTAACAGTGTATGTGATAGAGAATGGCATAGTGGCAGCCAAAGGATAAGAGAGGGGGAGGGGGGGAGGGACGGGAGAGGGGTGTACTCGTGAATATTGCTAATTGGAGTATTCTATATTAGGGACTTGGTGCGAGGTTATATATATGTGTGCTCTGTTTCGTGGCTGCAACTCAGAATATGGTTTGACCTGTGCAGTGTGTTACCACCCACTCTTTTTGTCCAGTATCATAAAATAGGGCCACCTCATATCCATCACATGTCATAGTCCAATTAGCAATGTCCCTGTGTCTCCTATTCTTTGGCTGACATTCTCTATCAGTATGCATCAGAATTTGTAGACTTGGATGCTTTCACGATACTTGTTTAAAGAACCAACTGGATTTCATTGTTGGCTGGCTGATTGGTTCAATGCTGATATTAACTTAAAGCCCAAATTGGTATTTGACCAGCCATGCTGGTCCATGTTTGTGACTATGGTAGAACTTCCATGAAGAGGCCATAAGATCATCCAACATAGCGATGCCAAATGGATCTTAATTTACCATGAACATTTTATTTGATATGCCTTAAATTTGTGTGTGATTAAACGAATTATTGTTTAAGGAATTATTGTTTGGTCTATTTCTCTCCTCTTTCTTCTATATGTAAGAACTTTTTTTCCCTAAAAGCCTTTCATTGAACTTGTTTCTACTGTCTGACATTTTTATGCACTTGATTACTGTTGGGAGTCACTTGAACCCTAGTTTATGCAAATTTGTGGAGAGAGTTTTATTGGAATTGGTCGACAAATATCAGTTGCATATGGATATAGGTAGCCAGATTGAATGCACACAATTCCATTTGAACTCTTTTTGTCACTTCTTATTAATTATCTTTAACAAAAAAGGTAATGTTTCTCTTTTGAAGGATAGTGGAAAGTTTACTTTGATTGACTTACAGTCTATCGAATATCATGTTGTGTATCATTGAGTTTGTGAAAGTGCAAGTTTGATCTATGTTGTGATGGGATTCAATTTTATTCTGCAATTTTGCAGTTTCTGGGGAACCTGAGGAATCTAAGAGACTCACATGCAGCTCTTGCAATTGGATCATCTGAAACAGTAGCTGGTGAGCCATCTTCTGTTACAAGGATAATTTCTGAATGCGAGTCTGCATTAACATTCTTGAATCGTGATCTTGGAATCCTGTCGGCCTCAATTGCGCGTGAGCGGGGAAATGATGCAACTTTCTGATGATGATAAATGTATATCGCTAAGTCGAGCATTTTTACGGTCCCTTGTTCCTTGTTGGAAATGAATTCATATCGTGTGTGTTACTACATTGTTTTCAGCAACCTATCTTTATGAGGCAATTCCAGATCAGATGAACAATGTTATGTTTTTCTTGCCTCATACTATTTGGTTGACAAAATTTTAACCAGAACTAACTCTGCAATTTATAACTTGTAAATTGCTGAAAGTGGGCATAAAGTCATAAACTTGATTCTGAGCAATTTAAAACAAAAACAGAGCAATTATAATGTATCGAATCCAGAAGCAGCAGACTCACAATGATTTATTAAAAAAAAAAGAATAGTTCCAATAACCAAATGCAGAACAAGATGAACATATAAAGAATAACCAATTATAGCTGATAGTAAAATCAACACAAATAAAAATTTGTGAACCGCTCAATTGCATTGCTACAATCGAATTTGTTATGTGCATAAATTCCTGAAATCTTCACCAACAAACTCAAATTGTCAATGTCGTACTTCAGAGCCTCCATTATCTGATCGAAGAACCCCGTCGAGCAATATATCCGTATCGGACCATCTATCTTTCGGTCTAGTTCGTCTTCAATTAGCACCGGCAGAATACTCGCCAGGTACCTGTCTGGTACGTTGTATCGTTTCTCTTCTTCGCCTTCAACTCCCACTAACACAGCGGTACAATGTGGTGGAGCTCTCCGATGTTTTTCTTTCTCCTTCGTCACTCCAAGTAGTTCATAACTGGGGCTTTGCTTCACCAGCCGCATGATGCTTTTGACTGCCATTACAGAGAAAAAAAGACAGATGAAAACCAATGAGTTAATTTGTAGCTCAGATTTCAGAGGCTAGGGTTTGCGTTATCTTCGAAAAGAGGCCTGGCTAGGTATGTATAATGCCATATTAATAGTTAGAATTGGGGTTTTCTAATTCTTCCAGGTTTAGGATTTGTTTTTGCAGGCGGCGTATCTCTGCTTTAGGATCAAGCTATTCTCTCTGTATAGGATATTTATGCGAGGCCCGTTTGATTATCTCCGCTTAAGGATCAAGCTACTGCTACGCAAAATTATCTTTTGATTCACAGGTATTAAACGAATCTTATGTAGCTAGGATTCCCAATTTCATTTTGTAAACAATTTATTTTTTTCATCATTCCACTACTACGCTCGAATTACACTTGCTCTCTGCTTCAGGATTAAGCAAAATTTACAACCTCTCATAATACATGTATATATGTTTCATACCCAACTTTGAAGTTCATCTGTGCCAAATTCCCAAAGATGGAACATGGGAAATCAGGGGTATTGGCAAAAGCAAAGCATACTACATTCTCTGATACACTAACAAAACAGTTGATGTCGTGCAGCTTCACATCTGCATTAGTGAAGTGCTTAGTGATAGCTGGAGCTCCAAAATCATCCGATTTACTCTTATGGCATAGAGGTAAAAGGCGAGGATTGTGAATGCATTCCAGACCCTTAATTGCCTTGATTACTGCTGATTCTACTCAGAACAGAGAAATCTTCCGGTAGCGTTGTTAATGTAGTGCCTGAATCTATGACAATGTTGCCTTGTCTAGAGGTGACACTTCGAGATTAACTTTTGACAGCATTATTACGATGAGTATCTCGTCTGACAGCTTAATTTCAAATTTTTGCAACAATTTATACGGCTTAATTTCATTTATGGTATAACAACTATCACTTTAATCATACTTTGGTATAACAACTATCTTTTTGCACATCGACATTCCCTAATTTGTATATAACCTCCAACTGTAGTACATATGACCTGCAATCACAGGTAAATCGTGCCACATCAGCATTTTGTCCATTTTCAAACTAAAATTGTGGGACCCATAATATTAAAAAATACATAATATTTTTTTATTATGACCTCCTCTCTCCTCTCTCTGTCTTATTTTGTCTGCAACTAAACTTCTACCCATCTCTTTCATCTCTTTCTTTTCTAGTTTTACAACAATCAATCCCCACCTCCTTCTTCGTCTCTTCCTTCCCAATTTTACAACAATCAATTCCATGTAACTCCACCTTTCGTCTCTTTTCTTCTTTATATTCATATTCTTTCTTTGTTCATGAGTTTTGTTTTTTTTTAATTTTTTAATTTTTTTGCATCTAATTTACAGAAAATTTTTTTTTATCATCATTAGTTTGATTAATTTCACTTTCACTTCTTCGATCGCCTTTGTAGATTCAGTAGAGAGATTTCAATTTTTTTTTATTAATTTCAGAGATGAAGAATGTAATTTTGAAGTTTAAGAAGAGGTCATGACCTAACTTTATCGTACTGTTGAGAGGAAAATTAACCAAGCTATCTTTTTATCAAGAGAGAAAGGGAAGTCTTGGAAGAGATCTCAGACGTCGAGATAGAATGGGTCCAAGATGTTGCTTCTGTGGTTGCCGAAGATGCTCGGAATCAGAGACATCTCTTAATTTCTTGATTGTGGGTTTTGGGGTTTTTTTTTTCTTGAAATCAATGAATTCTTTTATTGATTCTTCGGTTTGAAGAATGAAGAAGGGTAAAGAGGTGTTTATACGGAAGAGAGGGAGATGGATGAAGGTGGAGGCTAGCTAGGGTTTGGTTGAAGGAGATAAGCAGAAGAAGAAGAAGAAGAAGAAGAAGAAGAAGAAGAAGAAGAAGAAGAAGAAGAGGGGGAGGGATGTAGATGATGGTGGCGGCTTTTGAAAGTAAGAATAACATGAATTAAAGGAATTAAAAAATAAAATAAATTATAAAAAAAGTAAAAAAAAATGCTGATGTGGCACGATTACTTGTGATTACAGGTCATATATATTATAATGAGAGGTCATATACAAGTTAGGGTATGTTAATGAGCAAAAAGTTAGTTGGTATACCAAAGTGTGATTGAGGTGATAGTTGGTATACCATGAGTGAAATTAAGCCTAGTTTATACTACTAATTTAACTTCGATTGGTTCTTCCAAATCCGATATGTTACGTACCACTTTGAAAAATATGTATACTTGACAGGCTCTAACTGAACTCAGCAATATTATTCATGTCACTCTTTTCTGCTTAAACCTTAAATCCAGCTGATTTTTGCTTCACACCAAACTCACCTGTATGGGAAATCGTTCTTCTTTATATACCATTGATGACTCTCTTCTTAAAATTGTCATGTCCTTAATTGTGTGCACATAAATTCCCCATGGCCTACTTTACCCTTTTTCACTTTACATTATATGTAATTCTGTCTACTGTAATTATTACTTCTTGTGCAGATTATGCTCAAGCAGATAGTTTTAGTTTCACAGCTAAATTGATCCACAGGGATTCACCGGATTCTCCCTTCTTCAATGCCTCTGAAACAAGCATCCGCCGCCTTTCTAATGCTTTACAACGTTCTGCCAAATCAAGTCAATGGTCCAATTCAGACTAGTCTAACCTCCGGTGACGGAAACTATCTGATGAAAATATCTATAGGAACACCCCTAACTCCACTCCTAGTCAGCATAGATTCAGCCAGTAACGTAATTTGGATTCCCTGCCAAAAATGCGAGTATCCTTCTTGCACAAAAACAATGTTCGATTTTACGACTTCCTCAACCTACACAAATGCCCCTTGCAATTCACCACACTGCAGCTCTTGTCAACCCAACAATGTTTGTCTTTACAATTGCACAAACAAAAATCGAAAAACCTGTCCGAATGGCTAAATAGGAATAGAAACAATCATATTAGCTTCTACAACTGGCAAGTCCTTTCCTATACCTGAATTCAATTTCGTCTGCGGAAATCACATTGAAAGAAACATCAGCGGAGTAGGAACTGTCGGCCTTGGCCTGGGTCCGATTTCCTTGACATCAAGACTCTACAATCTGATAGGTGAAAAGTTTTCGTATTGTCTAGTACCATACGGTTCAAAAAAGTCAAGCGAAATAACATTTGGTAAACTGAGTTTTGATTCTTACAATGCGATCTCTCTTCCTTTAGGACAAGACAAGAAGACAGGTAATTACTATCTTCCACTGTTAAGTGTGAGATCAGAAGGGGATAAATGGTATGATCCACCACATAACTTGGATTACTCAAAAAATTTCAACATGTTTAACATGTTAATTGATACGGAAACATTGTTCACTCGCATACCAAAAGAAGAATTTCATTATTTTGCGACTTTTGTTAGCTATGATCTTTCTCAGGATCCGTCAGTTCAATTCTTCGACAAGGGTCTAATGTTAGAGTATATTATGTGTATGTGTATAATATGTATCCTTGGGCTTACTTGTATATTCAGCCAAGGATAGCAGAGGCACCTGAAAACCCGAAGTGAATTACAGTCAGGAGTTTCCCCAAATAAACGTTCATATGGTGTAATGAATTTCTGTTGTTGAATAGGGGTGCGATTTATCAAATAAGTGGCTGTATCAAGGGCATAGGTCCAGTAACGTTGCGGAACATGAGCGCGATGCATAAGAGCAAGTCCATGTTTCACAATGTTACGATGTTTTCGTTTAGTGGACCCATTTTGTTCAGGGGTATGAGGATATAATATTCTATGTGAGATGCCATGCTGCAGGAAAAAGGGTTTCAAAGCAATAAATTCTCCCCCGCCATCAAATTGAAACGATTTAATGGGACAAGCAAAAAATTTCTCCCCAAGAGTCTTACATTGGACAAACACATCATATACGTCAGATTTATATTTCAAAAAGTAGATCCAAGAATATTTGCTGTAATGATCCAGAAAAAGAACATAGTAACCATAACCATCAATTGACATAACAGGAGCTGGCCCCCAAAAATGAACACAAAGTAGTTCAAGGGGACCAGTTGACACAGAATTAGATAAATTAAAAGGCAATTTATGACTCTTAGAAATAGAACAAGAGGAACACAAAGAATGAGAAGCATCAGAAACTTTTATTTTATTTGAATGTAGCAATTGTTTAACAATGGGAAATGAAGCATGTCCTAAAACTAAAATATTGTTATGGGTATAATGCTGAAGAGTTCAAAGCACCAAAAATCAGAATGGAATTCTATGGGGGTGTTGTGGAATTAGGTATATCAAATAGCTTTATAAGAGTATATGAGGATGTTATTTGCCTTGCTTTTGAGGAATCTCCTGATGGTACTTTTGTACTTGGAAGTTGGCAAATGATGAACTACTTAGTTGGATTTGACCTTGAACTACACACTGTAAATTTTCACAAAACTGATTGCTCCAGTTATTAGCCTAATTTTGTACTACAACTTTGATAATACTTATTAAATTTGGCCATGAGTAATTATATGTGTTATTGTTAGTAATTACGACACACGAAAATACTCACTACAAAAGAAATTTTGCAGTAAAAAACTTATTTAACTGGAATATCTAAAAATTGTTGCCATAAATATATTAATAATAACAATATATAATAACTTTATCATTGCTGCCTAAAGTTGACAACAAGTTTTATACTTCTTATTATAATGACTGTAATTCATATACATTTGACTAAATAAATAGATAACACAAATCTTTTTTCGAGCAAATTGGTAGTGTTTGAAGAACCATATTTACTCTTTTTTTCAATTTATGGGTTGATTAACTACTTGTTATTGAATAATAAGATCCTAGTTATCTGTGAAAGATCACTTTCCTAATTATTCATGTCAGTGCGTAATGCAGAATTATCAAATTGCTGTGAATTTTCATGGTCGGCAAAGAATTCATTTTTCCTTGGCTAGCTAGAGGAAGCTGTGCATCAAAGGGAAAGTCTTTTCTTAAAATGTTGGTGTTGTATACTAGATAAAACTGACTGCCATAACATCACAATTTTGTTTTGCAGTCGAGTATCTCCACCTTTTTACATGATTCAAACCCTGACCTCTTATAAGGGAAAAAATACATCTTAACACTACAATATTGCAAGTATTTAATTTATATAAACAAATTAAAATAATTATCTAACTGGACAAAAAAAAAATAAAAAAAAAAACCATTTGTAAAATGTATTAAGGGAGAAATGGAGGCGGAACATACAAGATAAATTTGGGCCATGGGTCATTTTGGACACAGGCGCAAAATCATTAACTCAAAGATGGATAGCCGAGTACATGTTTTTCAGCACAATTACAAAAGGAGAAGATACAATTGCACGGATTGTTCGATCTTGGAATGTATAAATGGCTTTTGTGCATTTAATTAAGAACATATAAATGTAAATGATTTTTTTTTTTTTTTTCAAATTAGGTTTAGTTTCCGTATATTTAGAAATTTGATTTATTACAATTTCCTTTTTAGTTTTTATATTAATTTCCTTTTATATTTATTGTTGACATCCTACTAATTTATAAAACTCCACTTCCATCATATTAGTTTGCTATAATGTGATATTTAGTTGATTCATCGTAGCCAATTCTGAAAATTTGCTTGTATTGCATAACTCAACTGCCGCTGTTACTAATAAATGAAAACATCAAAATATATAAATTTTTTTTTTACTGGTAAGAATTGCATTGCGGTATTTCAGGTCATCATTCTTTGAAGCTGTGACCTTTAATAATGCTCGTTTTTCATTTCACACAAAGATTCAACAAACAAGATGTTTTCATTTATATACCATTTGTTAAAATATAGCGTAATTATTCTTAACAGTATTATTGAATTCATTAATGGCTCGCCATACTTTTCTGCCTTTTGCCTTGCTGACAATTCTATTTTTTGTTGTTGGCCAATCTGAAAAACTCAGTTTCACTGCTCAACTTATTCACAGAGATTCCCTAACTTCCCCTTTCTTCAATGCTTCAGAAACTACACACCAGCGATTTACTAACGCCTTGCAACGCTCTTCTGATAGATTCAACACGATAAAAAATCTCCTGTCAAATGCTGCTAAAGCATTCCAATCTCCATTACTGCACTACAATGGTGATTATCTTATCAGAGTAGCAATCGGAACGACTGAAATCCTGCTCAATTTAGCTTTAGCTAGTGATATAACATGGGTTCCATGCCTGAATGGAGCATGCTCTCAGAGATGCAACGGCCGAGTCTTTGATCCAACTCAATCCTCTACTTTTAAGACACTAGCCTGTGATTCGTTTCGCTGCCAGATGACAAGCGGTGCCACCTGCAGATTTCCTGATTGCGTTTTCGCCTGCGGTTCCGCATCTCAAGGTTCTACCAGCTGCCCTGCTGGTGTCCTTGCTACAGACACATTTACCTTAACTACTTCCTCTGATGACCAACCCATTAGGCTTCCTGACACGGCTTTCATCTGCGCTAATGGCGTCAGCTACGACCATCCTGGAGTTGGGAGCATTGGCCTTGGGCATGGATCGCTTTCTCTACTTTCCAGGATTTATCATCTTATTGATGGCAAGTTTTCATATTGTCTGGTGCCATACATTTCTAATCAGCCGAGCAGGATCAATTTCGGTCTCAGAGGTGTTGTTTTGGGCAGTGGAGTTGTTTCGACGCCGTTACAACCCATGTCAAGTCGCTACATCCTTCAACTAATTGGAATTCAAGTTGGAGGCGTGAAACTAGAAGGTTACACATATCCTGGTGAATCTACGACTGTGTTGTATATTGATCCGGGGATTATGTTAACACACTTGCCAAATACCATGTATTCTCAATTAGAACAGCAAGTTAGAAATGCTGTTAGGCAGGTACCTGTTCAGTCAGATAGTACTCAAAGTTTGAGTCTTTGCTATCGGTATACTCCTGATTTCGATCCTCCCATCATTACAATGCAATTCGTGGGTGGAAGTTTGGAATTAGCCGCTTGGAATTCATTCACTAGAATAGCTGAAGACACCATTTGCCTTGCTTTTGCATCTTCTTCTGGGGGCGAAGCAGTGTATGGAAGCTGGCAACAGATAAACTTTTTAGTAGGTTATGATCTGCAAAATGGATACATATCTTTCAAACAAACTGACTGTACACAGTATGAATAATCCAATCAATATTTTTTTTTATAGAAAGTTGAGTATGTCATACAGTGCTAAATTTGCAACCAAGTGTTCTCACCAGGTAGATATGTCAGTTATGAAAATCAAAAGAGAAATAAATCATACAACCTGATTTTGTTCTCCAATTTAGTATGAATTATAAATCAAATTGAATCTGTTGTATTTAATAATATGCCAAAAGTGGAAGTTAACAGGAAAATATTGCATAAAGGCAGATTTTATCCATAAATTGATACCCTGCAATATTATCTCAACAACACTCACTCATTCTCTAATGCATACCACCTTTAGTTAGGTTTTCTAGAGAAATTAATCATGGCTGCAGCTATGCTATTCTATCATGATCTTTCTGCTACTGTGATAGCTTTCTCTGCATTCTTGTTTCTCTTTTCAGAAGCTGCACATACTGGTTTTCATGTGGATCTAATCCACAGGGATTCACCAAATTCACCTTTCTTTAATCCCTCAGAAACTCATTCAGAGCGTTTAATCAATGCTTTGCAACGGTCTATTAGTCGCATCGATCACCATTTTAAGCCAAGCTTATCAAATTCTCCAAACACAGCACAAACTAAAATTTTTTCCAACCATGGTGAGTATCTAATGGAGATTTCCATCGGTACGCCGCCTGTTAGAATCCTTGGCATTGCAGATACAGGCAGTGATCTTATATGGACACAGTGCAAGCCTTGTACTCAATGTTATGAGCAAATCAACCCTCTTTTTGATCCTAAAGCTTCAACAACCTACAGAGAAGTTGCTTGTAACACAGAGCTATGCCAATCTCTGGGTAAACAAATTTGTCAGCAATCCACTGCCCGAGAGATTTGCCACTACTCAGCTTTCTACGGTGATAAATCCTTTTCTCATGGAACCCTTGCCTTTGAAACAGTTACTCTGGGTTCCTCTAGTGGCAGGCCTACTTATTTCCCTCGCACTGCTTTTGGTTGTGGATATAACAACACTGGCACTTTTGACAGGGAAGGATCAGGAATTATAGGCCTTGGAAGAGGCGCAACTTCATTGATAACAAGAATGTATTCTTCCATTGGTGGTAAATTTTCTCATTGCTTAGTTCCAATACTTTCCAAGCCTGAAGAGACGAGCAAGATGAGTTTTGGTAGCAAAGCTATAATTTCAGGCCCTGGTGTAGTTTCTACCCCTTTGATTCGAAGAAATGATGCTAATATATTTTATTTCCTGACACTGGAAGCAATCAGTGTAGGGGATAAAAGATTAGAATATAATAATACTCATCATAGTAATACTGTCAATAGTTCATCTCGAAGTGTCGACTGTAGACAAGGCAACATTATCGTAGATTCAGGCACTACAGTAACAATGCTACCCAAAGATTTTTATGTTCGAGTCGAATCAGCAGTAATCATGGCTATTAAGGGTCTGGATCGCGTTCACGATTCTCGTTTACTACCTCTATGCTATAAGAGTAAATCGGACGATTTTGGAACTCCAGTTATCACTATGCACTTCACTAATGCAGATGTGAAGTTGCATGACATTAACAGTTTCGTTAGAGTATCAGAGAATGTGGTATGCTTTGCTTTCGCATATACACCTGATTTCCCGTATTCCATCTTTGGGAATTTGGCGCAGATGAACTTCAAAGTTGGGTATGATTTAGAACAGAAGACTGTGTCATTTAAACAGGCTGATTGTACCAAACAATAGTGTGTTGTGTAGTTGTTCCATGAGATAGTTGTCACGTGAGAACACATTGTAACCAAAATCAAATAAATGGAAAGATACATATGAAACATATATACATGTATTATGAGAGTAAATTTTGCTTAATCCTGAAGCAGAGAGCCAAGTGTAATTTGGGCGTAGTAGTGGAATGATAAAAATAAATTGTTCACAAAATGAAATTTGGAATCCTACCTACATAAGAATCGTTTAATGCCTTTGAAATCAAAAGATGATTTTGCTTAGTAGCAGCTTGATCCTTGAGCAGAGAAAATTGAACGGGCTCACATAAATATCCTACACAGAGAGTATAGCTTGATCCAAGAGCAGAGATACGCCGCCGCCTGCAAAAAAAAAAAAAAAATCCTAAACCTAGAAGAATTAGAAAACCCCAATTCCAGACCTATAGATACGACATTATACATACCTAGCATCCTTTAGAAGATCAGGCAAACTCTAGCCTCTGAAATCTCATCTAAAATGCACTTCAAATGAATAATTTGGAAGGAGGACCTAAAAGATAGAATTGCGGAAGACTGAACTGCTTCGGCTTGCTCTTTAAATTTCTTGTGAGTTCATGTAATTTGATGATATTGAACAAAACAGAAAGCAAAAAAATTAAATTCATAAAAAGAAGCAGCAGCCAGCCACCTGGTGAATTTCTTCATAACAAAATTACGAATTAATTACAAATATTAATGATTTTTCTCCACACTACGTACGAGAAACACAGAAAATACATTGATATGCTTCTTTTCCTATTTCTTGCTTTGGGTCTTTTTCCTATTTTATAAAATGTTTGGTTAAAAAAAAAAAACCATAAAATACTTTGATATTTATTAGTTTTAACCAATTTTTATTTTTATCTTTTATCAAATCATAATGAGAATTTACGGTTATTAGCCTATATATTTTTAATTGAGGGAAATTACAAACATAAACCAACAGATTTGTGGTTTCATAATGTTAATATAAATAGTTTATCGTACAATATTTTCTTCTAAAAACTCACTTATCTCTCAAATTCTTATCAAAAATTTTGCACGTTGGTTAATTAAAATACAATAAACCTTTGTGTCGAAATTTGAAATTTTTCGAGATGCGTTTATACTTTGATTAATTAATAATGCAAGAAATGGAAAATCAATAAAAAAAAATAGAAAAATGACTGGAAAATTTTCAAATGTCCAAATCTTAATGAAAACTCATTACATAATATGTATAAATTATTGGAACACATAGTTATGTTTTCTGTGCAGAGATTAATTTTTACGCAAAACCTAAATTCTTTTTTACTTTTTATTATCTCAATAGTTTATATGTATTATTTAAAAATATGCCACAAAGATTTGAAATTTTTTGGCTATTTTCGAAATTTTTTTCTCATTCCCATTATTAATTTAAAAAGAACAATGAATTTCTCAAAACATTTATAAACTTTGTTATGAAAGTCCATTATATTTTAATCAATCAATATGCAAAAATTCCTGTGAAAATTCAAAAAGTAAAAGAGTTTTTAGGGCAGTATATTGGACAATAAACTATTTTTGTTAACATTGCGAAACCATAAGTCCCAGTTTGTAAGAGCAACTCCAACCTTCACTATATCATCCCACTCCAAATTTTGGCATCCTCTAAATAGTGTTTTATCGCCAGCTATTCCCTTCATCCTTCCCCTACAAACCAAATATTAATATTTTATTGATCCCCACCCACCACTTTTATTATTATTATATTCATTTCTTTTTCCTTTTATTTTTTGAATGAAAATTACTATTCATTAAAGTATGTCCTCCTGCAATATAGTTCGGATAAAAGGAGGTGGCTTAGTAAACCATTCTCCAATTGGTGTCACTAAATAAGCTTCTTGGGCTAAGCTATGAGCAACTGTGAGCACGGGTTTTTTTCCGACCTCAGTGATGAAAGCTATTATTACCTTTTTCACGGATAAACGTGAGGCGGGTTTGGAGCGACCGGAATGGTGCCGAAGATATCCCGGATGACCCGAATGTGTGTGACAAGTCTTGGTACAGAACCCCGAAGAAGGTCGAGTGAGTGTTTGAAAGAACCGAAGAGAAAAGGGGAAAACGTCGAAATAGGCTAATCTGGTCACTACAGCCGCTCGGCTATAATCCACTACAGTTGCGCAGCTGTAATCGCCGGATTTCCTAAATAAGCGATAATCAGTCATTAATTCAGATTTTAACCCTATTTTGGGGCGATATAAAAGCCATAGAAACGAAAATTAACAGAGAGACAGAACAGATAGGGTTTTCAAAAAATTAAACACAAAAATTAGGGTTCTTGGGGAAAGTTAGAGAGAGAAAATAGGGCTTTTAGAGAGAGAATTCCCTAGATTTGTTCAAAAAGCAGTCAATCTTAATCTTAATCCGTAGAAAACATTAGGGTTATCAAATAAATCAAGTTGGAGTGCAATCCTGATCGATTTGGCGTTTATTCGGGCCAATTCGGGGTTCGTTCAAGTTTTGGCGATTTCGGGTTGTTTGTGATTTTGAGGCGTTTTCCGGTGGCTAAATCCATTTATGGTGATCCAATACATTGGAATACAGACAACGTATACTCTGAGAGGCCATAAAAACCCCTTTTGATTTGTTTTGGGTGTTATTTGTTTATGCTTTTGCGTTTTTATCAAATCTGGAAGTGAACCCAGCTATAGCCGCCCCGTCTGATGATTATAGCTGCGCAGCTGTAACCTACAGTGGCGCGGCTGTAATGCCCTACAGTGGTGTTGCTGTAGTGCCCTACAGGGGCACAACTGTAGCTTATAGGGGCGCGGCTGTAATGCCCTACAGGGGCGCAGCTGTGACCTAAAGTGGCGCGGCTATAGTCTTCTGATTATAGCCGCTCGACTGTAATCTTCAGGGCAGAAGCTCCGAATGCCCTAAATTGACCGATAACGCTTCCGTTTTCAAATCAAATGTGTTTTCTATGAATATTATCGGTCTAATCACATCCATACATGCTTAGATTTCATGGTTTTTTGGTTTTTTATTGATAGATGTGAGATTGAAATTTGGCGATTTCGTGTTTTTAGGGATTTCCGGACTCGTTTGATCCGATCCGGATCCATTCTTGTTGAGTTTCATGAGTTTCCAGAAGTCCCAGATTGCCCGAAATTGTCAAAGTTCTAAAATGATTTTCAAAATGAGAAAGAAAACTGAAAATTTGATTCTAGAGCACTATAGCCGCTCGGCTGTAGCTCGAGAAACATAATTACAGTTTTGCCCTTTTGGGCCTCTAACTTGTAATTTTGTGTCTCATTTCAATTCAAAACAAATTTTTGGAGTGTTTACACTTTTGGACCTTAGATGAATATCTAATTTTGGCCCACCCACGAACGGGACCCCCAAATCTCGGGATATCCGGCCTGCTAAAAGTTGGAAAATACATATAAAAGAAGCCAAATTGTTTTCAAAATTGGTTTTTCATCCACAAAATCTACAGGGCGTTTCAATAAAATGTTTTCCAGGTCTAATCGAGTAGTCGCCCGGACTTCTCGATTACCCCCCTATGCATGATCTCGTTTCCCAAAATACCCTTATTCTGTCTTAAGTGAGTCCTTGATATGATTTATATATTTGTGCTAACCAATTTTTCTTGTAGCTTTTATTTTTCTTTATTTTTATTTTTTACTTTTGGATGTATTTAATAGACTAAACCGTGTATTCTAGGTGATAGTACTTTTTTTTTTAGATTTTCGTGTATCTAGGCGATTGTAATGGTGAGGATGAGAGCTTTTTCTTTTTATGGGTTGTATTATTTGGCCTCTACTTTACTTTTCCCGAACTTTTACTTTTCTGCACTTTATTTTGGATTTATATTTATGTCATGTGTTTGAGCATTAACTAAAAATAAAAAGAAGATAAAATGAGTAAAACTAAGTGGATGTTATGTTATATTATGAAATAATAATTGAAAATAAGTGAGGATTAGTAGATTTGTTGCCCGAACCTTGAATCTCTGGATTAGGTACTGTGTCGACACTTGGTAGGGAGCTATACCGGAATTTCCCGGATGAGCTGATCCGGGTGGCGACTGTGTATCTAATCTCGAAATTTAGGTTTCGAGATCTTTAAGTTCAAATTGGGATTTTCTAAAAACCTATTTTCCAAAATTCACACTTACAATTAAGTTTTCTACAAAAGGGTTTTTCCAATAAAATGAAAGGCTTTCTTAAAAAAGATTAAAACCCATTTTCAAAACCACACATACTCACAGATGAAAAGAAGATCCTCGGTTCCCGCTTCACCGTGCGTTCCGTAAAAACATTGTCTGCTCACAGTGGCGACTCTGTTGGGGATTAACGGTTTCTTTAAAAAGTTTTTCATAAAAACTTAAGGAAGTTAGGCAACAATTGAAGTACATCCTCACTTGAAGTCAATTATTAATTCATAACCCGATATCTCATCCGCAACCGCATAGCATGGCATTTTCTCTTTTTTAATCCCTCCAACACATGATTAAGCCCGGTTTATCTCCAAAGGTGACCTACCTCTTCCGCTAGGATTGGAGGCACCCGAGGAGGTAAACCACTCATAGCCTTGTATGAACCCCTTCGTTTAGACCCTTGAGTGGGGAGAAGTGAGGAGTATATTTTCGCTATGGGAACCTGTACGACCCTTGGTTTGACTCATACCTTCATGTAATGGCCTAGCAACTTCTCCTTAGGGTTACCAAAACATATATCTGAAAATGGACATTGAGAGTACGCCTTTGGTATCCCCGGTTGATGCCAAAGAGACCCAACACCTAGGAAGAATGCGAGACCAATCGAATGGAGGAACAAGGTTGGAAGGGTGAGCATATTGTTGCGTGTGCTAACGTTTGTTCTATGGTGGTTTCATTTTTGACCTTTACATGCAACATCAAACACGCATCATCCGTGTTCCATTTTTTAACCATATTTTTATGCAGCAATTCACAAGCATCATCATACGTGTGGTATTATGCTAACCATATTTTTTGTGCAGCCATAACATCTTACTTGTGTGTCATATACATCTTGTGTGCTTGCTTCATAAAGCATACATGACATCATCTCGTGTGTCATGCATCCTAACCATGTTTTTGTGCAGCCATTTGCATTTTGTATGACATGGGCATTCATATCATCTCATCCCATCTAAAATGAAGGATGTTCTAAGTATGCCCCTCACGACATTTCATTTCACGACATATCGGGAGTCCCCAAGATTGCCCGTGTTCGCCTGTCCACCAGATTGCACTTGGCCATTTCATTACATAATTGCACCATTAGAGGATCACAACGGTCTTAGGCTTGTGTTTGTGTGGCAGATCACACAACACCATCACATGATATCATGTCCATTCATCATGGTGTCATGGCGACACTAAAGTCTTGCTTGTGTGTCACGATCCACATCGGATTGTTCATAACATTGATGACCCATTTAAGGTACTCCATGAGTGAAGAACTAGAATTAATATTAGGATGTTTCATAACATGTTTAATCATGCAAGGTGTTTCACGAACGCCGAAATGCTATCCGTGTCTCGAGTTGCACTCGACTTGTTTATGACATCACTTCATCCAAGATGCCACAAAAGCATCAAACCTTTGTCTATGGAACGGCTCCCATATGACCATCACATATCATTTCATTAACCCGTAAAGTGTCGAACCTCTGTCCATGTGTCGGTACACACGTGACCATTTCACGACATCCGCTAGGTGCCCCGAAGGCGCTGAATTTCTGTCCATGTGCCGGCCCACACGTGACATTTTTGCATTGTCTTTTGCATGGCATAGGGTATGCTTGGAACATCCAAAACAAAAGAAAGAAAATACAAAAGTCATTTTCATCATCGTCCACATCCATAAAGCATCATCCGATCATGAACATGAACACACCATAGACGCCATTTAGTGTGTCGAGTCTAGGTCTATGACATCCATCCGAGCTTCTAACCTTATGTTGAATGTGCAGTTTGGAGTCGCACCTCGAAACGGTTAGTTCGTGTTGAATCAGAGCTGAACCCACCAATTCAGTCAGTTCAATCAGAGCCTGTCATGGTGGAGGGAATCATCTCAGGGTCAGACTCAGATCGGAAGGTCGAAATTCAGTTGCCTACTCTACCAATTGACAGTCAGGTTTTGTTAGAAGAAGCAGACAGAGCGGAGATGGTTGACGGAAATGGTGGAAATTTACCTTTTGATATGGCTGCTTTTATGAAGAGCTTCCTAACCTCAGACGAGTTCAAGGCTACTCTTAGGGAATAAGTGCAGGCCGTGATAAACACCATCCTTGTTTAGACTGTTCCACTGGCTCAGACTTCTGTTGGAAGCGAGGGACAGCAGTTTGTCCAAGTTACTAATGGTGCTGGAGGAAGCCTTCCCGGAGGAAGTGGTGGAGTGATTAACCACTGAGAACCTGACCGTCAGTCTGAAGAGGATGAGGTCTTTGAGAAGGCAAGGGAAGCCTCAATCGAGACGATGCTGGAAAAGCGTCTCAATCAGAAATTTTATGATATTGAAGCCATGCTACCTAAGCTGAAGGAGATGGTGCACTATAACCCTGTTAAGTATGTCGACCCAACTACTTTGATGGCTGATAGAGGAGAGTCGCTCCCAGCTGATTTTCATATGCCCTATCTTCCTTCCTACACCGAGGAAGGCCCGCCGGAAGCCTATTTGGACAGTTTTGTGAGGTTGATGACTAGCATGGGGATTGGGAAAGGTCACCTCTTAAACCTATTTCCGACTACTCTGAGGGTGCGGCGAAGTGGTATATGAAGATGCCTCTATACACCCGTTCTACTTGGGAAGACCTATCTGAAGCTTTTGTAAAGCAGTACGCTTACAATACCCAAGTACAGACTACCCTCGAAGACCTAGAGAGAATCCGCCAGAAGCTAAATGAGTCCTTCCCGGCTTACTACAAATAGTGGATGGATGTGTAAGTTTTGGTGGATGGGGCACCAAAGTTGGAGTCACTCATTGTGAAGTTGGTGGATGGTAGTCTGCCCCGATACAAGGATAAAATGAAACCGAAGAGATTCCACTCCTTCAATGAAGTGGTTGAATTTGCCAAGGGTATCGAGTGATACGAGGAAGAGGAGAAGAGAGGTAGATAGCGTTCGGGCTCCTACAGAAATAACCAAGGGTACTCTCAAGGGTACAAAGGCAGCAGCTCTAAGGCTATTTTAGCGGGGTCCAATGCTAAGACGACTCTGGATGCAGCTCCATTTGAAGTGCAAGAGGCGAGCGTGGTCACCGTGATCCAAGGAAGGTAGACTCCTCAAAGGGTCACTAGTCCATGGGCTGAGTCAGTAAGCCTGATCTATGCTAAGTGTAGAAAAGCTGGGTTGTTGTAGAGTTTGAGGCCATTTTTGCCTCCGGCTGAGGCGGATAAAGACAATTTCTGCTCTTACCATGTGATGATGGGTCACTGTACAAACGAATGCACCCACTTGATTAAGGCTATCAAGCAGGTGGTCCCTGATGGAAGGATCGTCGAGCCGGCTCTAAAACCTAGCATTCAGAATAATCCCTTGCCCAACCTCGCGTGATTCAGATGCACAAGCTATTGAGGACCATGAGGCTGTAATAAAAGAAGACCCTCTGCATATGGAAGATGATAGTCATTTTGATGTTTTAGTTTGTTTTACTTTTGTTATCTTTATCATTTATTCTGTGAACAATTCAACATCTCAATGTTTAATTCAATACAATTTGGTTTCAATTACTTGTGTGATATTCTTTCGCATGGAACTCTACATGCATACAAACATTCATTTAATGTCTTTAGCATACATGATGCATCAATGCATGAAATGAATCTAAGGACAGATGAAGACTTGAAAAGGATATCCGTCTCGAAAGATCTCACGCCTGATGAGAGAATTTTTTTTTTTTTTTTTTTTTGCAAAAGTACCATGAAAGCACATGGGAATCTTTGCCTGACCGTACGATGTCGTGCCAAGGTGACAAAGAAATTACTAAACACCAAGCTCCAAAGGATTCAAAGATGGAATCAGCCAAGCAGGAGCTCCGCAGACTCGAATGGGCGTTGTTCCATGGTCGTAACCATCAACTACTTCTCGAAGTGGGTAGAAGTAGAACTATATATGAATGTCACTTCTAAAAATAAAAAATGAAAAAAAAAGAAAGAAAAAAAAAAGAAAACAAAGTGCTATTATGTCATGACTGATGATGGAGTACAATTCCTAAGGGTAATAACGCAGTGCTGCAAAATAAAGGGTTAGACATCATAGACAATCTCTGTATCTCTCACAAACCAACGGGGCAATAGAAGCAGCCAATAAATCCATCAAAGGGATTCTGTCAAAAGTGGTTGTTACTTACAGAGTTTGGGTTGAGATATTACCATCTGCTTTGCAAGGACACAGAACTAGCATCAGGGTACGCACTGAAGAAATGTCATACTCCTTAGCCTACAGGATGGAAGCGGTTCCACCAGGGGAGACAAAGACCAAGTCGTCAACCCTATCAACCCAGACAAGCCCAGGCGCTATTACGTGTTTTTTTTTTAAAAAAAAGGGTTCGATGGGTCGCAAACCGAACAGGCCATCCATGCAAAAATCAAGACAGTCCGATGGATCAAAAAAAGAAAAGGCGGTCTATGCAAAAGTTAGGACAGAGAGGTGAGCACCATCAGCGGGAAAATCTGCAAAGACCAGTTGGTGGCAGGCATGGGTCCGGTCGAGACAGATACCATTACTGATTCTATCCTTAGCTTCATTTCATCTTTGATATGCATTGTGCTAAAACATTATAAATGAGTGAATGAATGAATGCCATTTTCTGTGCGGTTAAATGTCCCAAGTCTGATTGAAATTGAATTCGTATGGATGTGTACATTTTCTATTTACATGTATCTCACTTAAAAAAGAGTCCAATGGATCGAAAACTGAAGAGGCGGTCCATGCAAAAATTAGGACAGTCCGATAGATTAAAAACCCAAAAGGGCAGTCTATGTAAAAATTAGGACACAAAATAAAGTCTGCTGAGTTGAAAACCCGAAGGGGCAATTCAAGTAAAAGTAAGGACAGTCCGATAGGCTGAAATCCCAAAAAGGCGGACTATGCAAAAGTTAGGACATAAAATTAAAAAAAAGGAATAAAAGTCATACAGTAGAAACAAGCTCAGGTAACCCTAATCCTCTAAAGATCGGGGCACCTTAAAGTCAGCACCTCACGTCCATGTCTCGTGAGGCAAGCAATCAGGATGCATCCACTGATGTTGCACGTGTCGAGGCCGCTGTGGTCTAAACACTCTACACTCGGTGGTGTACAAAGATCGAAGGACCCTCAGCAGTTGACAATACTATCCGCACAGCCGAGCGGGAGAGTAGAAAAGTCATATGGGTCAATCCAAGCAATTGGATACCTCCGGCCCAAGTCTTAGTTGTCACATCAGAAATATCCCATCAGGGGCAGACCCACTTGGGCCTCCAAATCATCCACCCGATCTATGAAGGTCTGACTCATGATCTCTAACTCGGTGACTCGTCGTCACAACTGGTCAACCATCACCCTCGAGTGAGTGGACTCTCGGCACTCAATCCCAACCACCATCTGCACCAAGCAAAACATAAAAAAGCACCATAATTATATGCATATGCATCCAAGACATACACACATACATACATTCAAAACATACATACACACATGTATACATACATCGAAGATCAACCCAAGTACAGGTATTCATTATCATCATCGGGCTGTCTTGAATCGCGAGCACTCCGAAAGCGGAAATAACCTGACACTGGGGCATCCTCTAAATCTTAGGCACGAGCCTCTTTTCAATTTTTAGAATTCACATTTATGCCGATATAACCCGAGAAGGGTATTCCTTGCCTTTTATAGGTATCCAGGGCAAAACAATCAAGCCGTATTTATTCTTGGTCGAAGGGGCAAAAATTTTTGTTCCCAAAATTATCGATCATGGAATAAATACGCACTCCCGATCCAATTTCAACGGTATTGCTCTACCACAGAGAGCCGATTTCGATGGTATTGCTCTACCATAGAGAGCCGATTTCAATGGTATTTCTCCGCCACAGAGAGCTGATTTCAATAGTATCAAGGGGTAAGATATTCAGTCCATATTCATTCTTGATCGAAGGGGCAAAAATTTTTGTTTCCAACATTATCGATCAAGGAACGAATACGTACCCGAAACAACTTCAAAACATCAAAGGAGATAATCAAGCTTCTCGAATCACCAAAGCAACTTTCCCCAGTCACAAAAGCTTCACGGGAAACACTATTATCCTTTCCTTCAGTGACACAGGCCCCACTAGAAGTGAAATGACCAAAATGCCCTTCTATCAGTAACCAAACTACCAAATGGCTAAAACATCTTCCCTTTAGTGATGCAAGGTTCACGGGAAACCAAATCATCAAAATATTTCTTCCCCTAGTGACATAGGCTCCACTAGAGGTGAAATTACCAAAATACCCTTCCTCCAAAGGACACCAACTTTCCAAGCCACAAAATTACCAAAATACCCTTCACCTTCATGAACATCAATTCACAAGGAGAATCTGATCCGGGCAAAGTCCTTTGCTTCGCAATGGAGTCAAAGCACGTCCCTGGAGCATCAACCCAATCCGATCCGGGCAAAGTCCTCTGCTTCGCAATGGAGTCGAAGCACGTCCATGGAGCATCAACCCAATCCGGGCAAAGACCTTTGCTTCGCAATGAAGTCGAAGCCCATCCCTAGAGAATCAATCTAATCTGGGCAAAGTTCTTTTCTTCACGACGAAGCACGTCCCTGGCAAATCAATCTAATCTGGGCAAAGTCCTCTACTTCGAGATGGATTCAAAGCATGTCCCTGGAGAAACATCAAATCAATTCGGGTAAAGTCCTATGCGTCACAACGGAGTTGAAGTAAGTCCCTGAAAATTCAAACTCGCTTGGGCAAGACCGCTGTTTCGTGAATCAACCGAGACAAGTCCCTACAAACATCAAAGCAGGTCAACACGAGAGGAACCACTAGGTACATCCTCTTTTCCTTCTCACCGTGCTCCCTATCGTGGGACCAAACTCGAACCGAGCACAAGCACCTGTTCACGTCGACTTGGGTCATGCGAGGGGTAGCTTGTGAGCATGGGTTTTTTCCTGACCTCAGTGATGAAAGCTATTATTACCTTTTTCACAGATAAATGTGAGGCAGGTTTGGAGTGACTGGAATGGTGCCGAAGATATCCCTTATGACCCGAATGTGTATGACAAGTCTTGGTATAGAACCCCGAAGAAGGTCGAGTGAGCGTTTGAAAGAACCGAAGAGAAAAGGGGAAAAACGTAGAAATAGGCTAATCTGGTCACTACAGCTGCTCGGCTGTAGTGCCCTACAGCTGCGTGGCTGTAATCACCAGATTTCCTAAATAAGCGATAATCTGTCATTAATTCGGATTTTAACCCTATTTTGGGATGATATAAAAGCCATAGAAATGAAAATTAACAGAGAGACAGAACAGACAGGGTTTTCAGAAAATTAAACACAAAAATTAGGGTTCTTGGTGAGAGTTAGAGAGAAAATAGGGCTTTTAGAGAGAGAATTCCTTAGATTTGTTCAAAAAGCAGTCAATCTTAATCTTAATCTGTAGAGAACATTAGGGTTCTCAAATAAATCAAATTGGAGTGCAATCCTGATCGATTTGGTGTTTGTTCAGGCCAATTCGGGGTTCGTTCAAGTTTTGGCGATTTCGGGTTGTTTGTGATTTTGAGGCATTTTCCGGTGACCAAATCTGTTTCTGGTGATCTAATACGTTGGAATACAGACAAGGTATGCTCTGAGAGGCATAAAAACCCCTTTTGATTTGTTTTGGGTGTTATTTGTTTATGTTTTTGTGTTTTTATCAAATCTGGAAGTGAACCCAGCTATAACCGCCTTGTCTGATGATTATAGCCGCGTGGCTGTAACCTCCAGTGGTGCGTCTGTAATACCCTATAGTGGTGCGGGTATAATGCCCTACAGTGGTACGACTGTAGCTTATAGGGGCGCGGTTGTAATGCCCTACAATGGGGCGGCTGTGACCTATAGTGGCGCGGGACAGAAGCTCCGAATGCCCTAGATTGACCGATAACGCTTTCGTTTTCAAATCAAATGTGTTTTCCATGAATATTATCGGTCTAATCATAACCATACATGCTTATATTTCATGGTTTTCTAGTTTTTATTGATGGATGTGAGATCGAAATTTGGTGATTTTGGGTTTTTAGGGATTTCTGGACTCGTTTGATCCGATCCGGATCCATTCTTGTTGAGTTTCTAGAAGTCCCAAATTGCCCGAAATCATCAAAGTTCTAAAATGATTTTCAAAACGAGAAGAAAACCAAAAATTTGATTCTGGAGCACTACAGCTGCTCGGCTGTAGCCCTAGAAATAGAATTACAGTTTTACCCTTTTGGGCCTCTAACTTGTAATTTTGTGTCTCATTTCAATTCAAAACAGATTTTTAGCATGTTTGCACTTTTGGACCTTAGATGAATGTCTAATTTAGGCCCACTCATGAATAGGACCCCTAGATCCCGGGATATCTAGCCCGCTAAAAGTTGGAAAATGCATGTAAAATAAGCCAAATTGTTTTCAAAATTAGTTTTTCATCCACAAAATCTACAGGGCACTTTAATAAAATGTTTTCCAGGCTGTGAGCGGATGACACATTTTCGACGGAATGCGAGACTCCCTTTCGAAAGGGGCGCCTTGATTTCGGGCGAGACCCTCCCTCGCGTGGGGTTTTTGGATTAGAAATTCGTTTTTGGAAAATTAATTGTTTCGTAAAAGAATTGAGACCTAAATCTCGATAAAAAGTGTAGGAGTCGCCACCCAGCTCAGCTCGACCGGGAAATTACAGTGTAGCTGAACCCAAGCTGGAACTGCCACACTTTTCAGAGATTTAGGTTCGGACAAGTCCCTTATTTCATGTATAATCAAAATAAATATGGCCAATGTTCTATAATGACACTTTAAATTGCTAAAATTGATTTTATTGAGTAATAACATGCGGCGCGCATACATATATAATACAAAATAAGAGTAAAGAAATAAATATTTAAAAGGCTTACAACCCGATCGAATGAAAAATAAAAACTCTCGGCCTCACAATACAAACGCCTAGATACACGAGAATCTAAGAAAAATTTACAATCGCCTAAAATACACGGATTAATATATTAAATACATTAAAAATAAAAAAATAAAGAAATTAAAGCTGCAAAACAAATGGTTAGCACAAATATATGGCACATCACACATAGGACTCAAGTTGGACAGAATTGGGAATTTTAGAGTTCGGGGGCATGCATTTGGAGATAACCGGGTCGGCTTGGTAGGTCGGTCTGGTTAGACCTGGAAAACCATTTTGAAACGTCCATGTATTTTTGGTTTTGTGAGAAAATCATTTTGAAAATAATTTTTTTTTTGTTTATTTTAATTTAGAATACGAGGTGGGTCGGTTTTCGGGAGAACCGGGTCTCCGTCTTGGTTTTGTTCTAAATGCAAAAACACCGAAAAATAAATCTAGGGTCGTGAATGCACACTCCAAAATTCATTTTTGATGATTTTTTTTTCTGGATTTTTATGAAATTTTTGAGATTTTATGAACTTTTTTGGGTTTTTAAGTAATTTCTACTTCTAGCCAAGGACTACAGTCGTGCTACTGTAGTTACAGTCATACGACTGTAATTATAATCATGCGACTGTAACCCTACCTTAGCAGAAATTGCCAAAATATTTAAATGGAAGAGCTAAAATTGAGGAAATTTAACAACAGTCGTACGACTATAGATGAGATGGCACGACTGTAATTACAGTTGTGCCTCTGTTCTTTGTGACAAGAACAGTTGTACGACTGTTCTTAAATTTCCAGAAACAGAAGTGTAAAAAGTTGAATAAAAATGTACAAAATCAACCAAAACACCCAGAAAGCATGAAAACGAGATAGGTTGAAGTGTGTTTACCTCTTTGGCACTGATCCACCGTTGGTATGACCCCTGGCAACGCACCAATCCAAGTTAAATTGCTCCTTTTCCTTGGTTTGTCAATGTTGCAAATGATGTCCAAAAATCCTCCAAAAAGTCACGGTTTTGAGTTTGTTCATGTCCAGAAACGATTTAGATTTCGTGCGTAAGGATTAACTTATGATTTCTAATTCGTTTTAGACATTAATCTTCTGAAATTAAGAAGCAAAAGATTGAAGAAAGCGAAACTCTTTAGTTTTTTGTTTGCTCTCCCTTCTCTCTTCTTTCTCTCTCTAAAATATTTCCTAGATCAGAAATTTAGCAAAAAGTCCCTCTTTTCTTTCTTTCTGCCTCTTTATCTCTCTTTCTTCCCGGAAGATCTTGAGCATTAATTGCTCAAGATTTTCCCAATATTTTATTTTAGAGGTATGGGTTCTGCAACCTGCCCCCGAATTTACAGTCATACGATTGTAATTTAGTTACAGTCAACTGTAAACAAGATTATACATGCACTGCAACCAAAGAATGATTCAGAGTTTTACAATAAGATGGATGGTTAAGGTCATTTGAATTTCTTGGTGGTTGGTGCTTTGGATAAGTTTGGGTTTTTATTTTTGGGGTTTTGGTATAGGGTACTTTCTAGGGTATGAGACCAAGTTTGCCTTCGGGAGGACTTTTCTTTTCTTTTTTTTTTTTTGGTGTGATTGCCTCAAGGAGGGCTTTTGATTCGGTTTTGCCTCTAGGAGGGCTTTCTTGGTTCGGGTGCCTCAGGGAGGGCTTTTGATTTGATTTTGCCTCAAGGAGGGCTTTCTTCGATTTGGGTGCCTCAAGAAGGCCTTTTGATTTGGTTTTACCTCTAGGAGGTCTTTCTTTGGTTTGGGTGCCTCAAGGAGGGCTTTTTGGTTTGATTTTACCTCAAGGAGGGCTTTGTTGGTTTGGGTGCCTCAAGGAGGGCTTTTCGGTTTAGAATGGTTTGGGTATCATGTGTGCCTTTTAAGTTGAAGCTCTGGGGCAGGATTGGTAATGTCTTTCAAGGATTGTTGAGTTGAATCAGCAGATGCCTCGGCGGGAGTGGTACCATCGTATCATTTTATTTATCTCACAAGCTCACCTGTCAAGAGAGAGTTTGTTCTGGACCAAGTTCACTTCTAGGTTCCCCACAATACTCAGAATGATGTCATGCATTTTGATATTATGTGTGTTGGATATGTCGTTTCAGATGGTCAAATGCATGCATAATGCCATGTACAAGTAATCATCACATTAGTAAGATGAAAATAAATCTCATTGCATTCATGATGAATTCAATACATGCCACAAACAAAATGAGTCCCTTGTAAAGAAGGGAATCTCCAAGAGGCATTGATCTCATAGAATCTGATTACTCTTCGATTGGTTACCATTTCAGCTTCAGCATCCTCGACCCACTTTTATCAAAGCAGACTCTAAAGTTCTTCATCATATTCCTCTCCTTGGGAGACTTGAGAAATTTCCTTAGTGGTCTCCCTGATTGCCCCTGGTTGTTTATCAGAGAAGGTCGAGGTTTCCAGTTTCCCATCGTCGACTAGCTTCTGGATCTCCTTTCTTAAAGCAAAACAATCATTGGTCTGATGGCCCAGTATCACATGATAGCTGCATAAATTGTTCTTTTGCACTTTTGCCAGCTTTACAAATGGCCTGATACTCTGCAGGAGACCCTCCTCTCTACATCTGAGGAATAGCTTGCCTAATGAGTCAGCCCATGGAGAAATTCCTTTTCCGCTACCCCCGGTAAGTGAGTTCTTGGTATTCCATGGAATGAAGTCAGTGCCAACATTCGTCTTGATGGGCCTTTTCAGTTCTATCTCATCAGTCAGCCTTGGCAGACCTGAATCTTGGAGAGAGGGCCTTCCAAGGTGTTGAGGGCGAATGTTAGCCAACTAGGCATTATGTTTCTTGCTAGCATCAGTATTGGAGTTTGAGAATGCACATTTTCCATTTTCCCTTCGTGTTCTGCCACTCGTGCTTCCAATTCGGTGCACCTTGCTGTCAGTCTTTCTACTCTATCAAGATCACCTCCTAGCGCTTCTCTCAGCATCGCTACCGCTTCTTTCTTGATCGCCTTTCGAAACCGTGATGAGGCAATATGATCCTCCACGATATCCGTTATGGAGTTGAAGTTCATTGGGTTGGCCATTCTCGAAATCTTTTCCCTTTTCCCTCTGATAAGAACACTTATTAGCATTGACGGGCGTATACTCATGAAGAATACCAAATCACAGATGATGTAGGCATGGATGCGTGATGGGATATGTATGTGCATGAATGATGAGTTGCATATATGATGTTACGAGGGAGATGATGATGAGGATGGTGATTTTTTTTTTCAGACATTCCAAGAGCACCCGATGCCATGCAAGAGGTAATGCGAAAAGATTACGTGTGGACCGCCACATAAACAGGGGTTTGGCGCTTTTGGAGCACCTAGTGAATATCGTGAAATGATCGCTTGTGTGCCAACACACGGACAGAGTTTCGACACCTTGTAGGTCTATGAGATGAAGTGAAATGGTCACATAGGGGTCGGCCCATAGACAGAGTTCTGATGCTTTTGAGGCATATGATATGAGATGATGTTTACAGACAAGTCACGTGTAGGTAAGGACACGGACGGAAATTCGGTGTTCATGGAACACCATTCATGATTCGGTAATGTTACGAAATGTCCCTATATGTGTAATATTTCGGTACTCGTGGAGGACCTCAATTAATACAATAATGTCATGTAACAATCCGAAATGGATCGCGACACACCAACAGAACTTCAGCATCTCCACGACGCCAATGATAAATGATATGAAGCCATGCAATGATGTCGTGTGACCTGCTACCCAAAAATAGACCTAAGGCCATTGTGGTCTCCTATTGAATGAAATGGTCTAGTGAAATGGCCGAGTGTATTCCGGTACACGGGCAGAACACGGCTAGTTTTAGGACTCCCGATATGTTATGAAATGAAATGACCGTGAAGGATATCCTCAGAATGTCCTTAATATAAATGATATGAAATGACGTGGATGCTTGTGTCACATAAAAATGCAAGTGGCAGCACAAAAACGTGGTTAGGATGCATGACATACATGATGATGTCGTGTATGCTTTATGAAGATAACAATATACAGGACGTAAATATGCATGGCACACAAATAGAATATCATGGCTGCATGAAAATGTGGTTAGAATAAATTCCATGCTTATATTGATGTCTTGAAAATGGCTGCACGAAAACGTGGTTAGAATGGCACATAAGCAAAGTTTCGGCGCTCGGGGAGCACCTTGGGTTTTAATGTCGTTATATGAAATGAACTCATGCTTGGTGCACGAATAGAATTTTGATGCTCGGGGAGCATCTTAACTTCGAAATCATGATATGAAATGAATACGTTCTTAGTGAACAGGCAGGGTTTCGATGCTCAAGGGAGCATTTTGGGTTTTTGTGATGTGAAATGAGATGAACATGTGCGTGGCACATGGTCAGGATTTCGACGCTCGGGGAGCACCTTGGGTTTTAATGTCGTGATATGAAATTTTTCAGTGCTCGTGGAGCACCTTAATGATTTAGTGGATGCGATGAAATTTTTCAGCGCTTCTAAGCGACTTAATATATGCGATGGAATTTTTCGGCGCTCGTGGAACACCTAAATGCATGAAATGTAATTTTTTCAGCGCTCGTGGAGCACCTAAATGATTTCCTACTTAGTAGGAGGTGTAATGTGTGTGACCCTTATGGGGTTGTTCAAGGCCCACATGAATGTTTTATGCATGACACACGTTCCATATGGCTACAAAATAAATTGGTTAATGCTTATGACATTCAAGTGATGCATGTGAATTATTATTTTTTTTAACACAATGAGAAGATGCAGGGCTACAAAAAAAATGTGGTTAGTGTAAATGTCACATGGGTGATTAATGTATTTACACACGAAAAATGCAAGTGGCTGTATAGAAAATGTGAGTTAGTATCACACAAATGTTTTACATGTGGTATGTTATGTTCGTGAAAAATGTGGATGATGGTATGTTATGAAGGGATGAGCAACACGTAGCATATAGCACACGAAGCGTATTCCTCCAACGTTATTCCTCCAAACGTGGTCTATTTGAGAAAATTGTCCTAGGAGGGGTTCTCTTCGATCACCAACCGGGGATGATGAAGGCGTAATTTAGAAATATTCATACAATTTATTTTGGTATCCTAAGGGAATCCAACTAGGGTTGCTTAAATGAGTTCGGTCCAAAGTCGGGATAACATCAAGGCGCCCATAGCAAAATATACTCCTCACTTCTCCCCACTCAAGGGTCCGAACGAAGGGGTTCGTACAAGGCTATGAGTGTGTTTCGTATCCGTGCCCCCAAGACCAAGAGGAACTTAGGCGACACTTCAACAATTCACTGGGCTAAAAAATGGATACTTAACCTAATGCAAGAATGTCTAACTACAAAAATGCATAAAATGCCATACAAGAATCATCCGCCTTATTTTGATTAGACATTTTTCAGGGCTTATCAAATTCTTTTAATTTTTTGAAAACTTTTGTAAGAAATCCCCAGCGGAGTCGCCACTGTGAGCGGATGATACGTTTTCGATGGAACGCGAGACTCACTTTCGGAAGGGGCGCCTCGATTTCGGGAGGGACCTTCTCTCGCGTGGGGTTTTTGGATTAGAAATTCGTAAAAGAATCGAGACCTAAATCTCGATAAAAAGTGTAAGAGTCGCCACCCAGCTCAGCTCGACCAGGAAATTACAGTGTAGCTGAACCAAAGCGAGAACTGCCACACTTTTCAGACATCTAGGTTCGGACAAGTCCCTTATTTCATATCTAATCAAAATAAATATGGCCAATGTTCTATAATGACACTTTAAATTGCTAAAATTGATTTTATTGAGTAATAACATGCGGCGCGCATACATATATAATACAAAATAAGAGTAAAGAAATAAATATTTAAAAGGCTTATAACCCGATCGAATGAAAAATAAAAACTCTCGGCCTCACAATACTAACGCCTAGATACACGAGAATCTAAGAAAAACTTTACAATCGCCTAAAATACAAGGATTAATCTATTAAATACATTAAAAATAAAAAAAATAAAGAAATTAAAGCTGCAAAACAAATGGTTAGCACAAATATATGGCACACCACACATAGGACTCAAGTTGGACAGAATTGGGAATTTTAGAGTTCGGGGGCATGCATTTGGGGATAACCAGGTCGGCCCGGTCGGTCTGGTTAGACCTGGAAAACCATTTTGAAACGTCCCTGTATTTTTGGTTTTGTGAGAAAATCATTTTGAAAATAATTTTTTTTGGTTTATTTTAATTTAGCATACGACGTGGGTCGGTTTTTGGGAGAACCGGGTCTCCGTCGTGGTTTTGTTCTAAATGTAAAAACACCAAAAAATAAAATCTAGGGTCGTGAATGCACACTCCAAATTTCATTTTTGATGATTTTTTATTTTTCTGGATTTTTATGAAATTTTTGAGATTTTATGAATTTTTTTGGGTTTTTAAGTAATTTCTGCTTCTGGTCGAGGACTACAGTCGTGCTACTATAGTTACAGTCGTGCGAGTGTAACCCTACCTTAGCAGAAATCGCCAAAATATTTAAATGGAAGAGCTAAAATTGAGGAAATTTAACAACAGTCGTACGACTATAGATGAGATAGCACAACTGTAATTACAGTTGTGCCTCTGTTCTTTGTGACAAGAACAGTTGTACGACTGTTCTTAAATTTCCAGAAACAGAAGTGTAAAAAGTTGAATAAAAATGCACAAAATCAACCAAAACACCCAGAAAGCATGAAAACGAGATGGGTTGAAGTGTGTTTACCTCTTTGGTGTTGATCCACAGTTGGTATGACCCCTGGCAACACACCAATCCACATGAAATTGCTCCTTTTTCTTGGTTTGTCAATGTTGCACATGATGTCCAAAAATCCTCCAAAAAGTCACGGTTTTGAGTTTGGTTATGTCCAGAAACGATTTAGATTTCGTGTGTAAGGATTAACTTATGATTTCTAATTCGTTTTAGACATTAATCTTTTGAAATTAAGAAGCAAAAGATTGAAGAAAGTGAAACTCTTTAGTTTTTTGTTTGCTCTCCCTTCTCTTTTCTTTCTCTCTCTAAAATATTTCTTAGATCAGAAATTTAGCAAAAAGTCCCCCTTTTCTTTCTTTCTGCCTCTTTATCTCTCTTTCTTCCCGGAAGATCTTGAGCATTAATTGCTCAAGATTTTCCCAATATTTTATTTTGGAGGTATGGGTTCTGCAACCTGCCCCCGAATTTACAGTCATACGACTGTAATTTAGTTACACTCGTACGACTGTAATAGAAAACACAACTGTAAACAAGATTATACATGCACTACAACCAAAGAATGATTCAGAGTTTTACAATAAGATGGATGGTTAAGGTCATCTGAATTTCTTGGTGGTTGGTGCTTTGGATAAGTTTGGGTTTTTATTTTTAGGGTTTTGGTATAGGGTACTTTCTAGGGTATGAGACCAAGTTTGCCGCCGGGAGGACTTTTCTTTTCTTTTTTTTTTTTTGGTGTGATTGCCTCAAGGAGGGCTTTTGATTCGGTTTTGCCTCTAGGAAGGCTTTCTTAGTTCGGGTGCCTCAAGGAGGGCTTTTGATTTGATTTTGCCTCAAGGAGGGCTTTCTTCGATTTGGGTGCCTCAAGAAGGGCTTTTGATTTGGTTTTGCCTCTAGGAGGGCTTTCTTCGGTTTAGGTGCCTCAAGGAGGGCTTTTTGGTTTGATTTTACCTCAAGGAGGGCTTTCTTGGTTCGGGTGCCTCAAGGAGGGCTTTTCGGTTTAGAATGGTTTGGGTATCGTGTGTGCCTTTTAAGTTGAAGCTCTGGGGCAGGATTGGTAGTGTCTTTCAAGGATTGTTGAGTTGAATCAGCAGATGCCTCGGCGGGAGTGGTACCATCGTATCATTTTATTTATCTCACAAGCTCACCTTTCAAGAGAGAGTTTGTTCTGGACCAGGTTCACTTTTAGGTTCCCCACAATACTCAGAATGATGTCATGCATTTTGATATTATGTGTGTTGGATATGTCGTTTCAGATGGTCAAATGCTTGCATATTGCCATGTACAAGTAATCATCACATAAGTAAGATGAAAATAAATCTCATTGCATTCATGATGAATTCAATACATGCCATAAACAAAATGAGTCCCTTGTAAAAAAGGGAATCTCCAAGAGGCATTGATCTTATAGAATCTGATTATTCTCCGATTGGTCACCATTTAAGCATCTGCATCCTCGACGCACTTTTATCAAAGCAGACTCTGAAGTTCTTCATCATATTCCTCTCCTTGGGAGACTTGAGAAATTTCCTTGGTGGTCTCCCTGATTGCCCCTGGTTGTTTATCAGAGAAGGTCGAGGTTTCCAATTTCCCATCGTCGACTAGCTTCTGGATCTCCTTTCTTAAAGCAAAACAATCATTGGTCTGATGGCCCAGTATCACATGATAGCTGCAGAAATTATTCTTTTGTGCTTTTGTCGGCTTTACAAATGGCCTGATACTCTGCAGGAGACCCTCCTCTCTACATCTGAGGAATAGCTTGCCTAATGAGTCAGCCCATGGAGAAATGCCTTTTTCGCTACCCCCGGTAAGTGAGTTCTTGGTATGTCGTGGAATGGAGTCGGTTCCAACATTCGTCTTGATGGGCCTTTTCAGTTCTATCTCATCAGTCAGCCTTGGCAGACCCAAATCTTGGAGAGAGGGCCTTCCAAGGTGTTGAGGGCGAATGTTAGCAAACTAGGCATTATGTTTCTTGCTAGCATCAGTATTGGAGTTTGAGAATGCCACATTTTTCATTTTCCCTTCGTGTTCTGCCACTCGTGCTTCCAATTCGGTGCACCTTGATGTCAGTCTTTCTACTCTGTCAAGATCACCTCCTAGCGCTTCTCTCAGCATCGCTGCCGCTTCTTTCTTGATCGCCTTTTGAAACCGTGATGAGGCAATATGATCCTCCACGATATCCGTTATGGAGTTGAAGTTCATTGGGTTGGCCATTCTCGAAATCTTTTCGCTTTTCCCTCTGATAAGAACACTTATTAGCATTGACGGGCGTATACTCATGAAGAATACCAAATCACAGATGATGTAGGCATGGATGCATGATGGGATATGTATGTGCATGAATGATGAGTTGCAGATATGATGTTACGAGGGAGATGATGATGAGGATGATGATTTTTTTTTCGGATATTCCAAGAACACCCGATGCCATGCAAGAGGTAATGCGAAAATACTACGTGTGGGCCGCCACACAAACAGGGGTTTGGCGCTTTTGGAGCACCTAGTGAATATCGTGAAATGATCGCGTGTGTGCGAACACACGGACAGAGTTTTAACACCTTATAGGTCTATGAGATGAAGTGAAATGGTCACATAGGGCCGGCCCATAGACAGAGTTCTGATGCTTTTGAGGCATATGATATGAGATGATGTTTACAGACAAGTCACGTGTAGGTAAGGACACGGACGGAAATTCGGCGTTCATGGAACACCTTTCATGATTCGGTAATGTTACGAAATGTCCCTATATGCGTAATATTCCGGTACTCGTGGAGCACCTCAAATAATACAATAATGTCATGTAACAATTCGAAATGGATCGCGACACACCAACAGAACTTCAGCATCTCCACGACGCCAATGATAAATGATATGAAGCCATGCAATGATGTCGTGTGACCTGCTACACATAAATAGACCTAAGACCATCATGGTCTCCTATTGAATGAAATGGTCTAGTGAAATGGCCGAGTGTATTCCGGTACACGGGCAGAAGCCGGGTAGTTTTAGGACTCCCGATATGTTATGAAATGAAATGACCGTGAAGGGTATCCTCAGAATGTCCTTAATTTAAATGATATGAAATGACGTGGATGCTTGTGTCACATAAAAATGTTGGATATGCCCTAGTCCCGAGGCATTGGTCCTTGCATTTGTATCATACATTAATTGGATTCATATATTATACTTATTGGTGTTATTAATAAAGGCATTAATTCATTTATTATATTTATCTTGTGCAATATATTAAATGAAGTATCCGATGGACATATCCATATCCATGATGACCAGTGTCATGCACTTGGCAGTAAGACCATGGATAGGGTAAACAATATGACCATAAATAGATCCGTAGTCTGTTCCAGTCATGGGAATGAATGGAACAAGAGACTATCATTAACCTAGTTGTATGGTGGTGTCTTACCGGTCATTGGACATGGAATGTCAACCAAGTTAATGGGTATATGCATAAGGGGCATGGTACTGGATAGATCCACTAAACGAGAAATCCACATGGTATAGTATCACAAGTGATTCTCGTGTAGTACTTGTATGGATCCTTTGACCTGACCATATGATGGTGTTACATGTGAGGTCGCATACTTAGGGTACGCCTAATGGGCCTGTAATAGGGTGCCAAGTATGGGTACTTTCGGGTATGTCACTTAGCATGGTAATGCTATGGATATGCAGAAGGGATTTGTCACTCAGTAGTCCACTGGGAAGATATCACCGGCCTCTTGATGAATGTGACTGATAAGAGTGTGGCCACACCCAAACAAGTGGGAACCTGTTTGTGAGCTTCAGTGCATTCGGGATCAAGTTAATGTCCGACACAAAAGAGGGTGATCAATCCATGCCTCTGTGTTAGACACCGATATCAATGACATGGGATGTACAAGTTTAAACTACAGGGTTATGATAACAGTTAGACTGCCGTCTCCATCTTAATTAGGGGCTGCAGTGGCTTGCTAGAGCCCAACTGCAATCTGTGGGCCAAAGGCCCGCTGCCAACATAAAGATGGGCCCACGGGATCGTACACATAGAATGACTGAACACTGACTTAAGGAATGACATGTATACTTGGAGTATACACTATGGAGAGAGAGGTATATATATATTAATCATATTATAAAGATCAATTGGATTGATCCTAATAATAAAATTAATATATTTAATTGACGCTTCATAATTAATTGGATTAATTATGAGATTATTTCCTAGGTGGAAATATTCATATGTATAGGTTTTACATATGATTTTGTTTTGTGAAGATTTAATTTAATTTGATGGATTAAATTAATTGGTCAAACTAATTTTAATTTAAATGTAAATAATATATTACTTGGTGTAATATATTAAATACATGGGTATATTAAAATTGGGCTTGAAATTAATTTAAACCAGAATAATTAAAATTGGATTGGGCCTGAATTAAAAGTAGGAAGCCCACACAGAATGAAAGGAGCCAAGCTGGGCCTTAATTCCCCTAGGGCAATTCGGCCAACCTAGGGTACTAACCTAGGGAAGATTTCGGCCAAGATATACTAAGAAAAGATAGCCGAAATTTTCCACCCCTTTCCTCTCTATTGCTCGTTTTTCCTACAATAGCACGGGGTCATGTTCTTTAGGCGTTCGGTCCAAAGTCGGGATAACATCAAGGCGCCCATAGCAAAATATACTCCTCACTTCTCCCCACTCAAGGGTCCAAACGAAGGGGTTCGTACGAGGCTATGAGTGGTGTTTCATATCCGTGCCCCCAAGACTAAGAGGAACTTAGGTGACACTTCAACAATTCACCGGGATAAATAATGGATACTTAACCTAATGCAAGAATGTCTAACTACAAAAATGCATAAAATGCCATACAAGAATCATCCGCCTTATTTTGATTAGACATTTTTCTGGCCTTGTCAAATTCTTTTAAGTTTTTGAAAAACTTTTGTAAGAAATCCCCAGCGGAGTCGCCACTGTGAGCGGACGACACGTTTTCGACGGAACGCGAGACTCACTTTCGGAAGGGGCTCCTCGATTTCGGGCGGGACCTTCCCTCGAGTGGGGTTTTTGGATTAGAAATTTATTTTTGGAAAATTAATTGTTTCGTAAAAGAATCGAGACCTAAATCTCGATAAAAAGTGTAGGAGTCACCACCCGGCTCAGCTCGACCGGGAAATTACAGTGTAGCTGAACCAAAGTGGGAATTGCCACACTTTTCAGAGATCTAGGTTCGGACAAGTCCCTTATTTCATGTGTAATCAAAATAAATATGGCCAATGTTCTATAATGACACTTTAAATTGCTAAAATTGATTTTATTGAGTAATAACATGCGGCGCGCATACATATATAATACCAAATAAGAGTAAAGAAATAAATATTTAAAAGGCTTACAACCCGATCGAATGAAAAATAAAAACTCTTGGCCTCACAATACAAACGCCTAGATACACGAGAATCTAAGAAAAATTTACAATCGCCTAAAATACACGGATTAATCTATTAAATATATTAAAAATAAAAAAATAAACAAATTAAAACTGCAAAACAAATGGTTAGCACAAATATATGGCACACCACACATAGGACTCAAGTTGGATAGAATTGGAAATTTTAGAGTTCGGGGGCATGCATTTGGGGGTAACCGGGTCGGCCTAGTAGGCCGGCCCGGTTAGACCTGGAAAACCATTTTGAAATGTCCCTGTATTTTTGGTTTTGTGAGAAAATCATTTTGAAAACTTTTTTTTTGGTTTATTTTAATTTAGCATACGAGGTGGGTCGGTTTTCTGGAGAACCGGGTCTCCGTCGTGGTTTTGTTCTAAATGCAAAAACACCGAAAAATAAATCAAGGTCGTGAATGCACACTCCAAAATTCATTTTTGATGATTTTTTATTTTTCTGGATTTTTATGAAATTTTTGAGATTTTATGATTTCTTTTGGGTTTTTAAGGAATTTCTGCTTCTGGCCGACGACTACAGTCGTGCTACTGTAGTTACAGTCGTACGACTATAATTACAGTCGTGCGACTATAACCCTACCTTAGCAGAAATCGCCAAAATATTTAAATGGAAGAGCTAAAACTGAGGAAATTTAACAACGGTCGTACGACTATAGATGAGATGGCACGACTGTAATTATAGTCGTGCCTCTGTTCTTTGTGACAAGAACAGTCGTACAACTGTTCTTAAATTTCCAAAAACAGAAGTGTAAAAAGTTGAATAAAAATGCACAAAATCAACCAAAACACCCAGAAAGCATGAAAATGAGATGGGTTGAAGTGTGTTTACCTCTTTGGCCCTAATCCACCGTTGGTATGACCCCTGGCAACGCACCAATCCACATGAAAATGCTCCTTTTCCTTGGTTTGTCAAGGTTGCAAATGATGTCCAAAAATCCTCCAAAAAGTTTTGAGTTTGTTTATGTCCAGAAACGATTTAGATTTCGTGTAAGGATTAACTTATGATTTCTAATTCGTTTTAGACATTAATCTTCTGAAATTAAGAAGCAAAAGATTGAAGAAAGCGAAACTCTTTACTTTTTTGTTTGCTCTCCCTTCTCCCTTCTTTCTCTCTCTAAAATATTTCTTAGGTCAGAAATTTAGCAAAAAGTCCCCCTTTTCTTTCTTTCTGCCTCTTTATCTCTCTTTCTTCCTCGAAGATCTTGAGCATTAATTGCTCAAGATTTTCCCAATATTTTATTTTAGGGGTATGGGTTCTGCAACCTACCCTCGAATTGACAGTCGTATGACTGTAATTTAGTTACAGTCGTATGACTGTAACAGAAAACCCACGACAGTAATTACAATCGTGGTAATCAAGGTTTCTTTTTTTTTCAAGACCCAGAAAATTCCGTGTTCACACAGGTCTAATCGAGTAGTCGCCTGGACTTCTCGATTACCCCCTATGCATGATCCTGTTTCCCAAAATACCCCTATTCTACCTTATGTGAGTCCTTGATATGAGTTATATATTTGTGCTAACCAATTTGTCTTGCAGTTTTTATTTGTCTTTATTTTTATTTTTACTTTTGGATGTATTTAATAGACTAAACCGTGTATTCTAGGCGATTGTATTTTTTTTTTAGATTTTCGTGTATCTAGGCAATTGTAATGGTGAGGATGAGAGCTTTTTCTTTTTATGGGTTGTATAATTTGGCCTCTACTTTACTTTTCCCACACTTTTACTTTTCTACACTTTATTTTGGATTTATATTTATGTCATGTGTATGAGCATTAACTAAAAATAAAAAGAAGATCAAATGAGTAGAACTAAGTGGATGTTATGTTATATTATGAAATAATAATTGAAAATAAGTGAGGATTAGTAGATGTGTTGCCCGAACCTTGAATCTCTGGATTAGGTATCGTGTCTACACTTGGTAGGGAGCTGTACTGGAATTTCCTGAATGAGCTGATCCTGGTGGCGACTCTGTATCTAATCTTGAAATTTAGTTTTTGAGATTTTTAAGTTGAAATTGGGATTTTCTAAAAACCTATTTTCCAAAATACACACTTACAATTAAGTTTTCTACAAAAGGGTTTTTCCAATAAAATGAAAGGCTTTCTTAAAAAAGATTAAAACCCATTTTGAAAACCACACATACTCACAAATGAAAAGAAGATCCCTGGTTCCCACTTCACCGCGCATTCAGTAAAAACGTCGTCTGCTTACAGCAACCTTATTCACAGATTGATTAATAACAACAAAACTAACATCACCAACCAATCTACCCAAATGTGTACAATTATCGATAATGAAGCCAAGAGACATGCGAATACAATTTCATATATTTAAAGCATCAACAATGCCCTTGGCATCCATCTCGATAATCATTGCATTATAATTAAGCTCCTTATTCCAAGATAGGGCTTCTCTACAAGTGATTGCTTCCGCCACGGCCATCATGTTTGCTTTTGGTAACCGAGCACATTTTGCTGCTGCCATTTGCCCATGGCTATTCCTAATGATCATTCCACACCCGACATAACCATTTGAAGTAAAATAACTCGCATTAGTGTTACATTTCAATAATCCCATCGGAGGTGGTTGCCATGTCACCATTGCTGCAATAGGAACCGCTGGTGTAGGCAAATCGTAGTTACTGGCTGAGCATTGTGCCATTCTTGCTACTGAAAATTTCCGTCTATGCACATCCACCTGCTCATTTCGGAAAGCTTGTCATTCCTACCTGCTCATATACATTATGCCCTCGCTAGAACTTGTACTTGGCATACCTCATCTGCCGGACACACCACTGATGGCACCCATTGAACAAAATTCGAATCTAGCAGCTGCTGGACAATAAGTACATCAGTTCAAAATTGAGCAATTATAGGGCATAAAAAATAAGATATGTTGAATTGTTTCAGCCTTTTGCGACGTAAATTAGATTTCACTAGCAAACAATTCGATACACAACGCCACCAAAAATTCTTAATACGAGGCGGCACCTTCAAATTCCACAAAAAAGCCCATGGAATCGAAGCTACCAAATTGTGCAAATGATATCGAGTAATTAAAGCATAATACGCACTCTTCACCGTATAATACCCTTTTTCTTCATGCATGATAAGTGTGTTTTGTATATTTATTTTTGTCCTATTCTATGAGCTTGAATTGTGTTATTTCATTTCAATCTAGGCAGATTCTACCTCATTTGTTCTATTTTTATGTGTTAGGATATTAAAGTTGGAATTTGAAGATATAGAGGATAAATAGCCTATTTTTGGGGCTTAATTGTGTTATTTGGAAGAGCAAGGAAGTCCTATGGCATGGGCATACCTTATGGAGAGCCAAAACTAAAGAATTTTTTAGAAGCAGAAGCTGACTAGTCTTAAGGCATGCCCGGGCCATAGAGTTATGAATTTTGTACTCCAACTAGGTTAAGAGTTTTGACTTTTCAACTTTGGACTATTTAATTTCTTTTCCTTTTGCAATTAGGATAGGGAGAAATAACTTCTAACTAATACTTTTATTTTAGGAATAACTCTCAATTAGGATAATTATTTTATTACTTTTGGGAGAGTTATTTCCTAACTTGGTCTTTCTTCTCCCTCTCTTTCCTTGGAAAAATTTTTGGTTTAAGGAATTGGGGGGAGGTTTTTACGTTATTCATTGATTCATTAGGCAGCAATATTTTTACTTTTCCTCTCTACAGAAGAACATGATTTTCAAGGAAGTCAAGGAAGCTAGGGTTTTGAAGGCTTTATCCATCGTTCTTCTTCTTGGATTTCGCTCCGCAAGCCACTATTAGGATCTTCACCTTCCTAGTTTATTCTTAATTCTCTTTATCATGTTTTCTGTATTTTATTCGTTTGTTTATAACTCAATTATGAACTAATTCCACCATAGCTAAGGCTATGGTGGAGCTTAGTAGGATTTCCATGTAATTTCTTTAGTTTAATGCAATTAAGTTCTTGTTATTTTTCCATTACTGTGTTATGATTGCTTAAAGCTTTGAATGGGTGATTCGTAGTTAATTCATAATTGACCAAAGGACTGAATTAACGGAATTTCATAACATGACAAATGCATGACCATTTTTTTTGGCTTACTAGTTTGTGCTTGATTTTCGTATGCTTAATGCTTTCCAAACTAATTGCTTAAAACCGAAGCAGTTTAAGTATTTAGGTTCATAATTAGAGTTAGCAGCCCTAACCGGTGTTAATTGCTTTAGGAATTCGCCATCTTGGGAATTTAATAAGTTTAATTGCATAATTTGAAGAAATTGCTAGAATGAATGCTAAGTAAAACCATATACCTTAGCTAATTTCTCCTTTGATTTTATCTATTTGCAATTCAATCTTAGTGTAGATTATTTTTTTTAATTTGTTGCTTAATAGTAGATTTTATTTTTCAAATTACAATAAAAAATATAATTTTCTCAGCCTAAATTAATAGAAACCTGACTGCATTTAGGATTAGCATACATAGTCTCCATGGGATCGACATCCTTCTTATACTATATTACTTGGTCGATGAAGTGCACTTGCTTTTGTGTGTATTTTAGATGCATCAATGCACCCATCAGAATCTATCTTCAACATTTCGACAAGATAACGGAATATGATATATCAATTCAGCATCTCTTTGAGTAAATAGAGTTTGAATTAAATCTCTATTCCAAGCCTTTCTTTCAGGCAACATTAAATCGCAAACTAACATCGACTCCCGTCCTTGCACCATTGGTGAAGCCACCTATGGAGCTTGATCATCAAGCAGCCATGCTATTTGCCATACTCTAGTCGACCCCCCCATCCCCAATAACAACACGTAAACCATTACGAATAAGGGGAATAGTTGCCACAATACTCTTCCACAAGTAACTATCGTTACTTTGAAAAACACCTTCCAACACCCCATAATTAGGAAAATATTTTAACTTAAGTAAACGACTTACTAATGTATTGCGATGTTTGACCAATCACCACACAGTACGACCAAGTAACGCCAAATTATATTCTCTTAGTTTTAAAAAATTTAGGCCTCCATCTTCTTTCAGAAGACAAAGTTTTGCCTACATCATCCAATGCATATTCCGACGTCCCATAACATTATTATCCCACCAAAAGGCCTTAACATTTTTTCTAATCTCTCACAAACTCCACCCAGTATTAGAAAAATATCCATGGCATACATAGGCAGAGCTTGTGCGACAGACTTGAGTAATACTTCTTTCCCGGCCTGTGAAATTCCCCTCTTATTCCATCCTTTAATTCGGCCATCCAGCTTAGCAACCAAAAAACTAAAAGCAGCCTCCTTATTGTGCCTAATAAATGATGGAAGACCTAGATATTTCCCATGGGAAGTAACCGATTGCACCTGTAAAATATTGCAGACATTTTGTCGATTATCTTCCATCATATTGACACTAAACATAACACTGGACTTTTGAAAATTAATCTGTTGTCCGGAGGCTTGTGAATACATATTAAAACCCTCACTCAACAAAGCTACTTTCGGTTTTCTTAAAAATAAAAAATACTATTGTCTGCAAAAAATAAATGCGAGATCTCGAGGACATTTGCCGTAGTACCACATCCATGAATCATACCGCTATCAACCCATGTATTTAACATTAAAGACAACTGTTCAACGCAAAACAAAAATAAATATAGCGAGATAGGATCTCCATGTCGAACTCCACAAGTTGGCAAAAAAGTATCAAATAATGCCCCCTTATGCTTAACCGTATATGAGACCGTTGACACACATCTCATGACTAGATGCACCAATTGACTCGGTATCCCAAGTCGTAACATCATAGCTTTAACAAAACCCCATTCCATATCGTCATATGCCTTAGATAAATCAAGGTTTAAAGCAGTCACACCAAATTGACCTTTCTTTTTACGTCTCAGAAAATGACTTAACTCTAAAGCAATCACAATATTATCAAAAATTAAACGATTCGGAATGAATGCACTTTGATTTTTTGATTTCAAAGACTATATATAAGGTTGCAATTGAGCTGCAATACACTTCAAAATAGCATGCATTATGACATTACACAATGAAATAGGTGGTAAGTCTGTTACCCATTGTGAGCACGGGTTTTTCCGACCTCTATGATGAGAGTTATTTATTACCTTTTTAGCAATCAGATTTGGGAAGGAGTAGAAGGTTGCCTGGAATGCTTCAAAAATCGAACCGTCTACAATCCAAAAACCTCGAGAAAGGTCCCTCGAGTAAGTTTAGGATCTAGAGGCGAGCGTAGGCATTAGGGTAGCCCATCCCGATTATGTCCAGAACCGCACGGCTATAGTTTCTGAACTACAGCCGTATGGTTTAGGCCAGAGCTGCTCAGCCTTGAATGCCAGAGCCGCCAAGCCCTGGCTTATCGGGCCGCCCGACTCTGAATGCCAGAGCCGCCCGGCCCTGGCTTACTAGAGCCGCATGGCTCTGGTGGGTTAGGGGAGTTGCTCTGCAGAGCAGAGCAACTTGCTGAGCGGGAGTTTTCTATCTTTTTAGCCGAAAACGAAAGTCAGAAGCTATGGGGCACATTTAATGTTCTCAATAATGAAAAATAAAGTCAAGTATAAAAAGGAAAAAAAAAATCAGAGAGAGAGGGAGGTTCCCAGTAGGAAGAAAAAAAAACTTAGAGAAAAAGAAACACAGAGAAGCAAAGAGAGAGAAGGAAGAGGAAAGATAGAGATAATTTTGTTTTCAAATCTGAAACTTATAGTTAAACAATCCTACAACAATTCTAGACCTTGACTTACTCATCTGGACATATTCTCGGGTTCGTTTCGGTTTGGTTCGGAAATTATTCCGGATTTCGGGACACTCAAGGATTTGAGGCACATTTCTTCTTCCCAATCCATTTTTGAACATCCATTACACTAGAACAATGATAGGCTATACTCTGAGAGGCCTTTAACTTGTGTTTGTTGCATTTCTTGTGATTTTCTCCTCTGTTTTCTGCTTTTCCGGAAAGTTGGCTACCCGAACAAAGCCATACGGCTGTGTTTTCTAAGAACACAACCGCACGGCTTTGTTCCCTTGGAACAGAGTGGGGTGGCTCTAAACTCAGAGCCGCACGGCTGTGTTCTGTAGGGGCAGAATCCCGAAACTGCTCCCGATCGGCCAAAAGTAGTATGTTTTCCATTTTATGCATTCTGTTGTTATCAATTTCGGCCCAAATGCATCCGTATGTTGTAAAATTTTGGTTTTTGGATTTCTGTACATACGGATATTAGGGTTTTCGGTTTTTTCCGGATTTTATTTTTTGAATTTTGGGGTTGTTCCATCCGAACCGGATCCGTAGTCCAGCATTAGCAGACCCTCGAACCCTATAAAATCCCCGGGAAACATCGAAAACGAGTGAAACAGCATTTTAAAAAATGAGAAAACCATTTTTTGGGTTCTGGAATCAATAGCCGCACGGCTGTAATTACAGCCGTACGGTTGTAGTTTCCAGAAAAGACAAAATTGCGAAACAACCTATATGGACGTCATCGCGCAATGCTGTTTTTGGATTCAAACTGTTTTTGCCGTGTTTACTGTCTTCTAGACCCTAGATGGATGTTAAAATTACAAAACCCGCACGAATGGAACCCCGAGTTCTTGAATAACAGACCCGCTGAAGTATGAAAATTTGCATGAAATCGAGCCAAATAATTTTCTAAAATTGTTTTCCAGCACGAAAATCTACAGGGCGTTTCAAAACTGTTTTCCAGGTCTAACCGGGCCGACTGATCGGGTCGACCCGGTTACCCCCTGAATGCATGCCCCCGCTCCTAAAAATCCCAATTCTGTCCTACTGTGAGTCGTACTTGTGCTTGTGATATAAATTGTGCTAACCATCTGTTTTGCAGCATTTATTTTCATTTTTATTATTTTTCATGTAATTAATAGATTAATTCGTGTATTTATGCGTTTGTAAATTTTTAGATCCTTGTGTATTCTCGGCGCTTATAATGTGAGGATGAGAGTTTTCCTTTTTATTCGATTTGGTTGTATAAGCGGCCCTTATTATTTCTGTATATTTTGGATGTATGATTTACTTTTCTGCAATTTATTTCTGTCATTTGCTTAAGCATAGGCTGATAAATAAACGAAATTGGGTAGGGACAAGATAATAAATTGAATAAACGTGGCAATATAAATTATAAACTGAATACAAGCTCAAGGTTAAGTAGGTAAGTTGGCCGAACCCTAAATCTCTGGATTAGGTACGGCAGTCTGCGCTTGGTAAGGAGCTGTAACGGAATTTCTCGGATGAGCTGATCCGGGTGACGACTCTGTCACTGATCTTGAAATTTAGGTTTTGAGGTCTTTAAGTAATAAAACGGGAAAACGTTTTCTAGAAAAGGAATTTCTAAATGAACGAATGATTTTCCCTAAAGCAAGATAAACAAAAAATCCGATTTTCCAAAAACCAACGCGTCCGCATTTTCCTCGGTAAGCCCAAGTCCTGGTGAGACGGCCTTCCGAGGTGTCGAGGGTGAGTATCAGCAATCTAGGCATTTTGCTTCTTGTCAGTATCAACATTGGAGTCCCTGCTTGCCATATCCTTTATTTTTCCTTCGAGCTCTGCCACCCGTGCTTCCAACTTAGTGCACCTTGCCATCAGTCTCCCACTCCGTCAAGATCACCCACTAGCATTTTCCTCAACATCACTGTCGCTTCCTCCCTGACTATCTTCCGAAATCATGATGAAGCGACATAGTCCTCCATAACATCTGTTATGGTGTTGAAGTTCCTTGGATTGGCCATTCTCGGAATTCCTTTCCTTACCCTTGATAAGAACACTTGTTAGTGCCGACGAGCACATGCATGGTAGATACCAAATAGGGAATGATGTATGCATGAGTGTGTGGTGTGACGTGTACATGTATGAATGATGAGTTGCACATGTGATGTCATGTAATGCCATGCCATGCTATACTATTCTAAACCAACTAAGTGTATGCAAAGTCAAGAACAGAACATGTAGATGCAATGAATGTTATTGAAGAGGCTACATGCTAAAGTAACGCATGGCGTATAAATATACGCCACATGGATAAAATGACACGTAAGGTGTCCACGGATCGAAGCAAGTGGTACTTGTAAAGGGATTCGAAATAGGGCATATAACTTTGCATCTCGGGGGATGAAATGACACACGGGGTGTCCACGGATCAAAGTAAGTAGTACTTGCGAAGAGGATTTGAAATAGGGAGTATAACTATACACCCAGGGATAAAATGACACACGGGGTGTCCATGGATCGAAGCAAGTGGTACTTATGAAGAGGATTTGAAATAGGGCACATAACTATGCACCCGGGGGGATGAAATGACACATGGGGTGTCCACGGATCAAAGCAAGTAGTACTTGCAGAGAGGATTTGAAATAGGGTGTATAACTATACACCCAGGGGAATAAAATGACACACATGGTGTCCACGGATCGAAGCAAGTGGTACTTGCGAAGAGGATTTTGGATATTCATGCGTGAAGTGAGATGAGCTCAAGCTTGGTGCATGGACAGGTTTTCAGCGCTCAGGGAGTGCCCTGGGTACTCATGTATGAAATAGGATGAAAAGGTATGCTTAGCACACTGACAGCATTTTGGCACTCGGGGAGCACCTCAAGCCTTTATGCGATGAAATGAGATGAGTTCGCGCTTGGTGCAGGAGAAGAGTTTTGGTGTTCGGGGAGCACCTTGGGTTTTTATGCGATGATATGAGACAAGATGATGTGCTTGGCACACAGGCTACGTTTCGGTGCTCGAGGAGCACCTAAATGGCTTGATGCATGAATGAGATGTGACTTAGTAGTGATTGAACGATGTCAGATGGATGGAAACTATAATGAAAATGACTTTGTTTGTTTTATTTCTTTTTATTTATTTATTTCGGATTTTGTGCAGATGCCATAACGCTATACAAAAGGTAATGCAAACAGGCTGCGTGCGATCCGGCATGTGGGCAGAGGTTCGGTGCCTTCGGGGCACCTAGTGTATGTCATGAAATGGTCACGTGTGGCCAACACATGGATAGAGTTTCGACGCTTTCAAGGTGCCTAATGGATGTTATGGAATGGTCGTGTGCGTGTCGACACACTGACAGAGTTCTGATGCTTTTGAGCCATCTGACCTGAAATGATGTTGCAAACAAGTTACATGTAACTTGAGGCACGAACAAAGATTCGATGTTCATGGAATGCCTTGTGTGATTTGGTAATGTCATGGAATGCCCCTATATATGTAGTAACTGGGCACTCATGGAGTGCCCTGGATGATTCGATAATGTTGTCAGCAATCCGATGTGGATCGTGACATACAAACAAAATCTCGGTATCCCTGTGACACCAATGACAGGTGGATGAGATGTGCAATGTTTGTCATGTGACTCCCCACACAAAAATAGATCTAGGACCATTGTGGTCTCCTAGTGAATGTTATGGAGTAGCAGAATGGCCGAGTACAACCCGGGGCATGGGCAAAACACGGATAGTTTTGGGACACCCAATATGAAATGAGATGACCATGATGGGCATCCTTGAAACATCCTTTATTTAAACGGAATGAAATGGTTTGAATGAATGTTTATGTCACACAAAATGTGGATGGCTGCACAAAGATGTGGTTAGAATGACATACAGGACAATGTATTGGTTGCAAGGTACGAATGCATATGCCACACAAATAAAGTGTCATGGCTACACAAAGACGTGGTTAGGGTGTATAACACACGAGGTGATGTATGCTTCATGAACATGTCACATATGAGATGTGAACGGAACACGAATGAAATGTCGTGACTGCATGAAGATATGGTTAGTGTCAATGTTATACATATGTTGATGTCTTGAAAATGGCTGCACAAAGATGTGATTAGAATGACACACGGATGATTGTGCGTGTTTGATGCTTCACAAATGAAAATGATAATGGATGTGATTTCTTTGTACCGGACATTCCAAGAATGCCCAAATCTATGTAAAAGACAATGCAAGAAATGCCGCGTGCGGACTGTCACACGGACAGAGATTCGGTGCCTTCAAGGCACCTAATGGATGTTATGAAATCGTCGCGTATGTGCCGGCACACGGATAGAGGTTCGATGCTTTGTAGGTCAAAATGGAATGGCGTGACATGGTCACATGGAGGCCGTTCCATGGACAGAACTCTGATGCTTTTGGGGCATCTAATATGAAATGATGTTGCAAATAAGTCACATGTAACTCGAGACCCGGACAGAGATTCAACGTTCGTAGAACACCTTGCATGATTTGGTAATGTTATGAAATGTTCCTATGTGCATAACAAATCAACGCTCGTGGAGCGTCTCGAATGAGTTATTAATGTTATGAAATAAATCCGATGTGGATCGTGACATACAAGCAAAGTTTCAGCATCACCGTAATGCCAACAACTAATGGACATGAAATAGAGATGATGTAATATTATGTTGTCGTGTGACTTGCCACAAAACCAGACCTAAGATCTTTGTGATCTTCTAGTGAATGACATGGTATAGTGGAATGGCCAAGTGCGAATCGATGCACAGGCGGACTATGGGCAATTTTGGGGTACTCGATGTGGTATGAAATGAAATGATCGTGATAGGCATTCTCAGAACGTTCCTTATTAGATGGAATGGAATGAAATGGCATGAATTTATATGTCATACAAGATGCAAGTGGCTGCAGAAAAATGTAGTTAGGATACATGACATACAGAATGATGTCGTGTGTGTTTTATGGCAATGTTGGCATAGGAGACGTATATATTTGGCATGCAAGTAAAATGTCATGGCTGCACGAAGACGTGGTTAGTGTCAATGTCTTACATATGATGATGCCTTGAAAATGGCTGTACAAAGATATGATTAGAATGTCACACGAATGATTGTTTGTGTTTGATGCTTTGTGAAAAGGTAAAAAGAAATCACCATGGAACAAACGTTAGCTCCCTTCCAACCTTATTTCTCCTTTCGATTGGTCTCGCATTCTTCCTAGGTGTTGGGTCTCTTTGGCATCAACGGGGGATACCAAAGGCACACACTCAATTGTTTAATTTTAATTTTATGTTTTGGTAATCCTAAGGGAAGTTACTAAGCCATTACATATGGGCCAAAGTCAAACCAAGGGTCGTACAGGCTTCCATAGCAAATATACACTCCTCACTGTAGAACACGATGTAAGGCCATGCAAGGCTATGGGTTGTTTACCCCGTCGGGTACCTCCAATCCTGGTGAAAGAGGTAGGACACCTTCTAGGATAAACGGGGCTGATCAGTGTATTTGAGGGGTCGAGAAGAAGAAAATGTCATGATATGCAAAGGTATGAATAAATATGGTATTTATAAATCGATAAATGAATACAAGCGAGGTTATGTTTCAATACTTGCCTAAGTTCCTTAAGTTTTTATGAAATAACTTTTTAAGAAACTTCAGATCCCTGGCAGAGTCGCCATTGTGAGTGAACAAACTTTTTATGTAAACGGACGCGGTGAAGTGAACCGGGGAAAAAGCGAATGACTTTGATTTGTTTAAAAAAACGGGTTTCATGATGTTTTTGGAAAACGGGGTTTTTGTTTATCTTGCTTTAGGGAAAATCATTCGTTTGTTTTAGAAATTCATTTTGTAGAAATTGTTTTCCCATTTTATTATTTAAAGACCTCGAAACCTAAATTTCGAGATCAGTGATAGAGTCGCCACCCGGATCAGCTCATCCAGGAAATTCTGGTACAGCTCCCTATTGAGCGTAGACTGCCATACCTAATACAGAGATTTAGGGTTCGGGCAACTTACCTACTTAACCTCGAGCTGGTATTCAGTTTATGATTTATATTGCCATATTTATTCAATTTATTATCTTTTCCCTACCCAATTAAGTTTATTTATCAGCCGATGATCAAGCAAATGACAGAAATAAATTACAGAAAAGTAAATCATACATCCAAAATATACAGAAATAATAGAGGCCGCTTAACAGCCAAATTGAATAAAAATAAAAACTCTCGTCCTCACATTACAAGCGCCTAAGATACACGAGGATCTAAAAATTACAAATGCCTAAATGCACGAATTGATCTATTAATTATAGTAAAAATAATAAAAAGGAAAATAAATGCTGCAAAACAGACGGTTAGCACAGTTTGTATTATGAACACAGATAGGACTCACAGTAGGATAGAATTGGGATTTTTAAGAGTCGGGGCATGCATTCAGGGGGTAACCGGGTCGTCCCGACCGATCGGACCGGTTAGACCTGGAAAACAGTTTTGAAACGCCCTGTAGATTTTTGTGCTGGAAAACAATTTTTTGAAAACCATTTGGCTCGGTTTCGTGCAAACTTCCACATTTTAGTAGATCTGTTATCTCGAAATTCGTGGTTCCATTCGTGTGGGTTTTCCTAATTTCACATCCATCTAAAGTCCAGAAAGCAGTAAACATGCCAAAAACGTTTTGAATCCGAAAACAGCATTACGCGACGAAGTCCGTATGAGTCGTTTCGTAATTCTGTCTTATTCTGGAAACTACAGCCGTGCGGCTATTACTTCCAGAAGCCAAAAAATTGGTTTTCTCGTCTTTGAAAATGCCGTTTTGCTTATTTTCGATGTTTCTCGGGGATTTTATAGGGTTCGGGGGTCCGCTAATGCTGGACTACGGATTCGGTTCGGATCGAACAACCCCGAACTCCAGAAAATAAAACCCGAAAAAAACCGAAAACCCAATACCCGTACGTACAAAAATCCGAAAACCAAGGTTTAATGATGTACGGGTGCATTTAGGCTGAAATATATCACAACATAATGCATAAAATGGAAAACGGACTATTTTCAGCCGTTTGGGACAGTTTCGGGAACTTGACCCTAAAGAACATAGCCGTGCGGCTCTGAGTACCAGAGTCTCCCGGCTCTGTTCATGAGAGACACAGCCGTGCGGCTGTATCCGGTTAGTCTGTTTCCGGAAAATTTTGAGAAATGATGAAAAACGCAAAGAAAAAGCTATGCACACAGGTTTAAGGCCTCTCAGAGTTTACCTTGATGTTGTTTTGATGTATTTAACATCTAGAAATGGATTGAAAGCTTGAAATTCACCTTGAGTTCCTAACCGGTTGAAAACCAAAACGAATCTGAAATAATCCGAAATCAAACCGAAACAATCCCGGATCAATGTGCAAAGGTGAAGAAACTTCCTATTGATGTTTAGGAATTAGTTTAGGTGTTGAGTTTGGTGTTTTGGTGGATGGTTTTGCTACGGCTTCCCCTTCTCTCTTTCTCTCTTTTCTTTCTCTCTTTCTCTCTCTCTGTTTTTTTTTCTTTTCCGAGAACCCCCCCTGTTCACAATCATTTCTAGACATTAAATGGTTGTCTCCTTTTTTGTTGAATTCGGCCGCCCTATACCCTGCTCAGTCAATTTGCTCTGCTTTGCAGAGCATCTTGACTTAACCCACTAGAGCCGTACGGGTCTTGAAAGAGCTAGGCCGGAATTCTTAAAAAAAAGTTGACATCCACCCTAGACCCTAGAACCACTCGAAAGACCTTTCTTGGGGTTTCGGATCACGGATAGTCTGGTTTTTGGGATGTTTGGGATACTCCTAACGACATTCCAGTCATTTCCAAGTTCGATTCATGTCTGTCTGCTCAACAGGTAAAACAAGAATTCTCATCATAGAGGTGGGGAAAAAAACCGTGTTCACAGCAGCAGTCTCTAGAAGAGATTGATTTGGTGAGTGAATCTCTCTTGATTCAAATTGATTTTATTCCAATCAAAGGTAATCGGACACGATTGGTGGATTCTCGGAAAATATTAACGATGTAATTTCCGCTGCGCCACTTTATTTTTCCGATGATGAATCCCAACAGCTTTAGACTTATTCAACATGATTTATTGAAGGAGAAAAAGTAGTCAAATATGAAATTATAAGGATTTTACTTTACACAAAAAGTAAATATGTCCTTATTGAGTCTGGAACCCAAATTTTGACAATTCAAACTCACTTTTTTTTATTAACAATTGCAACACATTACAAGTACTGAAAGCACACATAATTCAAATACATAAACATTAAATTATTATAATAAACACACATAATTAGAATTAAAAAAATATGACATAAACAAACACACATAATATAAAATACATAATTTGCTTTAGCTTAAGGGCTAACATAAAATAAATTATCGTATTCCTCCCATAAATGCTCGACAATGCATTACGTATTTCATAATGTGCAGTTTGATTTCTCATTTTCTGATGTCAACTAATGAATTGCTTAAATTACATGTTACAAGGCTGAGGAACATCCCTCTTTTCTTCAGGTTCAACAATCCGAGCATCTGGATCGCATTCATCCTCAATTATCATATTATGGAGGATAATGCATGTTTTCATAATGTTATAAAGTTGATTTTTTCTCCAAAAATGTATAGGATTAGCAATAATTGCAAACCTGGACTTCAAAACTCCAAATCTCCACATCTTTCGAGCAAGATTCTTATTTCTTTGCAAACAAATCCTTCTTTCTAGCTTGTGGGCCTTTGATGGGTTGGACAATCGTGGCCCATTTTGGATATACACCATCAGCTAAATAATGCCCCATATTGTACTCCTTACCTCCAATTTGATATCGGTAAGCTGGATCAATTGCATTAACAAGATTATTAAATAAAAAAGATAAGTCCAACACATTAATATCATTGTTTGTTCCTGGCATACCAAAATATGCATAGCAAATGCATAGATCATGCATGCCAATTGCTTCCATAATAATACTTAGCGTGCCTGATCGACCATTATATGCTCCATGCCATGTGGTTAGACAATTCTTCCACTCCCGGTGCATGCAATCGAGACTTCCCAACAATCTTAGAAAGCCACGACTCTTACCAATATGAAACAATCTAGCAATATCTTATTCATTTGGTGCTCTCAGATATTCATCTCTAAATATTGCAACAATATATTCAAAAAATTTCTTCAAGCATTCAATTGTTGTTGAGTCAACATCTTTGGTGTACTTATCAAAAGCATATGCTAGAATACCATACGCCAATATATGGAATACGAAAGTCATTTTTTGGTTTGTCGATAATCCCACCAACGGCGTCATTTCGTTGCATAAAGTAGCCATCATAGCTTGTCAAAGTGTTAATTTTATCATTTCTTAATTTTAGCTTAATTTTAGCAGCCTCCAACCCATTTTAACGTGGGTTGGAGATGCCCTAACGTTTTAAACCATAAAATGTTATTTAAAAATTAGGTGAACCACAACGTTTATTTTTGTACTTTTCCCTTTTAAATATTACACTAACCATTCTATGACATATATTTTAAGACCGGTTAATTTAGTGTCAATCAACTCCTAATTCATTCATTTGTTTTTGTAAATTATCACCATTAATATTTATATTGCTAAACATGTCAGTTATCATGTTGGATTCAATTTAAAAGAATTGAACCGAACCATGTTACAAATATTATATTTTTTTTTTCACATATATATGTATATCTATGCACACATAATTGGTTTTAGAGGTTTATTTTTTATTATTATTGTTGAGATATGATTCAAAATTTGAATATTTTGAAGTGATTTTGAATTTCTTTCTATGGTTGAAGCAATTCATTATTTTATTTTTGATTAAATTTTGGTTTTTGCTTTCGATTATATTTTTATTTTATATGTTATTTGGTTCTATTTAAGTATCAATTTTTTTTTTTAATTTTTTGGTATTTAGTTTTATGGGTTCGTTTCGGTTCTTAACTGATGCACACCCCTACTTAGGTTATTTTACCACCCAAGATAGAGCTAAAAGGCTATGTCTTATGATGAACAGAGCCAAAGGACTTTGTTCAACAGCAGAACAGGTCTAAATGACCCTGTTTCTCAAGGTAGGCCTTGTTTTCCATTTTTAATTCAATTTAACAACAATCCAATGCAATTTAAACACCATAAACATGAGTTTAAGAACTCTTAAAGGATTACCTTTGTAGTGTACTTTACTAGAACTCCCTCGAATGGTTTCAGAGCGATCTATAAGCCTGGTTTCACTATGAACACGGCAAATGACTTTGATTAATCTAAAAACCTGTTGCCCCAATAAAATGCAAATGTTCTAGAGAGTTTCTAGTGTTTAAATTGATTTTAGAACCTAGAAATAATGCTTATAACGTTATAATTGAGTTGTAAAGAAGTGTAAATGCTTTGAAATCTTATGTTTTTGGTGTTTTTTAATGTTTGCTAAATGTGTTTAAAGCGCACTTCAATCCGAATTCTCTCTAACTTTCAATCTAAGTTCGTTCTCCCTAGAAAGTTGGTGAAATAATCTATTTATAGATAAATAAAATCATTGAAAAAGGAAAGTGAGTTGATTGGGGGACTTTGTCTCCAACCTTTTGTCATTATGGCCATTTGGCTATAATGGCTACTAACTCCCATGGTTGGTTAGCCATAACTAGTGCACCAATGACAAGTTCATTCAACTTTGTCTTAGACACAAGATAGAGCTATTTGTTGGTCTCGTAAGGATGTTAAAGTCCAAGAGGAGGGAAGGGGGGCTGAATTGGACTTTTCGAAAACTTTTGGCTAATAAAAACTTTTCTATTCAACAAGGATAAATCGATACTATTGACAATTATTATATTGGATAAGTAGTGGATCAACACTATTGATAGGAATTATTTCAAATTAGTGATGATTCAATATTATTGATATTGATTAATGTTATTGATATGGATCAATACTATTGATAAGTATTGTTCCAAATCAACGATGAACACTATTGATAAGTATTGTTATGTATCTGACTTTTTAATTACGACAATAATGTGTAATTTGTGAAGTCAACAGTACTGTTAATATTATCAGTTTGAAAATCCAAGGTATTGATAAACATTATTGTGAACCTGACTAATAGTATTGAGACACTTTTGGTTAGTGTGAAATACAAAGTTAGTCAAGTTATCAATAATATTTAGTCAAGTTATCAATAATATTTTCAGTTAAAAACTCAAGATATTGATAACTATTGTTGTGTTCTTGACTAATAGTATTGACACACTATTGGTTATTATGAAATACAAAGCAAATCAAATTATCAACAATATTATCTCACAAATAAGCACAAGTATAAAATAATATTGACTAAAGTAAAACAAGTGTTGATATGAAATCAGTAGCAGAATGAGAGTATAAAGAGTAAGAGATACAGCCTTCCTTGCCCACTCCTCAAGGTTCCTTCTCTTGAGAGTTTCCAATCCACTATAAATTCTTTCTCCAAGGTAGAATTCAAACCTCTTTACAACTTAAACTATCTCTATCTAGTAAGTATCCTCCTTACAAGATAAGATAATATAAGCAACAACTTAACCCAAGTAGTACAACACACTTGAATAAGATTGAGAGATGTGTTACAATGTGAAGAAATTTTTTTAAATATTTAAGAGTTCTTCGACTTTCTTAAGTTTTCTTTCTTTTCGTATTAATGCTTCTCATCATCTTAATTCCATCAAAAGTTTGAATGTATAGGCTCCAAAACAAATATGACCATTTGAGACACCAAATTGCCATTAGAGAGATTAGACTGTCTAAAATAGTTGAAAAATATTTAGATCATAATATAGCCGTTGGGATTATTTTTGATAAAGGCTTCATATGGTTTCTGGCCATTGTAACTGTCAGTAGTCTATGCTTCAATATTGTTGTCGAGGTTGGTTCCTTTTTCCAAAAGTAGCTATTATAGTACTGACAATAAAAGCAAGATTCTTCTTCTATCACAAATAAAGAAAGATGCTTTTCTTGTTATCTTAAAAATTTGTTGCACTTTTGATTCCTTGGACAACATTTGTTCTTTTGCTTTTACTTTTATCAAAGTCTTCACATGTTGCTTTTACTTTTGCTTTTATCAAAGTCTCTGCATGTGATTTATTGGGAGAATAATTTTTACCATAAATGGTATAATCATTTTTGTACACTTAACTTAATAATCACATTTCATGCTAATTTGACAACCACCAAATAATGCTTACTTAAATAAAAATGAGTTAGTGTAAATCATGAGATATAAAACCAAATATTCAAATATTAAGAAATGCATGTGACTTAATTTATAAATCATCAATTAAAATTAATTTTTTCATCTTAAAAAAATCTAAGTCACAATCATGAAATATTGTTTCCTACTAATTGTACACTGGAAAGTGTACCAAGTCGCATGTAATACATCGACAAGACCAAGTATCATTTCCTCAGGGATTAAGGATAAACAATCTTAAATTTCTTCGTACAAAGGTAGATCTGATTACTTTCAATGATTTGATAAAATAAACAATGTACAATCAACTAAAGCTATGAACATAAAATAAACAGTTATTAAATAGTAAAGATTGCTTAAAACAAAATAAAAGATAACAATAAGTAGAAGCATACAGACTTGTCTAGCAAGGTCAAGCAGGTTCAGTAACTCTCTCTCTCTCTCTCTCTCTCTCTCTCTCTCTATTACAAGCAAGTTAAGAACGTAGATCTAAGGTATCTTACCCCTCAAGTCACCAAGTTTAGATCTCTCCCTCACTTGGATTCTATGAAACTACTTTTACTTATATCTCTCTCTCATAGGATTCATTTCACGCATTAAAGTTTAGGTAAGCATTTTATCAAATGAGATAAAAATGCTTAGCATGTGCCTAATCTCCTCTCGGTCTCATAGTGCATATGTGTTTAGTGATATGTCCTCCTCTTGATTTCGTTATAAACGCTAAGCATGAGGTGGCCAAACTCTTGAAAAAATATAAACCATCACCAAACAATCATCTAAATATTTTACTTATAAAAAGAAGAGAGGAAAGCTATTTACTACCGCCAGCCTAAGCTGGCTCAAGCTTTCTGGAGAACTACTCACTCCTCATAAGGAATGACCAACAAGCAGTCTTCCTAAACAGAATTAAAGAAAATAATACTAATAATATTAATAATAACATAGGAATTACAAAGAGTTGGTGGGTGAATTTACTTCTCCCTTTTATTCCTACATAATTCTACTTAATAATTACCAAACTACCAAAAATAGGCGAAGCTATTTATAGCCCCAAGAGAAAGATGTAGAGAATGCAAAATATCCAAGACTGTTCAATAAAATATCCCAAAATTACAATAACCACAATAGTGTATTCTATAATAACCACATGTAAAAAGGTAAGGCTAAAGCTGCAACTTCCAACATAAAAATATCTCATCCCCTCTCCATTTGGGTTCCTTGCACGGCCCATCCAATTAGATTTTCACCCATCGATCTTTAGCTCCTTTTTAAGACTGCTTGCTCCAGATTTAAGTGCGTTTGCTCTGATTTTTGGACAGCAACCTTCATTCGCTATCCAGCAACTTGAAAACATACTTTTTAGCCATAATTCCTTCATTTTAACTCCAAATTCAGTCAAATTAATTCCATTATGCTCTAAAATAATTGGTATATTATTCACTTGTGAAATACACTAGGAAATAATTGTGACTTAATTTTATAATTTATCAATTAAATTAATTTATCACATTAAAATAATCTAAGGTGGCGTTTGGTAACACTGAAAATTAAGTGCTGAAAAATTAAGCGTTGAATTTTAAGTGTTGAATATTATAAATGCTGAAACTATTAAACAAGAAAATAAACCACTGAATTTTAAAAAAACTGTTGATAGTGTTCAACTTAAAATTTTAAGCAAAATATTTTGGTTTAATAGATTAAGTGATTTTTTTGACCTAACCGAAACTTTTAATTACTGTTATCATACAAGCTTAAAAAATTTAAGTGCTTAATGTATTAATTTAAGCCATTAGTTTAGTTATCAAACAGGGTCAAGTCTTAGTCTTAAAATATAAATCCAAAATATTAAGAAATACATGTGACTTAATTTTATAGTTTATCAAACACATTAATTTTGTCAACTTCAAAATATTTAAGTCATTATAGCCAAACAATCTTTTTATCGTAACTTTCTCATTTCAAGGCAAAATTAAGTGATTCTAGCTGTGTTGGAACCGTAAAACCAAGACATATATCTTGACTCAAGGCTTTTGGAGAAAATTTTGAAAGAAAAGGTTAATATTAGGGTATGAATGAAAATCGAGCTTTTTTGAGAAAAATTGACTTTTGACTCTTAAACCCTTAGAACCAAATTCAATAGTTTCTTGGTATTCTTGTGATAAAATAAAACCTATAGATAATCCAAAGCTCCATAGTGATATCCTTTTGTAATACAAAAGAGTTAAATCAGTGTGTGCGGATGACATTTTACGCGGCGAAGCGAACCGATGAATTTTTTTATAAGTTTGTTTTTGTTGTATAATTATAATATGAAGTCCATCTTGGAAAATATATTCGTAAAAGATTTGGGATTGAAATCTCGAAGAAAATAAAAGAATTTCCACCTGCTCAGCTCAATCGGGGAAATTTAGGTATAACCGAAACTAAGTGAGTGCCGCTATACCTTCCACAGATCTAGGTCCGAACAAGTCACTTGTTATTTAATTAAAATAAATACTTCAACAACCAAATCATAGCATTTTATAAAACTAAAACAATTTTATTTAGAGGATACGATGTTCATGCAAGATACAAAAAGCAGTAAGTAAATTAATTATATAGATCGAATCAAATAAACTACCCTAGGGGATACACGTAAATCAAATGGGGAATCGGGATACAATTACCTAAAATACACGAGTTCATCTAATATATGAATAAGCTTAAACATACATTTAATCCTACAAAACAGATGTTAGTACATGAATAATCACACTTAGGGCTCAACCATGACAGAACGAGATAATAAATGAGTTCGGATCTTGCATTTGGGGAGATAGAGAAAGAAACTTGACAAATCTCATCGACTGGACCTGGAATATATTTTGAAAAGTCCCTACATTGATATTTGACAAAACGGTTTGAAATGGTTTTACCGATTAATTATTTAGCATAACAAGTGAGTCGGTTTTCAAGAAATTAGGTTTCTATCATTCTTCTATTCTAATACATGCTTTTGGAATGTAAATTTAAGGTTCAAATGTCATGAAATGTGCAGAAATTGATTTTTGATTATTTTGTCGCCAGCTGATATCCGTGCAGGTGTGGAGACAACAGCCGCGTGGCTATATATTTACACCCATGCGGGTGTCACTTCAAGATTAGTAGCCAAATTTCAAATTTTTTAGTTTCATGGTTCTGTTTTGGGATCCATAGCCATGCGGCTATTGACGCTACAACCATGCTGCTGTTACGATGTCCGCACGGCTCTGGTTCTCAAACTAAAATATGAAAACAGAGCAGTTTCAAAAATATGCAAGTGATGCTCAAAATACAGCACAAACAAGTGAAATGCTTCAATTTGTCAGATATTTATCCTTGTAATGTGGATCCATAGCTTTAGGAGGCCTAAATCCTTGAAGAAAGGCTCTGATTTCACACTCAAACTTCAAGCTCCAGAAACAGTTTCAAGCTCTAAATGTTACGGTTTTGGTGTCTAGATTAGTCTCTAATCCTATTAAAAACCTTAGTGAAGTGTTTTCCCAAGATTTCTAATCGATTTTAAGCCTAATAACAAATATTGAAGATGAAAATTGAAGAAAAAAATTTGGTTTTCTTTTCCTTTTCTTTCTTTTTCTGCTCCTCCCTTTCTAAGTTCAAAATGCCAACCCTTAAACCAGAATTAGGCATAAAAGAGGCCTCTTCTTATAGAATCCGAGGTTGAAGATCATGGTTCTATCAGACAATGAGACCCGCACGGGTCTCGTGGTGACAGCCTTGCGGCTGATGGCATAACAAATGTGCGGCTGTTGATTTGGGACAACCTCCTCCTTTGTTCAAGAAATGATTCGAGGCTTGAAGTTCAATTGACCGGAGCTTCGATCTTGAATTGACTTTGTCTCCTGTGGCTATAGAAAGCTATAGAAGCAAACAAACAATTTATTCATCATTGAAACCGGGGGATGAAAATCCCGCGCTCATAATTGGTTTCCTCACGAAGGTCCAAAATTTCGTGCTCACAGGCGGCCCGCCGATTAATCAATCCCCGGACCATTGTGGGATTCATGATATCCGTTTCGGATTTGATTAATCAAAAGTTAGCACAGTGAGAAAGAAGAAGATCATGCGGTTAATTTTTACCTCCGCAATGTTGATTGAAAATTGAAGAGCGAAGGTTCTTTGCCCCTTCAACCAACTCTTTATTTTTTCTCTAGATCCCCGCTCTTTATAAAACTTTACCATCCACACAAACATACACTCTCACAAATTGCAACGTCTCCGATTTAACTATTTTTATGCATGAGACTCCAAATCAATTATTTTACCACATCGAGTCTTTAAACTCCCATTGTTATATATATAAAGCCTTACTCAATTAATTTTTTGATATTAACTGGCTTGTTACAAACAGTTTTATCCCAATTGTACTATACATATTTTAGGCTGTTGACTATGAATTGATTTTTAATATTAATTGGCCTCTCACCAAAAGTTTCACACAACATTCTATTAAAAATAATCATATAGTCTGTTTATAAAAAAAAAACAATAATCATAGTCAAGAAGAGCTATAAAATTCTTATCAGTTGTTGATAAAATAAGAAAGTAGAAAACTTTTGACGTGTAACACTTGTAAGCCGTGGTTGGGCTACTGATGGAGGAGATCGAGGTTTTCGAGAGTTGGTATTACCGGAGGGTCAATTAGTCCAGCTCGTGCTGGGAAATTTCAGGATGAATTACAATTTGTCATGCAAGGATTTATGAATAAAATTGAAGTTGAAGCTAAAGTCGAAGGATTGCTGATGATAAAGGAAAGAAATGATGGTTTATTTAGTTGTCTTCAACTTAATTAATTAATACTCAGATGCAAAGAATGAGTTGGTGGTGACAAATCAATAAGATCGTAGCCATCCGATGATATGTGATCAAGTGTGGCCTGTCCTTGTTGGTTGATGATACCGGGTCAAATTTATATCTCGGATGTGTTGGGATTCGTCATTGGAAAAATAACGTGGCGCAACGGAAAATACACCGTTTAAAATTTGCTAGAATCCACCTATCGTGTCTAATTACCATTGATTAGAATAAAACCAATTTGAATCAAGAGAGATTAATTCACCGGATTCGTCTCCTCTAGAGACTGCTGTAGAATCGTTTCTTGAAACTGCGATCTCCAAAGTCCAGTGCACGACCAACTATTGAGCAGGAACCGGTGCTAGCTGAAGACGTGAAGGAATGGAGGATTAATGCTGGGATTTTCGGCTGTTTTGGGGCTGCTCTTGGTGGCTGAAATTTCTAGCAATTAATTAGGGTTGAATTAGGTTTTATTCCTTAAGTGTGCCCTTATATGAATACCTTATCTAATTGGGTTTTAATTAGGTTAATTAAACCTAAGCCCACTAGAATTATAATTACATAAAAAAACTTTAATTAAAAGGCATATACTATGTAATTATAATTCCATTGGCTGAATTTAATTACCTCTAAATAAAATTAAATCACACTTAAGTAAATACAATACATGTATTTAATTTTCCTACTTAGGAAAATTATTAAATTAATTGTTTACTTTATGTAATTCAATTAATTGATAAATTAATTAATTACATTATGTATACTTATTAGTTAAATTAAATTTAACCCAATGTTAATTAATTACCTTGACACCGAATGTCAACTAATTAATTAATGCATTCCTTCCAATTTACATTACATATACAATTTCTATAAGTTCTGGCTCAGTTGATATATGTGCACGATCCTATGGGTCTGCCTTTATGTTGGTAGTAGGCCCAAGGCCCATAGACTGTAAATGGGTTCTAGCAAACCATTACAGCTAGGGGTGAGCAAAACCAAACCAATGTCCAAAAGCCAAAAATCCAAACCGAACCAAACCGATCCATTTCATAGTTTGGTTCAGTTTGGTTTTAAGTTATGAAGAAGTTTGGACTTCAGTTCGGTTCGGGTTAGTTCGATTCAAAACCGAAAAACCGAATAATTGGTAAAATTATTAAAATTAATTATAAAATTAATATATACTAATTGTAGAGAATTTTAGACATTATATTGTTTTATAGTTTTATATTGTGATTTTTTTATGCTAATTTATAGTTGTTAAAATTTGAGGGTTGAAAAAAAGAAGAAGAGAATTTTAGTATTTTATTGTGATTTAATAGTATTATTTAGTATTACTGTTTTTTTAAGTTAATTTTTTTGTATTTCTCTTTTTTTTAACAAACTACTTATATAAAATTTTTATTTTTATTTTTTTTGAAAAAAAAGTTGATGTTTTTGGTTCGAGCTAGTCCAAACCGAACCGAACCGAACTAGTTCAGTTTGGACTGAACTGAACCAAAATTTAGTTTGGATCGGATTGGTTTATAAAATACAGTGTTTTTTGGATCGGTTTTTTTCGGTTCGGTTTGGTTTTTGAACTGAACCGGTCCATGCTCACCCCTAATTACAGCCCCCAATTAAGATAGAGATGAAGCAGTATTTAGAAGACACTCACCCGGTATAGTGTCCTTTGCCTAACGGTATCGATATGAATAAACAAGAGGCATGGTGTCCGTCATCCTCTTCTGTTGTTTATTATATTTCTTGATCTTGAGTTGACTGATTAATCAAAGAAGCACCGACTTACTTCGCCATAGCCATACACTTATCAGTCCCACTCATCAAATGGCCAATGATATCATCTCGGTGTTACCCGAGTGGCAATTCCATCACTTCATCATTAATATCAATATGTTCACCGGTCCACCCAATCATACCCGTATTTAGCATCCTTTTACAGACTTATTAGGCGTGTATCAAAGTGAACCGGATTTCATATTGATATTATAATGAAATCTGGTATGAGGACAAAAGAGACCTATTCAAGAAATACCTATGATGCGACAACCATGTGGCTTTCCTGTGCGGATCGATCTAGTCCCATGTCAACGACATGTACCTATATTCATGACTGACTATACAAGTACTATGGCTAGTTAAGAACTGCCATACATTCATCGAATATACAAGTCTGTGGTTCTATTCGTTCCCATGATTAGAACAGACCTAGGATAGGTTTTACGATTATCAATCAATGGATACTTTACTCACATTATAACACAAGATATAAATGAAATAGATTAATTGCCTTTATTGATGTGACACAAATAATGTATTCATACAATTAGTCTTAATGTATAATACAAAATACAAGAATCTAATGCCCTAAGAACTAGGGCACACCAACAATCTCCCACTTGCACTAGTTCCAAGTGGGCATTGCCCTAATTCCTATAGATCTGATATGACCGTCGTGCTGTGTCTGCAATAGTGCTTTGGTCAATGGATTAGCGACATTATTCTTGGTGTCAACCCTTTGCAATGATATGTCACCTCTGTTCACGATCTCCCGAATGAGGTGAAACTTTCTGAGCACATGTTTGGATCTCTTGTGTGACCAGTGCTCCTTAGCTTCTGCGATGGCCCCGTTGTTGTCACAAGAGATCCAAACGACTCCCTTTGCTGCTTCACAAGCAGTTATGTACTTAGCTTCCATTGTAGAGTCAGCAATGGTGGCCTGCTTTGAGGACCTCCAACTTGTGGTATTGCCATTCAGGAGAAAAACATAACCAGACTGTGACTGGTTCTTATCCTCATCCGTCTCAAAGCTTGCATCAGTGTAACCTGACACTACCAGCTCATCTTGGCCTTCATACACTAAGAAATCATCCTTAGTCCGATTAAGGTACTTCAAGATTGCCTTGACTGCCTTCCAGTGTTCCTCACTGAGTCCGACTGGTACCGACTAGTCATACTTAGTGCAAACGCGACATCAGGCCTTGTACATAACATGGAGTACATGATGGATCCTATAACAGATGCATAAGGGATCTTTTCCATGCTCTCCCAGTCCTTCTTTGTTTTAGGACCATCTTTCTTACTCAGCTTCAACCCATGGCGCATAGGTAAGAATCCTTTCTTTGCCTTGTCCATGCTGAGTCTTTTCAGAACCTTGTCAATGTACGAGGCCTGACTTAGGCCTAGAAGCCTATTGGATCTATCTCTGTAGATCCTAATCCATAAGATCATCTCAGCCTCACCTAAGTCCTTGATTACAGAGCACCTACTCAACCACTGCTTAACCCCTTGCAGTGTTGGTATGTAGCCTCCAATGATAAGGATGTCATCAACATACAGCACTAGGAAGGTGGAAACGCTCCCACTAACCATCTTATACATACAGGGCTCATCAGAATTCTGTGTGGAGCCATATTCCGTAATGGCCTCATTGAATCTCCGATTCTATTACCTCGATGCTTGCTTCAATCCATAAATGGAACTTTAAAGCTTGCATACCCGGTTTGGATACTTTGGATTGATAAAACCCTCAGGTTGTGCCATGTACACATCCTCGAGTAGCTTTCCATTAAGGAAAGTGATCTTACCATCCATCTGCCATATCTCATAATCGTATCATGCAGCTATGGCTAGTAGTATCCTAATGGATTTGAGCATAGCAACTGGTGAAAAGGTTTCATCGTAGTCAATTCCTTGAACTTGCCTGAATCCTTTTGCCACCAATTGCCCCTTGAAGGTGTTGTCGGCCTTTAACTTGAAACACCACTTGCAACCTATCACCTTAGCACTCGGAGGTGGATCCACCAAGTTCCATACTTGGTTATCATGCATAGATTACATCTCAGCCTTAATGGCTTTGCGCCATTGATCTGAGTGTGGGCTTTCAACAGCCTCCTGATAGGTTTTGGGCTCCTCTTGTTCAACAACCATAAGGTCCCCATCATCAGTCACGAGAAAGCCGTACCTCTCTGGCTGATGATGTTTCCTACCAGACCTTCTAAGGTCCTATGTAACCGGTTCTGTTTCCTCAATTTCTTGAGTAATTAGATTGGTTCCAGAGGCACCCTCAGTAGTAGCTGCAGGATTTTGTGAGTCCTGAACTTTTGAAAGTTCAACGTTACTCCCACTGTCTCTCTTGGAAAGGAATTCCTTCTCCAAGAAGACTGCATTTTTGTTTATGAAAACTTTGTTTTCCGTCGAATTGTAGAAGTAATAACCCTTAGTTTCCTTAGGGTAACCCACAAACTGGTACTTGACAGATTTGGACTCGAGTTTGCCACTTGTCAATTTCTTAACATGTGCATCAGAGCCCCAAATCTTCAAGAAAGAAAGATTAGGCTTTCGACCCTTCTATAGTTCATATGGTGTTCCCTCAACTGCCTTGCTTGGTGTATTATTAAGAATGTAAGCAGCTGTCTTGTAAGCATATCCCCAAAAGGAGACAGGGAGTGTAGCTTGACTCATCATCGAGTGAACCATGTCTAGCAAGGTCCTATTCCTCCTTTTTGACACTCCATTCCACTGGGGTGTACCAGGAGGAGTGAGTTGGGATACAATCCTACACTCTCTAAAAAACGAGTCAAATTCTTGGCTCTAATATTCACCCCCTCGGTCAAACCGAAGTGCTTTTATTTCTTGCCAAGTTGGTTTTCTACTTCATTCTTAAAGTCCTTGAACCTTTGAAGGGTCTCAGACTTATGCTTCATTAGATACACGTAACCGTATCTGCTGAAGTTATCCGTGAAGGTGATGAAGTACAGAAAACTAGATCTAGTACTAACGCTCATTGGGCCGCATACATCGGAATGTATTAGCTCCAATAGCTCTGAGGCCCTTTCTGCAGTCTTGCTAAAAGGCGCCTTTATCATCTTGCCTCTCAGACAAGATTCACATGTGTCATAAGACTGGATGTCAAATGACCCTAGCACTGCACTAGAGTGAAGCCTAGCTATGCGCTTCTCGTTTATATGGCCAAGTCGACAATGCCAGATGTAAGTAGGATTAATTTCATTCTGTTTAATCCTTTTAGTATTTATGTTATAGATTGAACTTTCACGTTTTAGATCAAGGATATATAAGCCATTTTCAAGAAATGTTGTTCCATAAATAGTATTGCCACATTGCATAGAAATTCTACCATGTCCAATATTAAATATGAAACCAGAAATATCCAACAAAGAAATAGAAATAATATTCCTGCGCATCGCAGGTACAAAATAACAGTTTCTTAGTTCCAAAACAAGTCCACTAGGCATCTCTAAGAAATAATCTCCGATCTCCATGGCCTGAACCCGAGCACCATTTCCGACTCGAAGATCTACTTCTCCAGATGCTAGTAATCTCTTATTTCTTAAACCTTGCACATTTGAACAAATGTGAGATCCACATCCAGTGTCCAAGACCCAAGATGTAGAAATAGCCAGATAAATCTCAACAACATAAATACCTGAAGCAACAGTTTTGCCCTTCAGTTGCTCCCTCAGCTTTGGACATGAGCTCTTCCAATGCCCCTTCTCATGACACTCATGGCAGACATCGTTAGGAGAAGCAACCCTTACTTTAGGTTGGGCCACCACCTTTTTGCCCTTCGCCTTGGCCTTTTGGGCCTTGGCCTTGGCTTTAGATCTGGCCTTTTCCATAGGAATGGGCGTATTAACCTTGTTCACCAGCAAACCTCAAGAGTTTTCTTAAGAGACTGCTTAGCAAGCTTGAGCATACCATGCAGCTCAACAACCAATTTATCCAACCCTTGCATATGGTAATTCATGATAAACAATGTGACCCGAGAATAATGTCTGCTGCCAAGTCCTATGGAATTGGCGAACTGAGACGGGTAAGTGTATCAATAGACCCCTTCAACTTTAGCACATGAGTGCTAACAGAAGTTCCAGCTGCCATTGCAGTTGTGCAAAGTGCCTTAGTTGTTAGGTAATGTTCCTGACAAGCCTGATCTTGGAACATCTTTTCAAGCTGATCCATCATCTCGTAAGCATGCTCGTCCATGAAATGCTTTTGAAGATCAGAAGCCATGGTACCCAGTATCGGGCATGAGACATCTCGGTCATCCCTCACGTGCCGGTCGTACTGCTCCACCATCGCCATGGTGACGCCTCGACCTACGGGAGGGCCAGCTGGTAAAGGAGCATTCAGTACATACTCGTTGGACTCTTGTCTAAGAACTATTTGTAAGTTCCTAGCCCAGTCCAGGAAGTTAGTCCCCGAAAGCTTATCCTTCTCCAAGAGTGACCTAAGTGAGAGTGAGTTGTTGTTTGTTGCAGTCATTTAAATTGCTTAAATGAAATAGGATTATCTACATGGAAGAAATCATTCCTTGAGTTAGAAATAAAGGACTTTTAAGCCAATTCAAATTAATAATCTGATTTTAATTTGTTTATTTGTGATGTTAATTGGCTGACTTGACCAAGATCCATAACTTATCAATGACTGGCCGAACTAGGGCTCGCTAACCAACCATTGATTCGTTTGGTAGGACAACCTGTCCAATCCTTCCACGAAAGACTCTTGGTTTGATGGGCTTATTGACACTTTACCCATCTGTGCTTAGGGCCCGCTCGGAGCTAATGCTACCCATGTTGAGTCAAACCACCATTCACATGTTAACCATACCAAGTATCCTAACCCTCGACGGCCCACCGAATACTATAATGTACCCAGCTAGGGCATAGCGCACATTGCAGCATCAATGGGAGGAAGAGGTATGAATGTGGGAAGCATTTTTAAACGACTCAATATTTTAATTACCGGATTAAAATTAAGTGATACGGCTTAGCATGCGTAAACGTGGATAATAATTTGGTGATCCATACATCCATATGATATGACAAATGCGATAGCATACCTAATTTAAAATAAATGAGATCTTATCGGCCTTTAATTACAACCTAATGAAAAACTAGATATCCTATCTAATTCTTCATGGGCCGGACTGCAATCTTTCTTGGGCTCCCACCATGGGCTTGCTCCATCTGGGCCTTCCTCCATACTTGATGCAATTATAACAATTTTGTAAAATAAAATTTATTCTAAAATTACATCAAAATAAAAGAAATGGCACGCAGGCCATATTTCCCAAAATCAAATTACAACCGATAATAATTTAGGGCCCATAGAACTCAACATCACATTTCAAACAAAGTACCTGTTGTGCACATAAATACCAATATGATGCATGATCATGGCATTCCAAATTATAAATATAAATGTTAAGCGAGTTACTTAGGGTGAAATCGCCAATTTTAACAAATGTGACTAAGGCCCATAAAGGCCCAATGGATAACATCCATAAATGTAAAATTAACAATTTTGCTCCCACTTGAATTTTGGTTGTCACAAATTTAAAATTTAGCCTTCCCAATTTTAACCGGTGTCATGGTTTATTGGGCCAATTTCACAAAGTCCATATTCAATTTAATATGCAAACAATTAAATTAAATATGCATGCCAATAAAATAAACAATTTAAATATAAATTAATTTAAAAAAATTTAATTTAATTTGCATTAGGGCCCGGGATAAAAAAAATACTCGTAAAATCCAAAACCAGACCCAAACCCCACGCACGGCGCTGCTGTCTCGGCGGGGCAGCAGTGCCGCTGCACGGCAGCAGCAACCCAGTGGGCTACTGATGCTGCAGCAGCAGCCAGCAGCTAGATTGAATCGCAAATTGCAATTCCATCCAGCCCAATTTTTTTTTCAAACTTATTAAATCATAAAAATTATCCATCGAAAATTAAATAATCAATAAAACAATAATTTTAGATGGAAACCAACCCCAAACAATAATTCTAGGGTTCATCAAAAACCAAAACCAATGGAATAAGAACCCTAAAAACACAAACTTGAAACCCATTCTTTCTTCAAGAACGCTTTCAAGAACCAATTCCAATCAATCTAATGGGATATCAATGTTGGTATTCCTTGACAACCAATAAACATATTTCGGTGTCTTCGGCTTATTCTCAAATTTTTTCATGTATGGGAAGGCCATTTTGGAAGTGCCGGCTTCGTGTTACAGGCCAATAGCAGCTGCAATCCTTGATCATGAAATTGCCTCCCCTAACTTCCACTGCCACGGACATTTTCACTTGGTTTCCAGCCCCAAGCGGCCATCAATGTTTCATGCCGGGAACCTTCACTCAGCATCATCTCACCCACAGTCTTCAGCCTCATGTTTCGCCCGCTTTCTTGACATTTCGACGTGCTCCAGTCATTCCCAAAATCTAATTTTTTATGTGGTTGTTGGCTCACGGGAGACTACCTTGCCGGTCAACTCTTGCATCCTTCAATATTATTCATGAGACTACTTGCCCGTTTTGTTCAGAAGCTGAAACTCAAGATCATGCTTTGATTTTCTGCCCATCCAACTATAAAATTTGGTTTGATTTATTTAATTGGATGGGGCTGAGTTTTGTTCTCCCTCGGACTGCTGTGGATTTTTTCTTCCAATGGTCTGGTTGTTTTAAGAATGCTCGCTACAGGTTATTCTGTCAATCGCTTTGGATGTCCATTTGCTGGGAAATTTGGAAATGGCGTAACCATGCCCTCTTTAATCATTGCCACGACTCCAGAGACTTGCTTTTTTCTTGTATTTATCACACTTGGTGTTTTGTTCGTTTCAAATCTAGGCGTCTAAATTTTACTGCTTCGGATGTAATTATTCACCCTGAACTTCTTCTTTTGTAATTTTCGACCTTTCCTCAAGGTCCTTTAATAATATTTTTTCGAGTTGATGTGTAGTAGTAATGCTAGATGTGCCAACCTGGTTGGGATGTTTAGCCTTCTCCTTCCTTCAATCCGCGTTACTTATCAAAAAAATCAATGTTGGGATTCGTCATTGGAAAAATAACGTGGCGCAGTGGAAAATACACCGTTTAAAATTTTCTAGAATCCACCTATCGTGTCCAATTACCATTGATTAGAATAAAACCAATTTGAATAAAGCGAGATTAACTCACCGGATTCGTCTCCTCTAAAACTGCTGTAGAATCGTTTCTTGAAACTGCGATCTCCAAAGTACGGTGCACGACCAACTATTGAGCGGGAACCGGTGCTAGCCGAAGACGCGAAGGAATGGAGGATTAACACTGGGATTTTCGGCTGTTTTGGGACTGCTCTTGATGGCTGAAATTTCCAGCAATTAGTTAGGGTTGAATTAGGGTTTTATTCCTTAAGCGTGCCCTTATATAGACACATTGTCTAATTGGGTTTTAATTAGGTTAATTAAACCAAAGCCCATTAGAATTATAATTACATTTAATTAAAAGGCATATACTATGTAATTATAATTCCATTTGGCTGAATTTAATTACCCCAAAATAAAATTAAATTACACTTAAGTAAATACAATACTTGTATTTAATGTTCTTACTTAGGAAAATTATTTAATTAATTGTTTACTTTATGTAATTCAATTAATTGATAAATTAATTAATTACATTATGTACACTTATTAATTAAATTAAATTCAATCCAATGTTAATTAATTACCTTGACACCGAATGTCAACTGATTAATTAATGCATTCCTTCCAATGTACATTACATGTACAATTTCTATAAGTTCCGGCTCAGTTGATCTATGTGCACGATCCTATGGGTCTGTCTTTATGTTGGCAATAGGCCCAAGGCCCATAGACTGTAAGTGGGTTCTAGCAAACCATTACAGCCCCCAATTAAGATAGAGATGCAGCAGTTTTTAGAAGACACTCAACTGGTAGTAATCTCATAGTGTCCTTTGCCTAACGATATTGACATGAATAAACAAGAGGCATGGTGTCCGTCATCCTCTTCTGTTGTTTATTATATTTCTTGATTTTGAGTTTACTGATTAATCAAATAAGCACCGACTTACTTCTGCATGGCCATACACTTATCAGTCCCAGTAATCAAGTGGCCAATGATATCATCTTGGTGTTACCCGAGTGGCAATTCCATCACTTCATCATCAATATCAATATGTTCACCGGTCCACCCAATCATACCCGTATTTAGCACCCTTTTACAGACCTGTTAGACGTTTGTCAAAGTGAATTGGATTTCATATTGATATTATAATGAAATCTAGTCTGAGGACAAAAGAGGCCTACTCTAGAAAGACCTATGACGGAACAACCATGTGGCTTTCTTGTGAGGATCGATCCAGTCCCATGTCAACGACATGTACCTCTATTCATGATTGACTATACAAGTACCATGGCTAGTTAAGAACTGCCATACAGTCATCGAATATACAAGTCTGTGGTTCTATTCGTTCCCACGATTTGAATAGACCTGTGATAGGTTTTATGATTATTAATCAATGGATACTCTACTCATATTATAGCATAAGATATAAATGAAATAGATTAATTGCCTTTATTAATGTGACACAAATAGTGTATTCATACAATGAGTCTTAATGTATAATACAAAATACAAGAATCCAATGCTCTAAGAACTAGGGCACACCAATAGGATGGAAACCCAACGAGCCGGGTCAAGGAGTTGGGTAGGCCATAATCGGATAACTTGGAGGGTAAGGCAATATAGCGATCACAAGCCGGGACCTCGACCGATGCTATGTGATCAAGTGTGGCCTGTCCTTTGTTGGTCATTTCAAATTGGGAAATTTTATTCAAGTATCCGTGGCTGGCTCTTAACTGTAGGTGTCTCAATTGAGAAATTTTAGAGTGGACTTGGTCCATGTGGACTTTTCCATTGAAAAATTAACACATAAGTATTTTTAGTTTTCCAACATATTTTTTCGTTAACACAGATATTGTTTATTTGTTATCTTTCAAGATTTGTCTAATTTCTTAACCGGTTCTATATTATCTGCGTCGGTCAAGCTTTAATTATATGCAGAGCAAGAATTCCTTCGTGTTTGAATTCATTTATCTGAGATAATTACAGTGTAATTCTTTGTAGATAATTACAGTGTAATTCTTTGTTCCTTTATTGTTAGTTTAGTCAATTAAGGTTTTTTTTTTTTTTTTTTTAATTTTTTATTTATTTCTTTTGGGATAGTTAACCCCGAAATTAAACATTGTATCCAATTTATGAAATTTATCAATTAAAAGTTTCTCTTAGAGAGTTCTTCAAGTGAGACTTCTCCTTGTGTCATGAACAATTTGATTTCGTTCTTGGTTGTTGAAGACTGGATTTGGATCTTTGTTACTTTGATTTACAATGGTTCATGTTTGTCGGATCCTGGTTCGTTAGGTTGCTGTGAAATTCTAATCTCATTTTGGATTTTCAAGATACCGTTCAACTTGGGTTAATCTCAATTGTAGTGATATAATTAGTCTTAACGAGACTCGTGTATGAAAATTTTTATTATGGACCCGAAACATGATAAAAGTATCTTGGAGTGAAAGCTCGTGTTAAATCTAAATCTCCGTGTTTAACAAATACGCTTTCAACCAAATATCACCTAAGAACCTTCCAAGTAGGGAACCAAATTCTCTTCAATTTTAGGCAAACCCAATTTGGGGTAATTTAGTTGGGAAATTAAAGGCTAAAATGGTTAACACACACAGTATCATCGGCTGTAATTTAGAACGCTAACAATCACAATTCAAAGAAAATACTCTGACAAAGAATTCTGTGATTATTTCAACTAAAAGAAACGTAACTACAAAACTTTATTGGGAAAGAAATACTTAAAAATTATCCAAAGGACATAATTAACCCACCTAAGAAGATTTAGAACAATCAGTTGGCTTAAAGGACACAGTCTTTTCCTGTAAGTCATAGCCAACCAAGAAGTTCATCTGCGACAGGTTCCCGAATATTGCACCCGACTCAATCGGATTAAAAATAAAACATACAAGAGATTCAGAAATTTGAATAAATGTATTCAGAGGAGGCAATTCTATATCTGCACCACTGAAATGGGCTGTTAGTGTTGGAATTTTGAGATCTTGATTACTCTCATAACACAGCTGAAGCGAACTGCTCGGGTCTTCTGCTTTTGTTGCTCCAATCTGTTTGTCAACTTCTGATGCTAATTCTGAAAAGAAATCCGGCGGAACTAATGTCAATGTAGTTCCAGAATCAATTATGATGTTTCCATCAGAAGAACCGAAACTCGAGCCGCTGAATTCGATTCTTTTGCTTCCTACACTTATTGCTTCCAATGTAAGGAAATAGAATGTGTCAGGAGTTTTTGAAGCTAAGGGAGTGGATTGGACTCCTGAACCTGAGACAATCGCATTCTCTCCGAAGTTCAAAGTACTTGTTTTTTTGCCTCGCGAACTCGGTGGCACTAAGCAGTAAGAAAACTTGCCAGAAATAGTAGAACCTAATTGGGAAATTAAAGAAACCGGACCGCCTCCAAGGCCGACAATTCCTGAAGTTGCGGGACTGAAAGTTCCAGAATTCTGATGACCGCAACCAAACACGGCCCTAGGGATGGAAACCGGACGGCCACTCGTTGAACCTAACGTCAAAGTTTCCGCAGCAAGATTTCCGGTAGTAGACGACGAATCTCCATATCGATACTGGTATTGACAAATCCCTGAACCTGAACCAGAACTGGAACATGAGCTTTGTTCCAGGATGGAGCATTGTTGTGAAGTGCAGGAAAGATCTCGGTACGTGGATGAATTCCTTGGATCGAAAAGAGGAGCAGTTTGCTCGTAACATTGGCTGCAGGGTTCGCACTGTGTCCAAATAAGATCGCTGCCAGTGTCAGCAATGGCGGCGATTTCAAAACTCGGTGTGCCTACAGAAAGACTCATCAGGTATTCGCCTTCACCGGCTGTAATCACAGATTCTGCAGCTTGAGGTGAGATGGAATTAGAAATTCGTGAGTTGAAATGGCGAGCACGACTGGCTGAGCGACGAAAAGCATTAGCCAGTCGTTGTGCAGGAGTTTCGTCAGGATTGTAGAAAGGAGAATTGGGAGAATCTCGACTTACAAGTTCGATGGTGAAGCCTCCATTGTTGGCTTCAATGTAAGGTAAAGCAGAAGAGATATGAAGGGTAATAATGGCGGCCAAAGCAAGAATACTAACGGCCATGGCTTTGTCAATACTATAGTGAGAAAAAATTAGTTGAAAGGGTTTATTGATATATACTAATGAAGAAGAAGTGCTGATTTTGATTTCAATTAGTGTGAAATTAATGGCTTCCAATTTATGTTTGTGATTCTGAGCAGCACTACAAATTAAGAAAATTAGCTGTAGCTCATAAATTGTAAATTTTCACATTGATTGTCTTCTATAAATGAATGGATTTTGTTTACTAATTTGATTTGATATTGATCTTTCTTTCTTTTTTTGAATCTCCAGAATTTAAACAAAAGTTGGCTGCAGACATTTTGCCTAAACAAGATTAATATCATTCTCGGTATGTGCATGCAGACCAATTTGTTTCTAATTGGAGCATAGTATTTTAGGAGATACTTAAAAAAGTTTATTTTAATAATAAAAGTACCTGGCCAGTTTTTTATTTTTTTTATTTTTTATATTTTTTTTAATTCTTTGAATTTTTATTGACAGCTTTTTTAGGGGAAAAAAAAAAAAGAAAAAAATACAGACACTAAAAGAGGAGAAATTCATTGTTGCTTCTTTTAAAGTGGTACCTTCTTGAATCTTGACCTATTTGAGCGAGTACTAGATCGAGTCACACTGTCGAGTGTATAGTACCCAACTTAATTTTATTTTATTACTCTCATGAATATTGGTAAAAATCCATCAAATACAACAATTCATCTTTTAACCATAAATGACCACTACCTTCCTATTATAATCCTATTTATATTTGGAAAATATTAATTGTATTTAATATTTTCTTGTTGTCATTTTTGCCTATATTCATGGGACGTGGGGAGTATTTTGAAATTAGGTACAGCAGATTAAGCTTATATTAAAACTTAATTGTCTTTTTTTTTTTTTTTTTTTAATAAGAAAACCATTGTTTACTATCTGCATTTGAGTTCGAATCCTGCTGGAATTTCGATACGTTCTCCGGTTAATTTTTCAATGGCCTTGAGACTGCCCTTGACTTTGGACTAGAGATAGATACCCTCCTGTCTCTAATTAAACTATCTCTTTTATTTGTTGCACATATAATATTATTGTAATAAACAATAGTAATATTTATTTTTGTTTGTAATATCTTGTTCACATGGTATGTTGCTGGCATTAATACATAAAATATAAATTAACTAATTTCATCCCACATTCTCATATCCCTACTGAAATAATAATAATAATAATAATAATAATAATAATAATAATAATAATAATAATACAATTTCAGTTTCTTTTGTATAATATGACGGCATAATAGAAAACACCCCGGCGAGCGAGATTTTTGGACAAGTATTTGGCCAATTCGAGATGACTTTTTGTCACTACATTAGGAAACAACTATTTGTCCTCGAAGATTGGGACAATTGTCATTCCTGTGCAAAAGAAATGACTTTTGTCCCTACATTAGGCAACGATTATTTGTTCTTTAAGAGTGAGACAATTATTATCCCTATGTAAAGAAGATAACTTTTGTTCCTACATTAGGGTACGATTATTTACCCTCAAAGAAGATAACTTTTGTTCCTACATTAGGGTACGATTATTTACCCTCAAACAGTGGTACAACTGTTGTTCCGATATAAAGGAGCCAACTTTTGTTCCTATATTAGAAGACAATCACTTATCTTCAAATATAAGGATGACTACACAAAATGAAATTTGTCCCCATACTAAGGGACTAAGGAGACGACTATATACATATATATACACACACACTATTACAATTGAAAAGAATTATAATATTTAATTTATAATATAAAAATTAATACAAGAAATACAAAAGTTTGTTAAGCCTAAATATCAAAGTTGAGGAAATTGGTTAAATCATAAGTACACAAATACAATATGAAATTACAAGTAAAATATGAAACCTTAAATATAAGTATCACATATTAAAGACATGCAAACAATTAATATTTGTGCTACAATATAACTAGACCTGTTCATGGGTCGGGCTGGGCCGAGTTCGGGCCGGGCTACATCGGATTTGATATAAAAATCTCTTGTCCAAGCCCAGCCCAGCCCGCACTAATTTTATATCGGGCTCGGGCTGGGTTGGGCCCGGTAATTGAACCTCATTGCCAAGCCCAGCCCAACCAACCCATCAAATAAATGTTTATATTTTTTTAATATAACTTATTTTAAACAAATTTAATTTACAAATAATATTCATAGACAAATTTAATTTACAGATAGTATTCATAGAGAAATTATAATGGTCAAGATCTTCTATAAGTTTTTCAATGGTTCGGATTAAATATTTAGTATATAATTATATAAATAAAAATATAAAAGTATATATTATAAAATTATCCGGGCCGGGCCGGGCCAGTCATGGATCTTATAGTTATTCCCAAGCCCAACCCATCATTAACTCGGGCTTCTACGGGTTCGGGCTGGGCCGGGCTTAAAGTAAAATATGTATGTCCAAGCCCAACCCAGAACGGGCAGGTTTGGGCAGGCTTTGCGGGCCGCGGGTTGTTTGCACAGGTCTAAGTATAACTATCAAACTAACATCACTCAAAAAACCTATCAACCATGTTAAACTGACACCATTCTTTTACGGCTTCAAGCACATGGTAAAGCCCATCTGCTGCTACATGTGGCTTTATAATTACTTCTTGCATCCAACATCACATTATTGCATTATTGATACACAACATTTTTCATAGTTCTTTTCAACTTAAATGCAAACTAAAGTTTCAAAAAGCAATGATAGAGGTAGGGCTGTTCAATGAATGGCCCAATAGCATTTGCGTGATAACCCAACCCAACCCAATCATAAAAGCAATCCATGGGTTGGTTGTTAAAAATCTATCCAACCCATGAATACTCACACAAGATTGGGTTGGGTTGGGTTGAGTTGGGTTGAATATTATTCATACAATTACATAGTTTAGTGGATGGAAAAGGATATATGTTTTCCTACTTTGAATTCATCAAATAATACATGAAAATAATAATTGTATCACAAATTTCAACTTTTTTTTACTGTTCTCACAAATTTCTATTTTATTATTTAAAATTCATCAAATAATAATTGGTACACAAATAACAAATAATTCATGAATTAAGAAAAAAATGATAAATTATACGACCAACGTAGTCCACGTGGATTTTTCGAATGAAAAACTAACACATAAATATTTTTTATTTTCTCAATGCTCATGTTACTTACGTGTTAGTGTTTTATTGGAACGGTCCACTATAAAATTTCTCAAAATTTAGAGTTGACATTACTTGATAATGTTTTCTTTGTAATTCCTTTTTTATTATTTTTATCCATATTAATTGTTAATTATTTGTTAATACATATACCAATTGTTCAAAATAATAATTGTATCACAAATTTCAGCTTTTTTTTACTGTTCACACAAAATTTTATTTTATTATTTAAAATTCATCAAATAATATAAATTATTTCTATTTGACCCTTGATCTATCCATAATATTTTTTGATGATATGTAAATTATAGATTTACAACTTTTAGCTCATGAGCTATTAAAATCAAGAATCTCACATCCAATTTAGCCAGTATTTTATAACACATCATGTTTTCTTTGAAAGCTCTAACAGTGATTCTTCTAATTATAAAAAAAAAAAAAAAATGAAAATGCACTGTAGCACCACTATTGACATTTACAATGTTTAAGGGATTTCATATTAGAAACTAAATTTTGGGGCATAGATGAAATTAAACCTCAGCTAAATTCCAAAAAAAAAAAAAAGAAAAAAAAAACCTCAACTAAACATTTTTGTTTGCAATTAGAGAGATAAAGCCGAATCTAATTCTGTACATATACAATTAGATAATATTCCAAGTAATTCATGTGTAAGAAATTTTGTTTCATGTAAGGGGGTGTTTGGTTAGCTAGAAAAGTAGGAGGGAATGGGAATGAGAATCACCAATTCCCTTTGCTATTGTTTGGTTTAACACAATTATTTAGGTAATGGGAATCCCATTCCCCCATTTGTAGGAATCACTCATTCCCCCCTCTCCCCCTATTAATCAATATTGATTCCCATTCCTACATTAAATTTGATTAAAAGAAAAAAGAAAAGAAAAAATTCACCATTTCTTACTCCTATTTTGCCAAATAACTAACCATTATCTCAATTTCTCAACTTCTCTAATATATTAATATTTTTTATATACGGATATGATTATTATTAATATTATTTAGTTACTAACATAAATAAAATGCTAAACTAATAAAATAATGATAACAAATATAAAAGAAATAATTGTTAAACATTAATGATATTTTATATCTTATATATTTTTCTATCAAATTGTATTTTATAAAAACTATTATTAATTTCTAAAAAATAATTAAATTCCGATTCCGAACTAAACCAAACAAAACTATTAATTGTTGATTCTGATTCCGATTTCCTATTATTCCATTTCCGTTTCCGATTCCGATTCCAAACTTTGAACCAAACGCACCCTAATTTCTTTATAAATTAATCTTGACAGTTGAAATTTGATCATATATATATATATATATATATATATATATATATATATATATATATATAACAAGATGGTTGATATTTTCCTATTTTTTTCATCACTATTATCGATGTTATCACTTAATTAAATGGATAGTGTAATGTTTTTAATTGAATATTGATGAAAAATAGTACAAAGAAGTGAAGATTTTCAAAAGGAAAAAATTGAATTTTACATGTGACGGTTAATTCGAATCCAATCCAACCCAACCCAACCCAACCCAATTAGTTTTCCCATTTCATCCAACTCAACCCAATCCAACCCAATGAATAACCATTAAGATAGAGAATATATGGGTTGGGTTGGATTGGGTTGGTTAAATTCATTGGGTTGGATTGATTTTGTACACCCCTAGATAGAGGTTTAAGTAACGCGTGCGCGCGTGCACACACACACACACACACACACACACATATATATATATATATATGTGTGTGTGTGTGTGTGTGTGTGTGTGTGTGTGTGTGTGTGTGTGTGTGTGTATGTGTGTGTGTGAAACCAAAATACCAAACACTTCACTTGGGTGTTCTTTGTCACCAATCAACAAGACATTATAAACAAAAAATAGCAATCTCTGTTAGAATAAATTCATAAATAATAAACAACATTGCTTCAAACTGGATTTAAAAAGTATAAAGTCAAAGGGAACAAACACTAATTTATTCTCTCTAATTTCACTTTCTGATTCTTTATACTTTCAAAATTGTGAAGAATGAGATAAAACAGATTGCAAATCCTAGTCTACCCATTCGAACCTAATGTAAATTACTAAATTCCTAATTTTTAGTCAAGATCTAGCTTCACTTATAATATCTTTATGGTCGTGGACGGAAATGTTGTCATAAAACAGAACATGCATAGGGAAAGGAAATCAGGTTTTCACTCCTATTTGCGATCTATTAATAGCAGATTATAAAATGATAAAAACAACATATATTATATAGCAGTAATACACTAGAGAGGGGGGGTGAATAGTATAAATACCCAAATAAAAAATCTTTTAAATCTTTTATTCAAAAACAATTTTACCCAATAAACAAGTTTTACTTAAAAATGTGGAATAAAAAGGTTTGTAAAACTTGTAACTTTAATTGCTCTTGAATAAATAAAGCAAAGTATCGAAGGAGCTATAACTGCGTAAAATAAATGCAAGAATATAAATAGCAGTAATGTAAAAAGTGTAGGATAGAAAGATTGTCGACATAGAGATTTATACAGGTTCGAACCAACTGTCCTACTCCTGTCCCCAAGTGAGCCACTTGAGAGTTTCCACTATAATTCCTTTAATGGTAGGAATCAAACCACTTTGATCTTTCTCTGTCCAAGATCGGGACAATCAATCCTACTTCTATCTAGGATTAAGACGGTGATCCTTCTTCTGTCTGGATCGAGAAACCTGGTGCTTTTTGCAAGCTAAAACACTAAACTTTTACAACTTCTTGTTTTTCAAAGTTCAACAACAAACTTTTATACAAACTTTGTTGCAAAGAACTCTAACAATAAAGCTCCCCCTCACACTAATATCTCTTAGTGTGAATTGCTTTGACGAAAACTAGATTACTCTTTTTGAAGATCGTTGGAAAGACTACTTAGGAATGCTTTGTATGTGTTGTAAACTTTGTAATTTGTCTTCCCACTGTGAAGTGTTTGCATTTGTCTTTTATTTATAGGCATTGGAGAAGTGGTTTAAAGAGGAAATTCAAGTTCTTTTTAGGTCTCTGAAACTAGTCGTTGCACAGTGTTTAGCCCTCTGAAGTTTAGTATTAAACTTTCTTCAGGTCTTTGAATGTTTTCATTATACAGTGTTCAGGTCTCTAAAAATTTGAATTTGATTTCTTCAGGTCTCTGAATATAGCCGTTATACAGTGTTCAGGTCTCTGAAGGTTTGAGCTTGATTTCTTCAGATCTCTAAATATGACGGTTATACAGTGTTCAGGACTCTGAACATTTGAACTTGATTTCTTCAGGTCTCTGAATATGACCGTTATACAGTGTTCAGGACTCTGAACATTTGAACTTGGTTTCTTTAGGTCTCTGAATATGACCGTTATACAGTGTTCAGGTTTCTGAACTTTTGATCTTGACTTCTTCAAGTCTCTGAACGTGGCCATTATATATTGTTTAGGTCTTTGAAGATATGTCAATAAATTTCTTTAAACTTTCAGCCTCCTGAAGTATGATGTTTATTTATCTCTCCAAGCTTGTAATATTTTTGTATAATACTTCCAATGTCCTTGTTGGAAGTCTTCATCTTCATACTTTAATTAATTAATTAAAAAAGCATTTATCTTTAATTAATTATTAAAGTATTTATTTATTTAATTATTATCTTCTTCAAATATAAAAGTTGTTTTCATCAAAACAAGGTTCAACAATCTCTCTCTTTTTGATGATGACAACCTTATTATATCTTGTGAATTTTTAAAGAGATAAAAAATTAAATTTCCGGATTGTTTTATTTAGCATGAAATAAGCTCCCCCTGAAGTCATGATCTCTTGATGCACTTTCTTGAAAGAATTTTTAAGAAATTCTATTTTAAGAAAATTTTATTTGCAAAAAGAATAAGATTTTTGAGTGCCTCAAATAAATGAACTTTGGAATTAGTTATTTGAATTTTTTCAAAACCTTCCTAAGTTTGAAAAATTCTTTTAATAACTAATTATAGATAAGGCTTTAATAGAAATACTAGCTCAGCCCAATTAAACATATAAAAGCCCAAATCTTTAAATAAAAGTCCATGTCCTTTCTTAGGAATTTTTATTTATGAAAGCCTTGGAATAAAATTGAAGTTATTTGACGAAGAATAACTTTATCATTTTTTGTTAATGGCCTTTGTGTATGTATATGGTATTCCATTTTAATTTTACCTTTGACTTCTGCCTCATATATCAAAGATATAATAGAGAGAAGAAGTTTATCTTAACAAACCCATCAACATATTTATTTAGTAACTATTTCAACAAGAGCTGCATAATCAGGTAATGCTATGGAGATTTTAACACAGATATTATCAGTAGCTTACATATCTTAACTCAACCAAGGTTTTTTGCTAACACATTAACACAACATAATACTCAGATGCATATAGGCCAAAAGAGTCATATCAAAAACTTATACTCGTCTATTCACCCAATTGGTATTAACTTATGACTTATGCTTATATGACCCTTCTGCTTTAAACTAGTAAAGAATCAGTACATAAAGCATTCACATATTAGTTAGGCATATTCATTAAGCATTTACCATTCAGCTGCATATCCATACTTAAAGAAAAGAGCTTCAGTAATATTTGAGCATCTTGTACAACCAGTAGATACTAACAATTAGATCAACAATTCACTACCTTCTACCAGACCAATAAACACTTGTCCTAAGCTATAGGTGGTAAAATAAGCAAGATATAAGCCAATATACCAGTATAGCAGTATAGCAGAACACAGATCATTAATATCAGTAATTTATTTTGAATAAACTAATAAACCAACACAACATACAAATATCATCATAACTTCAACAACATTTTATACCAGATCGGATAAACACTTATACCATATTTAACAGGATATAGAATATCAGCACTTAACTCATAGCATAAATCAACAGGTCTATCAGATCATATCAGATCAAAGAAACATAGAATATTAAAACATATCAGCACTTAACTCATAGCATAAATCAGTAGGTCTATCAGATTAGATCATATCAGAGCAAAACATAGAATATTAGAACATATCAGCACTTAACTCATAGCATAAATCAGTAGGTCTATCATATCAGATCAGATTAGAGCAAAATAAAAATATCAAGATATAATCCCAAACTCTCCCCCTTTGTCATCAACAAAAAGAGATAGCAGATAAAGACTATAATAAGAGGAGAATAAGAGAAATATGACTAAAATAAAGCTTAACAAGCATTCATTCCCATATTTTGGTTATAAAGACAAAAAATATAGTAAAACACCTGTAGTAGGATAAAAGTACTTAAGCAAAAGTAAAAAGTACTAGTAAGTATAGAGAGCCAGATAAGCTTAAGGAGAAGCTGCACATCTTAGCTTCTTCATAAGGAGTCTCTCTACACTTTGAGCACACCTGAGATGTCTATGGCTTTCCAGAAGTAAATGGTGCTGAGGCTGTGGTGGAATCACTGAAAAGATGAGAGATCATGTGATGCATAGAATCAATCTTACCAGAAAGTTCTCTGACTTCTCCAGTAACTCTAGCCAGCTTCTCTTTTTGATACTGCACTATTTGTACCATCCTTGATTGAAGCTCTATAATCTGAAGTTGAACATTTTGCAACCCACTAGGAATCTATTGAAAAGAGTCTTGATTCATCATGTTCTGAGCTATTTTGAGTACCTCTGCTGTAACTTTGAGAGAGGATTCCAAGGTAAAAGCTGTGGTTCTGATGTGTTCCTGGGGAGTGGTGAAGTGGATGTATGGAAAATCTACTGGAATAGAGGAGTGGATTGGTTCTGTAGGAATGTTGATAACAGGTGGAGAGGGAGTTGGAGGTTGAATGGTTAGAAGTTTTGAAGTAAAGGTGGGAGAGGTGTACTGTTGAGCCATTCGAATGAAGTCTGGGTGGATATGCTGGAAGGAGTAGCAATTGAATGTCTTAGAGAAGGGTGAGTTTAGAATTCCTTCTATGAGCTTGTCTAAATAAAAATTGCCAGCATGGGTCTTTAGAGGGCTCAATGGTGGTTGAGTGGAAGGATTAGAACTAGAGGAGGCCATAGTTAGAGAGGATAAAGGTATAATAGGAAGAAGTATCTCATCCTCTGGGTTTATAAAGCTTGGTTGAAAGGAAGTACAAAGCCCTTTAAATGAGTCATAAAGGGTAGGATCTATAGTAGGAGAGCTAGTGTTAGAAAAGTGGCTATCCCCATTATTAGTCTCAACTTCTGAAGTTATTGAGTTCATCCTACTAAAGTCATCAGCAAGATGAAAATCATTTAGCATGGCTGCAAAGAAGACATCTATTCTTTCTGGAGGATGCATGTTCCTACCAAAGATTTCAGGTAGACTGCTGGCTTCAGTGTTTTCTCTTCCTGAGCTGTCTATCTCCACTATGCTTGGCTCCTTTCCATTTACACTTTCAAAGATAGGTCCTTGATGGAAGTTTTATTCCATATCTTTACTTTTTTCTATCTAACTTGATTCCCTTCTTGCACAACTTTCCTGTGCACTTTCATCATTTTGATTTGTGCCAGCAAACTGAAGGTCTTCATTGTCATTCTCTCTCACATGTTCTGCATGAGGACCAGAGCTACTATAGTCCATAGGAATGGTGGGAATCTGCTTTTTATGTTCATTCATTCTAATGGTGCTCTCTATGGAGAATTTGTTAAGAACAGATTTTGGTCCAATGGTGATAGAGGTGAGATCATCAGTGGGAATGTTGTGGTATTTGAAGAACTTGGTTAACATCATTCCATAAGGGACAGGGCTTGATCCTTTCAAGCTTGTCAAATGATGTATCATAATCCAAGGCAAGTTTATTTGCTTCCTATTAATGATATGCCATGTAAAGCATACATCAAAGGTATCCATAATAGCTAAACTTAAGGATTGGGGAGCAAAGAAGTAGAGTCTAGCTGTTGTAGGGTTCTGAAGGTCCCACCTAGATACCCTGAATCGAGCTTGGAGGTAGGAATTTGATGGTTGACAGGAATATTAAACAGGTCTCTCACAAATTCTTCATAGTTGTAATAATCAAAGGAGGGGTGTTTGGTTATTTTTGCCCCTGTTCGTGGCAAATTGAACACCTTGCCAAGGATCTTTTCATTGACCTTATAAGTCTGTCCCCTGAGAGTAACCTCATACTGACTATTCCCTAAGTCAGTCAGAGTTCCATAAAACTCTGTTACCAAGGAAGGAAAAATAGGTTCATTTGTCTGCATATACTATTCCCATTTTTGAAAGCTAAGCCATTCCAGAAATGGTAATTCTTCACTTCCTAGGTAATTCCAATCTATTCTCCTACAAGCAACTCTAGACCTTGAGAAGCCATCAGCATAAACTAAAATACCTCTTTCAGGTATGAATACCATGGAAGACAGAGCAGCATTTGAGGGTCTAGCATTTCTTTTGCTCTTCTTTGTTCGTTTAGGGGTTGGTCTTTGCTCTTCATTTTCAATGCCTCTTCTTTTTGAAGATTCCAGGTTAGCATTTTGTTCTTCTTCCATAGGCTTTTTGATTCTTCTTTTTGAAGTTTCTGCTATATCTTCAATTCGTGAACCTTGAACCTTTTTAACTCCTTGCTTTTTCATTGATTTCAGCTAATTATGATTAGCTTTAGGAGGATGATCTTTGAGAAGCAAAGGTTTTGGCAGAGAAGATTTGATATGGTAAGGAAAAAATTTCAAATTACTAATACCAGTCTTTTTGTTCTCCTTCTTCAACTGTTCAATTCTGACAGTTTTATTTTGAAAGAGAAACCGATGCCGTTTTTGCTGTTTTCCTTGTGTTTATTAATGATCAACACGTGATTTCCTTGAGTCTCTTTGGTCCGAAAAAAATTGATTTGGTCCAATATTTGCTTAACAAGAGAAGGGCCTTGTCAAAGAAGAACTAGTTTTAGGAGAAATATGGCCCAATTATAAAAATAGTTTTATGGTTAAATTGGACTTTAAAGAGTTGCAGCCCTAAAGACATAGGTGTGGTATCACGTTTTGGCTTTAAAAAAATGGCCTTCAATGATAATGGGCTTAGCAAAAATTGCACAATGAATTTCGATTGTGGAAAATTATTTTTATCCTTATTTAATTAGTAGAAGACTAATTAATTTAAACAAAAATAAATTGGAAGAATAATTAGTATATGACTAATTGTCCTTGGAGAGTTTTAATTAGTAAAAGACTAATTAAAATATTTGATTAAGCCCAAATGAAAATATTTTGAAAAAGAGCAGAATTAGTTTTCTCTAAAGATAGGCATGCCATTCTCCCTTTGAAGTTTATTGAATCTTTGATCATTAAAAGGTTTCGTGAAAATATCGGCGATTTATTCTTCAGTGGGAACAAACTCTAATATTATCTCCCCTTTTTGCACATGGTCCCTCATAAAATGATTCTTAATATCGATGTGCTTGGTCTTTGAATGCTGAATAGGATTCTTAGTTAGGTTAATTGCATTAGTATTATCACATCATACAGGGATGTGATCATTCTTTAACCCGTAGTCTTCTAATTGTTGTTTCATCCAAAGTATTTGTGCCACACATTGGCTTACATATACATATTCAGCTTCAATTGTTGAAGTAGCCACTGAAGTTTTCTTTTTGCTTGACCAACAAACTAATGCTTGACCTAAAAATTGACAAGTACCAGATGTACTCTTTCTTTCTAATTTGCATCCAACATAGTTTGCATCACTGTATCCTATTAAACCAAAGTCCCTGCATTTTGGATACCAGATACCAACATCTAGAGTTCCATTTAAGTATTTGAATATTCTTTTCATAGCACTTAAATGTGACTCTTTGGGGTTAGCTTGAAATCTTACACATAAACATACACTGAATTGTATATCAGGTCTACTAGCTGTTAAGTAAAGTGAAGAACCAATCATACCTCGGTACTTCTTCGTGTCTACACTTTTACCTTTTTCATCCTTGTCTAGTGAGATTGTTGTGCTCATTGGTGTTTTCATTGGTTTGGACTTTTCCATTTCATATTTCTTGATGAGTTCCTTTGTATACTTGGATTGACAAATAAAGGTTCCTTTCTTTTCTTGCTTAATTTGTAATCCTAGGAAGAATTTTAGTTCACCCATCATAGACATTTCGAATTCCTTGCTCATTTCTTGTGAAAATTCCTTACGCAACAATTCGTTAGTAGAACCGAATATAATATTATCAACATAAATTTGCACAATTAATAGGTGATCTTTTATATGCTTTATAAATAATGTCGTGTCAACTTTACCTCAGGTAAAATCTTTTGTGAGCAAAAAGGAATTTAACCTTTCATACTAGTCTCTTGGAGCTTCTTTTAGACCATAAAGAGCTTTGGTTAGCTTGTAGACATATTCAAGATGATGACAATCTTCAAACCCTAGAGGTTGCTTTACATATACCTCTATATTAATGTAGCCATTTAGGAATGCACTGTTTACATCCATTTGATAAAGTTTGAAATTTTTGTGGCATAGAAATGCACATAGCATCCTTATAGCTTCTAGTCTTGCTACTGGGGTAAATGTCTCGTCATAATCAGTGCCTTCTTACTGATTATATCCTTGGGCAACTAATCTGGCTTTTTTTCTGACGACTTTACCAGATTCGTCAAGCTTATTCCTGAAAACCCATTTTGTTTCTATCATAGTTTGATCTTTGGGTTTAGGAACTAACTCCCATACATTGTTTCTTTTAAACTGGTCTAATTCTTCTTACATTGTATTCATCCAGCTTTCTTCATTTTCAGCTTCTTTGAAATTCTTTGATTCTATTTCTGAAATAAATGCACTGTGATCAAAATATTCTTTTAATTGATTCCTTGTCATTACTCTTTCAGAGGGATTATCAATAATATCATCTTTTGGATGATACTTATGATATCAAAATTCTTTAGGAAGATCATGATGTTGATTTTCTTGTGTTTATAATTGTTGCAGATCATGCTCTTCTTGACTATTGACATTATTACTTTCCTGCAGATTATTGTCAGTAGTGTTTTCATCATGTGAATCAAGCAACTCAAGATTTTCCTCAGACTTATTACTGCCTGAGAGAGAGTTAGTTTCTTCAAATATAACATGCATCAACTCCTTTATGGTAAGAGTTCTTTTATTGAAGACTCTATATGCTTTGCTATGTAATGCATATCCTAGGAAAATTCCTTCATCGGATTTTGAATCAAATTTACCAAGATATTCCTTGTTGTTAAGAATGAAACATTTACAACCAAATAAGTGGAAATAGCTAATATTAGGTTTTTTATTGTTTCATAGCTCATATGGTGTTTTCTTTAAAATGGGTCTTATTAAAGCTCTATTTAGAATATAGCAAGTTGTATTCATTGCTTCTGCCCAAAAATATTTTGGTAAATTGTTTTTGTTTAGAATGGTTCTAGACATCTCTTTGAGAGTTCTATTTTTCCTTTCTATAACATCATTTTGTTGAGGTGTCCTTGGTGTCGAGAAATTATGAGAAATACCATGCTTATTGCAAAAATTTTCAAAAAGATGATTTTCAAACTCTTTTCCGTGATCACTTCTAATGGAAATAATAGAAGTGTTTTTCAAATTTTGAAGCCTCTTACAAAGGTTTGAAAATTTTCAAAGGCTTCATCTTTTTTACTTAAAAACAATGTCCATGTATATCTAATAAAATCATCTACTATGACAAAAGCATATTTCATGCCTCCTAGACTGGTTGGCTGAATTGGACCAAGTAAGTCTAAATGCAATAATTCTAGAGTTCTCGCGGTAGAAACATCATTTTTGGTCTTAAAAGAACTTTTGATTTGTTTACCTCTTTGACATGCATCACAGGCATGAGTTTTGTTAAAATCAATTTTTGGTAAACCTTTTACTAAATCTCTTTTTGAAAGTTTTGAAATTAAATGCATACTAGCATGCCCTAGTCTATTGTGCCATTACCAACTCTCTTCTTTTTGTGAAATTAAGGATTAATCATGTGTAAGACTATCTGAATTTAATAGATAAATGTTTCCAATTCTTAGAACAATAAGTAATGTCTTACCACTCTTTTCTTCAATAATTTTACACTTCTTTGAGTCAAAAATTACTTTCCGATCCTTGTCACACAGCTGACTAACACTTAAAAGATTGAATTTTAATCCGTCTACTAGTGATACTTTATCGATGCAAGTATTATTTACAATCTTTCCCTTGCCGATAAACTATCCTTCCTTTTTGTCACCAAATTTCACAATACCTCCTTTAACTTGTCTTAGAGTAGTGAAGTAGGTACTATCACCGGTCATATGCCTTGAACATCTGCTATCAATATACCAGCTTTGTTTTCCAAAGGTGTTCTTTAGGCATACTTGTAAGACAAATTAAGCAATTTTAGGTACCTAAATTCTATTGGGTCCTTTTTTGTTAGCATGGAGTTTCTTTGGAACCCACACTACTTTTCCTTTGTATAGACCTCTTCAAACATGACATTCTTGAATTTTATGACCCTTGTGATTACAGTAAAAGCATGTAATGTTCCTTTTCTCTTCATAATCTAGATATTGTGATTTGAGAGGGTTCTTGTGATTATGGTTTGTTTTCTGATGAATGAATTTTGGCTTGCAACCATGTCTTTGGTTTGAATGGAGATATTGATGATATATGGGTTTGGAAGCCTTTTTATAGTGTAAATGTTATGGTACAGAAGGTTGAAAATTTTTCTTTTTCTGTTCAGAGAGCTGAACATATCTCTAAACACTTTTTGTTTTCTCAGAAGGCTGTATAATTTTCTTTCTCTATTTAGGGAGCTAAAGCTTCTGACTTGTTTTTGAAATATGCCCCTGAACATTTTTTGTTTGCTCAAAAGGCTGTATATGACTAACCTTTTGTTTTCTTTTTGGTTCAGATGGCTGAACAAATTTTATAGATGGGGTATTTTTCAATTTGGTAGAAGATGTGGATTCGCAAAAAGAAATTGACTTTTGAGGTGTTTGGACAGGTATCTCACTACTATTCTAATTGAAACCAATTCTTGTTTTATCATTTGGATTTCTTTGGACATCTAACATCATATTAAGCATGTTTTCACCAAGTGTGAATTTTTTGAAGGTGTCATTTAATTTTTCACACTTATCTTCAAGACATGATACTTTGCTTACCATTGTAAGATTAGTATTTTCAAGAAACTTTACTTTGTTCTGAAGCTCAAGTTTTTCTTTTTCAACTTCATAATTTTTGCATTCATAACTTTTGATAGTTTCTTGCAAAGTATTATGTAATTCAAAACATGGTTAAATGATTTCTTTATTAGATAAGGATGTTAGTATTACCTCATCTTCAACTTCTTTGTCTTTTGATGAAGACCCTTCTTGATTATCTGCCATAAAACAAATTTGAGCATTATTTTCCATGTCTTCATCTTTCGAATCATCGCTGTCACTCCATGTAGCTAACATGGCTTTCTTATCCCTTTTATTGAATTCTGGTTTGGACTTTGGGCAGTCAATTTTGTAGTGTCTCGGTTTCTTGCAATTGAAGCAAGTAACTTTTGATGTTTCTTGCTTTGTCTTTGTGTAACTGCTGTTGCTGAAATTCTTCTTAGGCATCTTCTTATCTTTGTTCTTTTTCGTCAAGAATTTTCGTAATTTTATAACGAAAAGTGCTTCTTCTTCTTTATCTAATTCATCATCATCATCATCATCATCATCATCATCTTCTGATTCATTTTCAGATACATCATCTGGTGGACTTGCAGCTTTAGGTGCAATGGATTTCTTCTTTTCCGATTGCTCACGATCCGTGGTGGATTTGATCTTCATTTCATAGGTCAGTAATGAACCTATAAGTTCATCGTAGGAACATGAAGATAAATCTTTTGATTTCTTTATTACAGTGAGCTTAGAATCCCATTAGGTTGGCATTGTTCTGATAAGCTTTCTGATTAGTTCTTCATCAGTATAATGCTTGCCAAGATTTTTTTTATTCATGATTAATATGAATCTTGTGTTGATTTTTGAAATTGATTCCTTGGGATCTACCTTGAATAACTTTCAGTAACATAAAGATTGATTTTTCCATCCTTTACTTGCTTGGTTCCTTCATAAGTTATTTCAAGCTTATCCCATATTTCCTTAGCTATTTTACATCCTGAAATACGATTATATTCATTAATATCTAAGGAGCAGTATAACAAATTAATAGTTTTGGAATTTAAAGTTAATTTATTCCAATCAGCAACATCATATTCACTTTTTTCTTCTGGAATATTTATACCGTCAACAATTTTAGAGGGAACGATTAGTCCATCCTTAATGATTTTCCAAATCTGAATATCAGTTGACTGTAGAAATATTTTCATTCTATTCTTCCAAAAATTATAATTATCTCCATAAAATAAAGGTGGCTTATGAATTGAATGCCCTTCAGCCATAAAAATATTTTGATTCCCATATGTACTAGCCATACTTGGATCACTCTAAGGATGTTAATCCTTTTGGGCAAGAGTCAAGCTCTGATACCTATTGTTATTCCCAAATAGGCTAAAAGGTACACTAGAGGGGGGTGAATAGTGTAAATACCCAAATAAAAAAATATTTTAAATCTTTTATTCAAAAACAATTTTGCCCAATAAACAAGTTTTACTTAAAAATGCAGAATAAAAAGGTTTGTAAAACTTGTAACTTTAATTGCTCTTGAATAAATAAAGCAAAGTATCGAAGGACCTATAACTGCGTAAAATAAATGCAAGAATACAAATATCACTAATGTAAAAAGTGTAGGGATAGAAAGATTGTCGACACAGAGATTTATACAGGTTCAAACCAACTGGCCTACTCCTGTCCCCAAGTGAGCCACTTGAGATTTTCCACTATAATTCCTTTAACTGTAGGAATCAAACCACTTTGATCTTTCTTCTGTCCAAGATAGGGACAATCAATCCTACTTTTGTCTAGGATTAAGATGGTGATCCTTCTTCTGTCTGGATCGAGACACCTGGTGCTTTTTGCAAGCTAAAACACCAAACTTTTATAACTTGTTGTTTTTCAAAGATCAACAACAAAACTTTTATACAAACTTTGTTGCAAAGAACTCTAACAACAAAGCTCTGCCTCACACTAATATCTCTTAGTGTGAATTTACAATTCACTCAAAATGTTGTATTTGAAATTTGTGAATTGCTTTGATAAAGACTAGATTGCTCTCTTTGAAGATCGTTGGAAAGACTACTCAAGAATGCTTTTTATGTGTTGTAAACTTTCTAATTTGTCTTCCTACTTTGAAATGTTTGCATTTATCTTTTATTTATAGGCATTAGAGAAGTGGTTTGAAGAGGAAATTCAAATTTTGTTCAGGTCTCTGAAACTAGCTGAAGGTTAGTATTGAACGTTCTTCAGGTCTCTAAATATTTCCGTTATACAGTGTTCAGGTCTCTGAAAATTTGAATTTGATTTCTTCAAGTCTCTGAATGTAGCCGTTATACAGTGTTCAGGTCTCTGAAGGTTTGAGCTTGATTTCTTCATATCTCTGAATATGACCGTTATACAGTGTTCAGGACTCTAAACATTTGACTTGATTTCTTCAGGTTTCTGAATATGACCGTTATACAGTGTTCAAGACTCTGAACATTTGTACTTGAGTTATTCATGTCTCTGAATATGACTGTTATATAGTGTTCAGGTCTCTGAACGTGGCCATTATATATTGTTTAGGTCTCTGAAGATATGTAAATAAATTTCGTTAAACTTTCAGCCTCCTGAAGCATGATGTTTCTTTATGTCTCCAAGCTTGTAATATTTTTGTATAATACTTCAAATGTCCTTGTTGGAAGTCTTCATCTTCATACTTTAATTAATTAATTAAAAAAGCATTTATCTTTAATTAATTATTAAACTATTTATTTATTTAATTATTATCTTTTTCAAATATAAAAGTTATTTTCATCAAAAAAAGGTTCAACACATCATGTTTGAACCTTAAGCAATCATGAATTCTTGAAGAAAATCTGAAATATATTCTTGTGTCATCTTCGGTCCTTAATAAAAGAACAAGTTTCTCCACAAACTTTGATGCATCAAATAGCAAACCAGCACCTTAAAGTAGGAAAGGGGAGAGAAAGACAAATCACTCTACAATACTATAGAAAGAACGTCACATTTATCACAAATTTTGTGGCATTCAACCTTGAACAAAACTGACATCTAAAACTCAAATACAAGAATAAGTGATTCAATACCGAAAATTTATGAACAAGTCCCACTAGCCATGAGCACCTGCATCACTTGAAATATTTTTATGATTAGGAAAACATCATGGTTTCATACTCGCATAAACTCAGAGGTCAGCAAAAGACATATATAACTAAGTTGATATATTCGACAAAATAAGGAACTCATTTTAACTAATTGGAAGAAAGATATTTTTCATTCATGTGAAGAAATTCTACAGATTCTATTATTCAATTTCAATAGTGCAGAATTGCAACTCAATAAGTGAATAATCAATGTAATATGAAAACAATATAAATCATGTAATATGAATATAAGATAAAGAATAACATGAAATACTACCTTTAGTGTTCATCATCCAACTCATTGATTTTATTCATATCATCAATATCATTGACATTTTCCTCAGTTTCATTTTGAATTGTATTCATAATCATAACCATTGATATTTCCTTCAATTATTCTTGTATTCGTTTAGAAATTTCAAGAGGCACTTCTTTAAAATCAAGAACAATTTCATTTTCAATATTATCATTAACATCTAAAAATCTTGTTGCATGACCATCAGCGGTAATCTCTTCCTCTTGGAGAACCTCGACATCTTCATTAATTTTAGCATCATCATCTTGTGCTTGAATAGGAAATTTATAAACATCTTGCGGTTGATTTTTCATCACAACAAGCCAATTTGGTTTTTTTGGATCTTGAACATAAAAGACTTGTTCACCTTGGCTTGCTAACATGAAAGGCTCATTCGCGTTTAATCGAACATTGGCATTCTTGTGATGGATAAATCGTCAATTGTATATCCACATCCTTTTCAATGCACATCAAACTATTCACATTTGAACAACTAAACATAATTCCTTCTTAAGTACTGGATCCCTCAAACATCAATTAAAGTACTATAATACTCCTTGTCACAACAATTATAGTCACCACTAGATAAGACACCTGAATTTTTACTTTTTTTGATTATTTTGAGGATTTAAAGTATGAAAGCGAAATCCATTCCCTATGTGAGCACCATAATGCTTACAACGATGGTATGGACCTGTGGCTAAATCGAAAAAGTCCTTAGAAATTACACCATGTTTATATAATTTTATCACCTACAAGTTTGTAAATAAGATACATGCAATTCAATATAAATTAGATTATTGAAGACCAGTAACCACAAAGATAGTTATATTAATAAGTGTATATTTTCACATACATCTTTAAAGAACCATTTTTGAATTTCTTAATCATAACGTTTCTTAAGCTCTCTAGTACTCATACTTGGTAATGATTCATTGTACTTGTTGTACCAATTGCAAGGATTAGACAAAAAAAAACAATAATCAATTCAAAGAATGTAGATTATACTTACTCGACATATGGCCAAACTTCTTAACAGTTGTTTAGGATATAAAGATGTGCCTTTTGCTTCCAGTCATCAGAAAGCAATTTACAATCACCTCTGCCTAATGGTCGACCAGCTTTCTGAAATATTGTGAACTCAGCATAACAACCACTTTCATCGATCTTATCATCATTTTGAGGAGGTTGGTTGAAGATCATTTCAATTCCTACCAAATATTGTGAATAGAAATTCAAACACTCGTATGGATACATGCTTCAGTGATGGATCCCTCTGACTTTGTCTTGTTTCTAACATGTAGTTTCTTTTTATGGAAATCTCTTTCCAGAAAATACATCCACCTATATTGGATAGTCCAGCTATCTTTGCATAATATACTAAAAAAACAGTCAAATGCACCATGATATCAAAAAGGGAAGGTGGAAATATTGTCTCCAACTTGCATAAAATCAAGGGAATTTGCTTTTCAAAACGATCCAATTCGGCCATATCTAATTTGCATGATGCGAATGATGGTGTCAAAAATTGAGTTAGACTTCTACCAAGAAGAAGACAATGTGGTATGATTCACTAAAATGAAAAGAAAAACAATATATAAATTGTGTCATCACTCAACAGTAAGATATAAAGAGATTCTATGCCATAAATAAGATAGTCTAACTTAACAGAAAAAATAATAGGCATAAGGTGCACATATTAAGTATAAAAATTGATTTCTTATGCTAAACTGACATAAAGAGCAGCCAACAATTCCTATGGAAAAAGGGATCTAAATCATTGCTTGATTAAAGGGTTAATAGCTATCCTTGAACTAATTTTTTTTTAGGTTTAGCACTAGTAGTAGTACACATTTTATGAAAATGTTTATTAGGGAACAAAGAAAGTAGAACAAATATAACAATAAATGTTTGTTAAATACACTTGAATGCACACATAATTCCCATGACCATTCATTTCGCATATGCATGAAAACAAATTAAAGTAAAGTGGAATTTGTGAGAAAGGCAAATGAATTTCTTTCTCAATTTCTATGCTATCTCTGTATAATATTGAACTTTTTTCCCCTAATCAATTTCTTTTGTTCCTGGCTAGATAATAACTGCCTATTTTATTATATATATCAAACAGGGATAAAAAAAATTTCATGTTGAAGATAAGCTGAGTGAGAACATTGCCATTAGTATTTCCAAAACCATCTTTTCCCTATTGACAGCTAATGGATAATGCTAATTGCTAACACAATTAATGAAATTTCTTTCTCAATAGATTCAAATTGAATTTTAATATCAATTTGGTCGGAATTAGTCCAATGTATAAATGAAATAGTGTTAGATACATACTTGGCCCCAAACTAATTCTATTTTAAACGAATCATTTGCAAAAATAATCACTCATAATCAAGGTACTCGTGATCAAGAACAGAAAGTAGTGACCAGGAGCATGCAAGACAAATAAAAATCAAAATTCAACATTGGCAACATAAAAGCAGATATTGCAATAAGAAATACACTGGATCTTATAAGTTAAAGAGAACTGAGTGGCCAAACCTTAATTTGATAGCCTTTCTGTCTGAGCATAAACTGTGAGCCTTAGATACATTCACCTAAAATAAATATCATTTAGACAACTTTTATCTCAGACTCAATGACTTTTCAACATCGAGCCTTGGATTCATGTAACATTATTTTTTTTAGTCTAACACATTAGAAAGCAAAAGATGAGGCCATAGAAACTATAAATCCTCAAGAATTACAATACATATTTAATAAAGAATGAAGAATAAAGTTACTATTTTGATGAAAAAAGAAGAATAAGAATAATAAGTTCATGTAAAAAGATAGCACTTACACACTTACACTTTTGTTGCACTTAAATAGGATAAATCTTTCAAAAAACCTCTAGACTGTTTATTGCTTCATTTTTCACAAAAGAATTGGTGCTGAAATTTACCTCAAATTAGAGCTTTATATGGCACCAACTGTTTTTATTGGACAAGTTTAGTCCATTATAGTTGTTGTGGTATAGTGGGAACTCTATCACCTGATTTATGCATATTTATCATTTTAATTAACATGTATATATCCATAATGACATTAGCTCACTAATTAAGAAAATGAAATGATACAATTAAGATAGAAGAATAAACATCGGTGGATAATATATCTCCCTTTTTTTCTCAAGCCCCTTCTTCAACGATGCCTGGTGCTTGGTTAGGCATCATTGAATAGATATAATCTCCTTTGGATGCAAATCTAGAGGCAACAAATTCTTATTCTTGTAGGCTTCCCTAAGTGCAGCCTTTGGCTATTGAAATCTGACGATTACTTAAAGGCTGCGAGTACTCATTCCGGCTTCTTTTTGGACTCACATTCCTTTGGTTGTGCAGGTGAATTGGTGGCCTACTTCTGCTTCATTGACTAACCTCTACTCCTTTCTCCCAATCAAGATTAGAGAACAGATTAGATTGATTCATTATTAGAATTGGGTAGGATCTAAAATTAGGAATTCCATTTATACCGTGACAGCAAGCGAGCTAATGAACGAACGAACGAGCAAGCTTGCCTATGAGTGGATGAAAGCTGTGTATGCTACTTTAGATTGAAAGAAAGAAAAAGACATTAAGTGGTTGTGTACTAAAAGAAAGAAGGACAACTAAGTTTTATCAAGGGCAAAGATGATCTCACTTCTAATTATCAAATCCATAGGAGCTTTAGGCGAAAATTAATAAAGATGCTCGATGCATAAATGAAGATGAAAGGATAGACATTGAAATCCTAACAGTATCCCAAATTATAAATTAATTATATGTTTGATTTCTATTTAATATTAAGTTTAAAATATTTTCCCCCATTCTATTTTTACAAGGAATTGGCGACCCCAAAAAAATGGTCTTTAATATTAATTGTAATTCTATAATTGGGGACTATATGTCTAAGTGGTTCTTAACTTTTTGTTCCATAAAATCATTTGTTTTGTAGTGAATGGTTACTGACCCACTCCTTAAACGATAAAGCCCCAAGTTAAGAACTTCACCTTAACAGGTAAATATTGATCACATCCGGGTAATTATTAGACATTAGGTCAAGCTGAGAACCGGATGCAGCACATGGTTGCATTGTGATGACTTAATAGATTAAACAAACAAAGCAAATCTAGGAAAAATGCCAAGCTTTAAAGGAACCAGTCATGATTAGTTTGAAAAAATTTGAAGGCTATAAAAGTATGATGGCAATAGTGGATCGATTCAGCAAGTATCCCACTTTTATACCAACATCGACAGAATGCAAAGTAGATGAGGTGGCTCGCTTATTCTTTAAACACAAGGTGAAGCTTTGGGGAGTGCCAAGAAGCATCGTTAGTGATTGAGATCCTCTATTCACAGGTAAATTTTGGTGTGAATTATTTAAACTTTTGGGCACTAACTTGAAATTTTCTACAAGATTTCATCTCCAAAGTGACTAACAAACTGAGTGCATCAATGCATTGTTGGAGATGTACTTGCGACATTATGTGAGTGCTCATCAATGAGATTAGGTAACGCTACTTGATATTGCCCAATTCTCTTACAACTTGTAGCAGAGCAAATCAATAGGGAAAAGCCCATTCGAAATTGTCATGGGACAACAACCCTTGACTCTACATGCCTTAGTGACGCCATACATGGATAGCAACCCTGCTGCCTACAAATTTGTTAAGGATTAGTAAGAGCTAGCGGATATCAAAAGGGCATATCTTGAAAGAGCCTCCTGAAAGATGAAGAAGTGGGCTTACACTAGGAGAAGACTGCTTGAGTTTGTGGAAGGTGATTTAGTCATGGTGAAGTTGTTTCTTTACTAATACAAGTCCTTGCGCAAAGTGCACAAAGGTTTGGTGCAGCGATACGAAGGTCTTTTCCCGTTAGTGAGGAGAGTTGCCAAAGCTGCCTACCAATTCCAACTTCCTCCAAAGCTAAAAATACATCCAATCATGCATATGAGCTTACTAAAGAAGTATCAAGTTGATGAAGAAGCTCCTTTAAGGAATCTTTACACTCGAGCACCTTAGGCAATCATGACTGAATTAATAAGTAAGTCGAGGTTATTTCTAACAAGAGGGTGGTTCTTAAGAAAATTGTCCTTCCATGTACTGAATATTTGGTGAAATGGAAGGGCCAACACGAAGAATGAGAGAGTTAGGAACGTGAAGTTGTTCTTTGGCAATTCAAAGACTTAATCTAAGAATACAAGGATGGGAGCATGCTGAGGATGTCACGAGATCGAGTGGGGGAGGTTATTACGACCCCGTTGAGTTTTCCTCTCATAAAGTTAAGTTTGGCTCACACAAATGGCCCAAGTCTAGCTAAGAGAGGCAAACTATGCTAAGTTGGATAGTGTTGGGTATGCAACAGGCCCAAAAGAACCTCAAGATGGGCTAAAATGGGCCTCGAATGGGCGCCAGCTGCACTAGGCACATATTGGTGAACATTTATGGATATTTAGTCACTAAACGGAATCTACTATGGAATATTTTGTTCCAGTATCCAGAAGCTTTTTTTTCCGTCCCTGTTCCATCCCAAATCAGTTAGTAAAGCTGTTGGACATCTTTAGAAGGTCTCAAACCACCTCGAAGGATACTTTCTAGGATGTTTTATGTAAATATCTAGTCATGCTTATCTTGTACATTGAATAATAGCCACATATGTAAAGGTGAAATACTAGCCACATCTTAAGGAGGTGAAATACCAATGAATAGGGCAAGCCTTTGATTTATGTAACAAGCTTCAATACTTGAAATCTTAAAGTAATAAAGCTACATTCTCTCAAACTTGTGCCTACATAATTCTAACCTCTCATGTGTCCTAATGCACACTTCAACTCTCCATACACACTTCAAAGGCTTGCTTAGCATCTTCCATAGCAAGATCTACCAAGTGTCAAGCGAGGAAAAGCTAACCTTGTTACAGAAAGCTTACTTGTTGTAGCCCTAATTTAGTACACTAGGATGGGTTGGAATCAAACTCCTTGAGTAACCGATGCAAGTGGTATTCAGTGTTTGGTTCGATAGGATTACTAAAATAAACAGTATTGAAGTATGCTAATAGCAAACCCTCCCAAACATCATCATGCTCGATGTTAAGAAAAGATCTTTTGTGAGCAGGTTGATTCTTCCCTCTATTTTATTTTATTTTTAATTTTTTTATCCCATTTTATGGGTTTTCATTTTACTCTTTTAAATCTAATAACCCTATTGAAAATCAAGTAGTCAAAAGTTTAATTAGGCAATTCTACAACTACTCATTTTTTAAGGTTATGGTAAAGTAGGCATTGTGATGAGAGTTTTAGGAAATCGAATGAAATTTTGATTTCCAAATACTTGAGTTAATTGCCCAAAAAATACAGTTTGTACACTTATATACCAACTAGGTATACTTTCAAACTTAATTTCCTGAAAGAGGCCATTTTTCCCTTTTTTTGTGTAAAGTTTATCAAATTATTATTTTTCCACAAAAAACTTACCCTTAACTAACACTTAGTTATTTATTTGACAAATATAGTTTCGGTTGACTAATTTTTTAGTCCTCCTAGAGAGAAATTCGTCAATTTTTTTCACAATGTGTTTCATTAGCAGAATTTTTCTCTCAAAGCTTTATGTACAATTTTTATATGCTCTTTATAATTTCCTTCTTTGTTTATTAACAATTTTTCAATATTTTCTAATAGAAAATCTTTTTCTCCTCTAGTATTATTTGTTAACTCTTCTCTAATTCTTCCTCTGTCCAATCTAAGATCAATATATATTCAACAAGCTTAGTAATCAAATCACCCATTATCTCCGCAAGGCTGTGATACCATTTGAAAACCTAAGACCTTAAAAAGATAAATATAAATTAATATAATAAATATAATTAAGGATTAAGAGAAACCTGATGATTTTCTTCCTTGTATTTTCTTATTTCCTTTAGCTTTTGACACTCAATTAAGGATTCGATCTAACAACAAAACCTAAAGGGGATATATTCTTGAGAAAATAATATTCAAGGTCACTCTGTCTCAAAGTCAATTCTTCCACTCATTTAGAAAATTTTTCTAAAGAGGCTTCCAAAGAATTAAAACAATCAATAATAGTATTTAACAATCCCATTACTAAATCCTTACCAACGCCATGAGTTAAACGTAAACAATCAGGATGAGGGACATATAATGTATGTTATATTACTAGAAAGGCGAAAGAGTTATACCTTAAATGAACAGTGGTCCACCTAGCTTCCGTAACTTGCTTCAGCTTCTTTTTATGCTTGTCACCAGCAACACTTCAACAAGGTTGAAGGTTCTTCTATGCTATGGCTGTCATATTCCTCTTATAGGTCCAACAATATGCACTCCTTCTCTCAGACCTTATTAGAAATTTTTAAGTAAGGTATAACGAACACAAAAGAATTAGCAAGCTACACAAGTTTATTTCTGCTTCCTCGTTTGCTCTTTGAATACGAAGAGCTAAGGGGGTATTTATAATATAAGGCTAGTGGCTCTAATTCCTTTTTCCATGTCACACAATAAAAGCAAACGGCACAATATTTAAAACAACTTATGTCTCCAGCTGGGCACAATAATATAAAATAATCTTATTCTTTTCTATGCTAGAAAAGATAAGTTAAATAGATAAGGCTTATGGCTCTTGTTTCTGGAGCCACTATAAAAGAATATTCTTCAATTGTACATGTTGAAGATGACATCATGTTTGATGACTCCATTATTTGTCTGTGTCTCAGATATCCACTTCCATCTTATCTTCATTATTAGATTCCTAAAGCATTTCTGCCAATTCTGTAGCAAAGCTCTTATCATTATGCTCAGCTAAATTCTTCCATGTGACGTAGGCTCTAAGCTAGAGATTAAGGCTATAACATTTATCCCATAGCTTTTCACAAAGGGCTTGAGCCTTCTTGTGACCATCCACGAACATTTCCTTTTCTTGGTTTAGATGAGGAAATGTTGTCCCGAGATAGTAACTAAAATCCTACCATCTCCAAGAATAAGTTGTTGATGATTAAGAGCAACTTTCTCCAGAACAACTTTAATGAGTTCAATTTGAACAGCCCGACTACTAATATTATTTTCTCTATAAGTCTTCCAATTTTGTTTAAATTGTTAATTATTAATCTTTTGTGGTTCCACAAGCTGTCTTGCTGATGCAAGATGAAGATTCCATATTTGATAAGAAAAATGAAGTCTTCCATCTTCTCGCTATTCCATACCTGTGTTAATTATTTGAAAAGAGTTGAATCCTGTCCTAACTAAATTTAGTGTTGATTGCACAATATTAGGAAGATATGAAATTAGGGCCACATCTTAAAGGTTTACTTCAATGATCTTTACCAATCCCACTTCTAGGAACTGGAAACTTTTTCTCAATCTTTCAGAGTCCATCTATAGAGTTGGCTTATAGAAAAAAATCCCAATGGTTATATGGCCGTAAACTAGGATAGTCTTATAGGCAATGATCTATCGCATTGACTAGCTTCCGTTTGATTATGTTTTTAACATTACCAAGAAGTCATAGATTCATTTGGTCAAGACTTTTCTTTTTCTCAAAAACTTGAAAAAGAAATTCTTCTTCCTCATTTGGAAGGATATCGAGTTGTTCTTTGGGTTACAAAATGTATTTGACAACTCCATCTATGCTATCATAAAGTTCTTTAAGATTTCTCTTTTCAAGACCTCCCTTTAAACCCACACATAGATAATATTCATCTTTGGAAAGACCAAGACCTTTAATGCCTTATGAGTAATACCATATTTTTACAACCTCAAGTATTTCTTCACAATCTTCATTGTCAGATTCTATATTAGAATTTATGTTTTCAAGATATTCTTCAAATGGCTGTTGAGCCCATTTTTGAGTTGAATACTTGACTTTAAAGTCATATTTTCCCAAAGGTTCCCTAAGAGTATCCCATTCAGGACTATTTTTAAGAATTTTCCTCTTATGATTTTCATCAAGTAGGTCATCCTTAGAATCAACATTTGATCTTCCTCCATTTTGATTTTGGTTTGGAATTTCAAGAGATTCACTGGCACTTCCATTGACCTCGTGACTTGAAATGTAACCTATATAATTTTCAAAGCTTATCCTGCTATCCTTCTATGAAGAACTTAGGTATTTCAGACTTCCAAAACATTCATCTTCATTTTGCACCAAGGATTTCTCCTTGATCAAGGCTTCTTTCTTTTTTTCCTATCCTTCTTCCATTTTCGGTTTAACCAGTTCTTTCGAACTCGTTGTGTCCTTCTCCTAGAACATTTTAAAGTAAAATGTCCCAGTAGTCTAAATATTTAATCAAATACTATCTATTTTCAAAACTAAAAATTCATAATATCTTATAATATATTATTAATATTTTATTTTAATTGTTAAAATAAAATATCTCATCAAATAAAAACTTTATGGCTGAAATATCTAAGTCCACTCAAATTGGTGGGCTTTAATCTAATAAATGATTCACCATATAGGGCCCAGTCAATGTCTCAACTATCTTCTTAAAATTCATGTAACAATTATATAATTTTAAGTTGTCCTTTAAATAAGTTAATTCTAAATTAATTTCAATTAGACTTTATGCTTGTGATTCTGTAGGTCCATCTAATATTGGCAGTGGGCCCGAAATAGTTTTTCAGCCCATAAGTTATAAGTAGATTCTAGAAAATCATTACAAACTACCCAAATTAGATGAATGTCAATTATAAATTAATATGTGCCTAATATAATTTTATATGATCCTTTGTCTACTCAATATCATGTCTAACATGAAGCATAGTGTTGTCACCCTTATCAAGTGCTATGATATTTCTTGATCTCCAAGTGAATTGAAAAATCAAATAAGTAATGGCTTTTATTACTTCATTTAGGTGTGGCCACACACTTCTCCATCTTACTTATCAAGTGGCCGGTGATCTCTCAATTAAAAGAGAGGCAATCCCTTCACTTTACTCATAGTCCTTAGCATGATTCTTCACATACCTAACCATACCCATATTTGGTACTCAGTTACGAGCCCGTTAGGCATACGTCAAAGCATATGAGGTCTCATTTATGAGCATAGAAATTTTGGTTCTTAGGATCTGAATATAAGCATTATGTGAGAAACACTTATGACTCATAACCATGTAGTGCCCTCATAGGTGGATTGATCCAGTACCTTGTTCTTTAATAAGTACTTATGTTACTGATTGACATCTTATGTCCATGATCGGTAAAAAACCATCATCTCTCAAGGCACATACTAGTCATATATTATTATCATTCCCACGACAATAAGACACTAGGGATATTTAGAATAGTGTCCATATCACATATCTAATAATAATGAGCAAACATCTACTGAAGGTGCTCCATTAGGTTAATTTACAAATATCTTCTTAGGGCATTGGATTCTTGTATTTTGTATCGTGCATTAAGATTCATTGTATGTATATATCATTTGTGTCACATTAATAAAGGCATTTAATCTATTCCATTCATATCTCGTGCTATAACATGAATAGAGTACCTATTGATTGATAATCATAAAACATATCCCAAGTCTATTCTAATCATGGGAACGAATAAAATCATAGGCTTGTATATTCGATGACTGTATGGTAGTTCTTAACTAGCCATAATAATTGTAAAGTCAGTCATGAATATAGGTACACGTTATTGACATGGGACTTGGATTGATCTGCACAAGAAAGCCATATGGTTGTCATGTCATAGGTCTTTCTTGAGTAGGTCTCTTTTGTCTTCAGACCAGATTTCATTATAGTATCAATATGGAATCCGGCTCGCTTTGACATACACCTAACATGTCTATAAAAGGATGCTAAATATGGGTATGATTGGGTGGACAGGTGAACATATTGATATTGATGAAGTGATGGAATTGCTACTCAGGTAACTTTAAGATGATATCACTGGCCACTTGATGAGTGCGACTGATAAGTGTATGGCCATACCCAAATAAGTTGGATGCTTATTTGTTTAATCAGTCAATCAAGATTAAGAAATATAATAACCAACAAAAGAGGATGACGGACACCGTGCCTCTTGTTTATTCATATCGATGTCATTTGATAAAGGACACTATGAGATTACTACTGGGTAAGTGTCTTCAATAGACTACTCTACTTTTATCTTAATTGGGGACTCTAACGATTTGCTAGAACCCACTTATAGTCTGTGGGCCTTGGTCCCACTGCCAACATAAAGACAGACCCATAGGATCGTGCACATAGATCAACTGAGCCGGAAGTTATAGAACTTGTACATGTAATGTATATTAGAACGAATGCGTTAATTAATTAGTTGAATCCGGTATCAAGGTAATTAATTAACATTTTGTTAATTTAATTTAATTAATAAGTTTACATAATCTAATTAATTAATCAATCAATTAATTGAATTACATAAAGTAAACAATTAATTAAATTGTTTTCCTAAGAAGGAAGATTAAATACATGTATTGTATTTATTTAAATGTTTTTTTATTTAGGGGTAATTAAATTTAGCCAATTGGAATTAAGTTATGTAGTATAAACTTTTAACATAGTGTTTATTTATGTAATTAAATCCTATTGGGCTTAATTAAAATTAACCTAACTAAAGCCCATTTATAAAGGAAGCTATAAAAGGGACATTTAACTAAAATCAAACCCTAACCCTAGCAATACAAGGTGAAAATTTTGACCCCCTATAGTGCAGCCCCATAGTCGAATTCTTCACCTTAATTGCATTATTTCGCTGCTTCTGCTAGCTTCGGTTCGTGCTCGACAGTTGCTCATGAACCGGATTGTGGAGATCGCTTCTGTTTCAAGAATTGATTTTATAGCAGTCTCTAGAACAGATGAAACTGGTGAGTTTCTAATCTCTCTTGGTTCATATGTTTTGTTCTAATCAATGGTAATCGGACACGATATGTAGAGTTTAGGAAAATTTTAACCGGCCATATTCCACTGTGCCCTATTATTTTTCTCGTGAATCCCAACAGTTGTCACGCAACAGCCGTTCAGCTATGTGCTCAATAGCATTATAGCTCTTCCTACTGTAGTGCGGCTTTTATTTTATTCTTAACCCTAATTCTTCAAATTCTTCTCGGTTTCAACTTTCAAGTTTGTTTGAATCCGAATCCTTGCTTCTTGAATCGATTTTCATAAGGAATGGTAAAAGTGGATAACATTTGGCATTTTATCATCATTGAGGTTGGGAAAACCCAGCGTTGACAACTGGAAAGACTCTTCATGTATTAGAGTATTTTCCAATGGAACTAACTCTTCATTTATGGAACACTCATTCATCATGAATAACTAAGTAGTCCATTCATCATACTCATTTTTATCAATTTCATATTCAAAAACTACCTCATAGATTGAATCTACTTCACACTAGAGAGTTCACCTTCATTCAATGGTTCATATTTTAGACTTTCATCTTCAAAGAATACTCTTTTTAGATTTTCTCTCCTTTTTTCTTTCTGAGGACAAGTATTGGCTTTATGACTCTTATAGCCACAAACCCAACAACAAAAACACTTGTTCAGAGGTTTACCTTTAGGAGATTTAGGTTCTCTACCATATTTCTTTTTGAAGGCATCAATCATATCTTTGTCTCTATGGTCATTTCTTCTTTTAATAAACCTATGCAATTTATTAGACATCTTTTTTTCCTTGCTCTCTTTCCTAGGTATTATCCTTTTTTGATGTCCTTTAAATCTTTTCTTCCTAGATGAATACCCTTTTCTTAGTTTTTTTTTTCAATTCCTGAAGAACACCAATACCCTTTTCTTAGTTTTTCTTCTATTCCTGAAGAACATACTCAATTTGTGAACAATAGCTTTTGTTTAAATAAGGAAGATACTTTTCATCTTGCCTTACTTGAAGCTCAGTACATGCGGTCTTAATTGTTTACCTGATTGCTTCAATCCCCCCCGCCTAAACCATCTGCTACTTTGTCTTCGTTTAATAGAATGTTAAGGCCGTTTTAGCTACTTCCGGCCAAGGCTCTAGAAGTTTAGCAAAAACATTTCTGACATGTATTTTTGAGATGCCATATCAAGATTGTAATAATGTTTTTAAAATTCATAAGCAAAATTATTAAAATAACATGTCACAGATTTGCAGTTTCATTAAAGCCATTAAACATTGTTCTTTTTCTAACGACTCTGTTGATAATTAAAGACCACAACATTCTCTTTTCAATGCATCTAAAGCCATTAAAAATTGTCTTTTCTCTAAGGACTCTGTTGAAAATGAAAAATCGTAAAATTCTATTTTCAATGCATCTACCACTATGGCTAAAACTCCATTTGTTAAGACTTCCTTTTGAATTTCATCTTTTATGGTGTTATGTTGTAATTAACATTTCCTAATATGTTTTAGCATTAAGAACCATAATTGCTTTACACAATTCATAGGCAATATCAGGAGGGTAACTACCAGACTATAGTGTAAAAATTATCATGGTTATCCACTCATGTATCTTTTCGGAAGGATTTTTTAATAATCTAAATTGAGAAAAGCTACAGGGATTATTACTAGTCTCAAAGGATTATCTCTAGATACAAATTTTGACTTCATCGTAGATGGGTAATTAGGTTTATACATATCCTTTTTCATAGTTAAAAGTTCACTAAAAGTCTTATCATCTATATGTAATGGAGCTTCCTCTACCAACCCTAAAGATTTTCTAAGGTCTTGAGGCAAGTGTCCTTTTTAGGAATTGGCCACTCTTTTTTGGGGGATCTAAAATATAAGGCAATATTTTTCCTTACCTTAAAGAACTCTAGGATCCTTTCAACCTTTTTTCTCGCTCAATTGCATCAAGCTTTCATTCACCAATTTTCCTACTTTGCCTACTGAAGCTTTTCTTTCTTTTTTTTTTTTTTTGGTGAATCTCAGATGACTCCTTGTGCATGGAATTTTTTAAAAAGTTTATTCACTTCATCATGCAAGGCATGAAAGAAAGTCAATCCTGATTAATAATTTGAGCCTAAACTTTTTTCAGGCTTACTCATTAAGTATTGTACTTAATAAAGCAATTAATTATCTTTCATCGAATGATGGACCAAATTAAATACTTTATTTAATTATGAGATTCAAATATATAATTTTTTTAGAAAGTATTAAGGATTTCTTAAAAACTGAATAGTGAAACAACCCCGATTCTATGAAGTATTTTGAAAGTTTACCAAGGAAGGAAAATATTTTCAAAAACAATACTTGTTTAAGTTATAAATCCCAAATACCTAGTATCTTAAATTAGCTCCAATTCTATCAACCAAACAGAGGGAAGAATCTTAAAACATTGCCAAGCTACATGATTTTTTTTCCATCCATTTCAAACTCAAAATGAAAAATTTCAAAGTCAAAATGAGTATCGTAGACATGAACTGGAGCAGCTGAGAGAAAGGGAAGACATGGAAGAAGAGGTTGAGATTCTTCCATTAAACTTAACAAACAAAGTTGTGGGATCAAAGAAAGAAAGTGGCAATGATGTTTTAAGGTTTATTGATTCTGAAATCAGTAAAGGCTTCATTTCCGAACTTATTCTCAATTTCCTTGAAACTCTTAACCAACTTTACCGGTAGGAGAATATCCACATTGTGGAGTCCATGAAGCTTGCCTATTCCATTATCGCCCTCCACTACACTTTCCGATGCCTTTGGGGAAACCTAATTAGTAGAACCATGCTAAGTACCGACAATCGGTGAACAAAATTTAGGGCTACAGAATCTAGAAGTTGGAGAGAGGAGAGAAAGTAACCTTTGTAACAGAGAACAATAGTTAGAAGAAAAGCATCTCGGCCATGTCATCAATTTTTAATGTTATTAGATGAAAGTCCACTTTTTATTAACGAGTTGAAATCACAATCACCATTTTGCAAAGAGTCAAACCTCTAGATTTTATTTGTGAATGCGTGTAACCACATGGGTTTTTTTTTTTTTGTAATTATCCCTATTTTTATGAATTATAATTAGGGTATATATACAACACTATTTAGGGTTAGAATTAATATTGACAAAGATAACTTTACCCCTACTAATACATTGCACATTTTTCTCTTACATCCCGGCTTATTTTGTCATTTCATTTTGTTGTGTTTTATTCCTTTTATTTTATTTTATTTTGCTTGGACTATAAATAAATAATTAAATAAATATATATATAAGTATAATATTACTCAACATATATAAAGAACACCAGAAGATAATTATGGATAAACTATAAAGTAGGAATTTTAAGAATAAACATCATACACATATATTTCCTAACAACAATGATTAATATTTACAAGAACTCTCATTGTCAGAATTGGATTAAATCCCTACAAAGTTTGAATAAAATAATGTAAGAAATGAAAAGAAAAAATAGCTCATTGTTGAGAACCATATAAATCCACAAACATAAACTTTCTTAGGTTGATTTTCTTTTAGCATTCCTCAATAAATTATCAAAACTTGCAGATGAACACAAAAGCTTAATTGGACTCTGGTTCTGAGAATTAAGATCTTGTTTCTCTGAAATAATTTGCTGAAATGCTTGAAAAGAAAGAAACTTAATAGGAACTTCATATCTTTTGGCTTCTTCTCCAACATATATAGCTACGTATCCTTTTCGAGGTCTTGCTCTCTTTGATATTTCTTCCTTCTGCTTTTCAGCTTCTAAAAGAGGTTTGTAAAAGTCTTTTGGCTCCCTTTCTCGTTGGTTCAACATCCTCATCAATTGATGCATTTTTTCCTATAGTTCTTGTTCGATTAATAATTACTTTTAGACCATTTTCATCATTTCCTCTCGTAAAAAAGAATTTGGAATTCAAAGGTTTAACGTACGAGAGGTTGACAAAGTAAAATTTTGGATATAATTTATAACATTTTTTAGATTTTTAGAAGAAAATATTTACCTATTAGATTTTCCAAGGGAATTTAACATTGTACTTTGATGGGTTAGGATGTCCTTTCTCTAAATAGTAATTCTCAATTAGTAAATTGGTTATGTACAATCAATTTCATGTTTTGTTACCAAAGAATTGTGATCATACACTTTTAAAAAAATCCCTTGTTTGCAAGGAAACATTCATTACATAGTTGATATTTGTAACATTTTTTTAATAAAATAGGAAACTTAAATGTTGTTGCATTTTTAATTAATATAATATAGTGGCTCAGGTTTGAGCCTTGTGGATGAAAAAACGGTTGCTGAGATAGCTTCACCCCCTCTAAAAGGGTCATCTAGGCTCAAAAAATTCAAATATATAGTTAAGACAAAAGAAAGAATAATATTCCTAAATGGATAATAACATACAAATTGTTTTTTTCTTTTGTTAATTTAACTATGTGGAAATGGATCAGTAATATAAAATTTAACTCAATAATATTAATAGATATAAATTAATGGATTGGAATCCTTGAAAGTTGATCAATCCATTAGCAAATGAATTACAAGGAAATTTTAAAGAAATCTGAATATTCTATGTTAAATTACAGATGACAACTTGCTTAGATATCCAATTAGGAGGGTTCAAAAATCGAACCAAACCAAAATAACTGGTTAAACTGATTAAGTTCAGTTTTTTAATTGGATTTTCGATCTAAATAGTTTGGTTTCAGTTTTAAATTTTATTTATTTTTAGTTTCTTTGGCCAAGTTGGTTTTAGTGGAAAGAAAACCAATATAAACGAACCAACCAACTAAACAACACAGACTAAAACATCTCTTTGGAAATTAGATATATAATATATTATATTTTTTAACTAAACATTAATTTCATATGATTTTTTCATTTTTCAACTTTCTCTATTAAATATGTAAATATTATTTGATAAATTTGAATTTTATACTATATTCTAATTTTCAATTTGATTAAATTTAACTTATTAGACATTTAGGATAAATATTTATCCATTTATAAATTTTGGATAAAAAAATATAGTTAGTAAACCATTGAACTTTGGATATATTAGATGTAGGTAGTGATTATTAATTTATAAAAAAAATAAATTATGAGGAGCAAACAGAAAGCCAACAAATAAACCAATTAACTTATTAATTTAGGAAAGTCTAATATGCACAAAGATTCTTTTCATCTCGAAAGATATATGTAGATGGTAAAAAAAAATATTCTATTATAATCTAAAGTTAATTGCTTCCCTAAGATAAAACTGAACCTAGATTGTTCTTCCTTATTTTTAGGGGAGAGCATTAATTTGATATTGTTACTTAAGAAATTTTTGTTATGAAAATATTTAAGTCTAGATGACTAAATTCTTTTTTAGACATTAATGTTTGAAATTGAAAATAAAATCTAAACAAAGATGTGGAAGATTAAAGAAATATTTTCCCTTGTGAGAGATGTACCTTTTGAAATCCTTTGAACTAATGAATTGAGCATAATGGAATGTTTTCAAGAAACGTATTGCTTTATTATGTTCATTTGAGTTTTTAAGTATGCATAACTCTAAAGAGTAAAAAACTTGGAAGATCGAGGCTACAAATCTTAGAGGATCTTGTTTGGGCAGGTTATACAATTCGATTTGGATTAAGAACATAACAATCTATTATTGCTTTTTGTAAAAAGCGTACCTTACTTTGAAGTATTTTATACGTAAGTACAATTTGATAGTTTTTGCATGAATTCGAGATTTCAAGATGATAGAAAGTGGTTATTTGCATTATACTTTTTCATGATCCATTATATATCTAAATTAAAAGAGGTGCATTTAAAAAAGATCCAATAAAAAGAGAGTATTGTTGAATATCAAGACAAGATTTGGCTAGGTCCAAAAAATGGGACTTCGTAAAATTTACAAAACAAAAGGCACTTCAAGTGTTTGGGAAGTTGGTCGGTTAAATATCCTCCTCAATCGAGAACTTTAGAGAAAGATCTGTCTTAAAAGGAAATGTACAAGGCTAAAAAAGAGCTAGTTTGGATAGTTTTTGGTTAAGAAATTCTAGATCCAGCCATCAAAGAAAGGATTAATGACATATATATGGCACTATGCCAAACATATTACCTATCTATGGTGTTTGTGGAACAATTTCCCAGTTTATGGCTAGTCTAGTGTCTGGACACCTTTAGTTTTTGTCAAAACTCCACTTCAAATATGTCCCCCAGTTAAAGAGTTGGACATCATCAAGATTTTTTGTTTAAACCTATACAATTTTGTCCGCTTTTTTCAGCCATGGACACAAGGTCCAGTTCTATGATTTGCGGACACAGTACTCCCTTAATTAAGTGCTTATCTATTTGGAAAGAAAAAGTTCATTTGATATAAAAAAATTCCTAGTAATAAAAAAATTTAAAATACCAAATATAATACATAGTTGCTCTAGCTATATTTTAGCAACAAAATGTGAGTTGAACACCAAAAGCATTAATTAAAATTAAAATATAGATGAGATATGTTAACGTTGAAATTAAAGCTGATAATTAGCTAGAAAAATGTTATGTGCCACATAACCTGAATTGGATATTAATTAATCCACAAGACCACAATTGCAGTCCACGAGTTAAAAAATTGGATCCTTTTCTTCAACAAATCCCACAACAGATCTTGAATTCCCTTGGATGAGACAACACAGCAACAAAAGTCTGCCTTATTGATACATGCGAACAGATGGATGAGTTATAAAAAATATTCAATTAATTGTGTCTAAAGATATGAGATGCGGACTAGTTGCGTCCAAATTTCGGAAAAGTGAAATTGTAGTATGTACAAATGTTTGATCAACTGACAATTTTGGTATGGGATTTCAACAAAAAAACTGAAGGTGTTTGCGTACCATATTAGCGAACCTAACCAAAAGTACCACAAATTGGGAAATTGTTCCACAAACACCATAAATAGGCAGTATGTTTGTCATATTTCTTCCCACATGTTTAAATGACCTTCTCCGACAAATTTTGTGAAGTATTTTGATGTGCATATATTTGACATATATTTTACCCTTAATTCTGAATGATTATATTGATTTGAATGGATATTAATGGGGAATTATGGTTTAAATTTGTTAGATTTGGAAAAGAGAGCCTTGGTAGATCAATTATGCAAAATTGGAGTCAAAATGACTATTTTGTAAGAGCAAAAGGATGAAATTAGAAAGCCAAAGTTTAACCAAGAATATAAAGAAGCACCCAGCCTCACATTTCAAAATTTCAAACTTTAGTTTCCTGTTTTGGACTGGTAGTCCAGCTTTAATGGACTGGTCGTCCAATCTAGCTGTGAAGCACCTATAAATACATCTTTTTCTCTCTTTCCTCAGGGTTGGCCACCTTCTTTTTTTTTTTTTTACTTTTATAACCTTAGAAGATATTTTGGCAAAAGAACAAGCAAAACTTCAAGATTTTCAAGGATAAAAGTTTGATTAGTGATTTCTAACATCTTGAGCAAGATTCTTTGTCAAGTTCAAGGGTTGTATTTCCTCTTTTCTTTCTCACTCTTTGTAATCCAAACTATATTGTTAAATCTCCCTTATTTATGCAATGATTTATTATGTTTCTTTAAGTCATGTTTATTTCTTGCAGCATAATCAGTGATTAATTGATTTTGTTAGGGTTTATGATGATTATGAAAGTTATTATGCTTTGAATGTTAGGGTCTATGCTTTGAATGTTATTTGTTTCTTTTATGATTATGCTAGTTTTTTAATGGTGATATTATTGTAAATGGATTATTTTAGTTTATTAGATGCAAGGAAACTTGGTTTGGTGGATGGAAGAGTCATTAAACACATTTATTCATTAGATAAAGATATAAGTGGATTATATGCCAGGTATTTTTTTCTTACATGTAAAGTGTTTGATAAAATGCTAATTTGAATGCAAAGCAAGTGATGTTAACTTGATGTAAAGATAATCAGTTAGCTTCATCACATAGGTTTCATAACGCAAAGAGATTTGGTTACGATAGATGTTTGTGGAAGATACCCTAGGCTATTCTAATCATTGTTGTAAGATTCTTTATCCAACAAAATGCATGCTTGTTGAACTCCATATGATCCTAAACACCCTAACTTGTCACTAATCATTGTTCCAAATCTTAATTATTTTCTAGTGGTTGCCAACCTTAGTTAAAATTAATCGATTAGAATTAGTTTTTATCTCTACCATCTTAAATTAACTATCAGTTCACCAAATAGCTTTGAGGACCATTAGGAACCAATACGACATAATCACCTTCCTTGTGGGATCGATACTCGGGCTTTGAGTCTGTTTTATACTACTTATGACTAGTACATTTAATAGTGCATTTGGAATCGCAACATATTTCTTACAAACCCTTAGGGTTTGGATTAGGCAAAATGAGTTCTTACTTTTCATATGGATTAATAATTTTCGGACATTTGGGTTCTTCACAAACATTGTTTCAATGCAAGATCATGTAGACAACTGAATCAGGTTATGCTTGGACTTTATTTTAGCTAGCATTGTAAAGCATATTTTGGCTAAACATTTGCTAGCTTGGTAGTTTGATGTTTGTGGATTGCATATCCAAATTTTAGGCAAAACACATTGTCTTGTTTGGACTGAAACTTATATTCAACATTATCCAAATTTCATGCCTTTTTATGTTGGAGTATGCCCTAGTCCCTATATGATGTACTTAGAATTTTGTATGTTAATAAATGGCAAAATCAATTATTGTTTAATTCTTGTGCATTTACATTAATTGAGAATCCATGAATTATGTATTAACTCTTGTATGTCGAAAATGTGTTCTGGGTAGTAAGACCTAAAGTTTAAAAAACACAATCCTTAACTTATCCCTGTTTAGCTATTACCATGGGAATGGAAATAGGTAAAGACCAGTATGTTCCTTGTGAGATGGGTGGTGTCTTACTGACCATGGACATGAGATGTCAATCAATGACATAGGTAAACATTGTGAATGGTGTACTAGATCGATTCACTTCTGAGAATACTTCATGGTTAATAGTCATAAGTGATTCTCTGTAATGCTTTTATATCTTCCAACCCAATATTACTATACTCCTTGATATTGACTAGCACACTTTGACATGCGCCTAATCGATCTGTGATAGAGTGCCAAGTATGGATACGATCAGGAGTGTCTGGGAAACATGTTAGGACTATGAATAATGTGAAGGGATTGCCACTAATAATGAGATAGACTGAGTAGTGCATGGTCATGCCCTAATAAGGTAGTTACTGGTTTAACTACTTATTTGTGTTTCTTTAGTCTACTCGGAAATCAAGGAAAGTCCGAGCACTAAAAGAGGATGATGGGACAATGCCTCTATTGGACACCAATATCGATGAGCAAAGGATCGTATAATATTACTACAGGTAATGTCACGGACATTCTGACAGATCCATTTAAATTAGGTATGTGTAATAGACTTGTTAAAGCCCAATTACACCTTATGGGCTAAAAGCCCATTTTGGACTTGCTGCCAACATTAAATGGAGCCTATCAAATCGCATAAGACTGCATTGGATAAACCATTTATATATGTATTGGATAAATGTATTCATATGGATATTTCTTTAATGGGCTTTAGTGTTAAGGTCCAAATTAAATAAATAAGGTCCAATGGGAATTGGACCATATAAATAGAATTTACTACGTGGTAAATGTTTATGATGGTTTAATAATTTAAATTATTAATATCGTATATGATATTTTGAATATCATATTAGGATATTATCTAGAGAGCATTTAGAAGGAGACGGGTTTCGAACTAAGATTTCCCACCCACTTTTAATGGGTTTACCAATTAGACATGTCCAAATGGTCATATTAGGATATTACTAATTTGAATTTAAAGGAAGAGATTTATTGGGATTTTATAATTGATTAAATAGGATTTTTACAATATGAAAATATTGAGTCCTCTCCCACTATAACTCTCTCCTCTCCTACGTTTCACTCTCCCTCTCTCTGCCGTACTGTAAACGTGATACACATTGTTCTTGGAGCCAAGAATTTTCAACCAATAGTTGGTAAAAGGAGTATTGGTCTCCACTAGCATGGGTGCAGTCTCTTAGGCTTTGTGTGCGTGAACTATAGGAGGTACAATTGAACCTCTTTGTCAGATCGTTTTGTATGACCACCAGTCACTCTTTCACAAATTCCTAAATTTTGCACCGTTGGATTGGAGCGAAACTTTCACTGGAATTTCCTGACATCCGTGCATGGGGAAGTTCGTGTTCCGAGGCGGGGACAGGGAATTCCATACCATCCCCTTCCTAGTCACAAGCGGGGAATCCCCATCCCTATCCCCACGAAGGTGGCGAGGAGAAAATCTCTATCATCCCCGTCCCCTTGGGGATCCCTGTTCCCCGTTTGAAAATTTTTAAAAACTAGGTTTACAAAAAAAATGATCAATTATACATTTTTTATAAATATTTCTATTGAAGTTTATTTTCCGACACAAAATATTATTATTTTAAGTACTTTTTAGGTTTTGTAATTTTTATGGGCTAATTGTCTATTGGGTTTTTATGTTTTTATTATAAGTTGTATTCAAAATTAAATTATATATATATATATATATATATATATTAAAAAATATAAATTCTCTCGGGGATAGCACGGGAATCCCCATGGGGATTTAAACGGGGCCGGGGGCGGGGACCCCTATACCACTCCCCTCCCCATCCCCACCCTCATGGAATCATGGGGCGGGGATTCCCTGTCCCTGTCGAGGCAGGTCCTCGCGGGAACGGGGAATCCCAGCCCCATGATCATCCTCATCTGTGCCTTCATTCCGAACGATGGAGATCAAAATTGAACCACTGGAAGGTCATTTTCGACCGAGATTAGATTGAGAAAGGATTGGAATCCCTGTCTGATGAGTAATCAGTGTTTTACAAATTCTTGGAGTTTTTACTGTTGGATCATCATGAAATTTTAACTTGAGCTTTCTAACATCCGTGCATTGAATCTGAAGGGTGGAGATCAAAATTTGACAACCGAAAGGCAATTTTCGATCAACATCAGATTGGGGCAGAAACTATTTTATGTGCGAGGACAGCTAAGGTGTTGCTCCATATCCTTTCTTGTCCTTGTTTTGTCTCTTCTCTATGCATATTCATGTCACCTAGGGCATAGAATTGAGTCATAAACAAGGTTTCTGCTACCAAAATTTTTCGTTTGTGACGATGACAATTCCTAACATTTAGGTCATTGTTGGTTTTAAGGAAACATGATGTGCAAGGGTTCATAAATGTACACAACTGAAGTGAATAAGTGGAAGACGTCCTCACAGATTTAGATCAAGTGGAGCTAAAGGCTCTATCTCGACAAAGATGTGTCATAGATAAAGAAGATTATTCTTTCACTCAGTCTAGCACATATGAAATGTGGACCGAACTTCTTTGGACTTTCGAAAGCAAAGAAGGATTGACAATTTAGATGTGTCGGGGGGGGGGGGGGGGGGGGGGGGGGGAGAGGGGCGGGGGGACTTCTAATGCATCAGCAGAATATTTTCAAGGATATTGGTCTAGCTTGTCATCAACCAACCCTTGTTTTGGTCTTTGATTCCTAAATTGGGCTGGAGATCTATTTCTCACCTAAGTAATCACATTGTCTTAATTAATCAAGAGCTCTTGTCTAAATAGGATACTATTTCTTGCGCGTTTCTTATACATAAGAGATGTATTTCAAGTGGGAATCTAACTCTTAAATTGGCAACAATGCTACTCTTGTCCTTCAAGCTTATATAAAGTGGATAGCTCTACTTTTCTAAGCATACTTTCTCGGGACAAGTACTGAATTATGCATCTAAGTGTTCCCAATTGGAAGAACTGATGTCTCTCTTTGTGATGTTTGCAAGGAAAACATTTAGGTCAAGGCTTAAGGGGACTTGGTTCTAACAAACCTATTTTTCAGAACAACATTAAATACTATAACATATAATAAAAATTATTGTTCGAACGAAATATATTAGCTGAAGCTTGTTGAAGAAATAGTTTCATGGACATTGTATGGGAATCTTTTGAACTAAGAGGTGGACGGTTCAAATCTCGACAATTCCATTTATTATATTGAAATTCCAACAAATGAACGAGCAAACATGTGTTATATACATTTCAAGACCAAGACCCATTCGCATAGAGTATATAAATTATGCCTTACCTCTAGGTGCGTTACCACATAGAGGATGAAAGCGGGCTCGGCCCTAGTGGAATGTTTAATTCTTTTGGGGGGTCAATTCTATAATCTGAAAATTTTTTGAGGGTTATATTAAACTTGTACAACAAATTATTTCATGTTAGATAATGCAACAATCCTAGTCCAAGTTCCATCAGTAAACTATTTTCTTGTTGTGTTACTAATACACCTCTGAACACCGAGAAATTTCAGAATATGTATGATTGGCCCCAAAAAAATTAAAAATACGCCTACCATCGTACGTCATATAGTTGTACCCTTATGCGATTAATTAAATAAGTAATTCAGTACAAATATAGAAAGGATTAAATAGACTTCGAGTTGTTATAACACAAAAGAAATTATTTATGGTTGCTGAAATGAAAAAACAGTAAAAGGGAATTTGACGATTGAGGTTAATTATGAGCAATATAGTGTTGGAACTTGGCGATGAGTTTTTCATGAGGAGGCAAGGTTTGGTTAATGAGAGGAAGACTTTTGAAGTGTTGCATCCATGCGTATAAGGATGGTAATAGCTGTTGATCTACCACTGTAAACCCAAGTAAATGTTCAGCTACAGGGATCAAGTTGGCTAGCCAACCTAATGCAATATCAACATATCCAATTTCATCTCCACCAAACAATCTTTTTCCTTTTACTTTTTCCTCTAAATATTTTAGATTCTCAATCACCTCTGCTTTTGCTTCTTCCTGCTCCTTTCCTTTCTTTGTAAACATTGTCCATATTGAAGATATCACCTGATCATTTAGGATAAACATTCATATTCTTAATTCAATATTTTAACAACCAAAACCATCTATAGGAAAGGTTACAATAATAAACAAACTTACTTTTATGCATCATTTTACTATGTTGCCTTCAATTTTAACCTTGTTCTATTAAATTCCGAAAATACTGTTATGTTTAGTTCCATATTTGCCCATGAAATATATATTCTATGAAATAGCCATTCCTTATAGTAAGCAACCAAAGAATAGCTATTTCATGCTTTACTACATATTATATTTTTTTTATTAGTTTTTTTATTTTATTCATTTTCTTCAATCTTTCCATTTTTTTATGTAACCAAATAATAGCTATTTTTTATACTTAAAACACGAATAAATAATAAATAAATGAATTTATTGTCTTACCTTTAACCTTGGGGGGAAAAAAGTGATTTTAAAACATATATGAAATTTTCAAGAAAAATATTTAGTAGATTCCAACCAAAAGGACGACAAAAGTCAAACTATGAGGATTGTTTTGTGTTATAATGTTTTATACCAATTTTGTTTTATTTATTTATTTATTTTATAGTTAGAGGACCATGGATGCAGTTATCTTTGTTGGTCTTTTACTATACAATAACTAAACGGTTCAATAGAATAAAAGATGGAGACCTTTTAGTTTATTTTGGATAATATAGAGTGTTAGGGACTGATAAATTTGACTTATTGGACCTCAATGAAAAAATTCAAACCAAGACCTATAAATTTAGATTCTAAGAGGCTCAAATTATCCTAAAAGCAAAGTTGGTAAATCAGGTCATATAATAGTTTCTTATATATATATATATATATATATATATATATATATATATATATCTAAAGTGAAGAGAGGTAGCTAAAGATTTAATTACCTTGTCATCACCAAATTTTGCCAAGAAACGAGCAGTGGCTCTCTCATGTGGATCTTCAGGCAACAATGGGTGGTGAGACCACGTCTCATCAATATATTCAAGAATTACAAGGGACTCAACAATAGGTTTGCCATTGTGAACCAGAATTGGTATCTTTTTGTGAACTGGATTGTATTGAAGAAGTAGAGGGCTCTTATTGCTAAGGTCTTCATCAACTGACTCAAACTGGATTCCCTTCAATTTCAGTGCCCATAATACCCTTAAACCATATGGGCTTGACCATGTCTTCAATAGCTTTACTTCTTCTTCACCCATGCTAGCTTAAACCATACTTGCTCTTTGATTATTTTCTTATATATATACATAAACATAGACTTTGGATGTACACAAGTTTCTGTTTTTCTTGTTTTGTTTGGTATTTAAACCATCATTCAGGATTCCTTATATTCAGAATATTCCAAAAACTTCCATTGATATTTTCACCAATACTAAGTCATCTTTGTACCTACTCTTGAAGTTTTATCGGATTATATTGTAATTTTATATATATGTAATAATGGGAAATCAATTACATATATTTCGAAAACATACATTAACATATATTGAGAGAAATTAATTAATTTCTCCTACAATAATAGAATAGTACAAATTCATCGTATTGGAGGACAAAAATTAAAAACTTGCTACAAGAGTAAGAAAAAATACACAAAGTAAAATAAAATAACACTGTAGCCTAGCTACATTTTGCTAAGTTCTATAATCGGACATCCGCTGCAATAAAAAAAAACTCCAACTTAATGCCTGAATAACACCAAATAATTTAGTATATTTGGACAGATCTCGCGTAAAATAAATAAATAAATCTTAGTACATACGATGTAAAGATTTCCATAAATTTTTTATTAGTGGAAGATGACCAACTCACCGGAAAGTAACAATCAGAATCGTATTGTGTAATAGCTTATAGTAGTAGATATACAACTGAGAAAGATGATTTTGTAGTTGAATCTACAGAAAAACGTCAAATGTAGATAATTTCAAAACAATTAAAACAAACCACACTAAAAGAGATCATTTCAAACTTTATTACTTTAGGACTAAATTGTTCAAAAATTATGATAGAAATTCTAAGATCAAATCGAAGTAGCAAGATGAATTTATTGAAATAAAATATATGAATGCAAATATCAAAATATAAATTCCGGCCGGCATGAAGTTTTAAAGATGAAATGTTAGAAGAAAGAGCAAAATTGGGAAAGAAAGAAAAAAAGAATAAACAAAATTCACTCTTTTCAATAACACAATGAAATATACATCCACGAAAATTTAATAAATATTTAAAAATATTAGAAGGGGTATTTGGACAGATTTTGAAATATGGAGTTGTGTTTGGACATGTATATATAGACGGCCCCAGAGCATATATAAAATTGAATAAGACAATTACACATACAAAATTAGAATTTCATTTAGTTCAAATTTTCAAATCTTCATTTTACCCAAATGAATTACTCTTTTATTTATTAATAATTTTCTTTTGAAATAATCAACCATTCAAAAATGAAGAGTCAGAAGAGAATAGAAAATAAATAAATAAAAAATTTACGGAGCGCTTGGTTTAAACTTTAAAATTGGAATGGAAATCTGAACGATAGGAAATCAGAATTGGAATCGTCATTTATTAAATTTATTCGATTTAATCTGGAATCAGAGTTGAACTTTTTCTTTATATATTTTTCACGTTAATTAAAAAATATTGAAATTTTTAAATAAAATTAAAATGTATATAGAATACAAAATAATATTTTTAAAAATATTATTTTGTATTCTATATACATTTTAATTTTATTTAAAAATTTCAATATTTTTTAATTAATGTGAAATATATATATATATATATATATATATATATATATATATATATATATATATATAACCAACTCATACACAAATAAGCAACAATAAAGAAAAAAAATCTTTGCCGCACCAAACAAAATATTATTGGATTTTGTAAAAAAAAAAAAAAAGTTATTGGATACTATATGGAATGAGTCCGATTGATGAGGGGAAGTAGCCAATGGGTGATTCCCAATGATGGGAAAATGATATTCTCATTCACTAATAGTTTTAAATTAAACAAACAATCACAAATAGAATTCTTGATTCTCGTTGCCATTACTTATTTTTCTCCAACCAAACACCGCCTTATTGAGTAAAGTAAGTTTAAGAAAAGAAAGACAAGCATACTATAAGAAAATTAGTCAATAATGAGCACACCCTCATTGACATTTTGACTCCCTTGTTAACTTGATTTGTGATAGAATAACTATTGGATTACTTATAGTTAGACCTGTTCAACAGTGGACTGGACTGGGCTTCATCAGGCTTTTAACAAAAGATATCAGCCCAAGCCGATCCCAGTCCTGCCCTCACTATTAATACATCGGGCTCGGGCTGGGTTCGCTAAGGCAATCTCAAGCCGTGCCCAAGCTCAACGAGCTATATCAACTTTTGTTTTCATTCCTCTTGTACCAAAATATGTAGAGAGACAATCACATAAAGATTTATCTATTGTCGCACTCATACATTCATTCTAAATAACATTTAGCAAATAACACTTCTCACTATACACCAAAATATATTCCATCATAATTTCATTTTTACAATAATAATTACATATAATCACATTCTTTACTGAGAGTACCAAAACTAATAAAATTAGTCATTTACAGGACACAAAATATAGCCACAGTCGGATCAAATTAAGAGTAGCGGGCCATTGAAATTCTAGGTCCCACTTAACACTTCCTAAACTAATTGAATTAGCCATTTACAGCACCTAAAATGTAGCTATAATTGGCTTCAACTAAGAGTAGCAGGCCATTAAAAGACCAGGTCCTACTATTCACTTCCAAAACTAACAAATTTTGCCATTTACAAAACCTAAAATAGTTAGCAAAAGAACAAAAAATCAGCCTATTTCTTCTATATTCAGCATCCAAAATCTTTTATATTTAGTCAACTTGCAAGTACAATAAAAAAAAAAGTAGACATTAAACAATCAAATCATATAGAATTAAAACAGTAAGTTCAAACAAGCTACAATTCTTTATATAACTCAAATATCAAACCATAACTTTATTTTTTCACAGAAAATTATTTGAAAAGACTAGTCAGAATCCAAATCGTCAACTTCACTTTCATTGCTATCACTTTCAATTTCATCATTTTTAAGCAAATCACCTACAATAAATTCCAAAAAAAAAAAAAAAAAGAAGAAATAGTATTAATAAACAGTTGTAAAAAGAATACTTAGCATAATAAAGAAAATAATAAATAAATGAGTGAGTAATGATTTACTTGTGCCTTTAACCCAATCTCTAAGACAAACAATGGCTTACACTGTTTTTGACTTCAATGAGCTTCGAGTACTAGTAATAATTTTACTCTCCTATGTTGAATGCAGATTCTGATACTACTATACTAATTGGAATGGTAAGAATATTAGGAGCCAGCCTTGCCAAATCTGGGTATCTCATAGAACTTTTGTTCCAAAAATCCAAAATATCTAATTCTTCATTCAAATCTCGAGTTGGTTCAACCAAATAAAAAGACACTTTCGATTTCTCATTGGAAGAAGATCCATCAACCATAAAATTTGAATATTCACTAAAAGGATCATCAACACTCCCATAACCAAAAATTGACACTAGAATGTAGCCCACCAGAAGTTCCGATACCAGAAGTTTTTGGACCCTCGTATTCTTTAAACAAACTATGTAGTCTATTAACAACATTTTGAACATAAAAAGAATTCGAATTTTCCTCATAAATTTTACTATAGTAAAGTAATAAGAACTTCTCTTTGAATTGAGGATCCAATAATGCAGCACAACTCAAAACTGCATTGTATTCACTCCAATATTTGTCAAATTTAGCACGCATAGAAGCCACTATGTCACTTAAAATATTATTCTCATTACTAACTACTTTAATCAACGTGTTTTCAATCATCCAAACACCTTTAAAATACAAATTTGATGTGGGACTTTTCACAGCAGAAAACATATTTGTCACATCATAAAAGACTTTCAAAAACTTGTGAATAACCCAAACATCATCCCAATCTGAAGTTGATAGCTCATAGGAACCCACAGTGCAATCACTGCCACCAAAATAAATCAGTGCATCTTTGTAGTAAAGAATATTATCAAGCATCTTATATATGCGAAATTTCATCTAGTGGGCATATCAAGTCTGAATTTTCAAGTGATTTGCAATTGAAATCCTTTTTTACAATATAAAAAAACTTTTTGGATCGCTTAGAATATATATATACACATGCATTTGATCATCTCACGAATCCTACATGGTATATGATATAGCAAATGATATGTTTTATTAATTACTTATTGGGTATTTAATCACATGTGTTGTTTTTTTTTTGTTTGTGTTAATTAAATTTTATTATTAATGCCGTTTTAATTGAAATTTTGTTATTAATGAATAATATTCTTACATAATTTTTTAGTTTTGTTTTGTCAAAGTAAATTTTTCTAGCACTGTTAAAGAAAAAGAAGATTCTAACTATAATGGGTATTATTTGATTGTGGTTATTCACATTAAAAGTTGCAAATAAATATATAAAAGGCTTCGGTGTATTTGATTGGTGGCGATAAATGTAATTGATATTCTTTTGAAAATATCTTTTAGTTTTCATATTTTTAGAAATTTGTTCAGCAACCAATTGGTTCGTTTCTAATTAAACCCTTTTAATGTTTATTGTTGAAATTCTATTAATTTACAACATTTATTTGAACAGGGATGACAACTTACTGCGAAAATATCTATTACCCGTAACCATTCTATACTAGTTTACCAAATTTATTGTTTACTAATCTTAATAATTGTTATTATCCATTACATATTAATTTACCAAGCCTACTTTTAGGGTCTTCGACCTTAATTAATTATTGGGATAATTATATATAAAAAAAAACCTATGTGATTACACGAAGGTTTTCAATTATTGGTACAATTACAATTAATCATTGTAGTTTAGGGATATTGAACAACCCAAAATGAAGGTTTTCAATTTTCTTTTTACTGCATTTACTGATTTCTCTGTATCGAAATCCTTCGACTGTTTTTTCCGTCTCTGTATGAAGGTTATGCACAAATACCCAACTCATTTTGTGAAAGATTTCACAAAGCGTTCAGATATAGGGTGAATGAAAACATGACTTCCTAACACTCTCTCCTTAATTGAACAGAACAATTAAACTCACCCTGTTTTACCGTAATCATCAACATATATATATAGCATTGATAGAGCAGATGACACAATCATATTATTTTGCTTGCTCTCCTAATGCTGTAACTCACAAATGAACATCAGGATCAGCAATCCATGAAAAATTATGCTCTGGCAGCTTTTATGAAGTTACATATGAAAACACAGATTTTTTTCCTGTATTGATGTATAAAATAGCCAGCAATTCGTTATTGTTCTAAGATGTACATAGACATGTTAATAATCACGGGTGAGATTTGTTGAAGTTCCTTCTAGCTCGCATAGTCGCTGCTCGCATTCTAGCTTGCCCCACCTTGCATCGACTTGCTCACAGGGAAATACCAATTTGCCAAGGCTTTTCAAAAATGAGCCACATGTTAGCAAAACATAACATGAAATTTTCCACAAGGTAATAAAACTGAAGGGCAACTTGAAGATCAGAGCTGTATCATGTGCAAGTAAACATCATGTAAAACAAAAGCAGTTCAAATGTATAAACAATCTCAATTTGATCTCATCTAGAAAATGGCCAAAAAGAAAGAACGAGGCGAGACAGCTACTTAGGATTCGGGCTATTTATTTTTATTCAGTTGGGTTCATGGTTCAGGTTGGATCAAGGACCATTCAACTTCAAACCTCCAGCAGCTCGCATTACTATACAATCGACTGCACTTTAGAAAAATCACTTGACATCTACTTTAGAAAGACACATATGATCAACAAAATTTAAGAAGAAATACAGCAGGAAAATGAAAACTTACCTTCTGTTAACTACATTATGTACATGACATAACCATTGTGATAATTCAGTCTGAGATCCAGCTTGTACAGGATTTGCTCTGAAATGAGCACGTTCAACGGTTAGCGGCAGAAACACTACTAGGATTCTATATTACTAGAAAATATACTTCTACAATTTACCGCATGATGTAAGAATTGAATACAACTAACAGACCCACACAGTGTAAAAATAGCAGAAATTAGATAAGAAGCTTACTTTAACTACTCAAAACTGAATGATTGTGAACATCATGAGAAAAAGATAGGCCATTTATAAGAGTCCATCTCAAGCATATCGGAAAGCTACGCAACGCTTGAGATGCTTGGAAAAATAAAGCATACCTCAAAACTTCTTTGAAGTGATCTGCACATTCCTTGCAAGGGTACATTCGCGAAAGTATAGCCATCTACACATTAAAGCAGTCTGGGTAGTGGATCTTAATAGTTACATAATGCTCCAAATGAGAAATCTATTCAAGTTTTTGCTACAAGTAAATTCATCAGCAACTACGTGGTAATAAATGGCTTCAACACAATGCTTATTTATATTTTGTCACATACAAATTACTGTATTTAGAAAAATTTAATGTATACATAGCCAAATAATCATATAATTTACTGAATCATTAATGGACCAGACAAACAATAGTACAATTCACTAACCCCAAGCCAAAGTCAAAATGCAACCGCCTTGGTTGATTACCAAATTTAGAAACTAGTTAATTGTTAGCCCAACAACACACAATAGGTGTAGCAATACATAGTCCTATACATGGAATGAACAAAGATAAAGGTGGAGTCGTAACTGGATGATTCTGCCATTTGCAAATGAACTTTCTATGTTTAACATAATAAAATAGACAGCAATGTTTCAGATTTTCCAGAAGTTTAGCTAACCACTACCGTTTGGTTGTATAAACTGATGCCAGAACCTAGTTCAGCCACCTAAACAGGCCAACCCATGCTGTAGGCCTACTCTTTGTATATACAAGAAATTGAGCAGTCCCAACATCTTTCAAGAAATTCCTCCAGGTCACATCAAAGTGTCTAGTGATTGGCTTTGTATAGCCAAATTCAGCTTGGCCCAAGCTAAGTATATATAAGTTGAACGTTAAGGATCAAAAGATCCTTGACTTTTAGCGTTTGAGCATCAAAATACCAGATGCACAAAGGGTACAAAAGTAAAATACCAGATGCACAAAGGGTACAAAAGTATCATACCAGCTCTTTTACATCCTTCTTTTGCTGTCTTGTTGGATTTTCTGGATACTAGAAAAAAGAAAAACATAATCTTCAGAACAATATATTAAGAAAAAAAGTGACACATATGAGTAGACAAAGTGTAAGTGAAGCTGAATTTTTAAGCCCCAGAATGCTTACTTAGAACCTAATTTAAGAGTTGATGCAAAAGTGGCCAAAAAGATAAGTTATTTTTTCCCCTCGCTTGAGTAACTTAGAAAGCACTAACAGGTCAAATTCAAGAGGTATTTTCTTATATAGTACGAAAGAATTTCTAGGAGGCATTAATAACAAGAGATCTATCTAATACAATGAGAATACCTGAGCAGCAAGTGTATGAAGGAAAGTCCATGTAGCTCTACCAAGTTCCTCCTTAGTCACCGGTCCAGCAGATTTCCCCTGAATAAATAGGTAGAGAAAAATTAACCAAGATAGGGGAATTGATTCTTAAGATCAATGGGCGCTTAAAGGACAACAAGTGGAACATAAACACACAACTGTATCTTGATTTTAATTTATAAGATGGTTTTGCAAATAAATAAAGGAGGACTGGCTTTACATATATGAAAATAATTGTCATTGCAAACACATATAGTTGTTCAACTAAAGATTCATCATGAAGGAATTTTGTCAAACAGGTAATGAGCTTACTCTGTTCAATATTATAAGAAACATTCAACAATGTTTATAAGCCTAAAAATAAAGTTCGAATAGAAGGCGGTTCAGTTGTTGCACAGTGGGAGGAAATCACCTTGCCGATAATATCTTTGGGTTGGACAAGTCTGGCCTCTGTGTTTGATACCTTGGATGATGACGAGATGGAGAAATTAGGGGTTCTGCCAGCCGGTAAAGGGTGGAGGGGTTGGGCTATCAAATTAGAGAAATGGCTTTGGATGCAATTCGCGACTCTGTGAAAGATTTCGGAGATTGGCAGCAGTGGATCATCCGACATTTTCTCAGAGTGTGGGCGGGAAAAGGGCAAATAGATAATACTAGCAAGTTATCCGTAGCAACTTCGGGATTTATAATTTATTCAAACCAAAAGAAAAAGATTAGCAGAAATTTTAATAAAATTGCATGACCTGATATATTATTAGTGACGAAAATTCAGCCAAACACAAAATTAATCCTTTCTTAATGAAAAAAATAACAACAGCAAACTTACTAGTATAAAGGGTTGAAAAAGTAGCTGCAGAATGTAACTAATCCGTAGGATTTACAAACTCGCATAAATCAACAATTATTGTCTATATGCCAATCTCCACAGCAATTATTGTCTGCAACTCCAGAATAATATGATTTCAAAATAATATGACTATGAAAGATGATGCCCGATATCCCTCGATTGCATGTAGGATGGCAACGGATAGGATACTTACGGGTAATGAAACTATCCGTCTCATTCCTATTTGCAAAGTCTAGTATTAGTTTTGAATATCAATCGGATTATTTACAAGTCATTAATCAAAAAAATGAATTTGAAACTTTCTTTTTTTATTAGTCATTAAGCGAGAAGAAATTCTTGTTTATGCTATATTTTGGAATTAAAGATTTGGTTTGGTTTACTTAGGGTCCCATAAAAACCAAATTGAAAGTCATACAATAGTCCATTCCCAATACAAGCCTAAATGTAAATCAAATGAGTTTCAATTTCAAATATAAAAAGACACAAATCAAAGAAGTGGACACATCTTCATTCATCATTCTGGTATTTTACAAGACCAAAAAGAGGTCACATCAAGCCTCATTATTCCTACTTCTCCAAGCTAGGCAAAATATAGCTAAATCCAACCAAATCCAAACACAAATTCAAACAAGAACAAAAAGCAATAATTAAGGGAGTGAAGCTCTTGAATACATTTAAGAGCATTGGAAATTTAATCCAAATAAGAACAATCTTGTTGAGCTAAAATGCGGTACAATGGGTGGAATTTCACTATAATATGAATTTGGACAGCTAGCAATACTGTGAAATGCTTGCACTCCAAGTGGGGAGATGAATAGTAGCTTTCCTTCCTACTATAAATACTAAATAGAGAAGCTCTACAATACATCTAGGGACAGAAAAATAAGGGACAGATTTTCTTATTTCTTTAATTTCTTTCCTCTGAGTCTTTTTTTGGAAGGGATGTTGTTTATCAGCTCTTCTCATTCTCTAGTAAAAGAGATCATGCGCAACCTACTTCGAAGATGAGACGAAGCGGAGTTGATTGATGATTCATCCCTTCCATTTCTATTCCATTTCCATATCTTTATTCCTCTCTGCACAAAAAATGCATAGAAAGAAGCAAGTTTCAGAAGCTTGAAGGCAATCAATAAGAAGCAAGACAAGAACAACAACAATATATATTAATTTCCTTAATTCTTCCTCCTTTTTTTTTCTTAAATTAATGTCAGCATTTTACAGTAATGGTCAAAAGGATGAGAAATCTTCTTTAGTTAGTGTCTAAATCACCAATATTTGGTAGAGATATGGCATATTTGTGCTAAGAATTGATGATCAATGGTCTGTATTTGTAATGCAAGGTCTACTTAGTTACTTATTTTCCCATTTTTTTTTTCTTTTTTGTGTTTAATCAATAGTGCATTGATCAATTGAACTCACATATATATATATATATATATATATATATATATATATATATATATGTATGTATATAGTTGTAAATCAATGATAAGTGTGCAAAATGCTTTTAATTTGCCTTTGTTTATAAGCTTTAATCACTGTATTTTTTGTTAACTTGGCAGATTTACTTCATTTTATGTTATTATTCGTGCTAGGCACCTTAGAGATAAAGTTGAGCTTTAAGCGTCGATTTTAAAGCTTGAAGAGAAGAAGAGAGAGAGTTGTGAAGTCATAACCGATGAGCTCGGCTTGTGATGTGCTGTTGATGCTGAAAAGTTGACTAAAAAGCTATTTTTTGCATAAGCTAAGAGCATGACTTAGGGGAGCTACGAATTTGTAATTATTTTGTGGGTTTAGGAGACTTTCTAATTGGTTTCATTTTAATTGTAGCAGCCCTTATTGTAGTTTGGATTTTATAATATTTTTATTTTCTTATTCTTAGATTAACTCTAATTAGATTTTCCTACAAAATTTTATTTAGAGTTATTTTTTCTTTAGAACTCTTTCCTTATTTTGACTGGGATTAAAAGAATTTAAGAATGGTAAACGTTCTCCTTCCTCTCTAACTTTTGGGGTCGTGAATTTTGAAGCTTTCTTTTTCCCTTTGGGTGTTTTTGTTTCTGCCATGAAGAACTAAACCTTAAGTTCTAGCTAGGAGGAATTCAGTCTTGTAAAATCAACTGTGAGATCATTTATTCTTATTTTCTTCTTTAATTCAAGTAATCGATTTTATTCTATTCATCTTCCTGTTGCATTATTTAATTGAATCATCGATTTGATTATTTACTTGTGATTAATTTTCCTGTTAGGTGTTTAAATACATAATTGTTTAATTCACTTAAACTAAGTAGCGAATAACATGATTAATTATGGACAAGTTTTTAATCTTTGTTATGAATGAAATTGATATCCTTTAAATGATCCCACTTGTGTGATTATTGAGTAGAATTAGTTTCTCTTTCGCATGTTAATGTTTTTTATTGGATTAAATTCTGAAGCTTATTTGGAATTGTTTGATTGAATATAGATAATTATTGAGCTTCTCTTGATTATCTATCCGGTAAGAAGAGATAGGTGATTCATGCTTTTTGATAGCCATAGCTAATTTTCTTGAATGTATTGAAGTTATCTTTTGTATTTGATTGATGATCGGTTGGTTTGACTCAAGACTCAAATCTGCCTTCTAGCTGTAATCTGCCTCATAAATTTTCATCAATTATTTTGTTTCTCTTATTCTTAAATTTCGATTGCAATTTATGAACTCCTCCCTTTTACTATCAATTTGTTTCCAACACGCATCAAATTTAGCGTCGTTACTGGGGATTGGTGTCTTGATAGATTTATTTCTTCTAACTGTGTGCTTTCTAGTGTATTCCTCGTTCTTGTCATACAGGTGAACTTGAATTTGATCCTCAAATAGAGAAAACTGCTCGTTGCTTGAGGAAGCAGACAAAGGAAAAAGAAGAGCAAAAATCACTTGAACTAGATGTGGCAATCGATTTGTCAGAATCAACCAAGAGTGAATCTGAGGAAGAGAGGGAAGTAGAGATTGTCATGGTAGAACGTACTTTGAGAACCATGGCTGAGCTAGATCTGGATCAACAACCTCTTTGCATATTGTATCTGAAAAATACAGTAAATTGTGAACTAAAATCTAGTTTAATTCATTTATTGCATACTTTCTGTGGTCTTTCAGGTAAGGATCCATACAAACATCTCAAGAAACTCCATGTGGTATGTTCAAGCATGAAACCGCAAGGCGATGCAGTTTCTGTTGAGCAAGTGAAAATGCGAGCGTTTCCATTTTCACTTACTGATAAAGCTAAGGATTGGTTGTACTGTCTCCCCTCTGGGTCAATCACCACTTGGATAGAATTAAAGAAGCAATTTTTTGGAGAAATCTTTCCCAGCCTCATGAGTCTCTTCAATCCATAAGGATATATCAGGCATTCACCAATATGTTGGAGAAAGTCTTTATAAATACTGGGAGAGATTTAACCAACTCTATACTAGCTTTCTAAACCATCAGATAAAGGATAGTCTCTTAATTCAATATTTTTATGAAGGTCCAACTTTACCTGATAAGAATCTGATCGATGCATCAAGTGGAGGATCACTAGCTAATAGAACAATCATTGATGCAAGAGAGCTAATTACTAGAGTGGCTACTAATACCTAACAGTTTGGCACCTGATGAGATCCACTAGTACAGAAAGTGAATGAAGTAAGTACTACTTGAACAATGAATTGACAATTTTACTTCACTTATTTAGAAAGCATTCTTTGCAAATACTCAACAAGTGAAAGCTTGTGCAATTTGTTCAAGTAAAGACCATCCAACTGATGCATGCCATACTCTCCAAGAGGACGAACACGTCAATGCTATGGGAAACTTTGAACATTAGCAAAATCAAAGGAGATATGATTCATAATCATAAACATACAATCCAGGGTGGAGAGATCACCCCAATTTTAGTTGTGGTCAAAAATCCAACAATTTCCAGCAACAAAAGCACAACTGCCTCCTCCTAAGCCCGCTATGATTTTGGAGCAAATCGTAACTGCTTTGGCTACCAATGTGCAATAATTCAAACAAGATGCTAAGACAAGCATACAAAACCTAGAGAACCAAGTAAGCCAATTGGGCACTTTAATGAGTAAGCTAGAATCTCAAGTTTTTTTATGGTTACCGTCATAACCTAAGATAAACCCCGAAGCAGCATGTTAGTGCATTACTTTGAGAAGTGGTAAAGAGATACCATCTGCTAGAAACTCAAAGTATGAGGAGGAGAAAGAGCTTGAAAAGGAGAAGGTAAGTCCTGCACCAACTAAGCCATCACCAACCATCATCATCCCACCTCCATTCCCAAGTTGATTTTCCAAATCCAAAAAGGAGGATAAAAAAAAGGTATTAGATTTGTTCAGAAAAGTTCAGGTAAATATCCCTCTTCTTGATGCAATTACACAAATTCCTCATTATGCTAAATTCCTTAAAGAATTATGTACTAACAAGAGGAAATTGAGAGGTGATGAAAGGATTAATGTGCGGGAGAACATCTCTATTGTTATTCAAAGGAAACTTCCTCTAAAATGTGAAGATCAAAGTATGTTTGCTATCCTTTGTAAGATAGGTAGTACTAGAATTAGGAAAGAAATGTTAGATCTTGGAGCTTATAGTAACATCATGTCATGATCTCTTTATGCATCTTTAAATGCTGGAACTTTAAAAGAAATTGGTGTGATAGTTCAACTTGCTGATTGATCTAATGCTTATCCTGATGGGGTACTAAAGGATGTACTTGTACAAGTTAATGGTTTGGTATTTCCTACTAATTTTTATGTTTTGGATATGGATGATGATGATTGTCCAATATTAGCACATAATCTTTTAGGAAGACCATTCTTTAAGACATCTAAGGTTATAATCAATATGCATGAAGGTAAACTCACTATGGAATTTATTGGTGAAATGATTTGTTTCAACATATATGATGCCATGAAATTTTCAAGTGATGAACATTATGATTTGGCTAGTGATTTTACTAATCCCGCTGTTCATGAGGTTCTTGATAAAGGAGGTAGTGAAGAAACTTTGCAAGTGAAGCCAAGTGAGAGTTTGGCTTAGAGAGATGATCCGAAGATAGAGCCTAAAGCTTTAATTGACAAATTTAAGGTTTCCTATCTTGGTGATAATGTAACTTTTCTAGTTATCATACCAAAAGGATTAGAAGCACTTGAAGAGGAAGTAATAGTCCAAGTTTTAAAGGAACACAAAAATGTCGTTGGAATTACTTGAGTAATCAAGATCGGCATAAATGTCTAGCCCAAGACAATACAGAAAGACACTCTTTTGGGGAGGCAACCCAACATTTAATTTATTTGCTTTAATTTTGTGCTTCATTTAATATTTTTAGTTTAGTATTTTAGGTTTTTAAATAAAGTTTGAGTTCTTTTCATTACCAATGATTATGCTTTAAGTCAAGAATTAAATCTTTTTTTATGTAGGAATTTTAATTAAGCCATGATCGTGGCTTATACGATTTCGGAATCAACAATTTTTACCTAAGGAAGTGACTTTAGCCATGATCTTGGCTTCAGAGAAGAAGTCTTCTCCTTCTTTTTGGAGAGAGCCAATATTTTGTGTCTTTTAATTTTTATTTAAATATATATATATTTTCCTAATGCTTCTAGCCCTAAAATATAATAGGTTTTCTTCCTCCCTAAAGTAGTCTTCCATGCCACTGTGAATGCGGGTTTTTCATCCTCGATTTTGATGATGAATAAGCTGTTTATTTGCTTCTATAGCCTTCTATAGCCGTAGGAGTCAAAGTAAATACAAGATCAAAGCTCTGATCGATCGAACTTTAAGCCTCGAAACATTTCTCGGGCGAATAGGAGGCTATCTAGGAACAACAGCCATATGGCTGTAACATCAGCCGCACGACTGTTGCACCATCAGCCGCATGGGTGTTGATGCTTGATAGAACCATGACTCTTCTTCTTGGAAATGATTTTTTGGATTTTAGGGGGAGGATTCTACAAGAAGAAGCCTTATTTTTGCCTATGTATACCTAACCTGAATAGGAAATAGAGGTTGGCAACTTTTATTTAAAGAGAAAGGAGAAGAAAAAGGAAGAAAAGGAAAAAGAAAAATCAAGATTTTTCTTCAATTTTTTATCGTCAATCTTTGTTCTTAGTCTTAAAATCGGTTAAAAATCTTAGGAAAACACTGCACTAAGACTTCTAATAGGTTTAGAGACTAATATGAACACTAAAACCTTAACTTTTGGAGCTTAAAACTGTTTTTAAGGCTTGAAGTTTGGGTTCGAGATCAAGGCTTTTCTTGAATGATTTTCATCTCCTAAAGCTGTGGATCCATGCTATAAAGGTAAATAACTGAGAAACCAAAACATTTGACTTGAAGGATTTTCATCTCCTAAAGCTGTGGATCCACCCCCATTTTTACTTTTTATTGCTTAAACTTTAGAAGAGATAACTCAACCAATCCCTGTGGATTTTACCTTACTACACCTTTACTACAAAATTTGGTTTTGAGGAGTAGATATTTATTTTTGGTATTTCTGACACGCATCAATCAACACAAACACAAACCCAAAATCTAATTCTATCTTAGTATGCTCTGTGGTTGCAGCATGGTTTGATCCACCACATTAGAAAAGATTAATCATGCATAACGTCAATCTAAGGTAGTTTTAACAAAGCATTACGGATCAAGCTTTCAATCCATAGTTTTTCATCTAATTTCTCTAGCAAAAAAAATATTAAAAGCCCAACAATAGAACATGGAGAAAATAGGCAACAACTCTTAATTGGCTCCTTCTCATCATATACCAATATGAAAGATCATAATTTTTTATTTTTTTTAACACCACATCAAAGTACAGTCATGTAATCTAAACTTTCTCATACAAGAGCAAAGCACCAAAACACACATCACTGTAGGCACTCAAACATAAACATATCAATTGTAACTCCTAAGTCCAAGTTTGAAAGATCACATATGTATCATATATTTTATTGAAATTACTCATGGCAACAAACATAGCAACGAAATTTCACTTTTTAAATTTCTTTTAAACAAATTTGTTTCTTTTTTTACATCAACAGTAGAGGTTTGATACTTAACTTGGAAAAGTATTGAGTTTGTTACTTGAACTCGCAAAAAGTAACATAGGCTTGTTTCATGTCCGTAAAGGAAACGATTAGTGAAAATCTCAAGCAGTTGGCTTGGGGACTGGATGTAGACCGGTTGGGTCGAACCAGGATAAAATTCCACGTCTTCATTTCTCTATCCTTACTCTCTTTATATTTCCTATTATTTAAATTCTTGCAATTTAACTTAATAGCTTTATTATTTGAAGTCATTTTTAGAAAAGCAAATTTATATTCACATGTTTTATTATTTGATTAATTCCGCATTTTTCTAAAACTTGTGTTTAAAGAGAGGAAATTGCATTTCTTCAAAAAGAATTTTTAAAGAGAGTTTGCGAAAATATTTATCACTTTATAGTACTATTCACCCCCCTCTAGTACTGTAGCTAGCCTATTTGGGACCGTCAATTAGTATCAGAGCCTGACTCTAATCAAAAGGAGTAAAATCCTTAAAGTGATCTCAATATGGTAGTACATTTAGGAGTCAAAATGTTTTTATATCTGAGGGATGTTCCATCAACAAGCCTCCACTATTTAATGGAGAAAACTATAGTTTTTGGAAAAACAGAATAAAAATATTTTTGCAGTCAACGGATATTCAGGTCAGGAGAATTGTCAAGGAAAGACCTAGGATTCCAACAAAAATTGTAGATGGAGAATCCATTCCTAAAGAAGAGAGTGAATATGAAAGTGCTGATTGGAACAAATAAGCTTTAAATTCTAAAGCTATTAATTTATTACAGTGTGCTTTAGATATTAATGAGTTTAATCATGTTTCAGGTTGTATGACAGCAAAGCAAATATGGGACAAACTTGAAACAACTCTTGAAGGACCTAAACAAGTCAAAGATGGAAAGATTAATCTTTACATCATAGAATACGAGTTGGTCAAGGTTGACACAAAAGAGTTAATTTCAGAAATCAACACAAGATTCACACTTATTGTCAACAAATTAAAGAATCTTGGTAAAAGCTTTATAGATGAAGAGCTGATTAAAAAATTAGTCAGAACAATGCCAACTTTGGGATGCAAAGCTCACAGCAATAGAAGAATCAAAAGATTTAACCGCATACTCAGATGATGAATTTATTGGTTCATTACTCACATATGAGATGAAAGTTAAGTCTATGTGAGCGGACGACCTTTAAAGCGGATCGCGGTAAAGCCAACTGGGGAGGAAAGAATTTTTGGTCTTGAATTTGGTTTTGAAAATGGGATTGATAATCTTGCTTAGGAAAACCATTGATTTGCTTGGAAATCCTTTTGTAGAAAACCTTTCCTTTAGAATGTGAACTTTTGGAAAACTGGTTTCACTTTTTTAGAAAATCCCATTTTATTACTTAAAGACCTCGAAACTTAAATTTCAAGATCAGTGACAGAGTCACCACCTGGATCAGCTCATCCGGGAAATTCCGGTACAGCTCCCTACTGAGGGTAGACTACAGTACCTAATCTAGAGATTTAGAGTTCGGGCAACTTACCTATTCAACCTCTAACTTGCATTCACTTATAAGTTTTTAATACCATATTTTATTCACTTAATTCTCTACCCATTTTTTATCTTGTATTATTTAACCTATGCTCATACAGATGACAGAAGTAAATCGCAAAAAATTAGAATGTAGGAAAATAAATCATACATCCAAAAGAATAAAATAGAGGCCGCTTATACAACCCAATTGGATAAAAAGGAAAACTCTCATCCTCACCTTACAAACACCTAGAATACACGAAGATCTAAAAAAATTACAGTCGCTTAAAGTACACGATAATCTATTAATTACATTCAAAATAATAAAAAGAAATGCTGCAAGACAAATGGTTAGCACGATTATATTATAAATGCAAATAGGACTCACACAAGACAGAATAGGAATTTTAGGAGCGGGGGCACGCACTTAGGAGATAGCCGGGTGAACTCGGCTAGTTCGCCTTACTAGACCTAGAAAACTCTTTTGAAATGCCCTGTGGATTTTATGTTGGAAAACAACTTTTGAAAACTGCTTGGCTCGATTTCATGCAAATTGCTCCGTGTAGCGAGTCAGTTATCCCGGAATGCGGGGTTCCGTTTGTGCAGGTTTCCTATTTTTTATCATCCATCTAGTGTCTAAAAACTATAAACACACCAAAAATAGTTCGATTTTAAAGATGGTAACGTGCAACGACGTTCGTGTGGGTCGTCTTGCTATTCTACCTTCTCCTGGACAATATAGCCATACGGCACTGTTGTTTGAGAACTATAGCCACGTGGCTTTGGTTATAGCCGTGTGGCTGTAATGTCCATAACCCGAAAAGTGGTTTTCTTGGCTTTAAAAATCTTTGTTTTGGTCCGTTTCAATGATTCCTGAGATTCTCATGGAATCCGAGGGTCTGCTAATGCTGGACAACAGACCCAATTTGGATCGCACGACCCCAAACTTCAAAAACCAAAATCAAAGAACGGAAAATGTCACACCCGTATTATTAGAAATCTGGAAACCATAACTTTGAGCATGGGGGATGTGATTTGGCCGATATAGATCATTGCAGAACAAACAAAATGGGAAACAGGCTGTGTTCGGCCATTTCGGGGCTATTCAGTTTTCTGCCTAGAAAAGTAGAGCCGTGCAGCTCTGTTCTTGAAAAATAGAGCCGCGCGGCTCTGTTCTTAAGGATTAGAGCTGCGCGGCTGTAATTAAATAGCAAGTTGCTAGAAATTTGCAGAACAGAGAAAAATGCACAACAAAAGCAAACTAAAGTGAGTCTAAGGTCTCTCAGAATTTACCTTGTGAATGTTCCAGCGTGTTTGACATCCAAAAATGGATAGAAGAACCGGAATGCTCCTTGAATACCCGAAGCGATCCGAAACTAATCCGAACGACCCAAAAAAAAAAAAGATCCGGGTGAATGTGATACGGTTAAGGGACTTTAGTTAATGTTCAAATGTGTTTGTTTGTGCTTGATTACTAGTTTCTCTCTTCCTATTTGGTGTTTCTTTTCTCTGTTTTCTTTTACTCTGTTTTCTTTCTCTCTATTTTTTTTCTTTTCCCTCTCCTCCCTTCTTTTTGATTTTTCTGTTTAATCCTTCAAAAAATCCCTTTCTCTTTCTTTCTTTCTCCCTTTTATTCAATTCTCAAGATTTCTCTACCAAATCCTGGCCGAATTTAGCAAAAAATCAGAAACCATGCCCTGCCACCAACTTTCTATAATTTTTGGAGGAAAATCCGACTACTCGTTAAAGCCGCGTGGCTGTAGTATTACAGCGGTGCGGCTCTGGGATTAGAACCATACGGCTATAGTTGTGAAACTACAGCCATGCGGTTCTAAGCAGAGCCGTGATAGATTTTTCAAAATCTCACGCTCACCTCTAAGCCCCCTAATCACTGGAAGGACCTTTCTCGGGGTATCGAACAAGGACATCTCGGTTTTTGGAGCGTTTTAGACATTTCAGGCGACATTTCGCTTATTCACAAGTCCAATTCACATCCGTTTGCTTAAAAGGTAATACAGGACTCTTATCACAGAGGTCCGAAAAACCCGTGCTCACAGTTTACCACTGACTGTGAGCAGATTGACAAGAAAAATTCTATTGCACTAAAAGCTTCCTGCTCAACTCTTGAAGAATCTACTTCAGATTTAGACAGTGATGACAAGAAGATGATGAGGAAGCTCTGTTAGTTCAAAAATTCAGAAAATTCCTGAGAAGCAAAAACAGAGGAAAAACATTGTACATGAGGCAATTCAACAACAACAAGGTTGATAAAGCCAAGAAAGATTCAAAATAACAAACTACATGTATTGAATGCAATAAACCAGGTCATTTCAAAGCTGATTCTCCAAGGCTTAAAAATAAATATAAGAAAAAGGACAAGAAAGCTATGATAGCAATGTGGAGCGACAGTGATGAATCCAGTTCTAATGATGATGATGACCAGAATCAAGAAATAGCTCAGATATGCTTCATGGCAAATGATAGTGCAGAAAGTTCATCACATCAACATGAAAATGAAGAAGATGAAGTAATTCTACAAATTTTATCTCATAATGATCTTATCCAAGAATTTTTTAAGATGTATGATGATAAGCTTGATATAATTGCTAAGTGTAAGGAATACGAAAACAAGGTTTTAGAAAAAGAAACCAAAAAGCTTGACTTACAAAGTAGTGAGTTTTCTAGAAAACTCCAATCTCGAACTTATCAATAAAATATCACATCTTGAAAAGAAATATGAAAAGTTAGACTCTATAATTAGCAAATTCACAAATGGTGATAATATGCTAAATGTGCTTTTACACTCCTAAAGAAATCCAAATGATAGAACATGAATTGGTTATGATTGCACTGATAGGATACATTCTCAAATTCCCCCCCAAACCAATTATATTTTGTTCTTCCTCCATTTCTACTATGCAAACAAAATGCTCCGAACCTACACATCAAAAGCATAGTAAAAGTCAGAAACCTATTACTGAGTCAAATACCAACCAGAAAATTACTTATGCCCAATATACACATTTCTCCAAACCAAAAGGTGTGCAATCTTCTAAACCAAACCAGCAACCTTATTCACAACATAAGATTACTCACAAAAACACAAATAAACCTATATACTCCCAAAAGCCTTATACTTACAGGACAAAACAAAAACATAGTTATAAGCCTAAAAGCTCATATCAAATTAACTATGTTTCTTATCACCAACATTATACCTCAAAACACAATCAATCACATCATTTCAAGAAAAAGAAGAATATCACATGTTACTATTATAACCATATAGGACATGTAATTAGTGATTGTATGTTTCGAAAAGGAAACTACAAAGGGAAAACTATATGGGTTCCCAAAGAAAAATATGTTGATTCTAACCCTAAAGGACCCAATAGTATTTGGGTAACTAAGTCTACTTGATTTGTTTCTCAGGTATGTCTAAAGAACACTCTTGGAAATTCAAAGTGATATATTGATAGCGGGTGCTCTAGACATATGACTAGTGATGGAAGATACTTCACTTCCATAAAGTAAGTGAGGGGAGAAGCAGTAAAATTTGGAGATAATCTAGTAGGAGGAATTATTGGAAAAGGAAAGATTAGAAACCCTCCATGCATTGATGAAGTATCTCTAGTTGATGGACTAAAATTCAATCTTCTAAGTGTGAGTTGACTTTGTGACAAAAATCGCAAGGTGATCTCAATTCAAAGAAATGTGAAATTGTGGAAGCTAATAGTGGTAAGACCTTACTTGAAGTTCCCAGAGTCGGAAATATTTATCTTTTGAATTCAAGTACTCTTACTAATGACCATTGCTTAATTTCATAAGAAGAAAAGAGTTAGCTATGGCATCATAGACTAGGTCATGCCAGCGTGCATTTGATTTCAAAGCTTTCAAAGAAAGAACTTGTCAAAGGTTTACCCAAAATCAAGTTTGATAAAACTCATGCATGTGATGCATATCAAAGAGAAAAACAAACTAGAAGTTCTTTTAATCCAAAAGGAGTTGTTTCTACCTCTAGACCTTTAGAACTACTGCATTTAGACTTGCTTGATCCGATACAACCAACAAGCTTAGGAGGCATGAGATATGCATTAGTCATTGTAGATAATTATTCACGTTTTACATGGACATTATTTTTGAGTAAAAAAGATTAGGCTTTTCAACAATTTTCTACCTAGTGTAAAAAGCTTCAAAATTTGAAAAACACTTTTATAATAGCTATTAGAAGTGATCATGGAAAAGAATTTGAAAATAGTCTTTTTGAAATGTTTTGCTCTAAGCATGGAATATCACACAACTTCTCTGCTTCTAAAACTCCTCAACAAAGTGGTGTTGTTGAAAGGACAATTAGGACTTTAAAAGAAATGACAAGAACCATGCTTAATGAAAATAATTTACCAAAATATTTTTGGGCAGAAGCTATGAACACTGTCTACTACAGTAAAACCTCTATAAATTAATAATGTTAGGACCATGAAATTTTATTAATTTATATAGATATTAATTAATCAATAAATTAATAATTATTAATTTATAGAGTGATTTTAATTTTTTTTAAAAATAAATTTTAAATTACTAATGTAAATAAAGTTTTTGTCTAAAATCAATGAATTATATTCATCATATTTTTACGTAATAAAATTAAATGTACATTATATAAGTTAATTGAACTTGAAAGTTCATTGTACTTATGTTAAAAATATTCAATGTATCATAATTAATGAATTACTATATAAATTTCTATGAAGTATTCTTTCAAATAATACCAAAAATGGCTTCTCATCTAAAAGGTGTCAATAAGTCAACCATGACCAATCAAATCAGAAAAGCATTGTGTGAATACAAGAGAGATCACTCCGCATGCACTCAAAAGGGTTTACAAGATTGGCTAAATGAAACATATCATTTGAAAGTTAGTTAAGGTACGATATCTAACACCCTTAAGAGATCATATGAATATCTTTCTGCTAATTTTGGAAAGGGAGCTGATATCAAGTGACACAAATCAGCCAAGTATCCAGACATAGAGAAGGTTGTTTATGAGTGGTTTCTCCAATACCAAGCTCGTGTGAATATAACAGGAGAGTTAATTTTGGAGAAGGCAAAAGAGATGATGAAATGAAGCAATTATAGCATCAACAACTCTTTTGTAATTTTTTGTTACAATTTGACAAGGGTACACCAGAACTTTTGAATGCACTGAGAATAGCGAGAGATGAAATTCAACTAGATTTAAATTTCAAGAAAAAACAAAATACTATAGAGTCATATTTTGCTAAATTATCCTAAGTATATATCTATATATACTTGGCATATGTATTTGAGAAATTATTAATTTATAGAGATAATAAAACAATGTATTTATGAAGGGTTGTTCCAAAAAATTATTATCTTATTAATTTATTAAAATTGATCATTTTTTGAACTGGCCCAAGTAGAGACCAGAAGAAATTATTATTTTAAAGAGATTATTAATTTATCGAGTATTAATTTATGAAGGTTTTACTGTATATTTTAAATCGAGCTTTGATAAGCTATGGAATGGTAGAAAACCTAATATTGGTTATTTCTATCTATTTGGTTGTAAATGTTTTATTTTGAACAACAAGAAATATCTTAATAAATTTGACTCTAAGTCAGACGAAGGTATTTCTTGGGGTATTCATTGCATAGCAAAGCATATAGAGTCTTTAACAAAAGAATTCTTATCGCTGATCAGTCCATGCATGTAGTATTTGAAGAAACTAACTCTCCCTCAAATAAAGAATCTGAGGATACTCTTGAGATATTTGACTCGCAGGTTGAAAACATATAAAATAATGAAAATGACCTGCAAAAAGAGAGCAATTCTGGTGATCAAAATGAGCATAATGTGCAAGAATTGCAAATTCAAGAAAATGAACATGATGATCTACCAAAAGAATTCAAATATCACAAACATCACTCCAAAGAAAACATTATTGATAATCCTTCTCACAGGGTAATGACAAGGAAACAACTGAAAGAATATTTTGCAAATGTGGCGTTTGTTTTTGAGATTGAGCCAAAGAACTTTAAAGAAAACGAAACAGAAGAAAGCTGGATGATGGCTATGCAAGAAGAATTGGATCAATTCAAAAGAAACAATGTCTGGAAGCTCGTTCCAAAACCTAACAATCAATCACTGATTGGAACCAAATGGGTTTTCAGAAACAAACTGGATGAATCTGGTAAAGTTATCAGAAATAAAGCCAGATTAGTTGTACAAGGATATAACTAGCAAGAAGGAATAGACTATGATGAAACATTTGCTCCGGTTGCAAGGTTGGAAGTAATCAAAATGCTATGTGCATTTGCATGCTACAAAGACTTCAAACTCTATCAAATGGATGTGAAAAGTGCATTTCTTAATGGCTGCATCAATGAAGAAGCCTATGTAAAGCAACCTCCAGGATTTGAAAATTGTCATCATCCTGGCATTGTCTACAAGCTAACTAAAGCTTTGTATGGACTAAAATAGGCACCGAGAGCATAGTAGGAAAGGTTCAGTACATTCCTACTTGAAAAAGGTTTTATTCATGGAAAAGTTGACACAATACTGTTTATAAAGTATGAAAAGAACCATAGATTACTCGTTTAAATATATGTTGATTATATTATATTTGATTCTACTTTGTGCAAGGAATTCTTGCAAGAAATGAGTGCTGAATTTGAAATTTCTATGATGGGCGAGCTAAATTTCTTCCTTGGTCTTCAAATCAAGCAAGGAAAGAAGGGAATCTTTATCTGCCAATCAAAATATACTAAAGAACTCATAGAGAAATATGGAATGGAAAATTCTAAACCAGCAAAAACACCAATGGATACATCAATCTCTCTAAATGAGGATAAGAAAGGTAAAAAAATAAATACCTAGAAATATCGGGGTATGATTGATTCTCTAATGTATTTAACTTCTAGTCGACCTGATATACAATTCAGCGTATGTTTATGTGCGAGATTTCAAGCCAATCCTAAAGAGTCTTACTTAAAGGCTGTTAGCAGAATTCTTAAGTATCTAAATGGTACTCAAGAAATTGGGATTTTCCAAAATGTGAAAACTTTGATCTTATAGGATACAGTGATGCTGGTCTGATCATGCTGGATGCAGACTGGGCAAAAAAAGTACTTCAAGTACCTGTCAATTTCTGTGAAGCATTGGTCTCATGGTTAAGCAAAAAGTAGTCGACAGTAGCTATATCAACAACAGAAGCTGAACATATATCTACAAGTAGCTGTGTTGCACAAATCCTATGGATGAAACAACATGTCGAAGATTATGGTGTAAAGTATGATCATATAGCAATAAGGTGCGATAATATTAGTGCAATAAATCTAACAAAGAATCCCATTCAACACTCAAGAACCAAGCATATTGATATCAAGCACCACTTCATTAGAGACCATACATAAAAAGGTGATATTTATCTAGATTTTGTTCCGACAGAAGAGCAAATAGCTGATATTTTCACAAAGCCTCTAAATGAAAATAAATTCAGTGAATTGAGAATAAAAATTGGCATGTCAGCACTGATATATGATAAGTAATATTTTATGACAAAAATAAGCAAAATTAATTATGGCTAATTTTCGTTGTAAGTCTGGATTACGTAAAATTGACTAAAATTTTACTATTGGATCAAGATTACAATTAAAATTTCAAGTCATAATTTTTTAGTTCAACTAATAAGCCAATTTTTTGTCATAAACATAATCATGATATGCATATGAAAATACCTTAGTTTAAATTATAAGCCAATCTCTTTTATCTAAAGAAACTCAAAATAAATATATGTACTTACATATATATATGTATAGAAATATATATATATATATATATATATATATATATATATGTTTTTTTTTTTGATAAAAATATTTTATAAGCCTATAAGCTCACTTTATTAGTTGAGATAAATTGGGCTAAATAAATCAATAAGGTCATAAGCCCAAACAAGTATAAGTTTAAGAATGGAAAAGGGAGGAACAAATGTTAAACCGACATCTTCACTCCCACGAAAACGACACAGTTTTACAAAGGTGCCAACTTCTCACTTCTTTGAGCAAATCTCTTCCTGCCTCTTCACGAAATCAGGACTCTGAAAAGACCTCTCTCTCTAAAATGAAATCCTCACCAAACCTTCTGAGAAACTAGACCTTCACCTCGAGTCCTCTGCAAACTTCACCTCACAAGCATTTAACAACCATGATGAGATGGTGCTTTGTAAATGCAGCAAAGAAGCTTAGAGTTTATCTGACAAAAGCACAAATAAAGAGGAAAAGAGAAGAATCTGAAACTACAGAAGAGATTCATGAAACAAAAAGGAGGAGAATCAGTTCAATAGAAGAAATATACTTATGAAGAAGGAGAGCAGCAAAAACATTCCCAACAAAAGAAGCATCAGGTTTGTTCCCTTATCAAATTCTTTGAATTTCCAATAAGGTAAACCTCTCTATGCTAATGGCTTTACAAAAGAAAGTGTTAGATGCAGAAGCATCGATTGGGAATACCTAGGTGAAACAGACAAACCCTTTATTTGATATTTCAAGACACAAAAATGGGAAAATTTCCTTAGTATAAATAAGCCTATATATGACTCTTTAGTAAGTGAATTCTATAGTACACTCACTTACATAGGAAATCGAGACTATGAAGTAACCATACGTGGGAGAAAGTTAGCTATGAATGAGAAAGTCCTTGGTGATGTTTTTGATTTGCCTCTTGAAAAGGTTAAGCTATATAAGAGTCCTACACCTATGACATTGGGAAAAAACAATGCAACTGACTTTGTCTCTGAGTTATTTAGAATTCCCATTGGACATTCAATCCCTTGGTCAAAACTTGACTCAGGTTAATTGAGAAAGGACTACAGAATACTTCAGTTGATGATTTTTGCCTTCTTTGTTCCATAGAAGGCTAGTCTTGCAACTATGAACAACTTCAGTCTTTGCTTCATTGGCATTTGGCTAATTACATTAGGATAAACTTATCCTACATTATACTCAATCATATGACTCATGTTAGGAGCAACTCTACCCTTCCTTACAGCATGCACCTCACTAAATACTTCACTCATTTCAATGTTTCAAGAGCCAGACTTATACCATCCTTTGTGAGCTCTAAGTTTGTGATCAACAAACCTAACATTTCAAGAATGCTTAAGGCTTGCTCTCACAAAACTCAAATTCCAACCAAGCATATAGTCATTGATTCTGAGTTTGAAACCTCTTCAAGTAGCTCAAAAACACTTTTTCTTGGTCCGTTATACCCTTAAGCTTCATCAGTTGACACAGGAGCTCTAGTTGAAAAAGAGGTCAGTAAAGAGAAAAGTGCAGGGTCAGAACAAATGACAAAGCAAAGAAAAGGAAAAGAGGCTTCATAGCCTGAAGTTTCTTATCAAAATCAAGAAGAAAATGATGTATTTGAATCTCTGCTGACTTTGATCAATGAAGCTGACTTGACATTGAGACCTGAAGCAAATCCACCTCTAAACTAGTTTTCAAATCCCAGCCCTGAAAGTTCTTTTAGTTCATTCACTCTCCTGACTTCTATAAAGCCTTCCTGCATACACCACTGATCTACCACCCATCTTCATCATGGCTCATAACTTCAGTGATTCAGAATCATTTTCCACCCCTACTAATCTATCCTCATTTCCTTTGAGTATATGCCCACCATCTCCCCCATCCATCATCCTTAGATCAACTTCATGTCCTACTATGCCCATGTCATCCAACAATATATCACTCTCTGTAAATCGTCCTCCACCTCCTGACTATCATAGGTTAACTACTTATTCTTTGGAAATATGCTTCAAGGTAATATCAGAAGTACTTAGTGCTTCAAAAACTCTCATGGCTTCCAAAGCATACACATAGGTCCCCACAGCTCGTAGGGATCTCCAGATGCAACTGCTCAACATCCAAGAAAAGGTGCACCTTATAACTACTGTAATGGAAATGGAGCTTGCACGAATGACAAGTACACTTAATCATCTCATAGAACAGATCGACACAATGAAAAGCCTTATTTCAAACATTCTAAAGTCTGGAGCAGCCTCCTCCTCCTCTTCACCTCTATGAGTAAGGTTTGCATCCCTAATGTTGACTTGTAGAGATGCTCAAAAGATGACCCTGGTGCTTCACAACTTATCTCTGCAATTTTTGGTTGGTCAACAATTAGTTTCATGGTATTTTTGTCTTGAACAATGGTTTTAATACTTTTGTTAAGGGTATTTTGTTCTATTTGGATCTCTCAAGCTCTAAATAGGATATTAATACTCTCTATACACTGTCATGACTACTTTTCTTTCCTACTATAGCATATTATATTACTTAACTGCTTGGTGACATACTGTCTTATACCAAGTTAATATTTCTACAAAATGTGGTCAGATAACTGAGTTCTGTTCTTAACTGCATGTCACTGATGTGGACTATTATATGTAACTAGTCCTGAGATTCTTATGACTTGTATGAATCAATTCCTAATGTTTGTACAATTTTTATGAAAATATGCTCTGAACTACTCATTCACATCTTTATGTCTTTAAGACTATTTTTGGTCTGTCTGCATATGTATGCATGCTATGTGATCTGACTGGTACTATTTAGACCTACTTCTCTTTATGATGATTTTAAAGGGGCAGAAAAAGGGTTGACATTGACATAATGGCTGCTAGTATATGTGCTTGAAATAGTTTAACATGCTGATGCTGAATATATGCTTGAAATGGTTTAACATGCTGACATGATAAAAAGGGTTGACATAATGATTGATAGTATATGTGCTGATACTGACTTGCTACATATGCAAAATGTGACATGTGTTACTATTAAGACACTTGATATATTGCTATTAATGTATGATCATCAGCTGACATATGTTTAAAAAATTAAGACAATTGAAATATGTATTGACATAATACATTGCTAGGTGTTTTGCAGATGTGACATAGTTGAGAAATTTGATACATGGTCTGTTGACATTGATAGTAATAAGATTTGTGAATTTAAGAGCATGATTTATGACTTCATAGCCTACAAATGTCAAAATGAGCTATTTTGATAAGATACTTAAAACACTTCACTGAACTTAACTTGTGTGTTATGTGTGCTGTGGTTTGAACTACATTTTGCTATCTGCAGCCAATGTGCATTAGGGCGTTATATATTATACATTGCTAAATAAGTGTTGATACACTTAACGTATGAGTGTTGATGTGTTGATATAATGAAGAAGCTTGACACATGATTAGAAAGAATGCAATTTAGGACTGACAGTTATGAAGAAGTATGATATGTGGCTTTGTAGTTTGCATAGTCAAAATAATATGCTCTGTGTCTCATGTTTTAAAACTACATACATATTCTACTAATATGCATTAAGACTAATACAATGTAAGTATGCACTGTGCTAGTAACACATGGTTTCATCTATAATATATCAGCTATACAGGGTATGTGTGCCTATCCAAGTATGATAGATAAATTAATGACTGCTTTATGAATTCTCTTATTGTTGAACTTTATGAATGAATCCTTTAACAATTGGTTTTAAAGCCATAAGAGTTCAAATAACTTTGACTCTATAAAAACTGCCTATCATTTGAAATGAAACTAGCATATGCAACAAGGCACTACTAAAGGACTATAAAGGACTATAACTTTTTAATTAATCCTTTAACATATGCAGGTTGTGATCAATAATATTATATATGATCTTTTAAATTACAGGTACATAAATTTGAACACAAAATCTTCATGAAGTTCTAAAACTCAAACACAAACTGTTAATGGGCCACAAAAGTTTAGGAAAATGTTAGGCCTTAATATATAGCTCACTATTTATTCTCCTTAATAATCACAAATTATATTGGTTGTAAACTAAGATTTTTAATCTCTAAAAATCTCGTCTAGAACAATTGCACACTTATTGAGGGGAGCATACGTGAAAAACATCTCTTTTATAAGTTATGAAATGTCAACCTATTATATTGCAATCATCGAAAAGGGGGAGAATGTTGACTTTGGTTTTGATGATCACAACTTGAAATTGAATAAAAAGAATTTCTTAAAATAACACTAAGTATTAAAAGCTTTATGAGTTGACAGTACCACTTGATATAATAAACAACTGATGCTTATAAGCTATATAATTCTTTTTATGACTTCAAAATTCTTTTAAGAGCGAAAAAGTACTTATAAGTTGAAACTAATATAATCGGCCACATAAAGTTTATTTGATGTTTTGGATAAACACTTGGGCTTATGAGTTAACTTCAACTGCTATATTACTTGAAGACCTTGGCTTATGAGTTAACTTTAACTGATATATTACTTGAAGACCTTGGCTTATGAGTTAACTTCAACTGCTATATTACTTAAAGACCTTGGCTTATGACTTGAGTTTAACTGCTATATCACTCGGGAGATCTTGGCTTACACTTGAAAAGATTTTGTTTATAAGCTTATGACTTAAAACAATTCATCTTATTGCTTTAAACAAATGGCCACATAAGAGAACTCATCTCCTTGTGACTTGAGATCAACCACCATTTGTCCTTATGACTTGAGATCAGCCACCATTTGTCCTTATGACTTGAGATCAACCACCATTTGTCCTTATGACTTGAGATCAACCACCATTTGTCCTTTTGACTTGAGATCAACCACCATTTCTCCTTATGACTTGAGATCAACCACCATTTCTTTTTATGAATTGATACAAATGGTCATGTAGCTTTCTTTTCCCTATAAAAAGAAATGGAGATCAAAGCATGGAGTAAGAAGACTCATTTGCTATATTCACACTCTTAAGCTATAATACTTTGAAGTCTTCCATAATTTAAAGAGAGCAAAGTCAAGAGAAAAGAGCTACATTCTTTCAATCAAATATTCATATATTCGGGAATTGTATATTCACACAAGGTTGTGTGAAAGGGGAAATACTTTATTGGTAGTATGATCAACAAAGTCTGTAAAAGTTTGGTGCTTGAGCTTAGAAAAAGAATCGGTAGAGTTTTGTTACTTAAGCTCTCAAAAAATAACGGTAGAGGTTTGATACTTAACCGGCAAAAGTATTGAGTTTGTTACTTGAACTGGTAAAAAGTAACATAGGCTTGTTTCCTGCCCGTAAAGGAAACGATTAGTAAAAATCTCAAGTGGTTGGCTTGGTGGCTGGGCGTAGATTGGTTGGGTCAAACCAAGATAAAATTCGGTGTCTTCATTTTTCTATCCATACTCTCTTTATATTTACTGTTATTTAAATTCTTACAATTTAAATTAATAGCTTTATTATTTGAAGTAATTTTTAGAAAAACAAATTTATATTCACAAGTTTTATTATTTTGATTACTTCTGCATTTTTTTAAAACTTGTGTTTAAAGAGAGGAAATTGCATTTCTTCAAAAAGAATTTTTAAAGAGATTTTGCAAAAAATTTTATTGCTCTACAGTACTATTCACCCCCCATCTAGTACTATAGCTAGCCTATTTGGGACCATCAAGTTCCAATCTTTGAATCTGCAAAAAGAAGCACAAATCAGTAAAGGAAAGAAGGAGAAAATATAGGTTAGAAAGGTTAGAGAATGAAACCCAGAAAAGAACAAATCGGAGGAGCAATACCTTTGATATGCAATGAAAGAAAACTGCTAATAACTGAAATAGGAGACAGTGGCAACGACGGTACATACTGGACTAATAAAGGAGTGCGATAGCGATGTCAAATCGAGCAGAGACAAAGAAGCAACATCAAATTAGACGGTGCAAAAGTAGACAGAATGGCATTGGAAATCGTAGCAACGACAATAGTGAGAGGAAAATGAAATGATTGGAGAAGGCTAATGTTGAATGGCATCGGACAGCGCCAAGAGGTCGACTGTGCTTAGATAAGGAGAGAAGATGGTGAGTTTGAAATGAAGAAAGAGAGGCATACGAGTGAGTGAGGTACGAGATGCGATAGTGTTGAGATACGGATGGTTTTTAATACTTAGGGTTAATTCTGGTTCAGGTTTTATTAGGGTTGTCAACGGGGACGCAGAGGCTCGTCCCCACCAGAGGCCTACCCGAATGGGGATAGAGATGCCCTATTTAGGATCCCCGTGGGGCAAGACAGGGACAAATTTATCCTTGAATGCTAAATGGGGATGGGGATAGAATTACCTATCCCTACCCCGCGGCTCCATCCCCGTTTAGTCACCTCAGGGATCCTCGAAATATCCCAGTTAAAATCCCCACTTTTAATTATTTATATTATTATATATATAGTTATATATCTATCTTATATAAATAATTGAATTTTTTTAATATTAAAATAAACTTAAAACTAGATTTTTATGTTGATTGTTTAATGCACTTATGGACTCAATTAGGTATTTATTTAGATTATGGTTGTTTGTCAATATTATGTCAAACTTCAAAAAGCTATGGCTTCAAAACTGAATTTTATTTTGTTTTTTTAAGAAAAAAAGTTATCTTAACGGGGAAGGGGAGGGGAACCCATTCCCTGATGGGACTAGAGATGGAGGTTAGGATTGTCCTCATTTGCTAAATAAGGACGGGGATACCTACCTAGCTGGGGAACAGGGATGGGATTGCCAATCCCCGCCCCACCTCGCCCCATTTACATCCCTAGGTTTTATTTCCAGAGTTAGGTCAAAGTAAAAGGAGTCATGAATCAGGTTGGGCTTGCAATTGGGTTAAGATTCAACCCAAATTTATCTCTTTCATTTTTAATTTTAATAATTTCTTATTTAACTATAAACAAGTACATAAATTAAAGTTTAAAGAATGAAGAATATATATATAACAAATTTTTAAATTTTTATTTCTTATGTCTATAAAATAGACATGAAAAGTATAATAAAGGTTAAATAAAGGATAGAATTGAAAAGTTAATCGTTTAATCTATTTTAATTAGTGAATTACCAATACGTGTTTCTTTATATTAGATTTTATATCTATGTCATAGGTATAAAATTTAAAACTTAAATAAATAAACCACTTGATAAATACATCCAACAAAATAATTTTTTACATTTTAATATCAATTTTGGATAGAGTAAGATGATTATTATCTTCCTTACACGTAAACGGTAAATAAAACTTAAAAATCTTTGGTTATTGAAGGTATCCTATCGTATCAAAATTTGGTTGGTTGCGACTCTATTTAAAATTTAAATTTTCAATATTTAAATTCATTCATTTTAATAAGACATGCATTATAAGCATAAATAAATAAACACTGATAAAAGAGTCTGTGTTACTTTAGGATTACATCTTGTCTAATTTTTTATAACATTGTCTAATTTTTTATAACACACTCTTAAAGCAAAAAAGAAAAAAAAATGGTGAAACTTATGATGAATAAGAGTTTCCGAGTTGTAGTGATCTCCTTCAATTTTTGAGGATGCCTACGGAATACCTTCCACTCAAAAATTATAAAAATTATAATTATAAATATCACCAATGATAATTGAGAGAGAAAAACTGATCCATAAGTCTGAAAGAGCTGTGAGAAATAAAATTGATGGAGGGGTATATATACCTACATTTCCATGGCTCTATGACCATTGGAAATGTAGTCATTGTACACTATTCCAACGGTCATGGAGCCGTTTGATACTGGTGTTAATATTCATTGTGATATGGTACCACGTGTTCTACTCTCGTGGACCAAAATGACATATATATTTTTTAATGATTTTATGTCTATGGTGATAGGTATAGAATTAATAATAATAATTTTTTAATCTAATTAAATGTGAATTGAAAAATTCATTTTCTTTAGATCTATTCATAATTAATATTATGTCTCAGTCATAGATATAATATTTAAAATTAAAATAAATATATTTTTATATTTTCCTCTTGTCAGTCGGACGAGATATCAAGTAGATAGTTACACGTGTCAGTTTATAGTGAAAGAGTAGTGGTTTACATGTGTCTTTTTAAAAAGCTTTCGTATTCTCTAGGTATAGACCTGTTATATTGCCGAACTGGTTGGATTACCTACATAATCCGGTTAAACAGGGTTAGGGCCTTACAAAGCATCCTCTTTAGTCATCAATAAAACATACTTTAATCAAAACCACATATACACACATTTGCATTTTTGCATCGTAGAGAGAACTTTAAGGAATTAACTGCAGAGGGCAATTTTTTTTATATAGATTTGTAGGGAAGGTAATAAAAAAACAAGTTCATTAGCACAGAGATCGAAATTAGTTAAGAAATAAAAAGGGAAACAGCCAACGATATACCATTTTATCTTGCACAAACTGAGAAACAAAGAGAAAATGAAACAATACCTAATCGGATTCTCTCCCCATTTGCTCTGAAAAATCAAGAGATCAACTTCTACCTCTTCTGCTTCACGAGCTTCTAAAAAACTGTAAATAAGAAGCAGAGAGGGAGAAATACCATTGGTCGGCAATAGATAAGAGAAACAACCTTCAATCGATGGCGATTGAGAAGTACAAGTGATCGGAGTTATGAGATTTAAGCAGGAATACCATATAACTCAAAAGTAGCGGTAACGGCAGCGTTGAGACAACAAGGACAGAAGAGAGCTCCGACCACCAGTAACTGATAGAGACGAACAAAGAGAAGATCAACGACCATGAAGCAGAGAGAGGGAGGTCAAATCACCAAAAATGGGTGTGAGGAGAGTTTAGTCAAGAAAGAATGAGAAGGGAGGTGGCTGGCTTTAAGGAGAGATGAACTGAGGTTTAGGTTTAAGGAATATGATGGGTAATAGATGAAGTCTAAGCTCATTCCTACAAAGCTTAAAGGAGCTAATTATGGGCTGAAGTTAGTGAAAATTAACAGAGAATTACCCAGCCAACATGAGGGCTAATCAGGGATTGATTGAGCTGCTTCACTTCAACGCACGAGGGACGTAGCAGATTATCATGTTGTTGCTCTTTAGTTCAAAAGAAACTCAGAAACGCAATGTGAAGAACAAAATTGGATATTTACTGGTTGAATTGGAACGGCGCTTCACTCAACAAAAGGTGGTGCAAGCAGCTGGGAAATGGACCGACAACAAGAAAGTAGAGCGTAAAAGGGTGTGTAGAAACCCTACTCTATCTTTATCTCTTTTCTTTGTTGTTTTATTAAGTTGCTTTCTGGCTAGGTTAGAAGAATTTGAGCTTTCCATTTCACTAATTTCACTTTTTCCTTCAAAAACTCAAACATTAGTTGCTTTGGGGAAGAGTAAAATTTGCAATGGAATTACATAGCGCTAGAGCAGGAAGCATTTAAGAAAGCAACTATTAATAGAGACATAATACATAGTCAGTATATAGTTATAGCGTCCAACCATTTCTACATCTTTCCTTACGTCATTGCATTTTTTGTGTTATCTTTCAACACCTATGTTATTGGCTACTATTTTATATATGAATACTCTTTATGTGTATGAGTAATGTGAGCGTTGGATTTTCTCTACCTTGATGACGATAGAATACCAAATGTTATCCATTCATACTGTTCATTACGGAAGTCAATTTGAAAAGCGAAGATTTGGATTTGATTGAACTTGAAACTTGAAACCGAGAAAATTTGAAGAATTAGGGTTGAGCTGAAGACCATAGTCGTATGGCTATTGTTATAGCCACATGGATGTTTATGCTACAGCTATACAACTGTAACGCGACATCAGCACGGCTATTGATGAATCACCAACATTCTTGCATGAAAGAGATAGCTATTGGAAATAGGAGATTACACCTATTTTTCCTCTAATCCTTCTCATTACGGTGGTTTGGATTGAAGATAGCTTATGGTGGAGGATTAACACAAGAATTGACAAGAAGAAGAACAACAAGAACACCAATAACAGGGATTAAGATAAAAGATTCCCAAAATTCTCAAAAACTAACAACTCAAAATTCAAAGAATCAAAACCGTGATTCCTCAATTTCAGTCACCAAAACTCATAATCCAAACAAAAATTAAGCTTTTAGAGACATATTTGGGCATTGGAATCAGAGAATTGCAATTGAATTGAAGAATTTCAAGCCTTTGGGTTTCAAAGTTCAAGTTTATCTCAAATCCAAAATCAAGCTTCAAGAATCAGTTTTTTGTCAAATTGAACACTGGATGTTTATGCTACAGAGATGCCTTAAACCTTTTTACAGCTTCCTGGGTTGAATTTTGGTGCATTTCATCATTTTAAAATTCTACTTTGTTTTTGTGTTTTCTGGCAATCTATAGTCGTACGGCTGTTGTGAATAGTCGCAAAGCTGTAATATGTTTAAGATTTAGGGATTTCTAAAATTTAGCAATTTCTCTGTTGTGTTTAAAGCTAGAGCCGTATAGGCATTTTAACCGCACGGCTGTTCCTGCTACACCCGTACGGCTATAGTTTTAATTTTTAAATTGATTTTTTGTGATTTTTATTATTTTTGCATATCATTTTGACCTAAATCTATATTATGTATTTATTTAATTTCAGTATTTAAATTTTTGTATTAATTTTTTGTAAAACAGTTCAACAATAGAAATGCAAGTTTCTTGAAAACTGATCTATTTTTGCATACGAAAATAATAAATCGAACAAATTGATTTTCAAACGAATTTCTAGTCACATCAAAATGGTGTTTTAAAATGTTTTCTAGGTCAAATCGGGTAATTTATCGAATTTCCTAATTTTCCCCTTTTCACGTCCCGAGCTCTCTAGAATTCCCCATTCTAAGTCTGTGTGAGTCCTACATTTTTATATATTTATCTATACTAACTTTGTTTTGCAGGTAGATGTATGTTAGGATAGATGTATGTTTAGCTTTTTATTCTTAGGAATTTTGTATATAGATAAAATTGTAACCCGAATCCCTTTTGACACAATTGTATCCCCTAGAATAGTTATTTGATCAGTTTGTATATTTTAAATTTCCCGAATTTATTTATTGCTTTTAGTAATGCATCTCATGTATGAGCATTGACTTAACAAAATAAAGATAAAATCAACTGTAGAAAATATAGAAGGCATTGATATAAATTGTTAGATATATTTTGAATTGAGAAGAAATAGGTGAGCTGTCCGAACCCGAATCTCTGATTAAAAGGTACAGTGATTGTAACTCATTTTGGTTTATAGTGAGAGCATTCGAGTTTGTTTGTTTTCTCACTATAAACCCCATTTTCAAACTTATAAAAACCTCAACCCACTAGCGAGGCCCTTTTCTCTTTTTGGGATCGTCCGCTCGCAATGGTGACTCCGCTTGGGAATTGATTTTCTTTTTCAAAATCAAAATTGACAAACACTGAAAATCTTGGATTCAAACTATTTTGTCAATTTATATCAATGCCTTTTATTTGCATATCACTTAGAAACACTTTGCGCACACACTTCTGAGGTACCTTTTAAACCCCGATAAGATGTTGAAAGTGCCACCTAAGTTCCTCTTGGTCTTAGGGACACCGAAATAGTATATCACTCATAGCCTCGTGTGAACCCCTTTGTTTATACCCTTGACAGGGGAGAAGTGAGGAGTATATTCTGTTATGGAAGCCTTGATGGTGAACCTAAGACTTTTTGACTTTGCCCATATTAGGCAACCATAGTAACTTTCCTTAGGATACCAAAACGCAAATTGCATTAATATGTTGAGAGTCGAGTTTTATTATCCCCTATTGATGATAAAGAAAACCAATTTCTAGGAAAGATTTTAACAACCAAACGTGAAGAAATATGGTCGGAAGGGAGTGCATATTTATACATGTTCCAATGTTTGTTCCATGCGCGGGAATTTACATATTATGCATTTTCATAAGCCATTTAGACTCACATAGATTTGTGTATTTACATATTGCATTATTTTAAATCGCTAAATCATCAAATCCCTAAATCCAAATCGCCAAATTTCCCAAACCGCCAAATCTCAAATCCCCAAATCAAAATCGCCAAATTGTCAAACCGCCAAATCTTAAATCCCCAAATCAAAATCACCAAATTGCCAAACCACAAAATCACCAAACCTCAAATCGCCAAATCTCAAATCCCTAAATCACCAAATCCCCAAATCTTAATTTCCAAATTCACCAAATTCCATAATCTCAAAAATCCTTAAATCCCAACATATGCAGAAATGCTACCCTTTTTTACTCAAATCTAAAGCCTAGTATAAGACTAGCTCTATACACGAAACTCAAAAACCCGAATAAGACCAACTCTGTACATTCATTTCAAAAACCTTGTAAAAGACTAGCTCTATACACCAAAATCAAAAACCCTTATAAGACCAGCTCTGTACATTCATTTCAAAAACCCCGTATAAGACCAGCTCTATACACCTATCCAAAAACCCTGTATAAGACCAGCTCTATACACATATTCAAAAACCTGTATAAGACCAGCTCTATAAACCAAACTCCAAAACCCCGTATAAAACCAACTCTGTACATTCATTTCAAAAACTCCGTATAAGACCAGTTCTATACACCTATCCAAAAACCTCATATAAAACCAGCTCTATACACCAAATCCAAAACCATGTATAAAACCAGCTCTATACACCAAATCCAAAACCCTTTATAAGACTAGCTCTATACACCAAACTCAAAAATTCGTATAAGACCAGCTCTATACACCAAATCCAAACCCTATATAAGACAAGCTCTGTACATTTATACCCAAAACCCTGTATAAGTTATGCTCTATACATCTCATTCATCTAAAGCCTCGTACATGATACACATATGTCATGTACTTTCAACCAAGTTTCATAACATGTCATTCCATAGCATGCGTATGTGCATTACTTATATATTCATTCATTCATTTATTTTTATTTGAGTTTCCGCACGACGTCATTTCATTCATCATGAATCACATTCCTAATGTTTCGTGTTTGACTTGAAGTAGAACGTACGTGGAAAAGGAAATCGGGAAAGAGGTTAGAAAGAAAGATCAGGCAGTGGATCTAGTTCCAATTCTGTAAGTAAAAGTGGGTAGTCATCAGAAGTGAAACAAGTTGAAGTAGCTGTTGTGTCACAGCAGCAAGGTAATCAAGATAGGAACCCGGGAAGTCAAGGCATCTCTCTTGGACTTTGTCTTTGTACAGGATATTTGCGAAATGCAGAAATAGAGGATTGTTGAATTCTCTAAAGCCATTTGCAAAGCCAATTGATACAGATAAAGATAATTTCAGCACTTACCATGTTATTGTTGGTAATAAAACCAATAACTGTTATAAATTAAGAGATGCTATCCAAAAATTGATAGATAAAGGCAGATTGCAAGAACCAGTGAAACCCAGTACCAGGACTAATCCATTGCCGAAGTTTGAAAATCAACTTAACATGGTGTAGTTATGGTTACCGTCTAATTTTGTTTTTGCCGAGATCTTACAGGTAAACCCCAGCGTTCAGTCTATAGTTGCCAGTGAAGTGAAGCCAGAATCAAAAAATGGAAAGTTAGCAGAATAGAAGGAAGTTGTAAAGCCAATCAGTTTGAATGATTTGGATTCAAATGATGAGTATGAGGAGTATGATGGAAGTAAGTCGACTAAGCCACCAATTGTTGAAAAGCCGAAAATTTCTGAAGTGAGGAATGTGACCAGAAGTGGCAGGGTTTATCAGCCAGTTTCTTAGCAGAAAGATAAGGCTCTGGTGACAGGGTCAAGCAGTGCATCACCTTTGAAATAAGTTGAGAAAGAAGATTTAGTCATTTCACAGTTGAAGAAAACTCCAGCCCAATAGTCTCAAAGGAGAATAAAGCAGCATTGCTGAAGAAGTTATTCGAATTGAAGTTTCTCCAATAACATCTCCAGAAGCGATATGATGTTTGTTGGACAAGGTCAATTCTAGGTCCCCTGACATTGTATTCTCTGAAAAGGATTTGCCAGATGGAGGGAAAGCCCATAACAAAGCTATTTATGTAAAAGCCAACATAAGAGTTATGCCATGTGCAATGGTAGATGATGGCTCAGCCTTGAATATCTATCCATTGAAGATGCTGCTGTATCTGGGCTTGAGTGAAGAACTTTGAAGAAGTCCTCGACTGTGATTAGGGCTTATGAAGACTTGGCACGTTTGAGGCTGAAGTGCAAGTTGGACCAATTAAGTTAATGTTTAGCTTCACAGTAATTGATATTCCTATTACTTTCTTCCTACTGTTGGGAAGATCCTGGTTTCATCCGTTTGAAGGAGTCCCTTTTATGTTGCATCAGAAGATAAAATTCCCTGTAGGTGATAAAGTTGTGATGGTTGAAGTAGATTCCCAATCCATGATAGCTGCTATGAGTGAAGAAGTTCCACCATTCGGTGGATTCCAGGTCATCGTAATTAATAAAGAAGAGGTCACAAATGCTCCAATGGATATATATGAGAACTATATACCGGAGTGGTTGTCTAAATATCTGTGTAAGCAGAATTTTATATCGTGATTGGGACTTGGAGCCAATTTGCAGGGTGTGCCGGAATTCAATATAGATTCTAGGAAGCTGAAACATTATGGATTAGGATATGAAGCTAAAATGTATGAAAAGAAGAATCAGAATAGAGGAAAAAAATGGTAAACTCATGATTAAACCATTTATTAAAGTTGGCGAAAAGCTGTACAAGGGGAAAGCTGAGCCTGTGAAAGTGGGAGATGTTGAATATCCAGGTTTTGAAATATTCTCTAATGTGGTTGATTTTGAAATAAGTTAAGAAGAACTAGTTGCACCCGTGATAAAGGAAGAAATTATTTATAAGCCTGTTGTTATCTGCCAGAAGAATTAACCTGAGAAATTAATCAATGTAGTGGAGATGAAGAAGAAAGTCAGCTATGCTGAGAAAGAAGTGTCTAAGGAAGATGCTAAGAAGAAGATCTGTGATGAAGATATGGAAGTTATTTCAAAGGCATTGACTGTTGCCTTGAATAATGCCTTTGCAAAGACCAAGAAAAGATACATGAAGAAGCTGATGACCAAAGAAAGCCTCAATTCCGTAGTTTTTGAAATGGCAGAAATCATGATGAAAGGTAAAGCACAGTTGGCTGAGGTTGAGAAGACCGCTCTTTCTGCTGAACATGAGTCTGAGATAGCTGCTGATCTCGATAACATCCTGAAGCTGAATAAGGAAGATAAAGAAGTGAAAGGCCTTTCAACTGTGGAGGATGAAAATGACTTTGTTGTATTAATTTCTTCCATTTTCGATGTAAACAATGTACTGTATAACAAGTTTAATGCAATGAAGTCTCATTTTGCTTACTTGTGTGATGTTTATCCTGATAAATATATATGCATTTGAATCACCATCAAGCATATTTAGCATTCATGACACTACATTGCAGGAAATTAACATAAGTGCAGATGAAAAACCTAGAATAGTATCTATTTCATGCTATCTAAGCTCCGAAGAAGAGAGAGAATTGATAAAAGTATTACAAAAACACATTAAAGCTTTTGGGTGGTCATAGAAAGATATGCAAGGGGTTGACACAGAAATAGCAGTGCATAAGATTCCAATAGATCTTAAATTCAAGCCAGTAAAGCATAAGTTGAGGAGACTGAGACCAGAATGGGCTACACTGGTAAAAGAAGAAGTGGCTAAAGAGATTGAGGCTAAATTTCTCGAAGTGGTGGAGTATACAGAATGGCTGGGCAATATTGTTCTAGTTCCTAAGAAAGATGGAAGAGTGAGGGTATATGTGGCTTATAGAGATCTGAATAATGCTTGTCTGAAGGATGATTTTCCATTGCCTCACTTTGGTGTTTTGATTGACAGTCAACTAAAGCAGCAATGTAGTCATTTATGGATTGGTTTTCAAGGTCTAATCAAATCCTGATGGATATAATCAACAAAGTAAAGACGTCATTTATTACAAAATGGGGCACTTTCTGCTATTGGGTAATGCCGTTCGGATTGAAGAATGCCGGAGCTACTTATCAAAGGGCTGTCACAGCACTACTACATGATATGATTCACAAAGAAGTGGAGGTTCACATCGATGATATGCTTGTTAAATCGATGACCCGGGAAGAGCACCCTGCTATCCTAGATAGATTTCTAACACGCAATGAAGAGTATAATCTTAGGTTTAATCCCAAGGAGAGCATATTTAGGGTTACAACAAGAAAACTGCTTGGCCATGTGGTTAGTCAGAAGGGAATTGAAATGGATCCAAATAAAATCAAGGCTATTCGAGATATGCCAATACCAAAAATAGAGAAAGAAGTTCGGTCCTTTCTGGGTTCTTTACAGTATGTAAGTTGGTTCATAGCACAGTTGACTTCTGTTTACGAGCCAATTTTTAAGCTTTTGAAGAAAGACAAGCCGATTATATGGGATGATAGGTATCAGTTGGTGTTTGAAAAGATTAAGGCTTATCTAGTAAACCCTCTAGTTTTGAGTCCACCAATTATTAGAAAGCCTTTAATTCTGTATCTGGCAATTGAAGATTCCTCGATAGGAGAAATGCTAGCACAGGAACAGGATGGGAAGAAAGAGTACCCTATTTATTTTCTTAGCAAGAAGCTGTTGGATTATGAAACCAAGTACACACTGGTTGAGAAGACATGTGTAGCAATGGTTTGCCTGATGAAGAAGCTGAGGCATTATTTCCAGTCATATGAAATACAAGTTCTGGCTAAAGTTGATCCAATGAAGTATTTGTATGAAGCACCGGTGTTGGTTGGAAAATTATCTAGATGGTTATTACTCTTATCAGAGTTTGATATTGAGTATGTCACAAAGAAGCTAATAAAAGGATGAGTTATAGCAGAATTTCTAGCAAATCAACCTCTAGAATCAGATTATGTAGAGAACCTAGAGTTCCTTAATAAACAGCTAGCCATGGTAGAAGTGAAAAGGTGGATTATGTGTTTTGATGGCACTGTAAATAGAAAAGGTGCTGGAATTGGGATAATTATAGCAACACTAGATGGTGAAATTGTTCCATTGTTGAAGAGATTGGATTTTCTCATCATAAATAATGGAGCAGAATATGAAGCATGTTTATTTGCAATGGAAGTTCTTTTATCACTAGGGGCAAATGATATGTTGATTGTTGGAGATTCAATTCTGGTAATTAGACAAGCTCAGGGTGAGTGGGAAATGAAGAAGAAGCCCTAAGGCCTTACTTAGAACTACTGCAGTACATAAAAGATTTATTTGGCTGATAAATCATATTCACATAGGCATATTTAGGTACATTTTAACTTATTTTCTTAGTTATTTTCGTATTTTAGTATTAGTTTTATTATTTTCTTAATTAGTTTTGTTTGTTTTATTTTATTTATCCTTATTTAGTGTTATTTACCTCTTTTAGATGCTTGGAAGTAGATTTTGGCTTTTTAGGAAGGTTGCTAGAAGAGGATTTGTTGGAGCTTGAACTTCAACTAGATTTTCAATAGAGTTTAAGGCTGTTTTAGCTCAAGATTTGTTCTACAAGATTGTGCGTCTGTCCATTAGTATAGCATCTTGAATCACCCCAATCGGAGCTGTATCAAGGAAGTTAGCTGAGGTTTTTTGTAGCTTATTTGGGTCCTGCGGGTCAACCCTCCCTTGTTGACTTTTTCTTCTATTTTGGGCTAGATTTCTCTTTAAGGAGCCCATTGCTTACACTTTAATTTCCAGTAGGCCTTTTAATTAAGGAGATTAATGAGAGACTCCTAATTAGGTTAAGAGAAGGAGAGCCTATAAAAGAAAGAAGAGGAGAAGGTTTTGGGGGCTGTTTTTACTTCTTCTAAAACGTTTTGGGAGGCTATCAAGAGGACAAGGCTGCACGTTTTTCCTGAAGATTTTGGTAGAATTTGTTTAGTTATGAGTAGCTAAACTCTCTTCTAGTTTAGGTACTTAGAAGTTTAATTCCATTTGATTCATGAGACTAATGTTTTAATTGTATTTTTTTATCTGAATATTTATTCAATTCCTGTGATTATAATTTGCTATATTGCTTTTGATTTAATCAAATTGATTTGGCAAGTTAATTGATTGATTGTATTGCATATCGCCGAATAGAATAATATATCCGTGATTGTTGTTCTATCATAATGGCAAGTTAGCTTCGTGTAAAGTTAACGGAATTGAATAGTTTATTTTTTATGATTTACGGCGTTTCCGATTTCATTAACTAAGATAGAGGTCTTTTTTTGTGTTTAATGCTGCCATAGGTTAACTCTTATTAAGAGGTTTCTTGGAGATTATCTATTGGCTAGGGAAGTAGTTTAGTCTGGCGTTTCCCGGAACTATCGATAAATTAAGAAAAGATTGGTTATTGAGTGCGTTTCACCTTTAACTATAACTCTATCTATTTGGATAATCGAATTGGATCTTTGGTGTCTGTGATTGAATTATGGAATTAAAATGAAAAGTATCTCGGCTAGTTGCTCATCCTATTGATTTATTCTGTCTTAATTTACATTCTGCAAATTCACAAATCACATCATTTATTTTTATTTCAATCCAATCAATTTTCTTTCTTTTTTGCAAATAAATATACCTACATTAATCCCTGTGGTTCGACCCCGTTCTTGCTATACTACCCAGTATAAGGAACCAGAGATATTAAATTAAACTTTGACGGGTTGACAACCTATCAAATTTTGGCGCCGTTGCCGGGGATTTGTGTATAAGGTTTATTTATTTGCTGTTTCAAATTCCTTTTCTGAGTGTGTATGCAGCGTTCTTCTTCTGTAGGTGGACTTCTGTTCGACCTAGAAATCGAAAAAACTACAAAGGGGCTCGAAAAGGAAGTAAAGTTGCGCAGGAGACAAGTCCTTGAGGCTGCAGAAGACGACTCTGATAGTACTGAAACTCCTCCCACCATTGAAACAGATTCAGACTCAGAAACTGAAATGGCCAATCCACCTCTAGCAACTCTGCAAGATATGCTCGCCCCTCCTGTCAACCAACAGCCGCTATGTATACAATATCAAAATGTGGAGGATGGATTTGAGCTGAAACCTGCATTGATTCAGCTTCTACCAAAATTCCATGGCTTACAAGCGGAAGACCCAAATCGGCACTTACAGGAGTTTCATGTGGCTTGTTCTGGATTTAGACCACGTGGAGTTAATGAAGAGCAAATCAAGTTGCGTGCATTTCCATTCTCATTGGAAGCCACTGCAAAAGAATGGTTGTACTACCTTCCTTCCGGAACTGTTAACACTTGGACCGAAATGGCAAGGCTGTTTTTGGAGCGATTCTTTCCTGCATCTAAAGCCGCAAACTTGAGAAGGGAAATTTGTAGCATCAGACAAAAGGATTTTGAGTCCTTGTATGAATATTGGGAAAGATTTAAGAGACTATGCGCTAGTTGCCCTCAACACGGTATAACGGATCAGCTGTTGATACAATATTTTTATGAGCGGCTGCTACCACTTGAACGAAGAGTCATTGATGCTGCAAGTGGTGGTGCTTTGGTCAGCAAGACACCTCAAGCTGCCCGAGACCTGATTTCTGCCATGGCTGCAAATTCACAGCAGTTCAAGAGCCGTTCTGACACTTCTACACGAGGTATTCATGAGGTAAGGTCTTCTGATCTAGAATCTAAACTGGATAGGCTTAATCAATTGCTGGAAAAGAGTATTATTAGAAGTGCAGGTGCTTCTAACTACGGGCCACAAGCCCAAGTTTGTGGTATTTGTTGTTTTCAAGGACATCCCACTGATGCATGTCCAACACTTCAAGAGGAATCCAACAGTGAGATGGTTAACACCATGGGAGACTTTAACACCCAATACCGAAGGAAATATGATCCGTTCTCCAATTCATACAACCCAGGGTGGAGGGATCATCTGAATTTCAGATATGGCAATAACCAACAACAGCAGCCACAGCCCCCACGAATGAATTATAGAGAAGAAATTAACTCTTTGAAAGGCATGATGGCGCAATTGGTGGAATCTCAGCAGAAGAGTGTTGATAAGATGAGTAAAATGGAAGACCAAATTAACCAATTAATCTCCTCTTTCAACAAACTTGAAAACAAAGGAAAGTTGCCCTCCCAACCTGATGTGAATCCAAGGCACAACGTCAGTGCAATTACCTTGAGAAGTGGTAAAGAACTCGAAGCACCAGCACCTAAAGCATCATCTCCATGTGGCCGTGCAACACCAGCCGAGACAGAGAAAACAACTCCCATCAAAGAGCTGATTCAACCCAATCCTGAAAAACCTCCATTTCCACATCGATTAGCGAGAAAGAAGAGAGCTACAGATGACACATAGGTGTTTGAAACTTTAAAGAAGGTGGAAATCAACATTCCACTCCTGACAGCCATCAAACATGTACCCCGGTATTGCAAATTTTTGAAAAAGCTCTGCACTAGGATGAACAGAGTTCGGGCCAATGAAAGGGTGCCTATGGGTGAGACCGTTTCAGTAGTACTTCAAGGTAAATTACCCATAAAAGAACAAGACCCAGGTATGTTCACAATTCCTTGCAAGATAGGCAATGTAGGCATAGAACAAGCTATGTGTGATCTCGGTGCTTCTATTAATTTAATGCGTTTGTCTATTTACTCCGCATTGAATTTGGGTCCTTTGAAATAAAATGGGGTAGTTTTGACCTTAGCTGATAGGTCTAGTGTTTTTCCTAAAGGTGTATTAGAGGATGTCCTTGTACAAGTAAATGACTTAGTATTCCCTGCGGATTTTTATGTCTTGAATATGGAAGGGGGAACTTCATCTAACCCGAGAATGATACTGTTAGGACGCCTATTCTTAAAAACATCCCGCACTAAGATTGATGTGCATAAGGGGACGTTAACTGATAACTCATATTTACATAGGCATATTTAGGTGCATTTTAACTTATTTTCTTAGTTATTTTCGTATTTTAGTATTAGTTTTATTATCTTCTTAATTAGTTAGTTTGTTTTATTTTATGTATCCTTATTTAGTGTTGTTTTCCTCTTTTAGATGCTTGGAAGTAGATTTCGGCTTTTTAGGAAGACTGCTAGAAAAGGATTTATTGGAGCTTGAATTTCAACTGGATTTTCAACAGTGTTCGAGGCTGTTTTAGCTCAAGGTTTGTTCTGCAAGATTGTGCGTCTATCCGTTAGCTTTCCATAGCACCTTGAATCGCGCCAATCGGAGCTGTATCGAGGAAGTTAGCTGAGGTTTTATGTGGCCTGTTCGGGTCCTGCGGGTCAACCCTTGTTGACATTCTCTTCTCAATTGGGCCAAATTTCTCTTTAAGGAGCCCATGGATTGCACTTTAATTTCCAGCAGGCCTCTTTAATTAAGTAGGTTAATGAGACTCCTAATTAGGTTAGGAGTAGGAGAGCTATAAAAGAGAAAAAGAGGAGAAGGTTTAGGGTTCAGTTTTTGACTACTTGAAAAACGTTTTGGTGGAGGCTTTGAGAGGAAACGAGGCTGCAAGTTTTTCTTGAGGATTTTCTGCAAATTTTTGTTTAATTATGAGTAGCTAAACTCTCTTCTAGTTGAGGTACTTAGACGTTTAATTCCATTTGATTCATGAGACTTATGTTTTAATTGTATCCTTTTATCCGAATATTTATTCAATTCCTGCGATTATAATTTGTTATATTGCTATTGATTTAATCAAATTGATTTGGCCAGTTAATTGATTGATTGTATTGCATATTGCCGAATAGAATAATATATCCGTGATTGTTGTTCTATCATAGTGGCAAGTTAGCTTCGTGTAAAGTTAACGGAATTGAATAGTTTAGTTTTTATGATTTACGGCTTTTCCGATTTCATTAACTAAGATAGAGGTCTTTTTTGTGTTTAATGCTGCCGTAGGTTAATTCTTATTAAGAGGTTTCTTGGAGATTATCTATTGGCTAGGAAAGTAGTTTATTCGGGCGTTTCCCGGAACTATCGATAAATTAAGAAAAGATTGGTTATTGAGTGCGTTTCACCTTTAACTATAACTCTATCTATTTGGATAATTGAATTGGATCTTTGGTGTCTGTGATTGAATTACGGAATTAAACTGAAAAGTATCTCGGCTAGTTGTTCATCCTATTGATTTATTCTGTCTTAATTTACATTCTGCAATTTCTCAAATCACCTCATTTATTTTTATCTTAATCCAATTAAATTTATTTGTTTTTGCAAATAAATATACCTACATTAATCCCTGTGGTTCGACCCCGTTCTTGCTATACTACCCAGTATAAGGAACCGGAGATATTAAATTAAACTTTGACGGGTTGACAACCTATCAAATTTTGGCGCCGTTGCCGGGGATTTGTGTATAAGGTTTATTTATTTGCTGTTTCTAATTCCTTTTCTGAGTGTGTATGTAGCATTCTTCTTCTGTAGGTGGACTTCTGTTCGACCCAGAAATCGAAAAAACTGCAAAGCGGCTTAGAAAGGAAGCAAAGTTGCGTAGGAGACAAATTCTTGAGGCTGCAGAAGACGACTCTGATAGTACTGAAACTCTTCCTACCGTTGAAACAGATTCGGACTCAGAAACTGAAATGGACAATCCACCTCTATCAACTCTGCGAGATATGCTCGCCCCTCCTGTCAACCAACAGCCGCTATGTATACAATATCAAAATGTGGAGGATGGATTTGAGCTGAAACCTGCATTGATTCAGCTTCTACCAAAATTCCATGGCTTACAAGCGGAAGACCCAAATCGGCACTTAAAGGAGTTTCATGTGGCTTGTTCTGGATTTAGACCACATGGAGTTACTGAAGAGCAAATCAAGTTGCGTGCATTTCCATTCTCATTGGAAGCCACTGCAAAAGAATGGTTGTACTACCTTCCTTCCGGAACTGTTAACACTTGGACCGAAATGGCAAGGCTGTTTTTGGAGCGATTCTTTCCTGCATCTAGAGCCGCAAACTTGAGAAGGGAAATTTGTAGCATCAGACAAAAGGATTCTGAGTCCTTATATGAATATTGGGAAAGATTTAAGAGACTATTCCCTCAACACGGTATAACGGATCAGCTGTTGATACAATATTTTTATGAGCGGCTGCTACCACTTGAACGAAGAGTCATTGATGCTGCAAGTGGTGGTGCTTTGGTCAGCAAGACACCTCAAGCTGCCCGAGACCTGATTTCTGCCATGGCTGCAAATTCACAGCAGTTCAAGAGCCGTTCTGACACTTCTACACGAGGTATTCATGAGGTAAGGTCTTCTGATCTAGAATCTAAACTGGATAGGCTTAATCAATTGCTGGAAAAGAGTATTATTAGAAGTGCAGGTGCTTCTAACTACGGGCCACAAGCCCAAGTTTGTGGTATTTGTTGTTTTCAGGGACATCCCACTGATGCATGTCCAACACTTTAAGAGGAATCCAGCAGTGAGATGGTGAACACCATGGGAGACTTTAACACCCAATACCGAAGGAAATATGATCCGTTCTCCAATTCATACAACCCAGGGTGGAGGGATCATCCGAATTTCAGATATGGCAATAACCAACAACAGTAGCCACAGCCCCCAAGAATGAATTATGGAGAAGAAATTAACTCATTGAAAGGCATGATGGCACAATTGGTTGAATCTCAGCAGAAGAGTGTTGACAAGATGAGTAAAATGGAAGACCAAATTAACCAATTAATCTCCTCTTTCAACAAACTTGAAAACAAAGGAAAATTGCCCTCCTAACCTGATGTGAATCCGCGGCACAACGTTAGTGCAATTACCTTGAGAAGTGGCAAAGAACTCGAAGCACCAGCACCAAAAGCATCAGCCCCATGTGGCCGTGCAACACCAGCCGAAACAGAGAAAACAGCCCCCATCAAAGAGCTAATCCAATCCAATCCTGAAAAACCACCATTTCCACATCGATTGGCAAGAAAGAAGAAAGCTACCGATGACACAGAGGTGTTTGAAACTTTAAAAAAGGTGGAAATCAACATTCCACTCCTGACAGCCATCAAACATGTACCCCGGTATTGCAAATTTTTAAAAGAACTTTGCACTGGGATGAACAGAGTTCGGGCCAATGAGAGGGTGCCCATGGGTGAGACCGTTTCAGCGGTACTTCAAGGTAAATTACCCATAAAAGAACAAGACCCAGGTATGTTCACAATTCCTTGCAAGATAGGCAATGTAGGCATAGAACAAGCTATGTGTGATCTAGGTGCTTCTATTAATTTGATGCCTTTGTCTATTTACTCCGTATTGAATTTAGGTCCTTTGAAACAAAATGGTGTAGTTTTGACATTAGCTGATAGGTCTAGTGTTTTTCCTGAAGGAGTATTAGAAGATGTTCTTGTACAAGTAAATGACTTAGTATTCCCTGCGGATTTTTATGTCTTGAATATGGAAGGGGGAACTTCTTCTAATCGGGGAATGATACTGTTAGGACGCCCATTCTTTAAAACAGCTCGTACAAAAATTGATTTGCATGAGGGGACATTGACTATGGAATTTGATGGTCCTATAATTAAATTTGACATAAATAGAGCAATTAAGCACCCGGTTGATTATGCCTCTGTTTTTGCAATCAATTTCTCTGACATTTACACTAATAAATTTTTGGAGATGTGTAGTGGTGATCCTTTGCAGGTTTCTTTGGCTAACAACCTCACAAATCCGAAATTGGCTGAATGGGAGGAAGAATGGGTAATGCCTAAAGAGCTGATATATGCCGTCCAAGACCTCGAAGCGCTCAAACTTGTAAACCAGAGTCAAATGTAGTACAAAATAGCAGCTGAATCACGTCTTAGCCATGCTATAGTTGGAAGAAACAAAATTCTTCCCTTCATTGAAAAACCACCAGACTAAACGTGGCCATCGTCGAGCCAACGACGTTAAACAAAAGCGCTTTTTGGGAGGCAACCCAAAAATTCATTCTATAAGTGTTTTATTTATGCTTGTAATATGTAGGGTTAAAAAAAAAAAACAAAGGTGCAAAGTTAAATTTCAAAAAAAAAAAGAAAAAAAAAAGAAAAAAAAAAGAAAAGGAAAAAAAAGAGAGAAGTTCAAAAAAAAAAAAAGAAAAAGAAAAAAAAAGAAAAAAAAAAAAAGGAAAAAAACAGAGAGAAGTTCAAAAAAAAAAAAAAAGAAAGAAACAAAAAAAACAAAAAAAAAAAAAAAAGGGGGTAGAAGCAGCAGCGCGCGCCTGGCTGCCTTGCCAGCAGCACGTCGAGCTGCCCAGCACGCAGCAGCGGCAGCGCGCCACGCCCTCCTGCCTCGCCAGCTCCTCGTCGAGTTGCACGCACCGCAGCGCCCGCCCGCAGATCTGACCATATTTCGTAATTGAGCCATAACTTTTGCGTCCGACCTCCGATTGTGATGATTCAAAATGCGTTAGAAAGCTAAGACACAGATCTACAACATTGTAGATTTGCATTTCTCCGAATTCAGAATTTATCCTTGTCAAAATTGGCTTTGAACTTGCTGCCTCTGCAAACATTGTTCTTCCTATTCTCCACCGTTATTTCCTACAATCTAAGGGAGTACTTCTTTCCTTTTCTTTACACTTTGTGCTTAATTTTGATGCATTTTCAGGAGTAAATGCATGTTAAGTGTGCGGGAAGGGATTAGTTAGGAAAATTAGGAGATAATTTTCAATTTTTAGGATAGTTTAATGCTTTTTTTTTATTATTATTATTGTGCTATTTAGGATTGCATGTAGTTTTTGCATAATTCCCTCCATAAATCGGATTCTCAGTTGTTTGTCCATGAGTAAATTAGGCTCAAATTTAAAAAATTTGAAATTGTCTGGGTTTAGCCCTTGGAAAATCCTAATTTTTGTCATCATTGAATATAATAAACCAATTGGAAGTAGGAGGAATTAGAAACAAAGCATGTTAGTGGGTTTGTCATAAGGATTGGGAGTTGAGCTTGGTTTGCATATGACTCTACGTTTAATTTTGACAGAATGTGATGAAGTTTAATTGATCAATTGCTTTCAAAAAGTTTGTTAGTTAATGTAAAGCAAGTGAATTATTACCAACTTATGGAGGATGAGATAACTAGAGTCTAGCTTATAATTGATGATGTTGGTTGAATTATACTGAGAATGTAAATTTTAGAATTCAACTGTCTCGATTACCCTTGAGTCTTGAATTGGGAGATGGGACCAATTCACCTTAAGCAAGGTATGACAAATATCATTCCTTGTGTATGGAGACTGACTTAAGAGGGAGAGCAAACTTCTCATAAAAGACCCTTTTCATTGCTCGAAAAAGCGAGACCTTTCGTATTCCAACACCCATGGGTTTTGAGTTGGGGGATAGGCCCACCTCACCTTAAGCAAAGTTAAAAACAATGACTTTGTGTATGGAGCATGACCTATGGGGAGAGTTACCCCTCATTAGAGGCCTTTTCAATACTCGCAAAATTGGGATATTGACCCTATGCTTAATTTGGTAACTATCTTGGTTTGAAGTGCTTTAAATGTGAATAAAAGCTTAAAATCTCTAGATGTCCTTCTAGGTTGGACAATTCACTTGCCTAAAGTTAGTTAATTCAATAATTTGTGGTGGTTTTTCAATTGACTAAGTCTTGTGAAGTTGGGTTAAATGTTTTGTTTATGTCGACTTGTTTGATTTTCTAGTTCTTATGATTAAGCTTATTGGCTTGTAGAGTTTTGAAACTTCCTATGAAATCTTGGTGGTTTAACTTCCTTGAATGAACGGTTAAGGATTTACTAGGGTTCAACCATAGTCAATTTCGGGAGAAATTTTCCTTTAGTCCTAGTTTGCTTGAGGACAAGCAAAGATCCAAGTGTGGGGGAATTTGATAACTCATATTTACATAGGCATATTTAGGTGCATTTTAACTTATTTTCTTAGTTATTTTCGTATTTTAGTATTAGTTTTATTATCTTCTTAATTAGTTAGTTTGTTTTATTTTATGTATCCTTATTTAGTGTTGTTTACCTCTTTTAGATGCTTGGAAGTAGATTTCGGCTTTTTAGGAAGACTGCTAGAATAGGATTTGTTGGAGCTTGAATTTCAACTGGATTTTCAATAGTGTTCGAGGCTGTTTTAGCTCAAGGTTTGTTTGCAAGATTGTGCATCTATCCGTTAGCTTTCCATAGCACCTTGAATCGCCCCAATCGGAGCTGTATCGAGGAAGTTAGCTGAGGTTTTATGTAGACTGTTCGGTTCCTGCGGGTCAACCCTTGTTGACATTCTCTTCTCAATTGGGCTAAATTTCTCTTTAAGGAGCCCATGGATTGCACTTTAATTTCCAGTAGGCCTCTTTAATTAAGTAGGTTAATGAGACTCCTAATTAGGTTAGGAGTAGGAGAGCTATAAAAGAGAAAAAGAGGAGAAGGGTTAGGGTTCAGTTTTTGACTACTTGAAAAACGTGTTGGTGGAGGCTTTGAGAGGAAACGAGGCTGCAAGTTTTTCTTGAAGATTTTCTGCAGATTTTTGTTTAATTATGAGTAGCTAAACTCTCTTCTAGTTGAGGTACTTAGAAGTTTAATTCTATTTGATTCATGAGACTTATGTTTTAATTGTATCCTTTTATCCGAATATTTATTCAATTCCTGCGATTATAATTTGTTATATTGCTATTGATTTAATCAAATTGATTTGGCCAGTTAATTGATTGATTGTATTGCATATCGCCGAATAGAATAATATATCCGTGATTGTTGTTCTATCATAGTGGCAAGTTAGCTTCGTGTAAAGTTAACAGAATTGAATAGTTTAGTTTTTATAATTTACGGCGTTTCCGATTTCATTAACTAAGATAGAGGTCTTTTTTGTGTTTAATGCTGCCATAGGTTAATTCTTATTAAGAGGTTTCTTGGAGATTATCTATTGGCTAGGGAAGTAGTTTATTCGGGCGTTTCCCAGAACTATCGATAAATTAAGAAAAGATTGGTTATTGAGTGCGTTTCACCTTTAACTATAACTCTATCTATTTGGATAATTGAATTGGATCTTTGGTGTCTGTGATTGAATTACGGAATTAAACTGAAAAGTATCTCGGCTAGTTGTTCATCCTATTGATTTATTCTGTCTTAATTTACATTCTGCAATTTCTCAAATCACCTCATTTATTTTTATCTTAATCCAATTAAATTTATTTGTTTTTGCAAATAAATATACCTACATTAATCCCTGTGGTTCGACCCCGTTCTTGCTATACTACCCAGTATAAGGAACCGGAGATATTAAATTAAACTTTGACGGGTTGACAACCTATCATTGACAATGGAATTTGATGGTGCTATGATTAAATTTGACATAAATAGAGCAATTAAGCACCCTATTGATTATGCCTCTGTTTTTGCAATTAATTTCTCTGACACTTACACTGATAGATTTTTGGAGATGTGCAGTGGTGATCCCTTACAGGTTTCTTTAGCTGAAAACCTCACAAATCCGAAGTTGGCTAAATGGGAGGAAGAATGGGTAATGCCTAAAGAGCTGATATATGCCGTCCAAGACCTCGAAGCGCTCAAACCTGTAAACCAGAGTTAAATGCAGTACAAAATAGCAGCTGAATCATGTCTTGGCCATGCTATAGTTGGAAGAAACAAAATTCTTCCCTCCATTGAAAAACCGCCAGACTAAACGTGGCCACCGTTGAGCTAACGATGTTAAACAAAAGCGCTTCTTGGGAGGCAACCCAAAAATTCACTCTATAAGTGTTTTATTTATGCTTGTAATATGTAGAGTTAAAAAAAAAAAAGAAAAAAAAAGAAAGGAAAATAGAAAAAAAAAAGAGAAGGAAAAAAGAAAAAAAAAAAAAAAGGCAGCAGAACCAGCGTGCCGCGCTTGGCTGCCTCACCAGTAGCACGTTGAGCTGCCCAGCATGCCGCAGCGGCAGCGCGCCACGCCCTCCTGCCTCGCCAGCGCCTCGTCGAGCCGCATGCACCGCAGCGCCCGCCCGTAGATCTAACCATGTTTTGTAATTAAGCCATAACTTTTGCGTCTGACCTCCAATTGTGGTGATTCAAAATGCGTTGGAAAGCTAAGAGAAAGATGCACAACATTGTAGTTTGGCGTTTCTCTGAATTCAGAATTTATCCTTGTCGAAATTGGCTTTGAACTTGCTGCCTTTGCAAACATTGTTCTTCCGATTCTCCACCGTTATTTCCTACAATCTAAGGGAGTACTTCTTTCCTTTTCTTTACACTTTATGCTTAATTTAGATGCATTTTTAGGAGTAAATGCATGTAAGTGTGGGGGAAGGGATTAGTTAGGAAAATTAGGAGATAATTTTCAATTTTTAGGATAGTTTAATGCTTGTTTTTTGTTTTATTCTTGTGCTATTTAGGATTGCATGTAGTTTTTGCATAATTCCCTCCATAAATCGGATTCTCAGTTGTTTGTCCGTGAGTAAATTAGGCTTAAATTAAAAAATTTGAAATTGTCTTGGTTTAGCCCTTGGAAAATCCTAATTTTTGTCATCATTGAATATAATAAACCAATATGAAGTAGGAAGAATTAGAAACAAAACATGTTAGTGGGTTTATCATAAGGATTGGGGGTTGAGCTTGGTTTGCATATGACTCTACGTTTAATTTTGATAAAATGTGATGAGGTTTAATTGATCAATTGCTTTCAAAAAGTTTGTTGGTTAATGTGAAGCAAGTGAGTTATTACCAACTTATGAAGGATGAGATAACTAGAGTTTAGCTTATAATTGATAATGTTGGTTGAATTGTGCTGAGAATGTAAATTTTAGATATCAATTGTCTCGATTACCCTTGAGTCTTGAATTGGGAGATGGGACCAATTCACCTTAAGAAAGGTATGACAAATATCATTCCTTGTGTATGGAGAGTAACTTAAGAGGGAGAGCAAACTTCTCATAAGAGACCCTTTTCATTGCTCGACAAAGTGAGACCTTTCGCATTCCAACACCCATGGGTTTTGAGTTGGGGGATAGGCCTACCTCACCTTAAGCAAAGTTAAAAACAATGACTTTGTGTATGGAGCATGACTTATGGGGAGAGTTACCCCTCATTAGAGGCCTTTTCAATACTCACAAAATTGGGATGTTGACCCTATGCTTAATTTGGTAACTATCTTAGTTTGAAGTGCTTTAAATGTGAATAAAAGCTTAAAATCTCTAGATGTCCTTCTAGGTTGGACGATTCACTTGTCTAAAGTTAGTTAATTAAATAATTTGTGATGGGTTTTCAATTGACTAAGTCTTGTGAAGTTGGGTTAAATGTTTTGTTTGTGTCGACTTGTTTTATTTTCTAGTTCTTATGATTAAGCTTATTGGCTTGTGGTGTTTTGAAACTTCCTATGGAATCTTGGTGGTTTAACTTCCTTGAATGAACGGTTAAGGATTCACTAGGGTTCAACCATAGTCAATTTCGGGGAAAAATTTTCCTTTAGACCTAGTTGCTTGAGGACAAGCAAAGATCCAAGTGTGGGGGAATTTGATAACTCATATTCACATAGGCATATTTAGGTACATTTTAACTTATTTTCTTAGTTATTTTCGTATTTTAGTATTAGTTTTATTATTTTATTAATTATTTTTGTTTGTTTTATTTTATTTATCCTTATTTAGTGTTATTTACCTCTTTTAGATGCTTGGAAGTAGATTTTGGCTTTTTAGGAAGGCTGCTAGAGGAGGATTTGTTGGAGCTTGAACTTCAACTGGATTTTCAACAGAGTTTAAGGCTGTTTTAGCTCAAGATTTCTTCTGCAAGATTGTGCGTCTGTCCGTTAGCTTTCTATAGCATCTTGAATCACCCCAATTGGAGCTGTATCAAGGGAGTTAGCTAAGATTTTCTGTAGCTTATTCGGGTCAACCCTCCCTTGTTGACTTTTTCTTCTTTTTTGGGCTAGATTTCTCTTTAAGGAGCCCATTGCTTACACTTTAATTTCCAGCAGGCCTTTTAATTAAGGAGATTAATGAGAGACTCCTAATTAGGTTAAGAGAAGGAGAGCCTATAAAAGAAAGAAGAGGAGAAGGTTTTGGGGGCTGTTTTTACTTCTTCTAAAACGTTTTGGGAGGCTATCAAGAGGACAAGGCTGCACGTTTTTCCTGAAGATTTCGGTAGAATTTGTTTAGTTATGAGTAGCTAAACTCTCTTCTAGTTGAGGTACTTAGAAGTTTAATTCCATTTGATTCATGAGACTTATGTTTTAATTGTATTCTTTTATCTGAATATTTATTCAATTCCTGTGAGTATAATTTGTTATATTGCTTTTGATTTAATCAAATTGATTTGGCCAGTTAATTGATTGATTGTATTGCATATCGCCGAATAGAATAATATATCTGTGATTGTTGTTCTATCATAGTGGCAAGTTAGCTTCGTGTAAAGTTAATGGAATTGAATAGTTTAGTTTTTATGATTTACGGCGTTTCCGATTTCATTAACTAAGATAGAGGTCTTTTTTGTGTTTAATGCTGCCATAGGTTAACTCATATTAAGAGGTTTCTTGGAGATTATCTATTGGCTAGGGAAGTAGTTTATTCAGGCGTTTCCCGGAACTATCGATAAATTAAGAAAAGATTGGTTATTGAGTGCGTTTCCCCTTTAACTATAACGCTATCTATTTGGATAATTGAATTGGATCTTTGGTGCCTGTGATTGAATTATGGAATTAAACTGAAAAGTATCTCGGCTAGTTGCTCATCCTATTGATTTATTCTGTCTTAATTTACATTCTGCAAATTCACAAATCACATCATTTATTTTTATTTCAATCCAATCAATTTTCTTTCTTTTTGCAAATAAATATACCTACATTAATCCCTGTGGTTTGACCCCGTTCTTGCTATACTACCCAGTATAAGGAACCGGAGATATTAAATTAAACTTTGACGGGTTGACAACCTATCATTGGCCAGTGTGAGTTTAGACATGTTCTTAGAGAAGAAAATAAAATGGCTGATGTGCTAGCAACATTGTCTTCTATGTGAGAAAATCCAGAAAGAACACAGATACAGCCTCTAGTTATAGCAATTTCTAGACAACCGAGCTTTGATACCCAGGAAGTGATGGAATCGACAGCTAAAGCAAAGCCATGGTTTTTTAAAATTCACCAGTATGTGAAGGAGGGAAAGTATCCAGAAGGAGCTAGTTCTACTGATAAAGTTTCATTGCGATGATTAGCCAACTAGTTCAGAATCATTACCGATAAGCTATACAAAAGAACAGTGAACAATATTCTTTTGAGGTGTTTAACAGAATAAGAAGCAGAAGCAGTGATACAATAAGTGCATTCAGGATTATGTAGACCTCATATGAATGGATTAGCTTTGGCCAAAAAGATAGAAGAACAAGGGTATTTCTAGATGATAATGCAAACTGACTATATAAAGGAAGTGAGAAGGTGTCATGAATGCCAGATCTATGCTAATATCAGTCATCTACCACCACTTGAATTATAGAATTTGGTACCTCCTTGGCCATTTTTAGCTTGGGGGATAGATATAATCGGGGAGATTCATCCTACAACATTTAATGGACACAGATTTATAGTGGTTGCAGTTGATTACTTTTCAAAGTGGGTTGAAGCAGAATCATTCACTGGTGTAATAGCTAAAAAGATGGCTAAGTTTATCTAAAAAAAATCTTTGCTCGATATGGAGCTCCTCATCATGTAATAACTGACAATAGGGTACAATTTCAAGGTGCAACAGTATAATTATTTACAGAACATCATATTGAACATCATAAGTCTTCCCCATACAGGCCACAAGGTAATGGTGCAATGGAAGCAGCTAACAAGTCAATAAAGAAGATTCTGTCGAAAATGGTAACTACTTATAGAGATTGGGATGAGAAGTTACCGTATGCTCTTTGGGGTTATAGGACCAGTGTCAGAACACCAATAGGAGAAATGCCATATTCTTTGGTGTATAGTATGGAAGCTGTGTTGCCAATTGAGATGGTACTCAGGTCACTCAGAATAGATTTGGAGCTCAATTGCCAGAAACTGAATGGGTTCATGCCAATTATGAATAGTTAGCAGTTGTAGATGAGAAGAGATTGAAAGCACTGGATCACTTACAGATGTATCAGCGCAGAATGGCCAAAGCTTATAATCAGAGGGTGAAGCATCCTAAGAAGCAGTTGAAAGCCAGAGATCTAGTCCTGAAGAAGTTGAGATCCATAAATGTTGATGTTCGAGAAAAGTTAATCCGAATTGGAAAGGTCCATATGTTATGAAAAAAGTGATGTCAAAAGGTGGTGTCAAAATCATGGATATAGATGGAAATGAATTCATGGATTCATTCAATCAAAATAGCTTGAAAATTTATCATGTGTAAAGAAAAGGAAAAGAAAAGAAAGAAAAAGAAAAGAATAGTCTTCTAGGTTGAAAATCCAAAAAGGGTGGCCTAGGTAAAAATTAAGATAGGAGAGAAAATGATCTGTTGGACAATCCGAAAGGGCGACTAGTGACGGGTCTGGTTCTGTGTGGAATATATACCATTTTAGGAACTAATTTCTTTCAAATATACTCATGTTGAATTCATTAATGAAGTGTGATGTCTTGTTTTAAATGTGCCTATATGATTATGTTAAAATGCATAAATGAAGTTATCTTGTTTGAACATTCATTGAAAGAAAGCACTTTGCATTCAGTCGATTATAAAGTTCATATTGTTTAACAATGGAATGTATTAAACATAAGCAATTTGCAATCATTTTTATCCTTTAAATCTGATTCATCTTTTCTATTCTTAAAAATTCTGATGCAGATTTAAGCTTGAATGTTGTAAAGGTTCAATGTAAATTTTCATCTGTATAAATGAAACACATCTGATTCATCATTCTATTTCTTAAAAAAAAAGCTCATTGAGGTAAAAACCGAAAAGGCACCTCAGGCAAAAGTTAGAGCAGTTCGCTAAGTTGAAAACCCACATTGGGCAGTTTAGGCTAAAATTAAAGCATTTTCAAATTTAATTTTTTCCCCACCAGAGACACAAAGAAAGCCAAGCTAAACTAAGAGCAATGGAGTGTGTTGGTTATTATGTTGTCATTAAGGTAGTTGAGCCAAATGAAAATGGAACTTGGCAGACAGGGCAGAGGTCCAATAATTACAGATATATTGAAAGGACTTCAACTTACAAGTATGATGATAAGAGAGATTTTGCTGAGTACCGGGTGGAAGAGAGATACCGAGTTTTAGATTATTCCTCAGCAGCAATTTCAAGGAGCAAATTGTAAAGATTTTCCATTATTCCCCAGGGGAGCTATAATTTTCCTCAATAGTATCCTCAGCGAAAGTACAAGGATTTCACTGAATAAAGAATTTACTCCCCAACTGAAGTTAACAAGGGGCATGGTGCATTTTTTTCCTAGCAAAAAAAAAAAAAGAATCTCAAACCTCGATAATAGTTAAAAGAGTATCCTTTGATGTTTACATGCATATGCATTATCATTCATACATGCACAACACGCATTAGACATTCATTCATAGGATATCCAAATCCTCTCCAGCTAGTCTTCATTCTTGATCGAAGGGGTAAAAATTTTTCTTTCAAAATTAGTTGATCAAGGAATGAAGACTCACTGCATCAAAGATAGAAATTTGAAAATCCTCAGTGGAAAGAATTTCATCTCCAGCAAACTACTCAACAAAGGACTTACAAAGCTTCAAATAGACTGACACATAGGGCAGTGGAATATCATTCCTACCAAGCCAGTTGCTAATGAAGCTTGTTTTCCCCACAGAGTATTAAAACCTTCATCAAATCCTCAGCAATTCAAATTGATTAATCCCCAATGGAATCAATAGTCAAAGTACAACATTTATGACATTGGTTCCCCAGACAAGTAATTTTTTCCTTCCTTTGTTCACGATGCTCTTTTCCGCATTTACAAATTCACCCCAGGTATTTCAGACCTGGTATTGGTATCGAATTTCATCACACAAGGGGCAGCTGTGAGAGCCGAGTTCCTGACCTCGATGACGATAGAATACCAAATGTTATCCATTCATACTTTTTATTATAGAAGTCAATTCAAGAAGCGAAGATTTGGATTTGATTGAACTTGAAATGGAGAAATTTTGAATAATTAGGGTTGAACTGAAGACTAGAACCGTACAGCTATTATTATAGCCACACAGATGTTTATACTACAGCCATAAGACTGCAATGCAACATCAGCATGGCTGTTGATGAATCACCAGCGTTCTTGCACGAAAGAGACAGCTGTTGGAAATGGGAGATTACACCTATTTTTCCACTAATCCTTCTCATTACGATGATTTGGATTAAAGGCAGCTCATGGTGTAGGATTAACAAAAGAATTGACAAGAAAAAGAACAACAAGAACACCCATGAGCAGGATTAATACAAGAATTGACAAGAAAAAGAACAACAAGAACACCCAGAACAAGGATTAAGATAAAAGATTCCCAAAATTCTCAAAAACTAAAAACTCAAAATTCAAAGAATAAAAACCGTAATTCCTCAATTTCAATCACCAAAACTCATAATCCAAACCGAAATTAAGCTTTCAAAGACATATTTGGGCATTGGAATTACAGAATTACAGTTGAATTGGAGAATTTCAAGCCATTGGGTTTCAAAGTTCAAGTTTATCTCAAATCCAAAATCAAGCTTCAAGAATCGATTTTTTGTCAAATTGAACACTGAAGAGACATCTAAAAGGCCTTAAAGGTCTTTACAGCTTTCTGGGTTGAATTTTGGTGCAGTCATCGTTTTAAAATTTTACTCTGTTTTTGTGTTTTCTGGCAATCTGTAACCATATGGCTGTTGCGAATAGTCATACGACTGTTGCGAATAGCCGCACAGCTATTACATTACAGCTATACGACTATAGTCTGTTTAATATTTAGGGATTTCTAAAATTTAGCAATTTCTCATATGGGTATTTTTTAGTACCTGCTACACCCTTACGGTTGTAGTTTTAATTCCAGAATTTTTTTTTTTTGTGATTTTTATTACTTTTGCATATTATTTTGACCTAGATTTATATTCTGTATTTATTTAATTTCAATATTTAAATTTCTGTATTAATTTTCTGTAAACCAGTTCAATGATATAAACGTAATTTTCTTAAAAATTGACCCATTTTTGCATGCGGAAATAATAAATCGGACAAATTGATTTTCAAACAAATTTCCAGTCCCATGAAAATGGCATTTTAAAATGTTATCCAGGTCAAATCGGGTAATTTATCGATTTTCCCATTTTCACATCCCGAACTATCTGAAATTCCCCATTCTGAGTCTGTATGAGTCCTACGTGTTTATATATTTATCTATACTAACTTTGTTTTGCAAGTAAATGTATGTTAGGATAGATGTATGTTTAGCATTCTATTTTTAGGAATTTTGTATATAGATAAAATTGTACCCTAAATCCCTTTTGACACAATTGTTGTGGGGGTTTTTCATCGAAAATCAACCATTGGCAGCGGAAGCCGATTTTTAAATTTTCTCAAACCCAGTCCCAAGAGCTTATGCAATAGAAATCAAAACAATAAAATATGAATAAGACAAGAAACCGATACTCACCTTGTAAGTCTCTTCTAGGGACGGCCGCAGAAACCAAGGTAGATTCCCTCCACAATCTTGTACACGAATGCCTAACGAACAGGAACCTGTGCTAATGGAGAATCAGAGAACCGGAGAGAGAGGGAGAGGTTGGCCGAATTCTTCCTCTAAGGAATAAGAGTTTGGCCGAAAATCTATGTCTGAAGTGGTGGCTTAGGGTTTTGTCTTTCACTTAAGTGGGTTTAAATCGGCATTTAAAACCCTAAGTCAAAATTAAAACCATAGGTTAAAATTAATTGCAATTCAATTTTAATTTTACATGTATGTTATTATATAAAACCATAATATAACACATAGCATTTAAATTAAAATTAATTTACCTAATTAAATTAACCTAATAAATTAATTTTGACTTTATTTTAATGAATTACATATAACCCTATATATGTAAATTATTTCCACTAGGAAATAAATTTATGAATTAATTCAACGAAACCCAATAAATTGATTATATTATTTTGATCAGTCCAATTGATCTTATTAATTTAATAAATTAATAATTCATCTCTAGTCAGTATACTCCAAGTATACAATTGACCCGTTTAGTTCAAGCTCAGACGTTCAATGTGCACAATCCCTGTGGACCCATCTTTATGTTGGCAGTGGGCCTATGGCCCATAGACTATAGTTGGGCTCTAGCAAGACATTACAGCCCCCAGTTAAGACGAAGACAGCAGTCTAACAGAATTTGTAACCTTGTAGTTAAACTTACATATCCCATGTTGCTGATATTGGTGTCCAACACATAGGCATAGTGTCACCACCCTCTTTTGTGTCCGGACAATAACTTGATCCCGAATGACTGATGCTCACAAACAAGTTCCAACTTGTTTGGGTGTGGCCACACTCTTATCAGTTGCACTCATCAAGTGGCCAGTGATATCTTCTCAGTGGACCACTGAGTGACATTCCTTTCTGCATATACATGGCCTTGCCATGTTCACTAGCACACCTGAACGTACCCATACTTGGCACCTTGTTATAGGCCCCTTAGGCATACACCAAAGTATGTGAGTTCACATGCAAGACCATAATATGGCCAGGTCTAAGAATCCTATATAAGTACTACACGAGAATCACTTGTGATACTATACTATATGGATTTCTCATTTAGCGGATCTATCCAGTACCATGCCCCTTTGTATGTACCCATAAGCTTGACTAACAATCCATGTTCTATAGCCGATAAGACACTGCCATACAATCAAGTTTATAATAGTCTTTGGTTTCATTCATTTCCATGACTGGAATAGACTATGGATGGCTTTATGGTTATATCGTTTCCCTATCTATGGTCTCACTGCCAAGTCCGTGACACTTGTCAACATGGATATAGATATGACCATTGTATACTCTATTTACAATATTGCACACAAGATATATAATAAATAGATTTATACCTTTATTTAATAACACAAATATATAATACATTAATTTGTTAAAAGATACAAAATGTACAATACAATACAAGAACTAATGCCTTAGGACTAGGACATTTCCAACAATTGTATCCCCTAGGATAGTCATTTGATCAATCTATATATTTTAAATTTCCTGAATTTATTTACTACTTGCTGAATTTATTTATCGCTTTCAGTATTGCATTTCGCGTGTGAGCATTAACTTAACAAAATAAAGATAAAATCAACCATAGAAAAAATAAAAGGCATTTATATAAATTATTAGATATATTTTGAATCGAGAAGAAATAAGTGAGTTTTTCGGACCCAAATCTCTGAAAAAAAAGTATAGTGAATTGTAGCTCGTTTTGGTTGTATCACAATTTCCCGATTGAGCTAAGGCGAGTGGCACTTTTTAGTGAGAGCATTCGAGTTTATTTGTTTTCTCATTATAAAACCCGTTTTCAAACTTATAAAAGCCCATGCACAGTCACGAGGCCTGTCACACTTTTAGGATCGTCCACTCACACCTATGAAATCTTTTCAACTCAAATCGTCTCTCAATCAATTTCTGATTGACCGAATACATAGACACCCCCTTGAACTTGGCCAAAAACGCCTACTGCCCCCCCTGAACTTTGAAAATGTCCTAATGCCCTCTTGAACTTCTTAAAAGTGTTCTACTGCCCCCCGAATTTCTTAAAATTGGCCTAGTTTACCCTCTAAGTCCTATAAAAACCAGAGTTTGCTTTGAAAAGTCAAACATGAGACAACCAATAATTGAGTGACATGTGGCAACAAGGGGGCAAACTGGGTCACTTTTTCAAAGTTGAGGGGGGCATTAGGACATTTTAAAAGTTCAGGGGCGCAGTAGGCTTTTTTAGACAAGTTCAGGGGGGGTATCTATATGTTTGGCCTTTCTGATTAAGATAATTTTACTAGCCTAGTTTAGGTGTCAATAAAATGATTTGAGAACCCAAAAAAAAAAAAAAAAAAAACTCACATACCCACCCTTTAGAATTAAATCCAAGCAACCCCATAGGAAACTGCTTAATACGAAGAAATTAACCTTAGGATTTTATTTATTGGTCTTTTGTTGTGTGGTATTAATGAGCATTTTATTGAAATGTGGCTAAAACTTTGAATTAATTACTTTTCATTAATTGAGTTCTATTACTTCATACCACATGCATTTTCTTCATGACATAATTACTATCCCTCATTACAAATAATGAATGCAACCATGGTTTTTTTAATAAATGGAAAACCAAGAAGGAAATTAGCTCAATAATGCCCCAAATGTGCTCCCAGCCCATATTGTAATAGAGATTATTAGAAGGGCTTTGTTTGACAGGAATGTAAGGATGATATGGATGTATCAGACTATGCTGTTTGACCAACTTGGGATACATGAAGCTCCTTTGAAACCAATTGACTGGCATCCTCAATCCCTTTTCTGAACTGTTTTTATTTGCAAACAGAGGATGTGTTGAATTTTTCCCAAGAAGCTGATGGATTACTATGGTATTTGGCAAAGGTATATAAGATTGGAATTGTCCTAAATAAAGCTTGGATGGTAAGATGTATACATTTCTGGCTAGAAGGATTAGAAGGTACTTCTTTCTTCGTCAATTGGATAACCATCTTTGCTGATTTAGTAGAATGGTTAGAAGTTCTTCAAGAATTAATCCACTTTCCACAAGCACTATTTGTTTTTTGTTTTCAAGATAATTTGGATTTATAAGTGGAAAAAATCAGGAAAACATATCATACTCATGTCTGCTTGGAAAATCGCTATGGATGTAACCCACTTCTTGATCCAATTGGGGCGAGATGTTAAAAAAAGACTCTTAAAGCTCAACGAGATTAACAAAGCGGAAATACCTCATGTCTAGCTAAATCAATCAAATTATCACTTTGACAGTAGGAATAAAGCAAGAACTAAAGTAGTCCCTCCAGCTACTATTCTTAGATAAAGAATTGCTTCTACTAATTAGTATAGCGCTCCTTTAGCTTTACATCCTGAAAATCCTTCTAAGGAGGAACAACCACTTAATGAGGGGTTACCTAAAGTACAACAACAAGAAGAACAACCACAAGTTGGGGAAGTACTGAATGAAGAGCAGCTACAAGAACAACTACTTATTGAGGAAATACCAAATGAACAACAAGAAGAACAACCACCTGTTGATGAAATGCCAAATGAACAACAACCACATGATGAAGAATTATAGATGTGGAAGGGAAAGAATAAGTAAATCTTGATGAAGAAGCAGTAGTAGAAGAAGAACAACAACCAAATGGAGAAGAAGAGGAAGCATATTTGACAATATCAATTTCAGGTGATAATTTTAGCCAAAGAGAACATGGAAAAATTAGATTGGATGGAAATGGATGGTGTTGGAAAGAAAGAGCTGATTAGTGGCCATGGAGAACCAAATAGTTCTTTTTTCTTTATGGTACTAAAGTTTGGCGAATTGAAAATAGGATCAGAGACTGAAAATGCTAAAGTAAACATAAGAATTGAAGACAACCACTTGCCAAGAAATAAAGGATTTAGGGGCTGCACTTGTGTTTTTCTTTTTGAATATACATAACTTTTTTGCTAGGAATATGATTTTGTATGACAAAACATGAAAGGCTGACTTATAGCATAAAGTTACCTTTTAAATGTTTTATCAATTAGATATGCACCTTGTTAAGAATGCAAATTTTGCTGATAAGGTAAAGTATTTAAAGGATTAATCTTTGTTAGTATAAAAGGTAATCCTTCTAATGTTCTTACCAATTAAGTTGTGTTCTTCCATTTTAAAATAACAAGCGGGATGTATTTTGAACAAAATAGAAAAAAGATCAAGCTTTGGTTGTTTTGTAGATTTATCTTTTAAAGTTTTGTTATCTCTCGTAAACAAAGATAAACTATAATATAAATGAACTTATTACCAAGTGTTGCATCTCTAATTTGTAATGAGGGATAGACATCATGCATTTCACATTCTTCTTTTTTTTTTATTTCTTGTGATATTGTTATTGGAAATTAAGCATTTTCTCACTTTTTCCTTTCCTTTTTTTCTTACTAATTATAATACAGGTTATTTCATAAGATCTCAATGGCTTCACCACTATATAGGCTTCTAGATGAAAGGACAATAGAAATATGGTCACCAGAGAATCAGTTGGCATATGGTGATAGTGTGGCATCTCAAGTGTGCCGAAGTTATCAAATTTGGGTTTCAATCAAAATGAATGGGAAGACCTGAAGGAACCAGAATGACACCGGATAGAGTCAGAGCTTTCACAAATGAATATGGATGGATATCTTACTTGTTGTATGTTCATACTCACCCTACTATGCTCAAAGCTTTGGTGAATTTCTAGGATCCAAGCAACAAGTGCTTCACATTTGGTAAGCTAGATTTAACTCCTACTTTGGAGGAGTATTATTGTATGCTAAATATTCCTCTAAGTAAGGAAAGCAGGTTGTATGCTTACGATAGAGGTGAAAAACCAATAAAGCAATTGGCAAGGATCATTAGGCTTCAAATTAAAGAAGTGGAAGGATGGGTATTTGAATGTGAATTTAGCATTCCTAGAATGATATCTTTCGCCTTAGATAATATGCAAAATGAATATGGACTCTGCTGATTTATAATTTAGTTTTGTTTGTGAAGAACACATGAAAGATTGATTCAAAAGTCCTCACTTATTTTTCAAAAGTAGTTCAAAACAGATTGCGAGGTGTGAATCCAATCGTAGGTATATTGGCGGAGATATCCATTCTTTGAATCATATTAGAAGGCAAGGTGGAAGGAGATTTGAGGGATCTTCCCCTTTATTAAGTATGTGGGCTTTTAATCATTTCCAATGTCCTAAGTATTTTTGGTTTATCGAAGGTCAATTATGATAAGATGTATGACCGCCGAAGAAATTATGTTGCTAACTTTTGATCAGCAAGATAGCCCGATAAAGAACCAACAAAGTAGCAATGGTTAAAAGTCTTTTAGAATATGCATGAACATGACATTTTATAGGAAGCCAAGTCGATTAATAAACTTGCAACCATTTTCAGTTGCAGAAACTTTCTTTGGGTACCATTACTCGAGATGTGGGTAGACACGGGTTATGCTCCACACTTAGTAAGAAGGCAATTTGGTTCGTGTCAGTTTATACCTACTACTGTCTGGCTTCACCAAGCAGATTTTAAATACAACAAAGAAAACATAAGAGGAAAAATCAACAAAATGACGAGAGCATGGGAACAAGTAAAGGTAATATCAAATGACAAATTAGGGCAGCAAGTGAAAGTTATATTATATGGTAGCGGCAAAGAGGAAAGGGGTTTATTCCCTTTCAAAAGGAGGCCAAAGCTGGATCCTCCACACACCCAGAATTATTTGATCATAATGAATGGGTAGACTTGCTAGGTATTGAAGATGTAGTAATGGGAGAAGAAGAAAACAATGCTTAAGTTCAAATGTTGAAAGCTGAAATTGAAGAACTAAAGAGTAATTTGACAAATTTGAAGCAAGAAAGGAAGTTATGGAGAATGGAGTAAGTCAAACGTATTAACAACAAATAAGGGAATAAGAAAGGTAGTTAGAAATAAGCAATGACGAAATTTACCAACTCTGAATCATAAATCAGAAGACACGAACAAGATATGAACTTTACTAACTCCAGAATTTATCTTTATATCTTCATTTCTTCTAATTGCTCCGCCTTTTTTTTTTTTTTGCAATATTGTTGTTCATTTTGTTGAAATCTGTTTTTTGAAGTTGCCAACGTTTCTTTCAGTTTTTTTTCAAGTGTTTGAATTAGTCAAGAGTTTGTTAAGTTGTTTCCTATTATTTTGGCATTAATTAAGTTAGCTGTGATTTTACAATCAATCACGTCCTACTTTCTGTTTTAGTTCAAGCTCTATAAATATAGAGTAACAATAATGAAACAAGTTGTACTTTTCCTTAATTCAAATCATTTGCTCTTTCAAGAAACTTTGTTTCAGTTTTACTATTTTCTTATGTTTCCTCTTTAAAAACCAACAAATGGTATCAGAGCCCTCTTCTTGAGGGACCTGTGATTTACAACCTGGCTTACAAAAAAAGACTTACACCTTGATTTATAACTCGACTTACAACCAGATTTACAACAGCATTACAACCTTACTTACAACCATGGATAAAGAAAACATGTCTGCACCACCAGTTTTTGATGGTGAAAACTATCAAGTATGGGTTGTTCGAATGAAAGCTCATCTTGAAGCTACAGATCTTTGGGAAGCTGTGGAGGAAGATTACGAAATTCCTGAATTATCTGAAAATCCAACCATGGCTCAGATAAAATTGCATAAAGAAAGAAAGAATCGAAAGTACAAAGCCAAAGCATGTTTGTTTTCCGCTGTTTCTGATGTCATATTCACACGAATTATGACTTTAGATTCGGCAAAGGCGATATGGGATTATCTGAAGAAGGAATATCAAGGTAACGATCGAACAAGGAATATCCAAGCACTCAACTTGTTCAGAGAGTTTGAGATGATGAAGATGGTTGAATCAGAAACCATAAAACAGTATGCAGATAAGTTGATGACAATTGCAAATAAGGTGAGATTATTGGGTAAGAATTTTTCAGAAGAAAGAATTGTGCAAAAAATTCTTGTGACTTTACCTGAGAAATATGAATCAAAAATTTCTGCGTTGGAAGAATCTAAAGATTTATCAAGTATGTTGTTGGCAGAATTAGTGAATGCATTGCAGGCACAAGAACAAAGGAGATAGATGAGAGAAGAAGGAACCATTGAAGGCGCTCTTCTTGCTAAGGCTAAAATTTCAGGAGGAGATAGCAACAATAATTTATATCCACCTTGTCCACACTGTAAGAAAACAAATCATCCACAGAAAAGATGTTGGTGGAGGCCTGACATCAAATGCAGGAAGTGTGGTCAAATTGGACATATGGAGAAAATTTGTCAATCAAAGAATGAAGTTGTAAAATCTGCCATTCAAGATGTTCAAGAAGAAGAATTATTTTGATTTCTAAGTCTGCAGTTCAAAAAACAAGGAGGAGTGTTGAAATCTGTTTTTTGAAGTTGCCAACGTTTCTTTCAGTTTTTTTTCAAGTGTTTGAATTAGTCAAGAGTTTGTTAAGTTGTTTCCTATTATTTTGGCATTAATTAAGTTAGCTGTGATTTTACAATCAATCACGTCCTACTTTCTGTTTTAGTTCAAGCTCTATAAATATAGAGTAACAATAATGAAACAAGTTGTACTTTTCCTTAATTCAAATCATTTGCTCTTTCAAGAAACTTTGTTTCAGTTTTACTATTTTCTTATGTTTCCTCTTTAAAAACCAACACATTTTATATTTTTGCATCCTACATGTTCAGGAATGATGATGAAAAATTTGATGATGATGATAATTGAGAACGAAATTATAATTTCGATTATCTAATATATGAAGTTGACTCAGATGAGGATCAAGAAGGAAAAGTGTGCTTTGAGATTGAAAAGATATTAGAGCAAGAAGGGAATACCATGGAACCACAAAATGGGATATTAACAAGAACTCTATAAAAGGTGGTGCAAGCAGTTGGGAATGGACCAACAACAAGAAAGGAGAGTGGAAAAGGGTGTGTAGAAAACTCCATACACTGTCTTTATCTCTTTTCTTCGTTGTTCTATTAAGTCTCTTTTTGACTAGGTTAGAAGAGTTTGAGCTTTCCATTTCACTTTTTCTTTCCAAAAATCATAAATTGGTTGCTTTGGGGAAAAGTACAATCTGTAGTAGAATTGCAGAGAGTCAAAGCAGGAAGCATTTAAGAAAGCAACTATTAATAGAGACATAATACAGAGCAAGTTTATAGTTATAGTGTCTAATCATTCGCTACACCTTTCCTTACATTTGTTGCATTTTGTATGTGTTATCTTTCAATATCTATATTATTGGCTACTATTTCATATATTAATCTCTTTATGTGTTTAAGTGATTAATTGGAAAGAAATGACTATGTCTAGGTTTTTAGACATTGAAATTTCTCCCTGATAGTGTTACAATCATAAATAAAAGGATAATAAGTGTTGTCTTCCTTATATAATTGTAATTGAAAGCTTAGTGTGCTTGAATAATAAATACATAACTCATGTATGTTAATAATCATATAAAGCCCCCTAAAATCATGTTGGGAGCTCTAACACACTATCTAGATTCTTAAATAGTGTGACTGAGCTCTAAACTTTATTTGTATCACTTAAAGGATAGGTGCTATCTTTGACAGAAAAATGGGATAAAATAATGATACAAGCAAATATCTCCAACAAAGGCTAGATTGAACACAAACTGATTTATAATTGTCTGAAAAACATAAATTTGTTTATCCAGAACGTGTAAGTCACTATTATCATAAAAAGCCAAGTAACCTGTTAGTACATAAACAAAAGGCCAAATACATACGCGGCCCCTTCAACTTTAATTTTTGAGCCGCTTGGCCCCCTCAATTATTTTAGCGATCTATCTAACCCCTCATTTAAAGGTAAAATACATACGTAGCCCCTTCAATTTTTATTTTTGAGCTGTTTGGCCCCCTCAACTATTTTAGCAACCTATCTAACCCCTCACTATTTTAAAGTGGTATTTTTAAACCTTTGAGTGAATATAACCAGACACAACAGAGTACCATGCATTACACGCGTCCGACACTAAAAATATGTACGACACCCACTGAAAACTATCTTCTATCTAATTAATATTACAAACTATTATAAAAGTGAAGATTTCCCAGCAATTAATTAAACTCAAGAGGAGGAAGAAATACGACACATCAGTATTCAAATGTCTAAAAATACCACTTTAAAATAGATGAAGGGTCATATATGTCGCTAAAATAGTTGAGGGGGCCAAGCGGCTCAAAAATAAAAGTTGAAGGGGCTACGTATATATTTGGCTTTTAAATAAGGGGTTAGATAGGTCGTTAAAATAGTTGAGGAAGCCAAGCGGCTCCAAAATTAAAGTTGAAGGAGCCGCGTATGTGTTTGGCCTAAACAAAAAGATTGGGTCTCATTTGAAATGGGTTCTTACATAACAATTCACTTTCAAATAGAGAGAATCTATTTACAAAAAAAGATAGACATAATAGGACCAAGCCCCTCATCAAAGTTAAGGGAGTTATATTATGATTCTCAAGTTTAAGGGTATCTATACATTTTTTTCTCTTTCAATGAAATAAGATAAAGACAAGCTCAAATTACAATGAATACTTCAAAACACAAAAAGTGAACTCTTTTAAGTAATGTAAAGCATGGCTAGGGTTCTAGTCATTCTTAATTAGAAACTAATAATTTGGAAAAGATTATGCACTTGAGCTATCTCTAAACAAGAATTAATAATTAGGTTTGAACCTTTCCCTAAAACTTTCTCTAAATCCAATTCTTGTTTCTTGCTGGTCAAAAGAATCAAACTAAAGCCCATAGGTAAATGTGAGATAAAGATAAGATTCATACTTAAGTAAAGATTAATCTTAGCCTAGTACATCAATTGTCCTTTAAAGTTGGCCTCAATTGTCTACTGCCACCCTGAACTTAGAGAACATCCAGTTTTCCCTCTCATATTGGCTAAACCAACCTAATTTACCCCCTAAATCCAACTAAACCAGACAACTGAGGGAGAGTGTGTTCCACACGCTGTCACGTGTTAAATTTGAAAAATCAACCCAATCGGAAGTTGACACGTGGTGCCTACTGCAAAATTTTCATACAAATCTCTTACACAATTTTAAAACAAAATCTCTTTTTCCTTTTTTTTCTTTCAATAATACAAATCTTCTTCTTTCTCTTTCTCTTTTTACAACTACTTTTCACAAACAAAAAATTTCTCCGTCCACTTTCCATCTCTCTGTATACAAAATTTTATCAAAAATCAAATCAACAGTATCAAAAATTTCTCAAAGATCTAATTAAGCTCTTATCTTTTTTGTTTTCTTAGTATTAAAGTTCAAATCCTTGAACCTCAATTAACCTATTTTGGTATTAATTTGCGTTTTTTCTGGTGGTTTTCTAGGTTTTGTTGGGTGTTGAATAGCCATCCTTTTTTTTCCTTGCTTCTGTATTACTCCTTTTCTGTTTCCATTTTTTCCATGTAAATTCTCAGGGTAATTTCATTGAATAGGTTATGAGCATGTTAAGAGTAAAATACAAACAGAAAAACGAGCAGGACATGAAACTGCAAGCTTCGTGATAGAAGCAAACAATGAAGAGGGCGAAGAATATATGACATATCCTATAATGTCTTTGTGATGAAGGAAAGTTAAAAAAAGAAGAAAAACAAATTTTTGCAGGAATAGCGTGGGAGAGATGATGATAGGTGGGGGTGATGATGGGTTACTTTTTTTCCTTTTTTTTTTTTTTTTTTTTGTAAATTTTTAATTTTTTTATTATTTGTTTGGTTTTAGAACAAGTTTCGTGCTGCTTCACTTTTTTCACTTACACTTGCTTGCCACGTAAGATTATGGAAGGCAAATTGAGTCGGTTTAGCCAACATGAGAGGAGAAACTGGACGTTACATAAGTTTATGGTAATAATAGACGATTAAAACCAACTTTAGGAGGCAACTGATGTATTAGACCATTAGTCTTTAATGTTTCCTCTCTTTACTCAAGCATTTCGACATGAAATCATATCAGCATGTCATGAAAATGTTAATAAATGTTTCATGAATATCATCACCCTAACAGTTGTAAGTATGCGTAAAAGACACAAAATTATATCGCTCTTACCTCCTGTGTTGAAAGTTCTCATGATTCAGGAAATTTCCAGGCCTATAACTTCATGAATCATATTTAAAATGTCTTTAGCCTTTAATGCCTAAAGCTTCAACCAAAATTGGATGAAATCTATTTTTCAAGGATCCCTTCCTTTGTACTTTCTGTGAGATCTTTTTTTTTTTTTAGTCTGAATTTAGGAAATATGAGGGTGAAAGGACTAAAGAAACAAGAAAAGGCATTTCCCTTTCTCATCTTCTTTGTGACAGCATACTACATAGGCTAATTGAACTGAATCATTATTTCCCCAATTTCTTTTGCTTTGGTAATAAATGGTTTCTTTTTATTCAAAGAAAAAAATTATAGTTTTTGTCATGTTGTGTCCAAAAGATCACCTTTTTCTTCATTCTACAGTTCGGTTTTCTTTATAAATCTGGGTAATATGTTTAGGTACTAAACATAAAACACAAATACAAAAGTTTTTTTGAATAAAATAAGTAATAGCATTAAGCGAATAAAATTTGAAACTAATTTATGACATTTAGTAAATATAGGATTAGAATGAATAAAGTCTATTTAAAAAAAAAAAATCCTTGATACAAAAGTTAGTTTCTAATTTTTGTATATTGCTTTAAATCTCGCAATCTATTAAGTAATAAGTGAATTAAACAATTAAAATCACATCTCTAGTACTAATGCTGGACGGGATAGGGTGATTGGTTTATCTATCTTCCTTGTACATAACTCATAAATGAACTTCCAAATTTCTAGTTTTGCAGACCACTACCTTTCAGTGTCTAATCGCACCTTAATTTCGATTGGCAGCGACTCACTTCTAGCAAATAGTTTAAAGCAGGAAAATTATTTGAATTAGTACAACAATGTTTTGATGTCTATCCTTCAGCCGCCGACCCGATTGTGGCACACCCCATAATAGAATGGGGTTGCAAAACTAAACCATAGAAATTTTTTGGAGGTAGCTAGAGCAGTTTTGTTTCAAACTCATTTGCCAACAAAATTTTGGGGAGAAGCACTTCTTATGGTTGCTGCTACAGTTTATGTGTTGCCTAGTAGAAAACTTCAATGGCAATCTCCACATGAGAGGGTTTATGGTTTATTACCAGATTATTCACAATTTCATGTTTTTGGATCCAAGTGCTTTTATAAAGACTTATGGAATACAAACAAATTTCAACCCAATGCATAATGTTGGGTATTTTTGTTGGTTTTCCACTAGGCCAGAAAGGGTGTAAAATTTTGGGACCTAGCTACATCAAAGTTTGTTGTCACTGGAGAGGTTATATTTCAGGAAATTGTTTTTCCTTTTCAACAGAAACAAGGTCCAATTTTAGACCCAACTATGCAATCATATAGTTTGGTGCATCTACAGTTCAACTTGATGTTGACACCACTATTCAAAGATCCACTGGAGTTTCCAAAGCGTCCCAGTTAGGTGCGAGATGTTGTACTCAATCAAGTATCCTCACAGACACAACATGTACTCGCAGTTTTCACTGATGAACATGCAACATTTGTTTCCAATTTACTGTAGGATAAAGAACCAAAGAATTTTGTTGAAGCACAATAACATCCTGCTTGGATAAAGGCTATAAATGATGAGTGAGCAGCATTGGAGTCTAATAATAGTTGGATTATGACAGACCTACTAGTTGGAAAGAAGCCACTGCTACTAAACGGATATACAGGATCAAGTATAAAGCAAGTGGAGTAGAGAGATATAAGGCCAGGCTTGTAGCAAAGGGATTCAACCAATTAGGAGTCGACTTTCATGAAATTTTCAGTCCAGTAGCAAAAAATCACAATCATGTTGCTTATAGCTCTTGGTGCAAAAAAGAATTGGCGAATTCATTAAGTAGATGTGAATAATGTCTATCTACATGGTCACATTGATCAAGACTAATTTGTATTTGATCCCACCACTTAGATATAAAAAATGCTTCGCCTGGCAAAGTTTGTAAACTTGTTAAGTCCCTTTATGGGCTTAAACAAGAAGGAAGATAGTGGCACACGGAATTGCCGACTAAGTTACTTGAGTATGGTTTCGAAATATCTCCAGATGATCATTGCCTTTTCACTAAAGTTACAATAGCAAATTTTATTGCTTTCTACACAGATGATATTTTCATTAGTAGTCCTAATACCCAGCAAATACAAGCTATCAAAACCTATCTCCAATCCCTTTTTACTATTAAAGACCTTGGCCCAACAAAATACTTTTTAGGCATTGAGATTGGTAGATACTCTCAAGGCCTTTTACTATCTCAAACCAACTACATACATGACATGCTGGTAGATGTTGGTCTCACAAATACCAACACAGTCCCACGCCCTCATCCATCAGGCCTTTGATCTCACTGTCTCTAGTAATCTTTCTCTAAACCTGAACAATATAGAAGAATAGTGGGTAAACTCCTATGTCTTCGTTTTTCGCAACCAGATATCACCTACATCACCCTACAATTAAGTCAATATAAGGAGAACCCATCTATTCATCATTTCCAAGCTGCCTTGCGTGTTCTCAAGTATGTAAAGGGACACATTGAACTATGATCTTTTGTATTCTGTTGATTCAAATGGCTTATTGACTGCTTTTTGCGATTCTAACTGGGGTGGATGTAAATCTACAAGAAAGTCTCTTATAGGGTTTTGCATTTTTCTGGGATCTTCTCTCATTTCATGGAAGACTAATAAATAAAACAATGTCAGTAGGCCTTCTGCAGAGGCTGAATATAGGAGTATGGCCTCCACTTGTTGTGAGTTAAAGTGGATATGCTACTTTCTTGAAGAGTTTCAGGTTCTTGTGTAGTATCTAATCGCTTTAAGATGTGATGGTCTGGCTAACCATCTTGTTGCTCATGAGAAGACCAAACATGTTGCCATTGACTACCATTTAACTAGAGATTGTGTTGCTAAAGGGTTCATCTCTACATCTCATATTTCTTCACATTCGCAACTTGCTGATCTTTTTTTATAAAACCTCTCAGCCATTCTCATATGCTACCTGCTCTAACCAAGATGGGCTTTCATCAAGTGATTCCTATTCCATGCAGTTAGTGAAGGCCGTTAACAGAATACTCTTGTTGTTATGCTAACAGCTTTTGACGCGGTCTATCATGTGCATTTCTTCCATTGGATTCTAGAAGCTATAGGCAATATAAAGAGCTCTTGTAATTTAGTTTCTTCAAGTTTCATTTTGCGTCTACTTTGCCTTTAAACATAACGAAAATATGCGCATATATTGATAGTCACTACCCATTACCGCTAATGGAGACTTCATGTACCTTAATCAATCATTTTGTTTCTCTTTTGGTTGCTTAGGGATATTGATGTAAACTTATTACCCTTTAAAAAGGATTTAGTTTCCAATGTTTTCGTCATATTAATAAAGACCAATTTGAAATTTTTATTGAAAGATTGTACCTAAAACTTTCCCAGAATATATCTTTTAGGACATCTTCATCTCAAACTATTTGGAGTTGGAGGACCTTGTATACAACGTCCTCCAACTACTATCATCTTTCATGCCAAATCCTGGTGTGGAAGAAAAATAATATTTTATATATTTTTTAATTAATAATTTTGTTTGGACATTTTTTAAATATTATATGTGAATTGTGAATTTAGTTTAATATACATGTTTGTTTATAGTCTCAAATTTTATTATGACTTTTCTTAAAATTGTATATCTTAATCAAAGTTTAACACAATTAAAACAAGTACAAAACAATTTAATGCTACTAATGATAATTCTGCTGTAACACCACAAATAAGTGAAAAAGGTGTTGGGCTGATGCCCTCCTCTTCACCAAAAAAGGGAAAAGAAAGGGTGTGTGTTGAAGGAATCAAATTTGTGGAGACTTACCCTTTCATATAGGCATGACGAATTTCTAGTCTCACTGGAAAAAGTGCAACATTCTTACCTGTTAGGCTTCTTTTTTGAATGCAACTACTCTTGTAAAGGACATACCACTAAAAGAAATGTTCGTAACAAAATTTTTGTACCAAAATAAATTTTACTACCAAAAAACTCATTTAGCAACAAAATTAAAAAAAAGAGCTATCATATGTTAAGGGTGCGCATAGTCGGTGGATCAATCCATTAACAAAAAATTTCGCATTTCGTTAACCATTCCATTAGAATCAACTAACATAATGTTTCTATTAGTTAACATATTGCTTCAATTAACCAACGGTTTTTTAAAATAAAAACCCATAACATAGTCCATTGATTTTGGTTCATTTATTTTCTAGTTTCGTTTCAGTTTTGGAAATTGGTTTTCTGTTAATTCGGTATAGCGCCAGCAAAATTACATCAAATTTTGTTGCCCAATACGTACGGTCACAACTTTATAACAATATCATGCAACAACTTTTTTTTATAGCTGTCAAAAACATTGACAACAATTTTTTATACTTTCGCAAGCGAAAAATATTACAGCCAAATCTTGTATTTATGATAGATGAATAGCTGATTACTCGACACATATATACATACGTGTAACAATTATGTAAACAAAGAGCATCATAGATTTCGGATTCGCTGGTGCTGTATAAGAAAAGCTACTGATTTCATAGGAAAGCTGCGATATGTAACACTAGTAGCCTTAAATATGATGTCCAAACACTGAGAATTAAATTGGGGGAACCCAGCAAAAAATGGAGAGAAGCAACAGACTAAAAATAAATCCTAAATGAGATTAGGAAAGCACAGAACACATTCAAACAGTAGTAATGATAATCAGTATTTGGTTTATTTGCACCGCAAAAAAAATGTAATCGTCTCATCTCTCCAAGCTAAGGCACTAGCTCGAAATCATGTATATGGCTTTGAAATATTTTCCTCCATGAAATTCTACTTACCAGTTGAATTCACTTGCTGCTTAACCTTTCGTGCACAATCATAATAGCTCCGAGTCAGAGGGCTACATTTTAGTGTATCATTACCATGCTCCTTGTAGCATGCCCGACATGCATCATGCTCAGCCAAACAGGGCATAGGTTTCTGGTATGGAAGCTTGAATTCCTTGTCGCGGAGATCCTTAGCTCTTTCTGTTACTTCTCGCAACATGCTTTCCTCTTTCTCCTGCAACTTTTCCACAACCCTTTCGCTATCCTGAATGAGAGTTCTAATTGCGTCTATCTCTGTGCTAACGGAATGCGCAGGTGGGGTTACTGGAAAGAACAATGGATGCTGAGCAGGCCATCCTGCAGAAACAGCCCCTTTTTGAATTTCAGGATCCACATCGAGTTGCTTCTCGCTTGCCTTAGTTTGGGGATGCAAGATTTCCCTTGGCTTCTTAGCTTTAGTTTTCTTTGTTCTCTTCTTCAACTTCTCACCATCATCGGCAAGCCTATTAACAAGCTCAGAACTAATCTGAATTGAAAAATCACCCATAGCAGAAGCCTTTACCTGAAAACATACATCAAAGATGCTTAGCTCATCGGAAAGACTTTGCACCCTATCTATGATGCAATGAGTAGTTGAACTATCTTTATACTATCTTTATATCCTCAACATCCAAGATTGGCTTCTTTTGATAAATTTGCATGTACACATAGGTAAATGTGGTTTAGATGCTATTTTAGAGGATCTCATAATCAAATATGCATTAATCATAAGGTAGATAAGAATACCATCACCAAAAATGGCTATGTAGCTCTAATTTTGATATAGATACAAAAAGAAATATGAAAGAATTAGTGGGGTAAAAAAGAGAGAAATCATTCACAAAAAGATGCATTTGTGACACCGTAAACATTTCAAAGGATCTTAGAAAGCCAAAGATTGTAATGTTAATCAATCAATAGAGGGACATAAATGAGGCTCCAAGGCATCAGAGGCAGAGTGCAATTGTCTTAAAGCTCAAAATGGGTATCAGTTGCACTCCCACCCTCCCCAACAAAAACAAAGAATTCGCCCACAAGCAAACACAAATTCAACAAAGAAAGAGGTAAAAAAGGGATATCATGATCCGATTGCAGGCTTTTGTATATCCTTCTCAAAAAGTGGAGAAAAAACTCCTACTTCCTAAAATACAAAAGTTCTGGACTATACAACTATATGTAATATACCATTAAAAAAATAAAACAAATTTAAAAAAAGAAAAAAAAATCAACATAAACATAAGCAAACGATTAAAATCATAAGTAGAACCTACGAAATGTATCTTCTCAGCATACTGAAAAGTGGTTGAGATTTAAGGAGAGTACAATGTAGAAAACAAAATAGGAATCTTTCTTTTCCTCCTAGACATTTAGGGTGAAATGAACCAAATAAAACACATATATAGATGAAATATCACATATCTCTAAGATTATTATTGGAACAAAAAATTGAAAAGTAGCTCCTCCTCAAATTCCACAATTAACTTAGGTTGTTTCCCTCTTGCTTGGAGATATCAACTGTTGACTTCAATATTGAACTTTGAAAGCTACTGATTCTGATTGTTTTGGACATAGTGAAACAGTTATTCCATAACTATATGAAGTTCGTGATAATTACCCTATATCTGCTCTCTGTGGTAATACACTATCCACAGTTAATCATGGAAAAGGATTATCATCACCATTCCTTTTGGCAGAGTCAAACTACCTTAACAAGAATTTCAGATAGAGTTCACCAGCTGGTTCAGCAATTATACGTGTTTAGGTTTCACTTATCAATTTCTTTGACATATTTTAGTATTTGAAATATAGAAGAATAAACTAATTGAAATATAGAAGAATCGAATTCTAAACCAATTAATAATTGACTAAGAATAATAAACAACTACAAAGAATACCTATTTTCTTTTGTTCTTTGTTCTGACTTTCATTTGAAAATATAAATATATACATGTCATATCATAATGCATATGAGTCACAATTACTTCTCTATTTATAGATTTTGTTATTAGATTCTAACTTATTTTTATTGATATACAAATACATTTGTTCTAATTCCTTAGATTAAATATGAAGAACAAAATTTTTGAAATAATAAATACTAAAATATCATATATAATAATCTTTCTACTACTAACTCTGTTAATTAATATTTTGATTTAAGATTAAAAAATAATATTTTCAGATTTTAACTGAAAATTTGTATTATATTATTTTCTAATGCTCTAGTGAATTTAATTGCCAGTCTGATAAAAGTCCAACTACAACACCAAGACATAAAAAAGAATTATGTAAAAAAAAAAAACAACAGCAAAGTGTAGAGACAGAATATAGCAGAAGAACAACAAACTTAATCCAAAACTGATGTGAAGGCAAGAGTAATTTTTCAAAAAATAATCAGAATCCCAGGGTACTTTTTAGATCAAAACCACATAATCTATGTAACAGCATACATTTCAGGTCGTGAACAGCATAACACCAATAGTGGTTAAAGGCATTTTTTGATTAACAACAATCAGATGGTAGGATAACATAGCAGCCTCAGAAAACTATTTAAGATCAGAAGTAAATAGCATAAAAGGTGAAGGATTCACAAAAATGTTACTACCTGTGCTGGCTTAAAGCTAAAATATCTCAACAAAATTGAGCAGGATGTTTAGCTAGAACAGAAGATGCTAAGTTGTTTTATGCAACTTTGAAGAGCCATTGATAATGATAACCCTATGTAGAAAGCAAAAATAACCAAACCATATAGCACACAGCCCTATCAATCATTCAAAGCTAATACAAGAAACTACATTATGCGACATTCATTCCCTCATGCTACCATTTTTATCATCTTTCATGTTCCATTATTTTACTAGCAGCACAAATAATATTAAGTGAACTAGAGTGACATAAAAAGATAAATTCCAAGTCCTTTTTGACAGCTCAAAACCAAGAAGTTTGAACACAAAACTGGTTAGCTGAAACTGTTTAAGTAGAAGAGTCATAACCAAGGAAGGAATTCAGAGTGACATAAATTTGAAAAAAGCTGATGTGAAATTTATCCTATATGGAATATGGCATCAAACTTCTGTCTATACTTGGAAGATCCAATAAGATTAACACACTCAATAAAAACAAGTATAATTTTCACGCTGTTCAATTGCAATCAAAGAATAACAAGACACATAATCAAATCAAAAAAGAAGTTTTGCCACATGCTAACTGTTCTGTGCATAAATGAACTTATTCAGCAGATATATGCTCAATAAAAGGGACTGGGAGCATTATTCTGCAACATGACATGTTATCATATGATCCAAAGTATGGTCAAACACATTAATTTGCTTTCTATTAAATGATTCAACTAAACAAAAGGGAAGCAAAGTAGCCAACAAAAATTAAACCGCTACAATATATCGTATTACCAATAAGCAGATAAAAAAGAGAATTTGTATTGTATCACATTAACAGCTTTTCCACCACTGCGTTAGATAAAAATTTTTCTATTCTATTTGGATCACCGCAAACTCTTTAAAAACGGAGAAGAGTGAGCCAAGCAAAAGCTTTGGTCAGATTTTGAGAAACTTATATCCTTCAAACATGTTCCAGCTGTATTGAATTTTGATGACTTGGATTAAAAATTTTTGGGCAATGATCTGCACAGCGACTTCGTTACAGTCATCTGATTTGTGGAACAAAATGAACAACAATAATTCTGCAACATAGATACTGGAATTCTAAACAAAGCTACATCTAGGACAGACCCAGTCATTTTACCTATACAGCAAACTTTTCAAGCAATAACTACTAAAAGCAAGGACAAGCCACTTAAGCAATGCTATTAGTCAGTCTTAACAAATTTGCATTTGCAGATGCAAGAGCTATTGGGTCCTTTTGTCCCAGAAACTATCTAGCTACTTCAAAACTAAAGGAGCCCATTCACTGGTGATGAAGATATCACAGCCTTGGACAATTCTATATACCAAGTAGCCTTTGGCCCTTTGCCGACTAAACATTATCATCAAAGCCATCTTAACCTTGCAAGTCACAGAATCTTGCTGGCCAAAGTTACAATAGTTATGATAAATCCTTCAATAAACAGTGCACAGTCATCTTAGTGGGTATGTCTGAAAATAATATAGACACACTGATCATAGCCTCTTCTACGAAAGCCGAAAGAATTAAAAAAACAAAACTAAAAATAAAGTTCAACTTCTGACACTATCATCAGTACAAATTCTTTTTCAATTCTTTTCTTTTCCGTCCTATTTATTGCAGACATAGATCTAAGAAAAACACCAAAAGCAAAAACGTCAAACGCTAAGAAAAAATCCACATTATCATAAATAACAGAAACAAATGAAATATGAAATAATTAAAAAAAAAACGAAAAGGAAATAAGCACAGGGATAACGATAGATCATATTCACTGATTCAACTGCATATATGTCACTGTTAATTGACATCATTCCACATTAAAATTCAGCAAACCAATGCCTAATGCATATCATTCTCCTAAAATTTAGCAAACCACAAATGCCCAAATAAACTAAATATCAATGCTTAATTAATTTTAAGAAAGATTATAGAAGAAAAGGAGCAAAACTAGGCTTCATAGTTGAAGCAGTTGAACAAGCACAACACAGAAGACGGTGGGGGCGCCGTTTGAGGGAAATTTGGAGGTTTGATTCTCCATATCTCCCTGTTTGTCTCTAATAAATTAAGAGCAATTTATTCTAGTGAAGCAGAACTAAGTTTCATAGTGGAAGTGCAATTTGCAAATAAAGAGCCATTTATTCTACTTTTCGGTATCAAATCCATATAATCGTAATGCCCGTTGCACAGAGAATATCAACGCCAATTAAAAAGAGGTGGAAGCCAAGCAAGCCACGATACAAGTACAAATACATAGAATAACTTAGTTCAAGTGGGGAATCATTTGTCTCTAATAAATCACAATTGAAGGTTGAAGTGCAAACGCAACATTTATGATCCAAATTTAAGAATTACCTGAAAATTAGGGTAGAGTTGGAAGCAAATAAAAGCCCAGTAACTTGATTTGAAACACCAGAGAAGAAATCAAGCAGTTAAATAGAGATGGAGGCCAAGCAAAACCAACATGATTTTGAGGATAGAAGTGAAATAGTAGAAGGTGAGGTGAGGTGAGACGAATGAAATAGGGCCGTAAGCAAGAAGAAGAAAAACAGCACAGATGCGTGTTTATTTCCTTTTTCTGGTTTTGTGTGTTTTTATTTGTATTTCTATTTTTTTTTTGGGAAAAAAAAAATTTACATAAGCTATTAAAAATTTAAGGTAAATAATTTATTAATTTTTATATTTTATATTTTATATTAATTACTCTCTCAAGTTTACAGCTTTTAAATTCAACACCATTATTAAAAAGACAAAATAAAAATTCAATCAAATGAATCGAGAATGATAGTACAACAATTGTCTTTTTCGTTATTTTGGTGTTCAAGTGGAAAGATCCAATTGAACTATTAACTCAACAGTATCAATTATACAGTGAGCGTGGATATGTCAGCTTTCAGATTAGAGGGAATTGACTAATCTTTCGGATAACAAAGGGGCTATAAAAAAGCCACATTTCTCGGAAGAACGATCCAAAGGAACCTCCAACATAAGTAACGGTAGAGCCCCTCCTCATTATCCTCCCCTTGTATTCATGGCATTGATAAACAAATTCCTAGTGAAAAGAATCCTTGTTCATAGATGCAGCTCTGTTAACATGATAACAAAAGCAATGATGGACAAAATTCAACCCTCAGAGGTGCAAATACCATTGGTATTTGTCCCTCTAATTTAGTGGAATCAACTTGGTCCCAGTCTAGGCAGCGACTTGATTGAAGATAGAAGTCATGAATGAAAGTTATCAGTTAAAAGTAAGATGTGACTTTATGGTGGTAGATCAAGCCTTACCATAAGATGTCATCCTTGGTAGACCCTTTCACAATCCATGGATGTAGTTTCCATGAGAAACATAACCTTGCAGGTACCAGAAGTTGGAAGGGTGGCAACTGTGGGAGGCAAAATCTGTTTATTACACAACAAACAAACTGAATTTTGTCAAAACCTAAAGAAGTTGATTGGTTGCCACAAAAAATATGATACGACATAAACGGTGGATGAAATAGAAACAATTACCATCCCGTCAGACAAAGCACTAGGGGTGGTGAAAAGGTTATAAGGAATATTTAAGTGGCATTCATTTAGGTGCTGACAAAAGAGTAAGACACTTTCACGTAGAATACTAGTGAAATATGTGGTGTAAACCTGGAGGTGATGAAGCACATGTTGAATATTGACCCTTCTGTCAAAATTGTTAAGCAAAAAAAGAGGAATCACATACTAGAAAAACAAAGAGCTATAGAGGTGGAGGTGCAAAAGGTATTGGATGCAAGTTTCACTCGTAAGGTCCAGTATCCGAACTGGTTAGCAAACGTGGTGATGGTGAAAAATGCAAATAGCAAGTGGTGGATATAAGTTGAATTCTCACATCTCAACAACATATCCCAAAGAAAACTACTCGCTCCTGTGCATAAACCAACTAGTTTGATTCGATAGTAGGTCACGTTATATATATATTCACTTGTAGATGGTTAGGGTACCACCAGATCCCCGATAGACCCAGATGATGCGGAAAAAACCTTGTTCATAACACATGAAGTCATGTATATATTATTACAACATGATACGTTTTAGGTTGAAAAATACATGAGCCATATATCAACGGTTGGTGGAAACGATCTTCTAAGAGAATTAGCAGAACTATAGAAGTATACATCGATGGCATAATTATCAAAAGTGCTAACGGAGTAGACCACCTGAAAGACATATACATTGTTTTTGTAAATTGTAGAAACACAGGTTGAAGCTGATGTTAAGGCTTATCGCGGTGAAAACAAAAACTAATCAATCGCAGCGGGAAGCGATTTTGCTTACACTAGAACCCACAACAAGACCATATTACGTAGACATATGATAGAAAAGAAAAAGGATTCAATCCTCTCCTATGCTGTCCTCGCACTTAGATCAAATTCAAGAAAATGCTTTTCAATGAAGCTCCTCCACCCGCACGCACACGGATGTCTACCGAACGGATTCACGTGCTAGCATCGAATGAAATGAAGCTCTTTCCCTCTCACTATGATTAGCCGAAAAATCACTTGTCTTTGGTAGTGGTGGCCGATTTCGTAGTGTAATAGGATTAGGAGAAAATTTTCTTTTTATGCCCATGTACAAAAGTTAAGTTTTAATTAGAATTAGGTTTATTTGCTAATTTATTTAATTAGTTTAATTGATTCAATTAGAATAACTGATAATCATATAATAAAATCCAATTAGAAAATTAAACTCATTAATTAAATTAATTAAGCCTAAATTTAATTAAACTCTTTCTCAATTATAAATATAAGCCGTATATTTATATCAAGAAATTATTTCACCTAGTTATTTAATTACCCTAGGTAATTAAATCAATAGGTTGAAATAAAATTTCAACCTTTAGTTAATTATATTCATGTTGACTTTACCATAAAGTCAATAAATATAATAAACTACAAGCTCCAATTATATAATATATATCCACTATATATTATGATTAAGTCCATGACAATCTCGTTCAGATATATTTGTGTGCAATCTTGTGGGTTCATCTCATGTTGGCTGTAAGCTCAATTGCTTGAGACCCATAAGCTGTAAGTGGGTTCTAGCAAACGTTACAGCTATCCAAATAAGATGAAGACTTCAATCTTATGTGAAGCATAAACCCTGTAGTGACTTATACATCCTCTACCTATGATATCGGTGTCTTGCAAGAGGCATGGTAAAGTCACCCTCTTTGGATGCATGGATGTTTATTGACATCGAGTAGACTAAAACTCATAAATAAGCAATCAACCAGTGATTCCCTTATTTGGATGTGACCACACTCTTATTAGTCATACTCATCAAGTGACCGGTGATATCTACTGTCAGTTAAAAAAGTGGCATATTCCTTCACATCCCTACTAGTCCTACCATGATCACTAGCATACCCAAATGTACCCATACTTGGCACCTTGTCATTGGCTCGTTAGGCATACGTCAAAAGTATGTGAATTCACATCTAGGCCTATAAAGATATCAAGTCTAAGGATCCAATATAAGTACTACTTAAGAACCACCTATGACATAGGAACCATATGTTGCTCTCAATACTGGATCGATCTAATATCACGTAACCTAACATGTACCCATGTCCAATGATCGGTAAGATACTACCATACAATCAAGCAAATGTTGGTATTTAGGTACAATCATTCTCATGATTCTAACAGACCAGGGATAGCTTTATAACTGTGTTCTACCCTACACATGGCCTCATTGCTTGGAGAACGTTACCGTCATACATGAGTATAGACAGCAATTCTCTATAATTATTAATTACACAAGAACTTAACAAAATAGATTATGCCTCTTATTAATAACATAAATCTAAAATATAATCGAGATACAATGCCTTATGACTAGGGCATACACCAACAGCTGAATCCAGAAAAGCATAAACTCACAGTTAAGGATGGAAAATTCCTTGGATTCATAACATCACAAAAGAGAATTGAAGCAAACCTTGAGAAAATATATGCAATCTTGAACATGGAACCCTAAAGACTATCAATGATATCCCAAAGCTGAAAATGTACAATATAATCGAGATACAATGCCTTATGACTAGGGCATACACCAACAGCTGAATCTAGAAAAGCGCATATTCACAGTCAAGGTTGGAAAATTCCTTGGGTTCATAATATCACAAAAGAGAATTGAAGCAAACCTTGAGAAAATATATGCACTCTTGAACATGGAACCCTAAAGACTATCAATGATATCACAAAATCCACCAAGGGAATAAAACAGTCCACAAAAAGCAAACAGTTCCATGAAAAGAAAAGCTAAACTAAAATACCCATAAACTATATTTTGAATGAAATAACAATTCCTATTAGAAATCTGAAGCCGCGTAAATATATTTGCGATACAATCATATCTCTTAAACCCTTCCAAGTGAATAGATATAAATTGAGCTTACTGAAAACTCGTAAATTTAGTAATCTACGACATACTGATCATGAATCGTCTTGATAAGTCGCTTTCGTTTGCTAAACTTGAAAGAAGATAGATCAAAGATATTGTAAAAGACAGATGTAGACATAGCGGCTAAGCAAAATGAATATGGATATCGATTTCAACCAAAGCAAAAGAAAACACACAATAAATGAGTGGGGGATCGTATAGATGGGAGGAAGAAGAAGGAATAAATGTTTCGTTCTTGCTACTCAAAATGAAAAGCGGTTAGGATTTTTTCTCTAGAGTGAAGGAGGAGAAGGCGCACTCTACTTTTTAGGAATAGGATTGATATGGAATAAGTTTTATACAATAATAAGTTTGATATACATGAAACTACAAATTCAATCACAATAATAGTATAGATTCCATACATATACATCTTGACTAAAAACTTATATTTCAACCCAATGTTTCATACGTAGATATACACTATCTTTTTATCTCTTCTATGTTGCCTTTAGTATATATTATTAAGTTTTCTAAGAGGAACCTTTTTTTTTTTTAACGTAAGAAAAACCATACATGATCGATCATAATTCTTGCAAATGCGACAATGATGGATGATAAGAATTCATTAATGAAAGACTCATTTTATTGAATAGGCTTAGGCATCATTTTCTACTTTAACCAGTAGCTCTTTTTTCGTCTTCTCCTTCTCCCAAAACTACTCCACTAGCTAAACTTTTTACCTGCTCCAAAATACTGCTATATAATAATACGAATACTTGTTAAATTGACTAATCAAATGTATATTTTTCTATGTTTTTATTTTTTCAATGAGTATTGTGTCATATATAATATACATATATTTGATTCTTCAAGTTTTATTTGATAACAATAAACATTATATTTATTGAACTCCTAACCTACAAATATATATGTACATTGAGAAAATTTAGCTTTTAAGACACGTCAAAATCAAGATATAACAATTCTTTTTTTTTTTCCCTCAAAATTAGGAATTTATTGTTAAAAAGAAAAGAAAAGAAAAATAAATCTTCTACAAAAATTTTTCAATTTTACTAAATATTTATGATATTACACCAACATTTTTTGTCTATAACAAAAATATGTTTTACCATTTCTTTTAAAGAAGCAATGAAATAGTTTATGATAAAAAAAAAATTCTAATTGTATTTATAGATGAAGCTATCAACACTTTAATAGAGTTTTATTTTTGCAGTTGTAAGGTGTGGGATTATAATTGATTGAGGTTTAATATGTTAAATTTAAAAAACCATGGGCTTTTAACGAAAATTAAGAAAATCATCTACTATATTTTTTTTTTCAAACTTTTTTGACAAATAAAATATAATTAAACCGCTTTAAATAGTTACATGTTTGTTCTATTCACCTTTTAATTCTAGGGGATTTTAAAAAAAATTTAAATTTTGGCACCTATTTTCTTTTGGTACGTAAACAGGAAATTTTTATCAAAATCCCTTTCAAACTTTTCAAAATTACTCAAATATCTTATTTTATTTTGTCCACATTTCTCTCTCCTCTTTTCATAATTTTAATCTAATTTCACATTTATCTCTCAATACATTTATTTTTTTGTCATGCGACTTTAGAATGTTTTTTTTTTCTCTTCGACACAAGATGCATATGTATATATTTTTTCTGATATTTTTTTGTACTAAGGTATAACTAATTATACCTTTGTATCTTAAGGTATAACTAAGGTATAATAATTATAATAGTGTATCTTAAGGTATAAATAAGGTACAATTAAGGTAAAACTAAGGTATAATCACTGTAATAGTATATCTTACGGTATAACTAAGGTATAATCAATGTAATAGTGTATCTTAAGGTATAACCAAGGTATAACCAAAGTATAATAATTGTTATATCTTAGTTATACATTAGTTATACCTTTGATACTCTTACTTATACCTTTGTACAACTGTTATACCTTAGTTATACTTTAGTTATATCTTTGATACTCTTATTATACCTTTTGATACGTTGATTATACCATAGTTACACCTTCTGATACATTGATTATACCTTAGTTATACTTACTGATACACTGATTATACCTTAATTATACCTTCTGATACACTGATTATACCTTCTAATACACTGATTGTACCTTAGTTATACCTTCGGAATACATTGATTATACCTTTTGATACACTGATTATACCTTATTTATACATTGTTTAAGTATTATAATGTGTAAGTAGTGTGTAAGCAGCTTATAAGAGTGCATATGATGTGTATACTAGTGTATAAGCAGTGTATAACAATGTATTTATAACTTTTATATATATTATACCTTAGTTATACCTTGTGATTCACTGATTATACCTTAGTTATATATTGTTTATACTTTTGTAAGCCTTGTTTATACATTTATTATAGCATCTGATACTTTGATTATACTTTTTGATACACTGATTATACCTTAGTAATACCTTCTGATACATTGAGTATACTTTAGTTATACTTCTATACACTGATTATAGCTTTTGGTACTGCATTTTAGGACTGCATCTTTTTGGACTGCATTTTAAGACTACACTTTAGGACTGTATTTTATTAATGGGACTACATCTTTTTGGACTGCATTTTATTATTGATACTGCATCTTTTATTGGGGTTGCCTCTTTTTAGACTGCATTTTGAGACTATACTTTGGGACTGTATTTTTGGACTGCATTCTATTATTGGGACTGCACTTTGGAACTGCATTATTGGGATTGTATTTTAGGACTGCACTTTGAGACTGCATTTTATTATTGGGACTGCATCTTGAGAACTTCGAGACCTTATTTTTTGGGACTGGATTTTAGAACTGCATTATTGGGGGCTACATCTTTTTGGACTGCATTTCGAGACTACATTTTATTATTAAGACTGCGTTTTATTATTGGGACTATACTTTGGGACTGCATTCTAGGACTGCACTTTAGGACTACATTATTAGGACTGCATTATTGGAAACTGCATCTTAAGTGTATTTTAAAGTATAACTAATGTATAATCACTGTAATATTGGATCATAAGGTATAACTAAGGTATAATCATTGTAATAGTGTATCTTAAGATATAAGTAAGGTATAATTAAGATAGAACTAAGGTATAATCAAGATAGAACTAAGTATAATTGCTGTAATAGTGTATCTTAAGGTATAACTAATACATAGTCACTGTAATATTGTATCTTAAGGTATAACTAAGGTATAATCATTGTTGTACCTTACTTATACCTTAGTTCTACCTTTGACACTCTTATTATACCTTAGTTATATATTTATACAACTGTTATACATTAGTTATACCTTTGTTATACCTTTGATACTTTTATTATACCTTAGTTATACCTTTGTACAAATGTTATATCTTATTTATACATTGTTTAAGCATTATAGTATATAAACAGTATATAACAATATACAAGCAGTTTATAACAATGTATAAGCTGTGTATAACAATGTATAAGCGATGTCTAACAGTGTATTTGTAACTTTTAAAATATTATACTTTAGTTATACCTTGTGATAGACTGATTATACTTTAGTTATGCATTGTTTATACTTTGTTTATACATTGTATCTAAAAAAACCGAAGATGAAAAAAAAGCAGAAAAATATATACATATGGATCTCATTTCGAAGAGAAAAAAAAAAGCAAGAAAAACTTTCTAAAGTCGAATGATAAAAAAATTAACGAATTAAGAGATAAATGACAAAATTAATGTTTAATTATAGACGATGAGAGAGAGAAGTGGAAGAATCAAGTTTGGGAAAAACTAGGAAAAACAACATATTAGAGAAATTCAAATCACGTATGGGATAAAATAATTCTTAAAACAAAGTATTTTTAGCAATTTCCCTTAATTCTATATTTGTTCTATTAAATTCTTAAATTTACAGGCCTATATTATTAAATCAGTCAATTTTATTTTTATTACATTGAACCCCTAAACTTATAATTTAGACCCTTGGAGTCAATTTTTTTTATCAACTTTATCATACTTTTATTTATGGTCTTTACTGTTGTTTTGGTTTAAAAAAAGGCTCAATAAGTTTGATTATGAAGTTTAAAAATTTTATCAAACAAATTTGAAATTTGATTAGAATCAATAGCAAAAATGTATAGGCCTATCCTGGTATAATCTGACAGCAAAGGTATCTTTCTCCAACAGAGAGATGCAGGATTCGAGTTTCACTGAGACTAGATATTACACTCTTAAAAAAATGAGAATTATCAAAATATCACAAATATATAGGATTATCATGAACTTAAATTTATATACAATCAACAATTAGATGAATATTAACTTTTTATTACATAGTGAACACTGTAATTTCTTTAGTTTCACTATTCCTTGGAAAGTAAATAAACATTTTAGCTCAAAAAGTTATATAATTAATTTTTTTTATAAGTAACACGGATTGAAGGAAGAATGAGGCTAAACATCCCAACTAGGTTGGCATATTTGGGCCTGCTACTTCACAACAACCCGAAAAAATAACATTAAAGGACCTTGAGGAAAGGTCAAAAAATTACAAGAGCAATAGTTCAGGGTGAATAATTACATCCGAAGCAGAGAAATTTAGACACCTAGATTTGAAACAAACAAAACACCAAGTGCGGTAAATACAATTATAAAGCAAGTCTCTGAAGTCGTGGCAATCATTAAAGATGGCTCGGTTCCGCCGTTTCCAAATTTGCCAACAGATGGACATCCATAGCGATTGATAGAATAACCTGTGGCGAGCATTCTTAAAAAAACCTGACCATTGAAAGAAAAATCCATAGCAGTCCAAGGGATAGCAAAACTCTACCCCATCCAATTTAATAAATCGGACCAAATTCTATAGTTGGACGAGCAATGAATCAAAGCATGATCTTGCATTTCAGCTTCCGAACAACAAGGACAAGTAGTCTCCCGAATAATATGGAAGGATGCAAGAGTAACTCGATAAGGAAGCCTACCATGAGCCAGCAGCTACATAAAAAAATAGATTTTGGGTATAACCGGAGCACGACGGAACGTCAAAAAAGGAGCAAAAACTTGTGGCTGGAATCTGAGTGCGTGGTGGTGCTGAAGGAAGGTCCCAGGCATGAATGAATGTTGGCCGTTAGGAGCTGGAATCCAGGTTAAAATGTCCTTGGCATGGGAGTGAGAGGAGCTAATTTCGAAATCAGAGACTGAAGTTGCTGCTGTCCCGTAATACGAAGCCGACGCTTCCAAAAAGGGCGCCCCACACTTGTAAAAATATGAGAATAAGCCCAAGACACTGAAACATGTTTATTGGTTGTCAAGGCAAAAAGGGATGGGAAAGAATCCTTCAATGGGGTGGAATCCAACCATGAATCAAACCAAAAGTTTATGCGCTCACCATTCTAAAGGTTGAAGCGAACACCTGAAAGAAAAGAAGTATAGATCGAAACATTCTTTACACAAGCAGCGAAAACTCCTTTCCATAAAGGGGAAGAAGAAGCAATAATTCACAAATTATTCCAATCATCCATACCTGTACGTTGGACACAAAATCTGAACCAAAGAGAGGAAGGAGCAGAAGTCCTAGCTTTTCATAACCACTTCAAAAGGAGGCTGGAGTTTTTGAGGTGCAAACGCTGAATATTCAGTCCACTAGCACTGTAAGGGAGACAGATTGTTTCCCAACTAACCTTGTTAAAACCTCGAGTATTCGCGTCACCTTTCCATAGGAAGTTCCGCATGTAACTTTCTAATTTGTGAGAGATACCCTCTGACATTTTGAAAAGTGATAAGAGGTACATCGGGATGCTACTTAAAACTGACTTAATCAAAGTGAGACGACCCGCATACGAAAGACAAGAGCCTTTCCACATAGCAAGTTTTGATTCAAACCGAGAAATAAAAGGATCCCAGTCATGGCTTCTTAAGGATTTATAAGTCAAAGACACACCTAAATATTGAAAAGGGAGAGAAGATACCGAACACCCAAATTTATGTGCACAATGAGTTGTAAAACCAGCGTTAACACCTAGTCCCACAAGTGAGCTTTTCTGAAAATTGATTCGGAGGCCTGAAATAGTCTCAAAGCACCGAAGAATACGGATGAGGTAGCAAGATCTTCCTCAACAGCAGGAATAAAACAGATGGTGTCATCTGCAAATTGAAGAATCGATAGAGGTTGAAAATCCAAAGACCCAAAACCCTTGAGAAGACCCAAGGCAGTTGCTTTCTCCACAAGTTGCGTGAGTCCTTCTGCCGCAAGGACGAAAAGAAAAGGGGAAAGGGGATCACCTTGCTTGACACCCTTTCGAAGATAAATTGGCTTAATAGGGGAACCATTAACCAAGATGGAGGTAGAAGAATCCATACGGCAGCTAGACATCCAAGAATTCTATTTATCACAAAAACCCATTCTGACTGAAATCACATGAATGTAATCCCAAGAGATACAATCAAAAGCCTTATGAAAATCCATTTTTAAAACAAAGGTAGGACGTCTGCTGGATTTTAAAAAATGAACAACCTCTAAAGCCAAAAAGGAGCAATCATGGATATTTCGGCCCTTGACAAAAGCAAAATGACATGCTGAAATTAAGGAAGGCAGAACTACTTGAAGCCTCCGGGATAACAATTTAGAGATGATCTTATAAATACCGTTGATGAGAGAAATTGGCCGAAAATCACATAAGTTGCAAGAACCCGCTACCTTCGGGATAAGGATAATGAAAGAAGTCTTTAAAGCGGGAGGAAGAAAGCTTATAGCATAGAAAGAATCTAGCACCTTCAAAATCTCGTCTTTCAAAAAAGGCCAAGCTCTTCTGTAAAAAAAGAAATTAAACCCATCAGGACCCGGAGCTTTATTTTCACCACAAGATTTAACTGCATCCCAAATTTCCTCAAAATGAAAAGGAGCTGTTAAAACATTATTATCCTCTTCCGAAATATAATTGAAATTGAGAGCATCCAAACTAAAAGGAACAGCCATATCTTCCTGAAAGAGAGATTTATAATAAGAGTACACGTGATCCTTAAAGATGTACTGATCCGAAATAAATTATTGACCCATATTAATCCCTAGGATTTTGTTGGATTTGTAACTAGCCGAAGCTGTACGGTGGAAGAAAAACGTGTTAATATCCCCCAATAGGGACCATTTAATTCTGGATTGCTGATGACGAATTGATTCCCAATGCTTCCTTTTAGCAAAAAGTTGAGCTCTGAGGTTGGCTAAAAAAAGCCGCTAATTATCAGACAAGGGGCGGGCTGTTGTGTCGGAAGTCAGAAGGAGGAGTTGTTGCTCCAACGAAGAAATTTCAGCCTCCACATTTCTAAAGACAGACCTATTCCATTCGGACAATTTACCACGGAGCAACTTTGATTTCTGATGTAGAGGGGAGTCAGGAGAATTGAGGCAAATGGATTCCCACTCACGTTGAATAAAGGAGGTGAAATCAGAGTTCTCCCACTAGCAATTCAGCGAACGGAAGGGTTTAGGTCCTCCGGATGGCTTGGCAACAGAATGAAAGACAAGAGGAAGATGATCTGACAAGGAGTAATCCATAGTTGAGTTAAAAAGAAAAGGCCAACAGCTTACAAGATCCGAGCTGACCAATATGCGATCAATCCGAGAATAAGTGAGGGCATTATGCCAAGTATAGCTTCGACCATTTAAAGGAATATCATAAAGTTCATAAGAGTTCACAAAGTCTTGAAATTTCTAACTGATGTAGTAAGCTAACAATTGAGACGTTCGGAAGGGTGCAAAACCTCATTAAAGTTCCCACAAACCATGATCTTGGGAAAAGAGCATATTATATTGTGGACCTCATCCCAAAAATGCAATCTATCATTCGCCAAATTAGGAGCATAAAGGAACAGCACAAAAAAATCCACACCTTGATGAACACATTGAAGCAAACCCCACCTATTAGATGAAGCAATTAAAGAACAAGAGATGATAGCCGAATTCCAAGAGATCACAATACCACCTGACGAACTTTCAGCCAGAATAACCGCAAAATCAAAATCATTATGACCCCAATATTTCTTCATATCAAAAACATTAACCACAGCAGCTTTTGTTTCAATCAAACCAAAAAAATGAAGATTATTACGACCTATAAGAGACTTCATAAAACACTGCTTAGCATGATGGAGAAAACCACCTCAACAATTCCAAACCAAGAAAGACAAACCGGAGCAAGAGAACAACAGCTGTTGAGCAGTAATAAGTTTACCCAATTTATCTCTTACAACCATGCTATCAATATCGTTGAAAGTACCAAGAGACTTACCCAGTTTCCATGTCTCATCCACCTCTTTACTATTGACGCCATCAATCTCTGGACCTGCTGCTGATTTCCAAATCCTGAGGTTTGTATTTGCAATATCAACACTATGATCACAGCTATTAGGTAGCGAAATTGGAGAGCCAATAGCGCCATCTTGAAGTATTTTCCTTCCTGATTTCCTGACGGTAACAGGTAAAATGTTGGCATCAGGTTGGTCCGACGAAAGATTGGGGGAAACCACGTCAATTGTTGGGATGGTGGACGGGACCATGGTGTCAGTTAAGGGGGCAGAAGCACTAGTCTCTGAGTCAGTATCACAATCAGCGGTAGGAGGAGCTGAGCTGAATAAAACATCCATATCTACTAACCGGCTGTTCGAGAATGTCCACAATCAAAGATTTCCCATGTATATCAACTTAACGAAATCTGGGAAGTGCTTACGGTCCGTTGATATTAAACATTGCACAAAGTCGGGACATTTTTTTAACACAAAATCTTTTCCAAACCCCACAAGCTGCGCAAAATTGGAAGATAAAGTCTCAAGGAATAGGGGATGACAGTATTTCAGCGAGATACCTCTAATGGAGAGACAGGTCAGGCGATGTGAAGGGATGAAGTCCGGGTCCAATGGTGTAACCTTGTTGATGATGTCGTTCAAATAAACCCCATCCAATAGCATGAAAGCCTCAAGAGCATCCAAGGAGAAAAAAGTTACAATGACAGATGAGTCGCCCAGAGCCGTGAGGGAGTGAAACCCGAAATTCCGGTCCTTAAGAGTATTGCGTAATCCAAGAAGAGACTTAATATCTCGAAGAAAAATCAAACAAGAGCAGGATAGCCAATAAGGAGGAGGGCTGACTTTTTGAAAGCATAGGGTTGCCGGGGAACTGGATAAATTCTAAGCAACGGAGGCATACGAATGGGAGTCCCTGATGGACGGTTTGAACTCCAAAGGTGGGGTGCTGGAGTGATTGAGAATCTTCCGTGGGGAGCAGATGGAGGTAGATAGGGCCTTTGATTGATGGGATAGCGAGCTTGGAAAGCATGCAATCGCCTTGAGCCTATCTGAATCGAGTTGATTGCCATGATCACTGAAGAGATACTCAAATGTTGATGAATACACAAGAAACAAAACCGTAGATTTCTAACATTCCGTTTCTGAGCTAGAGTAATGATACCATGGATATTATATGACAGAAAAAGCTTATTGAGATGTTGAACAAACCAACCGTATGGAAATCCCTCAAAGAAGACAACATTAGGTTGGAGGTGGGGGGATAAAATAGGGTTAGAGATGGGGCGGGTAATGGATGGAGAGGTGCGGTTAGGTAGGGAATGGCTTGCTTGGCGGGGAGGCCGGGTAGAGGGATGGCCGGACTGGCGGTTGGCGGTGGCAGATGGCCGGTGGAGGCTAAGGATGGGGTTGGGGGTGAGGCCATCTAGGGTTTTTGTAAATCGTCTTCCTTATATAATTAATTTATATTATGATTGTACAAATCAAATCCAATTTATGATACTAATATATATACGATACATTTCAGTTTATGCATAAAGTGAGAAGTAAGAAATAGGCAAAAAAAGGACAAAATTATACAATAATATACTCCAACAAAAATAAGAAAAATCACTTTTGGGTCCGATAGTGTACCGCCGCCTCCATGTCTAGAAAATGTCCAAATTAAAGATGAATACAAAGTTTCCTTTTTTTCAAAAAAAAAAAAAAGTAGAATTGTGAAGGTTCTTTGATTAGACTTAATGCTATGGAAAAGAAATTAAGTGAAAACAATTCGACCTACGAAGTATATACGACGGAAAAATACGATAAGGGAGAGTCAGTTCAATTAAATCCTCAAACAGTCATCTGTATTTCATATCTGATTCATGACGTGCTCTGTCAATGGAATTTAAGTTTTACAGTTCAACTCAATTGATTTTTTTCAAACAAAACACTCTTAAAATCCCAAACAAATCTCAGGGTATCTTTAGTGATTAACTCCAGAATGTATCATTAATCTCATTACGTCATCGATGCATCATTTAATATAATAAACTCAATTCTATTAAACTCTCATCTACAACCATTAAACTATACAATAATTTAATCATATAGAACCCACCATCAAATCACACTTTTTATTTTAAATCTTTTTATTTAATTATTTAACAATATATGCATAATTAATTTTAAAACAAAATAATTAACTTTAAAATAAAATTCTACTTTTACAACGACAATTTTAACAATGATTATTTTTATAATTACGTATTCATTTTTTCAAGTTAACAAAAAAATGGCCATAAAAAAATAACATAATAATTAAATTGATTAAGAAAATTACATTATAATAAAATTACATTACAATCAAAATGACATTTTAATCAAATTAAATATGAAAAATAACATATCATTACTAATTTGCATACTTAACCTTAATTTGATTACAAACAAAATGATGATTTTTGAATTACTCTACGTTCATATGGTTGGTGTTCGCAGTCAATATTTTATGATCTTCAGATATTTGATATGAATTTTTTAAATCTTCAATTGTTTTCTTGAACCCTTCAATTTCAATAGCGTATGTTTTAATTTTCCTTACCTCTTTCAGTTCAGCCAAATAGTTTTTCCATTCTGCTTTTTCAACTGTTGTTTTAATACTGGACTTCCTCTTTCTCTTGGCTTTTGTTTTTGTAGTTTTTTGTCCAATAGGGTGAATTTCACCTCCATCTACTTCAATACTTGTGTCTCCATTCGATAAGGAAGAGTAAGCACCACTTTCATTAATTTTGATCTTCTTGGAAAGCTAATGAATAGAAAAATTTGTTTGCCATTTTGGATCATCTTTCAACATCATCCAAACATGATCATGAAGGAAGTTCTTCTTCTTTTGCTGTTTGTAAAGTTCGCGAGCACGGTCCTTCAGTTGATCATCGCTCCAACCACTATGATGTTCTACAACCAATTTATTGTAGATTTGATTGAATTCATTGGTTAATAGAAGTATAAAAAACCAATGGTTCTTAATAGAAGAAGTCTATCTTGTCACACTGAATTTGACATTTTAGTTAAAGTAATATGCAATTCGCTGCCAAAATGCATATGATTTTTGGCTGTTTCCAAAAAAGCTACAACTTGATATAGTAAGCCAAGAACTTATAAGCATTTTTCATCTTCATTGCTCCAACACAAGCGTTTCTATTTGTTATTATCATCTAGCTCAATAGTATCATTATTTTATTGTGTAGAACCAAAAACAATCTATGTTGTTGCTTTATGGCAGTAGCTGATGATCTCTCTAAATTTGTTTGCTTATTCAAACAGTTTGAGAATGCACTAGTGAAGCCAATATTTAACACATTGGATATGTACGAATTAAAATACTTCGATCTTGGAGTTAGAAAAAACGGATATTGTAAATTTGATTGATTTCCTAAATTTTGTTGGGGGTTGTAGTTAACAAAATTTAGAAATTTTGAGGGATGTTGGAAATTTAGATTTTGATAATTTGAAGGAATTTGAGAATTATTGGTATTTTGGAAAAAATTTAAGGGATGTAGGAAATTTTGATTTTGATAATTTGGAGGAATTTGAGAATTATTGGTATTTTGGGAAAAATTTAAGGGATGTAGGAAAGTTTGATTTTGATAATTTGGAGGAATTTGAGAATTATTAGTATTTTGGGCAAGAAATGAATATTCATAATTTTCTTTCTTTGGATTTAGATTTTGAGAGGATGAATTTTTTTCCATGGTAGAAAATTGAAATAAATTGAAGAAGATTGATAGAGAAGAATGAAGAATAATTGAAAGATTTGTTGGAAGGGTACGAAAAAAATGAAAAAAAAAAGTAATTATCATTATATTATCGTTTAAAAAGAAAAATAAAAAAAAATAATTAAGAAAAAGTTACCCTGCAATGGTAAGATTAAATAAAAAAAAATAAAAAAAAGGCTGCAGTTGGCGGGAATCAATAAGTTGGTATGCACCAACTCGTTGATTCCATTAACCTATTATTAACCTCTCCCCAGTGGGAGATGTTAATATATATTATCTATTAAGTAGGGGATTAACCCCTGCTAAAGGTACCCTTACCTTTTTTACAATTAGTATACATAATGACTGTTTTTTCTTTTATAGGGTTTCGAGCCCTAGGCTTCTCTCTCCAAGGGTTTATCTGCTAATTTTTTTTGAATTTCTTTCTTCTGGTTTATTCCACCGTTGCTTGCCTTTCTACAACTTTTGATCACTCAATTACTATGACTCCATGGATGCAACTGCTAATGAAAATCTCATTGAATAATGTCAGAATGTTAATCTAAACTATGAGAAGGATGGTTTTATTGATACAGGTGGTTTTATTGATGAAGAATCGTAACTGTTTTACTATCTCGTGTGATTAATTGTGGATAGATCGATGAATGTTGGTTCTTTCAAAAGTACATGGCAGGGGTGTGGAGACCGGTTAAGGGTGTTGAGTTTGAAGAAATTTAACCCTACCTTTTCTATATTTAATTATTTCATGATCTGGATGTGACTCGAATATTGCAGGGGGGCCTTGGTCTTTTGAATAGAGGCTTTTGGTTGTGGGAGATTATGTGGATGACATTATTCCTCATAGTGATGGACTGTATAAGATGGATTTTTGGGTTCATATCTAAATCGGTATGGGTTCAACTTCATATCGATTGAGATGCATCAGTGTCATCAAGATGTTAAGAAATTTTGGATGGGTAGGCAGCTAATGGATAATTAGCGGTATTATATGGCCAAGTTATGTTTGTTTGAGCTTTATCAACAATGAGAGGTTTACTAGAACGAGCGATCAAAAGTCCAATGCTCTGTAGCCAGGATAGAAATACTAAACTCCTACATGCTTATGTTTCTCATCATAATAAGAAGAAGAATATATCAGTATTATATGATGAGCAGGGGGTCGAGTTGGATTGGGATTATGGCTTGTAGGACCATATTGTTGAGTTCTATCATAATACTTTTACCAATGCAGGTAATCTCGATTTGTCCACTATAAAGGGAATTGACGCAAGGGTTTCAACTTAGCAGATTGAGGATCTTTGTAGACCCTTCATAAAGGAGGAGGTGAAAGCTGGTGTATGTGCTATGCATCTGGACAAAGCCCCAGGCCCTAACGGGTTTAATCAAAATTTTTACCAATCCTTTTGGAATGTTATTAGTGATGAAATTGGTGCATATGTGTTGTGTATTTTGCATGCTTGTAAGTTATCCGATAATCTCTAGGAGATGATTATTGTGTTAATGTCTAAGATTAAGAGTCCTGGAGTTATTATCGATTTTTGCCCAATAGCCTTTTCTCAAGTGATTTATAAAATTATTAAAAGTTATTAACTAATCATTTAAAGGTGGTGTTGAATGATGTTGTGTCTGATCATTAGAGTGCTTTTATTCCTAGGCGTCTCATTACTGATAATGTCCTTATTACCGATGAGGTTGGTCATTGGTCATTACTTGAAGCGTATGAGAACCGGACAAAGTGGAGTGGTATCTTTGCAACTAGATATGTCCAAGGCTTATGATAGAATATAATGGAATTATTTGCATATTGTGTTGATTAAGTTGTTGGTGTGCGCCGTAGTCCTTGTATAATGTAATCAAGTATTTTGTTATAAGTAAAAAGGCATAATCTATTTTGTTAGTTTCTTGTGCAATTAATACTAATAGATGATCCATTAACTAGTGTTTTACTCAAGTATGTCGCTAACTGTCGGAACCGTACCGACGGGCGAAAGAAATTTTTGTTTAATTAGTTTTTATAGTGCGCATGACTATTCATAAACAATTTCTTGTGATGCTTGGAGTAATAATAATATTTTTATAGAGTAGCCACCAATTGAGTTTTGGTCCGATTGGACACCTTAAGTAACCAGAGATTTATATGGGTTCGTTTGCTAATTACGTGTAGGGAAGATAATAATCACCCTACCCCGCCCATAATTGGTACTAAAAGCCGTAAATTATTCTCATGGGATGTATTTCTTTCATTTCATTTTTTATCTATACACGAATATAGAAAAAAACAACTGTATATTAGCTAGATGTATATTCATAATAATATTGTATTTTAATTAATTTTTATTTATTCACATCCATGATATGGGCATAAATAAAAAAAAATTATACAAATATTGAGTTAGTATTTTAATAAACAATGTATTTTACATCCATAACATAGAAGCAAAATACACGCGTATAACATGTAACATAAATACAACAAATATGTGAATTATCTATATAATTAAGTAGATCATACATTCATGCTTACAATAAAAGCAATAACGGATTTCATATCACTTTTTATTAAAATGAAATTTAAAGCTTATTGGTAATATAATTGATGATACTGCAAGCTTGGTCATAATATAAAGTTAATTACCATTAATATAAATTAATCTTAAATTTCACAACCATAGGATAGTCGTGAAATTAAACTCTAAAATTATGCATATAAAAATTCTATTTTTTGTTAAACTACTTTACTTTTAGAAATTTCAAATTTTTATAAACCCAAACTTTTAATTAATTCCTAACAAATCTACAAGTATAATAGCATAGAAATTAAACAAAATGAGATAAGAGACTTAATTTTTGGTTGGGCCACAGGTGATTCTTAATTCAATTAGTTTTAGCCCGTTCCTTTTTAGGCCCAAAAAGAAAAGGCCTAACCCATATACTCTTAATCCAAATCTTTTAAACCCAGCAACTAAGTCCTAAACCGAACCCAACCCGGAATCTCTACCCAAGAACCAAACCCGGCCTATATAAACTCTTCTTCCTTTCAAACCCTAAGAAAGACTTTGTTATCAGCTGCCTCCCTCTCTCTTTTTCGGTCGCCGGGCATTTTCTCTCTCTCGGTTTCGTTCTCGCCGGCCGTTCTCTCTCTTTATCTCTGCTTCTTTCTTTGGTTTCAGTCCGGCCACCGACTTCTTTCCTCTCTACAGAGCCTGAAACCCGATCTTACCACTGGCTGCTCCTCTCTCTCTCCCTTGGCCTCGTTCTCACCGGCGGTCAGGTCTGCATCTCGCTCCAACCCTCGGTTCCTTTCCCCTTGCTGTCGTCAACTTCTCCCTTCTCTCCCTACTTCCGTTTTTTAGACATAGATTTGGTGACGGAGGGAGCTTTGTTGATCATGTCAGAACCTCCCGATCTCTGACCTTACTGGCTCTACGGAGGTTCAGGTCCGGCGGTAATACTTATCACTGATCGGAGGTATTTTCCTCCCTAGCTCTCTGTTTTTTATTAGGTTTTTATTTTTTCAAGTTTTTTTTTATTTCTCTACATGATTCATGCTCTTTTTTTTGGCTGGTTGGTGCTCTTTTGATGTTTTCTGGAGTATATTTCTGCTTCTTTTTTTTTTTGACTTTTGGTTCTTTGATCTGTATTTTTGGGTTAGATTTCTATACTTGGTTTTCTGTTTGAGATGCAGGCTTCTGTCTGTGTTGTCTTTTTATTTTTTTGCTTTTGTTTATAAAAAAAATGCATGTTGATTCAAATTTAAAATGAGAGATAATTATTTGCATGCGATGTGCTTAGCTTCTAGACTGGTATTGATTCTGACCATGCATGCTTAGTTTGGTTGATTTTTAGGTTAGTGATTAATGCTATCCTTCAGTAAGCATAAAGTAAAAGAGAAGAGAAAATAATAGAGGGAAGAAAATGAAATAAATAGATATTTGGACTAATAGGCACCGATATTTGGTATAGACATAGCATGTCTCTACACTGTTGATGAATCTGTATCATACAAGACATTTTGTATATTTCTTTACAAAGAAAAATAGGCGAGATGTATACATGTTACTGCTTGTATTGCTTCTGGCTTTGTCAATGGACCAGTTTCGAGCTTCTCTAATTTATCTTCTTGCTGGGTATTTCTTTGTGCAGGGTGAGTAGGAGAATGAAAATGGAAGGGTAATTATCTTTCAACCCTCCTTCATCTCTTCTTTAAAGAAGTCATTAAAGACTTCTATCAGAGAGGGAAAAGATCTGAAAAATAGAACCTCATCAGAAGGAATCTCTGAAGATCGATCTATTATTCTGGAAAAAAAGAAAAGGTGGATAAAGATGAAAGGAGAGCCTTTGTTTTTGTGTTATATCCTACTCCCTTTTTTCTTTTAAAGGAACCAGAACCTGGTTCTTCTTATTAGAAAGAAGGAAAAGGAAAGAGCATGATTTCTATCTGCCTTTTTCTTCGTTGCCTTTTTTCGTGTCCCTTTTCTATGTTGTGGGACTGCCCTTTTATACGCAAAGGAGGGGCAGTCCCCAAACTTGTAAAATTAGAGATCTTTTAAGGTTAAAATTGTAATTTTAGTAATTTTGGGTGTTGCCCTATGTGTAATTTTGGGGACTGTTTCCATTTTTCTTATAAATTCTATTTTTTATGTTTGAAATTAATTTTTTCACAATAATGATATTATAATGGTAATGATAATAATTATGATAATAGTAGTAGTAATATAATGGTGATAATAATAATAATTATAACAAAAAGATTAATGAAATAATAGCGATAATAATAATAACTAAATATTATAAATTAAATGTGTTTATTAGTTTTATGGATATAAAAAAAATAAGATTATATAGTGGAAAACGAGATTAGGTAGGACAAAACGGGTATCTACACTAATGTTCTCCGCCATAAGATTATGCAGTAAGACCTTGAGTAGGGAAATAACACCAATTATAAAGCCATCCCTAGTCTGTTAAAGTCATAGGAATAATTTTAACTAAAGGCTAGCATGTGTCTTGATTGTATAGTGGTATCTTACTGACCATTAAACATGGAATGTCAATCAAGAACATGAATACATGTTAGGTTACATGGTATTGGATCGATCTGCTATAAGAACTCCACATGGTTCTTATATCATAGGTGGTTCTCTAGTAGTACTTATATCGAATCTTTTGACCTAATATCGCTATAGACCTATGTGCTAACTCACATACTTTGACGTATGCCTAACGGGCCTTTAACAGGGTGCCAAATATGGGTACGATTGGGTATGCCGGTGATCATACTAGGAATGTGAGTCATGTGATGGGACTTGCCTCTCACTTAATTAAGAGTAAATATTACCAACCTCTTGATGAGTGAGACTGAGAAGAGCATGGTGATGCCCATGTAAGGTAATCACTAGGTGATTAGTTACTTGAGTTTTTTAGTCTACTCAGAATCAAGGAATGTCTATGCAGCTAAAGAGAGTGACATTGCCATGCCTCTTACAGGACACCGATATCATTGGCAGAGGATGTATAAGTTGCTATAGGGTTTATGCCTCGCATAAGATTGATGTCTTCATCTTATTTGTGTAGCTGTAATGGTTTGCTATAACCCACTTACAGCTTGTGGGTCTTAACTTATTGGGTCCACTACTAACATAAGATGAACTTACAGGATCGCATACAAAGATGTCTGAACGGGATTGTCACGGACTTAATTATAATGTATGTTGGATATATATTATATTTAATATGGGGCTTGATGTTAATTATATTTATAGACTTTATGAATAATATAATATTTATGACTAAAGGAGAAATTTTATTTCGACCTATTAATTTAATTACTTGGTATAATTAATTAAATGGATGAAATCATCTCTTAAAATATAAATACACGGTTGATATTTATGATTAAGAGGAGGATTAATTAAAAAGAGGTGTAGTTAATTTAATTAATTAAGTTTAATTTATATAATTGGATTTTATCATATGCTTATTATTTAATCTAATTAAATTAAATTAAACTAATTGAATTGAATTAACAATTAAAACTAATTTAATCAAACCTAATATTTTATACATGGCTATAAAAGCATAATTTTCTCCCTAGAACCCTTAGGGGATTTCGGCCACCACACTCAAGGGAGAGGGTTTCAGCCAAAAGAGAGAGGGAGATTGGGGTTGAGCTCCGTTTTCGGTCCCGTACTAGTACATTATCATGTTCGGTAGACATCCGTGTGCCTGAAGGTGGAGATTCTTTGCCCAAAAGCAAATATTTAAATTAATCTTTATTGCAGGAACGATATAGGTATGAGTTAAATCACTTTCTGGTCGAGTTTTATTGATTCTTATTCCATAATCAGCGCAATATGTTCCTGGAACGATTTGAGTACAAGACATAATTGCTTCCACTATGGTTTTAAATTTTATTTTGCACTGGGAGAATTCCAACATAAGTTTGGTTTTGATTTGGATTGGGTGAATTGGATAATTATATGTGTTACGTGTGTTAAACATTCCTTCTCACCAAGTGGTAGATTGTTTGATTTCAGGGTCGCGGGTAGAGGTTTACGGCAAGGTGACCCTTTATCCCCATATTTATTTATCTTTTGTGCACAAGGGTTGTCCTCTGCCATTTCAAAGTTAGAATCTGACTCTGTCATTCATAGGTGTAAGGTTCCTCAGAGTGCTCCTACAATTTCTCATGTGATAGTTATTAATTTTTTTCATACCACCTATTTGAATGTATTGTTATGTGTGATTGTTTGTGTCAGTATGAAAAGGCTTCTAGTAAAAAAAAATTAATTTCCAAAATTCTTATATTTCTTTCAATGGAAATATATATATTTATATGAGATAGCTTTTTGGTGATTATTTTAATATCCAGTTGAAATTTGTGTATTGCAAATACTTAGTTATGCCCATCTCAATTGGTCAGAATCGGGTAGCTTCTTTTGGTTTCTTATAGGATCAAATTTGGAAGTATGTCATTTCCTAAAGGTTAAAATCTTGAATTAGGGCAAGGAGATTTTGGTTAAGTCTATCCTTCAGTCTACTTCGGCTTACACTATAAGTCTCTTTCGCATTCCATTTAGGCTTTGTGAGGCTATTCATAAGCTCCTCAATTATTTTCTTCAATCTCAGAGTTAGGAATGGAGAAATAATCTCAATCCTTAATGATTCATGGTTATTAGATTTGGATCATAATAAGTTGGAGAGGGGGATGATAATGTCTTGCGTGATAAATAAGTTTCATGGTAGATTCATTTAGAGAGGTACAGTTGGGATGATGATAAGGTGAGAGCATATTTTAATTCTTGGGAAGATGAGTTGAAATTGAAAATTCCACATCCTATTCATCCTCAAAGTGATTGTCCTTTTTGGCCCATTGAGGTGTTAAGTCTCCATACAAGGGTTTTATCGATTAATTGATGTCAGTCCTTTGGGTTGAGTCCCACAGTGATGCTTTCATTGAATCATATACGGAACCTGAATCTACCTCCCAAAATTTTCATTTTTCTTCATTAGATTCTTAATTATATTCTTCCCACTAATAATACTCTATTGTCCTTTGGTGGTTTCTATCTAGCAGTGTGTCGGTGCACAGCTGCTTCCAACGTCTTTTTTTGGCTCAACTACTGGTCCTTTCTTGTAGTGACTGCAGGTTTCAAATTTGTAGTCTATTCGACATGCCATTTTTCTCTGGTGGAATCTTTGGTTTGCAAGGAATAAGCTAGCTTGGGAATATGTCTTGCTCTCTCCATCAGTAATGATATATGTAGCTCAAGTCTCCCTTTAATGGTGGTCATCGATGCAAAAGCTGCGGTCTTCGGCAGATGCAATAGCTGCTACTGCGATGTCTTATTTTATACTACAACTGCAAGTGTGTGTAGATGATATTTTGTCAAATGAAAATGGCATAGTACGAAGTGGACCGCAAGAGGGGCTTTTAAGGATAGATAATATTATAGAAATTCATTTTGGAAAATGGTATTTGTAAAAGATTCGAGATGAAAGATATAGGAGTCGCCACCTGGTTCAGCTCTACCGAGGAATTTAGGTACAACCAAAACCAAGTGAGGACCGTTATACTTTACAAAAATCTAGGTCCAGACAAGTCATATACTCACTATCTAATTAAAATAAATACTTCAACATTCAAGTTATAGCATTTTATAAAACTAAGCTGATTTTATTTTAAAGCACATGGCGTTCATGCAAAGTACATAAAGCAATAAATTAATTATACAGACTGAATCAAACAAACATCTTAAAGGATACATATGAATCAAGTGGGGGATCGGGATACAATCGCCTAAAGTACATGATAATCTAATTTTACATCCACCTAGAATACACGAATTTATCTAAAAGGAATAAAGCTAAACATGCATCTAAAGCTGTAGAACAAATGTTAGCGTATGAATAATCACATTTAGGAATAAAATATAATAGAATGGCGTAATACAAGAGCTGGGATCATGCATTTAGAGGGGATAGTCGAGGAAACTTGGTTAGTTTCCCCGAATAAACCTAGAAAATGATTTTGAAATGTTCCTATATTGATTTTTTTTTTTTGAAACGGTTTTACCTGTTAATTATTTAACATGGCAAATGAGTCAATTTTTAAGAGATTAAGTCTCTATCATTGTTCTGGTCTAATACATGCTTCTAAAATTAAAACTAAATTCAGGATGCAATGGGATGCATGAAAATATTTAAAACAGTTTCTGTCCTAGACACAATACTCATACAGATGTGGGGTTGATAGGCATATGGCTATATTGATAGCCATGCAGTTGCAGTTACACCCATACAGGTGTTGTTTTTGGAATCGGTTCAGATTTTGAAATGCATGGTTTAAAGCTTTCTAGAAATTTTAAGCGACAATCATGTGGGTGTCACGATGCTCGCGCAGCTGTGATGCTTCAGCAAACTCAAAAACTGGATTTTAAGATGAAATGATGTGCAATACAACAAGTAAAGAGTCAATGCTTTTGGTTTCTCAGATGTTTATCCTTGAAGCATCGATCCACGACTTTAAGAGGTAAGAATCGCTTTAATAGAGGCTTCGATTGAACACCCAAACTCCAATCTCCGAATATGCTTCAAAGCTCCAAGTATTAAGTTTTTGGTGATCAGATTAGTCTTTATATCCTATTAAAAACCTTAGTGAAGTAATTCCTTAAGATTCTAACCAATTTTAAGACTAATAACAAAGATTCAAAGAAGAAAATTGAAGAAAAAGCTTGGAATTCTTCCTTTTCTTCATCTTTTCTCTCTAATTCAAAGTTGTTAAATGTTGCCAACCCATTTTCATTCCTAGTAAGGATTAATATAGGCAGAAGAGAAGCTTTTCCTTATAAAATCCGCCCCAATCAATCCAAAAAACGAGTTTCAAGAGAAAAACTCACGAACTTGATAGAAATCAAGAGTCGCACGGCCCTCGATCAACACCTGTATGGGTCTTTGCTTGACACTCGTGTGGCTATCAAGGCAATAGTTGTGCGGCTGTTGATCTGGATTAGTTCTCTTTTGTCCGAAAAATGATCCGAGACCTGAAGTTCAGTTGACTAGAGCCTCAATCCTCAATTGAATTTGACCTCTATAGCTATAAAAGCAAGCAAATGATTTGTTCATCATTGAAACTGAGGGATAAAAATCCTGCACTCACAACGTGCTTATTTCCTTTGGCGTTCTCCTCTAGCTTCTCTAATCAAATGTAATACTAATGCGGCAATCTTCCCAAATAGTGGTCAGGTTTCTTATGATATTTGTGTTTGCGATTCATTAAGCTCATTCTTAGGAGCACGAGCCAACTTTCATCCACCAGGTTTAGATGTGTTGATGGTTGAGGCACTAACGGGTAAAAGGAAGCTTTATCATGGCTATATAGTCTTCCATTATTCTCATAGATATTGATTGCAATATCTTGTTTCATGCTTTGTCAATAGATTATAACTCCAGCTCTTCTCTTGGAACAATTATAGCTGATTGAAAATTACTAGCTTCGAATTTTGTGAGTTGTCAATTCAGTTTAGCTAGACGTCAAGCTCATCTAGTAGCCCATCTTTTGGCTCGTGTTTTTGTTCAAGATGAGGTAACTGGAGATTGGTTTACATCCCCTTCCGCTTGTGTTGCCCTTTTTTTTTTTACTTTTTAATCTATCATCTTTTCCTTTAAAAAAACTGATTTTTTTAATCAAATAATTTCAAATTTATAGAAAAAAAATAGAAAAAAGAAAAAGTGATATATAGTATTAAAAATTTTAATTATATAAGTGAATCTATAACGAAATTGGGGAGGAAGCATTGTTTTATTATTCATGAAATTATATTTTTATGATTGAGGGACTATATGTTTCGGGAGTATTTTAAAATTTATCATGTATATGGGTTTGAGAGGAAAAATTTACCAAAAATGTTGTTTGTAATGTAATTTTTAACCTAGAACAAATTTGAACATAATTACTATAGGCTGTTTTTCCTTAATTTTGAGCCAAATCTGACAAAATTATGATTATTTTCCAAAAAATACACTGCTAACAAATAAGATTTATATATTTGACCTATGTTGTTTTTATAATTACTACAAGTTGGTTTTTCTCAAAAATCATAACTCAACGCATAAAAATAAGATTTATAAGCGATTGTTTGATTTAATCAAACTTGAGGGTTAACCCCTTTTCTATAGGTATGAGAGACTCACAGTCCCACTAAAACAATGACAACATTGTTTGTTTTTTTAGAAGTTAGATTCCTACTTAAAATCTAAATCTCCTATATATATAATAACATTTAGGAATTAATCTTATATATTAGACAATAATTCCTAGATTGATAAACATTTTAACCTCTTATTTGGACCAAAAAAACGTGTTCTATAGCCTATTTTAAGAACAAATAGCCGAAGGATTTAGCTTTTGTTCGTCATAATGCTAGAAGCGGACTTATATATATTCGGTTTGATGGAGAAAACACCTTGGAAGTGAGGTTTAATGCTAGGCCAAACCAATACCTTAAAAATACTCTATCGCATCATCTTATAAGGGGGGAAAGTTGTTTATTTTATTTTTCTAATAATTTAGGAATGTTAGGTTTAGTTATCCCTTTATTATTATTATCATTTAAGCATAGTTATGAAAATCAGACTTAACTGGCCGGTCGGACCGGGTTCGACCGGAATCGGTCGGTCCCATTGGTTTTCAGCCGATTGGTACTCTAGTCAAAATTCGGTCAACAATTGAGCGGATCAAACGGATGAACTGGAAAACCGTGAACTAGATTGGTTTTCAGTTCGACCAGGCTTTTTTGAAAAGAAAATTATTTTTTAATTAATAATTTAGGTTATTATTTTTAATTTTTTAATTAAAATAAAATAAAATAAAATTTTAATTTTTAAATTATTTTAAATTAAATTGACTTTTAATTGTAATTATAAAAATTATATTAAATACATCGAGGTTTTTTAATTACTATATTGTGTTTAAAATTATTAAATTTAAAGAATTATAACAAAAATGTTCAAATTTTTATGTGTTATATTTATAAATAACATAAATATATTAATATTTTCATATATTTCGGTTCGATTCCGGTTTATTTCGATTTAATCTAATATTCATAAATCTATTCCTTCACTAGTTTGATGCCTGCTCCAAGCCGGAAAATCATGCATTTATGTAGCAACTAAAAGAAATTTAAACGAAGTCATCTGTCGGCTATGGCAGCTTTTACTGGTGAATTGTAGTTGTATAATTTTAACAAGAGATAAGGTTTATCACTGACACCAAGAAAGACCAATTGAAGCAGATAACGACAAATATAAAAGTAAAGTTGGCAGAAGACTTTTTATGGTAATAAATGCGTGGTCATAGTCTAAAATTAATTAGGTTATGAGCTATAAGACCTTTTATCAATTAGTACTGCATTCCATCTAAGTTGCTTTCATATTTTTGTGGCTCAGATAAATATGGAGGATTAAATTCTTGGTTATTTATGGTAGACGAAACACGGCATCCACTCTAAAGTTGAACAACTCTTTTTAACACAAATTATACTCTATATATAATTTAGACTCTACCTAACTAATTTGTTAAATATGGATTCCTTTTAGCTACTATTCGTTAACTAGTTCGGCTGAAAGTAACTAAATTACATCTAATGTAGATGATAAAATACCATGTTAAACGAGGTTAAAGATATGTCTAATATATTTATTGGATAAGATTTAAAAATACTCTTTAACATTGGCAATAAAGTTAAATTTTATGGTTTAATTATATACAAAATAAATCAATTAAGAGCTTAACATTATTAAACATAATTGATATAATCCTAGCATTAGTTCAGCATTAACCCTAAGATATGATTTTATTTATCATATGTTATTAATAAAACGGTTATCAAATGTTCAAATTGTCAATCCACATCTTTGGAAGTTGCAAGATAAATGTGAAACATGGTTTTTTTTATCAGGTAACATACACTCATAAAGGCTATTAAATAGCTCTTCATTTTATGGTACGGAGGTAGGACTTTTTTGGGGATTTTAAAGCTATTACTACGCCATCTAACTTTAGCATTGAAGTGTTTGTAGAAAGAACATATTCCCTCACTGCAATAGGTACCTTATCAAGAATCGTCAACCATCACATAGAAGGATCAACCATTAAAGGTACCATACTCAAGACATTAATCTTAGGATTAAGCCTCTCACCTTATCAAGATCCTCAAATCCGTGCACACGTCGATCGATCTTCTGTCCATAAATACGTTGATGTATTCAGACTACAACAATAGTCAATTATACCACTTACTAATGAATAATATTGACATTTTCAAATCTGCAATTACTCTTAATTGGTAAATTCACTCACATCTTGTTACAACTCTAGATTGCTACTATATTAGGTATAAATCCACTAGTGAGTGATATAATAATTGGTTTATTTAGTAACATTATGCTAGAAACATTTTATATGATATGTATGAAATTTAAGTTGTTTTAAGTATTAGCGGTGCTTATCAATTATTGGACCTATTTAAGTTGAGATGTAAGATCCAATAATAGCTTTTATTATTGAATCTGATATTTCTTTACATTAATGTTCCTTGGACTTGAAACATGTACAAGAAATAGACTCTCTAAGCTAACATAACCTCACTTTACTATGTGTTGAATTTAATCAATAAATATAATTATCAAAATTCGAAATCTCTTTATAACCATTTGGAAAAAAAAAAAAATTTAAACTAATAAACTTAATATATAACTTTTATTATTGGTTGTACATAATTATACTACAATTAGAAATGCATGAGTCCACTTGTGTTAATAAATTTATGAAGAAGACTGGTTAAAACATCCCTTTTGCACCTTTTTGGCTTTTATGAGATAAAGCATTTTTTACTACGTTGCCGCTAGGCCTAATTAATTAAGTAAAAAGTCAAATCCCGAATCAGGAAACTACCAACTGCTTACTTATCCTTGGTAACACATGTACAGACACCACTTGCTGCCTGAACGGCGGCTCCACCACCCAAAATCTCGCCGGAGCCACCACTACATCCACCACCTCCTTTCTCTGTTAGCACAAACAACACACACTTTCCCTCTTCCAGCAGCCATATGCTCAGCATTTTTAAGCTCCGGCAACTCAACCACCTCCCTCCAACAATCCCTTTCACTATCATACTCCCTCAACACTCCAGTCAACTCATCCACCGCATAAATAATCTCTTCATTCATCGTCGCCGCTGGCCCAGTCCATCCGGCGATCATCCCTTCAGGCATTATCCCCCATTTTCTGGCCAAAACATCATAAACCCAACCATCTTTTGGCGCATTTCCTTTAACATTAACCATACAAAGTTTCCCTTTTCACCCAATTGCCTCAACTGCTTCTCTACTAAATCTTCCATCTTTTAAAGCCGCCATTTTTTCCCATTTCCAGCTTTCTCTCTTCTCTTTGATCATTTCCCATTTTTCCATTGATCGAGCCATGTCTCCGTTATACTGTGACCCAACTCCGCTGGCCAAGTAAATTGTCCCTCCCGCCGAGCCAGTGGCGCACCACCTGCGAGGAATTGAAAATTTAGGACCAAAAAACCAGCGATTTGAATCTGGATTGAAAATTAATGGCTTAGAAAGTGCAGGGACAAGGCCGGGAGATGCCCCGGAGATGAGGACTAGATTGTTGGAGACTGTTAGGGATTGGATTGGGAGTTTCCTTGAGAGAAAAGAAGGATGCCGGTGGAGGAGATGGAGTGGAGTTGGAGGATAGGGAAGTGATTCCCAAGTTGATGAAATTGGATTGAAAGAAAGGAATTGAACGGTAGTATTGACTGAATCTTGAAATTGGGAATTGTTGTGATTTGGTGGAGAAAGGATGGCGCAAAGGGAGAAGAAAGGAGGGAAGGAAGGGGAGTAGAGGAGTCTCCGCCATGAATGGCAAACGGAGAAAAGGACGGTGGCCGGAAGGGAAGAAAGGATGGATCGGGCAATGTCGTTGGGGAGGCCAGGCAATACGATTGATTCATTTTCATTTTCTTGTTTTGTTGTCATTTTGTTTTTTCTTTGGTTAGCTTCCATATAGAGAAGGTAGTAATATGATTATATACTATGGGAGGAGGGGAAGATGGTTTTTGGGTTTTTATACTTGTGAAAAAGTAATTTTTTTTTTTTTTTTAAGTTTTGAACATTAAACATCTATTTTTTTTTTAATTTGACTTATTCAGTTATTGATTTTGATGTCAAAATTGGCAAGAAAATCGTACTGATTAATAAATTCTAAGTAATGATCATTTCGACAAATATTACGTATTAATTTAATAAAACTATTATCTAAGCAAATAGTTTTTTCAGTAGTGTTTTTCTATTTACGGATAAGCCTTTGGGCATGTAATCAATTTTGATAAATCTACTCTTAGTTTCAGTAGAATTGTTGATCCTGCTGAAAATACTATCATTGTTAACAATCTGGGTGTTCAGTGTGTTAATAACCAGCTAAAATATTTGGGACTTCCTAGTCATATTGGCAAAAACAAAAGAGAAATCTTTTCCTTCATTTTGGATCGTCTCCGGAATCGAATTCAAAGTTGGAATGCTAGGCATTTGTCACAAGCAGGCAAGGAAATTTTACTTCGCTCTGTTGCACAAACCATTCCTTCTTATCTTATGAGTGTCTTTCTTCTGCCTATAACTATTTGTATAGACATGGAACGTATCATGAATGCTTTTTGGTGGGGAAGAAATTCTGCTTCTAAATCAGGGATTTGTTGGCTACCTTGGGAGGAACTATATGCACCAAAAGAGCATGGAGGTCTTAATTTCAGACGGATGTAGGATATCAATATTGCAATGTTAGGGAAACAGGCTTGGAGGTTAGTTTCTTAGCCTCATTCCCTAGTGGCTCACATTTACAAAGCAAGGTACTATCTGAATAATAATTTTTGCGAGGCTGTGTTGGGGTATTCTCCTAGTTATATATGGCAAAGTCTTTTATCTGCTCAACAGCTGATTACTGATAGTCTTAAATGGCAAATAGGAGATGGTACTTTGGTTACTTTTTTCTATGATCCTTGGTTACTTACGGGGCGTTTGACAATTGATGGGGATAGGGATAGGGATAAGGATTGGGATAGGGATAGGGATAAAAGATTGGGATAAGGATAGGGAAAAAAGTTAAAAGTGAGATAGGGATAATTTAAGATATGTTTGGTATGTGGGATAGGGATAGGGATAAATCAATATAAATGACGAAATTACCCCTAAATATGTTTAAAATAATAAATGCTATATTACTTATGTGAAAAGATATAAAAATTGGTATATGAAAATAAGGAAATCTTGGCACAACAAATTTTGTTAAAATAACATAGCATAGAAATAATTATTTATGTGAAAACATATAAAAATTAGTCTATTAAAATAAGGAAATCTTCACAAAAAGAAGTTGTATCAACTTAAAAGAGTACAAAAAAAAAAAAAAACAGTAGAGTAAGAATTTCTCAATCCTTAAATTACGCTCTATGGCTACTTTGTTGTCCCTTTAAATAGTCGACAATTCGCTGTGAACGGACTTACAAGGAACCGCTCGGAGAGTCGGGTGGAGAAGGAGTGAATTATATGTTGCTTTTGCCGAAAAATGACAATAACTTCCGTCCCAAACTTTTCGTGCTCTTCTTGATTACTTTCAAAGCTTTGGCCATACTATCAACTTTTTTACTTGATTCTTGCTGATTTCCTCCATGGTGTCTATACGGGTAAGAACTTGCCTCCAACCCGCAATATTTCCTTCCTCACCAACATTGGAACGTACAACCTCACTTTCATCATCCAGGGGGCTGTGGCTGTTGGATTCTTCATCGTCATCCACTCCCTTCCCTTTCAATATCCTAGCCACGCGGTCCTTATAAGGAACCCATGAAGTTGGACCTCGTCGCTCAATGAGAAGAGCATTTTTGAGATAATTAAGAATTAACATTTGAACGTTCTCGTCTTCATCAAGTTGGAAGTCATCCAAGGATCCCAAACAACCCAAGATGATGCCGGTCACTATATGACCCATTCCAACAGTGAACCTTCTCTTCTTCTTCGTTTTATAGATTTTTTCCAATCTATCAAAAATAATACTTGTAAAGCATGGGGTCCTTCGTTCCTGTAACAAAGAAAGAACAAATAAATCCTTTGTTTGGACTTTGTTGTTTTCAACTCGTCCAAACAAAGCTTGGCAAAGAAATTTGTGAAAAAGCAACAAGCAAATATCCTTTATAAGCCTATTGCTAGAATTCTTTGGATGAAATTTATCATGGCCCGAAATTCGCCTCCAAAATTCATTCCTTCTATATGTGGTACCATCATAATGTATACCATCTAAAGTAAAGCCAAACCAATCATGCATCTCTTCATATCCAAATTCAAATTCTATGCCTTCATGCCTAAATTTAAATCTAGTCTTCCTAGAATCGACATATTCTAAAGTAACAAAAAATTCCCTGGCCCAAATCTTCCTAACCGGTAATGACATATGTACAAATTTATCCCATTTCAATAAATGAATATAATCATTAAATGATTCAAGAAAACCAAAGTCTTGTAACATTTCAAAATCAATGTGTAACATACCAACAAAATCCGCATTTTGAAAATTTTCCCATCGATTAACTTCTTCATTTGTATAAAGTGGAAAAGGGCAATCATATTCATTAGCAAGATTAGCATTACCTTGTGCAGTTGATGTAGTTCCTTTATTTTTTCCTTTGGTTGAAGCCCTCTTTGTTCTAACCATGGTGGATTTTGAAGGATTCCAATATGTAGAGAATGGAGAAACGAAGAGTTAATGTAGTGAAAATGGAAACAAAGTGAAGAAGAAGAATAACAACAAAAGAAAAAGAAGATGAATGATGAAGAAGAAGAGTGAAATTATGAGTAGAAGTTGTTAGAATATGTATATATGAAAGTAAATAGGCAAAAAGAGTGAAGAAAGTGGTTAAATAGGGGAAAAAATGGCTTTTAGATCGTTGGGTTGGGGTTTATGACCGTTGGGTCATTTTTTTGAAAAGACCACGCGCTCGCGATCGAAAGGAACAAGGCCATTGTGGCCTTGTTCCGCCAGCGCGACAAAATTTGTCGCGCTGGCGACGCCAACGTTGGCTTCGTCGAGAGTGCAAAGAATTTTGTCGCGCTCGCGACCGAGGCCAATGTTGCCACAACGCGCTGGCGACACTTAAATGCACCTCTTCGCGAGCGCGAAGAAATTTATCGCGCTCACGACCGAGGGAAACAAGGCCACAATGCGATGCCAACGTGGGCCTCATCGCGAGCGTGACAAAATTTGTCGCGCTTGTGACCGAAGGGAACAAGGCCATTGTGGCCTTGTTTCGCCAGTGCGACATTCTTATTGCACTGGCGACGCCCACTTCCCACACGTCACGAGCGCGATTATTTTGGTCGCGCTCACGACCGAAGGAAACAAGGCCACAGCGCGAGAAATTTTTGGCCGTTGGCGACTCAAAGGTTTTGAACCAAAAATAATGCCATTTTTCGCATAACGACCAAATTATGCTCATATTCATAATTTTTGTAAGTGACAACAACATGACTTATGCTTCGATATACATTTGAACTTGGTCGCACATTAATAGAAGTATGAACAAATAATTAATTTACATATATTATATTAACCGACCCAAAAGATAGTCAACAACTACATCAGATTCATACAAAAAAACATACAAGTTTATATAAAATCTACTGTGAATCATCAATTTCTTGTCGAGCAAATATTACTTTGTAATCATTCAACATATTAAAAAAAAGTTCCATCTTAGCTGTATCTTGGCCAATGAGACGTGTGGCCATCACAACTTGTACCGGGGCCAGTCCAGGAAGTTCGCAAAGAACTTCGAACAATTCTTTTCTTCTATTACTAGTTTGCTCATGAACATCAACCTCATGTACAAATGCTTTTTTCATTTCATTCATTGCCAAAGCGCTCTCCTTTTCTGCTTCCAATAAGCTTGAGATTGATTTAGAAATTTTAATAAACTCTGCCTCTAGTGGATCATTGTCACAAGATTTTCTTTTTAGCAATTGCCTTGAGTTGGGGGTAGAGTTACCTTTCGATTGAGACACAGATTCATCGACTGATTGGATCTCAACATCAACTCTATTTGTATTGGGTTGATCTTCATCCATTTCTTCGAGATCTCCCGGACCCCGAACTTTTGATCCCTTTGCCAAGTCGCTAGCATAAATCTCTACAAGCTTATCATAATGAACCATGGGCTTCATCCATAGAGAAGCTGCTCCATCTCGACTCTAGTAACAAAATTAAATTTCACAAACATATAAGTCTCAATTATTCATCCATATGAATCACACACATTGTACAAAGTAATAAAGGCCAAGTTAGAGGATTACCTTTGCCCACCCCATAAAGATTTCCTTATCACCAGTCACCATTTTTTGCTCATCGTCCCAACCAAAGCCACTTCCATATTGTTGGATTTCAAGAATATATGACAGATTCTTCTTCATAATCTTGACTTTCGATTTTATATGGGGATCGGCTTTAATATCTGAATTTGGCAACTTCTTGGATAGTTCTTTCTCATTGAATGCTAGATATCCCGATTTGTGGCCTGTATCCACCTTCCAACCAGAAGTATTCACATCATAGAGTATATCAATTAGCATGGACTCTTCTTCAGCAGACCAAACCTTCCTGTCCCTTTTCTTTGTTGTCATTTTTTTCTTGCCTTTTCCCTTCAAAAACAACATCATGTCATAATAACAACAAATAATGCATAGAAAATTACAACTTTATTATGAAATCTCAAATAATTCTCAATTCGCAAAGACATACGATCACACATAACAAATTCAAGTCTCAAGGAAATACAAAGCAATGTAAACATAAATAAAGTTTCACAATTAAAAAAACACAAATGAAAATTTCATAAACATCAAACAACGTGGCGTCTAGACATCCAATCATCCACATAGCTTGAGCTAGTTCATCTCTCCAACTACTCCACTGGCTTGATGTCTCTATAGAATCAATACCATCAACATCTTGGGATAGTTAGGTATGCATGTATTCATTCAATTCTTCTTCAATTAGTTCATAACTCATTTGTTGTCTTATGAAGTTGTGAAGATAACAACATGCTAATATTATATTAGTGTGGGTTTCAACTGAATAATAAGATGGATTTCTTAGTATACCCCATCTTATTTTTAGCAACCCAAAAGTCCTTTCAATAACATTCCTTGCAGAAGCATGCCTCATGTTAAATAATTCCTCCTTCTTAGTTGGTGGATTTTTCCATTCTTGTAAATGGTACCGCTGCCCTCTATGTGGAGCAAGAAAGCCTTCACAATTCTTATATCCAGCATCAACTAGATAATAACAACCTATATTAAAAAGCACCACATAAGAAAAGAGAATCACGTGTAGGAATCAATAACATTTATCAAATGCATATGAAATTTCTTACCTCGAGGAACCTTAAGACCATTTGATCTTGAAATAGCATCACGAAGTATCCTTCCATCTGCAGTCGAGCCTTCCCACCCAGCTAATACATAAATAAATTGTATGTCTGGTCCACATACACCAAGAACGTTTGTTGCAATATCATTCTTTCTACTCCGATATCATGGTTTATCAACGACATGAACATTCACTTTTATATAAGTTCCATCTAAAGCCCCAAGACAATTCTATAATACAAAGGATAGTTAAAAGAATTTTTAATGTTCATATTAAGGATAGGAACATAGTAGTTAGTTTAATTCATTTTTACCTTGAACCATTTCCACCTTTCTTCTGTACAATCATCAGAGATTGGTTGAGGGGTTTTTAGTAACACTCGCCAAAGCTTTAAAATTGCTCTCAAAACATTATTAAATTGTCTACTAATTGTCTCTTGTGATCGTTGAAAGTCAAACTTAATTTCTCTATTTTTCTCATCATAAGCAATTATATGCAAAAAAATTGCAACCATTTCTTCTACGCTCATGTTTTTTGTATCTTGTAAGCCACCAATATCTCGAACCAAAGAGCATAAAACTCTAAAACAATGTCTATCCATTCAAAGTTGCTCAATACATAAGCTGTCATTTCTATCTATGATATTACTCAAATGTTGTGATCGAATATTTGGATCATACCAACAAGATTCCCTAAACATCCTACTTCTACGTCTCCTAATCAAAATAATCAGCATAAGCATAAGAAAATATGTTATAATTAACATTTTAACCCTACGTTGTCTCATTAAATGCCATAACATTAGAAATTGTCGATTGGCCGGTGGACGAGCCATTGCTGCCAATAAAACCCAAGCTAATATCAATATGTAAGACATAAAATAGAGAAATTAATGTTTCACATACATTCATACAAACACGGCAAACAACTCATACAAACAACAAAATAGAGGTTCAATAAAACACAAAGTCACAAATTACACATAACACATATTAGCACTATAGCATATTTGGGACCCTATAAAATACCTTATCCATATTGACATCCTCCATTGCTTCAGCATGAAAATGTTGAACATAAATTTCAAGAAAGACATTCGGATTTGTCAACCTTAACATTTGCAAAACAGACTCTTCATGTTGAATTTCGTCTAAACCACCCTCATCAAGACTAAAACCCGGAATGGTGTGATATAACTTATCACCATCTGTTAAGCCTACGTCTTTTAGCATATGGAGCAAATGATTATAGTCTGATATTTGATCCACATGTAAATTCCGAAAAAAAGAAACTTGACCTCCAACATAAGTTAAAACACCTTCCTTTCAAAAGGAACCCCCATGATGTATTTTGATATTCACTACACGATCGGCCATTCTGTATAAAAACAAATTACGAAACATATAACTCCGTAAGGGTCAAGCAATACAACTTAACGCCAAGCAATACAATTTTCTTACATTGCCACAACAAAGTATAATCTCTGCATTATCTCACAATTTATTCTTCCCACATGCTAAAGACAATAAATTCCATTCAATCATGTAAATCCCATGTGGGAATACAAACTTAACAAAGCATAATATACAAATAACACAATTAAAAGCAATGCAGATCGAAGTATTAATCTATAAGAACACAAACAACAAACATGCAATGTTTTTAGTAGTGATCTTTGATTTCTTGTATATTGATATTGGTCATGTAATTGTAATAAGCACCAATTTGACATTTAGATGAACAGACGAAAATTCAATTATACAATACCAAAACAAACAACCAAACAACAAAGAAAGAGAAGCACCGATATCATGAAACACGATTATAACAACACAATTAAACTACCTGGACAACATTTCTCCTTAAGGTGCCATACTAGGTTACCCCAAATTCAAAATCCATTCAACTCTCCTCTAACTATTTATTAGGGGTGCATATTCACGCTTAACCATTTTATGATACCATATATCATCAAACTCAGAAGAACCAAATAACCATTTGTATGTACTCTAGAAAACATACTACATTTCATCACATATATTAAGAACAAATCATAAAATAACAACCGTCCTGGGATTGAAGAGAAGGAGCATTACAGCGTAACAACAATGAGGAGGATATGAGAAAATGATAAATTCTCCCTATTGAATCACTGACGCAACATTCCATAAGCATACATTCAAAAAATAGAAATTGAAGAGAAATAACATATTTGTCAATGTGTACATCTGTAAGTAAATAACAATATCTATTCTTAGAGAAGGTCTTATTGTAGGTTCACAAACATAAACATATTTCATTCTAATTGAATGGAAGCACGTGCCAAGATTTCATCCAAGACATATCAATAATTGTTCGCATATATATCATACTCCATTTCAACGTGTACAATGATAAATGTATGAGAAATAAGCAGCTGATAAAGAACATGTTAACTAACGAATAACATACAAACAAAATGCAATAGAGGGGTAAATTAAGAAACGAAAGAGAGAAACACCATAGCATTCTCAGAATTTTTAGATGAAATGAGAGAGAGATTACCCACAAATTCAAAAAGAACCAAAAGCACAAATCTGAAGAAGTTTAAAAGAGATTACCAAGCACAACAAATTGAAGATGAAATCACAAATTGGAGATGAAATCAGAGAGAGATAACTCACAAATTAAGGAGTAGTGACCACGGAGGCGGTTAATTGTTCGCCGGCGACCTAACCGGAGGTGGGAGGTGGCAGATTGAAGAAGATGAGAGCGAAGATGATGATGAGAATGAGGGAGAGCAGAAGAGGCCAGATGAGATGTGGGTTTGTGGGAGCTGATGGAGGAGAGCAGAGAGATGGCTAGAGAACGAAGAAGGAGATGGAGGAGAGCAGAGAGATGGCTGGAGAATGAAGAAGGAGAGGACAAATTGGGTAAAAGTTTCAAAATCCCTATCCCAGCTGAGTTATACCTGGGGGCGGGGGGGGGGGGGGGGGGGCGCAGGTTTTTGTATTTGGGATAGGGGTGGGATAAAATCCCTTATCCCTATCCCACTTACATCTAAACAAATGGGGGATAGGGGTGGGATAGGGATAAGAAATCCCTATCCCACCTTCTATCCCCCATACCAAACAAGCTGTTAATGATGATGGAAGCAGGATTGTTGATTTAAATTTCCATAATTATCATGCAATTTCTAATCTTAGAGTCTCCGATTTCATTATTAAGCCTAACATGACTTGGAATCTCACTACTCTTAATGCTATTGTGCCTTTTTCGATTAGTGAGAGGATTTTGACAGTTCCATTGGCACATTGTAATTCGGTTCCAGATAAGCTCTGCTAGATTCATAATACAAAAGGGAATTATAGTGTGAAGGCTGGCTATTATTTCCTTACTAGAGCAGCTGCCCCTCTCCCAACGGATGTGAGATTCTTTAATTGGAAGAGCATTTGGTCTCTTGAAGCTCCTATTAAGCTTAAGAATTTCATGTGGAAGGCTTTAATAGGAGTTTTACCAACTAAACAAGTTCTTAATCACAAAGGAATAGATATTTCTATCTTGTGCTCTCTTTGTAATTCACATAGTGAGACTATTGTTCATGCCTTAGTGAACTGCAAACATATTTAGTGCATTTGGTTTCAGTCTCGGCTCCGAATTCCGACAAATTCTTCTCTGGATTTTCAGCAATGGTAGTAACAAATTTATGTTGATTCGGATTCTAGAATTCTGCCAACTTGGGTTGCCACCCTTTATCAAATTTGGTTGGCTCGCAACTCTCTTGTTTGGCATAAAAAATGACCCCTTGATACCACCATTCTGGATACAGCTTTGGGTACTCTCAAAGCTTGGAAACAAATCCGTTCTAAATTTATTATGAGATATAATAGCTCTCATGTCCGATTGCTGTGGCAAACCCCTCTATTTTACTCTGTAAAGTGTAATTTTAATGTAGCAATCTCCCATCAAGAAATCATTGGTTTTGGTTTTGGTTGTGTTTTAACAGATCATTGGGGTAAATTCATTGCTTATTTTTATGATTATTTACCCGGTTCTCTAGAACCTCTCTTAGGCGAAGCTCTCAGTTGTCGGGAAGCACTCTCATGGATATCTTCTCTTAATCAGCAGCAAGTCATCATTGAAGGAGATTCTCAGGTTCTTATAAGCAAGCTTCAAAAACACACTTCAAATGTAGATCCTTCTACTAATCTCATTTTAGAAGATTGTTTTTATCTTGCTAGTTTTATCAATTGTGTTTGATGGTCCCAAATAGGCTAGCTACAGTACTAAGGGGGGTGAATAGTACTGTATATTGAATAAAAATTTTTATAAAATCTTTATAAAATTCTTTTTGAAGAAAATTAATTTTCACTTAAATAAACAAAAGTTTTATAAAATATGCGGAATTGATAGAATGATAAATCTTGTGAATATGAATATGCTTGACTAAAATTAAAAGTATCTTCAAAAATAAAGGTATTAATTTAAATTGCAGAAATTTAACTTGCAATGAAAGTAAAGAGTGTAAGGATAGAGAAATGAAGACACAAGATTTATACTGGTTTGACCCAACCGGTCTACATCCAGTCCTCAAGCCAACCGCTTGAGTTTTTCCACTATTATTTCCTTTACGGGCAGGAAACAAGCCTGTGTTACTTTTTGCGAGTTCAAGTAACAAACTCAATACTTTTGCTGGCTAAGTAATAAACCACTACTGTTACTTTTTAGAGCTCAAGTAAGAAAACTCTTTTGGTGCTTTTTAAAGCTAAACACCAAACTTATCTCGGTATTTTTCAAAGCTCAAATACCAAACTTCTGCCGATGCTTTTTCAAAGCTTAAGCACCAAACTTGTACAGACTTTATTGATTACACTATCAACAAAGTTAACCCCCTTTCACACAGATCCCTTGTGTGAAAATACAATTCCCGTAAGATGAATATTTGAAATAATGTGTGAACAAGATGAAGCTTTTCTCTCTTTTTGCACTTGTAGGAATTTTGGAAGACTTGAATATAAGAAGCTTAGAATGTATGAAAATTGCTTTAAGTCTCCCACTTTCTCACTTTGATCTTCATTTCTTTATATAGGTAAATAAGTGCTCCTAACAAAAGGAAGTGGCCATTTTTAGGAGCTCATAAGAATATTATGGCAGTTGAATCCTCCCCCCTAAGAGATTATAGTTGTTATGTTCATCTCCTAAAAGCATATGGCTATTCCTTTTGATTCATAAGACAAATGTGGTAGTTGATATGATCTCCTGAAGCAATATAGCAGTTGTCTTTAGGTTGTAAGCAAATCATTGTTATTAGTTTTACTTCATAAGGAGGGGAATCTAAGCTTCTGAAGAGGTGTGTAGCTGTAGAAGGATCTTTGTAACTTATGAGTAAAACCATATCTCATAAGGAAAACTATGTCATAAATTATTTTAGCTTATAATACATTTGTAGCTCCTATATTATATGATATTACTCCCTTATATTGGATGTCAACATATTTTAATTTATCAGCTTGTCAACTTGCAATCATCAAAACAAAAGTCAACATTCTCCCCTTTTTTTATGATTGCAACTCTTTAGTAAATGGTAGGTTGACATTTTATATACAGGAGATATTCTTTGTTTATGCTCCCCCTCAATACATGTATGGTTGTTTTAACAGAAATTTTTAGAGAAAAAAATGGGTTCTTCGTTTTTGATTAACTAATATAATCTGCATAGAAAGCTTGAGAGAAGCAAAGATTGATTCCGTGCAGCAGCGGCATTTTAACTAATTACGTTTTCGCGCAGCCACGACATTTTATTCGTATGCCATACATATTTACATCTCGCATGCCAACATTTTCATAGAACATACACGACATCATTCCATGTGACATCCCTAACCACGCTTTCTGCAGCCATTTGCATTTTTGTGTGACATACATACTCATGCCATTTCATTCCGTTACACCTATTTAGGGATGTTCTAAAAATGCCTATCATGATCATTTCGTTTCATCCCATTTCGGGTACCCCAAAGCTACCCGTGGTCCGCCTGTGCGCCGGTTCGCATTTGGCCATTCCACTATACCATGTCATTCACTAGAAAATTACAAAGGTTTTAGGTATGTGTCGTGTAGCAAGTCATGAGATGACATAACACAACACCTTTTTCATTCCATGTCCATTCATTGTAAGCGTCAAGGTGATGCTGAAAGCTTTGCTTGTGTGTCACAATCCACATCAGAATTGCTTCATGACATTAATAATTCATTCAAGGTGTTTCGTGAGTGCCCAGATTATTGCACATATAGGAGCATATCATAACATTACCAAGCCATGCGAGGCGTTCGATGAACGCCGAACTTTCATCCGTGTCTCTATTTATACGCGACTTATTTGCAGTTTCACTTCATGTTTGATGCCCCAAAAGCATCAGAGCTCTGTCCATGGAACGGCTTCCACGTGACCATGTCATGCCATTTCATTTTGATCTCAAAGCATCGAAATTTTATCTATGCGAGGGTGCACACGTGACCATTTCATAACACCCATTAGGTGCCCCGAAAGCACCAAACCTCCATTCATGTGTCGGTTCACGCATGACTTCTTTTACATTCCCTTTCGCATGACATTGGGCATTCTTAGAACGTCCAGAACAAAGAGTCGCATTCGTTATCATTTTCATTCACGAAGCATCAGCACACACAATCATTTATGTATCATTGTGATAATGTCTTTATGCGGGTTCTTTCAAACATCGACATATGTATGACACTACCGCTAATCACATTTTCATGCAATCATTTGCATTTCGTGTGACATATACATACACTTCATTTCATCTCACCTAATTGGGACGAGTGTGCCCTTCACGCTCATCTCATTTCATAACATATCGGGTGATCCAAAATCACCCGTGTTCCGCCAATGCACTGGATTGTACTTGGCCATTTCATCATGTCACGCCATTCAGAAGAAGACCACCATGGTCCTAAGTTTCTTTCCGTGTGGTGAATCACATGGTGTCATTCCATGGCAATATGCTCATTCATCATAGGTGTCACGGTGATGCTGAAATTCTGCTTGTGTGTCATGATCCATATTGGATCATCATTTCATTATTAAGTCATCCAAGGTACTCCCTGAGTACCGGATTGGTATACATATAGGGACATTTTGTGACATTGTCAAATCATGCAAGGTGTTTCCCGAATGTCGGATGATAAGTGTATTTTATATACTTATTTTGCCTTTGTTTTTGTGCTTTAATTGAGTTGATTTTATTTATTTAAGGCATATTTTACTTCATTTTTATGTATTTTCCTTGTTAGGACCCCTAAGAAGAGAATGGAGCTAAAAGTGCATGATAAAGGAGCAAAATTGACTTAAAACAGCCCAGGAGCAGTCCTAAGGCATGACCATGCCTTGGGAGGAGCTGATTTTGGAGTTTTAGAGCTGGTTTGGTGTTTTGGGCCTGCATTTGTGATGGGCCAAAGAGGAGCTGCGGGTTTGTCTAAATGGAAGAGAAGTAAAAGTCTTTTGCTGGGATATTTTCCTTGGTTGTTGACTCCTATTCTAGTAGGAGTTCTTTTTTGGGAAATTGTCAGTTTTATACCCAAAAATAAGTTTACTTTCAAACCATACCTTTAACTATTTACTAAATTACCTTTTTTTCTTTAAATTCTTTTATTCATTACTTTAATACTTTATGTTTTTCTTTTTTACGTTTTTATACGTTTTTCATCTTCTTCTCTTTGTAGCTATGGGAGTCTCTTCACTTAGATCTCCCACCCCTCTCTCTCTCTCTTCCCCTCTCTTTCTCTCTCTTTCTGTCTATTTTTGTTATCTCATCAAATGACATCGTGCAGGCTAAGAAGTTTATCGATCATGGCATATTTCTATTGCCCTAATTCGGTGTTCTCTTTCTGCGGTTACTCCGCTTTTATCTGCATACAGGGAAGGTGATTGTAGAATCCATTATGATTACAACAGCAGTAATTGTGAACCTTACACTTTACTCATTTTGGGGAGCAAGCAAAGGCCATGATTTTGAATTCCTAGGGCCCTTCTTTTTCACTTCAGTTGTTTTGATTATGGTGTTTGCTTTTGTAGAGGTATGATTCGTAATTCAAATTTAGTGTTGAAGGATTTTCATGGGTGGTTAAATTAAAGGTTTAATTTTGTTTTTCTTGGTTGCGGTTGCGTATTATCTTTCCACTGGAAAAAATCTTCGCGAGGATGTATGGGTTTTTAGGTTCAATCACATTCTGTGGCCACATTGTTTATGTTACTGATAGCCTGATTATAAGGAACTATTCCTGCAAGAAATACATTAGAGCTGCAACATGTCTGTTCATCGAATTCATTAATCTCTTCCTCTTGTTCGTCACTGTCTTCAAAGCCTTTGATAAATAGGATTTTGATTGAGCCAGCTTGCTCAATTTTATACGACTTTTGTGATTAATTCATAGAGCCAAATATAGATACAGTTTTTAGGAGTCCACCAGAGACTTTCTGGAATATGTAATTCTAGTGGAAATTGTATTTTATGCAACTATTGAGCTCAAAAGACAAATTTTTCTGTTGAATTAAATTAAATTTACCATTCTAATATAAAATACAGCAGAATTAGGACAAAAGAATAGTCTCATGGATGCATCCATCCATCCAACCCTGGTACTAAACAGCTTTTTCACTACACAACTTTCCCCTGGTCAAAACGAAAAGGAAATGGCAAGCAAAACTACACATTATCACACTGCCTATTCTCTAATTCTCTCTAAACTCATTATTAAAACTATTACTAGCAGATTAGTCCAACCCATTGTATTCTTGTTGATCAACTATAATATTCTTTTCTTCCTTTGGGATACAGTGGAGAGAAGCTTTAAAACCCCTTCAGTCCACATATCATGTTCTCTCTGGTTCCTGCATTCAAATTCTACAATCCCTCTTGTTGCTGTTTTCAATCCGAAGTATCTGCGTTCATCTCCGCCTTCCAACAGGTGTCTTCCTGGCCATGCTTCCATGTCTCTGCATACATCTATCACTGCATCTGCACTTGCCAAAATACAAAACTGTAAAGACTACATCCATTCTACAATCATAATGGATTTTGTGTTTAATTCGATTCTTACAGTCAAGAAGAAAGACTAGAGAGCCCAAGGAAGAAAATGTGACAGTTGGTCCTACTGTGAGGGATGGTGAACAAGTATTTGGAGTGGCTCACATCTTTGCATCATTTAATGATACATTCATAGTAATAAGAAGAGGGCTATATATGGTCAATGGAGCAATTAAACAAAAATGGAAGAGAAATGGAGGAAACAACACGTGGCTGAGCTAGAGTTGCTTGTGAAGTGTAATGACTTGAAAATAGAGCAGGAGAAACTTATGTTGGCTGCATACAAGTCCATGTAGCATTAGGGTATGACTTATTCTTGTTTTGTTTTTGTAAACAAAGTTGGATTTTTCTTTAATTTTTAGGAGTTGTTTATCATTTGATTGACTACTCTTGTAGCTTTCTTTTTAAAGTTCTCAATAGAATCTATGTTATACCAGTTGGTTACAGTGAATAAAAATTTAAAATTTATTTATCTAGTTCTTTTTCTTGATTATATCTCTATAAATCTTGTTTAAGTACTTTATTGTATGAAATTTCCTATTTATGATCATTTAACGTTGCATCTGCAATTTAGGAATGCATTTCAATTTTGGACTGCATCTGCACTTTAGGACTGCATTTCAATTTTGGGACTGCATCTGTACTTTAGGACTGCATTTTAGGACTGCAAATTTGGGACTGCATTTGTACTTTATGACTGCATTTTAGGACTGCAATTTTGGGACTACATTTGCATGTTATGACTGCAATTTTGGAACTGCATTTTAGGACTGCAATTGTGGGACTGCAATTGTGGGACTTTATGACTGCATTTTGGGACTGCAATTTTGGGACTGCATTTGCATGTTATGACTGCAATTTTGGGACTGCGATTTTAAGACTGCACTTATATTATTATACACTGTTATACATTGTTTATACACTTTTTATATGCTTCTTATGTATTGTTATACATTGTTATACACTGTTTATACACTTTTTATATATTGTTATATATTGTTTATATGCTTCTTATGTATTGTTATACATTGTTTATACATTGTTTATACACTTCTTACACATTGTTATACGCTTTTTATATATCGTTATACGCTGTTTATACATTGTTTATACACTTCTTGTACACTGTTATACATTGTTATACACTGTTTATACACTTTTTATACATTGTTATACACTTCTTATATATTATTATACATTATTTATACATCATTTATACACTGTTTATACATTCTTTATACACTATTATACACTGTTATATATTGTTTATACATTATTTATACATTGTTTATACATTATACACTGTTTATACATTGTTTATACATTATTTATACACTGTTTATACACTTCTTATACACTATTATACATTGCTTATACATTGTTTATACACTACTTATACATTGTTATACATTATACACTTCTTATACAATGTTATATGTTTATACACTTATTATACATTGTTATACACTCTTTATACACTGTTTGTACATTGTTTATACATTGTTTATACATTATACACTGTTTATACATTGTTTATACATTATTTATACACTGTTTATACACTTCTTATACACTGTTATACATTGCTTATACATTGTTTATACACTACTTATACATTGTTATACATTATACACTTCTTATACAATGTTATATGTTTATACACTTATTATACATTGTTATACACTCTTTATACACTGTTTGTACATTGTTTATACATTATTTATATACTGTTATACATTGTTTATACATTATACACTATTTATACATTGTTTATACATTATTTATACACCGTTATATATTGTTATGCACTGTTTATACACTTCTTATACATTGTTATACATTATTATACACTTCTTATATATTATTATACATTATTTATACATCGTTTATATTATATTATACACTTCTTATATATTATTATACATTATTTATACATCGTTTATATACTTTATACATTGTTTATACACTGTTTATACCTTAGTTATACCTTAATTATACATTATTTATACATTGTTTATACACTACTTATACATTGTTATACATTATACACTTTTTATACAATGTTATATGTTTATACACTTATTATACATTGTTATACACTCTTTATACACTGTTTATACATTGTTTATACATTATTTATACACTGTTATACATTATTTATACATTGTTTATACATTGTTTATACATTATACACTTTTTATACAACATTATATGTTTATACATTTATTATACATTGTTATACACTCTTTATACACTGTTTATACATTATTTATACACTGTTATACATTGTTATATACTATTTATACACTTCTTATACATTATTATACACTTCTTATATATTATTATACATCATTTATACATCGTTTATACACTTTATACATTGTTTATACATTGTTTATACCTTAATTATACCTTAAGATACACTATTCTAGTGATTATACCTTAGTTATTCCTTATTTATACTCTATTTATACCCTAAGATACATTATTATATTGATTATACCTTAATTATACCTTAGTTATACCTTAAGTACACTATTACAGTAATTATAAATTAATTATACCTTAATTATACCTTAGTTATACCTTAAGATACACTATTATATTGATTATATATTAGTTATACCTTAATTATACATTAAGATATACTATTACAGTGTTTATACCTTAATTATACCTTAGTTATACATTAAGATACACTATTACAGTGATTATACTTTAGTTATACCTTAATATACAAAGGCATAATTAGTTATACTTTAGTGAAAAAAATATGTCGGAAAAAGTATATACATATGGACTTTGTTTCGAAGATAAATAAAAAATAAAAAAAACTTTCTAAAGTCGCATGACAAAAAAATAAACGGATTGAGAGATAAATGCGAAATTAGATTAAAAAATATAAAAAGAGGAGAGAGAAACGTGGACAAAGTAGAGAAGGTATTTTGGAGATTTTGATTTGTGTTTTGTTGTTTATTTTCTGAATGAATCACGTATAAATGATAATTTTTGTTTTAGGTATTTTTGAAATTTTGAAAAGTTTTTAAGGTATTTATGTAAACTTTTCATTTTGAGGTAAAAATGTTATATGGTGCCAAAAGTTATGTATTTATGTAAAATGCCCTTCTTTTTTTAGTTATTTCCTCTTTAAAGAGTTGTATTAGACTTTTATTGCAATTCTATTTCCTTTCTAGTTTTGAGGATTTAAAAGGGGGAATTTCAGCAGTAGTTTGGATAGTTTTTTTTTTAGTTTTTTAGTTTTAGTTTTAGTTTTAGTTTTTAGTTTTTAGTTTTCAGATTTTATTTTTATTTTTCTCTCTTGGAAGAACGTATTGGGAGAACGTGTTCTTGGGAGCTAGGGTTTGGAGGAGCATTCATCTTTCCACCTCAACGATCCGTACATCCTTCTATCAACCACCTCGATTCTAGTTTTCTCTAAACCCTTTATCTTTACCATGTTTTCCTTAATTCGTTTGTGTGTTATTAGTTTAGCGATAAACTAATTCCACCATAGCTAAGGCTATGGTGGATCTTAGCAATTGTTCCATGTAATTATTTTATAGTTAATGCAATTTAATTCGTATTATTTTTTCAATATTGTGTTGTGTATATTTAATGCTTTGGATGCGTAACCATCAATTCCAATGTTCATAGTTAATCTATAATTGACCAAAGGACTAGATGAATGGAATCATACAACATGACTTTTGCATGACCATTGCTCTAGTGGCTCACTAGTCAGTGCTAGGATTTCTTAGACTTAATGCTTTCTTGCTTGACGCTTAGAACTGAGAGGTTTAAGTGTTTAGGTTAAGAATTAGAATTAATAGCCCTAACCGGTATTGATTATTTATGGAAATCGCCATTTTGGAATTTAATCGAATTAATTGCATAATATAAAATATTGCTGGAATTCATGCTAAGTGAAACCGGACGCCTTAGTTAGCTTCCTCATCGAATTTCTCTTATACAATTTTATTACATTCTTAATTTTAATTTAATTGTCCTTAGCAGTAATTTTAATTCACAACCAAAATCAAAGATACATTATTCTCTTCGCTAGATTAATAGAAATCCGACTATATTTAGGGTTAGCATAATTAGTCCTCGTGGGATCGATACTCTACTTACTTTATATTACTTGAGCGACGAAGTACACTTGCTTCTATTAGTGTGTGTTTATTCACGCATCATCGGACCCCTGTCCGTATTCTGAGTTACACGTGACATTTCTGTAACATCATTTCATTTTATATGCTTCAAAAGCATCAGAACTCTATTCATGGGATGGATCCCATGTGACCATTTCATGCCATTTCATTGACCTATGAAGCGTTGAAACCCTGTTCATGTGTCGGTACACACGTGACCATTTCACCATAATTCATTAGGTGCCCCAAAGGCATCGAATCTCTGTCCATGTGACGGCTCGCATGCGCCCCTTTTGCATGGCATTGGGCACTCTTGGGATGTCCAAAACAAAAGAAACCAAAATACAAAGATCATCATCATCATGCTTGTCCCCATTCACGAAACATCAAACACGTGCAATCATCTGTGTGTCATCATGATCACATCTTTATACAATCATTTTCAAGACATCGATATTTGTATGAAATTGACACTAACCACATCCTTGTGCTGCCATGATATTTTGTTCACATGCCATACGCACATTGTATGTTAATATTTTCACGAAGAATACAAGACATCACCCTGTGTGTCATATGTGTTAACCACGTCTTTGTGTAGCCATGATGTTTTATTTATGTGACATATGCATTCGTTTCTACCACGCACCACATCATCCCATATGTCATGCATCCTAACCATATTTTTCTGTAGCCACCTACACTTTAGATGACATATGCATTCATTCCTTACACGTACGACATCATCCCATATGTCATGCATCCTAACCACATTTTCTGCAGCCACCTACACTTTGGATGACATATGCATTCATTCCTTGCACGTACGACATCATCCCATATGTCATGCATCCTAACCACATTTTTCTGCAGCCACCTATACTTTGGATGACATATGCATTCATTCCTTGCACGCACGACATCATCCCATATGTCATGCATCCTAACCACATTTTTCTGCAGCCACCTATACTTTGGATGACATATGCATTCATTCCTTGCACGCACGACATCATCCTGTATGTCATGCATCCTCACCACATTTTCCTGTAGCCATTTACATTTTGTGTGACATGTGCATTCACACTATTTCATTCCATTACACCTAATAAAGGATGTTCTAAGGATGCTCTATCATGACCATTTCATTTCATAACAGGTGTCCCAAATCCACCTGTGTTTTGCCCGTGCCTCGATTTGCACTCGGCCATTCTGCTGCACCATAACATTCACTAGGAGACCACAACGGTCCTAGATCTATTTTTATGTGGGTAGTCACATGAAAAACATTGCACAACATCTCATCCATCCATCATTGGTGTCACAGAGATATCGAGGTTTTGCTTGTGTGTCATGATCCACATCGGATTGCTCATAACATTATCAAATCATCCAGGGTACTCCACCAGTGTCCAGTTACTACACATGTAGGGGCATACCATGACATTACTAAATCATGCAAGGCGTTCCACGAATGCCGAACTTTTGTCCGTGTCTCAAGTTACACGTGACTTACCAATAACATCATTCCATATAGGATGCCTCGAAAGCATCAGAACTCTATCTGTAGGATGGACCTCACGAGACCATTTCATAACACCTCATAGATCTACAAAGTGTTGAAACCTTGTCCGTGTGTTAGCCACACATGACCATTTCACGACATCCATTAAGCGCCCCAAAGGTATTAAACCCCTACCCGCGTGTCGGATCACACGCAGCTTGTTCGCATCGCCTTTTACATAGCATTGGGGCATCCGCAGAACATCCAAAATAAATAAAAAGAACAAATTCATTTCCATTCTAGTTTCCATCCGTCTGACATCATTCACTCCCAACCATGCATCTTATTCATACGTCAATTTGTTTAGGTGCTCCTTGAGTGCCCAAACTCTTCTCACGCACCAAGCGCAAGCTTGTATCATTTCATCACAAAAATGAACCCAAGGTGCTCCCCGAGCGCCGAAATTCAGTTCGCGTGCATAGCACGCCATCCCGTTCCAAGTCATATCATTCCATCGCATAAAAGCACAAGGTGCTCCCTGAGTGCTGAAATGTTGTCTATGTGCCAAGCGCACTTTCCCATCTCATTGCATCACATAAAAGCCCAAGGCGCTCCCCGAGCGTCGAGGCGTCGTCTGTGTGCCAAGCACATCTCCTCATTCCATGTCATCCATGGATCCAAAGGTACTTCCTAAGTACCGAAATTATGCCCGTTTGCCGTGTGCATGTGCGCATCCATAACATACAATTCCTTCGCAAGTAATATCTTGCCTCGATCCGTGGACACGCCATGTGTCATTTTCGTTCCCCGGGTGTATAGTTACGTGCCCTATTCCAAGTCTTCTCTGCAAGTACCACTTGCTTTGACCCCGTGGACACCCTAGTGTGTCATTTTCCCCCCGGGTACATACTTATGCACCCTATCTCAACTCCTTCGCAAGTCATATCTTGCCTCGATCCATGGACACCCCGTGTGTCATTTTCATTCCCCAGGTGCATAGTTTTTTGCCCTATTTCAATTCCTTTGCAAGTACCACTTGCTTCGATCCATGGACACCCCGTGTGTCATTTTATTCCCCTGGGTGTATAGTTATACACCCCATTTCAGATCCTTTTCACAAGTACTACTTGCTTCGACCCGTGGACACCCCAGTGTGTCATTTTCCCCCGGGTGCATAATTATGCACCCTATCTCAATTCCTTTGCAAGTCATATCTTGCTGCGACCCGTGGATACCCCTGTGTGTCATTTTATCCCTGTGGTGTATATTTATACACCATGCTTTATTTTAGCATGCATCATCACCAACAACATTCATTACATTTATACATTTCCATTCTTGGCTTTGTATACACTTGGCTGGCCTAGAATCGTATAACATGACATAGCATTACATGACATCGCATGTGCAACTCACCATCCATACATGTGCACGTCACATCACATATTCATGCATACATCATTCCCTGCTTGGTATCTGCCATGTGTGCATCGATGCTAATGGGTATTCTTATCAGGAAGGGGGGAAAGGATCTTGAGAATGGCCAACCCGGTGAACTTCGATGCCATAACAGATGTTGTGGAAGACTATGTGGCTTCATCTCGATTTCAAAAGGCAGTCAGGGAGGAAATGGCAGCAATGTTGAGGGAAATGCTAGGGGGTGATTTTGACAGAGTAGAGAGACTGACGGCAAGTTGCACTGAGTTGGAGGTACGGGTGGCAGAGCTCGAAAGAAAAATAAGGGGTGTGGTAAGCACCGACTTCAATGCCAATGCCAACAAGAAGCAGAGTGCCCAGATTGCTGACACTCACTCTCAGCACCTCGAAAGGCCCTCTCACCAGAACTTGGGCTTACCAGGGTTGACCAGTGAAGGAGAACTGAAAGGGGCTCTTAACACCAGTGCTAGGGATGGCAACGGTGCGGGTGCGGGGGCGGGGGTGCATTCCCCACTCCGCCCCCAATGATTGCGGGGGCGGTTTCAGTTATTCCCTATTTAACATTTAGGGGATTTTTACACCCCCATCCCCGCCCCGTGCAGGTGCCTACGGTTATCGATGAATCCCCGCCCATATCCAATAAATAAAATAAATTAATATTTCGTTATTTTAATAACCATTTTAACATTCAATATCCAAAATACAAATTCTACCACATTACAAATGTCGTTTAACATTAAATATCCAAATTACAAAATATATCCAATATTACAAATATTTAAGTTCCAAGTGAAATTTCTTTAAACAACTTGAAATTGAAGTCCAATCATTTAAGAGCTAGGACTTGGTATTCATTATATTAAAACATTTAATACATAACTTTAAAGTAAAGTAAATTAATAAGCAACTATTTATAAGTATAATACATTTTACTTCAACTTCTAACCAACTTTGAAGAAGACAATCTTACAGAGAAATAAAAACAGAGATGGGCTTGGCACTAAATAGGAATTAATTAATCTATATATATATATATATGGGGTTTATACGGGGATTTATTCGGGAGCGGGGCGGGGATAGTACTCCCCGCCCCCACGCCCGTTTAAGTACTGGGGATAAAATAATCCCCACCCCCATCCCCGTGGTGGATAATATCGGTTATTTTCCGCGTCCGTCGGTTCGGATCCCCACGGTTTTTGGGTAATCCCCGCCTCATTGCCACCCCTAACTAGTGCCAATGCTGACCTTGTTTTGCGACTTGTCCGGAGCTCACCTCCCGAAGATAATGTAAAAATCACATCATCTGGGCCTCTTTTGGTGAACAGACTATTCGCCATATGTAGAAGGATGGGTCTGCTACAGAGTGTCAGACCATATATAGGGCCAACACCAGAACAAAGGGGTAACTACTGCATCTATCATGTGATGGCAGGCCACCGGACCGATGAATGTGTCGCTCTGCGAAGGAGGATCCAGAAGCTAATCGACGAGGGAAAATTAAGAGTCCCATCTAGCTCCAAGTAGCAACTAGGGGCAATCAGGGAGACCGCTGAGGAAATTCCTCAAACTTCTCAGGGAGAGGAATATGATGAAGAACTGCAAGGTCTGGTTTGATGAGAGTGGGGCAATGACACTAAAGCCAAGACAGTGACTGGACAGAGAATGGTCAGATGCTATGAAATCAATACCCTTAGAGGCTTCCCTTTTGTAGGGGACTCATTTTTGTTTGTAAGGTGTATTGAGACCATTTTGAATGCAATACGGTTCATTGTCTTCTTACTTGTGTGGTGATTGCATGTATATGGCATTATGCATGCATTTGATCATCTAAAATGACATATCCAATATGCATAATATCAAAATGCATGACATCAATCTGAATACCGTAGGGAACCTAAAAGTGAATCTGGTCCTGACCAAACTCTCTCTTGAAAGGTGAGCTCGTGAGATAAATAAATTATATGATGGCACCAGCTCCACCGAGTCATTTGCTAATCCAAATCAACAATCCTTGCAAGATGCTATTTCAATGGGATTGGCCAAAATTTGTTTCTTATGAGAACAAGCCTTTAACATCCTAGCTATGTTAGACTTATTTATGATTGATCTTGAATTAACAAATGAAGGAATAAGTCCTGCTTTAGACGCACCAAAGTAAGTGAAGTACTTTGTGAGAATCATATTGTAGGGCAGTGCTGAATTGCTTTGTACATGGGTGAGGTGATTTATCATAATGTGTGGAAGGTTTATTTTGATGTAACTCATGAGATGTTAGGTAAGACAGAGATCAAAACTGTTCATTATGACTAGGCTGGCTTTTTGGGGAAAGAAAAAGGCTGAATTTAGGAGTTGAAGAATTGTGACATTTTTCATCTAAGTATCCTGCATCTAACTCAGACCAGGGAATTGAATGACCATGAGGAATGTTGAAAAGTTCACAGGCAAAGGTAGCAGCATTATATTTTCCTAATATCGTGGGTGCAGGAAATCTATTCAGTCTGATTCCTTGTAAAGGTAAGTCAAATATTTCACTAAAGACTTTTTCATTAATGGGGTATTTGCTTCCTCCTAGAAAGACTTTAAATTCCATATCACCAACGCAAGTCAGAGTTCCATAGAACTCATTAACTAGAGAATCATACACTAGTTCATTTATGCTCAGGAATTTTTCCCATCCTTGAGCTTTAAAATACCAGACAAAAGGCTTATCATTTTCACCTAAGTAGTTCCAGTCTACTCTTCCACATCTCACTCTTTCCTTAGTAAAACCTTCTGAGTAAATACGTTTACCTATTTCGAACCTTGAGTGATTTTGTGGAGACGCAGACGAGGCTTGAGTTTTTGCCTTTGGATTCGATTTGCTTGCACTTTTTCTGTTTTTGAGAGATTGACTCTCAGCTTCTTCGTTACATTTGCAGAGCATCTCCTCATCCTTTTACTTTGTTAACTGAGTTTTAGAAGGTGAGTTTTCGACAGAGAGATTGAGGAAGAGGTATAAGATGTGGTATAGATTTGGAGAGGTTGGTAGAGATTTTCTGCAGGGAGAGTCTTTTCAGTAGCCGGTTTTTGCGTGAAAGAAGAGATTGGCACAGTGAAGTTAAGAAATGGTACCCTTAGCAAACATTGTCGTTTTTTATTATGAGGAGCCGGTTTAAAAAAATGTGTTCTTTCTTTTTCAATAAAGGCTTGGGCTTGAGTTTTTTGTTTGGCCCATATTATCTAATTTCTAACTAAGTTTATGGGCTTTGCAAAATTTGGGTAATGGGCTTAATGCATTTATCATTTAATTAAACTATTAGACAATTTTATAATTTTATGCTAAATAATTTTGCTAGATCAGAGGTATAAATTATATGATAAATTTTCTTAACTTATATTCTTATATGTAATCCGATCTAATAGTAAAATTTTGATTAATTTTATGTAATCTAGACTTACGATAGAATTTAGATATAAGAATTTATTTTCTCTGTTTTGTCATTTCCCATTATCATATATTGTCATTGACATACCAATCTTCATCCTTAATTCTTTGAATTTATTTTCACTTAAAGGCTTAGTGAAAATATTAGCTATTTGCTCTTCTATAGGAACAAATTCTAAAAGAATATCACCTTTTTATGTATGATCTCTGATGAAGTGATGCTTGGTATCAATATGCTTAGTCCTTGAGTGATGAATAGGATTTTTTGTCAAATTTATCACCTTATCAGTATATGATTATACTTTATGCCATAATGTTCTAGATGTTGTTTCATCCATAGGATTTGTGCAACATAACTACTTGCAGAAATATATTTAGCCTCTGTTGTTGAGATTGCTACAGTTGACTACTTTTTGCTGGACCATGATACCAATACTTCTAAAAATTGGCAAGTACCTGAGGTACCTTTTCTATCCAATTTACATCCAGCATGATCAGCATCACTGTAACCTACAAGATCAAAGTTTTGACACTTTGGATACCAGATCCCAATTTCTTGAGTACTATTTAGATACTTAACAATTCTATTAACAGCCTTTACGTGAGATTCTTTGGGATTGGCTTGGAATCTCACATAGACACACACTGAATTGTATATCAGGTCTACTAGATGTTAAATAGAGTATGGAACCAATTATACCTCGATACTTCTTGGTATCCACACTTTTGCCTTTCTTGTCTTCATCTAGAGAGGCTGATGTACTCATTGGTGTTCTTGCTGGTTTAGAGTTTTCCATTCCATATTTCTTTATAAGTTCTTTAGTGTACTTTGATTGGCATATGAATGTTCCTTTCTTTCCTTGCTTGATTTGTAGTCCAAGGAAGAAGTTTAGCTTGCCCATCATAGACATTTCAAATTCAGTGCTCATTTCTTTTGAGAATTCCTTACACAATTTATCATTAGTAGAGCCAAATATAATATCATCAACATATATTTGAACAAGTAATATATGGTTCTTTTCATGCTTTATGAATAATATTGTGTCAACTTTTCCACGAATAAAACCTTTGCTCAGTAAAAAAGTGCTTAATCTTTCATACCATGCTCTTGGTGCTTGTTTTAGTCTCAAGCTTGTAGACATTATCAGGATGGTGACAGTCTTCAAAGCCTGGAGGTTGCTTTACATAGACTTCTTCATTGAGTTTGAAGTCTTCGTAGCAAGCGAATGCACACAACATTCTAGTGGCTTCCAACCTTGCAATCGAAGCAAATGTTTCATCGTAGTCTATTCCTTCTTGCTGGTTATACCCTTGGACAAATAATCTAGCTTTGTTTCTGACAACATTGCCGAATTCATCTAATTTGTTCCTGAATACCCACTTGGTTCCAATCAATGATTGATTGTTAGGTTTTGGCACAAGCTTCGATACATTGTTTCTTTTAAATTGGTCCAACTCTTCTTACATAGCCATCATCCAGCTTTCCTCGGTTTCGACTTCTTTAAAATTCTTTGGTTCAATCTCAGAAACAAATGCCATGCTCACGAAATATTCTTTTAGTTGATTCCTTGTCATTACTTTTTGTGAAGGATTATCTGTTGGGATTTTTCACCGGAAATCACCCGATAAAAGTGGAAGAACGCGGTGATTTCCTCAAATCCAGTCCCAGGAGCAATTGAAATGGAAATTGAAAAACTTAAAATTAAATAGAAAGGGATTAATTTTCTTACCAGAAAATCTCTTTCTAGAGATGGATGATGACTGCAGAAACCAAAGTAGATTTCCTCCTCGATTTCGTACACGAACGCCTAACAAATGCAACCCGTGCTAGCGTTGGAAAAACGAAACAATGAAGGAGAGGAGGCTATTGAAATTTCGGCTACTAGTGTGCAGGGTTAGAAGTTGGCCGAAATTTTCACCCTAGGTTTTATACCTAGGGTGGCCGAATTCCCTTAGGGGAATTCAGGCCCAGCTTGGCTCCATTCCATTCTGTGCGGGCTTCCTTATTTTAATTTAGGCCCAGTCTAATTTTAATTATTCTGGTTTAAATTAATTTCAAGCCCAATTTTAATATACCTATGTATTTAATATATTACTCCAAGTAATATATTATTTACATTTAAATTAAAATTAGTTTGACAATTAATTTAATCCATCTGATTAAAATTAAACCTTCACAAAATAAAATCATATGTAAACCTATACATATGAATATTTCCCCCAGGAAATAATTTCATAATTAATCCAATTAATTATGAAGAGCCGATCTAACATATATTAATTTTATTATTAGGATCAATCCAATTGATTTTTATAATATAATTAATATACATACACCTCTCTTTCCATAGTGTATACTCCAAGTACACATGTGATTCCTTAAGTCTGCATTCAGTCGTTCTATGTGTACGATCCCGTGGGCCCATCTTTATGTTGGCAGTGGGCCTATGGCCCACAGACTACAGTTGGGCTCTAGCAAGCCACTGCAGCCCCCAATTAAGATGGAGATGGCAGTCTAACTGATATCATAACCCTGTAGTTTAAACTTGTACATCCCATGTCATTGATATCGGTGTCTAACACAGAGGCATGGATTGATCACCCTCTTTTGCATCGGACAATAACTTGATCCCGAATGCACTGAAGCTCACAAACAAGTTCCAACTTGTTTGGGTGTGGCCACACTCTTATCAGTCACATTCATCAAGAGGCCGGTGATATCTTCTCAGTGGGTTACTGAGTGACAAATCCCTTTTGCATATCCATAGTATTACCATGCTCAGTGACATACCTAAAAGTACCCATACTTGGCACCCTATTACAGGCCCTTTAGGCGTACCCCTAAGCATGCGACTTCACATGTAACACCATCATATGGTCAGGTCAAAGGATCCATACAAGTACTACACGAGAATCCATTATGATACTATACCATGTGGATTACTCGTTAAGTGGATCTATCCAGTACCATGCTTCCAGGCATGTACCCATTAACTTGGTTGACATTCCATGTCCAATGACTGGTAAGACACTGCCATACAACCAGGTTAATGATAGTCTATTTTTTCATTCATTCCCATGACTGGAACAGACTACGGATCTATTTATGGTCATATCGTTTACCCTATCCATGGTCTTACTGCCAAGTGCATGACACTTGTCATCATGGATATAGATATGTCCATTGGATACTTCATTTAATATATTGCACAAGATAAATATAATAAATGAATTGATGCCTTTATTAATAACACAAATGAGTATAATACATAAATCCAATAAATGTATAATACAAATACAGGGACCAATGCCTCGGGACTAGGGCATTTCCAACAATCTCCCACTTGCACTAGTTCCAACTAGGCATGGGCCTAATCCCTATAGATCTATTATGACCCTCGTGCTTGGGCTGGGCCAGTGCCTTGGTCAATGGATCTGCGACATTATCCTCGGTGTCCACTCTGTGCAATGCAATGTCACCTCTCTCCGCGATCTCTCGTATGAGGTGAAACTTTTTAAGCATGTGCTTTGTGTTCTTGTGTGACCGGGGCTCCTTAGCTTGTGCGACGGCCCCATTGTTGTCACAGAAGATATCGACTGGGTCCTGGATAGTTGGCACTACTCCCAACTCAGTGATAAACTTCTTCATCCACATAGCTTCCTTAGCTGCATCACACGCAGCGATGTACTCAGCTTCTGTTGTAGAGTCCACTATGGTTAGCTGCTTTGAGCTCCTCTAGCTTACAGCACCACCATTCAGCAAAAATACATACCCAGACTGCGACTGGTACTCATCCTGGTCTATCTAGAAGCTCGCATTAGTGTACCCAGTAACTGATAGTACTTCCTGACCACCATACACTAAGAAGCTATCCTTAGTCCGGTTAAGGTACTTGAGGATCTCCTTGACAGCTTTCCAGTGATCCTCCCCGGGATCCTGCTGGTATCGGCTCGTCATACTCAGTGCAAAGGCGACATCAGGTCTCGTACATAACATAGAGTACATGATTGATCCAATAGCCGAAGCATATGGAACCAATTTCATGTTCTCTCTGTCCTCCCTTGTTTTAGGACAGTTCTTCTTACTAAGTTTCAGCCCATGGCCCATTGGCAAGAAACCTTTCTTGGCCCGGTCCATGCTGAATCTTTTCAGAACTTTGTCAATGTACGAAGCCTGACTTAGGCCCAGAAGCCGATTTGATCTATCCCTATAGATCCTGATCACTAGGATCATCTCAGCTTCGCCTAAGTCCTTCATTGCGAAGCACTTACTCAACCACTGCTTTAACCCTTGCAGTGTGGGTATGTCGCTTCCAATGAGTAGGATGTCGTCTGCATAAAGTACCAAGAATGTGACAATGCTCCCACTAGTCTTCTTATACACACAAGGCTCATCTAGATTCTGTATGAAGCCATATTCCTTTATAGCCTCATTGAATCTTAGATTCCAACTACGGGATGCTTGCTTCAGTCCATAAATGGACCTCTGAAGTTTGCATACCCTTCCCGGATACTTAGGATCGACAAAACCCTCAAGTTGTGTCATGTACACATCCTCGAGTAGCTTTCCATTAAGGAAAGCAGTTTTGACATCCATCTGCCATACCTCATAGTCATACCATGCGGCTATGGCCAGCAGTATCCTGATGGATTTGAGCATGGCTACTGGTGAGAAAGTTTCATCATAGTCTATTCCATGGACTTGTCTGAAACCTTTCACAACCAGACGCCCCTTGAAGGTATTATCAGCTTTTAGCTTATAGCACCACTTGCAACCTATTACCTTAGCACCCGGAGGTGGATCAACCAAGTTCCAAACTTGATTATCGTACATAGATTGCATTTCTGCCTCCATGGCTTTATGCCAATTTGTAGACTGTGGGCTAGCCATAGCCTCCTGGTAGGTTTTGGGTTCTTCCTCATCCCAGATGAGAAGAGTTTGATCATCGGTGACGAGGAAACCATACCTCTCCGGTTCCCGACGATCCCTACCAGACCTTCTAGGTTCTTATGTGGCCTGGGTCGGTGCTTCCACTTGTGGAAGCTCCACCTGGGCCTCCGAGTTATCCTCTTCAGGAGCTTGTGGACCTTGAACTTCCCTGAGTTCAACATTGCTCCCACTATCTTTCTTGGAAAGGAACTCCTTTTCTAGAAAGACCCCCTTTCTTGCCACGAACACCTTGTTCTCGGCGGGGTTGTAGAAGTAATACCCTTTGGTTTCCCTAGGGTAGCCCATAAACAGGCATTTATCGGTTTTGGGCTCCAGCTTGCCACTAGTCAATTTCTTGACATGTGCTTCGCATCCCCAAATCCTTAGGAAAGACACATTGGGCTCCTTGCCCATCCATATCTGATATGGAGTCTTTTCCACAGCCTTAGTCGGAGTATTGTTTAAGATGAGAGCTGCTGTCTCGAGGGCGTGTCCCCAGAAACTTATTGGGAGAGATGCTTGACTCATCATTGAGCGAACCATGTCCAACAAGGTCCTATTCCTCCGTTCGGACACCCCATTCCATTGTGGTGTTCCGGGAGGAGTGAGCTGTGGAACTATTCCATGATCTCTCAAGTACGAGTCAAACTCTAGGCTCATATACTCACCGCCTCGGTCTGACCGAAGGGTTTTGATATTCCTACCTAGCTGGTTCTGTACCTCGTTCCTAAATTTCTTGAACCTATCAAGGGTCTCGGACTTGTGTTTCATCAGATAGACATAGCCATATCTGCTGAAATCATCCGTGAACGTGACGAAGTACAGATGCCCACCTCTGGTCGCTGCGCTCATAGGTCCACATACATCTGAATGTATTAGGTCCAATAAGCCAGTGGCCCTTTCAGCCTTCTTGCTAAAAGGCGCCTTTGTCATCTTGCCTCATAAAAATGATTCGCATGTATCAATTGACTCCAAGTCAAATGACCCTAGGACCCCGGCTTTGTGAAGTCTAGCAATGCGTTTCTTGTTTATATGGCCAAGACGACAATGCCATAGGTAGACAGGATTAAGTTCGTTAGGCTTAATCCTTTTGGTGTTTATGTTATAGATATGATTGGTTTCATTTAAGTCCAGGATATATGGGCCATTATTTAATAGAGCATCTCCATAAAATAATCCCTCTCTAGATATAGAAATTTGACCATTTGAAATAGTGAAAATAAATCCAGAAATATCCAACATTGATACAAAGATAATATTCCTGCACATGGCAAGTACAAAGTAACAATGTTCTAAAATGAAAACCAATCCACTGGGCATCATAAGGTGGTATTCGCCGATCTCTATGGCAGCAACCCTTGCTCCATTCCAGACACGCAAGTCCACCTCTCCCGACCCCAGCAACCTTCTGTTCTTAAGTCCCTGCACATTGCAACAAATGTGAGAACCACATCCAGTATCCAATACCTAGGATGTTGAAACAGTAAGGTTAATATCTATAACATAAATACCTGAAGAGGATGCACCTTGGCCCCTTCTTTGCTCTCCCATCAGCCTGGGACACGATCTCTTCCAATGGCCCGCCTGTTTGCACCCGAAACAGACACCCTCAGGACCTGCCTTCTGTTGGGCCTTGGGTTGGGCCTTGGCCTTTTTGGCTTTCGCCTTTTTGGCCTTGGCCTTGGCCTTTTCCTTGGCCTTACCCTTGGCAAGAGGAGGGTTCCCCTTATTGACCAGCAGCACTGGCGGAGTCTTCTTGATCGACTGCTCAGTAAGCTTAAGCATCCCATGCATCTCACTGACAGTACGGTTCATCCCTTGCATGTTGTAGTTTAGGATGAACTGATCATAAGAATCCGGCAAGGACGTGAGGATTGTGTCCACTGCCAACTCTTGAGAGATAGGAGATGCGAGACGGGCCAAAGTGTCCAAATAGCCCTTCATCTTGAGCACGTGTGGGCTCACAGATGTCCCGGCCCCCATCTTACAAGAGTGGAATGCCTTATTGGTCAGGTACCTTTCCTGACGAGCTTGCTCTTGAAACATCTCATTAAGAGTTGTTATCATAGCATAGGCTTGGTGGTCCATAAACTGTTTTTGCAGTTCAGGGACCATACAGGCCAACATAAGGCATGTCACATCCCGGTTGTCCTTGACGTGCGCCTCGTATTCCTCCAGCTGGGCAGCCGGTGGATTACGTCCTTGAGGCGCAGCCGGCACAGGCCTTTCCAGTACATACTCTTTTGACTCTTGTCTTAGAACTATCCTTAAGTTCCTAGACCAGTCTAAAAAGTTAGGACCGGAAAGCTTGTCCTTCTCAAGAATGGATCGCAGTGATAAGGTATTTGTGTTTGCCATTTGGGTGTTTCTAGACAGAAAAACATTTAGAGTGTTAATAAAGGGCTTTGCTTTGTTGTTCCCATATAAAATTAATAATGAATCAAGTTATTAATTTAAACCGAGTTGTTGGGCTCATGGGCCGAGATCCATATTTCATTAAGATATAGCCAAACGAGGGTTTGGTACAACTACACCTTAACTATTTAGGTAGGAACGCCGTCCAATCCCAACCTAGGGACTCTCGGTTTGATGGGCTTGTTGGCACTTACCCATCTGTGCTTAGGGCCAGGAGAATCCTACTACCCACACTAAGTCAAAACCTCCATCCAAGTGTTAGAGTATCCCATACTCTAACCCAATACAAAATGACAATACTCCAGTGCATCCTGCGAGGGCATGGTCTACAACTGGCCTATTCCCACTTCGATTCGGTGTTGAATGAGGGAAGTACGTTTAAGCGACTTAGTAATTCCATTTGGTTATTAGATTCAATTATACCGGCTTACATACATAAGGCGGGTGAAATGGCTACTGGAATATACATACATACATGCAAATGAATATAAAACATAATTAAATAAAAGTAAAATGGACTGCTATGGGCCTATATTACATCCTAATATTATTCTAGTAAACCTATACTAGAAATGAATATTAGGTGGGCCTCCATCTTTTCCTTCTGGGCTTGCACCTCCATTTGGGCTTGCACCTCCACTTGGGCTCACCACTCCATGGGCTTCTTCTTTTACAAATTTTATAATATATGAATAAAATAAAATTACATTAAAAAAAGAAAAACGACACGCAGGCCGTATTTACCCAAAAAGAAAAATACAACCCATCTTGTAAAAGGCCCAATAGCCTCCAACCATACAAACATTTAATTACACATATGCATCCAATACATACAATTCAAGAGCATGTTATAATGCATGATTTAAGCCCATTTCAATTATGTCCAAGCCATTATTAGGAAATCGCCAATCTCGGCCCACCATGGTTCTAACCCTTAATGGGCTTTGGGCCTCCAGCCCAGGTAGTCCAACTGCTCCCACTGGAATTGGGAAACCATGGGTCCAATTTAGCCGTCCAAGTAATTGTGCCAAAATTACCCGAACCAATTTCCATTAACCATATTAATTTCCAAAATTAATATCACATGAACGAAATTTAAAATTCATCCAAGAAACCATACGCATTTAAATTACATAAATTTAAACACACGAATTTTAAAACCAATTAAAATTTCAAAACTGGGCCCCAGGCCCAAGACCCGCCAAATCCAAAAAACAGGGCCCGGCCCGCTGCAGCCGCCTAGCGGTTGCCCGCTGCTGCCCTGCGGCAGCCACTGCCCAGCAGCAGCCTGCTACCGCCGTGCCTCTCGCCGCGTGCGGCGGCAGCCCCGTACCTCGGGAGGCAGATTTTTTTTTTTAAACAGAATAAATAAAAAAAAATATCATCCATCAACACAAGGCAATTCTCCAAGAATTCCATAAACATACAACAAAATTAAAATAACATAAACCAATATGCAAATTAATTTTCATTGTATAAAACATATGGGAAAAATCATAAAACCCATACCATGAATCCCAATAAAAAAAAAACTCCAATTTCAAAATGGGATTCAACCAAATTAATCAATTTCCACGGATCAAAAGCCCGCTCTAATACCACTGTTGGGATTTTTCACAGGAAATCACCCGATAAAAGCGGAAAAACGCGGTGATTTCCTCAAATCCAGTCCCAGGAGCAATTGAAATGGAAATTGAAAAACTTAAAATTAAATAGAAAGGGATTAATTTTCTCACCAGAAAATCTCTTTCTAAAGATGGATGATGACTGCAGAAACCAAAGTAGATTTCTTCCTCGATTTCGTACACGAACGCCTAACGAATGCAACCCGTGCTAGCGTTGGAAAAACGAAACAATGAAGGAGAGGAGGCTATTGAAATTTCGGCTACTAGTGTGCAGGGTTAGAATTTGGCCGAAATTTTCACCCTAGGTTTTATACCTAGGGTGGCCGAATTCCCTTAGGGGAATTCAGGCCCAGCTTGGCTCCATTCCATTCCGTGCGGGCTTCCTTGTTTTAATTTAGGCCCAGTCTAATTTTAATTATTCTGGTTTAAATTAATTTCAAGCCCAATTTTAATATACCCATGTATTTAATATATTACTCCAAGTAATATATTATTTACATTTAAATTAAAATTAGTTTGACAATTAATTTAATCCATCTGATTAAAATTAAACCTTCACAAAATAAAATCATATGTAAACCTATACATATGAATATTTCCCCCAGGAAATAATTTCATAATTAATCCAATTAATTATGAAGAGCCAATCTAACATATATTAATTTTATTATTAGGATCAATCCAATTGATCTTTATAATATAATTAATATACATACACCTCTCTTTCCATAGTGTATACTCCAAGTACACATGTGATTTCTTAAGTCTGCATTCAGTCGTTCTATGTGTACGATCCCGTGGGCCCATCTTTATGTTGGCAGTGGGCCTATGGCCCACAGACTGTAGTTGGGCTCTAACAAGCCACTGCAGCCCCCAATTAAGATGGAGATGGCAGTCTAACTGATATCATAACCCTACAGTTTAAACTTGTACATCCCATGTCATTGATATCGGTGTCTAACACAGAGGCATGGATTGATCACCCTCTTTTGCATCGGACAATAACTTGATCCCGAATGCACTGAAGCTCACAAACAAGTTCCAACTTGTTTGGGTGTGGCCACACTCTTATCAGTCACATTCATCAAGAGGCCGGTGATATCTTCTCAGTGGGTTACTGAGTGACAAATCCCTTCTGTATATCCATAGTATTACCATGCTCAGTGACATACCTGAAAGTACCCATACTTGGCACCCTATTACAGGCCCTTTAGGCGTACCCCTAAGCATGCGACTTCACATGTAACACCATCATATGGTTAGGTCAAAGGATCCATACAAGTACTACACGAGAATCCATTGTGATACTATACCATGTGGATTACTCGTTAAGTGGATCTATCCAGTACCATGCTTCCAGGCATGTACCCATTAACTTGGTTGACATTCCATGTCCAATGACCGGTAAGACACCGCCATACAACCAGGTTAATGATAGTCTATTGTTCCACTCATTCCCATGACTGGAACAGACTACGGATCTATTTATGGTCATATCGTTTACCCTATCCATGGTCTTACTGCCAAGTGCATGACACTTGTCATCATGGATATAGATATGTCCATTGGATACTTCATTTAATATATTGCACAAGATAAATATAATAAATGAATTGATGCCTTTATTAATAACACAAATGAGTATAATACATAAATCCAATAAATGTATAATACAAATACAGGGACCAATGCCTCGGGACTAGGGCATTTCCAACATTATCAATGATGTTATCTTTTGAGTGGTATCTGTTGTATCTGAACTCTTTTGGTAGATCATCATGTTGATTTTCTTGTTTTTACAGTTCTTGCACATTGTTTTCATCTTGATCATCAGTATTATCTTCCTTTAGCAGGGCATTCCCATCTTTTTCTGTGTTCTCAACCTGTAGATCAATTATCTCAAGAGTATCCTCAGATTCCTTTTCTGGGAGAGAGTTAGCTTCTTCAAATACTATATGCATGGACTCATCAATGGTAAGAGTTCTTTTGTTAAAGACTCGGTATGCTTTGCTATGCATTGAATATCCTAAGAAGATACCTTCATCTGACTTAGAGTCAAATTTATTAATATATTCTTTTTTATTAAAAATAAAACATTTACAGCCAAATGGATGGAAATAACCAATGTTAGGTTTTATCCATTCCATAACTCATTTGGTGTTTTCTTTAAAATGGGTCTTATTAAAGCTCGATTTAAAATATAACAAGCAGTGTTCATAGCTTCAGCCCAGAAATATTTTGGTAAATTATTTTCATTAAGCATGGTTCTTGTCATTTCTTCAAGAGTCCTGTTTTTCCTTTCAACAACACTATTTTGTTGAGGAGTTCAAGGAGCTGAGAAATTATGTGAGATACCATGCTTATTGCAAAAATTTTCAAAAAGATGATTTTCAAATTCTTTTCCATGATCACTTCTAATAGCAACAATAGAAGTGTTTTTCAAATTCTAAAGCTTTTTACATAAGGTAGAAAATTTTTCAAAAGCCTCATCTTTTTTACTTAGAAATAATGTCCATGTAAAACGTGAATAATCATCTCCTATGACAAATGCATACCTCATGCCTCCTAAACTTGTTGGTTGTATTGGACCAAGCAAGTCTAAATGCAGTAGTTATAATGGTCAAGAGGTAGAGATAACTCCTTTAGGATTAAAGGAGGTCTAGTTTGCTTCCCTCTTTGACATGCATTACAAATATGAGTTTTTTCAAAATTGATTTTAGGTAAACCTTTAACTAGATCCTTCTTTGAAAGTTTTGAAATCAGATACATGCTTGCATGTCCTAGTCTACGATGCCATAACCAACTCTCTTCTTCTTGTAAAATTAAGCATTGATAATTAGTAAGAGTACTTGAATTCATAAGATAAATATTTCCAACTCTAGGAACCTCAAGTAAAGTCTTACCACTTTTGGCTTCCACAATTTCACATTTCTTTGAATCAAAGATTACCTTGCGATCTCTGTCACAGAGTTGACTTACACTTAGAAGATTGAATTTTAATTCTTCAACTGGAGATACTTCGTCAATACATGGATTGTTTCCAATCCTTCCTTTTCCACTGATTTGTCTTGCTAGATTATCTCCAAATTTCACAGTTCCTCCCTGCACTTTCCTCATGGAAGTGAAGTGTCTTCCATCACCAGTCATATGTCTAGAACAGCCGTTATCAATATACCACTTTGAATTTCCAAGAGTGTTCTTTAGACATACCTACAGAATAAATCAAGTAGACTTAGGCACCCAAATACTATTAGGTCCTTTTGGGTTAGAGTCAACATATTTTCGTTTAGGAACCCATATAACTCTTCCTTTATAGTTTCCTTTCAGAAACTTACAATCACCAATCATATGTCCCGTATGATTGCAGTAATTACATGTAACATTTCTTCTTTTCTTGTATTGAAGTGACTGATAAAGTTTTAAAGAAGAGTGTTGGTGATAGGAAACACAGTTAACCTGATGTGTGTGTTTATGTTTCTACTTTGTCCTATAAAACTTTTGAAAGTATGTATGTCTATTTGAGTTTTTGTAAACAATCTTTTGTTGTGAAAGATAATGCTGGCTTGGTTCATATGATTGTACGCTCCTTGGTTGGGAAGAATATATCCTCTTTTTTGTTCTTCGGTGAGTATTGATATTTGGTTTAATGACAGGTTTCAGAGTTTTACTATGCTTTGGATGTGTAGGTTTGGGGGATTGAGTTTTCAAAGTAGAAGTGGAGGATGAACATAACACAATTGGCTTTGGTGGATTTTGATATGCTATCTCATTAGTACAGGCATAATCAATTCATGTTCTATCATTTGGATTTCTTTGGCAATCTAATAGCATACTTAGCATACTTTCACCATTTGTAATTTGCTAATTACAGAGTCTAAATGTGATACTTTATTTATTAATTCTAGATTGATGTTTTCTAGAAAGCTTACTTTGATTTGTAATTCAAGCATCTCAGATTCTTTCTCTAAAAGCTTGTTTTCGTACTCTGTAAACTTAGCAATCATATCAACGTAGTATGATGCATCTTAAAGAATTATTGAACAAGATCATTTTAAGATAAAGTTTGTAGGATTACCTCTTCTTCCTTGTTTTCAGATTGATTTGATGAGCCTTCTATATTAACATTTGCCATGAAGCATATTTGAGCTTTTTCTTGCTTTTCATAATTATCATCAGAACTGGATTCATCACTATCACTCTAGGTGCCTACCATGGCTTTCTTGTCTTTCTTTTTGTATTTACTTTTAAGCTTTGGACAATCAGCTTTGAAGTGGCCAGGTTTGTTGCATTCGAAACAAGTGATTTCTTTTTTTGAATCTTTCTTGGATTTATCAGCCTTGTTGCTGTTGGATTGCTTTCTCAATAATCTTTTATCTCTACTTTTGCTTTCCAGAAATTTTCTAAATTCTCTAACTAACAGAGCTTCTTCATCATTTTCTTCACTATCACTTTCTGATGTGGAAGTGGATTCTTTAGGAGTTGCATTAGTAGCTTTCAGTGCGATGGGCCTCTTCTTGTCAGTTTGCTCACGGTCAGTAGTAGATTTAATTTTCATTTCATATGTAAGTAATGAACCAATAAATTCATCATATGAGTAGGTAGTTAAATCCTTTGATTTTTCTATTGCTGTGAGCTTTGCATCCCATAAAGTTGGCATTGTTCTGATTAATTTCCTAATCAGTTCATCATCTGTGAAGTTTTTGCTTAGATTCTTCAATTTATTCACAATGAGTGTGAATCTTGTATTGATGTCTGAAACTGAGTCTTTTGCATCCACTTTGAACAGCTCATATTCGGTGATGTAAAGATTTATCTTTCCATCTTTAACTTGTTTGGTTCCCTCATAAGTTGTCTCGAGTTTGTCCCATATTTGCTTTTTTGTTGTGCAACTTGAAACACGATTAAACTCATTAATATCTGAGGCACATTGTAATAAATTAATGGCTTTACAGTTTAAAGCTTCTTTGATCCAGTCAACATTTTCATATTCATATTCTTCTTTAGGGATAGGTTCACCATTAACAATTTTAAGAGGGATATTAGGTCCTTCCTTGATAATCCTCCAGACCTGTATATCCGTAGACTGTAAAAAAATCCTTATTTTATTTTTCCAAAAATTGTAATTTTCTCCATTGAAAAGTGGACGTTTGTTGATGGAGCATCCCTCAAACATAAAAATATTTTGACTACCAGATGTACTAGCCATTTCAGGATCACTCTAAGGATTTTACTCCTTTTGTTGAGAGTCAAGCTCTGATACCAATTGATGGTCCCAAATAGGCTAGTTATAGTACTAGAGGGGGGTGAATAGTATTGTATACTGAATAAAAATTTTCGTAAACTCTTCAGAAAATTCTTTTTGAAGAAAATTAATTTTCACTTAAATAAACACAAGTTTTATAAAATATGCGGAATTGATAGAATGATAAATCTTGTGAGTATGAATATGCTTGACCAAAATTAAGAGTATCTTCAAAAATAAAGCTGTTAATTTAAATTGCATAAATTTAACTTGCAATGAAAGTAAAAAGTGTAAAGATAGAAAGATGAAGACACAAGATTTATACTGGTTCGACCCAACCGGTCTACGTCCAGTCTTCAAGCCAACCGCTTGAGATTTTCCACTATTGTTTCCTTTACGGGCAGGAAACAAGCCTGCATTACTTTTTGCAAGTTCAAGTAACAAACTTAATACTTTTGCAGGCTAAGTATCAAACCTCTACTGTTACTTTTTAGAGCTCAAGTAACAAAACTCTTCTGGTACTTTTTAAAGCTAAACACCAAACTTATCTCGGTATTTTTCAAAGCTCAAATACCAAACTTCTGCCTATGCTTTTTCAAAGCTTAAGCACCAAACTTGTACAGACTTTGCTGATTACACTATCAACAAAGTTAACCCCCTTTCACACAGAACCTTATGTGAAAATACAATTCCCGTAAGATGAATATTTGAAAGAATGTGTGAACAAGATGAAGCTTTTCTCTGTTTTTGCACTTGTAGGAATTTTGGAAGACTTGAATATAAGAAGTTTAGAATGTATGAAAATTGCTTTAAGTCTCCCACTTTCTCACTTTGATCTTCATTTCTTTATATAGGTAGAGAAGCGCTCCTAACAAAGGGAAGTGGCCGTTTTCTGTAGATCATAAGAAGATTATGGCAGTTGAATCCTCCTCCCGAAGAGATTATAGTTATTTTGTTCATCTCCTAAAAGCATATGGCTATTGCTTTTGATTCATAAGACAAATGTGGTAGTTGATATGATCTCCTGAAGCAATATAGCAGTTGTCTTCAGCTTGTAAGCAAATCATTGTTATTAGTTTTACTTCATAAGGAGAGGAATTTAAGCTTCTGAAGAGGTGTGTAGCTGTAGAAGGATCTTTGTAACTTATGAGTAAAACCATATCTCATAAGGAAAACTATGTCATAAATTATTTTAGCTTATAATACATTTGTAGCTCTTATATTATATGATATTACTCCCTTATATTGGATGTCAACATATTTTAATTTATCAGCTTGTCAACTTGTAATCATCAAAACAAAAGTCAACAGTGTTAGATTCAATTTTGTTAGAAGAGACTTGAATAAATTTGCTCATATCCTTGTAAAAATAGGATTACACTGTAATAGGTCTTTTGTCAGTACGTCTATTCCTCCTCGGGGAAATTAGTGATGTACTTTCTTTGGATTTAATACAATGATCACAAAAAAGAAAAACAAATAATAATTAGATTTGAGATTTTTTAGCATCGAATTTGATAATAAAAATAAGTAAAATAAAATGATTAAAGAGAACCCAATAAGAGATAGCACTGAGGATATTAATTTCATACAACTTTATAATAGATTCAATTTATTGTGTATTCAAACGATATTAATTATTTATCCATCGGAAAATGATTTAATGTCAATAATATTCTTTCTCAACATATACTATCAATGTGTATTATTTCTAATTACTAACCATAGCTCTCAATAGTGATTAATAACCTATAATTAACTCAGTAAATTCAAATCATTCATTAACTGCACACAAGTCTAAATTATGTTACTCTCGTGCAAATCTAAACTTATGATTTGACCACCTTAATTTCGTTTTCAATAATATTCCCTTTCGGTAATTCATATTATCTCAACCTATAATCATGCAATTGGTGGCCAAGAAAAAGCAAACATTAAGCAAAATAATAAAAAATGCAAAAATAAAGTAAGAAAAATCACAATAATTTCATAGAATAACCTAGTTGTACTGAATCAACATCCTAAGATAGAAGAAAGTTAGCTACTCATAGTTTTATTAGCACACAAGCAACTAAATGAAAATAAACAGTAAAGAAGAAGAAAAACTCATAAATGATGAAGTCGTCTTGTAGGATTTCTCTACCGCGTCACCTTCTTCAATTGCTAGAATTCTTCCTCCAAAAAAAAAAAAAAAACCAAGTTATGAGACACCCTGATTGAAAGAGAAAGGCCTCCTTTCATAGAAGAAGAACTCTAAATAGAAAAGGTTTTAACTACTTAGGAAGATTTAATCATAACCTAATTAAAAAACTCTTCCTAATTACAAATTACTGCTAGAAAAAGAGTATTCATGAATCATCTTCAATTTAGGATTTTAACTTCAAATAGGAAAACTTGAGTCGGAGAAGAAATGCCAACCGAAATTGTTGACCTGTGACCAGTTTCAGTAAATCCAAGACATCTTTTTCATTTCAACTCTAATTGACTCGATTCAGGATGCGTTGGAAATCTGCACAACTTTGTAGAAGAACTCAAAGCTGAAACGGACTCTAACTTGGTCGAATTCTCAGTCGAAAGTCTGACTACTGCATTCCTTCTCCAATTAAAATTCCTTTTATCACAAAGTTTCCTATTTTATACCTAAAAAAAAAAAAAAGAAAACACCTAATAAAGACAAAAGAAAAAAATAAATATATTAATCAATGAATAAATTACTAAAATGAATATGAATAATTAATGCACCTAAAAATCCCTAAATGAAATTGAGTTATCAAATTTTGTAATAAACACATTGAGCTCATTAAGATTGTATTGAGCCCTATGAGTGTGGTCTCAAAGATAAGGAGGTGACTATTGTGACACCCTACATGAGTTCGATTCCACTGACATTCTTGGAGCCCCCATATATATATAAGTTTTATCTTAAATTTATATGTGTCCTTAAAGCTTTTATTGGCTTTGGATTGGAAATACCCCTTCTACCCTAAATTTTTATGTATAAAAAAAATTGCATTGAGTGGTTAATGATCTCAACCTGCTAAACTAGCTAAAGTTTTCAAGTTTGAGTTCTAATGTATGCATTTGATTTTAATAAGAATAGGAGCAGCCTAAATGGTACTTGACCAACTCAAACGATTTATCAGGTTTACTTTAAAAAACACAATAAACTTCTACATAATGTGATCAATATAAAATTTCAATTAAAATGGGTATACTACAAGAAATGTTATATTTGGTAGCAAAATAAATTTTGGTGTCCAAAAGTTCATTTAACAACAATATTTAAAAGTTGTTGCAATATTTATATTAATAACAACAAAATTGTATCGAATTAGTTGCTAAATATATAGCATCACACCTTTATAACAATATGATTCATGTTGGCAATTGATATTATTTTACTTATATGTGATTATAATTGATTAATAGTCTAATGTGTCAAATCAAAACATCATGATCTAATGTATAAAACTGAAAAATGTCAAGGACTAATTGAAGATTTTTTTTGTTGGGGGTTGGACCATTGAGGAGAAGCCTTTAAAAATTAAAAGTTTATTTATATATATTAGAAATTTTTTTGTCCAAAAGAAAGTGGTATCATTATCCCAAAAAAGAAATAATGCATAAGCAATTAATGTGTAACAGACCCACCCACGAAGTTGTTGTGACAAAATAAGACAACAAATCAAATATCTGCATGTTGCCACAGAGTCAATCAAATTTAATTAAGTCAAACTGTCACATGTTCTTCATATCTAATTAATACAAACTGTGACTGGAAATTGAGTTTTATATATAATTCAACTCAATTAGATTCTTATTAATCAAATGATTTTCGATTACTGAAAAGTTTTAAGTTTAAAATTATGAACTATTAATCTAAATTTTAGATTTCAATAAATTAAATGTATTTTGATACTAATTTGGTGTAGCTCAATGGATATACATCTTAAAATAGAGGTGGTAGGTCGTAAGTTAAATATCAAAAACTCTTGAAGATCCATATTTAGTAAAACAAATGTATTGTTATAACACATTATTATAATAAATATAAATTCGATAGCAAAAGGTTTTGCAGTAAAACCATTTTTGTTATAAAAAAAATTCATTTAATAGTAATATTAATTAAAAGTGGTTGTCATATGTATATTAATGATAATAAGATAGTATCAAATTTTGCTGTTTAATACATACAACCACAATTTTATATAATAATAACATGCAATAACTTTTATTTTTATTTTTTTAAATTACATTTTTTGTAATAGTAGATCACATATCAAAATTTTATTGGTTTAGACTACAAATAAACATAGTCCAAAATTTGATCATAAGTGAAATCATGAACAAAATTGAAAAAGAAGTAAAGAGGAAAAGGACAATGAGAGACCAAATGTGGGAACCATGAATATATAGATAAGAAAGTAATATGTAATTAAGATGAAAGATGCAAAGCCGTAGCTTTGTGAAGTCGCACATATAGGAGAACTTGTGGTAGAAGCCACAACTCATAATACTAATCAACTCTCAGCCACTAAATTCATACTCACCCTCCACATAATTTATTTCATTCAATCTTCAACTACTCAAGACATATGAAAGCATTATATATATATATATATATATATATATATATATATATATATATATATATATATATATATACATATATAGGCTTAATTCATATTTGTGTGAGAGATAATAATAAAAACTATTCTTTATTTTCATCTTGCTTAGGTTTTTGGGTCCTCAAAGGCTCTTAGACTTATAGATCAAAGGTTCATATCATGATAATTCAATTTGTTGATTAAATTTGAACAATATGTCATTACAAGAAAATTAGAATTAGCAGCAAAAAATTTAGCAACAAAATCCAAGAATTACTGCCAAAAAGCACATTTAGTAACAAAATTATATCTTTGTTTTTTTTTTACTCCAAATACCGACGGCTACAACTTTATAATAGTAACATGTAACAACTATTTTATTGCTGCCAAATAGTACATTTAGCAACAATATCCAAAAGTTGTTGCAAAAAAATATATTTAGCAGAAATAAAATAGTTGCTACTAGAAAGTTGTCACTGTAGGTATTTACAGTAAAAATTTAATATAACGTTGCTGCTAAAAATGCTTATATACTCTTTAGCAACAAAATTTATTTTGCTACTAAATCTAACATTTCTTGTAGTATGTGTTAATAATAATAATAATAATAATAATAATAATAATAATAATAGCTATTATTAGGTCTTACTTATTGTGTGAAATAGTTTCACAACAATTATTTAAGTTTTTGACCTTTATGAAATTATTTTATTACATTTAATTTTTTTGAAATAAGTCCTTGAACTATATTACTATAATTTTAATTGAGCATTAATTAGAATTGTCTTTTTGATGCAGTTGAGCTCTTGAAATTTTAAATTTAAATTTGATTTAACTGAGCAATTTTTTGTATGAAGACTCTAGGGAAGAAATTTAAAAAAAGTAAATTTATATGCTTCAACAGGACCAAAAGAATAAAATTGAAGTGAAAAATAGAAATAAAAATACTCAATAGAACAATTTTAAAAAGTTTAAGGACTCAAGAATACAATTTTATAACTTTGAAGATGACAAGAAATCAAATAATTCAAGTAAAAATAGAAAGGAGAAGAAGAAGAATATTTTAAAGATAAAAGGAAATCATATTAGAAATTGACCAGTCTTGTATCTCTTGGCTATGGTGAAGCATAAATATATGTGATGCTGATCTGTTATTTGCCTACTTGTATTCGTGTTACTACTCCATTTGTATTAGCAGTCCGCTGCCACGTATCTATTTATATATCCATTTGTCTTTGGAATAAAGACCTATTTAGCCCCTGTGCTATCATCAATTTATCCCTTTGGCCCCTGTGCTATTGAACTTTCCTTTTTGCCCCCTGTGGTATGCAAAAATGTTCCAAATTGGCACCAAGAAAACATATTCTGTTAGATTCAGTTGATAAAATTGTTAACAGAATCTGACGGAATATACTTTCTAGATATCAATTTGGAACGTTTTTGCATACCACAGGGGGCAAAAGGGAAATTTCAATAGCATAAGGGTCAAAGGGGCAAACTGATGATAGTACATGGGCTAAAAAGGGCTTTAATCCATTTGTCTTTTTATGATGACTAATAAAACTAATTAAACCCAAAAAAAAAATGATTCAATAGTTTTTTAACATTTTGCATTTCTACGCTGTTAAAAACGACTTTCAATCTTAACAGATAATGAATCGAACTTGTAAATCTAAAGACGTTCAAGCTGGTTTTAAGGGTGAAGTTAAGGTTTCTCATAGTATTAGTGTAAAATTTTAGTCCAAAAGAGATTTTTTTCTTTTTGTATATTAATACAAACAATCCAACTAATAAGAAGTTGAAACAATATAAGATCTAACTAACAATGTGCTATTACTAATTGTTAAATAAATATAAACATATCAATAAATCAATAATCTTTATCAATAGGTATTGCATTAATATTTGATGATGGTTCGAGATTTGATATTGAATTTCGCTCAGTTCTAGTAACAAATTTGCCCATATCTCAATAGTATTAAACATGAATTTAAAATCCTAATCTATCGATTTCAATTCAAATTATAACACAATTCAATTAATTCAATAATTAACTTTTTTAATTGAACAATAAATTCAATTTCAATCCAAATTATAATACAATTAACTAAATTCAAGTGTCAATTTAACCAATTTCAGTAATTTACCTTATTTAATATTAAACAAATAAATAATTAAATATAAAATACAAACCCTAATTTATCAAATTATCAAATTCATAATTATCATAGTATACTAACAAAATAACATCATAACTAATTTTAACCCTATTTTAATTTCTCAAATTTAATTTAGGGTAAAAGTATCATAATTAAATAAATTAATGGATGGGGATTGGAAAAACTAACTTCAATGATGATAAACAATTGTGTAAGACGGAAGGGAAAAGACGATCTGAGGAGGTGTGTCAATGGACCTTCAAACAGCAATGGAGGGGCAACAGCGTCAGATTGGTAAAGAAAGGGGGTGGGTGAATTTATTTTAAGTTGAGTTTATCGAGTGAGGGAGATGAGAAGGAGAACAGAGTATTTTATGTGTTTTTTTGTTTTGCTAAGATGATCCTTCAAAGATTTTTTTTTTTTTTTTAGGGGGGGGAGGGGGGGTTGTGGGGGTGGGAGGGGGAAATTCTCTCCCAAATCCCTAAAAGCACGGGCATATGTCGCCGACCAAACACCCTTACTAGGGGTGTTTTTCGGCGGCTAGAGGGGCATCGGCCCCCTTAGGCTCTGCCTCGCTCTGCCCCTTTTTAAATGTATATAGAAGATAAAAAAAAGACAGAAAATTATAACATATAAGGAGAAACACATTTGCAGTGAAAGTCAAATGTTTAAGATTAAAATGAAACATCTTATATTGGTAGAGAAAGATGAAAAGCAAAAAAACCAACTTGTCGGTCTTAACGGGGGGAAACACTCATGTCATTCAAACATGCAAGAGTGACATGACAAATATTCAAAGATTCTATGTTTAAAAGATGAAACTACTTTGGTATTTAAAATTAACATAATTAATTCAGGGTTAAATAGCATTTTCGCCCTCAAACTTCTGCTCTAGGAGCAATCCCTCCTATAGAATAAAAAGGCTTATAAATCTCCTCTTTCTCTGGATTGAGACCAATTACACCATTTTTTAATGGACACTCTATGGTAGCACAAACTGTAACTTAGATATTAATACATTGGGTAAGTCAATAAATACCCTGCAATGGTAAAAAATCTAAAGAAAATTTTCATCTTTCTCCTTCTTGCCTTCTCTCTTCGAACATAAATTTTGTTTCTCTGCTAACTAGTAGAAGTTTCAAATTGGAAGCAAAAGCTTTTGTTGCTAAAAGTAAAAGAAAAATTGCTGCTAAAGGTTTTTAGTAGCAAAAAAAATGTTGTTGCATGTTGCTATTGTCAAATTTTGGCTTTACACATTTAGAGCAAAATATAAATTGCTGCTAAAAAGCAATTAATAGCAATAGAAAATTTTGCTGCAAAAAAGTTGTGAAAAAGTTTTTTTTTTTTTTTCACAGATTAAAGAAAAAATCCAAGAACTAACTCAACTAGAAAGCATTGTAAACTCATACCTATGCCATCTCCGATTAAGATTGACTGCTACTTCTTGCGTTTGCGCGAAGAACCTCTACAGTCTCGTATATGGATGCCTCTAGAATCAGATGGCGTGTTAGCACTCTCCCTCCTTTCTCACCATGGCCGAAATTCACATGCTTATTTTCTCTTGTGTTTCATGTTAGGGATGTTGGGTATGCCCTAGTCCCGAGGCATTGGTCCTTGTATTTGTATTGTACATTTATTGGATTTATGTATTATACACTTTGTGTCATTAAATAAATGTATCAATCTATTTATTATATATCTTGTGCTATGTTTTAAATAGAGTATCCAATGGACATATCCATATCCATGTTGACAAGTGCGATATACTTGGCAGTAAAACCATGGATAGGGAAAACGATATGACCATAAAGAGATCCGTAGTTTGTTCCAGTCATGGGAATGAATGGAACTAGATACTATCATTAGCTTGGTTGTATGGTGGTGTCTTACCGGCCATTGGACATGGGATGTCAACCAAGTTAATGGGTACATGCAAAAGGGACATGGTACTTGATAGATCCACTAAACGAGATATCCACATGGTATAGTATCACAAGTGATTCTTATGTAGTGCTTGTATGGATCCTTTGACCTGACCATATGATGGTGCTACATGTGAAGTGGCATACTTTGGTGTATGCCTAAAGGGCCTGTAATAGGGTGCCAAGTATGAGTACGTTCGGGTATGTCAGTAAACATGGCAATGCTATGGATATGCAGAAGGGAATGTCACTCAGTAGACCACTGAGAAGATATTACCGGCCTTTTGATGAATGCAACTGATAAGAGTGTGGCCACACCCAAACAAGTTGGAACTTGTTTGTGAGCATCAGTTCATTCGGGATCAAGTAAATGTCTGGACACAAAAGAGGGTGATCAATCCATGCTTATGTGTTGGACACTGATATCAATGACATGGGATGTACAAGTTTAAACTACAGGGTTATGATTTCAGTTGGACTGCTATCTCTATCTTAATTAGGGGCTGCAGTGGCAGTGGCTTGCTAGAGCCCGCCTGCAGTCTGTGAGCCAAAGGCCCACTGCCAACATAAAGATGGGCCCACAGAATCGTATACATTGAACATCTAAACTCAGACCAAAGGGATCAACTGTATACTTGGAGTATACGCACCGAAGAGAGAGGATTGTATTAATTATATTATACAGATCAATTGGATTGATCAAAATAATATGATTAATATTTGTATTGGCCTTCTTATAATTAATTCAATGAATTAATTTATGAGATTATTTCCTAGGTGGAAATATTTTATATGTATAGATTTACATGTGTTTTATTTTATGAAAGTCTAATTTAATAGCTTGGTTAAATTAATTGGTCAAATTAATTTTAATTTAAATATATGTAATATATTATATGTTATAATATATTGACATACATGTTGGATTAAAATTATATTTGGAATTAAATTAGACCCAGAGAATTAAATCGGACTTAGGTTTAAAAGATAAAAAGCCCATGTAAAATAAAGGAGAAAATTGGGCCCAAAATTCCTTAGAGGAATTCGGCCTACTAGGTTAAATCCCTAGTAAAATTTTTGGCCAATACACACTTGGAACAGCAGAAAAATTTCAGCTCCCTTTCTCTCTATTCTAGTCGATCCTCTCGCTAGCACGGGTCATGTTCTATAGCCGTTCTTGTATGGGAACGTGGAGGAAGTCGGATTCGATTTTTGTAGCCATCTTTTAAAGAGATTTTCTAGTGAGAATCTCAATTTGTTTAATTTTATTTTGTTGTTTTCAATTTCCATTTCAATTACTCCTGGGCACGGATTTGAGGAAATCAACGCATAGTTCCGCTTTATCGGTTGATTTCTAGTGAAAAATCCCAACAAGGGAGACTAGAAAAGAAAGGGAGAGAGAGACGTCTGGTGTAGAGAAAAATTAGGGTGGTTTTTTTTTTATTTCTAATTTTCTTAATTAGATTTTCTACCTAGAAAAATCTAATATTTGAAATTCGAATTAACTTAAAATAAATCTATCTCAATTTTAATTCACACCTTAAAATAAATATGCCAGATATTTGTTAATCACAATCAAAAATTAAATAGCCTAATCTAATATTTGATATGGATTTTATTTTATTGGTTAATTTATCACTAAGTAATAAATTAACAATATAAAGAAAATAAATCTCTCTTACGATTTATATAACCGAGTCTTACCATAAAACTCATAAATCCAAAATTTCCAAAGTATATGATATGTATCCAATACATATCATATGGTCCATGACAAACTCATTCAGACATCCTTTGTGTGCGATCCTACAGGTCTATCTAATGTTGGTAGCTGAGCCCAATACCCCAAGGCCCACAAGTTGCAAGTGGGTTCTAGTAAATCATTACAGTACCCAAACAACATGGAAACATCAATCCTATCGGAGATGTAAACCATGTAGTTAACTTATACATCCTATGCCAATGATATCGGTGTCCTGCAAGAGGCACAATGATGTCACCCTCTTTAGCTGCAAGGACATTCCTTGATTCCGAGTAAACTAAAAAACACGAGCAACTAATCACTTAGTGATTACCTTACTTGAGCATGACCATTCTTTTCTTAATCTCACTCATCAAGTGGCTAGTGATATCTACTCCCAATTAAGAGAGAGACATGTCCTATCACATCATTCACATCCCTAGCATGATCATTGGCATACCTAACCATACCCATACTTGGCACCCTGTTATAAGCCCATTAGGCATACGTCAAAGTATGTGTGCTAGCACCTAGGTTTGTAGCCATATCAGGTCAAAGGATCTGATATACGTACTATTAGAGAACCACCTATGACATAGGAATTATATGGTGTTCTCATAGCGGGTCGATCCAGTATCATGTAACCTAACATGTACCCATGTTCTTGATTGACATTCCATGTCCAATGGTTGGTAAGGCACCACCATAAAATCATGACACATGCTAGCCTTTAGTTAAAATCATTCCTATGACTTTAATAGACTTAGGATAGCTTTATATTTGGGGCTCTTTCCCTACTCAAGGTCTTACTGTCCAGAAAATGTTATCGACGTACTTAAGTAAAACACCAGTTAATGGAATCTCTATTAATATTAATTGCACAAGAAATTAACAACATAGATTATGCCTTTTTACTTATAACAAAATATCTGATTACGTTATATAGGGACTGAGGCATACACCAAGAAACTGTTTATGCCACTAAAAGCTAATGATTAACAACTATTATTGTTTTTACGGCCAAAATGATAGTATTACCACCAACAATATTATTATTGTTTGTTAGAGCTATCTAATCTATTAGAACTAAAAAAAGATTTATAAGCTTTCCAAATCAAAGGCATTATATGTCCAAAATATCTTTTTTGTATTTATTTTTGTAATGTGTAAGGTATAAAGGCCACATCAAACAGTAATGATATCGTAAGTATAGTATGACACTATGTAACAAAAGGTAATAGTGTCCCTAACTATGAGAAGATCTCATCCGAGAGACCATAGACAATGCTTAGACCCTATATTAGATCACATATCAGCTCGAATCTCATCTCAAATTGGATCCCAAAGCTTATCATGCATCTCAGACCAAATTTCTTCCCTCATTTGTGCTCTTATAATGTTTTTTCATTTGATTTTCAACAATTACTTCTATATCTGCAATAAACAAAATTTGACAAAACAAATCATACCACAAATCAACCACAAAAGAAAAGTTAATGAGAGCCAAAATACAACTTAGAAATAAAAAATTCAACTAACCTAATGGATCACTCCAAATACTATGGCTAGTTCCAAGGTTTTCTTACCCTCATAAATTCAATAATCCTCTTCTTAACAATTTTAGGTACCCTTTTCCATCTTTTAACATCTAGTGGTGCATTTTGGTATACATTAACTCCAAGTTCAGAAACAAAACTATATGCATGAATGCCAACAACCCACAATTTGATTTTAGAAATTTGCATTAATAACTTAGTGCCTAAATTTCAAACCTTTTTGGCAAGAGCAATCCCCATTGTAGGTCCTTTCTTTTTTTTCAAACTGTTATAACAAGCCAAATAGCCAAAAGTTTACACTATTGAAGTAGTTGGAATCTCATTGGCATAATAACGAAAAGGGTACAAAAAATTAAATTTCTTACTAGGTGTTTTTGGTGTACCTAGTTGTGCCCTTTGAGTTTTTTTAGAATGCCCATAAGTACTAGCGCTTGTTTTATATGTAGTTGTAAATAATCTTGGATCCTTTTAGCCATCTAATGCTCCTATTATTACATGTCCTAGATTAGGCGAGCCTGCACTTTATCAAACAAAAACATGAAGTGAGGATTTGATCTTGTTGACTTTAGTTTTAATGATCACAAGTTGACATTAAGGAAAAAGTACTTCTTAAATTGACACAAAGTATAAATGCTTTATGAGATAAAAAAAATACCACTTGATATAATTATGTAAAACTTATGCTTATATGTTGAAACATAAATTTCTCACTTGAAACCAACGGCCATATTAAGGTGGTTTCAAGTCTCTCCTTGTGACATGTACACAAAAGTCATATCATGCTTATAAGTTTCAAATCATTTGCATATCTATCTTCAGAAGCTTCACACAACACTTAACTTTCTTTCAGGAGGTGACTTCAATTGACATTATCTTTATTACATGAGATCAAAATTCATATCATCTTATTACTTTAGAAAAACGGCCATATGAAGTTTATTAGATGAATTCAACACTTTTTTTGGCTTGTAACTTGACTTCAACTGCTAAATTCACCTTATCACTTGGAAGACTTTGGCTTGTGACTTGACTTCAACTGCTAAATTCACCTTATCACTTGGAAGACTTTGGCTTGTGACTTCAACTGCTAAATCACCTTATCACTTAGAAAGATTCTTTGCTTATGACTTGACTCCAATCACATGAGATCAACTCATCTTATTAGTTGAAACAAACAGCCATATGCATCTCATTGGATGAATTCAACACTCCTCTCTTCATGAATTGAAATCAACCACCACATTTCACTTTATGAATTGAGATAAACAGCCATGAAGTACTTTCACCTGTAAAAGAAAATGAAGATCAAGGCTTGAATATAGAAAACTTATATGCAACATTCACACTCTTAAGCCATAATTCTTTGAAGTCTTCCATAATTCCTATAAGAGCAAAATGAAGAGAAAAGAGCTTCATTCTCTCATTCAAATATTCAAATATTTCGGAATTGTATATTCACACAAGGTTCAGTGAAAGGGGGTTTACTTTGTTGGTAGTGTGATCAACAAAGTCTGTAAAAGTTTGGTGCTTGAACTTCGAAAAAGCATCGAAAGAGTTTGTTACTTAAGCTCAAAAAAGTAACGATAGAGGTTTGATACTAAGCCTGTAAAAGTATTGAGTTTGTTACTAGAACTCGTAAAAAGTAACATAAGCTTGTTTCCTGCCCGTAAAGGAAACGTTAGTTAAAATCTCAAGCAGTTGGCTTAGAAACGTAGACCGGTTGGGTCGAACTAGGCTCGATCCCTACTCTCTTTAAATTTACTGCTATTCAAATTCTTGTAATTTAAATTAATAGCTTTATTATTTGAAGTCTTTTTAGTCAAGCAAATTTATATTCATAAGTTTTACTATTTTAATTAATTCCGCATTTTTGTAAAATTTGTGTTTGTAGAAAGAAAATTGTTTTTATTTAAAAAGAATTTTCTAAACTGTTTGTAAAAATTTTTATTCGGTATACAATACTATTCAGCCCCCTCTAGTACTGTAGCTAGCCTATTTGGGACTGTCAATTGGTATCAGAGCCCGACTCTAATAAAAAGGAGTAAAATCCTTAGAGTGATCTCAATATGGCTAGTACATCCAGGAGTCAAAATGTTTTTACATCTGAGGGATGTTCCATCAACAAGCCTCCACTATTTAATGGAGAAAACTATAGTTTTTGGAAAAACAGAATGGGAATATTTTTGCAATCAACGGATATTCAGGTTTAGAGAATTATCAAGGACCTAATATTCCAACAAAAATTATTGATGAAGAGTCTATCCCTACGAAGAAAGTGAGTATGAAAATGCTGATTGGAGTCAAGAACCCTTAAATTCTAAAGCTATTAATTTATTACAATGTGCTTTAGATATTAATAAGTTTAATCGTGTTTCAGGTTGCACGACAGCAAAGCGGATATGGGACAAACTTGAAATGACTCGTGAGGGAACTAAACAAGTCAAAGATGGAAAGATCAATCTTTACATCACAGAGTACGAGTTGTTCAAAGTGGACGCAAAAGAGTCAATTTCAAAAAATCAACACAAGGTTCACACTCATTGTGAACAAATTAAAGAATCTTGGCAAAAGCTTCACAGATGAAGAACTGATTAGAAAATTAATCAGAACAATGCCAACTTCATGGGATGCAAAGCTCACAGCAATAGAAGAATCCGAAGATTTAACCACATACTCATATGATGAATTCATTGTTTCATTACTCACATATGAGATAAAAGATAAGTCTTCTACTGACCGTGAGCAAACTGACAAAAAGAAGTCCATCGCATTGAAAGCAGCTGGCTCAACTCTTAAAGAATCCACTTCCGATTCAGATAGTGATAACAAAGAAGATGATGAGGAAGCTCTGTTGGTTTGAAAGTTCAAAAAATTCATGAAAAGCAAAACAGATGCAAAATTGTACAAAAGGCAATTCAACAACAACAAGATTGATAAAGCCAAGAAAGATTCAAAACAAGAGACTACATGTTTTGAATGCAATAAACCAAGTCATTTCAAAGTTGATTGTCCAAAGCTTAAAAATAAATACAAGAAAAAGGACAAGAAAGCTATGGTAGCAACATGGAGCGATAGTGATGAATCCAGTTCTGATGATGATGATGATCAAAAGTAAGAAAAAGCTTAGATATGCTTTATGGCAAATGATAGTGCAGAAAGTTCATCACATCAACATGAGGAAGATGAGGTAATTCTACAAACTTTATCTCATAATGATCTTATACAAGAATTTTTTAAGATGCATGATGATAAGCTCGGTATAATTGCTTAGTGTAAAGAATACGAAAACAAGCTTTTAGAAAAAGAGTCCGAAAAGCTTTAATTACAAAGCAAAGTCATCTAGAAAACTCCAATCTAGAACTTATTAGTAAAATATCACATCTGGAAAAGAAATGTGAAAAGTTAGATTATGCAATCAGGAAATTCACAAATGGTGAAAATATGCTAAATATGCTTTTAGACTCCTAAAAGAATCCAATGATAGAACAGGAATTGGTTATACTTGTACTGATGGGATACCTTCTCAAATTCCCCAAAAGCCAATTATATTCTGTTCTTCCTCCACTTCTACTATGCAAACTCAATCCCTGGAACCTACATATCAAAAGCATAGTAAAAGTCAGAAACCTGTTACTAAACCAAATACCAAACAGAAGATTATTCACAAAAACACATATAGACCTATGTACTCTCAAAAGCCTTATACTTACAGGTAAAAACAAAAACATAGTTACAAACCGAAAAGCTCATATCAAATTAACTATGTTACTTATCACCAACATACTACCTCAAAACACTACCGGTCACATCACATCAAGAAAAAGAAGAATATCACATGTTACTACTGCAATCATATGGGACATGTAATTGGTGATTGTAAGTTTCGGAAAGGAAACTACAAAGGGAAAACTATATGGGTACCTAAAAAGAAATATGCTGACTCTAACCCTAAAGGACCCAATAACATTTGGGTACCTAAGCCTAGTTGATTCATTTTGTAGATATGTCTAAAGAACACTCTTAGAAATTCAAAGTAGTATGTTGACAGTGGTTGCTCTAGATATATGACTGGTGATAGAAGATACTTCACTTCCATGAAGCAAGTGAAGGGAGGAGCAGTGAAATTTGGGGATAATCTAGCAGGTTGAATCATTGGAAAAAGAAAGATTGGAAACATATGCATTGATGAAGTATCTTTAGTTGATGGATTGAAATTCAATCTTCTAAGTGTAAGTCAACTCTATGACAAAGATCGCAAGGTAATCTTTGATTCAAAGAAATGTGAAATGTGGGAAGCTAAAAGTAGTAAGACCTTATTTGAAGTTCCTAGAGTTGGAAATATTTATCTTTTAAACTCAAGTACTCTTACTAATGATCGTTGCTTAATTTCACAAGAAGAAGAGAGTTGGTTGTGGCATCATAGACTAGATCATGCCACCATTCATCTGATTTCAAAGCTTTCAAAAGAAAGAACTTGTTAAAGGTTTACCCAAAATCAATTTTGATAAAACTCACATTTATGATGCATGTCAAAGAGGGAAACAAACTAGAAGCTCTTTTAATCCTAAAGGAGTTGTTTCTACCTCTAGACCCTTAGAACTACTGCATTTAGACTTGCTTGGTCCAATATAACCAACAAGTTTAGGAGGCATGAGGTATGCATTAGTTATTGTAGATGATTATTCACGTTTTTTATGGACATTGTTTTTAAGTAAAAAAGATGAAGCTTTTGAACAATTTTCTACCTTGTGTAAAAAGCTTCAAAATTCAAAAAACGCTTCTATTATTGCCATTAGAAGTGATCATGTAAAAGAATTTGAAAATAATCTTTTTGAAATGTTTTACACAACTTTTCTGCTCCTAGAACTCCTTAACAAAATGGTGTTGTGGAGAGGAAAAACAGGACTTTAGAAGAAATGACAAGAACCATGCTCAATGAAAATAACTTACCAAAATATTTTTGGGCAGAAGCTATGAAAACTGCTTGTTATATTTTAAATCGAGTTTTGACAAGACCCATTTTAAAGAAAACACCATATGAGTCATGGAATGGTAGAAAACCTAACATTGGTTATTTCCAATGTTATCATAACCGTACCGGACATCAAACCGGTGAAGCTACTGGTACGTGGTACAACCGGTTCAACCGGGTAATACCGGTGGTTATACCGGATTATTATTTTTTTTAAAAAAATATTATTTAAAAAATAAATAAGCTTATAAATTCATCAAACACAAGTTTTAAATATTTAATACTCAAAATAATTTCATGAAATATCCTAAAATTTCATCAATTTTAAATTTTAATGATAATTGATTTAAATTTTAAAATTTGAAAAATTTTGGTTTGAAACCAAACCGAACCAGAACCAAACAAATTTAATTCAGTTTGGTTCAAGTCAAACCGTATGTATATTGGTTTGATTTTGGTTTTTATAATTTTATATGTTTATTTTTTGGTTCGGTTTAAAACTTCATCAATTTTAAATTTTAATGATAATTGATTTAAATTTTAAAATTTGAAAAATTTTGGTTTGAAACCAAACAAAACTAATTCAGTTTGGTTCAAGTCAAACCGTATGTATATTGGTTTGATTTTGGTTTTTATAATTTTATATGTTTATTTTTTGGTTCGGTTTAAAACTTCATCAATTTTAAATTTTAATGATAATTGATTTAAATTTTAAAATTTGAAAAATTTTGGTTTGAAACCAAACCGAACCAGAACCAAACAAAACTAGTTCAGTTTGGTTCAAGTCAAACCGAATGTATATTGGTTTGATTTTGGTTTTTATAATTTTATATGTTTATTTTTTAATTCGGTTAACCGAACCATCGAACTGAACCGAATCAAAACCAAAGATAGAAAATGGTCAAAACCGGTTTTTGACCGGTTCACCGGTTTACTGGTTTTTAACCGGTCGAACCGATCATCTCCGGTTTTTATCAAACCGTCCATTTTAATCAAACCGACCGGACCCATGGCCGGTTCGCGGTAAAACCGGTCGAACCGGCCGGTCCGGTCCGGTTTTCACAACCTTGGTTATTTCCATCCATTTGGTCGTAAATGTTTTATTTTCAACAACAAGGAATATCTCAATAAATTTGACTCTAAGTCAAATGAAGAAATTTTCTTGGGGTATTCATTGCATAGCAAAGCATATAGAGTCTTTAATAAAAGAACTCTTACTATTGATGAGTCCATGCATATAGTATTTGAAGAAACTAACTCTCTCCCAGATAAAGAATCTAAGAATACTCTTGAGATATTTGATTCACAGGGTGAAAATATAGAGAATAATGAAAACGTCCTGCAAAAAGAGAACAACCCAGGTGATCATAGTGAACATGATGTGCAAGAATTACAAATTCAAGAGAATCAACATGATGATCTACCAAAAGAATTCAAATATCATAGACATCACTCTAAAGATAACATTATTGATAATCCTTCACAAAGGGTAATGACAAGAAGACAATTAAAAGAATATTTTGTGAATGAGGCATTTGTTTCTGAAATTGAGCCAAAGAACTTCAAAGAAGCCAAAACTAAGGAAAGCTGGATGATGGCAATGCAAGAAGAATTGGATCAATTCAAAAGAAATAATGTCAAAAAGCTTGTTCCAAAACCTAACAATCAATCATTGATTTGAACCAATTGGGTTTTTAGAAACAAACTGGATGAATCTGGCAGGGTTATAAAAAACAAAGCCAGATTAGTTGCACAAGGATATAACCAGTAAGAAGGAATAGATTATGATGAAACTTTTGCTCCGGTTGCAAGGTTGGAAGCAATCAGAATGCTACGTGCATTTGCTTGCTACAAAGACTTCAAACTCTATCAAATAGATGTGAAAAGTGGATTTCTTAACGGCTAAATCAATGAAGAAGTCTATGTAAAGTAACCTCCAGGATTTGAAGATTGTCGCCATCCTGACTATGTCTACAAGCTAACTAAAGCTTTGTATGGACTAAAACAAGCACCGAGAGCATGGTATGAAAGGTTATGTACATTCTTACTTGTAAAAGGTTTTATTCGTGGAAAAGTTTATAAAACATGAAAAGAACCATGTATTACTTATTCAAATATATGTTGATGATATTATATTTGGTTTTACTAACGATAAGTTGTGCAAGGAATTCTCATAAGAAATAAGTATTGAATTTGAAATGTCTATGATGGGCGAACTAAATTTCTTCCTTGGACTTCAAATCAAGCAAGGAAAGAAGGGAACATTTATAAGCTAATCAAAGTATCTAAAGAACTCATAAAGAAGTATGGAATGGAAAATTCTAAACTAGCAAAAACACCGATGGGTACATCAGTCTCTCTAGATAAAGATAAGAAAGGTAAAAATGTGGATACCAAGAAATATCGAGATATGATTGGTTCTCTACTCTATTTAACATCTAGTAGACCTGATATACAATTCAGTGTATGTCTGTGTACAAGATTCCAACCCAATCCCAAAGAGTCTCACTTAAAGGCTGTAAATAGAATTCTCAAGTATCTAAATGGTACTCGAGAAATTGGGATTTGGTATCCAAAGTGTCAAAACTTTGATCTTATAGGTTACAGTGATGTTGATCATGCTGGATACAAACTGGACAGGAAAAGTACTTCAGGTACCTGACAATTTTTGGGAGAAGCATTAGTCTTATGGTCAAGCAAAAAGCAATTAGCTGTAGCAATATCAACAACGGAAGCTGAATATATATCTACAAAGAGCTGTGTTGCCCAAATCCTATGGATGAAACAACATCTCGAAGATTATGGCGTAAAGTATGATCATATACCAATAAGGTGTGATAATACTAATGCTATAAACTTAACAAAGAATCCCATTCAACATTCAAGAACTAAACATATAGATATCAAACACCACTTCATCAGAGATCATACACAAAAAGGTGATATTTATTTGGAATTTTTTCCAACAGAAGAGCAAATAGCCGATATTTTTACAAAGCCTCTAAGTGAAAATAAATTCGGTGAATTAAGGATAAAAATCGGCATGGCAACACTAATATACGATAAATAATATTTCATGACAAAAATAAGCAAAATTAATTATGACTAATTTTTATTGTAAGTCTAGATTACGTAAAATTGCCTAAAATTTTACTATTGGATCATATTACAATTAAAATTTTAATTCATAAAATTTGACGAGAAATTTTTTCATATGATATATTAAACAACGCATACATTTAGTCCAAGATCATTTTCTTTGGGCTAAAACTATTTTATGAGCTCACAAGCTCATTTTGTTGAATAAAAATTAAATGGGCCAAATGAAACAAAAAGGCCATAAGCCTTTCTTAAAAATTGAGTAATATTAATCATTTATTCGGCCCAATTGTTTTTCTCATTATACTAAGTTGGGCCAAAACAAAATAAAAGCCCAAAATATTATGTAAGCCTAAAAGCATCTCACATGTGTCTTTTGAACCGAAAGCTTAATCAACACAGAAACGACAACATTTTACAAAGGTGCCAGTTCTGTTTTGGTTTGAGCAAATCTCTTCCTGCCTCCCCATGAAATCAGACTCCGAAAAGACTCCTCTCCCTGAAACCAAACCTTCACCAAACCATCTGTGAAACCATACCTCTACCTCAAATCCTCTGCAAGTCTCACCTTACAAGCATTTAACCTAAAGCAAACAGACACAATGATGAGATGGTGCTTAGCGAACGCAACGAAAAAGCTTAGAGTTTATCTATCGAAATCCCAAATGAAGAGAGAGAGGGAAGAATCTGAAACCATAGAAAACTTTCATGAAACAAAAAGGAGGAGAAGCAGTTTGATAGAATAGGTCTACTCACGAAGAAGAAGAGCAACAAAGTCATTCCCAACGAAGGAAGCATCAGGCTCTGTTCCTTCGAGCAAAATTCTGAAATTTGAACCAGCTAAACCTATTTATGTTGATGGCTTTACCAAGGAAAGAGTTACAAGCAGGAGAGTTGACTGGGGGTATCTGGGAGAAACAGATAAAACTTTTATCTGGTTTTTTAAATCTCAGGGTTGGGAGAGTTTCCTTAGAATAAATGAGCCTATCTATGGAACACTTACTTACATTGGTGACAGAGATTATGAAGTAACCATACAAGGAAGAAAATTACTTGTAAATGAGAAAGTCTTTGGTGAGGTATTCAATCTGCCCCTTGGAGGAATTAAACTGGATAGAAGTCTTGCACCCATGATATTAGGAAAATACAATGCTGTTGATTTTGCCTCTGAATTATTCAGAATTCCAATTGGACATTCAATTCCTTGGTCTGAACTTGATTCAGGGTACCTAAGAGAGGACTATAGAATACTTCAACTGCTGATGTTTGCATTATTTGTTCCACAAAAGGCTAGTCTACTGTCTAGCAACTATGAAAAGCTTTAGTTTATGTTTCATTTGGCATTTGGCTAGCTATGTGAAGACAAACTTGCCTTACATTATGATCAATCATATGACACATGTTAGAAGCAACTCTGCTCTGCCACACAGCATGCTCCTCACTAAATATTTCATTCATTTCAATGTGTCTAGTACCCTCATTTGTTAGCTCTAGGTCTATCATTGATAAACCCAACATTGTAAGGATGCTTAAGGCATGTGCTCACAAGAGTCGGATTCCAACCAAACCCATAATTATTGATTCTGAGTCTGAAACCTCATCAAGTAGCTCAAAAACACACATACCGAAACACTTATGCCCTGAGGTATCGTCTGCTGAACCAGAAACCCAAGTCAGTAAAGATCTCACTAAGAAGGGAAGTACAGGGTTTGAATCACAACAAATTTCAAACCAAAGAAAAGGAAAAGAGGCTTCACAGCCTGAAATGACCTGTCAAAGTCAGGAAGAAACATGTGTTTGAGTCTCTTCTGTCTTTGATCAATGTAGTAGACTTGACATTGTGACCTGAAGCAAATCCACCTCTTAATTTGTTTTCCAACTCCAGCCCTGAAAATCCTTTCAGTTCATACACCCTCCCTGAATTCTATAAAGCTTTCTTACACACACCACTAATCTATCAACCCACTTTCACCATGACTCATAACTTCACTGATTCAAAACCATTTTCCACCACCACTGATTTATCTTCATTCCCATTAAGCATATGTCCTCCATCTCCCTCATCCACAATTCTTGGATCAACTTCCAATCCTACAATGCCTATGTCATTAATCACTACATCACTCACTGCAAATCCTCCTCCACCACCAGACTATCATAGGTAGGGCTGTACAAATATTAATCGGCCCATTGGCCCAACCCAACCCAATTCATAGGGTGACTACCCATACTTTGGAAACATGCTTCAAGGTAATATCAGAAGTACTTAGTGCTTCAAAAACTCTTATGGCTTTCAAAGCATACACAGAGGTCCCCACAGCTCTCAGGGATCTCCAGATGCAGTTGCTCAATATACAGGAAAAGGTGCACCATATGACTACTGGAATGGAAATGGAGCTTGCAAGAATGACAGGTACACTCAATCATCTCACAGATCAAATTGATGCAATGAAGAGCCTCATTTCTAGCATTCTAAAGTCTGGAGCAACCTCCTCCTCCTTACCACCATAGTCAGGTTTGCATCACTGAATGTTGACTTGTAGAGATGATCAGAAGATATCATGGTGCTTCACAATTGATCTCTACATTTTTGGTTGATCAACAATATGTTTTATGGTATCTTTACTCAGAACAATACTATTAGTACTTTTGCTTAAGATTATTTTGTTCTATTTAGATCTCTCATGCTCTAAATAGGAGATGAATGCTCTCAATGTATTGTGTTAGCTATTTCTTTTCAATGCTATAATATATTTATAACTATACAAATGCCTGGTGACATGCCTATATAATTATATAACTGACGTGAACAATTCAATATGCCTGTAATGTGTCATAAAGGGTATATAAGTGCTATATCTTATAAAGCTCTACATGTACATGAGTTTTCTAAGTTCCATTCTTTCAAAACTGTAAGGTACTCCACTATGATCCTTGACTGGTCTGTTTAAGTCATGCCTATGAATAGGACTAAAATATGTTATTGCATACATATGAGTGGCTCTATGATTCTTATGACAACCCTGTTTACACTATGTTTGCTATAACTGGTCTCCAGCATTCCTTGCATGAAACAATCATTGATGATTGTATCTAGTGACATACAGTCATAAATTTTCATTTTTAATGATAATATGATCTGTCCTGCACATATCTGTTAATATATCTCTTAGTATCCAAAGATGACGGACTGTCATTGTTCTGTCTGGAACTTTTAGTCCTGCTTTTCCTTTTGATGATTTCAAAGGGGGAGAAAAAGGCTGACATGATTTATAGCTGATGTTCTGACATGTGTGACATAATTGAGAAACTTGATATATATGATGTGAGAAAAGGTTGACATGATCCATAGCTGATGCACTGACATGTGTGACATAATTGAGAAACTTGATATGTATGATATGTTGACACATCATAGAAAGAATGTAGTTTAAGGCTGACAGATATGAGATCTGTGACTTTATGTGAGTTTAAGGGTATGATCGAGAATCTATGCAATTTTTGTCATATAGTCTGTATATTCCATATTGGTAAAATGAGCTATGTTTGAAACTATTTTGACAAGTTACATAGATCACTTCACTTGACTTATGAGCATATGATATGCTGTGTGTGTTATGAGTAAGTACTATAAGAATGTACATATTCTGCTATCCGTAGCTAATGTGTATTGTGATTTGTGTCGGAGTATACATATGACTTTATCTAATCTATATGAACTATGCAGGGTATGTTATGTGTGTTTATTCAAGCATGATAGCTAAATCATGTGATCCGGCTTATAACATGTTCTGCTTTATGAACTTTCTTACTTTTGACTCTGAATTTGTGTACTCTGTTAAAATAACTCTAGCCATCTCTTAAAGAGTTGCATATTATCTCTATCTCTAGAGATCTTGGGTAGTTGGTTTTGAAGTCATATGCCATGACTTTATAAAAACTGCTTATCATTTGAGATAGACCTTGCATGTATATGCAGCAGGTACTACTGATGGTCTATGAAAGACTATAGTTCCTGTTTTGAAAAATGTAGTATAAAATGTTTATTAGAGAAAAATCCTTTGACATATGTAGGTTCAAATCAAAGTCTTTAGTAGCTTCAATATTATATATATATATATATATATATATATATATATATATATATATATATGATCCTCTGATTATAGGTACATTAGTTGAATGCAAACTCTTCTTTGAGATCTAAATCTAAAAAATGAATTGATTATGGGCCACAAAAGTTAAGAAGAATATCAGGCCTTTATGTTAATGGCTGAATCTGTCAGGCCTTAAAATAAAGCCCATTATTTATTCACTTTACTAATCAATATTCGCTCTACAAACAGTTTTTCTATGTAGATCATATCGGCTGTTTATACTTAACTAAAATTTTTAATCTCTAAAAATTCGGTCTAAACAACCATACACTTACTGAGGGGGAGCATACGCGGAGGACATTTATTTTATAAATTATTACTCAAATGTCAACCTATTATGTTGCAATCATAAAAAAGGGGGAAAATGTTGACTTTAGTTTTAATGATCACAAGTTGATATTAAGGAAAAAGTATTTCTTAAATTGACACAAAGTATAAATGCTTTATGAGACTAAAAATACTACTTGATATAATTATGTAAAACTTATGCTTATATGTTGAAACATAATTTTCTCACTTGAAACAAACGGCCATATTGAGATGGTTTCAAGTCTCTCCTTGTGACATGTATACAAAAGTCATATCATGCTTGTAAGTTTCAAATCATTTGCATATCTATCTTCAGAAGCTTCACACAACAATTAACTTTCCTTTAGGAGGTGACTTTAAGTGACATTATCTGTATTACATGAGATCAAAATTCATATCATCTTATTACTTGGGAAAAAAGGCCATATGAATTTTATTAGATGAATTCAACACTTTCTTTGGCTTATGACTTGACTTCAACTGCTAAATTCACCTTATCACTTGGAAGACTTTGGCTTATGACTTGACTTCAACTGCTATATTCAATTTATCACTTGAAAAGATTCTTTGCTTATGACTTGACTCTAATCACATGAGATCAACTCATCTTGTTAGTTGAAACAAACAACTATATGCATCTCATTGGATGAATTCAACACTCCTCTCTTCATGACTTGAAATCAACCACCACATTTCACAGATAAACGGCTATGAAGTTTTCTTTCACCTATAAAAGAAAATGAAGATCAAGGCTTGAAGATAGAAGACTTATATGCAACATTCACACTCTTAAGTCATAATTCTTTGAAGTCTTCCATAATTCCTACAAGAGCTTCGTGAAGAGAAAAGAGCTTCATTCTCTCATTCAAATATTGAAATATTTGGCAATTGTATATTCACACAAGGTTGTGTGAAAGGGGGTTTACTTTATTGATAGTGTGATTAACAAAGTCTGTAAAAGTCTGGTGCTTGAACTTCAAAAAAGCATCGAAAGAGTTTGGTACTTAAGCTCAAAAAAATAATGGTAGAGGTTTGATACTAAGTCTGTAAAAGTATTGAGTTTGTTACTAGAACTCGTAAAAAGTAACATAGGCTTGTTTCCTGTCTGTAAAGGAAACGTTGGTGAAAATCTCAAGCTATTGGCTTGGGGATTGGAGCAGACTGATTAGGTCGAACTAGGATAAAATTTGGAGTTTTCATTTCTCTATCCCTACTCTCTTTAAATTTACTGCTATTTAAATTCTTGTAATTTAAATTAATAGCTTTAATATTTGAAGTCGTTTTTAGTCAAGCAAATTTATGTTCACAAGTTTTACTATTTTAATTAATTCCACATTTTTGTAAAACTTGTGTTTGTAGAAAGAAAATTGTTTTTATTTAAAAAGAATTTTCTAAGCTGTTTGTAAAAATTTTTATTCGGTATACAGTACTATTCACCCCCATATAGTACTGTAGCTAGCCTATTTGGGACCGTCATATCTGAATTTTTTTTACAGATTCAATGCTTCTAGAAGTATCAACAAAAACATATCTAGTTAAGAGATAAAAGTGGTAATGGATCACACATGTCATTGATTTTAATGACTCACAATTTGGCTATCAAAATTTGGATACATAAAACATAACGACACTTGTGTTTATTGTAGTTGAACATACCAAATAAATAACCAAACATCCAAATAAAAGCACATTACATATCAATACTTCAATAAAAAAAGATGTAGTATACGATCAAAACAACCACAAATGCCCACATTTAATCAACTTTCGTCTACTTAACAATTAGCAAGCGTACAATGAATAATTGAGCATGGTGTTGGTGTATGCGTTAGTCCCTAAATGTCATACTCTGTTATTTATGTATGAGAATATATTTATTTCATATTAATAAAAGGCATAATCTTATTTATTGAATTACTTATGCAATCGATAAATAAATAGAATCCATAAGCTGATGTGTACTCATATTTATTAGCAGCGTGTACTGAACAAGTAAGACCATGAGTTTAGAGAACACGGTTTTAAAGTTATCCCTAGTTTGTTATAATTATGGGAATAAATATAACTAAAGACAAGTATGTTCATTGTGAGATGGGTGGTGCCTTATTAACCATAGGAATTGAAAAGTCAATTAAAGACATAGGTACATGTTAGTGAACAGTGTACTAGATTGATCCGCCGGTGAGAACACTACATGGTCCAATGTCATAAATGTTTATCAAATATTACTTATATTGGATCCTTAGACCGGATATTACTACACTCCTGGATGTGACCCCATATGCTTTGATGAGCGCCTAATGGGCCCATAACTAGATGCCAAGTATGGGTACATAGGTATATTGGGAATCATGCTAGGACTGGGAGTAATGTGAAGGAATTGCTTGTCTCTTCATTAAAGAGATAATATCACCGACCTCTTGATAAGTGAGACTGGGTAGCGTACAATTGTACCCAAATAGAATGATTAATGGTTAATCATTCATTTGAGTTCTTCAATCTACTTGGATGTCAAGTAAAGTCATAACATATAAAAGGATGACAGAGCCATGCCTTGTGAAGGACACTGATATTTAATGTGCAAGGGATGGTATATGAATACTACAAGTATATATGTTGGTTAGCTTTTGACATCTTCATCCTAATTGGGGGTTGTATCGGCTTGCTAGAGCCCACTTACAATTTATGGGCTGAATGTCAATTCAGGCCTATGACCAACATACGGATGGTCCTATAGGATCGCATACTAAGGAGTCTGGGTGGTTTTATCACATACAATTTAATATGTATTGATTATATATTAATTATTATAGATGAGTTATTTTATTTTATGGGATTAATTAGCTAAGGTCCAATTAAAATATAATAAACCCACTTTGAGAATTGGTTATTTTAGCTTTTTAAATTTACCACATGGTGAATTTGGTTAAGTTAAAGTGTTGTAAAATATTGTAGATGTTTTATTCAAAATATCTAGATATTTTGCAACGAGGGGTATTATGGGTATTGTCTCCTTTATGTTTCATATATAAAGAAAAAGATAAAACACTAACACTCTAATCCTATCCTTAGCCTCCATTCTCATCTTCCTTCTCTCTAGGGTTTTAGAGAAACTCGAAAGAAAAAAATTTGGCTTTATTGGGAGATCTTGATTAGAGCTAGCACTCACTTCCACCAAGATACTCCGTGTGCATGGTGGTAGAGGGACTACATTCGAAGTCCTTGTGAAATCATGTTTCATTGTGAGGACAACAAAGTTGAAAATGAAAATCTAACTTCCTCCTTTGTTCTTTTGTAATTCCATAATCTATCCAAGTGAGTTTTAGCCATGAAACTTAGTTAGAGAGCAATTTGTTTGGTAAAAGTTTTTTCCTCTAACTGGGATAGGTTCTAACACATGGATTAAAAAAAATATTGTATGTAAATCTTAAAAAAAATGGATTATGCTTCTGATTTAGCTTAACTCCAAATTCTATCAGTGCACCTCACAATTAGTTTGCTATAAGTAGCAGATAAAGATAAATCATTAGTCTAAACTCATCTTAATCAATAATTCCAAAATTGCCAATAAGACATAATCAAAAGCAGATAATTACACTTAAAACAATTAGACATGAATTATAATAACGAAAGAAAAGGACACTTGTAGATTAGGTAGAAAAATGGATAGTGAAACAAAATCCCATTCCAATTGAGATTTGTAACGAAATAATCTGCAGTGGAACAAAATATTTATTTTGAGTGAATATAACGATAACAAAATAAAAGAGAGCAAAGAAATAAATGACACAAGAAATTTACGTGGTTCGACAAATTGCCTACTCCACGAGTAAAGGAGAACATAATTTAATCCACTAATAAACTGAAAGTGGTACAAAAGAGGAATGAAAAATAACACTAAAAAATATCCTTAACCTAATACACCCCAATGACCTCACACGCTATCAAATATATATATTTATGGAAAAGAATTATATTATATTCGGATCACAAAAGCCATGCAAATGCATGGTATTTATATGCCAATTTTGTAATGTGAATGGATAGAAAATTAAGTTAAATTAACACAAGCAAGCGAAAGACAAAAGACTCAAAGTAAACAAATAAGTATGAAGAATTGAAAAATATTTGGTAGACAAAATGCATGGTGATGGACAAAATTCAAATCACGTGCAAAGAAAACTCCACCTTGATTTGAAATTCATCAAAGAATTCAACCTTCGACATTATTTCCCTTTCAAGAATGATTCATTGTCACAAACGCCAATGAAGTTCAAGTAGCTCGTTGGAAGAGGCTTCATCATCATGGTGACTGGAATGTCTGCAGTACCAATTTTATTAACACCAATATTTCCTTTAAAAATAATATCTCAAATAAAATGATACTTCACGTCAATGTGCTTTGTTATTTCATGAAACATCTGATCCTTTGTTAAGCATATAGCACTCTGGTTGTCATAATGAACAACAATCTTCTTTAAATTTGAAATGAGTTCATTGACCAAACCTCATACCTAGATGGATTCTTTTATAGTTTCAACCATATTCTCTGCTTCGGTAGTGGATAATGTAACTGTAGGCTGTAAAGTAGCTTTCTAACTAATAGCGGTACTGCCTAGGGTAAAGAGATAACCCATAATGTATCTTCATCTATCAAGATCACCTGCATAGTTTGAATCCACATAGCCAACCACCTTGTTCTTACTTTTTTCAAATTCCAAACAAGAATTAGTAGTACCCCTTAAATATCTTAAAATCCATTTCATAAGTTGCTAATGTTCTCTACTAGGATTAGACATATATCTACTAAAAACATTGATTGCAAGTGAAATATCAGGATATATACAAATCATAGCATATATGATACTACCAAAAACACTAGAGTAAAGAACATGTGACATGTACTTAATATCCTTCTCGGGATGAGGACATAGAGAAATAAAAAGTCTGAAATGAGCAACAATTGGAGTACTAACATGTTTAACATTTTTCATGCCAAAATTCTCCAACACTTTTTCAAGAAAACTCATCTGAGTTAAATAAAGTTTTCCTATAGCTCTATCTCTTTCGATCTTCATGCTAAGAATTTTCTTGTCCACTCCTATATCTTTCATCTCAACTTCACTGCTTAATTTTGCTTTCAATTAATTGATATCAGACATATCCTTGGTGATAATAAGCATATCATCAACATAGAGCAGCAAAAAAATGGATGAGCCATTCACAAGTTTTCTAAAATACACGTAACTATCATGCAATGATCTCAACAACAAGCAAACATGATCTTTGCTCTCAACTTTGAAAGCCTCTAGGTTGTTTCATATATATATTTTCTCCTCCAATTCTCCCTGAAGGAAGGCAATATTGACATCAAGTTACTCCATCTCCAAGTCATGTATAGCAATTAAATTAAGCAAAACATGAATAGAGCTATATTTAACAACATGAGAGAAAACACCATTGAAACCAAATCCTTGTACCTGACTATAGCCCTAGCCACCAATCATTCCTTGTATCTAGCATCCTCAATGCTTGGAATGCCAACTTTTCTTATGAAGACCCATTTACAATGAACCATCTTCTAGTTTTTAGATAGTTTCACCAATTCCCATGTTCTATTCTTATGTAAAGATTCCACCTCCTCTTGCATAACTATCAACCATTTTGCAGAATCATTATGAGAAATGGCTTTTGTGTATATTGAAGGATCACCAACTACTAATGCCTCTTGTGCAACAACAAAAGCAAAAGTGACATATCTGTTAACTTTTGAGGCTTCCTTCTTTCTCTTTCTGGCTTACTATCAGCAACGCGATGCTCATCCTATTTGTTAATGGTAGTTTCTTCTAATTTTATGGTTTGAAATTTGCTCTTTTATGATATCGAATGGAGAAAATGAGTCCGCCTTCAGTGGAAACTCCCCTTACTTATTGGAATTTTGTATCTTGGTATCAGCTACAATCAAGGACTCCTTTCTCGAATGAAGCATAACAGATTCATCAAACACAAAATTCATGCTGATTATAGACTTTGGTGTCTTCGGATCAAAAGCCAAACTTTTTATCACTTTACACTAATAAAAATATGCCCTTTAGATCTAGGCTCCAACTTTCATCGTTGACATAGACATAAATAGGATACCTCAAAATTCTTAGATCAGAATAATAAACAAGTTTGCCAGACCATAATTCTTCAAGAGTTTTACAATTAATTACAGCAAACGGTAAACGATTCATCAAATGACCAGCTATTAAAGCTGCTTCTGTCTAAAAGGCTTTAGATAAGCCAGAATTTGATAACATGTAATGAATTTTTTCTAATAGAGTTCCATTCATCCGCTCAGCTACACCAATCTACTGTGTGTTCCTAGAACTATGAGATGGCTAGAGATGCCTATGTTTTTACAAAATGTGTCAAATTCTTCATTACAGAACTCCAAGCAATTATCAGTGTGGATACGCTTGATCTTCCTTCTAGTCTAGTTTTCCACCAAGGCTTTTTAGTACTTGAAAGTGGCATCATTTTTGTTCTTCAAAAAATAAGTCCAAGTCTTCCTTAATCATCAATAAAGGTAAGAATATATAGAGCCCCACCCTTTCAAGGAACACATGTGGACCCTAAAGGTCTAAATTGATACAATCCAAAATACCTTTTGCATTATGAACACCACTACTGAAGTTCACTCTTTTATGTTTGCTAAAAATGTAGTGCTCACAAAACTCCAACTTACAGGTATTTTAGTGACAAAGGAGACCCCTTCTACTTATCATGGATAAGCCTTTTTCACTCATGTGCCATGATTCGGTAACATTTGACTCTAAGAGGAAACTACAACAATGCCTATAGTTGTTGATCTTTGTACTAAGTACAGTATCCCAACTTTGCTGGCTTTCATCACAAGAAGAGCACCTTTCAAAACCTTTAAAACTCCATCTCCACCAAAAAGCCTACAACTATTAGGTAAGGTTCTTCTTCATGTCTGGAACATGTTGCAATTATGTTACGGTTCTGACAACACCATCGTGCATTTTGATTTTGATATTACCAACAGCTTTACAAGGATGATTGTTACTCATCAACACAACTCCTCTATCTACCAATTCATAAGAGGAGAACCAATCTCTATGGAGATAAATATGGAATAGCAAGTGGAGTCTAAGATCCATCTTTGTCCACTTTTGGCACCATCATCGGACACAACATAGACTTCATAGTCTACCTCGTCTTCTATAACACTAGCTTTGGTAGGGTTGTCTTCTTTAGGACCCTTTTCATTTTTTTGTCTTCTTTAGGAAAATTTTATCTTCTCCTTCATATTTAATATCCTTATTTTCTATATCTAAAAGAATGGAACTAAAAACTTCAAGGTGTGACTTTATGTATGTGCCTTATGCCATATTAAGCATGTGAAGATGATGCTTCACAACAAGCTTACTGGTGAGTTTTTTAGAAATATAAAGAGACTCAAGCTTCTCTTAAAATTCTTGGGTAGTGTTCTCATGGATGACTTCACACAGGTCCTCATTCGACAAGCATAACTGAATGGTAGCTGGAGCTTTTTCCTCCAAGTCTTATTACTTCTCCTTTGCCACAATGTTAGGTAACTCCTCCATCATTGCCTTATACAATCTATTTTGTTTCAAAATAGCCTTCATCTTGACTTGCCATGTAACGAATCAGTCCTTAGAAGGGTGGAACTATGGTAGGAAACCTGAGTAAGGAGTGGTCTTGAAGGATTTCGATGGGGACAAGAATGAACTAAATCAACCCAGAAAAGAGAAGGTTTTAAGACTATGTTGATTTGGGATGATACAATTGAGAAGGGCTAAATTTTGATATTGTACTGGCATGGGATAGTATAGTTAAGAAAGGGCTTAAAAAATTCGGTAGGTATTGTTGGATATGCCCTAGTCCCGAGGCATTGGACATTGTATTTGTATTGTACATTTATTGGATTCATGTATCATACGTATTTTGTGTCATTAATAAAGGCATTAATTCATTTATTATATATATATTGTGTAGTATTTTAAATGAAGTATCCAATGGACATATCCATATTCATGTTGACAAGTGTTATGCACTTGGCAGTAAGACCATGGATAGGGAAAACGATATGACCATAAAGAGATCCGTAGTTTGTTCCAGTCATGGGAATGGATGGAACTAGAGACTATCATTAACCTGGTTGTATGGCGGTGTCTTACCAATCATTGGACATGGGATGTCAACCAAGTTAATGGGTACATGCAAAAAGGGCATGGTACTGGATAGATCCACTAAACGAGAAATCCACATGGTATAGTATCACAAGTGATTCTCATGTAGTACTTGTATGGATCCTTTTACCTGACCATATGATGGTGCTGCATGCGAGGTCGTATATTTAGAGGTACGCCTAAAGGGCCTGTAATAGGGTGCCAAGTATGGGTACTTTTGGGTATGTCACTAAGCATGGCAGTGCTATGGATGTGCAGAAGGGATATGTCACTCAGTAGTCCACTGAGAAGATATCACCTGCCTCTTGATGAATGTGACTAATAAGAGTGTGGCCGCACCCAAACAAGTTGGAACTTGTTTGTGAGCATTAGTACATTCGGGATCAAGTAAATGTCCGGACACAAAAGAGGGTGATCAATCCATGCCTCTGTGTTGGACACCGATATCAATGACATGGGATATACAAGTTCAAACTACAGGGTTATGATTTCAGTTGGACTGCCATCTCCATCTTAATTGGGGGCTGCAGTGGCTTGCTAGAGCCCGCATGCAGTCTATGGGTTATAGGCCCACTGCCAACATAAAGATGGGCCCACGGGATTGTACACATTGAACGTCTGAACACGGACTTAAGGAATCACCTGTATACTTTGAGTATACACACTGGAGAGAGAGGATTGTATTAATTATATTATAAAGATCAATTGGATTGATCATAATAATAAAATTAATATATTTGATTGGCCTTCTCATAATTAATTAAATTAATTTATGAGATTATTTCCTAGGTGGAAATATTTCACATGTATAGGTTTACATGTGTCTTTGTTTTATGGATGTCAAAATTAATTCCATGGTATAATTAATTGATCAAGTTAATTTTAATTTAATTGCATCAAATATATTATTTGGAAAAATAAATTAAGAATACAAGTTAAATGAAATTGGGTTTGATAATTAATTGGACCTAAGGAATTAATATTGGACTGGGTTTTAAATGGAGAAAAGCCCACATGAGATAAGAAAAGGAATTAGGCCGAAATTACAAGGTGAATTTCAGCCAACCCTAGGTAAAATACCTAGGGAAGAATTCGGCCAACATAAGCTAACACCATAGCCGAAATTTTGGAGCTCCTCTCTCTCAAAAAGTTCTTCGATTCCGACGCTAGCACAGGTCGTGTTCCACAGCCGTTCGTGTACGTGAATGCGGAGGGAATCTACTTCGATTTCTGTAGCCATCTCTTGAAGAGATACTCCTAGTAAGAGTTGAATCTCTTCTTGTTAAATTTTTGGTTTTACAATTTTCATCTCAATTGCTGCTGGGCACGGATTTGAGGAAATTGTCGCGATCTTTTGCATTTATTCGGATGATTTTTAGTGAAAATCCCAACAGGTACTACTTGTAGCAACAAGATACATCTTCTTTTCAGTGGCCCATTTAGAAATAACTCCAAGGTTAAGTGTGCTTGACTTGGGAAACTTTAAAGATGGATGACCTCGTGGGAAGAAATTTGCAAGAAGCATACGAGTGAGGACAAGACTTAATACCCTACAGCGAAGCAAAATATTTATTTTGGGCGAATATAACTACAACAGGATAAAAGTAAGTAATAAAATAATGAAACAAAGTATTTTTGTGTTTTAGCAAATTTCCTACTCCACAGGTAAAGGAGAATAAAAATTAATCCACTAATGAACTGAATGTGGTATAAAATAGGAATAAAAAATAACCTTAACCTATTACACCCCCAATGACCTCACACACTCTCACAAAAGCATGAAAAAACATGGTATTTATATACCAATTTTGTAATGTGAATGAAAGAAAATTAAGTGAAGTAAACACAAGAAAATAAAGGACAAAGACTCAAAGTAACCAAATAAGTACAAAGACTTAGAAAATATTTGGTAGAAAAATGTGTGGTGATGGATGAAATTCAATTCACTTACAAAGAAGATTAGATATAGAAACTCAGAAAACTAGCATTGCTTACTAGAAAGGAGGAAGAAGAAGTAGGTAATCATATATTATAAATAAATAATAGGTATCCATGGTCAAGGCAGAGACAATGTATGAGTCATTCGATAGGAATGTGAAAACGGTAAAAAGTAAGGATGGGAGTTATTGTTTACCGTTGATAATAAATATAACAACAATTTTAAAAGTTGTTGCTATATGTGTGAGTAGGGATTTTTTGTCCAACCTCTATGATGAAGCTTTTTGGTTATCCTTTATCTTGAGTTGTCTAGAAATATCAGCCTAAGAAGCAAGGAACGGATTCTAACTCATGTCAAAACGAACCAAAAACCGTCGGAATTGAAAAGCAGAAATTTCACTTTCAACGATAAGCCGTACGACCAAAAGTGAAGGGAGGCACGGCCTAAAAAAAGAAGGTTAAGCCGTGGAAGAGAGTTGTTTAAAGTGGATACAACTGGATTTCAAGAAAAGCCGTACAGCTCAAAGGTAAGGTCGTACAGCCTAATTTTGAGATCAGAAGGGTCGTAGGGCCCATCTTTAAAAGTTGTAAATCATATAACCGGTTGTCCCACTTGAGAAACAGAGTATAAAAAGGATTCTTCTTGGGCAGCAATACAGGGGTAGCATCATTACAGACTTTATAGAAAAATTACAACCCAAGATTAATCCCTAAGCTTTCTCTCTAACCCAAGTTCTCATGTCTCATCTCCCTCATCATATGCTTCTTCATCTTCAACATCCTTCTTCACTTTTTGAAAGGATCAAAGCTCAAGCCCAAACCAACATTAATACTTAATCCTTTTCCAACACCAAAGAGTTTTTTTGGTACGTAGAAGAGCTGCAGATCATGGTTCTTCATGACTATCATCGGTTCTCGATGGGTTTTGTCTATTTCCACAAGTTAGAATCGGTTTTAAGCTTCAAGGATCGAATTCAAATAACTTAATCAAACCTTGGATAAACACATCAAAGGTAACTTCTGAAAGGCCATAAAATCCATTCTTTTTATTCCTGCATTGTTTGATATGCTTATGTTGTGGAATTTTGCTGAAACTTAAAATCGAATTTCTATAAAGTTTTTAGGCCGTACGACCTATCTTTTAGGCAGCACGGCCTATCTTGGGAGGATTCTAAGCCATACGGCTCATTGATGGCCTCTGAGACTTACAGCTAAAATTCCTCTGCTTTCCAGGATCTTTAATTTTGTGGAATCCAGGGTGAAAATCTTCAATTTTTGAGTCCAACCCATTGGTAAACCCCCAAAGGATCCCAAAATCCAAAAGGAGAAAACATCAAAATGAATTTCTATGTGTTAAAATAAAAAATCGAAAATATGTTTTCCTGACAAAGATAGGTCACACAGCCTCATTTTCTTGAAAAATAGAGGTGGACGACCTTGTTCATATGGACTTGGGCTGTATGATCCAATATTACACAGATCAATGTTGGCTCTGCTTCTTCTCACAATAGACTGAATGATCCATCTTTGACCCCCTTGAGCTGTACAACTTTTCTTTATTTCCCCAGCATTCAACTCAATTTCTCATTTATATATTTATGCTTTCATTTATCATTAGGAAGTTGGTTTTGGGTGTTTATACGCTTTCTGACCTAGTTTAATTCCAAAGTATTTTTGGAACCTGAACGAAGGGAATTTTCAATAAATTCTTGGATATCTGACCCACTAATGCATGTTGAATAATAATAAATTGGTAAAATCGTTTTCAAAATTGTTTTCTCAACCCCAAAACACAAGGCATTTATAAAATTGTTTTCCAGGTCTAATTGGGTAAACATGTCGGGTTTTCCCAATTATCCCCTAAATGCTTGATCCTGAGCTATCTGGATATCCCATTTTGTCCTGTTTGAGTCTAATGTGCGTATGTTTATCTATACCGGTAACCTTTGTTTTATAGATAAATGTGTGTTAGGTTAGATGTATGCTAGCTTTCTATTTTTAGATTATTTCGTGTGAATTAGGCGTTTGTACCCCCAATCCCTTCTTATCTATTGTACCCCCCTAGGTCAGTTTATTTGATCAGGTTGTAATAATTTTATTTTCTAAATTTATTTATTACTTTTTTAATTCATTTACGGCTTTTTGTATTAACATATACAAATACAACTAGGGTTAAACACTGAATAAGAATTAAATAACAAAAGGTGCATATCTAGTATAGTTAAATGTTATTTCAAATAAAGCAGAAATAAGTGATTTTTTTGGACTAGAAATCTTTGTCTTAAAGGTATAGGAATCCCTGTCAGGCTTGGCTATACCACAATTTTCTAGTAAGAGCTGAGCCGAGTGATGACTCCTGTCAACCATTAAGGCGTGATGGATTGGTTTCATACGTTTCTTTTTTTCTCCCGTTTTCTCAAAACCTGTTTTCTATCAAATACCTATTTTCAATAAGAAAAATACTCCAGCCCGGCCACACGACCCGCTGTTAAGGATTGCCCGCTCACAATATGAAATTTTTAGCAACAAAGAGACTTTTACTATAGAAGTTTTGCTACAAAATCTAAGCATTCTAGTTGTGGCTTCTTTCTAACTAGTTCTATGTATTTTGTCCAATATCATACTTTTATCTTCTTAATTGCACAATTAAATAAATTCAACCTTGCATGTCTTCTTCGTCAAAGAAGCCAAACCCCAGCAAATGATCAGTAAGTCTATGATGACTCATTATCATATAGGCATTTTTACAATTATTTTAGTATGTTTTCCCCTTGCTTTATGCATTTTTAGTTTAGGTTTTCGTGTTTATTTGGTCAATTATTATTTTTTATCTATTTGCTCTTATTTAGTTGTATTTTTCTCTTTTATATGTTAAATAGGAGATTTTTTATTAAATGGGAATTCTGATTGAGGAATGATTATTGGAATTATAACTTCGACTGAATTTTTGAGATAGTTAGAGGCTGTTTCAGCTTCAGAGTTACTCTGCAAATTTATGTACCCATTTGTTAGCTTTCTAGTGGATCTTGAATCACGCCAATCGGAGTTGTATCGAAAAAGTTAGCTTGAGTTTTCTGCAGCTGGTTTTGGTCCTACGGGTCAAACCTGTTGTGTTGACTTTTTCTACTATAGTTTGTGTCTTTCTAATCCATTTAGGAGACTTGGGCTGGAGATATTTTGGGAAGTTCCTGTTTAATTGGGATTTTTTAAGTTAGGCATTTTAATTGGGGAAGGTTAGAGTTTTTAAGGGGTTTAGAGTTTCTCGGTTAGTTGTTTCCTTTTCAGTTTGGGAGATATTTTTCCCCTATTTAAAGAGCTTTTGCTTTTTAATTTAGGCATCCCATAACTTAGTTTCAATTTTGCATTTTTGGAGAGGAATTCCAGCGGTGAAATGGAGGCGACAAGATGAAGGAATTCGACGAAAGTGTCTACACCAACCTTAAAGTTTTTCTTCTCTTCTCTTCTCTATGTTCTTATTTCTTATTTCTTATTTATGTGTTTTAGATATTATGAGTAACTAAACTCTTTTTTATCTAGGATATTGATGTAGTTCAACTTTATTAGTTTTATGAAATTATTGTAGTTTCCTTACTTTATTTGGGCAAATTTTATTACCTTGCTTAATGCTTGCCTTTGCTTAGCCACCAATTGTATGTTTATAGATTGAAATAGTATAGAGTACCAAGAGGGAATACTATTGAAATTGGCGTTAAGATAATAGAATCATAACTTTAGATTTGAACCGGGGTAATATAATTTGAACTTGTGTGGAGTTTTTCGGATGATTCGTGCTTGGTGAGTTAATTTGATGTTATTAATCACCACTGGGAGATAGGGTTAGTGACATATTTTTAGCATTGATAATATATCTTGGGAGAGAGTATTATTGACATAAAGTCATTCTCCATTGCATTAGTAATTAAATTGTTTGAATATACAATATGTTGATTAGGTTAAGAGTTGTATGAAATCAATATCCTAGATGTTTTCTCACATTGAATTTTCTCTACTTATTTTTATTGCTTTTATTGTCTTTAGATTTTATTCGTAGTTTAATATAAATCAAATCATTATTCGTTATTTGCTTAGTTAATAGTTTTAGTGAATTAGTTGGTGATTAGTAAGTAATCTCCGTGGGAACGATCTTTACTTACTCTTTATTACTTGATACGATTTTGTGCACTAGCAAAATTTTCACATCAGTCTACAAGTGATTCGTTGGTGGTGGTGGAATTTAACTATGATGATAATCCTAGAAAATGCTTTTGTGGTCTAAGAACTCCACGATGGTTGTCATGGAGTGAAGAAAAACCAGTGAGAAGTATCTACATTTTTCCAAAATTTTGGACATGTAATTTTTGTAGGATTTATGGTGAATCAAAAATTCTGGTATTGTTACTGTTAACCGAAAATTACCATTAAAATTCAGGGATTTTCTTGTATTGTTGTTGTTAATTGCCAAAATTGTCATGAGATTTTTAGAAATTAGATATTGATAGGATATTGGTGCAATTTTTAAGATAATGGCTGCAATTTCTTTGAATACCACGATGTGGCGATAAATAACAAAGCAAGATTGGTTATAAACAACCTGAGAAGTTGAACGAGGGATTGTTTTCAAAGGTTGATAAATTGAAGACTAAGCTTGAGTACAAAAAGAATGTTAACCAAACTATTGTTGATGATGATTGCTAAGTGTTTTTTATATACTTAAATTGCCTTAGTTTATGAGCTATAATTGATTTGTTTTGCTTTATATTAGGCGGATTTTACTTTCTTTGTGTTATTTTGTGTTAGGGCCTTAAAGATGAAAAATGAGCAAAAAGTGCTTGATTTTGGAGCAAAAATGGCTTGGATCGGTCTAGGAGGAGTCTTGGGGCATGACCATACCTTATGGGGAGCTGAAATTGCTGATTCTGGGCTTAAAATGTGACTTGGGCATGTTTTTCATGTGAGCCTACAGGGGAGTACGAATTTCACTTGAAGCAAGAAGTTGGACATCTTTTGTTAGGGTTATTTTATTTTGAGAAAATTACTCCATATGTCTTTAGGTTGGTTATAAATACAAAAGTGTTTTTCCTTTTACATGATAGACCACTTAAATTTTTACCTAATTATGATTTTGGACTTTTTAATTTAAATACTTTTATTAAATTATATTTATGGCGTCTTTGGTAAATAAGTCATATTCTCTTATATAGATTATAACTTCCCTCTCCAACACAATTATCTCTCCCTTATCAACTACTTTTATCTCTCTTCTTTTATAATTAAAAACTAATTTTTCATCTATCTTTTTATCCTTTCTTTTTTTATCATTCCATTTTAGAAAGTTTTTTTTCGTTTTCTTTTTCTCTTCGAAATGAGATCCATATTCATATATTTTTTTTCATCTTCATTTTTTGTACTAATATTGTACACAATATAAAACCAGTATAATCATAGTATGACTACATTATAAAACTAGTATAATCATAGTCAGGGACAGTGCTGAGACGAGTCACGGAGGGGCAGCTGAACCCCCCAGCTTAGGGGGCTTCCGCCGGTCCCCCTCTAGTTGCCGCCCCCTTTGGGAGGGGCTACGTTGTCCCTCCCCTATGGAGATGTAGGTTTGGCTGACGGCCAAACTTGTAAGATCTTTGTTTTCAATTTTTTTTTAAGTTCCAGGACAAAACAACATCGTTTTGTCCTGGAACTTAAAAAAAATTAAATCTTTTTTTTTTAAATGCCAGGGCAAAACGACATTAAAAAAAATAAAACACATATCTTTATTAAATCTGCTGCCCCTCTTCTCCCTTTCTTTCAAATTGAAATGCTGCTCATCACACTCGCACACCCTGTTCCCTACACCCTACTGCCTATCAATTGATGCCGACGAGACACCGTCGTCCTCCACCTCAGCTGATAAGGTCGGTTTTTGACCTTATCTTTTAGGCAATTTTGTGGTTTAAACGGAAATTTTTTAGAGTCCTTTGTGTGAATGCTTGTTTGGTTTTGCGTATTTTGTGATTTTTATGTTTTGGTTAGATTTTCATAACTTTTAGTATTTTTCGTGTTTTTTAGGGGTGTTTTTGTAATTTTGGATAATGCGCCATTTTTGTGGTCTGTGGCTTTGGTGTGGTTATGTTTCTTTATGTTTGTTTTGGATAGGCATTATGACCCAGACCGAAAGTTGGAGCGACGGCGACGAAGAAGAGTTTGAAGTGCTGAAAAGCAATGTGGCACAGCGTGTCGCAATGAGGGCACGGCGTGCCATTCCAGCTTGCCAAGGGGAGGAATCCAGTGGATCGGCACGAAGTCGTGCCACCCCCACCAGCACGATGCGCCAACCCCAAATCTACACAGCACGACGTGCCGCCACCATCAGCACGGCATGCCGAGCTCCAGATTTCTGCTGTTGCCCTACTTTCATCTTTCCTGTTTAGTGGTTTTAACCTAGCCACATAAATAGGTTATTTTCCAAGTTGTATGGATCTTTTCCCAGACTTTTAAAGTAGAAAGCACAAACTTGTAGCTAGGTTTGATTGCTTGAACTCTTTGTTTCTTTGAGTTTGAACCCTCAATTGGTAGAAGTTTTGCATTGAACCTTCCCCTTTTGCGATGTTCTTGGTTCCGGATTGAGTTCGTCTATAGAGGTACACCCCAAGCATCTTCACAACCGTCGGAATCCGGTTAATCGGACCAAAAGGGCATAAGTTCCTCTTCTTCTCTTTTGTAATTCGATTAGTTAGTTTTTGATTCCTCAATTGATTATGTTTGGTTGTAAACATTGAATTCTTATCATCTTTCTTGATTAATACAATTGATTGCAATTTAATTTCAATTTTTACACCTTTTCTTTATGCAATTCGTTTAATGATAATCTAGTCTCATAAGATCTTAACTTATTAAGTTCATATTTGTGGCATTACCTAGATTGACGCCTAGGAAACCATTAGTATTGATGACACTGTGGAATTTACGTGCCCCTATTTTCTAAGCTTTAGAATTAGACCGCCTCTAAACAAGGGAAACCGCCTAAGGACCTAAAAGATCTAGACATGCTAGGTTGAATTATCGAAAGAACATAATTAAGGGTTAATTGTTAAGTTAAATTTATCTATTTTAATTAATTGATAAAGCCATCACCATTAGCATTCATAGGTCGGTAAACCGCCAATTGATAACCCGAATTCAAGTGCAAAGTAAGCTGGGATAGATCAACTAGGAGTAGGATAATTTAGTTGTTAGTATAATCAGACCCAAAATTAAGTTCCGCCTAGGACACGCAAGGAACCCGAGTAGTTTAGTGTTTGCAGAATATTTTTCTCTGTGGGATCGATACCTGGACCAACCAGAATTATTACTTGTCAACGATAGGTACACTGCCTTAGTTGTGCGACTCTAGGTTTAGTTTCACTACTTCACCTAGGATCCACCATCAGCCGACCATCGATCGTCTTTACCAATGCTTCCCTTCTTCTCAATCCGGTTAGTTTTCATTTTAAATTTATATGTTTGGGTTTTTAATTTATATTGATTTGAATTAGATTTTAAGGAAAAATATTTATGTAAATTAGGTTTGAATTGATAAATTGAGGCACTAATTGATAATTGATAAATTGATTGTGTATTTGTGTTGTTACTTTTGGGTTTGAATTGATAAATTAAGTTAGAATTGATAATTGAGGCATTACTTCAGTTTGAAATTTAGCACTAATTGATAAGTTTCCATTTATAAATTGATTGTAGTAATTGACAAATTGATGAGTTACTGTCAGATTGCTTATTGTGTTTCATTGAAAAAAAGATATTCATTAGCATTGATGAAGAAGACATTTTGTAGTGTTTTCAAAAGTTGGCATCTCACAAAAGCTATTTGAAAGCTATCAAAACTTCTTATGTTACTAGTACTTCATCGTCTCCATCGATTAGAAAAAATTAATTGTTAGTATGTCATGTGTATTGAATTGTTTGGATTAATTTGATTGTGTTGTTTGGATTAGACTGATCTTTCAAATAAAGTTGTTATTTGTTAATTTAATTGTTTCGTTATTGAATTGAATTTACTCCAAGTTTATCGACCGGTTGAAAATTTTTGTTCATCTACTGAAAATTTTTTTAAGGAAATTCTGCCCCCATCCCCCGCAATCCACCAATTCCTAGCACCGCCACTGATCGTAGTGTTTGCAGTATAAAACCAGTATAATCGTAATATATTGCAGTATAAAACTAATATAATCTTTGTATAAATTGCAAAATATAATATTAGTATAACTACAATATACATGCAGTATACAATCAGTTTTTATAAATTGTGTGCAATATTAATGTCGAAAACGAAGACAAAAAAAAAAGAAAAAAATATATATGGAAATGGATCTCATTTCAAAGAGAAAAAAATAAGAAAAACATTCTAAAACGGAATAATGAACAAATGAACAGATATAACAATAAATAAAGAAATTAGTTTTTAATTCTATAAGAGGAGAGAGAAAAGTCAGGGATAAGGGAGAGAGAAAAGTAGAGATAAGGTAGAGAGTAAAAGTAGGGATAAAGGAGAGAGAGAAAAAATTATTGTAATTAATATTTTGACATAAGACACTTTTAATATTTATTATATTTATTTATTTTTTAATATTATTAATATTTATTTTTTAACTTATTAGTACCTTTTGTGTTGAAAGCCCTTTCATTTTTTATAGCTATTATTGATTTAATTAGGATTTATGTCATGTAATCCTAATTAGTTTAGGATTATTATTTTTAGGAAATGAGACTTTTTTCCAATGTAGATATTATTTTTAGGGAAAATAGTTTTCGGCTTTCATTATCAAATTTTTTTCATTCTTCTTTTACATAACAAAAACGTGTTTAGGAGTGGGCAAGGATGAGGCTGGGGGTTTAAAGAACAATTCGTCTAATCTTCACCAACAATTTTCCACAAGCCACTATTGACTGCTTCAATTCTCTAGTTTACTCTGAAATTTTCTCCATTGTGTTTTCTTTATTAACCTTGGTTGTATTTAGTTTAGCTATGAACTAAATCCACCATAGCTAAGGCTGTGGTGGAACTTAGCATGAATTCTACGTAGTTTCTTTTAGTTTAATACAATTTGACTTATGTTATGTGTGTTTAATGCTTTGAATGCGTGATCTTCAATTTTAATGTTCGAAGTTAATTTATAATTGACCAAAGGAATAAATCAACAAAACTACATAACATGAAGATTGCTTGACCATTGCTGTTGTGGCTCACTAGTTTGTGCTAGGTTTTCATGAACTTAATGCTTTCTTGCTTAATTGCTTAGAACTAAGAGGTTTAAGTGCTTAGGCTAAGAATTAGAATTGATAGCCTTAAGCGGTATTAATTATTTGTGGAATTCGTTATCTTTGGAACTTAATTGAGTTAATTGTATGACTTAAGGAATTACTAGAATAAATGTTAGGTGATACCGGACGCCTTCATTAGCTTTACCATCGAACTTCTTTCATCGATGCTCTTTTACTTTAATTAATTACTTCCTTTAGCATTAGTTTTAGGAATATAATAAAAAATCATCAATTATAACATCTAGCCTATTTTAATAAATAACCCAATTGCGTTTAGTGATTGTGTGATTAGTCCTCGTGGGAGAGATATCCTACTTCTCTTTATTACTTGAGCGACAGAGTGAACTTTCTCTTTTGTGTGTGTGTTTTAGACACACCAAGTTTTGGTTGATTCCATTCTGATGAAGCTTTTCCTATTCTCATTAAGGGTAGAGCTGTGGAATGGTTAAAATCCTTGGAACAAGGGTCAATTACAACATGGGATGAGCTGGAGAAGGAGTTTCTATCATATTACTTTTTGCCATCCAAAACAGCAATCTTCAGGAATGAAATCACTGCCTTCCGAGTCTGAAACCATATTCACTGCTTGGGAGAGGTGCATAAAGCTATTGCAGAATTATCCTCATTACGACCTTCCTAAGTGGCAACAAGAGAGCACCTTTTACAATGGTTTAACCCCCTACTGTAAGCGCCGGAATTTTACCTCCTCAAAAAAAAAAGAGTATAGTCGTACGACTTTAACTACAATCGTACGACTGTAATTAAACTACAGTCATACGACTGTAGATCGTGGCAGATGAGCCAACCCACACCCTAAAAGCTGAAAAAACAGAACAGAGACAGGAGGCCGAACGGAGACAGGAGGAAAAGAAAAAGAAAAAGAGAGAAAGGGAGAGAAGAAGAGAAAATCAGAGAGAGAAAGGGAAGATCTCATCATCAAAAACCCTTGCATTTGGAGATTTTGGACCCAAAAGCTCTCAAACCCTAACTCAAGGAGAAAAGTCCGGGTTTTGGTGGATTGGAGCGACACCAGGGGTCAATCCTATGGTGGACGCACGCCAAACAGGTAGACACTCCTTCTCCCCTCTCTTTTATAAGCTTTCTGGGTGATTGGTGTGGTTTGTACCGTTTTTGTTCATTTTCTGCGTTTTCCCTTTATAGAAATCAAGGACATTCGTGCGACTATTCTTAGGTTTGATGAACAGTCGTACGACTGTAGTTACAGTCATACGAGTGTTCTTGATTTCCAGGTGATTTTCTTTCCAGTTTGCTTCAAATAAATTTCTGGCGAGATTCTGACTTTGGACTGGCTACAGTCGTACGACGGTAGTTACAGTCGCACGACTGTAACGTATTTTCCAGAATCAGAATTTCCGTTTTTATCCCCAAAAATTTCCAAAAATCCATAAAAATTCAGAAAACCCTAAAAATCATCAAAATAAATTTTGTTGTGTGCATTTATGACCCTAGATTCAATTTCCACTAAAATTGCATTTAGAACAATGCCACGACGGAGACCCAGTTCTCCTGAAAACCGACCCACCTCACATGTAATAAATGCATGTAATCTGGAAAAATTGTTTTCAAAATGATTTTCCCTCAAAACCAAAAATACAGGGACGTTTCAAAATGTTTTCCAGGTCTAATAAATGCATGCCCTCAATTCTTGATTTCCCAATTCTGTCGTGTTTAAGTCCTATTTGTGGCGTGCTATATATCTTGCTAACCCTTTGTTTTGCAGCTTTTTATTTTTATTTTGATGTAATTTAATAGAATTAATCGTGTATCCTAGGTGATTGTAATTTGTTAGATTATCATGTATATTAGGCTCTTGTAAAAGTGAGTTCGAGAGTTTTTATTTTTTTATTTTTTTTTATTCGATCGGGTTGTAATAATTTAATATTTTACTATTTTACTTTAACCTGTATGCGCGCTGTATGTCTATTTTTTTCAATAAAATTGACATTAGAATTCAAAATACCGTCTATGAACATTGGCCAATATTTATTTTAATTAGACACGAAATAAGGGACTTGTCCGGACCCGAATCTCTGGATAGTGTAGCGGCCGTTCGTCCGGTTCAGCTGCATTATTTTCCCGGTTGAGCTGAGCCAGGTGGAGACTCTATAATATTCATCGAGACTTAGGTCTTGGTTCTTTTATGAATTAATTCCATTTATTTTTCAAAACCGATTTTTCATTTATAAAAACCCCACGCGAGGGAGGGGCCCACCCAAAATCGAGGCCCTCCTTCCGAAAGGGAGTCTTGTGTTCCGTCGAAAACGTCATCCGCTCACAGTGGCGACTCCGCTGGGGAATTCTTAAAAAAGTTTTCTTAAAAACTTAAAAGAATTTGACAAGCCCTGAAAAGTGTCTAATTAAAATAAGGTGGATGATTCTCGATTGGTATTTCATTTTGCATTTTAGTTAGACATGCTTGCATTAGATTTAGTATCCATTTTTAGCCCGGTGGATTGTTGAAGTGTCCCCTTTGTTCCTCATGGTCTTAGGGGCATGGATACGAAACGCCACCCATAGCCTCGTACGAACCCCTTCGTTCGGACCCTTGAGTGGGGAGAAGTGAGGAGTATATTTTGCTATGAGAACCTTGATTTTTAACCCGACTTGGACCGAACTCATATGGGCAGCCCTAGTTAGATTCCCTTAGGATACCAGAATAAATTGTGTGTAAATAAATAAAATCGCGCCTTCATCATCGCCAGTTGGTGATCGAAGAGAACCCCGCCTAGGACTCGGTTAGAACTTTTGAGACTGACCACGCTTGGAGAAATAAGGTTGGAAGAATTCGCTCCGTGTGCTACATGTTACACGCTTCTCGACATTTCACGACATACCATAATCACCATTTTCCATACACGATCAACATTTTCCATACGTAAAACATTTTTGTGTGATACTAACCCATATTTTTTATGCAGCCACATGCATTTCATTTTCGTGTGAAGTCATTAATTCATCCGTTTGCCATTCATACTAATCATTTCTTTTTCAGCCATGACATTAAATTTGTGTGATTAGCATTTTTCACATAGCATACATAACATCATTATGTGTGTCGTGCATCCTAACCACGTTTTTGTGTAGCCACTTGCATTTTGTGTGTCATAAGCATTCATGACATATCACCTAAATTAAATTAGGGGCATTCCAAGGACGCCCACCACGATCATATCATTCCGTCATATATCGGGTATCCCAAAATACCCGTGTTCTGCCAATGCACTGGATTGCATTCGGCCATGCCACCAAATCATTTCATTCAATAGAGGCCAAAATGGTCCTAGGTATATTTCCGTGTGACAATCGACACGATGCATTTCATGACATCATACCCATTCATCACAAACATCATATGACATCGTGATCCACATCGGGTTATTTCATGACATTACTATATCATTCAAGGCACTCCCCGAGTGCCGAGTTAGTACGCATGTAGGGGCATTTCATAACATCCCAAATCATGAAAGGCGTTCCCCGAATGCCGAACCTTTGTCCGTGTCCCCATTACACGCGACTCTCTCATAACATCATTTCAAATCATACACTCAAAAGCATCAGAACTCTGTCCATGGGCCGATCCTATGCTACCATTTCATATCATCTCTTAGACCTATAAATCGTCGAACTCCCTTCGTGTGTCAGTACACACGCGACCATTTCATGAAATTCATTAGGTGCCCCAAAGGTGCCGAACCCCTGTCCGTGTGGCGGTCCACACGTGACATCTTTGTATAGCATTGGGTGTTCTTGGAATGTCCAAAGTCAAAAAAAAAAACATAAAAATAAAAACAAAGGAATCATCCTCATTATCTCATGATGTACATCTCATTCATCCATCAAACATTCAAGCACTCCACAACATTCAAGCACTCCACCAGCACCAAGTGCTTTACCACATGCACTAAGTCATTTAAGTGTTCCAAAAACGCTAGAAATTCCATCAAGTCCCTTAGGTCTTCTATAATCATTAGAAATCCTATCCTTATGTCCCGCACACATAAGCTCCAAAAATCTTCACAAGCTCTGCACGTACCGCATCAAACTCTACCCATCCTCCTATGTAAGACCAGCTCTACACGTATCATTCCAAAATATATTTCCGTGCAAGACAAGCTCTGCACACTTCCTCCCCGTGTAAGACTAAGTTCTACATGTATCGCTCCAAATCTTTCCGTGCAAGACAAGCTCTGCATGTACCGCATTAAACTCTACCCATCCTCCCCTTGTAAGACTAGCTCTACACGTACCGTTCCAAAATATCTTTTTGTGCAAGACAAGCTCTGCACACTTCCTCCCCGTGTAAGACTAAGCTCTACACGTACCGTTCCAAAATATCTTTCTATGCAAGACAAGCTCTGCAAACTTCCTCCCCATGTAAGACTAAGCTCTACACATACCGTTCCAAAATATCTTTCTGTGCAAGACAAGCTCTGCACACTTCCTCCCCGTGTAAGACTAAGCTCTACACATACCGTTCCAAAATATCTTTCTGTGTAAGACAAGCTCTGCACACTTCCTCCCCGTGTAAGACTAAGCTCTACACGTACCATTCCAAAATATCTTTTTGTGCAAGACAAGCTCTGTTGGGAATTAATCACACAAAACAAAACGCAGCGGAAAGAAAAACGGATTAATCCCCTCCAAGCATCCATGTACATTGCACTGAATTGGAAGGAGGGTTAAAGAATTACCTTAATTCTTTGTAGGTTTTGAATCAAAAGGAACCAAGATAGCTTCCCTCTACGGTTGATCCACACGGAGCAATTCATTCACCGCGTGCTAGCGCCGGGATTGAAGAACGATTCTTCGAACGAGACAGAGAAAGCGAAAAATCAGATTTTTCCTTGGAGTTTTGTTGAGAATTTCGGCTGCCACTATTCACCTTATTGTGGCTGCCGAAAAAAAATCAGTGTTTTGTTGTATATCAATTAGGTTATATATTTCCTTATATATATAACCTAATAAGTTAATTATAATTATACCCTAATACACTTATTAGTTATAATTATAAATTAACCCACACAACTTAATATTAATTCTCAATTAATATTAAGTCAAATCAATTCTCCATAATACACATATGTATATACAATATTATAATTAATTATATCTCTATATAATTTAATTATAATATGTGGCATACCTTATGCAATATTAACCATATTAATATTCACATATACATATATATGTAAATATATATCACTATATATATATTCTCTTTCTCATTCACAAATTATTATCCAATAATAATTTATACCCGATAAGATGAACTTCATTTTGCTCTTTGTGTGTGACCCCATAGGTTCATATTAATTGGCAATAAGGAAATTACCATAATGTCCTTATAGATCACAAGCGGACTCTAGCAAGCCATTATGACTACCCAATTAACATGATTGGAATGATCCAATACCTATTTATAGAATGTCATATTCCCTTTTGTCTCTTTGATATCATGATTAATCATAAGACATGGTACACTTGTCAATCTTATATAATTAATCATATGCTTTCTCGATCTCAAAGTAAACTGTTCAGACAAATCAATTGATACTCTATCAATTATTTGAGCATGGCCATGCATTTAACAGTCTTACTTATCGAGGGGCCCAGTGATATCGCTCTCTTGTTAGAGAGGGACAAAATCCCATATCTGTCACTCACATCCCTAAGCATGAGTCATATTGTACCCAACCACAGCCTTTATAACTACTCTGTTACAAGCAGCGTTTGACTGCGTCAAAGCACAACATGAATTCATCCCGGAATCCATGGTGACCTCAGGTCAAAGGAATCAGCTGATGACACTACTATAATCAAGATCAGTTGTGACACGTGACCATGAACTTGATCTTATAGTGGGTCTCCAGCAACATGTTCTCTAACATATTACCCGTGAGTATAATCTGTATCTGTATACACTATATTCATCTTATGAATATCCATTATCACTCACACTAGTCTTAGTTTGTTATTATTCCCATAATAACAATCGACTAGGGATATTTAGAATAACACGATTTATTCATGGATACTTATCATAAATGCTAACATACAAACATAAATGATAATATTAATCTACACTAGATTAATCTTAGAAGTCAAATTACATAATCCAATATTGGCCTTAGGGCACAATCTCCAACAAGCTCTGCACACTTCCTCCCTGTGTAAGACAAGCTCTACACGTACCGCTTTAAACACTACATCTCTTCCCCGTGTAAGATCCGCTTTACACGTACCGCTTCAAATTTAACTCTCCTCCTGTGTAAGATACGCTCTACACGTAAGCGCCTCCCAAGTATCACCTTGCTTCGATCCGTGGACACCCTGTGTGTCATTTTATCCATGTGGTGTATATTTATACGCCACACTCTCCTTCAGATATAGCTTCATCAAAACGTTCATTGCATTTTTCATGTTTCCATCCCTGGCTTTGTGTGCACTTGACTAGCTTAGGATTGCATAACATGACATGGCATCATATGACATCATCATTCATACATGTAGGCATCACGTCATGCATTCATACCTACATCATCCCCTTGACTTGGTAATCTCCGTGCGCATGTCCCAATCAATGCTAATAGGTGTTTTTATCAGGACAGAAAAGGGAAGGAGTCTCGAGAATGGCTGGCCTAATGAACTTCAACACCATAACAGATGTCTTAGATGATTATGTTGCCTCATCGCGATTCCGAAAGGCGGTTAAGGAAGAGGCAGCAGCTATGTTGAAGGAAATGCTAGGAAGTGACATGGACAAGATTGAAAAGTTGATGACAAGGTGCTCCGAATTGGAGGCACATGTGATTGAGCTTGAGGGAACAATAAGAGGGCTGACTGGTGAAGCAGAATCAAAGGCCCCCCTCAAAGCCAACACAGACCTTGTTCCGCGACCAACCAGGAGTCCACTCCCCAAGGGTGATGGAAAGGGCATATCCCCGTGGCCTTTCTCACTGAGCCGATTATTTGCCAAATGTAGAAAAGAGGGGCTACTGCAGAGTGTCAAGTCGTACGTGGAGCCGGCACCGGATCAAAAGAACAACTTCTGCACCTATCATGTAATGACAGGTCACCGAACCAATGTCTGCTATATTTTAAGGAAGAAGATCCAGAAGTTAGTTGATGAGGGGAGGTTAAAGGTGCCACCCACTACTGATGAGCGACTGGGGGCTAGTAGGGTGACTGGCAAGGAAATTCCTCAAACCTCTCGGGGAGAGGAATATGATGAAGAACTCCTAAGCCCGATTTGATGAAAGTGGGGCAGTGACATTGAAGCTGGGGCAGTGACCGGATAAGGGATAGTCGGACGCTGTGAGATCAATACCTTTAGAGGCTCCTTCCCGTAGGGAACTCATTTTGTTTGTAAAGTGTATTGAACTCATATTGAATGCAATGCATCTTGTTATTTTCTTACTTATGTGGTGATTACATGTATATGGCATTAAGCATGCATTTGATCATCTGAAACGACATGTCCATCACGCGTAATATTAAGATGCATGACATCATTCTGAGTCTTCCAGGGAATTTAAAAGTGAACCTGACTTCGGTTTAACCCTTTCTTCAAAAAAAATAGTCTGCCAAGCAAGTAATGGGATGGCATCATTTCTATCGAACCAATTGCCAACCTAGGTCAGTGATCCCTACAAACCACGATCCAAAACACTGTTGGTCTTGCCCTAAAAGTTTCAACTTGGATAGCCCACAATACACCCAAATCATTCCAAACCAGGGACCATTGTTAAATTTCAGAGCCGATCACCAGAATGAAGCTTTGAGCTTAACTCATGCCCGAAAAAGCATCTCACATTAAAAACCCAAGCTCATCAAAGGAACCAAGCCCTAAAAAATCCAAATGACCTTCGCCCCTCACCATGCTGTAAGACTTTAAAGCAGACATTAGTTTCAGTGCGTTTATAGTCTTGTTTGTGTGGCATTCATGTGCATATGACATTACACATACATTGTTCAACCAAAAAGACATATCAAACACGCATGACATACATGGATCTGAATGCAGCAGGAAAATCAGTAGGTGGCTGTGGCTTGGATTTAGCTTCTTCAAAAAAAAAAAAAAAAAAAAAACCCAGCACCGATGGAAGACCTCAGCTCTCCCTTACAGTCAAATTTATGCTCCTGGTCTAAAGTGTTACTCTCTTCAATCATAAAGTTAATCTCTGTTGAGTGCTTGATGAATCTGGGGGCGGCCCACCTATTGCATGAAATGCCGGGATCAATGAGTTGAGACAATGGAGATAAGTACGTTTTTGCCTGTTCTGAAAAGTTAAGTTCGCGCGGTGACAGGGAAGATCAGTGTCTTTACCCAAAGCAGTTCCCTTTTCATTCTCCTCTCTGTCTTCTCCCTTTGCCTTCAACACCTTTGTCTTCCCTTTATTGTCTTTCCTTCACTTTCATCTTTTATCTTTCATCTTCTCTCTGGAACTTGAACCGATTCTGCGATTCCATATTTCCTACCTTTAATGGCTTCTAATAAAAAGTTAAACCCCAATGCTGCTCCATATTGTATTTTTCCACATCATCTCATCAGCAGAAGGGCATTGGATATGGCGCCGTTTCAATCCGTCTTCGTTTACCATCAACCTGTACCGAATTCGGGATACCCTTTTAACCCCACACCATTTCTCTTTAATCTAAACTCCCAGACTAATTATTTTATACCCTCAGATAGTGGGAAGGGTTTTGATTTGATGACAGATAGAAGATTTGGATATCAGTCTGCTTCAAATGAGTTCAACAAAGCTAAAAAAAGGGGGAAAATGAAATATATAGCTCCGAGATTCCGGAGTAAGAAGAAAATAGTTTCTGTAGGTGAAAAGGAACAACAGTGGTTGCCCAAGAAATTGACTATTGAAGAGACCAAGCTGAATAAAAAAGATATTGAAGTTAATCTTTGTGGAAAAACAAGCCTGATGATAAGAAATCTACCAAACCAGTTTCAAAGGCATAATCTGCTACAAAATTCTGGACAAGCATTGTTTGGAGGAAAACAAGAATAAGTCCAAAGGGAAGTCTGCTTATGATTTCCTCTATTTGCCTATGGACTTCAAAACTGGAGGAAATTTTGGTTATGCATTTGTGAACTTCACCAACTGTGTTGGAGCAACTTGGTTTTACAAAGCTTTCAACAATCATGAAGGGGATGATACCATCAACAGGAAAGCTTGCAAAGTCTGTTGTGGTCATATTCAAAGGGAAAGTTGCATTTACCAACCATCTCAAGTATTCAGTCTTCAGGAACCGTGCCTGAACTGGAATCTGGGGTGAATTGGAAACATGAATACTGCATCAGACTGCAGGAGAATGCGGTGGTTAATTGAATTCATCTCAGGTTGTCCGTCCAAAATGGTAACTCTACCTAGCGATCGGGCATTCATTCCTTATATATAAAAAAAAACTCCAATGTGTAAAACTAAAAGGGCATATTGGTAATTTGAAGGGGCATCAATTAAAACCAGAGCCACATTCTAGATTTTCCTAATGCATCCGTATTCATTATGCCATGAATGTTTTGTATTCAATTTTGGTGTTTAATATGCATTTGTTGTGTTATTGTATGTCAATGTTCACTTACGGGCTACATCACACAGCAAACCTTGTCTGTGGAAGTGCTTCAATCCCTAAACACAAAACTATAATACTCGGGGCAAGTAAAAAACCGAACCACTGGGTATCATCGACAGTAGTATCTTCACGAGTCGCAATGAACATATCAAGATATATCTTTCCCATCCTAAGACAAACAGTCGTGAAAGGGATCAACGTAGACAAAATGCCTATCACATAATCTTTCTCAAAAAAAAAATTTGTTGACACAGAAAACCGAAAGGACATGTCGGCAACAAGAGAGGGGTGATATACAAAGTCAGAGTCAATGTCACATTCCCTATTATACTCATTCTGGTGTCACCATTGAAATATTGTGTATGTTTGGATTTCTAATCAGATGTTCATCTTGCGTACACCATGCCATTACATATAAACATCCATCAGTAGGACATTGCATCCAAGCCCGTGACAATATAGCAGAAACTCCGGTTATGCGATACAGAAATGCAACGTCTCACTCTCATCTTCTTGCTCAATCAAACGGACCACCCGTCGGCACAGCCTATTACCCTGATCCACTGAGCCTGACAATGCTTCAGAGTATGCAGAGGGTAAAGTGGAAGGTCACTCAAGATGGTCAACTCCTCTAATACCTAGATCAGCGTAATAGTCAGTCGGTCAGAAAACACATCTGGACAATCGGGCAAGGTCACTTGGGCTACCATCGAGGCCAGCCACAAGCCGTGAATTCCATCTCTTGGCTCGTACGGATACCAAGAACAGAACATAAGCCATATGTTGCATTCATACATACATTCAGAACTATACATGCATTTGTACATACATGCGTATATTTAAAGTAAACACGCACAATTCATATGCACAAACATATCACAACCAATCCAAGCGCAGGTATCCACCATTATCATCGGACTACTCCGAACCAGGATCGCTCTCAAAGCAGAGATGGCGCAAGGCCGGGGCATCCATTGGACCTTAAGCATCAGCGCAAACCCAAATCTCATCATATCAAGTCCCCAAGGGGCAGAACAATCAAGCCGTATTTATCCTTGATCGAAGGGGCAAAAATTTTTGTTTCCAAAATTATCGATCAATGGATAAATACTCATTCCCCAGCCAACATCAAAATTATCATTCCTAAAGCCATCTCCTTATTTCAATCAAGCCAGATTTTAAGCCCTTGAACTCCATTACGTTCAAGCATGGTTACAAATCCTTGAACCCCTTTTCTTCATTCAAGCCAGATTTTGAGCCCTTGAACTCCATTACGTTCAAGCATGGTTGCAAATCCTTGAACCCCTTTTCTTCATTCAAGCTAGATTTTGAACCCTTGAATTCCATTACGTTCAAGCATGGTTACAAATCCTTGAACCCCATTTCTTCATTCAAGCCAGATTTCAAACCCTTGAACTCCATTACGTTCAAGCATGGTTGCAAATCCTTGAACCCTTCTCTTCATTTAAGCAAGATTTCGAACCCTTGAACTCCATCACGTTCAAGCATGGTTACAAATCCTTGAACCATCCTTTTCATTCAAGCCAGATTTTGAACCCTTGAACTCCATCACGTTCAAGCATGGTTACAAATCCTTGGACCATCTTTTTCATTCAAGCCAGATCTTGAACCTTTGAACTCCATTACGTTCAAGCATGGTTTCAGATCCTTGAACCTCTTATTATTGCAAGTCCACCCAATTCCAGTAAGATTTCAAATCGTCATAAATCCATCTTTTCTTCGCCTCGGGTAACATAGACCCGATATCGGCCAATCCATAAATCCATCTTTTCTTTGCCTCGGGTAACATAGACCCGATATCGGCCAATCCATAAATCCATCTTTTCTTCACCTCGGGTAACATAGACCCGATATCGGCCAATCCATAAATCCATCTTTTCTTCACCTCGGGTAACATAGACCCGATATCGGCCAATCCATAAATCCATCTTTTCTTCGCCTCGGGTAATATAGACCCGATATCGGCCAATCCATCAATCCATCTTTCCTTTGCCTCGGGTAACATAGACCCGATATTCCTCCCCAGCTTTGCCTCGGGTAACCTAGACCCGATATCAGCTTATTTCTTCCTCAGCTTTGCCTCGGGTAACCTAGACCCGATATCGGCTTATTTCAACGGCGGGTTATTTCCTGTGTCTGCGGCGCTTTGAGTCGCGTTTCTCAAATTCACATCAGCTATCCTAGACTAAGATTGGGTGGTGAATTTGATCACACGAGGGGCAGCTGTAAGCGCCAGAATTTTACCTCTTAAAAAAAAAAGAGTATAGTCGTACGACTTTAACTACAGTCATACGACTGTAATTAACTACAGTCGTACCACTGTAGATCATGGCAGGTGAGCCAACCCACACCCTAAAAGCTGAAAAAATAGAACAGAGAAAGGAGGCCGAACGGAGACAGGAGGAAAAGAAAAAGAAAAAGAGAGAAAGGGAGAGAAGAAGAGAAAATCAGAGAGAGAAAGGGAAGATCTCATCATCAGAAACCCATTGATTTGGAGATTTTGGACCCAAAAGCTCTCAAACCCTAAATCAAGGAGAAAAGTCTGAATTTTAGTGGATTGGAGTGACGCCAGGGGTCAATCCTGTAGTGGACGCATGCCAAACAGGTAGACACTCCTTCTCCCCTCTCTTTTACGAGCTTTCTGGGTGATTGGTGTGGTTTGTGCCGTTTTTGTTCATTTTCTGCATTTTTCGTTTCTGGAAATCAAGGACAATCGTGCGACTGTTCTTGGGTTTGATGAACAGTCGTACGACTGTAGTTACAGTCGTACGAGTGTTCTTGATTTCCAGGTGATTTTCTTTCCAGTTTGCTTCAAATAAATTTCTGGCGAGATTCGGACTTTGGACTCGTTACAGTCGCACGACTGTAACGTATTTTCCAGAATCAGAATTTCAGTTTTTATCCCCAAAAATTTCCAAAAATCCATAAAAATTCAAAAAACCCCAAAAATCATCAAAATGAATTTTGTTGTGTGCATTCATGACCTAGATTCAATTTCCACTAAAATTGCATTTAGAACAATGCCACGACAGAGACCCAGTTCTCCTGAAAACCGACCCACCTCACATGTAATAAATGCATGTAATCCGGAAAAATTGTTTTCAAAATGATTTTCCCTCAAAACCAAAATACAAGGACATTTCAAAATGTTTTCCAAGCCTAACCGGACCGGCTAGTCGAGCCAGCCCGGTTATCCCCTAAATGCATGCCCCCAATTCTTGATTTCCCAATTCTGTCGTGTTTAAGTCCTATTTGTGGCGTGCTATATATCGTGCTAACCCTTTGTTTTGCAGCTTTTTATTTTTATTTTGATGTAATTTAATAGAATTAATCGTGTATCCTAGGCGATTGTAATTTCTTAGATTCTCATGTATATTAGGCGCTTGTAAAAGTGAGTTCGAGAGTTTTTATTTTTTTATTTTTTTTTATTCAATCGAGTTCTAATAATTTAATCTTTTACTATTTTACTTTAACCTGTATGCGCACTGTATGTCTATTTATTTCAATAAAATTGACTTTAGAATTCGAAATATCGTCTATGAACATTGTCCAATATTTATTTTAATTAGACACGAAATAAGGGACTTGTCCGGACTCGAATCTTTGGATAGTGTAGCGGCCGTTCGTCCGGTTCAGCTGCATTATAAATTTCTCAGTTGAGCTGAGCCGGGTGGCAACTCTACAATATTCATCGAGACTTAGGTCTCGGTTCTTTTAAGAATTAATTCCATTTATTTTTCAAAACCGATTTTCCATTTATAAAAACCCCACACAAGGGAGGGGCCTGCCCAAAATCAAGGCGCCCCTTCCGAAAGGGAGTCTCACGTTCCGTCGAAAACGTCGTCCGCTTACACCTACTAATTATGCCACCATTGATTTTGTTGTGGGTGGAAAAATCTTTAAGGAGACTCAAGGGAAAGCTTATGATCTTATGAATGAGTTAGCAAAGAAGAGGTCCCAATGGCAAGCTGAAAAGCCAAGTGGGAGGAGGCAAAATGTTTTTGCCACAGAAACAAGGTCAAATGATCCAGTTGTAGCTCAGCTGAGTCACAAGATGGACTTGATGATGGCCCATTTAAGCCTAAAGCAACCTGTACAGGTCATAGTTTGTGGCAGTTATGGAGGAGATCATCAAAGCTATGAGTGCCAATTGTGTATCCTTTTAAGAAAGATATCGTTAATGTGAGCTATATGGGGACTAACTAAAATAGATTCTAGAATAATCCATAACAACACATATAATCCAGGATAGAGGAATCATCCTAACTTCTCTTATTCAAATTAACAAAATGTGTTGAGAACTCCTCCTGGGTGCAATAGGAATGAGCAAAGAAATTAGCAACAATAAGAAGCATCACGAGCTCTGAGATAGAGTTCATAGCCTGTTGACCCTATCCTGACTATTTTGAAGGACATTCAGCCTTGCCTTGTAGCTAATAAGGCATTTTGCAAAGATTTCGGTACCCAAGTAGCTCAACTAAATAGGGTAGAGTAGAAAGAGCTCTTAGGACTCTCAAGTAACACTGAGCTAAACCAAAGGGAGCAAGCTCAAGCCATTTCTTTACAAAGTGGAAAGGAAGTGGAAACTCGACCTGATGAGAAATCAGCCTCACCTTTGCAAATAGGTAAAGAAGCAGATGATGTAAGTGTTCTTAGCACAAATATTGATGCTTTTGTTCCTGCTAAATTATTTGTTGATCCAATTATTAAACCTTATGTTCCAAAATTGCCTTTTCCTTAAAGGTTAAAAAGGGAGAAACAAGATCAAAAATTCTCTAAATTCCTTGAAATTTTTAAGAAATTGCATATTAACATTCATTTTGTAAAAGTTGTAGAACAAATGCATGTTTATGCAAAATTCTTAAAGGATATTTTGTCAAAGAAAAGGAAGTTGGAGGATAATGAGATAGTTGCCATGACTAAAAAATGTTCAGCCATTATCCTAGATAAGCTACTCCCAAAGCTTAAGGATCCAGGGATTTTTTCTATCCCATGTACTATTGGTAACTGTACATTTAAAAAGGCATTGTGTGATTTAGGTGCAAGTATTAATTTAATGCCCTTGTCTGTTTTCAAGAAGCTAGGATTGGGCGATCCAAAACCATCTAACATGACTTTGCAGTTAGCTGTTAGATCAATAGCCCGACCTAAGGGGGTAGTAGAGGATGTGTTAATAATGGTGGATAAGTTCATCTTGTTGGGATTCTCCCGATGCAAAATGTAAATTCAAACCATGGAGAAAGCGATTATGCTTTGCACTCGAATCCATTCCAGGAACCAATCGAACAAATTATGAAATAAGAAACATGGACATAACAAGAAGGAGATTCAAATCTCACATATTCCATCCTTGCACAAGAAAATTGAATCTAAAACTTCCTTTTCTGTGAAGCTCCTCCACCCTTATGCACACTAACATCTACCGAATGAATCCACATGCTAGTGTCAGACTAAACAAAGCTCTACCCCAAGGAACCTTACTCGCCGAATTCCTCCTCAAGGAATGGTGGTGGCCGATTTTCTTACTGGTAGTGTTAGCATTAGGGTTTGGGAAAATATGCCTTATATACTCCTTGTATATTTTTAGGTCTTTTCCTAATTAGATTGGGTTTTATTAATTCATTTAATTAGCCTTAATCTAATTAATTTAATTTTATTATAACCATATAATAAAATCAAACTTAATTAATCAAAGCTTAATTAATTAAATTAAATTAACCACAATTTAATTAAGTGGTGTCTTAAATTAAACATTCCATATTTAAATCTTAAGACAATTTTCTCTATCAATTAAATTGCTCCAAGCAATTATTTAACAGATTGAAAATGTATTTTTCCATAAGCTAATTGTATTAATTTGATTTTACCATAAAGTCTATAAATACAATTAATATAAAGCTCTATATAATATATAACCAATATACATTAAGTCCGTGACAATTTCGTTCAAAAATCTTTATGTGTGATCTTGTGGGTTCATCTTCCACAAGCTACACGTGGCTTGTAGCAAACAATTGCAGCTACCCAAATAAGATGAAGGCATCAATCTTATGCGAGGCATAAACTTTGTAGTTACTCATACATCCTCTACCATTGATATCGATGTCCTACAAGAGGCATGACAATATCACCCTCTATAGCTGCATGGACATTCCTTAATACTGGGTAAATTACTGTTCACAAATAAGTAATCACCCAGTGATTGCTTACTTAGGTGTGGCCATACTCTTATCAGTCCTATTCATCAAGTGGCAGGTGATATCTGCTGTGAGTTAATAGAGTGGCATATCCCTTTACATTCCTAGTAGTCCTATAATGATCACTAGCACACCCAACCGTACCTATACTTAGTACCTTATTACAGGCCCATTAGGCGTACATCAAAGCATGTGAGTTTGCATCTAGGCCTATAGGAATATCAGGTCTAAGGATCCTATATAAGTACTACTTGAGAACCACCTATGACATAGTGACCATGTGGTGTTCTTAATTGTGGATCGAACCAGTACCATATAACCTAACATGTACCCATGTCCTTGATTGACTATCCATATCCAATTGTTGGTAAGACACCACCATACAATCAAGCCACATGTTAGTCTTTAGTTATTATCATTCCCATGATTCAAACAGACTAGGATGGATATATAATTATGTTTGATTCCTTATTCAAGGTCTTAATGCTTAGAGAAAGTTACCGACAATCATGAATACAAACACAATTAATGGATAATTTTTTACTATTAATTGCACAAGAAATTAATAAGACAAATTATGCTTTTATAAATAACACTAATGTATGATAAATAAATCATATTGTACAATTGGGACTAAGGCATACACTAACACATCTTTCCTGCCGATTTGATGGTTATTGATATGGTGGAAGATGACATGGTCCCTATTCTATTGGGTAGGCCTTTTTTTGCAACCGGAAGAACATTGATTGATGTTCAACAAGGGAAGTTATTTGTTTGGTTGCAAGATGAGAAAGTGGTTTTCAATGTCTATGATTTGCTTAAATACCCTTGCAATGATCATGAGAGTGTAAATTTTATTAATTCTACTGATTATGTTGAAGGTGTTTTTCAGTTGATGCATTTAATCGACCCATTGAGGAAGGCCATGGTAAGCCTCTGTCGTGCCAATTCAGATGATAAAGAGGAGTTGGTGGACTAAGAAACACAAGCAATTCTTGATTCTTTCAGTAACAATATGGAAGATTGCTTGTGGGCAAAGGACCATTATGAGGGTCTAGATCGTGAAGACAAGCCAAGAGCAAAACCCTCACTAAAGAAGCTCCTATCTTAGTAAACCCTTACCTTCTCATCTTAAATATGTATTTCTCAATCCTCCATCATCTTTACCAGTAGTAATTTCTTCTTCTCTAGTAGGTGACATGGAGGAAAGGTTGCTAAAAGTTCTAAGGAATCGTAAAGGAGCATTCGGGTGGTCAATTTATGATATTAAGGGAATAAGCTTGTCCTCATGTACACATCGGATCTTTTTAGAAGAACTAGTAAAACCCTTTGTGCAACCTTAAAAGGCGATTGGACCCCGAATGTTAAAGACTTAATGAAAGCTGAGGTAATCAAGTTAGTGGATGCATGTATTATCTATCCCATATTTGATAGTTCATGGGTGAGCCGAGTACAAGTGGTACCTAAAAAGGGTGGCACCACGGTAATGGAAAATGATAAACATGAACTTATTCTTATGCGAAAAGCAACTGGTTGGTGTATGTACATTGACTATATGAAATTGAATTAGGCCACAAGGAAAGATCATTTTCCATTGTCGTTCATTAATCAAATGCTTGAGCAAATGGCTGGCCATGTGTTTTATTGTTGTTTAGATGGCCTTTGTGGATATATGCAAAAACCTATGGGTCTCTTGGATCAAGAGAAAACCACTTTCACTTGTCCATGTGGTGCTTTTGCATATAGATGTATGTCATTTGGATTGTGAAATGCACATGCTATATGGACATTTTTCTGATATGATTGAGGATTTCATGGACATTTTCATGGATGATTTCTCTATTTTGGATCTTCATTTGGTAACTGCCTACATAATCTCGATCTTTTACTTAAAAGGTGTGAAGACACTAATCTGGCACTAAGTTGGGAGAAGTGTCAGTTCATAGTGAAGCAATGTTTAGTTCTGGACACAAGGTGTCCAAGAAAGGTATAGAGGTCAATTAGGCCATTGGAGGTGATTGATAAATTACCACTGCCAACTATTGTCAAATTGGTGCATAGCTTCTTTGGTCGTGCAAGGTTTTACATGCGTTTTATTAAGGATTTCTTCAAAATTGCTATACCTTTATCCTAATTGTTGTTATAGATTTTTTGATTTCTCTAATGAATATTTGCATGCATTTAATGAATTGAAGGAGAGGTTAATGAAAGCACCAATAATGATAAGTTTAGATTGGACCTTTTCACTGATATGTGATGCTAGCGATGTAGCTGTAAGAGCATGTTTAGGTCAAAGACTGGATAATTTTTTCAGCCTATCTATTATGCTAACAGAACTTTGAACGAGGCACTACGAAATTATACTCTGACTGAAAAGGAATTAATTATTGTTATGTCTGCCTTTCATTAATTTCGTTCACATCTAGCACTGCCCAAGGTTGGTGTTTACACTGATCATGCTGCGATTAAGTATTTGCCAGTGAAACAGGACGCGAAGCCAAGGCTCATCTGATGGATCCTCCATCTTTAAGAGTTTGACATTGAAATATGGGACAAGAAGGGGAGCAAAAACATGGTGGCTGATCACCTATCTCGACTGGACTTTGAGGTTAGAGAGTCTTTACCTAGTGATGAAATTAAGGTCTTTCCTTATGAAAGCTAATGGTGGTTTCCTAATCTCTATGGTTTGTGGATTTTGCTAACTTTCTGGCAAGTAACATCATTCCCCCTGGTCTTTCTTATCAGCAAAAACATATTTTTTTAATCAGATGCCAGACATTCTTGTGGGAACATCCATATCTATTTAAAAATCTATGGCTATGATTTGATCCGTCGTTGTATACCAAACAAAGAGGCAAATTCCATCTTAACTCTTTCTCACACAAAAGAACCTAGTGGTCACCTAGGTCCTATAAGGACTGCAGCTAAAGTCATGCAAATGTGGTTTCTATTGGTCGACTTTGTTTAAGGATTCTTTTAATTGTGTTAAATCTTGCGATGCATGTCAACGAACTAGCAGTATTTCTCATAGACATGAGCTGCCTCAAAATGGAATTTTAATTTGTGTACTTTTTGATGTTTGTGGTATTGACTTCATGGGATCGTTTCCTAAGTCCTATAACAATGAATACATACTTGTAGTTGTAGACTGTGTCTAAATGGGTAGAAGCTATAGCCTTGCCAACAAATGATGCTAGGGTAGTGATTAAATTTCTTAAGAAGAATATTTTCACTCGTTTTGGAACACTTATGGTGACTCTTAGTGATGGGGGAACCCATTTTTGTAATAAACAATTTGACTAATTGTTGAGAAAATATGGTATCACCCATAAAGTAGCTACACTGTATCACCCATAGACAAGCGGACAAGTATAAGTTTCTAATAGGAAGCTTAAAAGCATCTTAGAAAAAATGGTAAGTTCATCGAGAAAGGATTGAGTTCTTAAGTTAGATGATGCACTATGGGCATGTCACACTGCATTTAAAACCCCAATTTGTATATCCCATTATCGTTTAGTTTTCGAGAAAGCGTTTCATTTACATGATGAATTGGAGCATAAGGCCTATTGGGCACTAAAATTTTTTAAATTTTGATATGCAGGTTGCAGGTGAGAAACACCTTTTGCAACTTAATGAATTAGACAAATTTTTTCTTAGTTCATATGAGAATGCAAAAATTTATAAGGAAAAGACCAAACAATGGAATGACAAGCGGTTACTTAGGCATGTGTTTAATATGGGCGACAAAGTGTTGCTATTCAATTAGGCTTTTTCTTAGAAAATTAAGGAGTACATGGTCAGGCCCCTTCGAAATAACTAACATTTTTCCATCTAGAGCAGTGGAATCAGACGTGGTGATGAGCCTTCATTCAAAGTGATTGGTTAACGACTCAAGTTGTATGATGGTGGTGATTATAAGGGGAATGTGGTCACCATCATCCTTTTTTATCCCGTTTGAGGTGGGAGGAGTCAAGCTAATTGACTATAAATTAGAACTTTTGGGAGGCAACCCAATGTTTATTTTTGAGTTTTTATAGTTTTGTTAGTTAATTAGTTGTTTTTGTAGGATTTAATGAGCTTAATTTTTGAATTTTTTAGGTTCTTGACTTAAGGCATTCCATGCCTTAAACCTGGCTTTTTGTGAAAATTTTAGTGCTGAAGAATGCTTAAGGCATGACCATGCCTTGATGAAAGTTCTATTATGTGTTCAATCACACTTCTGCTCTAAAATTTTCACAAATGATGAACCTTTAGGCATGCCTTTGTGTAAAGGTTAACATGGAGTGTTTTTGTCGAGTTACCTCAAGGCATGACCATGCCTCAAGGAAAACTCTATTCTGTTTACAATTTGGGTAAGAACCTTTGTATTTTAAAGTTTTTATTATTTTCCAAAAGAAATATTTACAGAAAATAGAAATTGCTAATTGCTAACTCCTCTCTTCTCTTTTCTTTTTTAGCCATCGCCCAAGTGCTTTATTCCTAGCCATCTTCCGCCCTTCGTTGCTATCATTCTAGCCATTGACTCTTCCTTTCTCCCTACCGCTACCTCATCGTCGTGCTGCCCCCCTTAATCGTATATGTTGGCTCTTCTCCGTCAATGTTCTCCACCATTGCTGTCATGGTGAGAGCCTAAGTAGTGGCCGACCGATGTAAATCGACGAAGTGCACTGCTCCACCTCAGGTTAGGATGGCTTCTCTTTCATTGCCACCAACCTTTTCAATGTCACTTGTCTCTCCTTCGGTCCTCGATCCATCAAAGGGGGGGGAGCGATAGATTTTGCTGCATCCTGTCAGGCACCCTCTATTCCATCTCAGGCAGATGACATCTTTGCCACCGATGATGATAAGCTATTGACCTCAGCGTAATTCCTTCGTTAGAACTCCCGTCTCCGGTTAGCAAAGGTACAACTCAAAACCAAAGAATATGGAATTAGCTTCAACCTCTTCTTAACAAAAGTCAACTTCTAAACGAGTTCAAGGAAAAATTTTAGAATCTGATCTGAAACCCTCTTCACCGATAAATTCCTCCAACTTCGAGCAGCAGGATATTCCTCCTCCTCCAGTGAAGCTTTCGGCCACTAAGGTATTTTAAGCTCGTTCTCGATTACCCAAAGGTACAACTGTTTCTCTTCTTAGATCTCATTTGCATGGTAATTTACAGTTCTCTAAGTCTCAAAAGGCATTTTATAATGAAATTCGTAATCAGGATTTTGTTGCTTACAAATCAGTTAATATGGATGTGATGGTTGAGTTTGATTTGATTGATGAGTATGGTTGTGTAATTAGTAATATTGGGGGAAACCGTTCTTTGCCATGAATTGTTAAGGATATATTGAATTAATTAGAGTTTTACACTACTTTCAAATTTAATAAACCCAAGGATTTCACAATTGACACACCTAAATTGGTTAAGTGTAGGTTAGGAGGAAAAGAGTTTAAGCAGTTCATAACTGATTGTAACTTGTCTTATGGCTTTACTGATCATGAGTTTGCTAAGTCAGATGTGTATTGATTATCTTGTCTTAATTATCATCGTGACTTTGTGTCTAAGGATGTTTGGGAATATATATCTCTTTATAATGAGTCTTATAATCCAAGTCGTTCTAAAGCTCAATTTTTGAAAAAACCTGTTTGGCAATACACTCATAGGCATCTAGCTTTTGCATTTTATGGTAAGAAAGATCTGTCTACCACTTGCAATAAGGCTGAATTATTTTTTCTATGGTAGTTTTGGATATTAGATCAATTCAAGTATTCTATTGCTTATATCGCCCTTTGATTTTAGGATCGGTTATTACTTACTCGCTATAAATGCAAAATTACTTGATTTGTCTCAAACTAATTTTCATGTTGCTTATGAAGTTATGCCTTTGATTCTCTCTTGTCTTAAAAGCATGGGTCTTGTGAGTCAAGGGGAAGACAATTTATTATATTGGCAATTGAGAGGTGGTGTGCATCATCCAAAGGGTCGCACTCTTTAGCATGCTAAGGAGGCATCGACCCGCTCAGAGCCTCCTATTGTTGAGGCCTCTACTTCTGATCCTGTTGATTTGCATACAGAGTATAATCTTTTGCAGTAGGTTTTTCATAAGATTTCCACAGTTGATACCAATGTCTTCGAGCTTTATCTCATCGTAGGATGTGATCCTCTATATCCGTCCCCTCCGCAATAATATATAGTTTCCACCCTTTATTAACCAGGGGAGTTCTCTTGTTTCATTGTTTTTATTTCTGGTTATTGTTGGTTTGTCCACATTGAGGACAAATGTGTATTATAAGTATGGGGAAAAGGGATTATAAACTGATTTTTGACATTGTCTTTTGTGGTGCTTGTATTCGTCTTCTATGGTTCTATGTTTGTCGCTCACAAGCTAATATTATCCAAATTCTTTAAAACAATTTTTCACAATTCTTCAAAAACAAACACACTCTATACATCTTTTTAGGTTTAGTAGGCTTGTTGATAGGCATGTTTACATTAAATGCAACATAAGGCCCTAATTGATTGGAATCTTTGTAATGATTTAGAATCTGGCATTAAGATGTATCACTTTGAGACATAGCTTTTCTAGGAAACTATTTTTTTTTTTATCATAAGTAAAGAGATGAAATTTGCAAATTATGTGCTTTATTTTGAATTAATCTTAGGGTAAAATAAATAAATTATCTGGGCTTAAAGGAAAATGACAAAAAAATCAAATCAAAAATGAAAAAAATTATTCCACTGGCTTTACTTTCAAGGTAAAGTTATGAATAATGCTTGTAGCTGCTTGATAAGTGTGCTTAGTCAAGTGAGTCGAGTGCATTTTTGTTTGCTACATCTTTGTTATTCATTCAGAAAGGTTAAGTAACATCTTGAGTAAGGTCAAATGTTATGAAATGAAATGAAATCGATCAATGAATCATGGTGTGCCCTAAGAAAAGTGTGTAAAAATAAAAGTTCGATTGATCTTTATTTATGTGATTAATTGGGAAGCAACTTAGAGGTTTACTATTTTAGTGATGTAAATTATATTCTAACAGTTCATTGAGTTTCTTTGAGTGCATAAGGTTGGGGTTAAATGTCGAATTGTTATGACATCTTTATTGATAAAGTGGGCTTGTTTTATTGGATGAAATTGAAATTGTGGTTTATGAGATTTGAAGCTTTAAAATTGAATTTTTGTTATTTCAAAACATTCTGTATTTTTTTTTTTTTTTTTTTTTGGAGTTAGAGATATTTTGTTTGCTTGAGGACAAGCAAAGTGTAAGAATGGGGAAGGTGATAAGTGTATTTTATACAAATTGCCTTAGTTTATGAGCTATAATGGATTCGTTTTGCTTTATATTAGATTTATTTTACTTCCTTTGTGCTATTTTTTGTGTTAAGGCCTTGAAGATGAAAAAGGAGCAAAAAGTGCTTCATTTTGGAGAAAAAATGTATTGGATCAATCTAGGAGGAGTCTTGGGGCATGACCATACCTTATGAGGAGCTGAAATTGCTGATTCTGGGCTTAAAATGCGACTTGGGCATGTTTTTCATGTGGGCCTAGAGGGGAGTACGAATTTCACTTGAAGCAAGAAGTTAGACAGCTTTTGTTAGGGTTATTTTATTTTTATAGCTATTATTGACTTAATTAGGACTCATGTCATGTAATCCTAGGACTCTTATTTTTAGGAAAGGAGACTTTTTCTCCAAGGTAGATATTATTTTTAAGGAAAATAGTTTGGCTTTCATTAATCAATTTTTTTCATTCTTCTTTCATACAACAAGAACGTGTTTACGAGTGTGCAATGAGGAGGCTAGGGTTTCAAGAACAATTCGTCCAATCTTCACCAACAGTTTTCCACAAGCCACCATTGACTTCTCTAATTCTCTAGTTTACTCTAAACTTTTCTCCAATATGTTTTCTTTATTTTTCTTGGTTGTATTTAGTTTAGCTATAAACTAAATCCACCATAGCTAAGGCTATGTGTTTAATGCTTTGAATGTGTGACTATCAATTTTAATGTTCAAAGTTAATTAATAATTGACCAAATGACTAAATTAAAGGAACTACATAACATGACCATTGTTGTTATGGCTCATTAGTCTATGTTAGGTTTTCATGAACTTAGTGTTTTCTTACTTAATTGCTTAGAACAGAAAGGTTTAAGTGCTTAGGTTAAGAATTAGAATTGATAACCTAAACTAGTATTAATTATTTATGGAATTCTCCATCATTGAAATTTAATTGAGTTAAGTGTATGACTTAAGAAATTACTACAATAATTGTTTGGTCAAAACAGGACGCCTTAGTTAGCTTTACAATCAAACTTCTTCTATCAACTCTCCTTTACGTTAATTTAATTGCTTTCTTTAGTATTAAACTTAGGAATAGAATCAAGAACCATCAATTATAACATCTAGCCTAGTTTAATAAATAACCTGATTGTGTTTAGTGAATGTATGATTAGTCCTCATGGGAGCGATATCCTAGTTCTATTTATTATTTAAGCTACAAAGTGCACTTGCTCTTTTATGTGTGCATTTTAGACACACCAATGAAGCTGCTTTTTGGCAAAGAAAATTTCTTGAGGAACATGAAGGCAATGGCATGATGATGCAAATAAATTGGAAGTTAAGGATGAAAAAGAAGAAGATTCTAATTACCTTATTGATTATTTCATGGATTGGGTTTTTTTGTAGGCGTAGTATGGTGTGGATGGTACCTTATTTTGTTTTTGTAGTTGATTAGGGTGTATCTATCTTCTATAATAAGGGAACAATGCAAGTATTGGTATGTTTTGTAATGAATTGTTGTGATTGATCAATATAATGGTTTGAATTATCTAAATTTGGCTCAATTTCGACCTACATATATAATAGATAATTACCAAATAAATACAATATCAAACATCAAAATGTATATTGGACTACTAACAATGTTGGAGTATTAGTGTATAACTTTTGCATATTACTCATTAATGTTAACTCTAAGCCATTATCCAGATTTAGTGCTTCCTTCAATAACAATAGAAACCACCTCCAATTGCACTAATTTTCCCTATCAATAATTACCCAAGCTATTGGGTAGAATTGGTCCATAGCATTGTGGCCCATTTCAACTAACAAGACTCCTTTGTAGGCATCTTTGAGAAAACACCCATCTAAACCAATTATGGGCCTACAACCTACCTTTCACCCCTTGATAAGTGCACCAAAGAAATGAACATCCTACAAAACACTCTCTTCCCTTGTCTCAACATGAAATTACTTAGCTCTAGCTTCATTAAACTGCCTAGGTTTCTCCTACTCAATTTTGCAGCATATGCTTCTAAAGAAGCATATTGCTGCTTGCAGCTGTCTTTTAACTCATCCCTAATCTTTTTCTTTATCCTCTTGCACACGTACACATTTACTTTTACCTTCAAATCTCTCTCTAAAGTTTAACCATATCTTTAGCAGTAAAGTTACGTTGATCTTAGATAGTTTCTTTGAAATACTCTATAATGAATTCTACAATTACTTTATGGCTCTAATTACACCTATCTTGGCATTCATGATTAGATAATAAGACTTTCACAACTAAAGAGTTTGAATCTCCATATCTACTTACATTCATGTAAAAATTACAGTCAGCTACACATTTAACCCTAATTTTGTAAGGTTCATTTTTAACATAGTCTTTCTTGATTGGGTATAAATTACTTTGTTTTCTCATAGTTTTGGCATTAGGGAAAGTCATTCCCAATTGAAACAACGGGTTTCATTTATCTGGTGCCTTTCAACTCTTCTAAAATAATTAATCTCTTCCATGTTCTGATTGGGTATATCATCAAACACCTCATCTTCTGCCTCAAATTATCATTCTGACTTCCATCCCTACCTTTATCTACATTCTCACTTACATCCCTACCCTCAAATACATTACATCCTTCATGTGCACCCTTATTTCCAACTAAAGGAGTTTGATTTGTATTCATATAGGCTACAATAGCTTCCATATGATCAATATCTTGATAAGTATGGTCTACAAAGTTGAAGTCATCAAGTTCATCAGAATTTAGCTTATTAGTGTTGTTAGTGTTTTGAGGGTTCACAAGCACCTCAAAAGATGCAATAGGGTGTATTTCTATTTTATTCATGTGTGCATTACTAACCTCATGAAGTACAAGCACATCTAAAAAGTGCATAAATGTGGATTACATTGTTAACACAGGGGTAATTAAGCTCAACATTTGCCTAATAAACCCATCACTGACCACTTATATTAATACCTTATCACCTAATTCATGCCCTAGAAGAAGAGCAGATGCCTTGTCCATATTGGAGAATTTTAATTCCACCTTACACTGCATTTCTTAACATAATTGTCACGCACATAACTATAATTAGGCTATAACACAAACCTTTCAACACAATGATAAACGACCTCCACACAACAACTCATTTTGTATATTGTATTTTAAATTTGTTTAATAATGGGCCACATAATCAAAAAGGGAAAAATGAAATAAAAATTATCAAAGTCACATCATTATAAGGGTAAATTACACCTTTGGTACACAGACTTTATCTAATTTCACAGTATGGTACACAGACTTCATTTTTACTCAACAAAATACATGAACTTATTGGTGACCTAACATTAAGGTACATATAACCTCTAATCAACGGTAAACTAAAAAAAAGTGGGGTAAATTACACCTATGATACACAGACTTTATCCGATTTCACAGTAAGGTACACAGGCTTCATTTTTACTAAACAAAATACATGAACTTAGTGGTGATCTACCATTGTGGTCTAAATCATAGGTAAATGACCAGTCAATATGCCATGTCAGCGCTTTGACCCTTCTTATCACCTAAAAAGACCCATTTACCCCTCTCTCATGGAATCCGTCGCGTATAATCCAAGTTTGGGGCCTGTGAAGGCTGTGATTGTGGCATTTCTGGTCGGAGGAGGCGGTGGGTATGATGAAATTATGGCTGCTGTATTGGTTGAAAAAGAAGGGGCTGTGGTTCGGCAAATTAGGAGGAAAAATGAGAGAGGGGTAAATAGGTCTTTTTAGGTGATAAGAAGGGTCAAAACGCTGACGTGTCATGTTGACTGGTGATTTATCGGTGATTTAGACCACAATGGTAGGCCACCACTAAGTTCATGTTTTTTGTTGAGTAAAAATGAAGTCTGTGTACCATACTGTGAAATTAGATAAAGTCTGTGTACCATAGGTGTAATTTACCTTAATCTTTTTTACGTTACCGTTGATTACAGGTTATATGTACCTTAATGTCAGGTCACCACTAAGTTCATATATTTTGTTGAGTAAAAATGAAGTCTGTGTACCATATTGTGAAATTAGATAAAGTTTGTATACCATAGCTGTAATTTACCCGTCATTATAACATAAACAATTTCACAGAAAGAGGTAAGGGTCCATAGCTGGTGATGAGTGCATTTTATGTACGTAATTTGCCTTTGTTTATAAGCTTTATTTACTGTATTTTTGGTTAACTTAGGCGGATTTACTTTATTTTTTTATTATTATTCGTGCCTAGGGCCTTAAGGTTGAAATTGAGCTTAAAGTGTCGATTTTGGGAGCTTGGAATGCATAGAAGATGGAGCTGTGAAGTCATAACCCATGAGCATGGCTTATGGTGTGCTGCTTATGCTAAAAATTGACCTAAAAGATGTTTTTGCATAAACCAAGATCATGGCTTAAGGGGAGCTGCGAAAATTATAGAGTTTTGATGGGTTTAGGAGACTTCCTAATTAGTTTTATTTTATTTGTATCAGCTTTTAGTTTAGGATGTGTTAGAACTTTATTTTTATTCTTAGATTAACTCTATAGGATTTCTGTAATAAATCCTAATTAGAGTTATTTTCCTTTTAGGTCTCTCTTTCCTTAGTTTTTTTTCCTATCATTAGGAAAATAGGAGGAGATGATTGATTGAACCATCTTTTAGTTTTCTTTTATTCCTTTTGGGAGTTTTGTTCTTGCCATGAAGAATTAAACCCTATATTCTTGTTAGAGGGGATTTGAGTCTTAAACAATTGGTTGTGAGATGTACTTAACTTTATTATTTCATTCAGGTAATTAATTTAATTCTGTTCTTATTCGTATTGCATGATTTAGTTAGATCATTGCTTTAATTAATTACTTGTAATCGATTTGCTATCTAGGTGATTAAATACATTATTGTTTAATTTCATCTAGAATATGTCGCACATACCATGATGAATTATGGACAAGTTTTTAATTCATGTTATGAATTGAATTGGTATGCTTTAAATAATCCCGCTTGTGTGATTGTTGGGTAGAGTTAGTGTTTCTTTTATGCGTATTGCAATTGAATGAATTAAATTCTAAAGCTTGTTTTAGGAATGTTTGTTCAATTAGGGATGACTAATGAATTTTTCTTAGTTATCTAGTTTGTAAGAAGAAACTAGGTTATCTAGCGCTTCATCTGTAGCTACAGCTAATTTATTTGAATGATTTGATGTCATCTTTAGAATAGGATCAATGATCAATCAGTTCAACTTAAAACTCAAACTGTCCCTCTACCTAGAATGTCTTGTATAATCTTTTCTCAATTTAGTTGCTTTTGTTATTTTTACAATTAATTGTATTCAAGAAACCCCCCCCCCCCCCCCCCCCCCAATCTTTTTCCTTTTATTTGTAAAATTTAAAAAGAAATAACCAACCAATCTCTGTGGGTTCGACCTTGCTCACTGCTATCTACAAATCAGTTGTAGTTTGAGTAAGAAAATTATTATATGTGGTGTTCTCGACAAGCATCAACTGGTTAACACCATTAATAAAGTAATGCATTTAGACAGAATCAAGGGACCATAAGCTATGTAAAGCACATGTGAATGCTGGGAAAACAATTATTAAACAATTTCATACCCAAGGACCATAGACTTTTCACATTATTTGAACCATTCAGAAAACCATTATAGTGAGAAACTTACCTTGAATATGGCAGGAATAAGTTCAGTTTCTACAACGTGAACAACTTTCCAATGCTTTGAGTCTAAAAAATGGTGAACATACCCAATTTCAGGAAACGAGAAAGAGCCATTTTTTAGGGTTTTTCTGATTTTAGATAAGAAAAAGGGGATTTTGTTCAATCTTATCGAGGAACTAAGGTATACAATGTGCCGCCACATTTTTACACGTTGCCATCTGAGTGGATCAAAGGTAGACAGTCTCCCTATTTCTATTCGTTGGACCAACCAGCTCATACGTTTAGTCAAATACCACGTGGATTTAGATCAGATAGAATATTGGTCAATGTTGTTTGACCATTAGAAAAGGGTGTAATTGGTCTTCAATAAGAGAAAGAGGAGATTATTAAGCCTTTTCATTCTATAGGGAGGATTCCTCCTAGCACGAAAGTTCGAGGGCTAAAATGATGTTTGACCCATTAAATTCATAGTGGCGTGTTTTATTGTGATGTTATATTAAATAATAACTAATTGTCTTTTTTTTTTATTTCACTTGTGTATGCATTTGTCTTAAGAAACAAGTATGTAGAAATTCAAAATATTATTCTATAGTTAGTATTGGTGGAACGTATTTCATTTAAATTGAATGAAAAAATTTATGTTGGTGTAATTTCACACAAGGTAATGTGTCAACCAACCTAGCATAAAAGCGGGTTGAGACAAATCATTGACCCGCAATCATTGGTCAAGATGATGATTAATGGATGAGATTTTTCCAAATTTTAATCCACCTTCTAGACAGGTGGGGTGAAAAAGGAATGATACATTTTTTGCTCTAAGCAGATAATTCTCTCTTACATACAACGATAAGCTGACTACCGTTTTTCCATATTATCCCACCCATTGGATAGTGCCCATACGCCATTACGATCGGTGTATTTGACTTATTTTACCATAAGTTTGTAAATAGCTTCATTTATGGCATTAACTCGTAAATGGTTTGTCACACTACGACAAACGCATTAATTTCCCAATGTGTGCGTTGTTGTTAGCAAAATTTAATAGTTAGTAACTGATTGATAAGTGGTGTTCGATAAAACTATAATGAGTAATTATTAGGATGTAAATGATTAATATGGATATGTTTTTAATCAATATATAACTAAACTACGGGAATGAAAATATATATATTGAATGATATATATAAATAACATCTTTATTTTTTTATAAATATTTACATATTACCTTTTTCAAAACTTATAAGCCATAATTATTTAGAAACAGTAATTAAAAAAAAAAATTGACCCAATAGAAAACACAATTACTTACAACAAACAATATTATTAAAGTTACCATCTACAAACTTTTCACATATATTCATTCAAAATTTTATCTCGATAGTTGTGATATATATAATGTTTGGAGGCTTCTGATGAATTATAATTCCATCATCATCCATTATTTCACAAATAAAATTAAACAAACAATTGTTATACGTACACTCAAAAGAAGTTAAAATTACCAACAAAAATTTAAATTTTTTTGTGGATCAATATTCAATAGTTAGAAAAATTCACTACTCAGTAATTTTTCTAGAACAAGAAAATTTGAGCAAGTTGTTATTTCATACCTAAGATGAAACTTTTTCTTTCTAAGGCATTGATCAATTTTTTTTTTATTTTTTTTACCACTTGGGTTTGCTTTCTAAAACCTCTAGATCTTCCAAAAACGAAAGATTCAAATTATTTTTCTTTCTCTCGTTCTATCCTTATCCAATCTTCCTTTTAATTTCACTAATCATGCCTCCCATTTTCCTTTTTATTTTTTTTTTACATAAATAATATTCTTTCTTGAGATTAAACTGAATCTCCCTTTGTATTTCTTGAAGGCTGAATATATTTAGGATGGTTTAATGTGACCAATGGCAAAATTGGAAAAAATGGCTAAAATGGTACAAAAGGTATATATTTTTTATTAGGCATAATATCTTTGTTGCCCCTTTAGCTTCGCTCCAAACGCCTTTTGTCTCTCTCAACTTTGTATATGTCTACTTAGCCCCATAAAGTTAAAAAACTGATCCACATAACCCTCTCAATCTGACGCGATCAAGCAAGTAGCTATTAAAACTTGTTAGGCACATAAAGACTTCATCCAAAACCAAAATAATAATAATAAACAATTAATATTGAAATATAAAAAAGAAATAAAAAAAGAAAACCCTCACATACACCTCCCTTCTCTCTCTTCAAACTGATCATCTTCTCTTCTTACCCAAACATATTCTTCACCTACTAGCATCGCCCGGTCGTCCTATCTCTCATCATCTTCCTTTCCGACCAGCGCCGCCTCTATCTTCGTTGCCACTATCCCATCTTTCAATGCCATCTCTACGAATCGTATTTTCATTTTGCTTTCCTTGTTTGATTTGTTGTGAGATCAGAAAAATGGTTGTGAAATTTTTTTTTTTTTTTTTTTTTTGTGGAAAGTAGATGTAAAAAGAGGGCAATAAACTTGAGTTCTTTGCTGCTCAAATTCTCAAGCAAAAGGTTCTTCTTGTCCTTCATTTTTTTTTTTTTTTTTTTTGTAATCAATTGCTAGCTCTATGATTTTTTTTTCTTTTCTTTTTCTTTTTGTGTAATAAGGATATTCTATTTCATTTCCATACAAACGATGAGCTTTTAGGGTTGGCTAGATTCTCGTCTAGATGTTAATACTCTAATTTTGTACTCTCTCCAGTTTTATATCTATGTCATTTTAGGGTTTTTACTTTGGTCTTTGTTATATGTTGTTTTCGATTACCAATGTATTTTTTGCAATGTTTTCTCATATTTATCCTTATTAAAAGTATGAGAGAAAGTTCATAAATTTTTGGGAAGTGTATATATTTTTTTAATAAATAATGCAAAAAGAGAAAAAAAACATTTACAAAAAATGTAAAAAAGCCAAAAAGTTTTAGAACTTTGTAATATAATGTTAAATAATATGTATAAAATATTGAGACTATAAATAGCAAAAAAATTAAGTTTCGTATAGAAATCGGGTTAACAGTGTGAACTTTAGGTTCTTAATCTAATATTCGTGCAATCTCAATGTTTTCTACTATTTAGCGTCCCAATAATTTATACACATTATTAAATAAATTTCTATCAAGTTTTGAAGTTTTGAAAATTTTCTAGCCATTTTTCAATTTTTTATGAATTTTTTATTTTTTGTTTTTTCACAATATTAATTATTAAAAATATAAGCGTTTTATGAAAAATTTCAAGTTTCAACAGTATGGTTCATTGTATTTTAATTAACCAACATACAAAATTTCAGATAAAAATTCGAAGGATAAGTGAGTTTTTAGGAAGTGTATTGAACGATAGACTATTTTTGTTAGTATTATAAAACCACATATCCTATTTTGTAAAAATTTAAACCACAGGTATTATTTTACAAATGGTCGAAATCACAAGGTTTATTTTTGTACTTTTCCCTAATAAACTCACTTGTATTAATTTACCGGGGCCAGGATTCTCATCTGGGAATTTTCATCCCCGTTGAAGCGTAGATGAAAATGAAATTTGTCTCTGTTATCCTTAACGGGATTAGGACGAGAATTCTCATTATAATAGGTTGGATAATGGAACTGTATACCCCTACCCTATTGAAATCTCTACTGGAGAGAGTATCATATATCTAGGAAGAAAAGCCGTATGAGAAGCTGAAATTACATCTTGTAGGAACAATTGAAGCCGATTGGCAAGAACCTTTCAAATAAATTTGTGTACCACATTGCTAAATTGTTTGATCTTCTACCAATTGCCTTTAGCAATGTGGTATACAAATTTAGCCAAATTATTCTTTTTCGAAATTAATACAAAATGAGTATCACTGAGAACCAACCGAAGAGTGCCAAAATTAAGACAATGAATGCAAAAGTGGATACTATGAGAAATACAGGAGCAGATACTCCATTAGTTATAAATTATAATTTGAATTTTTCTATTATTCTCTAAAAAGGATATGTATAAAGGAGTATCATATTCTAGGGGTATTTTAAAGGAGTATTGTGTATTATATTCTACCAGGGTTTTTCTTTGTACTTTTTCCTATTTTAAAAGAGTATCATATTTTAGGAGTATTCTAAATTTTTTTACATCTAGACCAACCAACTCCCAAAAAAAAAAAAAAATGATAGAAGCAAGTGTTAAACTCATCTGTAAGGATGTAAACAGGGCGTGGCGGGGGGATTGGCAATCCCATCCCCGTTTCCCAGCTAGGAGGGATCCTCGTCCCCATTACCGTTTAGCAAACGGAGACAATCCTAATCCCCATCCCCGGTCCTATCCCCGTTAAGATAATTTAAAAAAAAAAAATAATGCGAATTCAATTATGAAGCCATGTTCTTTTAAAGTTTAGTATAGTTTTAATTAAAAATTGAAAACCTTAGTTTTAATTTCATTTTAATATTAGAAAATTCAATTATTTATATAAGATAAATATATAACTATATATATAATAATATAAATAATTAGATATGAGAATTTAACTGGGATATCCATGGGGACTAAATAGAGAAAGGGACAAATGCTTCATTCCCGTCCTAATTTAGGATTCGAAGATAAATTTATTCTCGTCCTTGCCCGTGGAGATCTTAAACAAAAAATCTCAATCGCCGTTTGGGAGGTCCTGTGTCCCCATTGACAACCCGAAACTCATCCGGTTACTTATATATATAAAAAAATAATATATATATATATATATATATATATATATATATATATATATTCATGAGCAAACATTTGTCTTATAAAAGTAAATATATCCGAAGTAGGACCTACATTAATTTCTTTTCTTTTTTTTTTTTTCTTTTTCTTTTGACTAAAACAAAATAATGATATCTCCAAGAATGAATCTGATTCTCATGATTCAATGATAGATCTTACCATTATTTTTCTTCTTAATTTTCTCTAATTAAAAATTGGAGAAAAATAGTTTTATGGAAGGTTTGAGATTAAAGAAAAACTAAAAGTTATACTAAAGTACAATCATTTCACATAAAACCGGCAGCAACTTCAAAATCCCACAGCTATGGGATTACGTGGTTCGTCTTCAATGGCCTAGGGTATTTAATTATTATCCCCATCCCCCGTGTCGCGTACATTGCCAAGTTTATCTGGCTTGTGTATACTCCTGATTTGAATGATCTGAGAAATAGAAGGATCCAAATTCACTGCTAATTTCATTTATATCAATACCTACTCAACAAAATCTGATCAATTTTCCTTCTTTTTTTTTTTCCTGTTTTTTTGGTTCATTAGTCTGCATATATGGGGCAGCTTCTCGGCAAATTTCATGGTACCTTTGTTATATTATTGATGAACTTTCCTTGTCGTTTTAAAAAAATTTCAGTTTGATTTCAATTTGTGGCTTTTTTATTGAAGTTATTTTTCTAAATCCTTCTGGGCAGTTTCCATATTTTTTTTTAATTTCCTTTTTATTGATTAATTAAATTTTGTTTGGTTGTTGATGAACTATCTTTTAGAATCTTCGACGAAGAAGGTTAGAATCTTTTCGCTTTTGCGGGAGAAATTCTTTGGATTTTAGCTTATGTGTAGTTTGTTTTGAGAACTGTTTATATTCCAATTATTACTATTATTATTAAAATTTAAGCAACAAAATTAGCATATGTTTGTAATTAGAACAATTGTTTGAATTTCCCGCATAATCTATTTTTCTCCGTCTTTAATTTTTTTACTTTTTCTTTAATTTTTCTTTTTCTTTTTCTTTTTTTTTTTTTAAAGATACTAGAATCCAGTTCATAGTAGTCATATAATTATGTTTTTGTTAGAGTTGAATATTCCAAAGGTAAATGTATACCATAAAGGGTAACAGCAGCTGATTTTGTTTTCGTTAGGTAAATTACATGAATCAGAATCATTGTTTTAGGTTCTTGCTTGCAGTAAGTGCAAATATACATGTTTTGTAGCATAATTACACTGTTTATTGGCTTAACACAACTTAATATGAAATAATTAGTTAGGCAGAGACATTAGTCCTTAAGCAACTTGTGATACAGTATAATTGGCCTATTTCATACATGCTCAGTAGCTTAATAAGTTGTGCAGGTAAGCAACGGAGGGAAAGGCAAATAAAAGTGATAACGGACAGGGTTTTTAACCGCATGAAAAATCAGTCAGGAAAGGCTACTCTGTCATTTGAAGATCTATACATTGCTGTCTTACTTGTCTACAAGTACGGAGATTTCTTCATTTCTCTTTGAACTCATTTGATGTTTTGATTTCTGCTGCAATCAATATCTTTGTTCAAGTTTTCGGGTTTTAGCCTACTGATACTTTTTCATTATAAATTGTTTGTTATGATGTAGTGATATCAATAAGCGGTTGCCAGGTCCGCATTTTGATCCACCCTCCAAAGATCAAGTCAGAGCCATGATGCAGGTATCTTAACTGTTTTCAAGTAATTCTTGAATTGAATTGCGGTAAAATTGTTCGTCACCATTTCTGAAGCGTAAATGCAAGGTTACAGCATGAGTATTGAGAATTGATTGATTTTTGTGTTTTGCTTTGTTGTTTCAGTGGAGTTGTTTGATCACAGTGAATGTCTGATTTATGTTCAAGTAGAAACTAGTCGCAAAGGGGAAAATATAACGAAAAGCGAGACCATAGAACAAGAAAACAAATTGATGCTGCTTTTCTATGTAGCCACGACCATAGAACTTGTTTATTAGTAATGCTTTGTTCCGTAGCTGATGAGTTATTGGCATAGGGTCCAATTTTACTCTCTTAGGTTTTCAGGGAGAGCAATTCAACTCGTGGTTCAATAAATTTCGTTGGAAAATCTGTTGGTAATTATTCACAGATTTTGATTCGTTGGTACTTTTTCATTCGTATTTCCTTAAAGAAGCTAAGGATTCTACTAGTAGGGGGCGAATGTTGTGCCATTTTGAACATTAGGGGTGTTATAAAACCCAGCAAGTCAGCGTAACGAAAGTGTAATCATACAGTATGATACTCTTTATGCTCCATCCTATGTACTTGTTGGCTTGAGATTTTTTTTTTTTTTTCTTTTTTTTTTTTTCCACAGGAATGCGACATAAACTTTGATGGGGAGATTGACAACGAGGAATTTGTGAAATTTATCCTGAAGCTAACGTCGGATACGTTCATAGTAGTTAGTCAGGGACTGATAGTAACATTGGTTGTAGCCCCAACAGTTGCAATGGCAACGAAGAAGGCAACAGAAGGTGTCCCGTGTGTAGGAAAAGTTGTGCAGAAACTACCAAATTCAATATATGCATCCCTTGTCACTCTTGCTATTGTGTGGTTCCAAACTTCTGTTCAGGACTATGACTAGGCACTTGGTAGTTTCATGTTTTTGCATTCAAAATATTCTACTGTGTTAAGGGCTGGCTTCCTGCTAGTTGTTTGTTCATATTCATGTAATAAATCTTTCAGAATTACTTAAATGGGAATTTATATTTACCTTTCACTCTTTCTTTCATTTCCTCTCAATTTCCACCTTGTTTGGAATGAATTCTATACAAGAATTGAATTCTCCTAGTAGAATTCAGAATTCAATATGATTATGGATTCATTTTCTTTGTTACAAAAGCGCGCATGTATATATATATATATATAAAATTCATTTGATAATTAATAAGTGCATTTATACATTTCCGTTAGTACCTTCAATATTATTCTGAAATGCAACCTTTGGCAATCATGCATAAGGAATGAGGAGAAATATAGAAATACCATAAAGCACGGGTAAATTGCACCAACCGTCATTAAAATTTAATGTTCATACATCCATGGACACAAATTCAATTTGTATCGACAAAGTCACTTAATTTTTATTTTGGTGTCAATAAAGTCACTCTCACCCTAATTCATCGAAATTTGACATCGTAAATCAACATCAAGTCAGACTTACCAGCCCGATATCATGTCAACTTTAGCTAATAAAAAAATTGATACGTGTCGTAGACGTAGCATTCACATGTACAACCCTACATAAAAAAAAAAACAAAAAAAAAAAATTCAAAATTCAAAATTCATTGAAGCTAATGTTGTGGCACGCTAATAGGTCGGACTTGGTATGGACTTGTCACGTTATCTTTTGGCATCAAATTTCAACAGATTTGGACAATGACACTAGAATAAAAGTTCAATGTCTTTATTGAAACAAATTAAAATTTACTAGCCATAATCGCACAAAATTATATATATATATATATATATATATATATATATATATATATATATATATATATATATATAAGATGGGAAGATATTTTAAACTGTGATTTTGCAATAAATTTTCCGAGTCCCAAACACATTAAGACACCATTCTACTTCTTTTGACCACTTCCCTACCAAGATAACAATTATCCTCCAAAAATTTGCGACATTAAATTAGTTAAGCTAACAAGGCATAATCACAAAAGATAATGCCATAGAAAGAAATTACAGCAGTAAGAGATGAGTCAAGTTCAGGTGAAACATTAGTTATCAACTTGAATTCAGCATTCCTAGCTTCGCTCTGTCAGAATCAAGATGTTCTGCAAAGTTTGGAGACAAAACCAATGTCAAAAACGATACCTTAGAGCACCCATTGCTAGTGAGAAAAATACAGTGCTTACTCTGTTCAGCCGCCTTTGCTTTTTGGGCAGTTGTTCGGAAGAAAAGGTTGGCAGTTTTTTGATAGACAGCCTACGTTCAAGAACAAACCTTGTTATTTGCCTGTATCCTTCCTCTGGAAGGATGGAAGAGTGATTTTGTCAATTTGAAAAATGTTTGAATGCATCAAAATGGCAACAGAAAGACACTCTATAGAAGCATTCAAACAAACGCATTTGGAAATGCATAATTATACAAATGTTCGGCATTCATTCAATCACAGTCAACATATCATATTCATATGATTATGCTATGCTACTCTAGATGGTCAAAAACAGATGCAAGCCTCTTAATCATGATCGGACTTCAATACATGGTCTTTCAAATCATTGCTTAACCCCTGACCCACCTCCAGTCCTGTTTTAGTTTGACTGATTGAAGTTCCTTTCCAGGTCTAGTTCCATTTCCCTATCTTCTTTTGCTTAGTAATAAGATTGGCTAAGCCACATTTGCTCACCCCAGGAGCAACCATTACTGGTCAAACTTACTGGCCTGGGATCTAGGCAGAAAGCTGGATTGCAGTTGTAAAACGTTTCTTCCTCACTTATAATACCCACTTCGAGCATCAGAGATTGGAAGCTCTTCATATACTCTATAACTGAAACCCTTTGCCTCAAAGGCCTTAATCAGTCTATTGCCAGCCATAGGACATTACAAGGAAAAAACATCTTTCATAGCTCTTCTTTCATCTCTGGCTAATCAGTGTCGAAATATTTAGGTTTTCCAAACTGATTGGCAACTGAACAAAGAGATAAGGCATTAAACAAGGATATTCAGCTGCCTGTTTTCTTTGATCAACCGTCTGAAGCAACAAATATTACATCTTTGCACACTAATTTATAATTCTATATCTTTTGAAAGATGAATCCCATCACATTCGATCCACTACTACTTACACAAACAATTACAGACAACAGCATTGATGGCATTCAGGAATTCTATACTTTGCATAATGCTTTACACGCTTCAACTAGATCAACTCAATTAGTGTGCAAATTACTTGAGTTGTTTGTTACTCCACCAAACTCAGTTAAAAAAAAAAAGTATTATACACTTTGCAGAGGAGGAAAAAAAAAACAAAAAAAAAAAAAAGAAATCTTAAACATACAGGATACGCATTATTCTGTGTTATCTATTAAGTACTAACCAAACTACAGTTTGCATATAAAAACCCAGAAATTTTAAAATCCGTGTTGACAACAGAAAGTACATGATTTTCAAATTTTGCTCACCCCCAACCATAGCAAAATTAAATTTTATCACAAAACTGAATCCTGATAATACGATAGCAACGATAAAATTTCAACAAAAAATGCACAAACACAGAACTACTCTCAATTTGAAGAAAAATAAGAGTAAAATCAATAAAGAAAAACCCTAAAAAAGAAGAGTCTAAAACCAAAAAAAATAACATAGTAACAGGGAAATAGTGACGTCCAAGGCCGGAAAGGAGCTCCATAATATGAAATAACCTCAATTATGAAAGGATTTAATGGGTCATGGAGAGCTTACCCGAGAACAGGAAAGATTATCTAGCTCTGCCAAAGCAACTTCATGGCTTCTTATCTGAGATATTCAACAAACAAAAAATCAATAGACAGAAAAAATATAAAAATGTGTAGGAAAGAAGAAAGTTCGTACCTTTTTAATAATTTCGAGTTTCTGGTTTGGAGCAGAAGAGGAGGAAGTAGAGGTCGCCATAGATGACAATCGTTGCCGTTTCGAATCCCACGAACAGAGAAGGTTCACGCTTCCAATTTGATTGTGGGATACAGTCCAAATTAGGGTCATTTTCAGTATAAGTTCCTTTAGATTGGAATTCTTCCTTTTATTCGATCAATCAAAATTTATTTTAACTTTTAGAAAAATTTAAAAATATTCGAGTAAGATATATTAGTGAAACGATCGTTGCTTTCCTTTTTAGGATATAATAAAAGAATATAAATCATATTTTATAACTATGAAAGTATATACTCTGGAAGAGTTCTAAAATTTCTCTTAATTTCTATTCTTTAATTTATAAATGAAGAAGATACAAAGTTATACTGGTTGTTAATTATTTAATTCACGGTTATAACACTATAAACCATTTTATATTATCAATTTCATTAAATACAATTTCATATATAGTGGTTTTGTGTATTTTATATATATATATATATATATATATAAACCAAAAAGTTCAAGAGTGACAGAGAGATCTCCAACCCAGAGTAAAAAAAAACTCTTCACGTCATAGAAAGACTTTAATGTCATTTTCTTTATGAAACTTTGATCTAGAGCTGATAGTTGATGAGTTTCCGGATCAAGTGGATAAGTGGGATTTTGTCGGCAGATTTTAAACTTGGTGTAACTTTTGTTACATTTGTGTTTCTTATTATAATGTATTTTTTTCGAAAGGGAATTTTAAGATCTGCACCGGTCCTCAGGTTTACATGTGACGACCCAATTTTGGACCCCAAAAGTGTGTTTAGGTCTTCCTCTGTGAGTTTCAAGTTTTGACAATTTTGTTAATTCGAAATTTATTATTATTATTATTTTTTATTTGTTTAGGAGTAGTCTTTCTTTTCCTATCCAGGGTTGTGTTTAGCACCCTATGTAAGTTTTTTTTTCTTTTGTTGGTTAAGGAGACTTCAATCTTAATAAGGATAAATAGACTTTTGCTTCTCCATAGCATTAGAACTTTACCTAAACAATTAACAATTGATTTAATCTTGTTGTTTACATAATCTTGCTACGTTAAAATCTTACGACAATAGCAAGGATCGAACACAAGTGAAGTGTCACACATGTTGGTTTCTTACTGTTGATCCTCCACGTGTATGCCTTTTTTTCTTAGATATAATTACTACACAAGTAAATGAAATAGGCAAGTTTCAAATTAAAATATAGGATAACTACGATAATAATAATAATCATATCAATAAATATATATATTGTATCAGTCTGATTGTGTTTTAAAAATGTATAATTATGTAAGGAATTCCTACCCCTAACAAAGTAGGGGAAATCAAAATTACATTAAAAGTATATCTAACTAGTAACAAATCACATTGTATGTCATATACATTGAATCCTTAGCATATGACATCCCCCAACATTCCATCCAAGAGAAAATTCACAAAAATTTAGTAAATTTTAGCCTATTCATTATATTGATGCTTGGTATTAATTACTGTAGTAGTATATAATTTTGTGACAGTATGCACATTAGAGGATAGCTATTTCATTGTATTCGAATATAATGTAGATGATCATTGTTAGAGGGTTTGACTTGAATTATAATCCAAAATTAGAGGAATGATAGTAAAATTTGATTAATAGGTACACAGATATATAATTTTAAATTGAGCTGACAAGACCGGCAGCGCTCGTGGCCTAATGGATAAGGCGTCTGACTTCTAATCAGACGATTGTGGGTTCGAGTCCCACTGAGCGTGCATTTTCCCCACTTTTTTTTTTTTTTTTTTTTTGGGGGATAGCAAGCTTTTTTCTTTTTAAATTGCCGTTTCTTACAGAACGACAAGCTGACAAAACGACAGTCAAATAAATCTAACAGTTATGTATGTTAAATAATAAATCTGACATAACATAACAGAGCAGATAATACCAATACAGGACAGCAGATCAAAGATTCTGATAAAATAGAATAACCATAAGTGTTTTAGTTTAAGTTAAAAGAAAAATTTAAGGCAAAGAAATTCTGGCCTGAGTGGTGAGATTGAATTGAGTAACATGGATCTCTTGGGGAAGAAGATGGTATCTAATACCAAGATTCTCGAGAATCTTCTTGAGTTCAAAAACAAGCTCTGATCTTCTACTACTTTTTTCACCATAATTTTGATGGTTCATGGTGTGAAGTACACATAATGTGAGCTTCATCTTGTTCACTTCCTCTATCTCTTTCACTAGCAGCGTGTGCTTTGGACTCCAATGCGTTGGTCTGCTCTCTATGTATCTGCATTTTTATTTATCAATTTCATTAATTTAATTTACTTGCTTGCTAATGACAGACTTAATTTAAAATATTTACATTTGAATAGCCTTCTTGAGAGCATTGAAGTCATCAACAGAAGTAGAAATATCAATAGTGAAATCAACAGAATCTCCCATGTCTGGACTCCTTCTGAAATTGCTGATTGGCTTTGTTAGAAGTACTGAATTTGGATAGTATATTTTCTCCATATCATACCTTAAAAACACTGTCGATAATATGTTCATTTCTTCCACGATCATCTATTAATCAATTACCAAAATCAAACCCTTATTAATTGATTCATTAAATTAACATTACAACTTTCAGTAATTAGGGGTTAATATTTGTAGGCAATGAGTTCCAAACCCTTTAGAGTATTCTAAAATTTTCCACAAAAATAGATGTACTTATATCATATATTATGGTAAAGTTGAAAGGACCAAATGAATAAAAATTAAAGTACATGAACAAGGCAATCTTTCATGAAAATCACAGTTGACCCCAGATCAAATTTTTGTACACAGTGGATACCTGATCTTTTTATTTTAATATTACTACTCTCAAATTTACCATTTATTTTGCGTGTGTATAATGAGAGATTGTACTGTGGTCTAAGAACAACGTGGTTCTCGCAGTTAGATGACTGTCACGTCAACATAATTGATGACGTGCCAATCATCCAATGATGAGAACCACCGTAGTCTCAGATTTATTGGAAGGATCATTCTCACATTTCCAAGCAATAAAAGTATAAAACCATGTAATTCTTGAATTATTTAGAATTGTTTGCCTCACAGTTTTACCACTTAACGAAGCATGTTATAAATATGCAAAAGGAAGATTGGGTTTGGGGTGAGTAATATCAAAATGAAAAGATTAAGTATTCAATATCTTCGAAAAGAGTGTCAATTGTGATTTTTATAAAAGAAAAATAGAAGGCTCAGGATGCGTTTTATCATAGAATAATTAGATAGAGGTAGTAAATACCTGGATGCCATCGACGACACAACGATCACCAACATCAAAAGGATGCATGACAAAGACGAAAATGATGGATTCAAAAATGGTTTTGCAAGTGTTTTGGAACATAAAACCCACGAGTAGTAGCTGTGAAGTCACTACAAAAATGACCTTAGTTGTAGCCAATCCCATTACCAAAAGTGATATCACTATTATAACTAATGTTACTATTGCACTTGCTAGCTTGTGTAGTTGCTGCACTGCTGTCTTTGTATCATTCAACGAATGGGCCAGTGCTTTCCTCTCTACATACGCATGTACCTGTCGTTTCAATTCATTATTTGATTAAATCCAGACCAAATTAACTAATACTTCCTCCTCCCTTCCATTTTTTTTATGTCACTATTTACGAAAACTAATAAAAAGTTAATTAAACTATTAACATGATTAATATTTTCTTAAGATTTCTCTTCCAAAAGTTTATTTTTTATTCAAAAAATTGAAAGATTTTTAGTGTGGTTCAGAATTATAATAGTCTGTACCATAGATTGATTGACATATTATCAGTTGTGTTGACTTGTCAATCATCCAACGGTGAAGATTACGTGGACTATAGTAGAATTTTTTAAAAAATTTTCTTTCTACTTAGTTATCATGACTTAATTTTACGATAGTTTCCATTAATTTTACGATAGTTTCCATTAAAATTAAACTTCTCTTTTATTATAATAAAAACAAAGTTAAAGAAAAAAAAATAAAAGTCAAAAGTGTACGGATAATATTAAACTAGATTATTATTTATCAATTACCACCCAATTTCTGAAAGATGATTTTGTGATTTTCCCCGTCTCAATTGCTCCTTCGAATAATGGAAATATGGTATGAACCTCCTCACTCCTCAAAAATCGAAGCAAGTCTTCCTCCTCTATATACCTACAATACATATGACTCAATATGTAAATAACTAACCATATATTTATTTTTTGCCCTTTGCGATATTTATTAAATCAAACCATTTTATTGTTATTATTATAATTAATAATATCTAGTGATAATTAATTACCATTAATTTCATATACATGTAATCCTATTGTACGTATATTTGTTCAAAAAAAAAAAGTTACATGCATTAATAACAACAAAAGTTTACTACATTTAGCTATCAAATACATACGGTCACAATTTTATAGCAACAATATACATTAATTTTTTTGTTGGTACTTAAATAACAACCAATGTTATGAAAATCAGATCGGAACTATCAGTTTGACCGCAAAGCAGTCAGGAATTTGGTTGGTTTGATTAAAAAATCTGGTTTTTATAAATAACCATAATTTATCATAACATACTATTAAATAATATTTTTTAAACCAACTATTCCATAATTCATTATAATATATTATTAAATAATATTTTTTTAAAAATAATTATCAGGTCCGATTTTAATAACATTGATAATAACAACTTTTAGGGGGGTGTTTGTTTCTATTTTTCGAAGTAGCTTTTAGTTTTTCACCCCAAAAAATAGAAAATTTATTGTTTGATTAGATTTATTAAACAGTTGTTTTGTAAAAAAAAGCAGCTTTTCTAGAAAAATTCCTCTTTAGAGCTTTTCACTGAAAGGTTTTTGTAATTATTTGATTTTTACAAATTTAACTTTTCCAAAATAATAAATTATACTTCTACATAAATACATTATGGAACTTTTCATGTCAATGAATATTAAAAAATTAAACAAGATCAATTCTTCAAATTAATTAATTTAGGCTAGTTTCACATTTTTTTAATTTTTTATATATTAATTTAGTCAATAATATTATTCTGATGCATTTTACGTAGATGAAACGATAATTTAAATTATTTTTGTACACTTATGAAGTCGCCATTTAATGAAATTAATAATGCTTGAAGTGTATAAAAATTTAAAATTATTTTTAAATTATCTAATTATGTAAGTACTTTTCCTAATCTGTATGTAATACATTTATTTTTATATAATTATTGTATACTGGTATAAAATATATGTCTATATTGGTTTTTTTTACATCTTAACATCAACAGCTGATTGCGGGGGTGAGTAGAACCGAACCGGATCCAAAAACTAAACCGAACCCAAATTAAATAATCCGAACCAAACCGAATATAATTTAGTTTGGATTTGGTTTCAATACATGTAGTATTTTGAGTTTCGATTTGGGTTTGGATTTCATTAGTAAAAACCGAACAAACCCCAACCCAAGCCGAAATCAAAAAATAATATTAAAAAAAGTCATAAGTGCTGCTATATTTTTTTTTATCACAAATTCATAATTCACATAGTTTCACACGCGCAACCCATGTGAAAATCAAATTACCATTTTTAACCTAAATTCTTAATCTTTTCTAGTTTATATAGATAGTGTGGTCAATATTTGAAATGTTGGACAAATAGAAATTTGGTTTCTTATTTATGGTTCTTAAAAAAAAAAAAAGTTAAATTAGTATTAAAAAAGTTAGAAAATTTGAATTGTTTTGTCAATATTTTTTTCATATTTTAAATTTTTGAAAAAGACAATAATACAGGTTAAATCTAAACTAAACCAAACCCAATCTGAAGTAATTCGGTTTGGTTTAACCCAAACCAAATTTAATTTGGTTTCAGTTTAGGTTCTATTTTATATATAATTTAGGTTTTGGATAGGATCGATTTTCAATTCAATTCGGCTTATGCTCACCCTTAGCTGATTATAAGCTTATCAAATACTATCAATTAATTAGCTAGGAGTTAATAGACAACAACTATTAGCTAACAGTTAAACCAAACAGACTCTTCTACTTCAAATTTCTTTTTTTTCTTTTTTTTTTTTTTTAGTTTATATATATATATAAAAAAAAAACTTTTCATCCATTAAGTAAATAAAAACTATTAACAATCCATATGTACTAATAATTAGTGTTTAATTAATTATTAAGCGTGGCTAATTTCCTTAGTTGTTATGTGGTCCACTAGACTAATTTTGAGAATTTCTCTTAAAGAATCCACTAATGAATATATAAGTGGGTTAAATTAGGTAGTGAGGCATGATTAATCTTAAGAAAGACTTGTCTTTTGTAGATCTACACATTAAAATTGTACAAAATATAGTTTTCAAAAGCCGAGATTTGTGAGTGGGTTGAAAACATAACCACTGCTTCAAAACAAAATATTTATATATGTATCGTGCTAAAAGTTATAAACTTTCAATTATTGTATCAAACGAAAATGACATCTAAGCTCTAATTAATTCCCTACAAGAGTTTTCTAAATTTGCGTTTCCATTTTTCTAAATATCATATGCATGTTTACGAAATAAAAATACAAAAAAAAAAAATTGAGAGGTATTCTATGATATTTTCAATTTTTCTACATTTGTTTTAATTTGACATAAATTAATCATTAACCAATGAGATAGTATTTAGAATTAAATATTAAATTTGGTTAAACACGCATGATCTATTTAATTTGCGTTAAAAATTGTAAATTTTTTTTTTTAGCATGATAGACTATTATCTTGAAAATTTTGAAAAAATAATAAATAAATTTATTAGCTAATTGTCATGTCTACCAACAATCTCATGTGTGAAATTATAATTGATAGAGCACGACTTAATATATCAAATAAAAGACTATAGGGTCAATATGCAAAAATTAAAAATATGAAGCTCTCATGATAAACAATGAAATCAGTATGTTAATAACAGAAAAAAATGTGACAAAAAGCGGGAAAAACTTACTTGGCAGCAGGCTTAGCAACATGCTTGAAAATCCTTTGTGCACAGCTTCTAGCCTCCCATTCACTACTAATCTCCGATTCCCCATCACCAAAATCATCCACACTTGTCGAAATCATGGACAACCCGGACGACATTATATGACTCACTAACCTTTTCACACTCCAAGCAGTCGCTCTCCTATGCGTGCTCAATTTCCTCAATCTCTCCATATCTACCCTCCCTGGCCCACCCTTTGGCGACCTCGTACGCCCCACACCCGCTGGAGGTCCCCTTAACTTCGCTGGCAAAGTCTTAGCATGGCATAGAGTTTGCCGACAAGGAGCCTCTCTTTCATCCTCATCTAATGGAGGACCAGACAGGGCATCGAGAATGTAATGGTGAAAAACACTTTCTTTCATTCGATCAAAGAAAGTCGCCACATGAAATGAAGAAGCTAGAACTTTAACTAGAACGATTTTGAGTAGCCAAATGGTCGCCCCGATTAGAATAGCAACAAGAAATCTAAAAACTTTTTTGAGAACTTTATGGTGTTTATGCACATCATGAAATATGACCATCCAAGCTAGCAGGGCTAAGCCTAACCAAGCACAATTTTGAAAGCTTTTCTGCAATCCATAAACGAAGTATAATACTTTCTCTCGAAGCATAAAATTATGCTCTATTAGGAAAACAATAAACCCTACTACCCAACCGGAGACAAGGCGACCGCAAAAGAGGACTAAAACAAGAAGACACCATTTCCATATCTCTATCTTCCACATAACTTTGTTCTTCAATGATGGGAGAGTTAATGAAGGAATTAAACCAGTCATTATGAAGAGAAACATTATGAATTCTATTAGAGCTCGTCTATTGATCTTTCGCTTTCGTTTCTTTCGATGTTGTAAAAGTTTCTCATCTTCATCTCCTTCGTTTTGGAACCATATTTCTTCATCATCGTCTGAGGATGTTCCATTTATGTTCAAGTGTTGGAGGTCTTCGGTTTCGGATTTAGTAGGAAGAGGGTAATTCATTTCGGCAAAACGGGATTTGGGTTTGGAGATGTTGAGACGACGAAGAGATTTAGGTGATCCGGTAGGGGAGTGGGGGACGGGATCAGATTTTTCTGGCTGGATTGGTGGTTGTTCTTGGAGTTTAGGACATGTTTGGTCGATGAATATGACCACTTGATCTGTGTTAGGTGTCTGGTTTTCTTGGTTTATTTCGACATCCATGGAATTAATTAGGAGATAAAGACTTTTACTAAGAAAAACTTAATTCTAATTAAGGATTTAGATTGAGAAAACTGGGATGGGATAGTGTAAAGCTTTAAAAAGACTTAGTTCTTCACCTCCATGAAAGCACACTGAGTTGAATGTGGGCTAAAGTTTTTAGACTATATATATATATATAAAGTTCCACACTTAAAAGTAACGAGTAAATAGAACATGGAAGCAGGTTGTCAATTGTTGTAGGCTGCTACGTACCACGTAATTCAATTAATGAATCAAAATTTAATTTATTAATAATGTTAATTGTTTAAACAAAAATAAAAATGAAAAAAATAAAAAATCACGATTTGATGATTCTATACTAACACGAAACCGTAATTTAGAAGGTGACAAAAAGTCCGTTGGTTTTAACTTTTAAGCATTACCCCATCATAGAAGAGCTCCAAGGGTATCATAATGTAACCGAAAAACTAACCGATGAATAGTTGGATGATTTAACCAATTAACCGGTAATTTAATTAGATATTTATTTTTAAAAAATATTATATAATAATATATTATAATAAATTATGATACGATTCACCTAAAAAATATTGTTTAATAATATATTATAATTAATTATTATTATTATTATTATTAAAAATAAAAAAATTTAATCAAATTGATCGAATCTATGGCCAGTTTACAGATTAACTAGTCGAACTAGTACGAACCAGCCGGTCCAGTCTGGTTCTCATAACATTGCTATTATGTGGTGCTGCACATTATAACAAAACCAACAACTTTTTTCTTTTTTCCTTTTTTTTTTTTTTTTTTTTTTTGTTTTTTTTTTACGCACAATGTTTCAATGCAAGAGCATATATGATATAGGGCATTTTAGGGAAATACTCTCATTATAAGGAATCATTCCAAAAATATATAAAAAGAAAATTCTCTCCAAAATACGTTGAAAACTTTGACAATTTCTTAAAATACTATCATTTGTCATTTTTAAAAATATGTCCATTTAGTTTTAAAAAAAAAAAAGGAACACAACAAATAAAAAATCTCAAAAATACTCTCATTTCTTTATCCATGCAAATTCCTCTTATTCTCTCTCTTATTTTGTAATTTAAACGTTATTTTATCACTTATCTCTCAAACTTTCACTTTTTTGACATTCTACTTTATCCATTTTTTTTTTATCTTCAAATTGAGATCCATATGTATATATTTTTTTCTTCTCATTGGGAAAGTATAAAAAATGTAATAGAAAAGTATCAACAAACAGACATTGATAAAAAATATTTAATCTGTAATTTTTTAATATGGTTGGTTTTTATTTAGCCTTCATAATAACAAAAAAATACTCAGTTTTGGTGTTTACTCACTATAGATAAAACATGTGGAATAAATTCATAACACACAGTATGTCAAGTATCAGAAATATATCAAAAATGTATTGGAACTGATACATGTATCACATCATGTAGAATGAATGTATAAGACAAAATACACATAAAAATATCATCAAAAGTATCACAAAAAATATTATAAAATGTATTAGAGTTAAAACATGTATTAAAACATGTAACACGATACTTTCAATACTTTTCGATATTTTTTTTTTAAAATTTTTTGATACTTTCTTGACGATCCGAAAAAATATATACAAATGGATCTTGTTTTAAAGAGGAAAAAAAAATGATAAAAACACTCTAAAGTAACATGTCGAACAAATTAACAAATTAAGAAATAAAAGATAAGATTAAGGTTAAAAAAAAGAGAAAATAAGAAGGATAGGGGAAAAAAACTGGACAAAAACAAAATTGACAAATAAATAAGTGTAAAAATAGGAATGACAACATTACACAAATAAAACAAAATCCAAATCTGATGTATTCTTGGTAATTTCCCAATGATATAACTGGTCTTGCAGATGTAATCCAATTCCTTGGAAAAAGATCCAAATCATGTCAAATCAGGAAAGATCCTTATCACTTAATTAGTAGTCTTATTCATAGTTGCGAAAACCGGACCGGCTTCGACCGGAATCGAAGGTCAGATCGATCAGTTTCTAACCGGTTTTTATTTTAGTCAACAATCGGTCAATTTTCTGTCGGATCGACCGATCGAACCGAAAAACCGTGAACCAGATTGGTTTTTCGGTTCGACCAGACTTTCTTTAAAAAAAAAAATTATTTGAATATAAAATTTAAGTTATTATTTTGAGGTGCTTTTAATTAAAATAAAATATATTTTGTATTTTTAAATTATTTTAAATTAAATTGACATTTAATTGTAACTAAAAAAATTATATTTCATAAATTAAGTTTTTTTAATTACTATATCGTGTTTAAAATATTTAAACTTAAAGAATTATAATAAAAGTATTCAAATTTTCATAAATTATAAATATAAAAATAAAAATATATTAATATTTTAATATATTTATTAAATCCGGTTCGATTCTGGTTTAATCCAAAATCTATGAATCCATCCCTTCACCGGTTTGATGACCGGTCCGGGGTCTGAAAACAATGGTCTTATTCATATTCATGTCTCAACTATGCTAATTACTTCCCTCAATGATTTATGACTCTTAAACTGTCAATATGTATCGAGCGTCTTATACAAACTACGACTATTCCACGATGGTCCAAGGGTGTTTGTTATCTTAATACGGCCTAACGGAAGCTACAAAATTTGTTAAGCCTAAACCGTTTTGCAACAAGAAATCAACCATTTTGCCATCTTTAAAGAAGATTTTTGACTTTTGCATCGAAGTGTCTACCGCTAGTGTCTCTTCCATGTTTTGCAAGTTAAACCAAACATTGGCTCGATTAACTTCAGTTGGAATTATTCCAAAAATTCATAATAAATTAATAAATCAAAAGTGATTTTTTCTTTTCTTTTTTTTTCTTTTTTTTCTTTTTTTTTTTTTTTTTTTGGAGAAAAAGTTCTCTCTATAACGTTTATTGAGATTTTTTTGACCATTGAGGAAAGAGTCCAACGGCGAAGTCCTAGTGTTAGGATGTCTACAAGGAGTATGAATAAGAGACCTAATAAATAATAATGATAGACCTAGTGTTAGGATGTCTACAAGGAGTATGAATAAGAGACCTAACAAATAATAATGATAGTTAGAAAGATTAAGGGCTAGTTTAGGGCTGCTAAAAGTAGCTTTTAGCCAAAATAAAAGAAACCTTACTTTAGTTGAAAGCTGCTTTTGGGGCTGCGGAAAACAGCCTCAAATGCACAATTGGTAAAAGTCAGATTGTATTCAGGAAAGCACTGGAAAAACATTTAAAATTACTTTTAAAGAAAGCAATGAAACATAGCTTTCCCCGACAACACTTTCACTAACAGCAATCCCAAACTGGTCCTAAGAGTGGTCATTAAGACGAGCAAGTTGAAGAGACAATGCATAGAAAAAAGAGTTCAAATTTTCTCTAGTCCGACTAGCAATATGATTTTACCTAGAGACGACTTATTGTATATATTCTTTGTAATAGTAGAAAATTTAAGCGGTTTACAAATCCCATAGTTTTGAATCACTTTTTTTTAATTCAAAAAACTTGTAAAACTTGTTACCCTTTCGATTCACAATTAATGGCATTTAAGATTTATATACACATATTAAGAAAATAATTAATATATCTATAAAATAATGTTATTTTACTAAATTGGCTTTATTAAATTTCATTTTGGAAATTGTTCCATCTTGATATTTGAGTTCTACATAGTCCATGATAGGTGAAATGGAGAGAATTTAATGCTTTTATTGATTTTTTTTCTTTGTTTTTGCGTTAAGCAATTATTATAATAAAATGGAAAGCTTAAAAAACCACCTCTAGTTCCACCATCTGACAAATCAAGGATTATGTTCTTTTTTTTAAAAAAAAAAAACTAACATTTTATTATAACGTGACATATGTCATTTTTTTTCATTAAGCATTCCAATAGTTTAACCATATTATTTAAGAATTTTGGAGAAACTTCAAAAACCGCCCTTGTGGTTCCACTTCTTAACAAATCAAAAATTGTGTTTTATTTCTGTCAAAAAAAGGACTTGTGGTTTCAAAAGTTAAAAAAAAAAAGACAACTAGTATTAAATCATGACATATAAGAGGGCAGTTTTATCTATTTTGAACTGAAATTTTCGGGTTGGTTAATAAAATTACAATAAAGCTTTACGATAAATTTTGAAATTGTTCGAGAAGTACAAATATTTTTTAATTAAATAGTGATTATAAATTTTAAAAAAATCACAAAAAAAATTGTGAAAAATATTCAAATCTTGATGTAAAATTCTTAAATAATATGATTAAACATTGGAATGCTTAATGAACAAAAATGACATTTATCATATCATTATTTTTAAATGCTTTTTTTTTTTTTTTTTGCTAATTTTTGAAACCATAAGTCATCTTTTTGATAAAAATAGAACACAATCCTTGATTTGTCAGAGCTTGGGACCATAAGGGTGGTTTTAAAGTTTCCCCAAGAACTTTACATCAAGATTTGAATATTTTTCATAATTTTTTATGTGAATTTTTTCAAGTTTATAATCACTATTTAATTAAAAAATTTTTGTAATTCTCGAAAAATTTCAAAATTTACCACAAATGTCTATTATATTTTTATCAACCTATTCGAAAATTTTTAGTTCAAAATGGATAAAAATGCTCTCTTATATATCATGATTTAATGCTATTTTTCCTTTTTTTGCTATATTTTGAAATTGCAAGTTCTCTTTTCCCAAAAAAAAAAAAAAAAAAGAGAAAAACACACACACAACTCTTGATTTGTTTGATGGTGGAACCACGTAGGTGATTTTTGAAGTTTTCCCTCATATAAAATTAATATAAGGAAAACATTTATCTAAATTTGTTTTGGTTTTCTAAGATGGTATCTATTTTGAAAAAAAATAGAATTGGTTTAAATAACATCTCTGCGCGTTAAAGTAATGATAGTTTAATTTCAAAAGCAACGTTATTATAGTTTAATTTCAAAAGCAACGTTATTATCAATCCCACTTTTTTTTTTAAATAAATCAATCAAGAGCTAAAACGATACTAAGAGGACAAAGCCACCACTTCCTCCTATGTATCGAAAGATTCAGCAGCCTATACAAAAGTAACAAAACTGAACAGATCCGATCTCCCTTGCCAATTGAAGATAATCATCAATAAAAAGTCCCAAAAACAAAAGAATAATAATACGAAATAATATTTGCCGCATCCATCTCTAAAGGCCATTTTGAAAATTATGGGATTAAAGAAAAAATTGTGACACTATTACAAAGTATTACCCAATATAGGGTGAATAGTAAACTAATTCCTGGTTTGTAGTGGTTTTGTCAAGGTCCGCATATAAGATTGGTGGACACCATTTTTTTTTCTGACTGGTTAAGTCCGCTAGTCAAACATATGGACCTAAATAGGTCCGCATAAATAAAAAGCAGACAAAAAGAGTCCGCAATTAATAAAAGCGGACAGAAAGGTCCGCAGTTAACAATTGCGGACATGTAAAGGCTGCGTCTGACTTGAGGGGACTTGACAAGGTCCGCGTGTGCAGAAAATGGACCTACCGTCCGCATCTGCATGGCGCGGACCTATCCCAAAGTCCGCATTTAAATAATGCGGCCCAGAGAAGTCCGGATTTTACCCAAATCCGCATCTGCCTGACGCGGACCAGTCCAAAAGTCCGCATTTAAGTAATGCAGCCATAATGAGTCCGCGTGTGGTGACTGCGGATCTACCAAAAATCCGCATTTTACAATTGCGGACGAAATGTGTCCCTTCCCCAGCCCTCCGATCGTTTCAGTAAAAAAAAATTCTAACCGTCCGATGATCAGAAACCCTTTATTCGTTTCACCGGCTTCTTTCCCCCCCTTATAAAAATTAGACACCTTTGTATTTTTTCTTTTCCACGCCTGCCTTCTCCTTTGTATTTTTTTTTTTTGCACGCCTGCCTTCTCCTTCCAATTTCATTACTTCGGCTCCTTCTTCGTCCCTTTTCTTGGTAGGTTAATATTACTAACAGTAATTTTTATTTTATATTTCTTTGTAAATATAATTAATTTTTGTTAATTCTATTAATTAACTTTTTGTAATTTTTTCTTAGGATTGCACCCTAATCAAATCTTCGTTCGCTTGTATATTCATAATAGTCCTAATCTTATCAAACAATGAACTTAAATTGAATAAACCATTCATTGATATTACTTTGCAATATCCATTCTCATAATCAACTCCAAATTGATTCCTTATTATTTGACCACCCCAATGAATATATATTGGTAATGAAGTCGACATTATTCTGTCATATAATTAAAAAGCATTCATTATATATTTATATAAAAAATATCTTAAATAAAATTAAGATATTATTTTAATTAATTCTAACATAAATAAAAACAAGATAAAAATATAATAAAAATTTCGGCTACAAACTATATATTTTATATCATATATTTAAGATTTTCGAGACACTTAAACATTAGGGCATCTCAAACACCAAATTGGGATTCAGAGCCAAAATTTGGTGGTGGGTGACCTCCAACCCACCACCAAATTCCATGTTTTTTTTTTTTGTTTCTTTTTCATTTTTTCTTTCAATATTTTAAATTTTTTTTCCCAACTGTCTATTGATTTTATGGTATTTCACTTATGTGTTTTTATTATGGTTTTCAAACCCGGACTGGCCATCGAACCGGTCAAGGGATTGATTCATGGATTTCAGATTAAAGCAGAATAAACCAAAATCGAACCGGATTTAATTAATATATAAATATTTATATTTTTATATTTATAAAATATTAATATTTTTTATTATAATTCTTAAAATTTAAGCATTTCAAACACCATATAGTATTTAAAAAGCTCAATTTATGAAATATAGGTTTTGTACTTACAATTAAATTTTAATTTAATTTAAAATAATTTGTATTAAAATATATTTTTTATTTTAATTAAAAACAGCTACAAATAATAACTTATATTCTATATTGAAAAAAAAATTATTTTTTAAAAATTGTCTCGACGAACCGGAAACCGGTCCGGTTCGTCAGTCTGTTCGAACTAAAAATTGACCATTTGTTGATCTGAGTAAAACCGGATACAAACCGACCGGCCTGATATCTGGTTCCGATCCAACCCGGTCCGACCAGCCGGTCCGGTATGGTTTTTACAACTATGCTTTTTATTAAATTGTTTGTTTGATTTAATTTATATGTGCATTTGTGGTCTTGAATGATTTTAATAATTTTGCTTAAATTCTTAAAATTTTTTACATTATTATTGATAAAATATCAAAATTAAATTAAAATAGTGAAAATAAAAAAAAATATTAATAAATATACAACTTGGAACTATCATAAAATTTGTTATATCCTATTTTTGTATCATTAAGTGTTATTTTTTGCATTTTATTTACGTTTGTTGTGTTATTTTAATTGTATTGCTTATAATGTACTACTTTGTATTGTGTTTTTTTATTAATATTTATCGTGTTTTTTTATTAACTTTTATCGTGTTTTTTGTGTTAACGTATTTGTGATTTAGAATAATATCAATGTAGTATTGTACTATTATCGTATTTAATTTTTTGTCGGTTTAATTAAATTATTATATTTATATTGATTATTTACAGTGTGGTTGTACTCCGGTTTAATTAATATATATTATATATTAATGTTTTAATTTTAACGTTTTCCGATTCGATTTTATTTTATAAAATTATTTATTTATTAAAAAATTATTATGTAATTAAAATTATATATTTATTATTAACACTAATTGTTTTTTTTTTATTCATATTACAAAATATGAATAATCTAATTGTATTTAAAAAAGAATATAATAATAATAAAAATTTTAGTGGAAACGAATAAATTAAAAATATTTTTATTTACGGTGGAAATTTAGAATGAAGGGTTGGAGATAGTCTTATATACTAACTTCACAAAAATCAATCTAATACAAATTTATAAACAAATATTATATACATATTCAATTTTTTCATACATCATATATAAATATTATTACACAAATTTAAATAAATTCACAACATAATTTGAATAAAATACACAAAATACAAAATTTTATAAATTTTTTATATTTACCTTTTTTTGGGTTAAATACTTCACAATAGCTGCTATTTGATAATTGTAGTGCTAAGATTTTCGTTCCCAATTTGCTTTTGCTACACTCCTATATAAAAATTACAAAATAATTAAGAAATTAATTAAAGATGTATAAATATAAAATAAAATTATAATTAGTAAAATCTAATATAAATTTATAAATGAACATTATATAAATATTCCATTTTTTCAAACATCACATATATATTATTACACAAATTTAAAGAAATTCATAACATAATTTCTATAAAATATACAAAATATAACATTTCATAAAATTTAAATATTTACCTTTTTTGAGTTGAATACCTCACAATAGCTGTTAATTGATGATTGTATTGCTAGTATTTTTGTTCCTAATTTGATGATGCTAATCCTACAAAAAAAATTACAACAAAAAATTAATAAATTAATTATATATATATATATTAAATTTATAATTACTAATAACTTACTAAAAATTAATTAAATTAATATTTTGAAAAGTACAGAAAAATTACTTGAACAAGATAGAAGCATGAACAAATTTAGTTTTTAAAATATTAAAGATTTAAGGAAAGAATTTTTTTTTTTTTTTTTTTTTTTTTTTTTTTGTATAAAGAGGAGGAGAAGGATTCTGGAGATATAAGGAAAAGGAAAAGGAAAAGAAAGTGGTGAATAAGGCGAAGAAAGGAGTTGTTGATGAGTTTAATTTTTCAACCGTGTGAATAAATGAAGAGGAGAAGAGAAGAGAAGCAGGTGAGGCAATAATTATCAAAAATCGGACGGCTGGGATTGGTTTGATATCAAAAATCGGACGGCTGGGGGGTTAAGAAGCTTTAGTCCGAAGGTTGTAAATGCGGACATCAGAGTCCGCATTTTCAACATGCGGACATGACAATACATTGTATTGTCATGTCCGGAGCAGCTTTAGCAGTCCGCTTTCTAGGAAAGCGGACTACTAAGCTTCTGCATTAGTCCGCTTTAAGAGGACGCGGATTCTTTGGTCCATTTTTTAAATTTGCCGACCTTTTGGTCCGCAAATTAAATAAAGCGAATTATTATGTCCGCTTATGGTAGTTGCGGATGCTTTAAGTCCGCTTTTCAATTATGCGGACCTATTTCAGTCTACATTTTTTACTTGCGGACTTGGCCCACAGGAAAATTTGCCCCTGTCCGCTATTCTTATACGCGGACCTTAAAATATTTACCACAAACCAGGAATTAGTTTACTATTCACCCTATATTGGGTAATACTTTGTAATAGTGCCACAATTTTTTCTTTAATCCAAAATTATGCCCCTTTAACCATGATAAAGTGTTACTAGCAACTCTTCGCCTCTGCCAGTTCCACATCCCCACTGCCATAAAGAATAAAATTCTGTGCACAAATCACCATTCCTATTGAATTTCCAAATAGGCTAGCATCAATATTACACTTCAACCAATTAGTCAGAGGAGGCTGCTAAGACATAGCAATTGGTTGATCCACCTACGCTGGATGTGAAGCTGAACGCACCGGCACCTGAGCAGCCTGCCATTCAGCAAGAAAACCGAACCCATGTCTGGTAATCAGAATTGTCAATTTAAAATACCTGTTCCACACCAAGAAATTTCACTTGGCCCATAAAGCCCAAAGCAAAACAGCGACTTTCTCTAGAATATACTCTCAAATTGAACTAACCAATCCCACTGAAGCTGAAGATTTGTTATTGAAACGGGCCACCCCTGCGCGAAGTGAGCCTCCCAAACGTCCTTTACCGCCAGGCATGCTAGAAGAACATGAAAACCCAATAAAAATTTAATTGAGAAGGAAAGAGACCATGACTTGCACTAGTTTGCTTGTACAAAAATAGATGGGAGTGCAGCCTCGGTCAGAGCCACAAGCTGATAATATGCGCTTTTGATAGAATAAAAACCATGTTTCTCAAATCGCTAAAATGGCCAATCAACAACCGCATTCCGTCTTAACGGAATTCGCTTAATAAGCATTATGTTCCTTTCATCAAATAAATACCGTAACAGCTCTTCATTCCTAGAAATTCCATCATCTTGAAGGACTAAATTAACAGTGCCTTCTCAAAACCTGGATGAATAGGCAACAAGACTTCCAAATTCTCACAATGTGGAAGCCAACTATCATGCCAAATAGAAACCAAACCCCCATCTCCGATTTCCCTAGAAAGACCACTTCGGATAAGATCTTTGACAGCCAGGAAACCGCGCCACACAACTACCATTGGAACGACTATAACCTCAAAGAAAAAAATTGTTGGGAAATATTTTGCTTTGAACACTTGAGCCACCAATGAATTTGGTTCAGTTAGAATTCCCCAAACCTGTTTGCCAATCAAGGCAAGATTAAATTCATGCAACCGACGAAAATTAAGCCCTCCTTTCTCTTTTGACAAACAAAGAAGCTCTTATCTCATCCAATGGAATTTATCCTTTGAACCCCACTAAAAATCCGAATACATCTTCTCCAAAACCGAAATTAAAAACTCAAGCAGTAGTGTATCTTTACCACCCAAAACCCCTTTCTGCTCCACCTCGAAAACTTGGCTACCATAGATGGCAACCAAGTACCGACCTTGATCTAACACTAACCGAAACCCTAACACTTGAAGAATCATTTATCGTGCTTCTAGTAAAACATTTGGACTGAACACAGTATTACATATATAAATTGGCCATAACCCCGTAACTTTGGTAGGCGTTCAGACCTTAGGAATAAGAACAACGTTAGTTGCATTTATATTGTCCACTAAAGAGCAATTATTTAAACATTGCAAGCAGAAACTGTTAACATCCTCCCCTACAAAATTCCAATAATGTTGATAAAATCCTAGATTAAAACCGTCCGAATTAAAGAAAATTTTGTGACACTATTGAAAACTATTTCTCAATATAGGGTGAAAACTGAAGTATTTCCCGGTTTGTGGTGTTTTTCAAAATGTCCGCGTGTGATGTTGGTGGACAATGGTTTTTTTTTTCAAAATCTTCTGATGCACTGGGTCCGCCAGTCAAAATGCTGGACAATAGTGGTCCGATATTGAGAAAAGCGGACTTAATAAAAGTCCACAGTTACAGAAAGCGGACAGTTTGTCCATAAATGAGAAAAGCGGACCTACTGCCAGCCCTGTGTGACAAGACTGGACCTTGTTTGGTCCGCAAACTGAAACATGGACCTTTTCTTTGGTCCGCAAACTTGAAACATGGACCCTTTTTTTGGTCCGAAAATGGATTTATTTTTGATCCGCAAGTACTGAAAATGGATTTTTTTTTTATCCGCAAACTTGAAACTTGGACCTTTTTGGCATTTATTTTTGGTCTGCTTTCTCCAAAAATGGACTTATGTAATCCTTTTTTTTTTTTGTGTAATTGGGGAAGTATAAGTAATATGAAACCATGTTTAGGACACAATATATGTCACCATGTTAATAAATTATGATAATTAAATTAAATAAATGATTTATTTATATATATATGACTATATTTGCATCAAAATTTATTAACTTTTGATAAATAAATTTTAATAACCACTCTTTTGTTAATTTATCAATAATTTCAACTAATAAAATGTTAATAATCACTCTTTCTGACTTTAATAATTTGAAGTAATAAAATATTAATGACCACTATTTCAATTTCAAAGAAACTTATACTAAATATAACATCCCAAAATACAGAATAAAAATATATATTTTGACTTCAAAGAAACTTATAAAGTATTTTTATACTAAATATATTAAGAACATCCTAAAATGCAGAATAAAAAAATATATGACACATTATTTATAGTAAATATTCTAAATATTCATAGATAAGTCTCCAACTAAAATATAAAAATATTATACATTATTTAAAATGAAACATCAAATATTACGTCCACTTCTATCCAAAGGCTGCAATGGACCGGTGCACTGTGATGAATTATATTCAACATTTGGTGTTGTTCCATAGTTGGAAAAGGGGAAAGTGGGTTGTTGCCGAAAGTACATACTAGACATACCAACACGCGGTTCTATTGAAGATGGCCGTGCAAACGATGGAAATATCATGTTAGAAGGAGTACGAGGTGTAACCATACTATGCATAGCCCAAGGTGATTGGCCTGATCTAGACCATTGTGTAAATGGGTTTTGAGAAGTGTTAAACCCATACTGTGATGGACCTCATGGACTAACAAATGAACCATGTGCATATGGGTTAGGAACCCATAATGAATATTGTTGTGTTGGTTGTGATTATTGTGATGTGCTAGCTCCATATGAATCATGTGAATGGTAGGATACTGGATGTGGCACAATGTCACAAAAAGGATCAGTTGGTCTTGGGACCTCACGTCTCCTTGATCTGGTACGTTGGCGGCATCTACCATGGCAACAACAGATTCCTCTTCATCCACATCAATATTCAGATAAGTAGCAGTCGGAGCTGGATGAGGTGGTGGGGAACCCCGAACATAACGCTGTTCCTCCTCAAGTGCCCCACATATGTTGTTTCTTATCCTGTGCACAGTATCCAAATCTCTAACCAGGGCAAGTTGCTCCATTCCATCAACCTGTACATAACATATACTATTACTATCTAGTTGCGCATAAAAAAACTCAACCACATTAATTTTCAATTTTAATGACTTACTGTGGCACCATGGGCAACACCTCTAATAGAAATCCACCTCCTTGTTATACACCTATACCATTCTATATATTTATAATGATAATGGAGTGGTTCGGCACATGGTTAAGCTGTAAATATCAAATTTGCCCTATTATTCCAAATTGTGACCCAATATGTCATTTTCTGCATAATGGAACCTTTCACCTGAATAAGTTCAATATCATGCAACTCATTGGTTTGCATGGGCACAACAGTTATGTGTTGTTGCAAACCAAATTGGTGAAGTACTCAGTCATGTTAATGCCATTCTACAACGTGCATGCAAATCAATGGGACAACAGCTCTCCATAACTGATTTCATTGAAAGCAATATTTTGGTAATGCTGCCCGGATATCATCAGTGTGTGGCTCCGAAGTGAATTACAAGCAACATAAGTTTACATAAATATGTATATGATTTTACCATCTCAAAGAAAATTTTGAGTCATAAATATTTAACATCAATGCACATTAATTTGTATGACTTACAGAATCTTTCAACTAAATAAAGTACATATCGTATATGTCTTAGAGTATGAGTTGGCACACTAATGGAATCCTTAGGTGTGCTCTATTTGTAATTACTTAGGAGATATTAATTTCCATACTAAACATCTTACAACAAATTATACAACTATATCATAAGAAAGAAATATAAATTTACAAAAGTTTGCCAATTTTATTGTTAAACAACTAAATACACACACACACACACATATATCATAAGTGTTATATATACGTATCGCCGACCAAGTGGTAAACCAGGCGTGATAACTCTACTCCATAGGTTTGGTGATATATCTTGTAATCTCTCATATACCCATACCTGCAACAAAATTAAAGCACCACCAATTTGTGCAGTGTTGTGCAGGGCTGCTTTACGTAGCTCTCTATACAAAGATGCTAAACACCCACTGCCCCAGCTGTACTGACCAATTGTTGCAATATTCTCTAACAATGGTAAAAACATAAGGTTCACATAACCTGATGTTTTTGTACTAAACAATATGCCCGATAAAAGTTGAAACAAGTATGCACGGATGTACCGTGCAATGTCTTCTTCATTATCATTAGACGGCATGGCAGGAAAATTACCATTCAACCAACTCACTTGTAGCATATTTTTTTTGAAAGCATTTATAAAATGACGAACACCTAATAATCTTTCACACTCATCAACCCATTTTGCAGGAAGTGGGCAAATCAATGGATTACCATCTATTGGTAGTCTAGTTTGTATAGCAACATCCTGCAATGCAATTGTTGCCTCACCTTCAGTAAGACGAAAAGTATGAGTCTCAGACGAAAAGTATGAGTCTCAGGTCTCCATCTCTCAACTAGAACCGTAATGAGATGGTGGTCCAACTAAAAGAAATTCAAACGTGCAACTTTATAGAAACCAGTTTGTATTAATACTTGTTCAAGTCTTTCATCAATTTCTTCTTCACGTAGGATTGTAGCGTCCCTCCTGTAAGTTAGTGTTTTCTTTTCATCCTAATATATTCACAAAAACATATATGAATGAATAACAAAGAAACAAATATAACAAAACAAATACATTTAAAAATAGAACCAAACATGTAATGAGATTATTTAGTAGACTTTGGCCGAATATTCATAGCCAGGTATTAATTTTTTTAGAAAACAATATTACAATATGTAAACATTTCATATAGTGTATTACCAGTTTAATTTGTTCAAAATTTGGAATTTTAATTTAACTCAATTCAACTTAATATAATAAATCTTCATATATTAATTTCTTAATATATTCAAGAGGACAATGTTTTTAGAAGCTAAAATTTTAAATAAAAAAAATTAACTAGAGCAATGCCAAATATGATCATAGCTAACATCAATTTAATTCAACACACACTATTTAATTTCAATAATTCATTTATGTGAATAGAAAGTGACATATTTGCACCTGATTGTACTATATGGCCTCGGATCTATGTGATATCTGTGAATGTAAAACGCTATGGTCAATTGATCCAGGATAATGTATGCTCGATGTGGTGGTGGATTACTTGACATACCTGCAAACACAAACAATTGATGTCAATACAATAAAATGATGTATATTAATAATTCAACATACTAGTAAGCATTACCAAACTACTGTAACTATTAAAGCAATATAGGCACAAAACATACATTATCATAGTAGTAAGCATTCCAAATAACATGTTACAATCCATTACAAAATATTCATTAAAATTACAATATATTTAACTACGCCCACATGTCCTAGTGTTATGATCGGGTAAGCCACATTTATTATAAAAACTGGTGGTATTAGGCTGGTAACTTTCCAATCCATCTCATTGCGAATCCGTGTTGTTTTTGGTCGACCCTTCTTTCTCATCCAATTTGGATTTAGTACAAGTGATGGTCCATCTATTGTTGGCCAGTACTCACGTTCTCCAAGTGGGATAAATGCTGTGGACCAATATTTTATGTTGTTTTCCAATTTATAAATGGGATGAATAAATTGTCTATGGTCAATGCCATAAGCCAAACACGCAGCAATGGCATGAGAGCATGGTATTCTCAATTGTTGAAACTTCCCACAACTGCAACTCATTTCTTTAAGATTTACCACCTACTTGTGTTCCCCCTTCCTTACTAAATTCCTACGGGCAGTTTTAATCTAATACACACCATTCCTTGAATCAAAGCTTTGTACTACATGTCCATGTGCCTTTTCAAACCTTATCCTTAAAAGGTCTATTGCAAAAGCAGTATATGAGAATACCTGTTGTATTTAGGATGCGATTTCACGTTTTTGGCTGTCGAAACGATCGACCAATTTAAAAAACAGGCTTTCCATCATTGTTGTTATTGGCAATCCCCGAATATCTTATAACAGCTATCCATTTACTAATTCAGCAATGTTAGTTGTCATACTGCCCCAACGACAACCACCATCAAATGCAAGAGCCCATTTCTCCTTTGGAAACTGATTCAACCATTCAAAGCTATTGGGTTTTTTACTCTCAAGAAACCTCATCATCTGGTTAAACTTTCGAGGTTGCTGTTGATATGCTAAAAAAACATGAAAATATATTTCAAAGCATAATGAGTTAAATAGTTGTATAATTTGTGTATTATGGTTTAGGACAATTGATAAAGCAATAGTCTTAAATACCTGCATCGATGATAAACTTTTTAGTTTCTTCATTTTTGAATTGCTTATTGTAGTTACTTTATAGATGTTGAATGCAGAATCAATGAGGTGCCATATTCCATTTTTCACACTCCATAGCTTTTAAGATTCCATCATGCCTATCAGATACCACACAAACATTGGGCATATCTGGGCAAATAAAATCCCATAAACAACGCAAGAAGAATTCCCAATTTTCCCTATTTTCAACTTCAGCTACGGCAAATGCTACTGGAAATATGTTTTTGTCACCATCAAGCGCTGATGCTACTAGTAATACACCTTTATACTTTCCAGTTAGAAAAGTAGTATCAACATACAACACTGGCATACAATGTTTGAACCTATCAATGCATGGTTGCAAAATCAACAAAAGACGTTGAAAACATTTAACTCCTGGCACAAATCGACTGTTGACAAAGTGATCAGACTCAGAAATATGGTAGATTGAGATGGGTTTCATTTCAATTACAGCATGAATCCAAGGGCAAAGATGGTTATATGACTTATCAAAACTTCCATATATCTTCTTAGTTGCTTTATTTTTTGCCAACCATGCATTCTTGTAGGAGATTTTTATCTTATATCTTTCATCAAAGTTTGCAACAATCACCTTTACCTTGAGCGAGGTATCCTCCCTAATCATAGCCTCCACTATAGGATACATATAGGCCATGTTAAGATTTCAGTTGTCTTGAGACTTTTTCAACCCATGAAAAGTATGTTCACAGATATACTTCATGATCTCCCATAAATAAGACTTCTTCTTCAGCGTCACACGCAACCTCCAAGGACATCCCTCATCATAATAATGACATACCAATGTGATAGTATTCAACCATGTCTCCCTACTCCGAAACTATTTTTGAATTCTCATAGAGTATTCTTTAGTTGCAGTTTTAACTACTTCTCTTGAATAAAATAACATCTCCTTTGAGAGATTCATTGATAAATCCCATCTTATAGCATTCATGTTTTCATCAATTGCATGAACTATCATAGCTGATGAATCAAATTGGGTTGGGAAATATTTGGGAAAAATACAGGTATCAAATTATTGTGTAACGCAATGTCATCAACATTTGAAGAAGATGCCCAATAATTCCCTTCACCCTCATCCTCATTCTCCAACCCATCATGATCATTATCAACATCAATAGAATCCTTAAATTCACTATCATCACCATCAACATCATCCTCTTCATCATCATCACCATCAGATTTGCTATCAGCATCATCATCACCACCACCACCACCATTAAAACCAATAGGTTCATAGTCATCGCTATCACCATCATCATCATTGCAACCATAATCACTAACTCCACTAGCACCACCATCATAATCAATAGCTTGAGAATTAGATGGTCCAACTACATCCCTCGTGTGTGTAGAAGGTGTATTATGATTGCATTCGGCGTATAATTCAATACAAAACAAGTTATTACATAAACTGCTGACTATCTTCAACATCATATTCAAATCATCATTGTCACATAGATCAAAACAATTATACACCAACTGTACACCATTCATTGCAATGAGGTTTCGAAATTGCACCCTAATCAAATTTTCATTCGTTGGTACATTCATAACATTCATAATCTTATCAAACAATGAACTTAGATTAAATGAACCATTCATTGTTATTACTTTGCAATATCCATTATCATAATCCATTCCAAATTGATTCCTTATTATTTGACCACCCTAATGAACATGTCGACATTATTCTGTCATATAATTAAAAAACATTCATTATATATATACACATTACACATTAAAATTGCAATTAAAAAATTATATTTCATTTGTATTATTATTATCCATATTTTAAATAAAATTAAGATATTTTTTTTTAATTAATTCTAACATACAAGCAAAAAAATATATATAATATTTCAAAATCTAATAACAATTTCTAAACAAACAAATACATAAATTATATTCACTAACTATATAGTTTATATCATATATTTAATATTTAAACATATAAAGATTATATACTAACTTCACAAAAATAAATCTAATACAAAATGATACATATTTCATTTTTGCATACATCACATATATATTATTATCAAGAGAATACTATACAAATTTAAAGAAATTCACAACATAAGTTCTAAAAAATGCAAAAAATAAAAATTTAAAAAATATTTTTATATTTACCTTTCTTGGGTTTAATGCTTCACAATGGTTGTTATTTGATAGTTGTAGTGCTAGGGTTTTTTTTCCAATTTGATGATCCTAATCCTAGGTGAATTACAAGAAGTTAATTAAAAAAATTACAGAAAAATTAACAAATTAATTAAACATATATAAACATAAAATAAAATTATAATTAACAATAACTTACTAAATAATAATGAAATGGATAGCTTGAAAGAGGCAGAAGAAGAAGAATTGCTGTGGAAAATGGTAATGGTGAGGGTGAAGTGTTTTTTGGACGAAGATGGAAGGATAATTTTTTGAATGAGAAGAGAATAAGGGAGGGTAGAACAAAAGAAAGCAGGTAAGGTGAAATAAATTTAAAATCATCGGATGGCTGGGAGAGTAGTTGACTGATGATCGGATGGATGGGGAGAAGACAGAATCCACAGTCCAATTTTCAAATATGCAGACCAAGCAGAGTCCAATTTTACTATATGCGGACCTTGCAGAGTCCAATTTCTAGGTAAGCGGACTCTGCCATGTCATATCACCACCTATCACGCGTATTACAAAAATCAGCTTTTTGCAGGTCCTTTTTTCGAAAAAGCGGACTAATGTTGTCCTCTTTTTCAACTTACGGACAAAGTGTCCTTTTTTTCATAAACGGACTTTTACTTGTTCGCTTTTACAAATTGCGGATTTGCCTTGATCTAGTATTTTGACTAGGAGACCCAGCACATCAGAAGATTTTGAAAAAAAAGCCTATGTCCGCCAACACTACATGCGGACTTTTAAAACAACACCACAGACTAGGAAATACTTCAGTTTTCAACCTATATTGAAAAATAGTTTTCAATAGTGTCACAAAATTTTCTTTAATCCAAAACCATCTAGACCTAGTGCTTTTATCTGGGGTGCATTGAAAAAACAACTTCCTTGATATCCTCCGCAACATGGTTGATTTAAAATCCATTCCGACACACCAAATGAATAAGCTCATGAGAATCAGCTTTCTAAAGTAAAGATAGCCGAATAATAGTCTTGGATGAGGCCTTCTAAACCATTACCCCAATTCCCATTACCATCGTCCAACCTTTTGAAACCATTCTTTAGACGACGAGCATAAGAGGACTGATGAAATTAACGTGAATTCTGATCCCGCATACCCAAGCCACCTAGTTCTTCCTTTTTCCGAATAAAAACATCTAAATAATTCCATCTTGAAGCACGTTTAACTCTTCTCGACATAATTTTCACTTTCTTTTGAATTCACCGTGCTGCTGCCTCCCCCAAATAAATAATCGCTCAGAACACTGAACTAGTTTCTGCAGAATTGCTGCCACGCCAGCCCATCATTCTGCAATACTCGTGCGACAATTCGCAAACTTAATTACTAGCTTATTGGTATAAATTAATATAGTGGGGTTTAAAAGGGAAAATCCACCAATAACAATTTCTTTAATGTATTTTGGTGTATTTTGTAGGATTGTAAACGGGACGGGGCACGATGAGGATTGCACTTTCTATCCCCATCCCCATCCCCAGACTATTCGGGGATTCCAGTCCCCACCCCGTTTATTAATCGGGGTAAATTTTTGTCTCATCCCTGATCCCAGCTGGGAATCGGTTTCCCGCGGGGATCCCCATTCCCGTTAAACTAATTTTCAATTTTATAAAAAAACCTTGTAAAATTTCAATTTTCACCCTCTAACTTATCCAAATGTGCATTAAATTATAGACATAAAATTCTTAAAACTCAATTCTTGAATACACTAATATATAATTAATAATTATTCATAAGAGAGATTAGTTTTCTTCTTTCCTTTTAGTTTATAAAATTATAAATTATAAATAATAATAATATAGTGTAATAATATTAATAATAAAGAAATATAAACAAAGATTTGTTGGAGATTTAGGTATTTAACTAGGGAATTTGTCAAGTCGGGACAGGTTGCAGAATCTATACCGCTTAAATAAAAAAAAATTGGGAAAAACCTTGAGCATTTAATGCTCTAGATTTTCTGGAAGAAAGAGAGGATAAGAGGCAGAAAAGAAAGAAAAAATGGGACTTTTGGCAGATTTTTAGATCTTAAGAAAATTTTGAGAGAGAAAAAAGAAAAAGAGAGAAGGGAGAGCCAAAAAAAAAACCCAACTTTTCTTCAATCTGTTTCTTCTCAAATCCAGTGTTTTAATGTGTAAAAATGAATTAGAAATCGCAGGTTAAAATCAACACACGAAATCTAAATCAATTCTAGACATAAACGAGCTGTAATCCGTAACTTTTTGGAGGATTTTTGGACCCCATTTGCAACCTTGACACACTAAGGAAAAGGAGTAATTTCTTGTGAATTGGTGCGTTGCCAGGGGTTAATCATACTGTGGATCAGCACCAAAGAGGTAAACATTCTTCCACCCATCTCATTTTCATTCTTTCTGGGTGTTTTGCTTGATTTTGTACATTTTTATCCAACTTTTTGCGTTTCTGGTTCTGGAAAATTAAGAACAGTCATATGACTGCTCTTGTCACAAAGAACAGGGGCACGACTGTAATTACAGTCGTGCCATTTCATCTATAGTCGTACTATTGTTGTTGAATTTCCCAGTTTTAGTTCTTCATTTTAAATATTTTGGCGATTTATGCTTCAGGTAGGTTTACAGTCGCACGACTGTAACTACAGTCGCACGACTGTAGTATTCCCTAAAAAAAAAAAAATCATAAAAATCTCAAAATTTTAATAAAAATAAAAAAATCCAGAAAAATAAAAAATCATCAAAAATGAATTTTGGAGTGTGCATTCACGACCCTAGATTTTATTTTTCGGTGTTTTTGCATTTAGAACAAAACCACGACGGAGACCCGGTTCTCCCGAAAACCGACCCACCTCGTATGCTAAATTAAAATAAACCAGAAAAATGTTTCCAAAATGATTTCCTCACAAAACCAAAATACAGGGACGTCTCAAAACTGTTTTCCAGGTCTAATCGGGCCAGCCAGCCGGGCCGACCTGGTTATCCCCAAATGCATGCCCCCGAACTCTAAAATTTCCAATTCTGTCCAACTTGAGTCCAATGTGTGGTGTGCTATATATCTATGCTAACAATCTGTTTTGCATCTTTAATTTCTTTATTTTTATTTTTAATGTATTTAATAGATTAATCCGTGTATTTTAGGCGATTGTAATTTTTTTCTAAATTCTCGTATATTTTAGGCTCTTGTATTGTGAGGCCGAGAGTTTTATTTTTCATTCAATTGGGTTGTAAGCCTCTTAAATATTTATTCTTTTACTTTTATGTCGTATTGTGTATGTATGCGCGCCACATGTTATTATTCAATAAAATTTGATTCTTAGAAATTTAAAGTATCATTATAGAACATTGGCCATTTTATTTTGATTAGACATGAAATAAGGGACTTGTCCGAACCTAGATCTCTGAAAAGTGTGGCAGTTCCCGTTTTGGTTCAGCTACATTGTAATTTCCCGGTTGAGCTGAGCCGGGTGGCGACTCCTACACTTTTTATCGAGATTTCGGTCTCGATTCTTTTATGAAATAATTAATTTTCCAAAAATGAATTTCCAATCCAAAAAACCCCACGCGAGGGAAGGTCCCGCCCGAAATCGTGGCGCCCCTTCCGAAAGGGAGTCTCACATTCTGTCGAAAACGTCGTCCGCTCATAGTGGCGACTCTGCTGGGGATTTCTTACAAAAGTTTTTCAAAAACTTAAAAGAATTTGACAAGCCCTGAAAAATGTCTAATCAAAATAAGGCGGATGATTCTTGTATGGCATTTTATGCATTTTTGTAGTTAGACATTCTTGCATTAGGTTAAGTATCCATTATTTTGCCCGGTGAATTGTTGAAGTGTCGCCTAAGTTCCTCTTGGTCTTGGGGGCACGGATACGAAACACCACTGATAGCCTCATACGAACCCCTTCGTTCGGACCCTTAAGTGGGGAGAAGTGAGGAGTATATTTTGCTATGGGAGCCTTGATGTTATCCCGACTTTGGACTGAACTCATTTAAGCAACCCTAGTTGGATTCCCTTAGGATACCAAAATAAAATGTATGAATATTTCTAAATTACGCCTTCATCATCCCCGGTTGGTGATCGAAGAGAACCTCTCCTAGGACTCGGTTAGAATTTTCTCAAATTGAACACGTTTGGAGGAATAAGGTTGGAGGAACACGTTTCGTGTGCTATATGCTACGTGTTTCTCGTCCCTTCATAACATACCATCATCCACATTTTTCACGAACATAACATACCACATATAAAACATTTGTGTGATACTAACTCACATCTTCTGTACAGCCACTTGCATTTTTCGCGTGAAAATACATTAATCACCCCTGTGACATTTACACTAACCATATTTTTACAGCCATGCCTTTCCTCATTGTGTGAAAAATATTAATTCATATACATCATTTGAATGTCATAAGCATTAACCAATTTATTTTGTAGCCATATGGAACGCGTGTCATGCATAAAACATTCATGTGGGCCTTGAACAATTCCATAAAGGTCACACACGTCACACCGCCTACCAAGTAAGAAATCATTTAGGTGCTCCACAAGCACTGAAAAAATTACATTTCATGCATTTAGGTGCTCCACGAGCACCGAAAAACTTCATTACATATACTAAATCATTTAGGTGCTCCACGAGCGCTGAAAAATTACATTTCATGCATTTAGGTGCTCCACGAGCGTCGAAAAATTTCATCACATACAGTAAATCATTTAGGTGCTCCACGAGCGTCGAAAAATTCCATTTCATGCATTAGATCACTTAGGTGCTCCACGAGCGCCGAAAAATTTCATCGCATCCATAAATCATCTAGGTGCTCCGCGAGCACTGAAAAATTTCATTTCACATATTAAATCATTTAGGTGCTCCTCGAGCGCTGAAAATCCCGACCATGTGCCACGTGCATGTTCATCTCATTTCACATCATAAAAACCTAAAATACTCCCTTGAGCACCGAAACTCTGCCCGTTCACCAAGAACGTATTGATTTCATATCACGATTTGGAAGTTAAGATACTCCCCGAGCACCGAAATTTCCTTTCGTGCACCAAGCACGAGTTCATTTCATATCACGACATTAAAACTCGAGGTGCTCCCCGAGCGCCGAAATTCGGACCGTGTGCCAAGCGCGTGTTCATCTCATATCATAACATGAAAACCCAAGGTGCTCCCCGAGCGCCGAAACTTTGCCTATGTGTCATTCTAACCACATTTTCGTGCAGCCATTTTCAAGACATCAACATAAGCATGGCATTTATTCTAACCACATTTTTATGCAGCCATGACATTTTATTTGTGTGCCATGCACATTTACGTTATCTTCGCAAAGCATACACTACATCATCATGTATGTCATGCATCCTAACCATGTTTTTGTGCAGGCACTTGCATTTTTATGTGACACAAGCATTCACGTCATTTTATATCATTTAAATTAAGGACATTCTGAGGATACCCTCCACGGTCATTTCATTTCATAACATATCGGGAGTCCTAAAACTACTCGTGTTCTGCTCGTGTACCGGAATACACTCGGCCATTTCACTAGACCATTTCATTCAATAGGAGACCACAATGGTCTTAGGTCTATTTTCATGTGGCAGGTCACACGACATCATTGCATGGCTTCACGTCATTTATCATTGGCGTCATGGGGATGCCGAAGTTCTGTTGGTGTGTCGTGATCCATTTCGGATTGTTACATGACATTATTGTATCATTTGAGGTGCTCTATGAGTACCGGATTATTACGCATATAAGGGCATTTCATAGCATTACCGAATCACGAAGGGCGTTCCATGAACACTGAATTTTCATCCGTGTCCTTACCTACGCGTAACTTGTCTATAAACACCATCTCATATCATATGCCTCAAAAGCATCAGAACTCTGTCCATGGGCCGGCACCTATGTGACCATTTCACTTCATCTCATAAACCTACAAGGTGTCGAAACTGTTGGGATTTTTCACCGGAAATCACCCGATAAAAGCGGAAGAACGCGGTGATTTCCTCAAATCCAGTCCCAGGAGCAATTGATATGGAAATTGAAAAACTTTAAAATTAAATAGAAAGAGATAAATTTTCTTACCAGAAAATCTCTTTCAAGAGATGGATGATGACTGCAGAATTCAAAGTAGGATCCCTCCTCGTTCGCGTACACGAGCGCCTCACGAACACCGCACGTGCTAGCGTCAAAAATCACGAAGATTAGAGAGTGAGGAGGTAGGGAGAATTCAGCCAAAGGGGGGACTACACACACATGTGTGTTGGCCGAATTCCCCTTAGGGTTTTAACCCTAGGGCTTCCAAATTCCCTTGTTGGAATTTAGGCCCAGTCTGGCTTCTGTGTCTGTGTGGGCTTCCTCCTTTTAATTCAGGCCCAAACTTATTTTAATTAGTCTGGTTTAAATCAATATCAAGCCCAATTTTAATTAACCCATGTATTTAATATATTACTCCAAGTAACATATTATTTACATTTAAATTAAAATTAGTTTGACTAATTAATTTAATCCATCAAATTAAAATTAAGTCTTCACAAAACAAATTCATATGTAAACCTATACATATGAATATTTCCACCTAGGAAATAATTTCATAATTAATCCAATTAATTATGTGAAGCCAAATATTAATTTTATTATAATGATCAATCCAATTGATCCTTATAATATAATTAATATATATACTTCTCTCTCTCTAGTGTGTACACTCCAAGTGTACCTGTGATTCTTTAAGTCGGTGTCCAGTCGCTCAATGTGTACGATCCCGTGGGCCCATCTTTATGTTGGCAGCGGGCCTTTTGGCCCGCAGACTGCAGTTGGGCTCTAGCAAGCCACTGCAGCCCCCAATTAAGATGGAGATGGCAGTCTAACTGTTATCATAACCCTGTAGTTTAAACTTGTACATCCCATGTCATTGATATCGGTGTCTAACACAGAGGCATGGATTGATCACCCTCTTTTGTGTCGGACATTAACTTGATCCCGAATGCACTGAAGCTCACAAACAAGTTCCAACTTGTTTGGGTGTGGCCACACTCTTATCAGTCACATTCATCAAGAGGCCGGTGATATCTTCTCAGTGGGTTACTGAGTGACAAATCCCTTCTGCATATCCATAGTATTACCATGCTCAGTGACATACCCGAAAGTACCCATACTTGGCACCCTATTACAGGCCCTTTAGGCGTACCCCTAAGCATGCGACTTCACATGTAACACCATCATATGGTCAGGTCAAAGGATCCATACAAGTACTACACGAGAATCCATTGTGATACTATACCATGTGGATTACTCGTTAAGTGGATCTATCCAGTACCATGCTTCCAGGCATGTACCCATTAACTTGGTTGACATTCCATGTCCAATGACCGGTAAGACACCGCCATACAACCAGGTTAATGATAGTCTATTGTTCCATTCATTCCCATGACTGGAACAGACTACGGATCTATTTATGGTCATATCGTTTACCCTATCCATGGTCTTACTGCCAAGTGCATGACACCTGTCATCATGAAAATAGATATGTCCATTGGATACTTCATTTAATATATTGCACAAGATAAATATAATAAATGAATTGATGCCTTTATTAATAACACAAATGAGTATAATACATAAATCCAATAAATGTATAATACAAATACAAGGACCAATGCCTTGGGACTAGGGCATTTCCAACAATCTCCCACTTGCACTAGTTCCAACTGGGCATGGGCCTAATCCCTATAGATCTAGTATGACCCTCGTGCTTGGGCTGGGCCAGCGCCTTGGTCAGTGGATCTGTGACATTATCCTCGGTGTCCACTCTGTGTAATGCAATGTCACCTCTCTCCGTGATCTCTCGTATGAGGTGAAACTTTCTGAGCACGTGCTTTGTGTTCTTGTGTGACCGGGGCTCCTTAGCTTGTGCGACGGCCCCATTGTTGTCATAGAAGATATCGACTGGGTCCTGGATAGTTGGCACTACTCCCAACTCAGTGATAAACTTCTTCATCCACACAGATTCCTTAGCTGCATCACACGCAGCGATGTACTCAGCTTCTGTTGTAGAGTCCGCTATGGTTGGCTGCTTTGAGCTCCTCCAGCTTACAGCACCACCATTCAGCAAAAATACATACCCAGACTGCGACTGGTACTCATCCTGATCTGTCTGGAAGCTCGCATTAGTGTACCCAGTAACTGATAGTACTTCCTGACCACCATACACTAAGAAGCTATCCTTAGTCCGGTTAAGGTACTTGAGGATCGCCTTGACAGCTTTCCAGTGATCCTCCCTGGGATCCTGCTGGTATCGGCTTGTCATACTCAGTGCAAAGGCGACATCAGGTCTCATACATAACATGGAGTACATGATTGATCCAATAGCATATGGAACCAATTTCATGTTCTCTCTGTCCTCCCTTGTTTTAGGACAGTTTTTCTTACTAAGTTTCAGCCCATGGCCCATTGGCAAGAAACCTTTCTTGGCCCGGTCCATGCTGAATCTTTTCAGAACTTTGTCAATGTACGAAGCCTGACTTAGGCCCAGAAGCTGATTTGATCTATCCCTATAGATCCTGATCCCTAGGATCATCTCAGCTTCGCCTAAGTCCTTCATTGCGAAGCACTTACTCAGCCACTGCTTTACCCCTTGCAGTGTGGGTATGTCGCTTCCAATGAGTAGGATGTCGTCTACATAAAGTACCAAGAATGTGACAATGCTCCCACTAGTCTTCTTATACACACAAGGCTCATCTAGATTCTGTATGAAGCCATATTCCTTTATAGCTTCATTGAATCTCAGATTCCAACTACGGGACGCTTGCTTCAGTCCATAGATGGACCTTTAAAGTTTGCATACCCTTCCCGGATACTTAGGATGGACAAAACCCTCAGGTTGTGTCATGTACACATCCTCGAGTAGCTTTCCATTAAGGAAAGCGGTTTTGACATCCATCTGCCATTCCTCATAGTCATACCATGCGGCTATGGCCAGCAGTATCCTGATGGATTTGAGCATGGCTACTGGTGAGAAAGTTTCATCATAGTCTATTCCATGGACTTATCTGAAACCTTTCGCAACCAGACGCCCCTTGAAGGTATTTTCAGCTTTTAGCTTATAGCACCACTTGCAACCTATTACCTTAGCACCCGGAGGTGGATCAACCAAGTTCCAAACTTGGTTATCGTACATAGATTGCATTTCTGCCTCCATGGCTTTACGCCAATTTGCAGACTGTGGGCTAGCCATAGCCTCCTGGTAGGTTTTGGGTTCTTCCTCATCCCAGATGAGAAGAGTTTGATCATCGGTGATGAGGAAACCATACCTCTTCGGTTCCCGACGATCCCTACCAGACCTTCTAGGTTCTTGTGTGGCCTGGGTCGGTGCTTCCACTTGTGGAAGCTCCACCTAGGCCTCCGAGTTATCCTCTTCAGGAGCTTGTGGACCTTGAACTTCCCTGAGTTCAACATTGCTCCCACTATCTTTCTTGGAAAGGAACTCCTTTTCTAGAAAGACCCCCTTCCTTGCCACGAACACCTTGTTCTCGGTGGGGTTGTAGAAGTAATACCCTTTGGTTTCCCTAGGGTAGCCCACAAACAGGCATTTATCGGTTTTGGGCTCCAGCTTGCCACTAGTCAATTTCTTGACATGTGCTTCGCATCCCCAAATCCTTAGGAAAGACATATTGGGCTCCTTGCCCGTCCATATCTGATATGGGGTCTTTTCCACAGCCTTAGTCGGAGTATTGTTTAAGATGAGAGCTGCTGTCTTGAGGGCGTGTCCCCAGAAACTGATTGGGAGAGATGCTTGACTCATCATTGAGCAGACCATGTCCAACAAGGTCCTATTCCTCCGTTCGGACACCCCATTCCATTGTGGTGTTCCGAGAGGAGTGAGCTGTGGAACTATTCCATGCTCTCTCAAGTATGAGTCAAACTCTAGGCTCATATACTCACCGCCTCGGTTCGACCGAAGGGTTTTGATATTCCTGCTTAGCTGGTTCTGTACCTCGTTCCTAAATTCCTTGAACCTATCAAGGGTCTCGGACTTGTGTTTCATCAGATAGACATAGCCATATCTGCTGAAATCATCCGTGAACGTGACGAAGTACAGATGCCCACCTCTGGTCGCTGCGCTCATAGGTCCACATACATCTGAGTGTATTAGGTCCAATAAGCCAGTGGCCCTTTCAGCCTTCTTGCTAAAAGGCGCCTTTGTCATCTTGCCTCGTAAACATGATTCGCATGTATCAATTGACTCCAAGTCAAATGACCCTAGGACTCCAGCTTTGTGAAGTCTAGCAATGCGCTTCTCGTTTATATGGCCGAGACGACAATGCCATAGGTAGACAGGATTAAGTTCGTTAGCCTTAACCCTTTTAGTGTTTATGTTATAGATATGATTGGTTTCATTTAAGTCTAGGATATATAGGCCATTATTTAATAGAGCATCTCCATAAAATAATCCCTCTCTAGATATAGAAATTCGACCATTTGAAATAGTGAAAATAAATCCAGAAATATCCAACATTGATACAGAGATAATATTCTTGCACATGGCAGGTACAAAGTAACAATGTTCTAAAATCAAAACCAATCCATTGGGCATCATAAGGTGGTATTCGCCGATCTCTATGGCAGTAACCCTTGCTCCATTCCCGACCCGCAAGTCCACCTCTCCCGACCCCAGCAACCTTATGTTCTTAAGTCCCTGCACATTGCAACAAATGTGAGAACCACATCTTGTATCCAATACCCAGGATGTTGAAACAGTAAGGTTAATATCTATAACATAAATACCTGATGAGGGCGCACCTTGGCCCCTTCTTTGCTCTCCCATTAGCCTGGGACACGATCTCTTCCAATGACCCGCCTATTTGCACCCGAAACAGACATCCTCAGGACCTGCCTTCTGCTGGGCCTTGGGTTGGGCCTTGGCCTTCTTGGCTTTGGCCTTTTCCTTGGCCTTACCCTTAGCAAGAGGAGGGTTCCCCTTGTTGACCAGCAGCACTGGCGGAGTCTTCTTGATCGACTGCTCAGTAAGCTTAAGCATCCCATGCAGCTCACTGACAGTATGGTTCATCCCTTGCATATTGTAGTTTAGGATGAATTGATCATAAGAATCCGGCAAGGACGCGAGGATTGTGTCCACCGCCAACTCTTGAGAGATAGGCGATCCGAGACGGGCCAAAGTATCCAAATAGCCCTTCATCTTGAGCACGTGTGCACTCACAGATGTCCCGGCCCCCATCTTACAAGAGTGGAATGCCTTATTGGTCAGGTACCTTTCCTGACGAGCTTGCTCTTAAAACATCTCGTTAAGAGTTGTTATCATAGCATAGGCTTGGTGGTCCATAAACTGTTTTTGCAGTTTAGGGACCATACAGGCCAACATAAGGCATGTCACATCCCGGTTGTCCTTGACATGCGCCTCGTATTCCTCTAGCTGGGCAGCCGGTGGATTACGTCCTTGAGGGGCAGCCAACACAGGCCTTTCCAGTACATACTCTTTTAACTCTTGTCTTAGAACTATCCTTAAGTTCCTAGACCAGTCTAAAAAGTTAGGACCGGAAAGCTTATCCTTTTCAAGAATGGATCGCAGTGATAAGGTATTTATGTTTGCCATTTGGGTGTTTCTACACAGAAAAACATTTAGAGTGTTAATAAAGGGCTTTGCTTTGTTGTTCCCATATAAAATTAATAATGAATCAAGTTATTAATTTAAACCGAGTTGTTAGGCTCATGGGCCGAGATCCATATTTCATTAAGATATAGCCAAACGAGGGTTTGGTACAACTACACCTTAATTATTTAGGTAGGAACGCCGTCCAATCCCAACCTAGGGACTCTCGGTTTGATGGGCTTGTTGGCACTTACCCATCTCTGCTTAGGGCCAGGAGAATCCTACTACCCACACTAAGTCAAAACCTCCATCCAAGTGTTAGAGTATCCCATACTCTAACCCAATACAAAGTGACAATACTCCAGTGTATCCTGCGAGGGCATGGTCTACAACTGGCCTATTCCCACTTCGATTCGGTTTTGAATGAGGGAAGCACTTTTAAGCGACTTAGTAATTCCATTTGGTTATTAGATTCAATTATAATGGCTTACATACATAAGGCGGGTGAAATGGCTACTGGAACATACATACATACATGCAAATGCATATAAAACATAATTAAATAAAAGTAAAATGGACTGCTATGGGCCTATATTACATCCTAATATTATTCTAGTAAACCTATACTAGAAATGAATATCAGGTGAGCCTCCATCTTTTCCCTCTGGGCTTGCACCTCCATTTGGGCTTGAACCTCCACTTGGGCTCACCACTCCATGGGCTTCTTCTTTTACAAATTTTATAATATATGAATAAAATAAAATTACATTAAAAAAAGAAAAACGACACGCAGGCCGTATTTACCCAAAAAGAAAAATACAACCCATCTTGTAAAAGGCCCAATAGCATCCAACCATACAAACTTTTAATTACATATATGCATCCAATACATACAATTCAAGAGCATGTTATAATGCATGATTTAAGCCCATTTCAATTATGTCCAAGCCATTATTAGGAAACCGCCAATTTTGGCCCACCATGGTTCTAACCTTTAACGGGCTTTGGGCATCCAGCCCAGGCAGTCCAACTGCTCCCACTGGAATTGGGAAACCATGAGTCCAATTTAGCCGTCCAAGTAATTGTGCCAAAATTACCCGAACCAATTTCCATTAACCATATTAATTTCCAAAATTAATATCACATGAACGAAATTTAAAATTCATCCAAGAAACCATACGCATTTAAATTACATAAATTTAAACACACGAATTTTAAAACCAATTAAAATTTCAAAACTGGGCCCCGGGCCCAAGACCCGCAAAATCCAAAAATACTGGGCCCGGCCCGCTGCAGCAGTGCGGCAGCCACTGCCCAGCAGTGGCTGCCGCCTGCAGCGGCACTGTCACTGCGCAGTGGCCGCCTAGCAGCAGGCAGCGGGCGCTGCCTGTGGCGCCCAGCGCCACGGGCAGCGTCTGCTGCCACGCCTCCCTCCGCGTGCGGCGGCCGCCGGCAGCCCCCCACCCCGGGAGGCAGATTTAAAAAAAAAAAAAAAACATAATTAAAATAAAAAAAATATATCATCCATCAACACAAGGCAATTCTCCAAGAATTACAACAACATACAACAAAATTAAAATGACATAAATTAATATGCAAAATTAATTTTCATTGTATAAAACATATGGGAAAAATCATAAAACCCATACCATGAATCCCAATAAAAAAACCTCCAATTTCAAAAATGGGATTCAACCAAATTAATCAATTTCCACGGATCAAAAGCCTGCTCTGATACCACTGTTGGGATTTTTCACTGGAAATCACCCGATAAAAGCGGAAGAACGCGGTGATTTCCTCAAATCCAGTCCCAGGAGCAATTGATATGGAAATTGAAAAACTTTAAAATTAAATAGAAAGAGATAAATTTTCTTACCAGAAAATCTCTTTCAAGAGATGGATGATGACTGCAGAATTCAAAGTAGAATCCCTCCTCGTTCGCGTACACGAGTGCCTCACGAACACCGCACGTGCTAGCGTCAAAAATCACGAAGATTAGAGAGTGAGGAGGTAGGGAGAATTCAGCCAAAGGGGGGACTACACACACATGTGTGTTGGCCGAATTCCCTTTAGGGTTTTAACCCTAGGGCTTCCAAATTCCCTTGTTGGAATTTAGGCCCAGTCTGGCTTCTGTGTCTGTGTGGGCTTCCTCCTTTTAATTCAGGCCCAAACTTATTTTAATTAGTCTGGTTTAAATCAATATCAAGCCCAATTTTAATTAACCCATGTATTTAATATATTACTCCAAGTAACATATTATTTACATTTAAATTAAAATTAGTTTGACTAATTAATTTAATCCATCAAATTAAAATTAAGTCTTCACAAAACAAATTCATATGTAAACCTATACATATGAATATTTCCACCTAGGAAATAATTTCATAATTAATCCAATTAATTATGTGAAGCCAAATATTAATTTTATTATAATGATCAATCCAATTGATCCTTATAATATAATTAATATATATACTTCTCTCTCTCTAGTGTGTACACTCCAAGTGTACCTGTGATTCTTTAAGTCGGTGTCCAGTCGCTCAATGTGTACGATCCCGTGGGCCCATCTTTATGTTGGCAGCGGGCCTTTTGGCCCGCAGACTGCAGTTGGGCTCTAGCAAGCCACTGCAGCCCCCAATTAAGATGGAGATGGCAGTCTAACTGTTATCATAACCCTGTAGTTTAAACTTGTACATCCCATGTCATTGATATCGGTGTCTAACACAGAGGCATGGATTGATCACCCTCTTTTGTGTCGGACATTAACTTGATCCCGAATGCACTGAAGCTCACAAACAAGTTCCAACTTGTTTGGGTGTGGCCACACTCTTATCAGTCACATTCATCAAGAGGCCGGTGATATCTTCTCAGTGGGTTACTGAGTGACAAATCCCTTCTGCATATCCATAGTATTACCATGCTCAGTGACATACCCGAAAGTACCCATACTTGGCACCCTATTACAGGCCCTTTAGGCGTACCCCTAAGCATGCGACTTCACATGTAACACCATCATATGGTCAGGTCAAAGGATCCATACAAGTACTACACGAGAATCCATTGTGATACTATACCATGTGGATTACTCGTTAAGTGGATCTATCCAGTACCATGCTTCCAGGCATGTACCCATTAACTTGGTTGACATTCCATGTCCAATGACCGGTAAGACACCGCCATACGACCAGGTTAATGATAGTCTATTGTTCCATTCATTCCCATGACTGGAACAGACTACGGATCTATTTATGGTCATATCGTTTACCCTATCCATGGTCTTACTGCCAAGTGCATGACACCTGTCATCATGGATATAGATATGTCCATTGGATACTTCATTTAATATATTGCACAAGATAAATATAATAAATGAATTGATGCCTTTATTAATAACACAAATGAGTATAATACATAAATCCAATAAATGTATAATACAAATACAAGGACCAATGCCTCGGCACTATGGCATTTCCAACAGAAATTCTGTCCGTGTGTTGGCACACACGCGATCATTCTACGATATTCAATAGGTGCTCCAAAAGCGCTGAACCCCTGTTTGTGTGGCGGTCCACACATGATCTTTTCGCATTATCTCTTGCATGGCATCGGGTGTTCTTGGAATGTCCGGAAAAAAAAAATCATTCTCATCATCATCTCCCTCGTGACATCATATATGCAACTCATCATTCATGCTCATACATATCACATCATGCATTCATGCCTTTATCATCTGTGATTTGGTATTTTTCATGCGTATGCGCTCGTCAATGCTAATAAGTGTTCTTATCAGAGGGAAAAGGGAAAAGATTTTGAGAATGGCCAACCCAATGACCTTCAACTCCATAATGGATATCGTGGAGGATCATATCGCCTCATCACGGTTTCAAAAGGCGGTCAGGAAGGAAGCGACAGCAATGCTGAGAGAAGTGCTGGGAGATGATCTTGACAGAGTAGAAAGGCTGACAGCAAGGTGCACCGAATTGGAAGCACGAGTGGCAGAACTCGAAGGGAAAATGAAAAATGCGGTATTCTCTTACTCTAATACTGATGCTAGCGAGAAACAGAATGCCCAGTTTGCTAACATTTGCCCTCGACACCGTGGAAGGCCCTCTCTCCAAGATTAGGTTTGCCAAGGCCGGCTGATGAAATTGAACTGAAGAGACACCGTAAGATGAATGTTGGTACCGACTCCATTCCATGGCATACCAAAAACTCACTTACCGAGAGTAGCGGAAAAGGCATTTCTCCATGGGCTGACTCATTAAGCAAGCTATTCCTCAGATGTAGAAAGGAGGGTTTGCTGCAAAGTATCAAACCATTTGTAGAGCCGAAAAAAGCACAAAAGAGCAATTTCTGTAGCTAACATGTGATGTTGGGCCATCGGACCAATGATTGTTTTGCTTTAAGAAAGGAGATCCAGAAGCTAGTCAATGATGGAGAACTGGAAACCTCGACCTTCTCTGACCAGGGGCAATCAGGGAGACCACCAAAGAAATTTCTCAAGTCTCCTAAGGAGAGAAATATGATGAAGAACTTCAGAGTCTGGTTTGATAAGAGTGGGTCGAGGATGCTGAAGCTGAAATGGTGACCAATCGAAAAATAATCGGATTCTATGAGATCAATGCCTCTTGGAGATTTCCTTATTACAAGGGACTCATTTTATTTGTGGGATGTATTGAATTCATCATGAATGCAATGAAATTTATTTTCGTCTGACTTATGTGATGATTACTTGTCCATGGCATTATGCATGCATTTGACCATCTGAAACAACATATCCAACACACATAATATCAAAATGCATGATATCATTTTGAGTATTGTGGGGAACCTAAAAGTGAACCTGGTCCTGGACGAACTCTCTCTTGAAAGGTGAGATTAGGAGATAAATAAAGTGATACAATGGTACCACTTCTGCCGAGGCATCTGCTGATTCAACTCAACAATCCTTGAAAGACACTACTAATCATGTCCCCAGAGCTTCAACTTAAAAGGCACACATGATACCCAAACCATTCTGAATCGAAAGCCATTTTTGAAACTCCAAATAAAAAAAAAAACCTAAAAAGCTCTCTTTGAGGCAAGACCAAATCAAAAGCCCTCCTTGAGGCACCCAAACCGAAGGAAGCCCTCCTTGAGGCAAAATCAAACAAAAAAGTCCTCCTTGAGGCACTCAAACTGAAGAAAGCGCTCCTTGTGGCACCCAAACCGAAGAAAGCCCTCTTTGAGGCAAAATCAAACCAAAAAGCCCTCCTTGAGGCACCCGAACCAAGAAAGCCCTCCTAGAGGAAAAACCGAATCAAAAGTCCTCATTGAGGCAATCACACACAAAAAAAAAGTCCTCCCGGAGGCAAACTTGGTCTCATACCTCAGAAAGTACCCTATACCAAAACCCCGAAAATAAAAACCCAAACTTATCCAAAGCACCAACCACCAAGAAATTCAAATGACCTTCACCATACTTCTTATTGTAAAACTCTGAATCATTCCTTGGTTGTAGTGCATGTATAATCTTGTTTGCATAACATTCCTGTGCACATGACATTACGCATGCATTGTTCATCCAAAAAGGCATATTAAGCACACATGACATGCACGAATTTGAATGCAACAGGAAAACCAAAAGGTGGCTGTGGCTTGGATTTAGTCCCTTAAAAAAAAAATCAGTGCAAACGGAAGAATTTCTCTCTCATATGGCAGCTACAGTTAACACGAGAATGACTCACCATCTCAATTTTCATCGCCACCGGATCTTTAGCACCCTTTCTGTGAAAAATTTGGACTTTCTCATTTTCAAACAACCTGTGAAAGATTTGGACTCCTATATATCTTCAAAGCCAAAACACTCCCCATCTCGATCTTTATCCATACCTTCAACACCCTTTACCCTTCGTTCAAGTCCAAAGAACAGTCTGTTTATGATTCTCTCTATTTGCCTATGGACTCCAGGATTGGAGGAAATATTGGTTATGCACTCATGAACTTCACCAACAGTGTTGGGGCAACCAGGTTTTACAAACCCTTCAACAATCGTGAATGGGAGGACTTGCAAAGCTTGCTACGCTGATATCCAAAAGAAAATTGCATTTACCAACCATTTCAAGAACTCAGTCTTCAGCCACAATGGAAGTGACTACTTACTGGTGGTTCTTTCATCTTCTGGGGCCGTACTTTAAGGATTAAAATCTCTATTCATCTTTAAGAACTGTATGCAATTTGGAATCTGAGATGAATTGGAAACATGCATATGGGGTTAAATTCTTAGAGGATCTAGTGGGTAATCAATTGATGCAGTTCAGTGCTCAGCCGTACACTCTGACATATGTTAGCAAAAAACAAAAAAAAAAACAAAATCTCCAATGTGGAAAACCGAAAGGACATATTGGTAATTTGAAGGGGCATCAATCAAAACTAGAGCCACACTTTGGATTTTCCTAATGCATCCACATTCATTATGTCGTAGATGTTTTGTATTCAATTTTGATGATCAATATGCATTCGTCATGTCATTGCATGTCAATGTCCACATATGGGTGACAGCACGCAGCGAACCATATCAGATTCAGTGTTTTATACCCCAAATACAAACCTCTAATACTAGGGGTAGGTAAAGGCCAAACCACTGGATGTCATCAGCAGCAATGTTCTCATGGCTTCTGATGAACATTGTCAAGGTGTGCTTTCCAATCTCAAAAGGGATCTATATGGAGAGATCAATTCGACTAGAATGCTCGCGTAAGACTCTTGGACCATTAAAAAATAAATAAATAAATAAAAAATCAAAGAGAAAATTTCTGACACAGAAAACCGAGAGGACGTGTTGGTAATAAGAAGAGGGTGATGTCTAAAGTCAGAGTCACTGTTAATTTCTCTATTGTACTCATTGTGATGTCGTCATAATGATATTATGCATGTTTGATATCCTGCTTAGACGTTCATATCACATACATCGTGCCATTACACATAAACATCCATCAGTAGGTTGTTGCATCCAAGTCCCATAATAATAAAAATGAAGTTCATGTTGTGTACAGCAATCCAATACAAGAAAGAAAGACAAATAAATAAATAAATAAATAAATAAATGTGTCATACAGAGCACTCAATCTAGCTCTCATCCTTTCCATCCTCATCCTCCTCAGACTCACTTTGATGCGTAGCCCTATAGGCGTCAAAGTCCTCCTGCACCCGAGTCAAATCAGACTACATCCAGGCCATGTTAGCCTGCACCCGGGTCAACTCGTGGGTCGCAGCCAAGGCCCGAGCCTCAGAAGCAGCTGCATGTTTGGCTTGATCATGGAGCATCTGCACTCGAGTCTGCAAAATAACAATACAAATTAACATGCATACATACATACATACATATTCATTCATGTATTGGATAAATCATGCAATAACGCAGAAACTGTAGAATGCTTATTGCCCAGCTGGCATTCTCCTAGACCAGATAAGCCTCTAAGCCCAAATGCTAAATGCTATATCCTCCACCTGAGCCTGAGGGACCTAGAGCATACAAAAGTGTCAAAAAAAGAAGAAGAAGAAGATAAAAAGACTTACATGAGTGGTGTTCACTGGGGCAAACACAAGCTGCCGCTCACGGTGAATCGGCAGCTCCCTAAAAGCATGGTTGCCATCTAGCCCTATCAGACTAAAGCTGGTCCTAAGATCCATCATCAGCTGACCCTCCACCACACCAGCAGTCTGAGAAGCGGATGCTGCAGCGCTACCAGCATACACAGGGTGACTCCTATCCTGTACGGGGGCATGCCCACTAGTAGTTGCAGTCTCAGCACCCTCATATGTTGGACCAGTCCACTGAGCAGAAATGGACCCCCTGCGTCTCTTAACCTACAAATGGAAGAATATTAAAAAAAAACACACCAAATAAATGAATACTTGACGACTGGGAGGGACCGCCGGTGCATCACCCTCAACTGGCAGCAGACATTGGCGGATGAATACTAGATAATCACCGTCAACGGTATCAGCACGGTACCCATCCCCTAAAATATCAGGATCCATAGCAGGATCAGCAAAATGGGGCCAAAATAGTGCAAGCGGGAGCAGCGGAGGTACGAGCTGACCAGCACGGCCATCCACATGGTCGGATAAACGAAGGCGCTCACCCAGGTACCACTTCTGGGACATGGGGCACTCTAAGACAAACCGATGGTCATCAAAATGCGCAGATGTCTGCACAAGAAGAGAAATGGCGCCCTGACCATGCCACGGGTGGTGCTGGATCTGCAAAAATACAATAAAAGAAATTCAACACAGGTAAGTAAAAGTTAAATTAAATTTTTCTTACTAACAAGATTTGTTTGCTTACCCTCTGCCAGGAAGCGTCTAATAAACTCAGCCTGACCTCCCACAAGTTACGGCCAATACCCTGCCACCCCTGCATCCAGGAGTGTAGAACGGTCGGCTGGTCGTCATCCTGAACGTCCCTCAGCTCCGGCGGCTCTAGGATGCGGTGCTCGAATGCCTAAATCTGTAATTAATAAAAAGTCAAAAAAAAGAAGGAAAAGATGATACTAGAAGGCCGAACCAGAAGTCGAGGATCTCCTGCTGCCTCCCCCTGGCACACAAGTCCAAGTCCGTAGTATAGCTACCCTAGTGCAGCTCGAGCCCAATCCAAAGTAGCAAAGGTAACTAAATCCACCAGAGTCGGTAGCAGTGTCATATTACAAGTGCTCTGCCCGGTGGGAAACAGCGTACAGGACAATAGGACGAGCACGTAAGCCGAGCACATCGCTCCACGTCCTTCTCGGACAGGTCTGGGCGAGCGGCCCAATAAGCCTCCACTCTCGAGCAAAGAATCTTCCCCTTCTCGGGGGTGCAGCCAATCAGTCTGCCAATGTAGTCGGCCGCTAGCTGATGGCGAGTCAAATAGCAGTTGAATCGAATCAGGGTCCCGCCGAACCCGAAACCAGTGATCGCAGCAAAGTCTGAGGGAGTGACAGTAAACTCCCCAATGGGCAAATGAAACGTATGGGTAGTGCAGACCCATCTCTCGCATAAGGCCGTCAACATGGCGTGAGTAGTGTGCGGCGTACTGGTCGGTAACGTCGGTAATGACATAATAAAGGTCTCTAGGCCCAGAATCCTAACCCGAGCTCTCACAGACTTGGGCAGGTGGCCCCACCAGAGCCGGGGTAGAGAGAGATTTCCGCTGTCGGAAATCCCCCGATCCTACACATTCAGGAAGTATAACACATACATGTTTAAATTTTGCATAATTAATTATCGACATAATCAACATTAATTAAAAGGGGGCATGCAAAAAAAAAAAAAAGAAAAGAAAAAAAATCTGGTTTTTAAGCTACAGTCGTACGACTGTAGCACGCGTTGCACGAGCGCGGCTACAGTCGCACGACTGTTCATCCCAGGGTTGTACGACTATCCATAAATTGGACGAACAGTCGCACGACTGTTCATATACCCGCAGACATAATTCCAATTTCATGCAATTTTCACAATTTCTAACTCGTTTTTCCTAGTTTCTTGTTCCTATTAACTACAGGGGGCTCCTAGCATGCATTCTACTCAATCAATTCACCCAGAAAGCAGTAAATCATGTAAAATCAAATCAAAATATACAAAAGGGAAAATATCGGAAAACTCAAAATTGAGGCTCGAATTCAGGTACCAACCTAAAATGAAGATAAATGGGAACCCATCTCCAGCAAGATAGGGATCTCGGACCCGAAACGGACTCCAAAATGCTCCATATATCGCGGGTGACCGTACCCGTTGGAAACACTGATGAAGGGGATGTCCTGCGCATTCTCCGGTCTCCGAATCAAGTTGTTGGAGAGTTTCCTCACCTTCTTTCCGAGCTTCTTCAACATTTTCACAGATTCTGAGGTTTGGGATCGGTTATCTTTTGAGAGAAAACTGAAAAGAGGAGAAGTGGGAGAGAAAAGGGCGGAAACCGCCCATTTTATTTTTCTGTCCCGTGAAGTATAGTTCGTCTACAGTCGTACGACTGTAGTTGAAATTCAAATACAGTTGTACGACTGTAATTGTAAAAAAGGGGAAAAATTCTCTTATTTCCTTATTTATTTTCTAAACCCCATTTTAGCACCAAATCTCTAATGTTCCCCACGGGAAGATATTTCAGTAATTTTGCAGGGCCAACACTTCAGCAGCTAATTTTTCTAATAATGGTCCGCCTCGTCCAGGGGCAAGAAACCTGAGAAAAATCATGGAAAATTCATTGTAAGTACAATTCCACCAAATTGCATTTTCGACACATCCTGTATGCCAAGTCATACCAGTTCGTCACACACTCCACAAATCTTAGTCCACTACGACTTTTAAACGGAACCTGAAATTGCATGTTAGTCCGTTGAGTGCGCCAAGTCGCACACGGCTGTCACACCCTTCACAAAATCTCAGTCCACCATGACTATAAAACGGAACCCGAAATTCCGTGTCAGTCCATTGAGTGTGCCAAGTCGCACATGGCTGTCACACCCTTCACAAAATCTCAGTCCACCACGACTGTAAAACGGAACCTGAAATTCCATGTCAGTCCATTGAGTGAGCCAAGTCGCACACGGCTGTCACACCCTTCACAAAATCTCAGTCCACCATTACTTTAAAACGGAGCCCGAAATTCCATGTCAGTCCGTTGAGTGCGCCAAGTCGCATACGGCTGTCACACCCTTCACAAAATCTGAGTCCACCACGACTTTAAAACGGAACCCGAAATTCCGTGTCAGTCCGTTGAGTACACCAAGTCGCACACGACTGTCACACCCTTCACCAAATCTCAGTCCACCACGACTTTAAAATGGAACCCGAAATTCCATGTCAGTCCGTTGAGTGCGCCAAGTCGCACACCGCTGTCACACCCTTCACTAAATTTGAGTCCACCACGACTTTAAAACGGAACCTAAAATTCTGTGTCAGTCCGTTGAGTGCGCCAAGTCACACACGGTTGTCACACACTAACAAATCTCAGTCCACCACGACTTTAAAACGGAACCCGAAATTCCATGTCAGTCCGTTGAGTGCGCCAAGTCGCACACCGCTGTCACACCCTTCACTAAATCTGAGTCCACCACGACTTTAAAATGGAACCTAAAATTCTGTGTCAGTCCGTTGAGTGCGCCAAGTCACACACGGTTGTCACACACTAACAAATCTCAGTCCACCATGACTTTAAAACGGAACCCGAAATTCCGTGTCAGTCCGTTGAGTGCACCAAGTCGCACACGGCTGTCACACACTTCACAAATTCAGTCCTACATGACTATAGAAGGTAACCAAAAATGCATCTACCCGTATTTATTCTTGATCGAAGGGGCAAAAATTTTTGTTTCAAAATTATCGATCAAGGAATAAATACATTCACCAATTTCACACTACAAACACCATGGCTGTGTATGGTAGGTCATACACGGCTATCTGGTCTCAAAAGTCATGTTTTTGCTGGCGTCCTCCTTATGTGAAAAGAATCATAGGGAACCGCTTGGTTCCAAGAGCCGTATTTCCCCGGCGTCTTTCTTATATGACTCCTTATGTGAAAAAAATCATAAGAAACTGCCTATCTACCAAAAGTCTCATAAAATTAACTCACAAGCCACACACGTGCACACTACCTTTGATCCCGTGTTCTTTATCGTGTATCTAAATCCGTGCAAAGAATCAGACTTTAGCTACACGAGGGGCAGCCTGTGAACACGGGATTTTCCGGGTCTAAAAAAAAAGGGCCTTGATTACCACGATTGTAATTACAGTCGTAGGGATTTGTTATCGTCGTAAGACTGTAACTAAATTACAGTCGTACGACTGTCAAGTTGGGACAGGTTGCAAAACCTATGCCCCTTAAATAAAAAAATTGGGGAAAATCTTTAGCATTTAATGCTCTAGATTTTCCAGAAGAAAGAGAGGATAAAAGGCAAAAAAGAAAGAAAAGATGGGACTTTTGGCAGATTTTTAGATCTTAAGAAAATTTTGAGAGAGAAAAAAGAAAAAGAGAGAAGGGAGAGAAAAAACAAAAAAAAAAAAAAAACAAAAAACCAAAACCCAACTTTTCTTCAATCTTTTTCTTCTCAAATCCAGTGTTTTAATGTGTAAAATGAATTAAAAATCGTAGGATAAAATCAACACACAAAATCTAAATCAATTCCAGACATAAAAGAGCTGTAATCCGTAACTTTTTGGAGGATTTTTGGACCCCATTTGCAACCTTGCACACTAAGGAAAAGGAGCAATTTCTTATGGATTGGTGCGTTGCCAGGGGTCAATCCTATGGTGGATCAATGCCAAAGAGGTAAACACACTTCAACCCATCTCATTTTCATTCTTTCTGGGTGTTTTGGTTGATTTTGTGCATTTTTATCCAACTTTTTGCGTTTCTGGTTCTGGAAAATTAAGAACAGTCGTACGACTATTCTTGTCACAAAGAACATGGGCACGATTGTAATTACAGTCGTGCCATTTCATCTATAGTCGTACTACTGTTGTTGAATTTCCCAGTTTTAGTTCTTCATTTTAAATATTTTGGCGATTTATGCTTCAGGTAGGTTTACAGTCGCACGACTGTAACCACAGTCACACGACTATAGTATTCCCTAAAAATAAAAAAAAAAAATCATAAAAATCTCAAAAATTTTATAAAAATCAAAAAAATCCAGAAAAATCAAAAATCATCAAAAATGAATTTTGGAGTGTACATTCACGACCCTAGATTTATTTTTCGGTATTTTTGCATTTAGAACAAAACCACGACGGAGACCCGGTTCTCCCGAAAACCGACCCAACTCGTATGCTAAATTAAAATAAACCGGAAAAATGTTTCCAAAATGATTTCCTCACAAAACCAAAATACAGGGACGTTTCAAAACTGTTTTCCAGGTCTAATCGGGCCGGCCAGCCGGGCCGACCCGGTTACCCCCAAATGCATGCCCCCGAACTTTAAAATTCCTAATTCTGTCCAACTTGAGTCCCATGTGTGGTGTGCTATATATCTGTGCTAACAATCTGTTTTGCAGCTTTAATTTCTTTATTTTTATTTTTAATGTATTCAATAGATTAATCCGTGTATTTTAGGCGATTGTAATTTTTTCCTAGATTCTCGTGTATTTTAGGCACTTGTATTGTGAGGCCGAGAGTTTTATTTTTCATTCAATTGGGTTGTAAGCCTCTTAAATATTTATTCTTTTACTTTTATGTCGTATTGTGTATGTATGCGCGCCGCATGTTATTATTCAATAAAATTTGATTCTTAGAAATTTAAAGTGTCATTATAGAACATTGGGCATTTTATTTTGATTAGACATGAAATAAGGGACTTATCCGAACCTAGATCTCTGAAAAGTGTGGCAGTTCCCGTTTTGGTTCAGCTACACTGTAATTTCCCGGTTGAGCTGAGCCGGGTGACGACTTCTATACTTTTTATCGAGATTTCGGTCTTGATTCTTTTATGAAATAATTAATTTTCCAAAAACGAATTTCTAATCCAAAAAACCCCACGCGAGGGAGGGTTCCGCCCGAAATCATGGCGCCCCTTCCAAAAGGGTGTCTCGCGTTCCGTCGAAAACGTCGTCCGCTCACAATTAGCTTTGATTAAATTTCATTTTGAAATTTGTTCCATCATGATATTTGAACTCTACATAGTTCATTATGATATTTAATGCTTTTATTTATCTTTTTGTGTTAAGCAATTATTGTATAAATTTAATATAAGGGTAAAATATGGAAAAAAAATTATCTAAATTTGCTTTGGTTTTCTAAAGTGACATCTATTTTGGAAAAAATAAAATTGACTTAATTGACATATTTTGGAATGGAGGGAGTACATATATTGTGGCAACAGAATATTTTCAAGGGCAAATTACAAAAAAAAAAAAAAAAAAAAAACTTGTGGTTTCACTTTTTTTGTAAATAATGGATTGTGGGTTTTTTTTTTTTTATTAAAAAAGGAAGATTGTGTTTTAAACTGTTAACAAAAAAAAAATGGACAGCTAATATTTTTCTGTTAAAAATATAATGATATAGCGGAGGGTATTTTTGGTTATTTAACATACCAATAATTTATGTATATTATTTAAGAATTTTACATCAAGATTTGAATATTTTTCGAAAATTTTCAATTTGTTATTATTTTTTAAAATTTATTACCATTATTTAATTTAGAAAAATATTTGTTCTTTTCAAAAATTTTCAAAATTTATGATTAATGTCTATTGTATTTTTATTAACCAACCACAAAATTTTGAGTTTAAAATGAACAAATATACACTATATAATGTCATGATTTAATTTTAATTTTTTTTTTTTTATTAACATGTTGGAACATAATCCTCCTTTTTGTAACAAAAAACAACCACAGTCTTTATTTGCAAAAAAAGGGAAACCACAAGGATTTTCTTTTGTAATTTACCCTATTTTCAAAGTATTTGTCTGGATTAGCATCAAAAGGTTTGCCTTAAAGGTGTCTTCAGCATTCAAACCGGTCAGTTCTATCACTATTACGGACATTGGTCCGGTTTTGGTTGATTCATTATGTGACAAAGATTTTGCATTTGTATGTAATTGTTTTCTCACAATTATATAATTGTAACTCGAAGCATGGAATCCAATTCACAAAGATTAATATATTGTTGTAAATAATTTAGTGATCCTGTCCTGTGACAATTTATTCAAATTGAAACTGAAAAATACTTGTCACAAAAGTATTTGTTGCGGCTTCTGTTAGTTCGCTATTGTTTTGATGTTCTATCAGCTTCATCAACTACAAATTGTGACTTTGCCATCAGATAACTAGTACACGTGATTTTTTTTTTTTGGTTCAATATACATGTGTGTGTTTTATTTTTAATTTCTTGTGTTTTACATGGAAACCATATGCGTGAAGTTTAATAATTGCCGGCATAGTTTATTTGATTTTTCAGTTTTAGTTTTTATTATTAATTGATAAATTACTTATAGGATCTACCAAAAAAAAAAAAAAAACTTTTAGGAACCCTCCAATTTTGATTAAAAGTTCTAGGAAATTAACTATGAAGAAAACATTCAAAATATAAAGATAATCTTTCTCGGAATTTTTTTTTTCAAGAAGTTTTGATTCAGTCCCATATAAGCATTTTATTTTGGGAATTATTTTACTTTCTTTATCTATTTAGATGTTTTAAAATGTTACAATTATTTATTCTAATTGTGAAATTAATCTCCGGTTAAAAATATGTATCTTCCTCTCTTTAATTGTTTCTTAAATTTGTTCAAATATTAGAGAAGTTTAATTAGTAATTAAAACGAACATATAACCAAACCACAATATTAAGAACTAAAAATATTAGCATGAAAAAAACAGTTTTTAGAAAGAAATATTAAGAGTAAAGAAATTATTATAATTATCTAATCAATGACTTATTAGTATTAGTAAACGTATAAAGAAAACCGGAAGGGAGAGTTATGTTCGACATTTTCTTTATACAGCATATGCTTTCATTTCTGTTCCCAAAATGCGGCAATTAGTAAACTTTATTCAAGAAAAATTTACATTATCCGAAATTTAGAGATACAATATGAAATTACCTCATTTATTATGTCTAATTAATTGTAAAATCCACGAAGGAACAAATGCTTTGGAAGTACTACAAAATTTCACTTGATTTACAGAAACGATCTCAACCTTACAATTGGTATACAAATGACACAAATTTAATACTCAAAAGCTCCCCTAATACCCTCAAGGGGCTCCCCCAGTGAATCCCTGCAGAGAAGCCAATAAAAACTATGTAACAAGCAGCAGTAATTATATTATCCACGGCTACTTTCAAAATATGAAAAATCAATCAACTATGACATACCGAGAATACTTCCAACAACAATACAACAAACTGAAAGCTTCAAACACAGACTATGGTAATAATGGATCAAGGTAACGATTTCCACCAAAGTTGGCTTCCATTGACAAATAGAAGCTGTTTAACTTTTTTTTTTTTTTTTTTGGGATAAAGTACACCCCCAAGTTCTTTTTTTTGGTCAATAAACCTCTATTTTGATATAACACAAGTGCTCAAGTTAAAGGAAAGAATGGGCTATAATGACCAGAAATTGAAATTTGGGGGGCAATTTGTCCTTAAAAAGTTAAATTGAACTATTTGTCCATCCATGCCAACTACTAAGATAGAAAATGTCCTTCAAATCCACTGATTGAAACAACTAGAATGCTGGACATGCATGCTTTAATCACATGGGGGCATCAAGCTACCATCATTACCAGCATGATGAGGCACTAATGAATTCTTTAATATTAATCATACTTTGAATTGGGAAATTTTTTATTATATGGAATGCGGTCGACAAATAGGCAATTAGTTCGTAAAGAAAACCAAAATGCACAAAAGAACCAAGAAGTCAATGCACTGTCTATAAAGCTGGAGTTCTGCATCATACCAAAAAGCAATTTTAGACTAGCTAATCTATGTTCTCCACTGTAGCAGATGCAGCAAAAGAAGCTTTCATATGAATTTAGTCATTAAAGCATTACACAAAATCATATACGTGTCATGCGCCTAATTATAAAATAATTAAGAAATACATTAAAAAAAAAAAAACAAGACAAGAAATAACTTTTTAGCCTATATAAATCATGTTTTTATTCTGTCCCAAACACACTAAAAATGAACGATACTCTTAACATACCAACCATCAAAGGACTAATAGGGAAAACCAACAATAACTAAAGTATCCAAGAGAATAAAAAAGGCATCTTATATCAAACCTTAGATTCACCATTTCACACATTTTGGAAAAAATTTTGGAGAAACCGTTTATGAAATTTCTCATGGATTGGTGTGAAAATGAATTAATTTCCACTTCTGGTACATGTCCTGGAGCAAATAGAGAAAGCTATTTACTTTCAGGGAAAAAAAAAGATAAAGGAAAAAACGTGATTCATATAAACCCTTGCTTTCCAATTACATGAGGAATATTCTGGTAGTAACTAGAGATCATTGGTGATGGTGAACTAGTAGAGATGTGGCTATGTCATTCAATTATAAACTTCTAGAAGAGTTGTACAATTAGTATCCCAAATGTGTGCATTTCCTGTAAGGATTGATAACTCCTCGACTAGGATTTCAAATATAAGTCCCTTCAGAACAAATCCTTCCTCCATGATGTCACGATGATGCCCAATCAGTAACAGGCAAATGTTGACAAACACATTATTACTGAGCAAGACTATGCCACTACGTTTATGCATACCATTCAATCAAGTAGACTAACCGAAAAGCGTTATCTGCCTTACTCTCAAGATTCAAATTTTGAGGATCATCATCAGGCTTGGGAGGATGAAATGAGCATGTGCGTTGGTTATAGCTACATGGGTATTATTTATGTATGAAACACAGCAGGAGGTGGTGAAAGTTGAACATCTTCGGTTGTTACAGAACTAGGAAAAGTAAATTAGTTATGCAGATTGTTTCGTTGGGGGGGTTGGTGGTGGGTGGTTTCTTTTATATTTTTACATTACTGCAAAAGGCACGACTCAACGAAACAACCATAAACATATAATAGTCCATTGTCAAAGAAAACCATGGCTGCAAACAATGCTACAGTTCAATCAGTTCTCATATAACATTGCAAGATCTCATTACCACAGAATCAACCTCTGTCTTACCACTAGCCCTTGAAACATAGCTTTTCTGGATTCATTGGATAAGTAAATGCCATCTGTAGAGACTCAATTCAAATGACTAATTATGCCAGACCTCATTGAAACTTCAGTTCTTATTCCCTTAGCATTTGGATCTCAACAAATTCACAATGGAACTAAGTATAAGTCCTTATACTAGACAAGGAGAATTTCTCAAACCTTTGACACAAACATAAACCAAACAGTAACGATCAATATCATAGTGATACCTCCCTCCAGCAATCAAGGGATTTTAAAATCACATCTAAAAAGCAATTCTTATCCAATACATCTAAAAATCAAAGGTATGCACATAGAGCTAACTCATAAAATCACTTCTAACATAATATTAACTAACCAATTTGAACAAGTTGTTCATGCATAAATACATAAAAATAATAGTGAAAAAAAGGGAAAGAACATTATAAATGCGAGTTCAATTGTTAGATCAAAGGCTTTTAATAAACTTACTTATAGAGACAATACTTGTATTCTTGGCTTCTAACATGATCTTTCTCCCCCTCTTCAAGCTACCAAAAAAAAAAAAAAAAAAAAGAGAGGTATGATCAATTTTTGAACCAAAACTTAAACAAAATCATACCGAAACTTTGAAAAGGCTCGTGGAAAGAAATAATCTATACCGGATCGCTCTCGTAAATAAGCCCATAACAAGTTGGAGAAAGACACCGCAAGGCACAGTTTTCCTTCGCCGTCATTGAGGTTTTGCATTGCTGGCCCCAAAGTCCACTGTTACGATCATAAAATTACAGAAGCCAAAAATTTCATCAGATATTTAGAAGGAAATCAAATAATAATAATAATAATAATAATAATAAAAGAACAGAAAATTGATTCAAAGGACGAATTGCTAACCCCTCTATATCAGCATAACACTCGTTTTTCTTTTGCCGGATGTCTGGGTCCTGAGATTTGAGCAAAGAAACCGACATTAAATTTGAGAATCAAAGTGAAGATTGAATGGATTAGTAAATAAAAAACTGGGAGTTTGAAATGATTACAGAAATTGGACGGCGAGACTTAGAGAGAACCGGAGGAGCGAGAAGTAAAAAGAAAATGATAAAAATGAAGAGAAGATGATTAGCCATCAACTAGACAGTCGAGCAGATTCCGGCTGATCCTTATTTCTTCTTCTCCTTCGCAAGTTACTGGAGAGAAATCCGAATGGAATCAATGGGCCTTTTAACGTAACATAAGCCCCCGCGGCCCTCTCTGCGTGCTAAGTACCAGTGCCATGTTTTAAAACCCAATCTAGATTTTTAATTTTTAATCCACAAACGCATAGAAATTAACTTGTCGAAATTACTTTAAAATTTTTTTGAAAAATCTACTAATTTTTATTTTTTCTTTTCATTATTAAGTTTTAAAATAATTGTTCGTATATAATTTGATGGATATATTCACCTAAATATCCGAATAGAGTAATCAGATTACCTTTTGTAGCGCATATTACCCGAGATTGATTTGTAATGGAAAAGATATTGAACTACGGACTTGTCTTACCGGTCACGATTACTCCACGTCAGTTATTTGTGAGAGTGTAAGCGATAAATCCACGAACTAGATGCGCAAAGAATAAGGGGGAAATCTCACAGAGAAATTTCGGTTAGAGAGAAAACTTGCAGGCACTGATTTGTGTCTTAGTTGGTCATTGTATTTGATTCATTACTATCTTTTTATAACAGGTGAATGAGACAATCCCAATTAGAATCGAACTCTAGTAGTAAGATAAATCCTAATTACCTTAAGATAAATCCTAATTACCTTAGATAATTATATCTGTATTTGAATTGTATTTATCCACCCATCAAAATTACATACGGACTACAACTATAAACCCTATATAATTCCTACACCTCTCACTCGCACGTAACATAACGCATTCTATTATCTTGTTCTTTGTTGTAAATAGTTCATGCGACCAGCATACGGTTGAAAGCTACTTGCTATACACCTATTAGGGACATAACCTATATACCTGTTATGGATATATAGCCTCTCATTAAAATAGAGGATTGTATACATCTGTTAGGGATATTTATTCTCCTTGAGTAAATAACATCATTGTATGCCTTACCCTAGTTTTTCTTTTCACATTCACTGTTCTTTCTTTAATCTTTATTGTTTTCTATTATCACAATTATGTACCAATACATAATTATCATGGTGGTCAACGATAAAAACATTAAATGTAAATCCAAGAAAATCTTCACTTCCTACTAAATTCTTTATGCACAATTTAACTCGCTTATTTCGTTGAACTGGCCAGGTTGAATTTTTACATAACCCTTGATAGTATCCTTCAAAGGTAGTCACATCAAATTATGTTTTCAGAAATAATTAAAGGTCATAAGGATAGATTAATATCGAGAAAACTTTATTCCAGGAAGTGAGTCTCATGCTAGGAAAAGCTAAGATCACATCTTTTCCATCTCAGTGGTCGCAAAAGCACACGTATGCCTTAATACGTGCTATGGTGTTTTCTTCTTTTGAAAGAAGAATATGTCATTTAATTTGATACATATATCAATTTAACACCATATGAAAGTATAAGTTACAATGTACCTAAACATTTAACTCTAGTCTAAACCATTAGGACACCTTTCAACTTGGAAACCAGAATTAAGTCAAGGTAATTGTATAAACCTTGCCTCATGGATTACACTGACATATGTATGTGTCTTTTAATCTTGCTACTTCTATGACATAGTCTTTCATAGTTTCTAGCAAGACGACTTATGTTTATTGGAACAAGCTCTCATTTGTTACCAAAAATAGTCTCATCCTTATTAGCATCATTCATGAAGTAGAAGGGTAAATAATTGTGTGAGTAGGTGTCATATCTGTCCGATATGTTTAATAACAACAATTATTTGAAATATTTGCATTCGTGTATTATAAACATCCATAAAACTTTATTAAAAAAAAATCATGTTCTTTACATGATAAAAAAAGAGAAGAAACTCATATCCTAAAAAGTCCATATGATCTAATATGCTTTACAAAATCGTTTCTCATGACTAGCTTTGTAAGCGGGTCTGCTACCATGTCATGCGTAGATATGTATTGCATATTAACTTTTTGATGGCAAACTAGTTCTCTCAGAAAGTGTTACTTGATCTCTATGTGCTTAGATTTGCTATCTGTGAGCACGGGTTTTTTCCCGACCTCGGTGATGAAAGCTACTGTTACCTTTTTCACGGATAAACGTGGAGCGGATTCGGACCGATCGGGATAATGTCGGAAATGTCCCGGATAGCTCGAAGGTGTGTGATAAGTCCTAATACGGAACCCCGAAGAATTCGAGTGAGTATTTTAGAAAGAACGGAAGAAAAAAATAGAAAACGGGTAAAATAGGCGTTTCTGGCAGCTACAGCCACGCGGCTGTGAGCGTCAGCTTTCCTTTTTTGCCGAAATCAGCAATTAATTCCGATCTAATGCCAAAAAGTGAGATATATAAGCATCATAATCCGAGATTAGGGTTTAGAATGCAGAAACAAAAAAAAAAAGAAAGAGAGAAAAGGGATTTGGAGAGGAAAATAACACGATCACTTAGATTTTTTCTAGGGTTCTTAACGCAATTAGAAAAAGAAAAGAGTTTGACCTAAATAATAATCTTAATAGAACACATAAAAACAATAATAGGGTTTTGTGATATCATAATCAATCCTTCAATCTTTTTCAGGGTTCCGTTCGGGCTTCGGAAATCGTGCACTGTTCGGGTTGTTTGTGACTGCAAGACGTTCCTGGCATCCGAATCCATTTTTCGTGGTCCAAATACTGGAACACAGACAAGGTAATCTTCTGAGAGGCCTTAGAAATCCGCTTTGTTCATTCTGGTTGAGATTTGATTGCATGTTTTGAATTTTTTTATGATTTTTGGGAGTTTTGTCGGTTACAGCCGCCCCACTCATAGTCACAGCCGCCCGACTGTAACCTACAGCCGCGCGGCTGTGACCTATAGGGGCATGACTGTAATTTCCAGATTATAGCCGTGCGGCTATAACCTACAGGGGCAGAAGCTCCAATCGCCCCAAATCGATCAATAACACTCCCATATTTCAATTAAATGTGTTTTTCATATTTGTTATTGGTCCAATTAAATCCCTGCATACTTAGATTCCCTGTTCTTTGATTTTTAATGAATGGATGTAGTATAAAATTTGGTGATTTTGGATGATTAGGGATTTCTGGATTCGATTCAATCCGTTTCGGGTCTTTTCTGTTGATTTTGATGTTTTTCCAGAAATCCTAGATCGCCCAAAATCGTCAAACTTTGCAAAACTATTTTCGAAAACACAAAAAAGCACTGGAATCAGTTCTGGAGTACCACAGCCGCACGGCTGTAATGCCTACAGCTGCTCGGCTGTAGTTGTGGAGGCAGAATTATAGTTTTGCCCTTTTGGGCCCTAAACTTGTAATTTTGCATCCTTTTCTTATTCAAAAATGAATTTTGGCGTGTTTGCATACTTTTGGACCATAGATGGATGTTTGACTTCGGCCTACATACGAACGGGACCCCCGGGTCCTGGGATACCTAGCCCGCTAAATTTGGAAAAATGCATGTAAATTAGCCAAATCGCTTTTAAAATTGGTTTTTCATCCATAAAACTTACAGGGCGGTTTAAAAACCGTTTTCCAGGTCTAACTGGGCCGACTAACCGGGTCAACCCGGTTACCCCCAAATGCATGTCCCCTACTCCTAAAAATCCCTATTTTGTCCTATTTGAGTCTTTTGTATGCCTTGATTATTTGTGCTAACCCTATTTGGATGCAGCTCTTATTTTTAGTTTTCTTTTTACTTTTGATGTATTTAATAGATTACCCCGTGTATCTAGGCGATTGTATGTCGGGGAATTAATCGCACAAAAACAATATATACGCAGCGGAAATAAAAGGATTAATCCCCACCAAGGACCCATGTACATTGCATTGAATTGGAAGGAGGGTTAAAGAATTACCTTAATTCTTTGTAGGTTTTGAATCAATTAGGAACCAAAGTAGCTTCCCTCTACGGTTGATCCACACGGAGCAATTCATTCACCGCGTGCTAGCGCCGGGATTGAAGAACAATTCTTCGAACGAGAGAAAAGAGCAGAAAAATCAGATTTTTCCCTTTGGCTTGGGAGGAGAATTTCGGCTGGCTCCTTTTCTTGTGGTGGCTGGCCGAATTCAGTTAGTGTATTTTGGAGAGAGTGATTAGGTTTAGGTTTTTATTTCCTTAAATATAAAACCTAATTAGTTAATTATAATTATAACCTAATACACCTATTAGTTATAATTATATATTAACCCACACAATTTAATATTAATTCTCAATTAACATTAAATCAAATCAATTCTCCATAATACACATATGTATATATAATATTATAATTAATTATATCTTTATATAATTTAATTATAATATGTAGCATACTTTATGCAATATTAATCAAATTAATATTTATATATATACACACTTAAATATATATCACTATATATATTTATTCTCTTTCTCATTTATAAATTATTATCCAATAATAATTTATACCCGATAAGATGAACTTCATTTTGCTCTTTGTGTGTGACCCCATAGGTTCATATTAATTGGCAATAAGGAGATTACCATAATATCCTTATAGGTCATAAGCGGACTCTAGCAAGCCTTTATGACTACCCAATTAACATGATTGGAATGATCCAATACCTATTTATAGAATGTCATATTCCCTTTTGTCTCTTTGATATCATGATTAATCATAAGACATGGTACACTTGTCAATCTTATATAATTAATCATATGCTTTCTCGATCTCAAAGTAAACTGTTTAGACAAATCAATTGATACTCTATCAATTATTTGAGCACGGCCATGCATTTAACAGTCTTACTTATCGAGGGGCCCAGTGATATCGCTCTCTTGATAGAGAGGGACAAAATCCCATATCTGTCACTCACATCCCAAAGCATGAGTCATATTGTACCCAATCACAGCCTTTATAACTACTCTGTTACAAGCAGCGTTTGACTGCGTCAAAGCACAACATGAGTTCATCCCGGAATCAATGGTGACCTCAGGTCAAAGGAATCAGCTAATGACACTACTATAATCAAGATCAGTTGTGACACATGACCATGAACTTGATCTCATAGTGGGTCTCCAGTAACATGTTCTCTAACATATTACCCGTGAGTATAATCTGTATCTGTATACACTATATTCATCTTATGAATATCCATTATCACTCACACTAGTCTTAGTTTGTTATTATTCCCATAATAACAATCGACTAGGGATATTTAGAATAACACGATTTATTCATGGATACTTATCATAAATGCTAACATACAAACATAAATGATAATATTAATCTACACTAGATTAATCTTAGAAGTCAAATTACATAATCCAATATTGGCCTTAGGGCACAATCTCCAACATTGTAATTCTTAGATTATCGTGTATAATAGGCGATTGTAAAAGGTGAGGATGAGAGTTTTCTTTTTCTTGGGTTGTATAATTTGGCCTCTGATTTACTTTTCTGAACTTTTATTTTCTCCGCACTTTATTTTAGTATTTATACTTATGTCATTTGCATGAGCATTGGTTAATGATTAAAGGAAGATAAAATGGATAGATTTAAGTGAATGGAATGTCATATTACGAAATAATAATTAAAAATAAGTGAGGATTAGTAGATATGTTGCCCGAACCTCGAATCTCTGGATTAGGTACTGCGTCTACACTTGGTAGGGAGCTGTACCGGAATTTCCCAGATGAGCTAATCTGGGTGGCGACTCTATATCTAATCTCGAAATTCGTGTTTCGAGATCTTTAAGTTAAAATGGGAATTTTCTAAAAGCCTGTTTTCTAAAATTCGTGTCTAAAATTAAGTTTTCTACAAAAAAGACTTTTCCAATAAAATGAAAGGGTTTTTCTAAGAAAGATTAAAACCCGTTTTCAAAACCACATCATCACATCTTAAAAAGAATATCACCGGCTCCTGCTTCACCGGGGGTTGCAAAAAAGGTCGTCCACTCATAGTGGCGACTCTACTGGGGATTAACGGTTTCTTCAAAAAAGTTTTCACAAAAACTTAAGGAACTTAGGCAATATTTCATTTATAGTTGATTCTTAAATCGTAACTCAATATTTCATTCACATTGCGTAAAGCATGAAATTTTCTCTTCTTAAATCCCTCCAACACTCATTTAAGCCTGGTTTATTTCCAAAGGTGACGTACCTCTTCCGCTAGGATTGGAGGCACCCGAGGGGGTAAACCACTTATAGCCTTGTACGAACCCCTTCGTTTGTACCCTTCAGTCGGGAGAAGTGAGGATTATATTTTCACTATAGGAACCTGTACTACCCTTGGCTTGACTCATACCTTTATGTAATGGCCTAGCAACTTCCCCTTAGGATTACCAAAACATATACTTGAAAATGGACATTGAGAGTACGCCTTTGGTATCCCCCGTTGATGCCAAAGAGACCGAATACCTAGGAAGAATGCGAGACCAACCGAATGGAGGAATAAGGTTGGAAGGGTGAGCATATTTTTATATGTGTGCTAATGTTTGCTTTATGGTTGTTTTATTTTCGACCTTTTCATACGACATAAACACGCATCATCCGTATGCCACATTTCAATCACTTTCTTTATGGAGCCATTTTAGAGCATCCTCATATGTGTGTGTTATACTAACCATATTTTTCGTGCAGCCATAATCTTTTTCCTTATGCCATATTCATTTTGTGTAAAGCATACACGACATCATCTTGTATGTCATGCACTCTAACCACATTTTTGTGCAGCCATTTGCATTTTCGTATGACATAGGCATCCACATCATTTCATTTCAGTTAGAATGTATGGATGTTCTAAGTATGCCCTTCACGACCATTTCATCTCACAACATATTGGGAGTCCCCAAGGCTACCCCGTACTCTGCCTGTGCACTAATTTGCATTTGGCCATCCCATTACATTATTAGAAGACCACAACAGTCTTAGGCTTGCGTTTATGTGATGGACCACACGACATCATCACATCTTGGTCATTCACATTTGGTGTCATGGAGACGCCTTAGTTTTGCTTGCGTGTCCCAATCCATATCGGATTGTTACATAACATTGACAACCCATTTGAGGTACTCCACGAGTGCAGAGCTAGTTTTCATATTAAGACATTTCATAGCATTCCTAAATCATGTAAGGTGTTCCACGAACACCGAAATGCTGTCCGTGTTTTGACTCGCACGTGACTTGTATGTGACATCACTTCATGTTAGATGCCATAAAAGCATCGAGCATCTGTCTGCTGGACAGTTCCCTTAGGACCATTTCATGTCATCACATTGACCTACAAAGTGTCAAACTTCTTTCCGTGTGTCGGTACACATGTAACCATTTCACGACATCCCCTAGGTGCCCTAAAGGCACCGAAACTCTGTCTATGTGATGGCTCACACATGACGTTATTGCATTGTCTTTTGTGTAGCATAGGGTATACTTGGAACATCCAAAGCAAGAGAAAGAAAAGCACTAAAAACATCTTCAGCATCATCCATATCCATAAGACATCATCCGAACATGAGCATAAAAGTACTATTTAGAGTGTCGAGTCTAGGACGATGACATCCATCAGAAACTCTAATCTTATGTTGATTGTGCAGTTTGGTGTCGCATCTCGGGAAGGTTAGTTCGAGTTGAGTCAGAACCAACACCCCAGTTTAGTTAGTTCAATTAGAACTGATCATCGTGGAGGGAATTAGTTCAGGGTCAGATTCAGACAGAGAGTTTGAAGTGCAGTTGCATACCCTACCAGTTGACAATCAGGTTTTATTGGAAGAGGTCGACAGAACAGAGATGGCTGAAGGAAATAACGGAAACAATGGGAACAACGGGAACAATGGAAACCTACCTTTTGACATGGCTACCTTTATGAGGAGCTTCTTAAGCTCGAATGAGTTCAGAGTCACTCTCAGGGAGCAAGTGCAGGCGGTGATGACCACCCTCCCTATTCAGGTTGTCCAATAGGCCCAAACGTCAGATGGAAGTGGGGGACAACAGTTTGTCCAAGTTACCAACAGTGCTGGAGGAAGTCTTCCCGAGGGGAATGGCCTAGTGGTGAACTAGAGGGAACCCGATCGGCAATCGGAGGAGGATGAAGCCTTTGAGAAGGCAAGGGAGGCTTCGATTGAGACGATGCTGGAGAAGCGTCTCAATCAAAAATTTTCTGACATTGATGCCATGATGCCCAAGTTGTAGGAAATTGTCCACTTCAACCCTATCAAGTGCGCCGATCCTGCCACGCTGGTGGCTGATGCGGAAGGACCACTTCCGGCTAGTTTTCATATGCCATACCTTCCTCCCTACACCGAGGAAGGACCATCGGAAGCCCATTTGGACAGCTATATGAGGTTGATGACCAGCATGGGGATCGGAAAGGGTTATTTGTTGAACTTATTTCCAACTACTCTGAGGGGTGCTGCGGCAAAGTGGTACATGAAGATGCCTATACACACTCACTCCATCTGGGAGGATTTATCTGATGCTTTTGTGAAGTAGTATGCCTACAACACCCAGACAGAGACAACTCTTGAGGATCTAGAAAGGATCCATCAGAAGCCGAATGAGTCTTTCCCGGATGATTACAAACGGTGGATGGACGTCCAAGTTTTGGTGGATGGGGTACCAAAGTTGGAGTCTCTGATTGTGAAGCTGGTGGATGGAAGCTTGCCCCAGTACAAGGATAAAATGAAACTAAAGAGATTCCATTCCTTCAATGATGTGGTGGATTTTGCCAAGCGTATCGAGCGGTACGAGGAAGAAGAGCAGAGGGGCAGACAGGGTTTAGGCTCCTATAGAAGCAACCAGGGGTACTATCAAGGGTACAAGAGTGGAAGTTCTAAAACTACTACAGTAGGATCTAGTTCAAGGACAACGCCATTGGTAGCCTCTATTGAAGCTCAGGAGGTAGAAGTGGCTGCTGTGAATCAGGGGAGAGCAAGTGTTCCAAGAATTACCAGTCCGTAGGCCGAGTCAGTTAGCCGAATCTTTGCCAAGTGTAGGAAGGCAGGGTTACTACAGAGTTTGAGGCCATTCTCGCCTCCAGCAGAGGCAGATAAAGAGAATTTTTGTTCTTACCATGTAATGGCGGGTCACTGTACAAACGAGTGTACCCAATTGGTTAAAGCGATCAAACAGTTGGTCACAGATGGCAAGATAGTAGAGCCGGCTCTGAAGCCGAATGTGTAGAAAAATCCACTCCCCACCTTTGGTAGTCAGGTGAACATGGTGCAGTCGGGCCTACCAGCCAACTATGTATTCGCCTAAATCATTAAGGAGAATCCGAGTGTGCAAGCTGTACTGGTAGAAAAGGAGGAAAAGCCAGAGGTGGTTGAAGAGCAGACTGCGGTGGTGAGGGACAAGATGGGTCCTATTGATTTAGATGAATTTGAAGCATATGATGATTATGATGAATTTGAGGTCCAAGAGTCGAAGCTAGTTTATCCGATGGAGACGAAGAAGGGGACTATGGTAGAGAAAGATGGGTCGGTGATGCACATCACAAAGAGCGGTAGGGTTTATCAACCCATCAGTGCACCACCTCCAGCACCCTCAAGAAGGAACACAACACCAGTACAGAATGATACTCCAGTGGCTAAGGAGGAAGACATGGTGGTGGACCAGCTGAAAAGGACACCGGCTCGTGCTAGTGTGTGGCACTTACTTATGGAGTTCAAGAGGCACCGAGAGGCGGTGGTAAAACAACTGATGGAGATGGATGCCAACCCCACTATGTCCCCTGATGAGGTGTGTGCAATGATTAGGGGAGTGGATTTGAAGGCTAACAAGGCCCCGGAGATCAGTTTTAGGGTAAAGGATCTCCCACCTGAAGGGGTGAATCATAACAGGGCCTTGTACTTAAAGATGGAAGTCATGGACAAAGTGATGCCGGGTGTGATGGTGGATGATGGCTCAGCCTTGAACATTTGTCCTTCTCAGATCCTACCTTTCCTGGGGGTGAGTCCCGAAGCTCTCTACCGGTCTAACACCGTAATTAGAGCTTATGATGATAGCAAGAGAGCTCTTGGGAACCTTAGAAATGGAAGTTAAAGTGGGGGAGGTCAAATCGAAGGTACCATTTACCCTGATCGACATTCCTGTCACCTTCTCTCTGCTCTTGGGGCAGCCATGGTTCCATGCTTTAGGAGGAGTTCCATCAACTCTGCACCAGAAAGTGAAGTTCTTAATTGAGGGGAAAATAGTAACAGTGGAAGCAGATGAGCCTTCTGTGGTAGCCGCATTAAGTGCTATCGAGCAGCCGATGACGGGGTTTCAGGTTGTTGTGATTTCTGACAAGCCTGAGTTTCCAGACTGGATTCATAGGTATTTCGCCAAACAGAATTATGAGCCGGGAAAGGGATTAGGGGCTAAGCAATAAGGAATCCCTGAATTTAACATTGAGGCTGGTAAGTACCAACAGTTTGGGCTAGGGTATCAAGAAGGAAGGGCCAAGCAAGAGTGGAAGCGTGTGAACCTGGTGGATACTTTCGTTCGAGCCACAGAATTAGTGTATGATGGGACTCCCGAGCCGATAATTGTAGAGGGAGGTCAACTCCCTGGATTTAAAATTTTTGCTGATGTGGTTGATTTCAGCAAGTATGGAATAGAGCCAGTTTTGAGCATGCTGTGTGTCGGAGCTAAGGATGGAAACAGGGGGGTTCAGAATCAGAAAGCTGTTGATTAAGTCAAGGTTGAATTCGAGGACAAGGGAGAAGCTTTCAAGAAGACAGACCTAGTGAGAAGTGAGATGGAAGTGGCTATGGGGGCCATTACAAGAGCACTGTCCACCTCGGTGAAGCCAAGCAAGGGTGCAGAAAAGAAGACATCACCTGCTGAGAAAACACATGAAGAACTAGTAGAGGAAGCAGTGAAGGAGCTCACTAAGCTGGTTATGAGGGGCAAGGCTGAAATGCCAGAGGAAGAGCTAACTGAGAAACAGAAGGAGGACCTGGAAGGAGACCTGGGGTACCTGTTTGAGGAGATCGACTGTGATGTTGTTGACGACCCTCCACATGTGGAGGATGGAAATTTTTTTAATGTATCTGCTTTTTGTATTTTTGATGTGAACAATTCTGCCTATGAGGCACACAATACAATAAAATCTGATTTTGCTTACTTGTGTGATGTTTTTTCGGATGGAACTGTGCATAAATACAAACATTCATTTAATGTCTTTAGCATACATGATGCATCATTGCATGAAATGAACCTAGGGACAGATGATGAACCAAAGATGGTATCCATCTCGAAAGACCTCATGCCTGATGAGAGAAAAGAACTTGTAAAAATCTTGCAAAAACACGTCAAAGCCTTCGCTTGGTCCTACGATGACATACTTGGGGTTGACAGAGAAATTGCAGAGCATAGAATCCCGACAGATCCAAAGATGAAACCGATTAACCAGAAACTCAGACGACTTCAACCAAAATGGGCCAAAAAGGTTAAGGAAGAAGTAGCCAAACGGATAAAGGCCAAGTTCTTAGAAGTGGTAGAGTATCCAGAGTGGTTGGCCAACGTAGTGCCAGTTGCAAAGAAAGACGGTCGAGTAAGGGTTTGCATGGATTACTGTGATCTAAATAAGGCATCTCCCAAAGATGACTTTTCACTCCCATATATAGATGTTCTGATTGATAGTGCCACCAGGGCAGCTATGTATTCTTTCATGGATGGGTTTTCGGGGTACAATCAGATTTTGATGAATGTAATCGACAAAGTAAAGACAACCTTCATCACAAAATGGGGAGTTTACTGCTATAGGGTTATGCCTTTTGGGTTGAAGAATGCAGGGGCAACTTATCAGCTGGCGGTCATGACACTTCTGCATGATATGATCCACAAGGAGGTTGAGGTTTATGTGGATGATATGTTGGTAAAATCCATGACCCGGGAGGAGCACCCAGCCATCCTGGATAGATTTTTAACTAGAATCGAGAAGTACAATCTTCGCCTCAACCCTAAGAAGTGTGTATTCGGGGTAACCTCAGGCAAATTGCTTGGTCATGTGTGTTGGGATTCGTCACGGGAAACCGACCGATAAAAGCGGAAATACGCGTCGATTTCCTCGAATCCGGCCCAGGAGCTTAAGATGTGGAAATCAAAAAAACTTAAAGCATAAAAGGAGGGTTTCAAAACCTGACCACAAAGTCTCTCTAAGAGACGGATGCGGACTGCAGGAACCAAAGTAGACTCCCTCCAACGTCACGTACACGAACGGCTCTCGGACCCAACCCGTGCTAGCGACCCGGATCTTATTTCAAGAGAAAGAGAGAGCTAAGGGAGATGCAATTTTCTGCCTAGAAATTATGCTCACTCAAAAGATGGCTTGCTTCTCCCTTATTTGCTTACTTTTGACAAAAAGATTAAAGAAGAAACAACATTAATTAATGAAGCAATTAAAGCCATCACTTTCCTAATTATGTCCACCTTATGAGTCACCATATGAGTCATTAATCTTATTAATAATGACTCACCATGTAAGGCAAAAAAATATCCCAATTATTTCGGCCATTCAAATCCCACTCCATGTGGGCATTTTTCATTTTAAGCCTAAGTCCAATTTAACATCCTTTGATTGAAATTAATTTCAAATGCAACTTTAATAAACCATATATGCATATATATTATATCATAATATATTACATACATTAAATTAAAATTCATTTGACCTATTAATTTAATCAATGGATTAAATTTGACATACATAAAATGAAATACATGTAAACCTATACATGTAATAATATTTCCACCTAGGAAATAATCGCATAAATTAATTCATTGAATTAATTAAGCGAAGGCCAAAATAAATATTAATTATAATATATTGATCAATCCAATTGACTTATATAATATAATTAATAAGTCTCTCTCTCTTCAAACGTGTATACTCCAAGTACACACTTAATCCGACTAGTTAAAGTCCAGACGTTCAATGTGTACGATCCGATGGGCCCGTCTTTATGTTGGCAGTGGGCCAAGGCCCACAGACTACAGGCGGGTTCTAGCAAGCCACTGTAGCCCCCAATTAAGACGGAGTAAGCAGTCAAACTGAAAACATAACCCTGTAGTTTGAACTTGTAAATCCCATGTCGCTGATATCGATGTCCAACACAGAGGCATAGAAGTATCACCCTCTTTGTGTCTGGACCTTTACTTGATACCGAATGAACTGATGACCACAAACAAGATCCAATCTTGTTTGGGTGCGGCCGCACACTTATCAGTAACATTCTTCAAGAGGCCGATGATATCGTCTCAGTGAATCACTGATTGACATTCCCTTCTGCATATCCATAGTGCTGCCATGCTCACTGACACACCCGAACGTACCCGTACTTGGCACCCTTTTACAGGCCCGTTGGGCGTACACCAAAGTGTGCCACTTCACATGCAACACCATCATATGGTCCGGTCGAAGGACTTATACAAGTACTACGCGAGAATCATTTGTGATACTATACCATGTAGATTCCCGTTAAGTGGATCGATCCAGTACCATGCCCTTTTTGCATGTACCCATTAACCTGGTTGACATTCCATGTTCTATGACCGGTAAGACACCGCCATACAACCAGGCTAATGATAGTCTATGGTTCCATTCATTCCCATGATTGGAACAGACTACGGATGACTTTATGGTCATATCGTTTTCACTATCCACAGTCTTACTGCCAAGTGCCTCACACTTGACAACATGGATATGGATATGTCCATTGGATACTCTATTTAACATATAGCACAAGACATATAATAAATAGATTAATGCCTTTATTTCCTTGACACAAATTGTATAATACATAAAGATTACATAAATGTACAAATGTATTATACAAACACAAGGACCAATGCCTCGGGACTAGGGCATTTCCAACAATGTGGTCAACCAGAAAGGGATTGAGATGGATCCAGACAAGATCAAGGCCATCAGGGATATGCCAGCACCACAGTCAGAAAAGGAAGTAAGGTCGTTTCTGGGTTCACTACAGTATGTTAGTCGGTTTATTACGAGATTGACAATAGTTTGCGAGCCAATTTTCAGACTACTGAAGAAGAAACAGCCAGTAGAATGGAATAAGCAATGTCAGACAGCCTTCGACAGAATTAAAACTTATTTGATGAACCCCCCAGTTTTAAAACCTCCAATACCAAACAAGCCTTTGATTCTGTACTTAGCCATTGAAGAGACTTCTGTGGGAGCCATGTTGGTACAAGAACAAGAGGATGGGCACGAACATACGATCTATTATTTGAGCAAGAAGCTATTAGAGTATGAGACTAGGTATACGATAGTAGAGAAGACTTATGCTACTATGGTATGGTTGACGAAGAAACTAAGACACTACTTCCAGTCGTATAAGGTTCAAGCGGTGGCCAAGGTGGACCCCATGAAATACTTATGCCAAGCTCCAGTACTAGCAGGGAAGTTATCCAGGTGGTTGCTTTTGTTGTCAGAATTCTACATAGAATATGGGACGAGGAAGACAATCAAGGGAAGGGCCGTAGCAGAATTCCTAGCTAACCAGCCAATAGATTCAGACTATGTGGAGAATTTAGAATTTCCCGACGAACAACTGATGGTGGTGGAAGAGGAGTCGAATAGGTGGGTGATGTACTTCGACGGAGCGATGAATAAACACGGTGTGGGCTTGGGGGTAATCATTGCTACACCCGAAGGAGAAATCATTCCTCTGGCGAGGCGACTTGACTTTCAAGTGACCAATAATGGGGCAGAATACGAAGCATGTCTCTTTGGTATTGATGCCCTGATTACATTAGGGGCAAATGAGGCGTTAGTCATTGAGGACTCAGCTTTGGTGATTCGGCAGGTTACAGGAGACTGGGAAATAAAAGAAGAATCACTCCGATCTTATCTCAAGATGGTTTAGGAAAGGGCGAAGGTATTTAGTCAATGTGAATTACGACATGTGCCGAGGGAGGAGAATCAGATGGCAGACTCTTTGGCTACACTATCATCAATATGGGAAGGTCCCTGAAAACAACCAATACAGCCGATCATCCTGGAAATTGCTCAGAACCCATGCTATTTGTCAGTCAACACGGTCACAACTATTGAGGCACACCCCTGGTATTATGATATTCTACAGTTCATTCAGAACGGTCAGTACCCCGAAGATGCCAATGAGTCCAATAAAGTTTCCCTCAGAAGGTTGGCATCACAGTTGCAGATATTTGAGAATCAACTTTTCAAAAGGACAACTAACGGAGTTCTTCTGAAGTGTCTTACGGAGGAAGAGGTAGTCGTGGTTATGAAACAGATACACTCTGGTACGTGTGGTCCGCACATGAATGGGTTGGCCTTAGCAAAGAAAATAATAAGACAAGGATACTTTTGGCTCACTCTACAAGCCGACTGTATTGAGGAAGTTAAGAAATGCCATGAATGTCAAGTGTATGGAGACCTCAATCATCTTCCCCAGCTTGAACTTCAAGTATCTTCAACTCCATGGCCGTTTGCAGCTTGGGGTATAGACATAATTGGAGAAATAAGGCCACCTGCCTCAAATGGGTACTGATTCATTGTTGTAGCTGTGGATTATTTCTCTAAGTGGGTCGAAGCGGAATCATTTGTAAACATCACCGCTAAGAAAATGGCCAATTTATAGAAAAGAACATCTTCGCAAGATATGGGATCCCTCATCATGTCGTGACCGACAATGGGGTACAATTCCAAGGATTGACCACACAATTATTCCAAGAGAAGGGGGTCGAGCACCACAGTTCATCCCCGTATCGCCCTCAAGCCAATGGGGTGGTGGAAGCAGCCAATAAATCCATTAAGAAGATTCTGTCAAAGATGGTGGTCACCTACAGAGATTGGGCCGACATGTTACCATTGGCTTTATAGGGATACCAGACAAGCACCAGAACCCCTACCGGAGAAACTCCGTATTCATTGGTTTACGAGATGGAAGCAGTATTACTGGTAAAGATGGAAATCAGATCATTAAGAGTGGTTATGGAGGCACAGTTGCCAGAATCTGATTGGCTCCAGTCGAGATATAAATAGCTAGCACTGATTGATAAGAAGCGTCTTCAGGCTTTAGATCGGTTACAAATGTACCAACAGCGGATGGTTAGGACATACAATAACAAGGTTTGTCACCAGAAGCGCCCATTTAAGGCAGGGGATCTGGTACTTAAGCAGATGAAACAGACCAACACAAATGTAAGGGGGAAATTCAAGCCAAACTGGGAAGGTCTGTATGTAATCAAGAGGGTACTTTCGAAGGGTGCAGCAAAGATTATGGATATGGACGGGAATGAATTTGTCAACCCCATCAATCAGGACAAGCTAAAACACTACTACGTTTAAAAAAAAGAGTCTGGTGGATTGAAAACCGAAAAGGCAATCCACGCAAAAGTTAGGATAGTCCGATGGGTCGAAAACCAAAAAGGCAATTGATGCAGAAGTTAGGACAGAGAGGTGAGGACTATCAGCTGGAAAATCTGCAACGACTGGTTGGTGGCAAGCGTGGCTTCAGTTGAGATGTATACCATCAATAATTCTGTTTATAGTTTCATTTCATCATTCGATGTACATTGTGCTAAAACATTATTTATGAATGAATGAATGAATGTTCGGTTTTGTTCGTTTAAATGTCCTAAGTTTATCTGCAATTCACATTATTCTATGCATATTTATCTTTATATATCTTCTCCATATCTCACATCCATAGATTGAACACATACATTCAAAAAAAAAAAAGTCTGATAGATTGAAAACCCAAAAAGGGTGGTCTATTCAAAAGATAGGACATAAATAAGGTCTGCTGAATTGAAAACCCAAAAAGGGCGGTTTAGGCAAAAATAAAGACAATCCGATAGGCTAAAAACCCAAAAGGGTAGCCTATGCAAAAATTAGGACAATAAATGCAAAAAAAAAAAGAATAAAAGTCATACAGCAGTAATCAATTTTAATCCTAGTCATCTAGAGGCTGAGATACCGTAATGTCAGCGCCTCACGTCCTCGCCTAGTGGGACAGCCGACCAGATCTACCAACCGATCCCTGTAGCAAGCATATGTCTCCACGGAGGCAAGGAAGTCATACCTCAGAACCTCAGTGCAAGTAGGATGCATCCACTGGTGCTGCACATGCCAAGGCCATTGCGGCGTAAACACCCCGCACTCAGTAGTACACAAAGATCGAGGTGTTGGATATGCCCTAGTCCTGAGGCATTAGTCCTTGTATTTGTATTATACATTTATTGGATTTATGTATTATACTCATTTGTGTTATTAATAAAGGCACTAATTCATTTATTATATATATCTTGTGCATTATATTAAATGAAGTATCCAATGGACATATCCATATACATGATGACCAGTGTCATGCACTTGGCAGTAAAACCATGGATAGGGTAAACGATATGATCATAAATTGATCCGTAGTCTGTTCCAGTCATGGGAATGAATGGAACGGGAGATAATCATTAACCTGGTTGTATGGCAGTGTCTTACCAGTCATTGGACATGGGATGTCAACCAAGTTAATGGGTACATGTTAAAAGGGCATGGTACTGGATAGATCCGCTAAACGAGAAATCCATATGGTATAGTATCACAAGGGATTCTCGTGTAGTACTTGTATGGATCCTTTGACCTGACCATATGATGGTGTTGCATGTGAGGTCGCATACTTAGGGGTACGCCTAAAGGGCCTGTAATAGGGTGCTAAGTATGGGTACTTTCGGGTATGTCACTTAGCATGGCAATGCTGTGGATATGAAGAAGGGATTTGTCACTCAGTGATCCACTGAGAAGATATCACCAGCCTCTTGATGAATGTGACTGATAAGAGTGTGGCCGCACCCATGCAAGTTGGAACTTGTTTGTGAGCTTCAGTACATTTGGGATCAAGTTAATGTCTGGACACAAAAGAGGGTGATCAATCCAGTACATTCGGGATCAAGTTAATGTCCGGACATAAAAGAGGGTGATCAATCCATGCCTCTGTGTTGGACACCGATATTGATGACATGGGATATACAAGTTCAAACTATAGGGTTATGATAACAGTTAGACTGCCATGTCCATCTTAATTGGGGGCTGCAGTGGCTTGCTAGAGCCCAACTACAGTCTGTGGGCCACAAGCCCACTGCCAATATAAAGATGGGCCCACGGGATCGTACACATTGAGCGACTGAACACTGACTTAAGGAATCACATGTATACTTGGAGTATACACTCTGGAGAGAGAGGAATATATTAATTATATTATAAAGATCAATTGGATTGATCATAATAATAAAATTAATATTTGATTGGCTTTCTCATAATTGATTGGATTAATTATGAGATTATTTCCTGGGTGGAAATATTCATATGTATAGGTTTACATATGAATTTATTTTGTGAAGATCTAATTTTAATTTGATGGATTAAATTAATTAGTCAAACTAGTTTTAATTTAAATGTAAATAATATGTTACTTGGTGTAATATATTAAATACATGGGTAAATTAAAGTTGGGCTTGAGATTAATTTAAACCAGACTAATTAAAATAGATTTGGGCCTAAAATAAAAGAAGGAACCCACATAGATGGAGAAGCCAATTGGGCCGAAATTCTCCTTGAGAATTTCAGCCACCTAGGGTTAAAATAACCCTAGGATTTTCGGCCTAGCAAGAGCATCACACTGTGGCCGAAATTCTTCTCCCTCCCTCTCCAAAGTTTTGTGTTTTTGGACGCTAGCACGGATGGTGTTCGTTAGGCGTTCGTGTACGTGAACGAGGAGGGATTCTAGATTGATTCCTGCAGTCTGCATCCATCTCTTAAAGAGATATTCTGGTTAACAGATTTATCTCTTGTGATTAAATTTTTGTTTTTTGAATTTCCATCTCAATTGCTCCTGGGCACGGATTTGAGGAAATCATCGCGTTCTTCCGCTTTAATCGGGTGATTTCTGGTGACAAATCCCAACACGAGGAACCCCTTATAGTTGCCCATGCTATTTGCATAGCCGAGTAGGAGAGTAAAAAGTCACAAGAGTCAATACAAGCAACTGGACACCTCCGGCCCAGGTCTCAGTAGTCACATCAGTGATATCCCACCAAGGGCAGACCTATCGGATAGAGGCAGCGGACCGCCTCCTCAGCCAGTCAAACCAATGTTTCGTGGACATGAAACCAAAATCTGGGAACTTGATACACCGAGACCAATAGCGCTTCGGAGCATATCTCGGATGAGGTGGAGGAGGGCTCAGGAGACACAGCTTCTCCAACAGCCAAATCTGCATGTGGTTTAGTCAGGATGAAGGGGTAATGAATGTTTGAATTCATAAAAGGGCAGTACTGAAGCATACCTGAAGCAGAAAGGGAGACCCATAGCTCTCGATGGGAGAATTAGAATGGATGGAATCAAAGTGGATTAGGGTCTCAGCCAAGACAACCCCCATGGAAGATGCACCCTGAGACACCTGAGTCACTACTGAAGCCAGCCTAAGGCTACAGGTACCATCTTGGGACTCGTACAGATAGTAAGCCATCAGTAACAGACTCATCAACGGAGCCCAGCCAGGGGTAGTGGGAGATAAACATAAGTCAGCAATGACAGAAAGACTGAGTCTGGGAGAGGTAGACCTACCAGTAAGTGCACGACCTATGCCTGCTACAATAGGAGCGAACTGGCTCTGAAATGTGTGAACATCACCAGAGTCGGAGTCGGGAACAGCTAACCGGACCCCCCGAGGGAAGGGAACACAGAGAATGGTACTAAACTCCTCTATCAAGGGGCATAACTCTTGACTGGAGAAACAAAATACATGATCCCTTGGATCCCAAAAGCTGACAGCTACATCTAAAAAGACCCGGTTCGGGGTCAAAGCAATGTAACACCCGAGATACTGCAAGCCAAAGGGGGCAATTAGAGCCCAATTAGAAGAGCGGGTCGTACCCCAGTAGTCTAGGGGCTGTGTATGGTCATAGCGGCCCCACACCAAAAATCCATCCCACATCGATTTACAAGCTTTCTTCAGCACAGCCGAGCCCCTATAAGTGTTACAACCGCCCCCATGCGTTACAGCCACGCCCCTGTAGTAGATTACAGCCGCCCCACTCATTTTTTAGCCTTTCTTCTTCTTTCGCTCCTCCTTCGGCATGGATCAGCTCAGAGGACGACTCCTAGACTACTGGGGTACGACCCGCTCTTCTAATTGGGCTCTAATTGCCCCCTGTGTATGGCATTACCCCAGCATGTGGGGCGGCTGTAATGCCTACAGGGGCACGGCTGTAGTACTGACAACACTTCATCTATATCTTTATATGATTTCTGATGTTTATGGCCACACAGCTATGGGTTCTGGGGATTGTCTTTCAAGGAAAACAAAGTCTAAAGGCACCGAAATATGTCCCGGACCCGACCAAATTGAACAAAAGAGTGGTAAAGCCTAAGAAAAGGCGAGGAAATATGTGGATGAAAGGTACAAATGTCATACAAAAGTCATGTACATCAGATACATCACTAAACCAGGCCTACGCAAGGACCCAAAATGTGCGAAAAAATAACCCACAGATGGGTAAATACATTACAAATAAAGAATAGAGGGATAAGCCTAAGAGGAGTCATCATTATTCTCGTCATCTTCTGCCTCATCATCATCATCCTCGTCATCACCTGCATCTCCCATCTGGGCACTCTAGTCGCCCACCTAGTCTTTGAAGGTCTAATTCATGACCTCCAATTCGGTGACCCGATGCCGCAATTGATCGTTCTCGGCCCTCAAGCGAGCGGATTCACGACGTTTTATCCTGATCATCTTCTGCATTGAACAAAGCCTGAGAATACATATGCATCCCTACATACATGTATACATCCAGTCATAAGCATACTATCATGTACAGGTACTTACTGTCCTAGTGGCATTGTCTCGAAAAGAGAGCGCCCTCAGCGCATAAATGGCCTGACCCATGTACATACCTTGCATCACCGGAATCTGTAAATATCGCGATTCAGAGGATTAGCTAATGATAGAAAAGGGGAAGAAATAGATGAGCAAGGAAATACTCACATGTGTGGTGTCAGGAGAAATAGCCGGGGGGAAGTTACGGTCCTGGAGATGCAGATCAGCCCGATAAGATTGCTGGGAATCATCATAAAGCTGAATGGAATCTTCAATCGAGAATTCGAGCTGGCCATGTACATATCCGACCTCAAGAGCCAGAGGAACCTGGAAGTGAGGAATAGGGATGTCCTCTGCACCAGAGGCAGAGTTCGTCCCAGCAGTCCTAGGAGCAGCGGTACCCGACCTCCTTCCTCTTCCCCTGGCTGATGAAGACGCGCTTGCTCGCTCACCTCGTGAGGATGGCTGGAATCAATTAAAAACAATAACATAAAAAAAAAACTTTAATTACCCCAGCACCAGCACCAGCATCAGCAGATGGTGGAAGCAAATGAACAGTGATGAAGCGGCTATAATCGCCGTCCACATTGCCAGCCTCGTATCCAACACCGTAGAGGTCCGGGTGCAACTCAAGAGACAGCAGATGAGGCCAGAATAACCCTACCGGCAAGGCAGCTGGAATCCTACGTGCCCCAAGACCAGAACGCCAGTCGTGAGTCCTCTCACCTAAGAACCACTCCTGACCATAGGGGCACTCCATCACAAAGCGCCTGCTCACGAACGCTTATGCATCATGAAACTGCTGGGGCAAATTTTCATCCTCCCGGCTCCAAGGTGCCTTAGCAATATGAGATTGGGGAACTAGGAAATCAAATATATATATATATATATATATAAAATACCCCCTCAAATGTCATCTCTCTCACCTACACTCCTCTTGGTCCTTATCAACCTCACTCCAGACATATCCCATGTATTATCGGAGGCAGGGGAATTCAACCAGGTCGACCCCTTTGGGAATCTGCACAACTAGGGGAGGGACGAAACGGTACTCGTAGACCCAGATCTATGAAAGGAGATTTAAAGCAAGTCAGCAAAAAAAAAAAAGGGGTCGAAGATACTCACGTGCCGCAGAATCCAGAAAGCCTTCAACTCCTTGTAGGAGCCCCGGGCGCTGAGATCTAGGGCATAGTAAAGTTGGGCCAAGGTAGCACGAGCCCAATTAAAAGTCCTTATAGACTCCAGGTCGATCAGTGAAGGCAGCAAGGCCAGATTCAGATTGCTCCGGCTCGTAGGAAAAAGGGTGGTGGAGAGAGCATGCAACAGGAAGGCTCTAACATACTTTCTCTCATCAGTAGCATCAAAGGTATCCCCTTCTAGGAGCGCATGCTGCCGACTGAGCCAATACTCACGGATACTCCTACATTGGATCCGGCTCTCAGAAAGGCTAATCCCAATCAGTATGGATACCAGCTCCTGACGGTATCCACCATGTATAAAGATCTAATTGAAGTGAATCGTCTAGCCGGAGAAGGGAAGACCCGTGATAGCAACAATATCCTTTGGGGTCACTATGTACTCCCCGGAAGGGAAATGAAATATGTAGGTGGAATCCATCCACCTCTTCAGAAGTGCGGCTAAAAGCCCTTGGCTCGTGTGAGGAGTAGTGATGGACATGCTGCGAACCAGTCGGTGCAAGCCAGTGGAGTTAACTATGTCCCTTGCTCCTTGGAGGAGATGCCTATACCACTTCAGGGCCTCCAAAATGGATCCGTTACCGCAATGGCCGGATTTCGACTGCAAAATCAATAATCAGGGAGTTTATGAGCTTTTTAGAATGCATATATATCATAAAAATCGAACAAACATCATTCGAATCGGGAAAAAACTGGCTCGCCTTGAATCTGCAAGTTACAGCCGCCCAGCCATAGGGTCACAGCTGCACGGCTGTAACCCCCATGATCAAAGCCACGCGGCTATGATCATGCATGGGGTGGCGGTTGTTACAAATTTTTGGCCCTTTTGGATTTTTTTTTTTCGGTTAAATCTGGTTCTAACTCAAACCAAATCAACAACTAAGCATCCTAGGGGCATAATCTACTTAAATCATGCATCAATTTCACATATTTTCTCTAATTTTGTAGAAATTTGAAACTTGGAAAAAGTGGAGAAATTTGAGAAAACTAATCGGATTAGTGTAAGCATGGTTCGAAATTTGGAGGAAGATGGGCACCGGGGCGTCGATCTTCACTCCACAATATTCATCCTCCTCTTTTAATCCATAGATGTACTCCATGGGTTCAAAGGATAGAGTAAAGTTTCTCTCCGGAATGGAAAACCGAGTTTGAAACACGGGTTGAGCAGCAGGGACGGGCCGGAGGACTCTACGCATCTTTCGCTTCATGGTTTTGGTTTGGGTGCAAGCAAATCACCAAAAAGGAGAGTTTTTCGGCTGAAAATAGAAGAAATGAGGGCTGCCTTCGTTTTGTGGCTTTTAAGCCACTTCCTCACCTACCACTACAGTCGTGCGGCTATAGCTGCTACAGCCGCTCAGTTGTAGCTTTTCTCCCTAAAATTTTTTTTTCTTTTTCTTTTCTGAAACTTGTTTTATGTCTATTTGACCCCGAGAAAGGTAATTTCCATGTTTTGCAAGCATCAAAGGATAAGACATTAGGCCCATATTTATTCTTGATTGAAGGGGCAAAAATTTTTGTTTCCAAAATTATCGATCAAGGAACGAATACGTGCCCGAAACGACTTCAAAAAGTCGAGCGTTGACTAAACTTCTTAACCCGCCAAAGCATCATTCTCCTGGCTACATGAGCTCCACGGGAAACACAATTATCCTTTCCTTCAGTGACACAGGCTCCACCAGAAGTGAAATGACCAAAATGCCCTTCAGTTTATAACCACACTACCGGATGGCCAAAACACCTTTCCTTTAGCGACGCAAGCTATATGGAAGACCAAATCACCAAAATATTTCTTCCCCTAATGACCATTAAGGGGTGAAAAGATCGAAATCCCCTTTTGTCGGCCACCAAGTTGCCAAATGACCAAAATACCTTTTTTCCACAAAAAGGGGACACCAAATCACTGAAACCCATTTCTTTTCATGACATAGGCACCACGAAAGACCAAATGACCAAAGTACCCTTACTTCAAGGAATACCAACTTCCCAAGTTGCAAAATTACCAAAATACCCTTCCCTTTCATAAGCACCGAATGGCAAGGAGAACTTAATCCGGTCAAGTCCTCTGCTTCGCAATGGAGTCGAAGCATGTCCCTGGCAAATCAAACAGATCTGGGCAAAGTCCTCTTCTTCGCAATGGAGTCTAAGCATGACCCTAGAGAACATCAAATCAATTCGGGGTAAAGTCCTATGCTTCCCATCGGAGTCGAAGTAAGACCTTGAAGATTCAAACCAACTTAGGCAAGACCACTGTCTCGAAAAGCAATTATGACAAGTCCCTACAGACGTCAAAACAAGTCAACGCGAGGAGAACCCCCAGGTACGTTCTCTCTTCCTTCTCACCGTGCTCCCTATCGCAAGGCCAAACTCGAATCGGGCACAAGCACCCGTTCAAGTCGACTTTGGTCACTCGAGGCGCAGCCTATAAGCACTAGTTTTTTCCTGACCTCGGTGATGAAAGCTACTGTTACCTTTTTCACGGATAAACGTGGAGCGGATTCGGACCGACCGGGATAATGTCGGAAATGTCCTGGATAGCTCGAAGGTGTGTGACAAGTCCTAATACGGAACCCCGAAGAATTCGAGGGAGTATTTTAGAAAGAACCGAAGTAAAAAATAGAAAACGGGTAGAATAGGCGTTTCTGGCCGCTACAGCCGCGCGGATGTGAGCGTCAGCTTTCCTTTTTTGCCAAAATCAGCAATTAATTCCAATTTAATGCCAAAAAGTGAGATATATAAGCATCATAATCTGGGATTAGGGTTTAGAGTGCAGAAACAAAAAAAATAGAAAGAGAGAAAAGGGATTTGGAGAGGAAAATAAACGATCACTTAGATTTTCTCTAGGATTCTTAAGGTAATTAGCAAAAGAAAAGAGTTTGACCTAAATAATAATCTCAATTGAACACATAAAAACAATCATAGGGTTTTGTGATATCATAATCAATCCTTCAATCTTCTTCGGGGTTTCGTTCGGGCTTCGGAAATCGTGCACTGTCCGGGTTGTTTGTGACTGCAAGACGTTCCCGACATCCGAATCCATTTTTTGTGGTCCAAATACTGGAACACAGACAAGGTAATCTTTTGAGAGGCCTTAGAAATCCGCTTTGTTCATTCTGATTGAGATTTGATAGCATGGTTTGAATTTTTTAGGATTTTTGGGAGATTTTCCGGTTACAACCGCCCCACTCATGATCACAGCCGTGTAGCTGTAACCTACAGCCGTGCGGCTGTGACTTATAGGGTCGTGGCTATAATTTCCATATTACAGCCGCATGGCTGTGACCTACAGGGGCAGAAGCTCCAATCGCCCCAAATCGATTGATAACACTCCCATATTTCAATTAAATGTGTTCTTCATATTTGTTATCGGTCCAATTACATCCCTACATACTTAGATTCCCTGTTCTTTGATTTTTTATGGATGGATGTAGTATAAAATTTGGTGATTATGGATGATTAGGGATTTTTGGATTCAATTTGATGCGTTTCGGGTCTTTTTTGTTGATTTTGATGTTTTTCCAGAAATCCTAGATCGCCCAAAATCGTCAAACTTTGCAAAACGATTTTTGAAAACGCAAAAAAGCACTGGAATCAGTTACTGGAGCACCACAGCTGCGCGGCTGTAGGTGTTACAGCTGCCCGGCTATGTATGCTACTTCACCCATATCATTCATTTCAAAACTTGATGCACGGCAAGCTTTGATCTGGTTCACATATTCAATGTCATTTCCGGATATTAAAATGCCATGACAAAATGACAAACTTATTTCTAGAACCTTATAGACAAGATGGTCTTCTTCAATTGAATTGAAGCCATTCAACATCATTTGATTATGAAATCGAATATACCATTGTCTAGAAGACTGCTTAAGGCCATAAATTGACTTTTTCAATTTACATACCTTATGTTAATTGCCTTTTTCAATGAATCCTACAAGTTGAACCATGTAGATTTCTTCCTCTAATTGTCCATTGAGGAAGGCAATCTTCACTTTGATTTGATGTAGTTCTAGTTCTAGGCTTGCCACAATAGCTAGAATCAATCTAATTGATGTAAACCTAACAACTAGAGAGAAAGTTTCCTCATAATCTATCCCTTCCATTTGTGTATATCCCTTTGCTACTGATCATGCTTTGTATCTTTTGACACTTCCATCAGCTTTTCTTTTAATCTTAAGAACCCACTTATTCCCAATAGCCTTATGTCCCTTTAGGAGATCAACTAGTTCCCAACTGGAAGACATTTCAAGTTCCATTGCTTTAGTCCACTTATCTTTGGTAGGGCATAAGGAGCCTCTTGAATGTTCTTGGGCTTTTCATCATCTTGTGGGTATACTAAAAGAGCAGTGCCTTCGATCTTATATCGACGACGTTCGACTTTTATTTCTATGTACTTCCGTATTTTGGTAAACATGTCGCATATATTCTTCAAGATTTGGAATGCTCCCACTAGGAGCGTGTTCCATACTCCCACTGGAGTTAGGATCATTAAGACTCCTACTGAAACTAGGATCTCGAACATTTAGATTATTCTGGGTGGAAGATCGTAAGCCATATCATGATCTTCTTCATCCTCAAAATTTCTCCCACTCGAAGGAAGAGATCCTGATGGTTCTAGTTCCTCATACAAGGGTGAGTCATGGTTTACCTCACCAAATTTAGAGAACTCATTCTCTAAATAGACAATGTCGCGTGATTCAAATTCTGTAATCTTCTTATCATCGTTTTCTCCCACTAAGACATATCCCTTTGACATGTTTAAGTATCTTATAAAGATACTCTTTCTACCTCGTGGGCCTAATTTCCCATACCTACTTGAGGTATTGTGATCGAACACTTTGCAACCCCACAGTTTAAGGTGACTCAAATCCGGTTTACTAGTTGTCCACAGTTCATACGGTGTAGAAGATATAGATTTGGAGGGCACACAGTTAAGAACATAAGTAGCTGTAAATAATGCATCTCCCCAATAGGAGATGGGTAAATTAGCTTCAACCATCATTGATCTAACCATGTCGAGAAGAGTTCTATTTCTCGTCTTGGCTACTCCTTTTTGATGTGGGGTACATGGGATTGACAATTGATGTTCAGTTCCCTTTTCATCACATAAAGCTCTGAACTCATTTGAAAGATATTCCCATCCACGGTCAGTTCTCAAAGCTTTTATCTTTCTATCTAATTGATTCTCAACAAGGTTTAAGTAGGATTTAAAGTAACTCAAAGCTTCTAACTTGTGAGAAATCAAGTAGACATTACCATACCTAGTATAGTCATCGATAAATGTAATGAAATAGTAGGCTCCATGCCTAGCCCTCACATTCATTGGACCACATATGTTAGAGTGTACTAATTGCAATGGATATTTAGCTTTAGTTCCTTTTCCAAATCTTTCTTTTAAGGCATGATTCGCATGGTGGTAGTTCAATTTTGGTCAAATTACATAATAAACCTTCTTTGGCTAGATGATTCATATGGTCTTAATTTATATGGTTTAAGCGAGATTGACATAGGCTAACTTCACATTCTTTATCAATCATTACAAAAGAAGAATATGCAGAATGCAAAGGAAAAATATCTAAATTATTTGAATCAATATTCAAAACAATCAAACCATCCGAAATAAAACTTGTACCATAAAATGTATTTCCATAGCATAAACTTAAACTATTATCCTTGAAAAAGAAATTAAATCCTAGTTTCAACAAAAGCAGTTACAGAAATTAAATTCCTTCGAATTCCAGGAGCATAAAGTACTTCATATAGGACAAGAACTTAGCCACTTTGTAGTCTCAATCTACAGGTACCAACTCTTCGTACTTCAACTCTTGAGTTATTCCCTACATAAATCCATTTGGATGCTTGTGGAATTTCATGAAATTCACTAAAGGATTCACGTTCCTTTATCACATGGTCAGTGGCACCTGAATCAATAATCCACATAGGATCAAATTTGGTTGGCAAATACTGGACGATACATTTAATTCACTCACAATAGAGTTGATTAATTATACCTTAGCCTCAGCTGTGCAATCTTTTTCAGAATACCCTTTGAGCTGACATCTAAAACATTTCACATGTGAGATGTTTGGCTTTTCTTGCTCTTTGACCTCTTGTTTTTCTTTTGTTTCAGCTTTTTAGATCCTTTAGCCTTAGCATTGCGGTTGCCATTGGAATGCTTATGTTTCTGACCTTGACCTTGCTTACCAACTGGTTTTGGAGCAGCAGAGTTCACTTCAACATTGATCTTAATTGATGCTAGGCGATCCTCTTTAAGTTTAAGGTGGCGAGCCGTATCATCAAAGGTCCTTATACCCACGGTGCGAGTCAGGTGCATCTTCATATGCTCCCAACTATTAGGCAAGGAACGAATAATAGCTTGGACTATTTGCTCACTAGTCATTTGGTGACCAGCATCACTTAACTCACTGATCATGTTGGACATTTCCCTTAAATGTTTCCTCATTGTATGATCAACACATTTCTTATAGGTGTCAAACTTAACAGTCAAAGAGCGGAGCTTGGTCAGAGACACACCTTTGAACTTCTCCTTCAAAGTATCCCACAGTTGCTTTATGGTCTCATGACTTCAAAACTGCTTGGTGATGTCTTCATTCATTGCACTGAGCAAGATGATGCGTGCAGTAGGATTCTTTTTCTTCCATGCATTGTAGAGCTTGTGGTCCCGCCTATGCTGGGCCGTAGTCCCTTCTTCTAGTTCAGTGTTAACTATAACCAATGCATCAAGAACATCTTGTTCCTCTAGCAAATACTAGATTTTCATACTCCAGACCTCATAATTGTCCCTATTCAACTTAAGGTCTTTGTTCAATTCAGCAACGGTTGACTTAAAAGCTTATGCCATTTCTAGGATACTTATCTACAAAATAACATAGCTGCATGGTTTAATAAAGGTTTTTCATTACAATACTCGCTAGTTCTCTATGTAATCAATGTCTAACTAATAGAACTATTCACTAGAGTTTAATTGAAAAAGAAGACCTAGGGGTCCTAATTACCCTCTCTTTTCTAATGTTTAATTCTGCTAGTTATTTATACATGCATAAAGAACTTAAATAGGATATGGAAGATACTCGTACCATATAACAAGCAATTATGTTATTTCAAGGACATATTACCAAAAGAGCATGTATAATATTATAAATAACATTTAATATCAAATCAATAAGTAAACTCATTTATTATGATAAAATACTCTTTATTCAATAATAAATCCACATAAAACATTAACTCAAATCGTTTTAAGAAAAATAACATTATAAGCTAAAGGACATAGAAACCAACTAATTAGATTCTAAAACCTTGATGTGAAGGATAGCAAATAAATTCTAATTAAAGGTAAATTTTCAGTTGACCAGAACAGATATGATCACTTGATGAAAAAAATTCTCTCGAGACTTGTTGAAAAACACGATTATACCAAGGTTCTTTGAAAAATTTTCTATGTCTTTATCTCATATCAGATAATCCTGATTTCATTGTGACCCTTTCCACATCAAAAGCATACATAAATCTCTTAATGAACTTTGAATAGTTTTTCTCCCTCGCAGACCAGCATATATCAGATAAAATCTTAAACATAGAAGGAACTTTTTAACAATTTAAAAAGCAATATAAGGCACATTCCCCTGAATAAGCCTCCCTCCCATATGCAGTCTTGCATCAACCCATGAATCTTAGTTATGTGATTAACTACAGTGACAAGATCATCCTATCTAGCAAACCGATCCATTTTACAATTCTTAATCTCCTTTCTCAATCTACACACCCTTATGCATTGAGTAAGAGAACGAATAATAATAGGAGTTCTAAGTATTCGAACCGTTTTCTATAACACGTTACAAAAAAGAAAAAAAAAAAAAGAAAAATCAATGTACACATACAAGAATTTCCAATAAAAATATTAGAAAACCTTTAATTATTCAAATAAGTAATTTCTTATTTAAAAACTTTTTTTAAGAAAATAGGTTTAATATAAAACCATAAATTAGAAATAAAAAATAATTCATATATATATATATATATATATATATATATATAGTGTTTAATAGAATAAGTAATATGACATTTTTTTATTTTCTGTTCTTCAAAAAATTTCATAAAAAATACCAAAAAGCAGGAAAATTGTAAAAACATAGTCTTCAAAAAAGGGGAAAAAAATACACCTTCGGAGCTGCGGCACTCGCTGACACGCGCTTGGCGCATGCAACCTACGTGCCTAACGTAGGCGCTAGTTTGTGGGGACAAGTGGGCCATGCGATAGGTAGCAAACCAATCGCTGCATGTCGCATGGCCAGGCATGTGCATGTGTGTGCCACACGCTGCCTTCTAGGTGCCGGTTGGTCTCGAAACATTTTTCGTCCTAGGGTTTTTGGGGTCTCTAGCCACGATGGCGAGGTTTGTTTGTCCATTTGACAAACGTAAATTAGAGCTTGAGGTACACATACCCTTTGCTGAGACTGAAGACATATAGTATAAAACTAAAAAGTAAAAACAAAATTAACTTTCTAGGTTTTCTAACAATACTGTGAATTTCTATGTGATTTTCAATCAATAAACAACACAAATCAGTCCCTATAAACACCAAATCATGCATAAACATTAACTATAACCATATATAATCAACTAATCATGCATATTGGAACTTCTAATCATGCTATTGAGGAGTTTCAAGAAAAAATACAATCCTATGGCTCTGATACTAATGATGAACATATTCACCTAAATATCTGAATAGAGTAATCGTGTTACCTCTTGTGGCACAGATTACCCAAGATTGATTTGCATCAGAAAAGATCTTGAACCACAGGCTTTTATTAACGATCACGATTACTCCATGTCGGTTACTTGTGAGAGAGTAAGCGATAAATCCACAAACTAAATACGCGAAGAACAAGGGGGAAATCTCACAGAGAAATTTTGGTCAGAGAGAGTTATAGAGAAAACTTGCAGGCACTGATTTGTGTCTTAGTTTGTCATTACATTTTGATTCATTGCTATCCTTTTGTAACAGGTGAATGGGACAATCCCAATTAGAATCAAACTCTAGTAGTATGATAAATCCTAATTACCTTGGATAATTATATCTATATTTGAATTGTATTTATCCACCCATCAAAGTTACGGGCGGATTATATCTATAAACCCGATATAATTCCTACATAAATAATAAGAGAGAAGCAAATATAAAAGAATAATTTTTATTATATTGAAATCACAAATTACAAATAAAACATATGAAACCTTAACCGAGTAGAAATTCAAAGAGTATTAAATTGCAGAATTGAATATAATTAATTTGTAAGAAATTTTAGTTAAGAATCCCAAAAGATTATGATATTTTAGAGAAAATATAATATGGCCTGAAATAAAAGTGTTAAGCCTGTTGTGGCCCATTTTAGTCCAACGGGTATGCCTCTATTCAATTGGGAACACTCATGCGCGTAAGAGAGAACATTCTAACTTGTTATCACTTAACCACCTTAAGAAAGGTTTTTTTTACCTTGTATACTCCTTGATATCAGATTTTTATTCTTATTTTTTCTCTACTTTGAGCGTTAATTTTTCATTCATTATTTATTCATTTTGAGCGTATTATACACTGCTAAAAAGATTTTGTTGTTTAGAATAAAATGATATAATTTTTGTCATTCAAATCACAATCTATCCATAAAATAATTAAGCCCAAAAATTAACAAGTAATCACAATTTATTGTCCTAATTTCCAACACTAATGAATATAATTAATTTTATTCTCACAAACAAGGAACTCGTTTACTTTTGAAAAAAATATATACACAACTCAATTCTCATAAAAACAAAAATTGATGATTGTTGTGAAATGTTGATGTCGTCAGTAGCCTTGAGGCTGCATAGCGTTAAACTATTTAAGGTTGTATAATTACTTTTTAACCTCTCAACTTTTCCTATAAAATAGATGTTAGTTTTTCGTACTCTATACAACTCACAATAGGTAATAAAAATTTTTTTTATTATATTTTCTCTCTATATCAATTCTCTTATTATTATAATTTTATTACAGGTTCTATTTATTTAAGTTATTTTATAACACGTTATCATCACGAGGTTTGCTCATTCGATTAATTTAAGTGCGAGTTCGCACATCCGATAATATAAACCCGGATTTGTCCATGCAAAGTAGTTATAATCCTTAATTTTTATTTTCTTTTAATGAAGAATATGATTTCTTCCCTAGTTTTAATTGACTTCAAAATAAGTGAATCAAATATATGTACACGTACTATTCTTAAAGATATAAAATATTTTTCTGCTTTAACAAAGGGTGAAGCAGTTATTACTACAATATCTCGTAACAAAAAGAAAAAAAATTGATACCTCCAAAAGAGCCAAAGTCGAATAGAAATCTAAAGACATTCATAGAAATGAATATCATATTGAGATTAATAATCAAGAATGTCTTTATGTTACAAAAACAAATTCAGAGAAGAAATTTATACTTGAGAAATTTCATATTCTTCCATCTGATTTGTATTGCACATTTGTAAATGTGATTGAAGCAAATTTTGCTGTAAACCAGGAGTTTATAGATTCAAATACTTATAAAATTTGGCATGATCGACTAAATTATCCTGGATTACTAATGATGAGAAAAATTGTAAAAAATGTACATGAGCATCATTAAAGACCCGAAGTTTCTTCAAAATAATAAATTTTTTTGTGCTGTTTGTTCACAAGGAAACTTAATTGTAAAACCATCAAAGACTAAGATTGATTTTAATAAACGAATAAATAGATAAATAAAAATTTCTTAATGATTTATTACATTTTGGTTGAACTGCATCATAAAAAAATTATTTTTTTCATAATAGATAATAACTCTTGCAGCATGAAACTAAATTTTTCAATAGTTTGATATAGTAATTGTAGGTTTTGAAGGATTAATTATTGATTTGATTGAACCTTATTTAATTATTGAGCAGTTTCTTCTTGTGCTTGTGCAGTTTTCTTCGGATTGTCTTTAATTTCTTGTAAAAGAGTCACCATATGAAAATCTTGAAGATGTTGTTGTTCACCTAGTAATTTGTTTTTGGAACTTGTAGACGCTTCAATAGGTCTTTGATCCTCTGAAATTTTTTCATCTATCTAAGGTATTTTCAACTCAGTATATGACAGATTTTAGTGCATTTTTATCAAAAGGCATCGTGTTGCAATTTAACTCATTAGACAGGTAGGTCTATTTGAAAATACTAAAATATACAAGTAAGGATATTTTCAAAAGGAATTATTTTTGCAGAATAACTATATTCCTAGGACCTATGAGTTCTAATTGAACTAGGAAGATCTATTTTTTCTCCTAATAAAAACACTGAAAGGTAAAATATTTCAGGATAACTTAAACTTTTTGGTTTTGTTTTCCTGGGGAGAAAAGGTGTTACAAATTACATAATTAATTAGTTGAGTATATGGATGTAATTGATGAGGAGTGGGAATACCTTTATTAAAGGAATCACAACCTTTTCTTAAAGCATTAATTTGGACTTCGATGATAATTGGTAGACTAGTCTTTAAATTCTGAAGAGATCCTCCTTCATAAGGAATTCAGAGAATTTCAACTAATAGATGAGAATAAAACGAAATAGGTTTTTTTTTTTTTTTTTAACGAAAGAACTAATAGATAATGGTTGAAGATTAAATTTGATGTTTGCATAAAACTGATATGTTAAATTTGGAAAATATGGAAAATTGTCGACAAGTAAAGGAACCCATTATGAATATTGAAAGATTTTCATAATTCCTTCATCATTAAAAAATGATATATCATCCATATACCTTGGAATTGCTATTTGATGATTCTGTAATCTATTGAATTTTTCTTAGCTTCATTGGTGTGAAAAGAAAGAGTTTTAGATGAGGTAGGTACTCTACTACTTTCCAATAAATTACAAGCCATTACTTATTAAAATATCAAATACTTAGAAGTTAAGTAAATGATCTAAACAAAACTAGATTGAAATGTAGAGAATAAAGAAAAATATAGAATGAATAAGCTTTTATAAAGAAGTTGCTAGTAGGATAAACATCTTTATGAATTGCAATTGATGAACTATTGTGAGGGGATGACGTTTTGAGCTATACGAAACACGACGAAGCGAATCGGGGAGTTTTTATGAAGCAAGACTGTTTTTGCAATAATAATTATTGTCTGAAATTCGTTTTGAAAAAAAATATCCATAAAAGATTCGAGACCAAAATCTAGAAGAAAGTACAGGAGCCGCCACTCAACTTAGCTCAACCAGGAAATTTAGGTATAGTCGAAACCAGGTGAGGGCCATTATATCTTCTAGAGATCTAGGTTCGAACAAGTTAGTTACTTGTTATCTAATTAAAATACACGCTTCAATAATCAAATTATAGCATTTTATGAACTAAATTGATTTTATTTAGAGCATACAACATTCATGCAAGGTACTGAAAGCAGTAAATAAATTAATTATATAGACCGAATCACATAAGCTACCCTAGGGGATACATATGAATCAAATGGGGAATCGGGGTACAATTGCCTAAAATACACGAATTTATCTAACATAATAACAAAACATAAACATACATCTAATCCTGCAAAATAGATGTTAGTACGTGAATAATTGCATGTAGGACTTAATCAAGACAAAATGGGATAACAAATTAGTCGGGGTCATGCAGTTAGAGGGGATAGACAAAGAGTCTCGGCAAATCTCACCTACTAAAACTAGAAAAAGTTTTAAAACGTCCCTTTGTTGATTTTTGAGCAAAATGATTTTGAAAATGGTTTTTTCGGTTAATTATTTTACATGGTAAGGTGGTCGGATTTCAGGAAATTAGGTCTCCACCAATCTAGAGTTTTTGTAGTTTTGTCTAGGAACAAACAGTCGTGTAGCTGTAGCTTCAACAGCTATATGGTTGTAGCTTCAACAACTGTACAGATGTAACTACAGCCGTGCGGCTATTGCGATGGCCGCACAGCTTAGGTTCTCAATCCTGAACTGAAAAATAGGGTATTTTAAAAATGATGCAAATGATGCCCAAATATAGCATAGACAAAGCAAATGTTTTGGTTTCTCAGATATTTACCCTTATAGCATGAATTCATAGCTTTAGAAGGTGGAAATCTTTCAAGAAAAGCTTTGATTTTGAACCTAAACTTGAAGCTCCGAAAATTGTCTCAAGCTCCGAAAGTTAAGGCTTTAATGTTCAGATTAGTCTCTAAACCTATTAGAAGTCTTAGTGAAGTGTTTTCATCAGTTTTCTATCCAATCTTAAGCCTAGAAACAAAGATTAAGGATGAAAATTAAAGAAAAAAAGCTTAGATTTCTTTTCATTTTTTCTTCCTTTTTCCTCCTCTTTCCCTCTATAAAAATTGTCAACCCCTTAAACCAGAAACTAAAGGCCTTTTTATAGGTAAAAATGAGGCTTCTCTTTGTAGAATTAGCCCCCTAGAATCCAAAAAATAATTTCCAAAAAGAAGAATCATGATTCTGTCAGAGATCAACACCCGTGTGGATGTTGATGCACTAGTCGTGCGACTATTGGCACATTAGCTGTGTGGCTGATGTTACAGTCGTATGGCTATGCTACAATCGTGCAGCTGTTGTTATAGCCATGCGGCTATTGTTCTTAGACATCCTCCTCTTTGGCTAAAGGACTTGATTGATTGCTACGTTTTAAGGTCATGAGGGACCGATTACCTTTTCGGGTCGTGTGGGACCGATTTACCTTTTAGGTTCGTGTGGGACCAATTGACCTTTTAGAGTTATGTGGGACTGATTCAATCTATTTTATTAATTTCTTGTTCAATTAATAGTTACAGAGTATCCATTAATTAAGTCATACTATTGTTTGTTAGAAGCATCTCCTAGCAAGTAGGACTGAGAGTGAGGTTAACACTTAACTATAAATATCCCTAGTCTGTTATATCATGGGAGTGATAATAACTAAAGACTAGCATGGTCTTTGATTGTATGGCGGTGTCCTACTAACTATTGGATATGGATTGTCAACCAAAGAGATGGGTACATGTTAGGTTACATGGTACTGGATCGATCCGCTTAGAGTATTTCATTTGACCCCTATAAGATAAGTGAATCTTTAGTATCACTTACATTGGATCCTTAGACTTGATGTTGCAATGGGCTTAGGGATGATCTCATATACTTTGACATACACCTAATGGGCTTGTAATAGAGTGCCAAGTATGGGTATGATTGGGTATTCCAGTGAATACCTAAGGATCATGAGCAACGTGAAGGTAAGTGCCAATCTCTTAAATGAGATCATGATATCACCGACCACATGATGAGCTAGACTGAGAAGTGCCTAGCCAAGCCTAATACTTAATCATTGGGTGATTAAGTGATTGATGTTTTTCAGTTTACTTGGTATCAAGAAATGTGCTGGCTGCCATAAGGGATGACTTAGTCATGGTTCTAGTAGTACAGAGATATCTAATAGGCATGGGATGTATAAGAAAAAGGCCACAAGGTATATATGTCGAAAAGATATATTCATCCTAATTGGGGGCTATAATGGTTTGCTCGAATCCACCTATAGTATGTGGGCTCAAAGGTTTGGGGCCCACTGCCAATATAAAGATGAACCTACCGAATCGCACGCATAGGGTCAAGATTGGATGTTTAAGACATAAATATATATTGGATCAATTTTTATATTTATGTTGATTTATTATTGCATGGTGCATTAAATTAATTAATTGAAATATAACTGGTCAAAATTGGATTTTGGCATTTATGGGATTTGTGTTATATTTATGTTAAATTAATTATTGTATGGTACAATAAATAATTTAATTAGAATGTAATTTGTCAAAATTGGATTTTGATATTTTAGGGAATTATATTATATTTAGATTAATTTGTTTTATTGTATGGTGCAATAAATAAATTAAGGCTCAAATATAATTATGTTACAATTGGATTTTAACATAAGGAATTAATTACATTTATATCATAAGGTTGATGGAATTTAATTGAATTAAAACTTTAAGCTAAAGTTTAATTAATTAAAATCCCCAATTAACCTAGGGTATAAATAGAAGATTACTATCTTAATTCCCTAACCTAACACAAATTGCCTCCTCTCCTATACAGTGAAAATTTCAGCCCCCTATAGCTCTCCCTAGGGTTCGGCCATCTCCTGCTCTTGGTCTAGCATTAACACACTTGTCCGATCATTTGAGTCTGTGTATCTGAAGGTGGAGATTTCCTGCTTGAATATTTAAGGTACAAGCTTCATATCTAAGGTAAGATTTATGATTGCTTTTTGGTTAAGTCATTTCTTTCTGATTTGAATAGGTTTCTAGGTTGGATTTGAGTGCAAAATGATTTCTTCCACTGCTAAAATTTTTGTTTTGCACGTTGAAAATCCCAACAGTGGTATCAAAGCGAACCATTCTTAATCGAGGAAGATTGGTTAGGGCTCATTAGAGTCCAAGTTGAATTTATATGATGATTTGTGGAAAATCGTTTTTAGGAAGCCTAGCTCTTTATCAAAATCGAAATCCCTAATTTTTGATCTTGTTTTTTATTTTGGATTTTAGGGATTTCATGGGGGTGGCTAGCGATTAGACCACCGAAATCCATCGTGGCTAGCGATAGCACGCTAGGCAACACGGCCAGTCGCAACTGCTGTTGCCGGCAGTGCAGCCCAGCACGCCATCGTGGCTGGGTAGGGCTGGTATAGGCAACAGCCACTACGTACATGGCACACAGCAACCGCTGCATCTGAGGTGCCCGTGCTGTGCAGGCAGCACAGCACATAGCGTGCTGCGTGGTAGGCATTGTGCAAGCAGCTTTGTTACTGTCTTGGGGACCGCAGTGCTACCGAACGTATTGTGGGCTTAAATTTTGGATTTTATGGGTTTTGGGGAAATTTTTGTCCGTTTTACTATGGGTTTTAAATTGGTTTTGAAACTTGTGTGGTTATATGCATATTGGATGTGTGTGGTTATGGTATGAATGGCATTCATACATTTTTATAAAAACTGGTTTTGTTGGAAATTTATTTGGGAAATTTTGGCACAATTTCATGAATGGCCAAGTTGCAATTTAGTGATCACCATTCAATGGGAGCAATTGGATTGCAAAGGGACTGGGTCCCTAACTTATCAAAAGGTTATATCACAGAGTGGAATTGTTGGCAATTTCCTATTTGGCAAATTATCTGATTTTCAAAATTGGTTTTTATTCATTCATTTAGACGAATTTTCAAAATTAATTTTTAGTTCTATTTAATTGATGTGAATTATTTTTGCATTTCGGTGGCATAGCATATTTTAAGCCAATTTTGATAAACCTGCAAGTTGGATTTTTGTAAGACCAAAGTTTCAAAATTAATCCCTCAAATATTAAGTCGATAAAGTGCTTTCCACAATTGAACCTTATCGAGGTGTGGGTTACTTAATATGGGTTGTGCCAAAGCTGGGTGCATTGAGGTATCCATGTTTTGTAAAAGGTTAAAGGTACTGGGTATGCCTAAACATCCAATTGGTGGTTTGACTTAACATGGGTAGTAGGACATATCTTGGCCCCAAGTGCCAATTGGCTCACCAAACCAAGAATCCCTTAGTGGGATTGAGCAGAGTATCTACCTAAATAACTGTGGCTTAGGTGTCCAGGCTTAGTTTGACTAAGTCACAGTGAAATATGGATCTAGGTCCCACTTTACCTAGCTACACTAACTTGATTTTCTTAGTGAATTTCTTTTGTGTGTAGATTTGAAATTCACCACCTCCAAATGGGCATTTTATGTTGTGGTCCATTTTGGATAAGGAAAAGCTGAATCAATCTAATTTCATTGACTGGTCCAAAAACCTGAGGATATGTTGGAATTTTTCATCGGAAATCACCCGATAAAAGCAAAAGAACGCGGTGATTTCCTCAAATCCATACCCAAGAGCAATTGAAGTGGAAATTCAAACATTAAAATTGAACTAGAAGAGAATCGATTCTCACCAAGAATATCTCTTCTAGAGATGGCTGTAGAAATCAATAGAGACTTCCTCCACGTTCCGTACATGAACGGCTTTGGAACTCAATGCGTGCTAGTGTCGGAATCGGTTGGATGCTGCAATTTTCGGCAATTGCATCTCTATTTGGCCAAAATTCTTCCCTAGGTTTTAACCTAGTTGGCCGAAATTCCCTTTGGGAATTTTAGGCCCAATTTCCTTTTAGTTTCATATGGGTTTTTCTCCTCTTTAAGCCTAAGTTAGATTTAATTCTTTCGGTCCGATTTAATTTCAAATTTAGATTCAATTCAACATGTATGATATCATATTATACCAAATAATATATTACATACATTTAAATTAAAATTAATTTGACCCATTAATTTAACCGAGGAATTAAATTAGACTTTCATGAAATCAAATACATGTAAACCTATACATCTAAGATATTTCCACCTAGGAAATAATCTTATAAATTAATTCATTAAATTAATTATGAGAAGGCCATATTAGGAGATATTTTTTTTGGACTAATCCTTTTAGATTTTATGTTTGTTAAGTTTATATAAAGAAATTTGATAGTGAAGATTTATTGCTGGTTTACCTAAATTATTTGCTGATAAAATTAGAGAAAAGTTGAGGGCACAATTCAATGATATTATTCCTTATCATGATTTAACTTATGGACAATTGATAAATTATATTAATCACGAAGGCTTATTAATTTGTTCAAATATGAAATTTAAATCTAAATTAAAGAAAGATAATTTAGTAGGAAGAAAAGAATTGGGATCTTTTTGTCAACAATATGGTTATGAAACAATAAAAGCTCCATCATCAAAATATAAAGTTAAATCTAGAAAGAAAAAATTTGGCTAATAGAAAAGATATTATAAAAAGTATAATCAAAAGGAAAATAAATTTAAAGAAGCACAACCAGTTGTTAAAAATACTTTTAAGAAGAGAAAAAAAATTTTAGAAAGAATAAAAAAGATATAGTCATCTGTTATACTTGTGGAAAACAGGGACATTATTCAAAAAATTGTAAAGCAAAACAAAAAATAAAAAAAAATTGGAAAATAGAATAACTATTCTTGAAGAAGAAACTTTTAAGATTCAATTAAATAATACCATACAACGAAATAATTCACATACTACTAATAATGGAAAATGAATTATTATCAAAGAACAAGATGATGAAGAATATGTTAATATAATTAATAAAGTTAATTATAAAAAATGGTTAGTAAAACTAGATATTGTAATAGAAGATGAATTTCATTTTACTACTTTAACTTTAATTGATACTGGTGCTGATCAAAATTGTATTCAAGAAGGATTAATACCCACAAAATATTATAAAAAAACTTCTGAAAAATTAAGTTCTGCAAATGGATCAAAACTAATCATTCATTATAAATTACCCAAAGTGAAAATTTGTAATAAAGGATATTGTTATAAAACTTATTTGATATTGGTAAAAAATTTGAATTCAGGAGTAATATTGGGAACACCTTTTATTACAATGCTATACCCATTTACTATCTGTGATAATGGTATTAAAACTCAAATTTTGGGAAAAACAATTTTATTTGAATTTGCATTGCCTATTATTCCAAAAGGAATAGGTAGTATAGAAAATAACATTAATTTAATACAAAATAAACACAAACAAATAAAATTTTTAATTGATGAAATAACTGAAAAAAGAATAGAAGAACAATTACAAAGTAATGATATTAAACTAAAAATAAAAGAGATTGAAGAAATGTTTACAAAAAATGTTTGTACTACCATTCCTAATACTTTTTGGAATAGAAAACAACATATAGTTAATTTACCTTATATTAAAGATTTTAATGAAAAAAATATTCCAACTAAGGCAAAATCTATTCATATGTCTGAAGAATTAGAAAAAACTTGTAGAAAAGAAATCCAAGACTGAAAAGAAAAGGGATTAATTAGAGACTCAAAATCACCATGGTCATGTTCTGCTTTTTATGTTATGAATGCTGCAGAAATTGAACGAGGAACCCCTAGGTTGGTTATAAATTATAAACCTTTAAATAAAGTTTTACAATGGATTAGATATCCATTACCCAATAAATGAGATTTGTTGAAAAAATTATATAATGCAAAAATTTATTCAAAATTTGATATGAAATCTGGGTTTTGGCAAATAGGTATTAATGAACAAGATAGATATAAGACTAGTTTTAATGTACCTTTTGGTCATTAAGAATGGAATGTTATGCCCTTTGGTTTGAAAAATGCTCCTTCTGAATTTCAGAATGTTATGAATGATATTCTTAAACCAATAAGTAATTATTCAATTGTTTATATTGATGATGTCTTGGTATATTCAGAATCAACTAAACAACATATTAGTCATTTGAAAAGGTTTTATAATGTTATTCATACTAATGGTTTAGTAGTTTCAGCAACAAAAATGAAATTATTTCAGACAAAGGTAAGATTTTTGGGATATGACATAGACAAAGGTACAATTAAGCCTATAAATAGAAGCCTGGAATTTACTTCAAAATTTCCAGATGAAATAAAAGAGAAAAAACAATTACAGAGATTTTTAGGATGTTTAAATTATGTACATGATTTTTTCAAAGATTTAGGAAAAATTTGTACACCATTATATGATAGGTTAAAAAAGAATCCTAAACCTTGGACAGAAGAACATACTAGAATAGTTAGATTAATTAAAGAAAAAATTAAGAGTTTACTTTGTTTAAACATTCCACATCCTGATGCATTTTTAATTGTAGAAACAGATGCAAGTGAAATTGGATTTGGGGGAATTTTAAAGCAAAAAGAACCCAATAAAGACAAAGAAGATTTATTTAGATTTTATTCTGGAAATTGGAATCCTGCTCAAAAGAATTATTCAATCATTAAAAAAGAGGTTTTAATTATTGTTTAATGTATTATGAAATTTCAAGATGACTTATATATGAAAAAATTTCTATTAAGAAGTGATTGTTTATCTGCTAAATATGTGTTAGAAAAAGATGTTAAAAATTTGGTTTCTATTAAGTGATTTTGACTTTGAAATTGAATATATTAAAGGCGAGGTTAATAGTTTACCTGATTTTTTAGCCCGTGAATTTTTTCAGGGATCATGAAGAAAGTTTTGACAAAAGCCTCTTTGGAAAATAATCAAAATAACCAAAATCAAATTCTTTCTCCAAATAGATTTTCTTCTCTTGTTCCAACTCGTCCCAGAGCTTTTTACTCAAATTTTCGTCCACAAAGTCCTTTATCTTCTTTTTCTTCTGTTTTGGCAAAACCTTCTACTCCTTCTACTTCCTCAAACATAAAGAAAACCGTTAGCCAGTATATTCCAAATCCTCTTAGACAATTTATTGAAGTTTTGGAACCTGAAGAAGTATTTTTGCTTGAAAACTTTGATTTTTCTAAACTTATCCCTGAAATATTTCCTCAAAATTTTCATTACATTGAGTCAGACCCTTCTAAGAATAGAGAGTATTATGAGTCAATTCTTGTGTTAGCTGGTTCTGTTGAAATCAAACATATTCAAGACAATATTAAAGTTAATTACAAAGTTATTTCTTTACATGATTGGAATAAAAAAGCATTTACTTCCCAAATTTTAACTACCAACCCTTATAAGATTTATAATTATTATGAATATCAAGAAGCTTGGTATAAAGCCTTTTTTTAAGATTTTTTAATCATTCTTGGTTTTTCTATTTTCATAAAGACTTTAATGGTGTTTTTCCAAATTGGTTTGTAAGATGGGCAAAGTATTATGGTCCGATCCCTGAGATCTTCCCTACCTTAGTTACTAAAAGCTATAATAAATTTTTGGAATTTTATAATAATGCTGAGCCAGACAAATTGATAAGATTCGCCAGTATTTTCTCCTTTCCATGGATCCTTTCCTGGACATATTATTATGAAAAGGAAACCCCATTACCACTTTTATATCGAGAATTCAGAATAAAATTTTGGGATAATTATGACCCCAGTGTTATGACCCCAGAAATTGTCGAAAACTTTTGTTTAAAGAAACTTAACTCAGAAAAACCTCCTGTTGAAAAGAGCAAATTGCAGCGTGACAAGGAAAATTTGATCAAACTTATTTCAGAAGCAAAGACCGAAGAAGAAGTTGCAGATATTTTGGCCAAAGCTAGTTCCACATCAAATGACTCTAAATCAGAATCAAATTTGTCAACTATAAAGAAAAAAGTTATTTCAAAATTATTTGAATTGACGGAGTTTGTTGACTGCAAAGGCAAGGTCAGGCCAAGTTATTCAAATACTATAGAGCCCCAACTGTGTGGTGATACTCTTCACCGGAAGGAAGAACTTTTCCCATAGATTTCGATAAATTTGGAGAGGAAGCTATAGGAGTCAAACACGGTTTGCAATCTGCCAAAGAGGTGCGGCATAGGATGTCTTCAATGTATTTAGACTGACGGAGAACAATCCCTTTGGGAGTATGATCAACTTTGATGCCAAGGAAGTATGTAACTCGACCCAAATCCCGAATGGGGAATTCCTTTTCCAGTAACTGAATAGTGTGCTGAATGGCAGGCAGAGAAGATCCTGTAATCAAAATGTCATCCACATAGAATAGAATATAAGTAGAAGCATCACCACTGACTCGAACAAATGAAGAATGATAAGCCTGAGATTTTCAAAAACCACACTGAGCTACAAAAGTGCACAACTGATTGAACGACTCTCGAGGTGCCTGTTTTAAATGGTACAAGGACTTTCGGAGAAGACACATATGATCAGGGTGGCTAGCATCAAGGAACCCTGGTGGTTGCTTCATATAAATAGTTTCAGTAAGTGTGCCATGAAGAAAGGCATTGCTGACATCGAGTTGATGAACAAGCCAGCGATGAATAGAGGCAAGAGCCAAAATTGTGCGAATGGTGGTGGCCTTAATAACAAGACTGAAAGTCTCCTTGTAGTCGATGCCAACTTGTTGTGTAAATCCTCGTGCTACAAGTCGAGCTTTATACCTATCTATGGTGCCATCAGTTTTCCTTTTGATCCTGTACAACCACTTACAATCAATAATGTTAATATTCGGGGGACAAGGGACCAAGTCCCACGTGTTGGCAAGAGTGAGAGCATTAAATTCTTGGGTAATAGCATCACTCCACACAGGGTGCTTTCGGGCTTGGGAATAAGTGGATGGTTCGGTTAAGGTGTGATCATGGTCAGTTTTGGTGGTTTGAAGTGTTGGGATTCATCATTGGAAAAATAACGTGGCGCAGCGGAAAATACACCGTTTAAAATTTCCTAGAATCCACCTATCGTGTCCAATTACCATTGATTAGAATAAAATCAAATAAGAATCAAGAGAGATTAACTCACCGGATTCGTCTCCTCTAGAGACTGCTGCAGAATCGTTTCTTGAAACTGCGATCTCCAAAGTCCGGTGCACGACCAACTATTGAGCGGGAACCGGTGCTAGCCGAAGACGCGAAGGAATAGAGGTTTAATGCTGGGATTTTCGGCTGTTTTGGGGCTGCTATTGGTGGCTGAAATTTCCAGCAATTAATTAGAGTTGAATTAGGTTTTTATTCCTTAAGTGTGCCCTTTTATAGACACCTTGTCTAATTGGGTTCTAATTAGGTTAATTAAACCCAAGCCCACTAGGATTATAATTACATAAATAAACTTTAATTAAAAAGTATATACTATGTAATTTAATTCCATTTGGCTAAATTTAATTACCCCTAAATAAAATTAAATCACACTTAAGTTAATACAATACAATACATGTATTTAATTTTCCTACTTAGGAAAATTATTTAATTAATTGTTTACTTTATGTAATTCAATTAATTGATCAATTAATTAATTACATTATGTAAACTTATTAATTAAATTAAATTCAACCCAATGTCAATTAATTACCTTGACACCGAATGTCAACTAATTAATTAACGCATTCCTTCCAATGTACATTACATGTACAATTTCTATAAGTTCCAGCTCAGTTGATCTATGTGCACGATCCTATGGGTCTGTCTTTATGTTGGCAGTAGGCCCAAGGCCCACAGACTGTAAGTGGGTTCTAGCAAACCATTACAGCCCCCAATTAAGACAGAGATGTAGCAGTCTTTAGAAGACACTCACCCGGTAGTAATCTCATAGTGTCCTTTGCCTAACGATATCGATATGAATAAACAAGAGGCATGGTGTCTGTCATCCTCTTCTGTTGTTTATTATATTTCTTGATCTTGAGTTGATTAATTAATCAAATAAGCAACCAACTTATTTGGGTATGGCCATACACTTATCAGTCCCACTCATCAAGTGGCCAATGATATCATCTCGGTGTCACCCGAGTGGCAATTCCATCACTTCATCATCAATATCAACATGTTCACTGGTCCACCCAATCATACCCATATTTAGCATCCTTTTACAGACCTGTTAGGCGTATGTCAAAGTGAACCGGATTCCACATTGATATTATAATGAAATCTGGTCTGAGGACAAAAGAGACCTACTCAAGAAAGACCTATGACGTAACAACCATGTGGCTTTCTTGTGCGGATCGATCCAGTCCCATGTCAACGACATGTACCTATATTCATGACTGACTATACAAGTACTATGGCTAGTTAAGAACTACCATACAGTCATCGAATATACAAGTCTGTGGTTCTATTCGTTCCCACGATTAGAACAGACCTGGGATAGGTTTTATGATTATCAATCAATGGATACTCTACTCATATTATAGCACAAGATATAAATGAAATAGATTAATTGCCTTTATTAATGTGACACAAATAATGTATTTATACAATGAGTCTTAATGTATAATACAAAATACAAGAATCCAATGCCCTAAGAACTAGGGCACACCAACAATCTCCCACTTGCACTAGTTCCAAGTGGGCATTGCCCTAATTCCTATAGATCTGGTATGACCGTCGTGCTGTGTCTGTGGCAGCGCTTTAGTCAATGGATCAGCGACATTATTCTTGGTGTCAACCCTCTGCAATGATATGTCACCTCTGTTCACGATCTCCCGAATGAGGTGAAACTTTCTGAGCACATGTTTGGATCTCTTGTGTGACCAGGGCTCCTTAGCTTGTGCGATGGCCCCGTTGTTGTCACAAAAAACATCAACTGGGTCTAGGATAGTAGGTACTATTCCCAACTCGGTTATGAATTTCTTAATCCAAACGGCTTCCTTTGCAGCTTCGCACGCAGCTATGTACTCAGCTTCCATTGTAGAGTCAGGAATGGTGGCCTGCTTTGAGGACCTCCAACTAATGGCACCGCCATTCAAGAGAAAAACATAACCAGACTGTGACTGGTTCTCATCCTCATCAGTCTCAAAGCTTGCATCAGTGTAACCTGACACTACGAGCTCATCTTGACCTCCATACACTAAGAAAGCATCCTTAGTCCGATTAAGGTACTTTAGGATTGCCTTAACAGCCTTCCAGTGTTCCTCCCCGGGGTCTGACTGGTACCGGCTGGTCATACTTAGTGCAAACGCGACATCAGGCCTCGTACATAACATGGAGTACATGATAGATGCCATAGCAGATGCATAAGGGATCTTTTCCATGTTCTCCCGGTCCTTCTTTGTTTTAGGACCATCTTTCTTACTCAGCTTCAACCCATGGCGCATAGGCAAGAATCCTTTCTTTGCCTTGTCCATGCTGAATCTTTTCAGAACCTTGTCAATGTACGTGGCCTGACTTAGGCCTAGAAGCCGATTAGATCTATGTCTGTAGATCCTGATCCCTAAGATCGTCTCAGCTTCGCCTAAGTCCTTCATTGCAAAGCACCTACTCAACCACTGCTTAACTCCTTGCAGTGTTGGTATGTCACCTCCAATGATAAGGATGTCGTCAACATACAACACTAGGAAGGTGGAAACGCTCCCACTAACCATCTTATACACACAGGGCTCATCAGAATTCTGTGTGAAGCCATATTCTGTAATGGCCTCATTGAATCTCTGATTCCATGACCTCGATGCTTGCTTCAATCCATAAATAGATCTTTGAAGCTTGCATACCCGGTTTGGATACTTTGGATCGATAAAACCCTCAGGTTGTGCCATGTACACATCCTCGAGTAGCTTTCCATTAAGGAAAGCGGTCTTAACATCCATCTGCCATATCTCATAATCGTACCATGCAGCTATGGCTAGTAGTATTTTAATGGATTTGAGCATAGCAACTGGTGAAAAGGTTTCATCATAGTCAATTCCTTGAACTTGCTTGAATCCTTTTGCCACCAATCGCCCCTTGAAGGTGTTGTCGGCCTTTAACTTGAAACACCACTTGCAACCTATCACCTTAGCACCCGGAGGTGGATCCACCAAGTTCCATACTTGGTTATCATGCATAGATTGCATCTCAGCCTCCATGGCTTTGCGCCATTGATCTGAGTGTGGGCTTTCAACAGCCTCCTGATAGTTCTTGGGCTCCTCTTGGTCAACGACCATAAGGTCCCCATCATCAGTCACGAGAAAGCCGTACCTCTCTGGCTGATGACATGTCCTACCAGACCTTCTAAGGTCCTGTGCAACCATTTCTGGTTTCTCAATTTCTTGAGTAGTCAGATTGGTTCCCAAAGCATCCTCAGCAGTAGCTGCAGGAGTTTGTGAGTCTTGAACTTCTGAAAGTTCAACATTACTCCTACTGTCTCTCTTGGAAAGGAATTCCTTCTCCAAGAAGACTGCATTTCTGGCTATGAAAACTTTGTTTTTGGCCGGATCGTAGAAGTAATAACCCTTAGTTTCCTTAGGGTAACCCACAAACTGGCACTTGACAGATTTGGACTCGAGTTTGCCACTTGTCAATTTCTTAACATGTGCATCACAGCCCCAAATCTTCAAGAAGGAAACATTGGGCTTTCGGCCTTTCCATAGTTCATATGGTGTTCCCTCAACTGCCTTGCTTGGTGTATTATTAAGAATGTAAGCAGCTGTCTCTAAAGCATATCCCCAAAAGGAGACAGGGAGTGTAGCATGACTCATCATCGAGCGGACCATGTCAAGTAAGGTCCTATTCCTCCTTTCTGACACTCCATTCCACTGGGGTGTACCAGGAGGAGTGAGTTGGGATATGATCCCACACTCTCTCAAAAACGAGTCAAAATCTTGGCTCAAATATTCACCCCCTCGGTCAGACCAAAGTGCTTTTATTTTCTTGCCAAGTTGGTTTTCTACTTCATTCTTAAAGTCCTTGAACCTTTGGAGAGTCTCAGACTTATGCTTCATCAGATACACGTAACCGTATCTGCTGAAGTCATTCGTGAAGGTGACGAAGTACAGAAAACCAGATCTAGCACTAGTGCTCATTGGGCCACGTACATCAGAATGTATTAGCTCCAATAGCTCTGAGACCCTTTCAGCAGTCTTGCTAAAAGGCGCCTTTGTCATCTTGCCTCTCACACAAGATTCGCATGTGTCATTAGGCTGGATGTCAAATGACCCTAGCACTCCACTAGAGTGAAACCTAGCTATGCGCTTCTCATTTATATGGCTAAGTCGACAATGCCAGATGTAAGTAGGATTAATTTCATTTTGTTTAATCCTTTTAGTATTTATGTTATAGATTGAACTTTCACGTTTTAGATCAAGGATATATAAGCCATTTTCAAGAAATGCTGTTCCATAAATAATATTGCCACATTGCATAGAAATTCTACCATGTCCAATATTAAATACAAAACCAGAAATATCCAACAAAGAAACGGAAATAATATTCCTACGCATCGCAGGTACAAAATAACAGTTTCTTAGTTCCAAAACAAGTCCACTAGGCATCTCCAAGAAATAATCTCCGATCTCCATGGCCTGAACCCGAGCACCATTTCCGACTCGAAGATCTACTTCTCCAGATCCTAATAATCTCCTATTTCTTAGACCCTGCACATTTGAACAAATGTGAGATCCACATCCAGTGTCCAAGACCCAAGATGTAGAAATAGCCAGATTAATCTCAACAACATAAATACCTGAAGCAGCAGTTTTGCCCTTCAGTTGCTCCCTTAGCTTTGGACATGAGCTCTTCCAGTGCCCCTTCTCATGACACTCATGGCAAACATCGTCAGGAGAGGCAACCCTTGCTTTAGGTTGGGCCACCACCTTTTTGCCCTTAGCCTTGGCCTTTTGGGCCTTAGCCTTGGCCTTAGATTTGGCCTTTCCCTTAGCAATGGGCGTATTGACCTTGTTCACCAGCAATACTTCAGGAGTCTTCTTAAGAGACTGCTCAGCAAGCTTGAGCACGCCATGCAGCTCAACAACCGATTTATCCAACCCTTGCATATGGTAATTCATGATAAACTGGTTGTAAGACTCAGGAAGTGACCCGAGAATAATGTCTGTTGCCAAGTCCTGCGGAACTGGCGAGCCGAGGCGGGCAAGTGTATCAATATACCCCTTCAACTTTAGCACATGAGTGCTAACAGAAGTCCCAGCTGCCATCACAGTCGTGCAAAGTGCCTTAGTTGTCAGGTAACGTTCCTGACGAGCCTGATCTTGGAACATCTTTTTAAGCTGATCCATCATCTCATAAGCATGCTCGTCCATGAACTGCTTCTGAAGATCAGAAGTCATGGTACCCAGCATGAGGCACGAGACATCTCGGTCATCCCTCACATGCCGATCGTACTGCTCCACCATCGCCGTGGTGATGCCTCGACCTGCGGGAGGGCCGGCTGGTAAAGGAGCATTCAGTACATACTCCTTAGACTCTTGTCTAAGAACTATTTGTAAGTTCCTAGCCCAGTCTAGGAAGTTAGTCCCCGAAAGCTTCTCCTTCTCCAAGAGTGACCTAAGTGAGAGTGAGTTGTTGTTTGTTGCAGCCATTTAAATTGCTTAACTGAAATGGGATTATCTACATGGAAGAAATCATTGCTTGAGTTAGAAATAAAGGACTTTTAAGCCAATTCAAATTAATAATCCGATTTTAATTTGTTTGTTGGTGTTGTTAATTGGCTGACTTGACCAAGATCCACAACTTATCAATGACTGGCCGAACTAGGGCTCGCTAACCAACCATTGATTCGTTTGGTAGGACAACCTATCCAATCCTTCCACGAAGGACTCTTGGTTTGATGGGCTTATTGACACTTTACCCATCTGTGCTTAGGGCCCGCTCTGAGCTAACGCTACCCATGTTGAGTCAAACCACCATTCACATGTTAACCATACCAAGTATCTTAACCCTCGACGGCCCATCGAATACTACAATATACCCAGCTAGGGCATGGCGCACATTGCAGCATCAATGGGAGGAAGAGGTGTGAATGTGGGAAGCACTTTTAAGCGACTCAATATTTTAATTTCCGGATTATAATTAAGTGATACGGCTTAGCATGCATAAACGCGGGTAATAATTTGGTGATCCATACATCCATATTATATGACAAATGCAATAGCATACTTAATTTAAAATAAATGAGATCCTATGGGCCTTTAATTACAACCTAATGAAAAACTAGATATCCTATCTAATTCTTCATGGGCCGGACTGCAATCCTTCTTGGGCTCCCACCATGGGCTTGCTCCATTTGGGCCTTCCTCCATACTTGATGCAATTACAATAATTTTGTAAAATAAAATCTATTCTAAAATTACATCAAAATAAAAAAATGGCACGCAGGCCATATTTCCCAAAATTAAATTACAACCGATAATAATTTAGGGCCCATAGAACTCAACATAACATTTCAAACAAAGTACCTGTCGTGCATATACATACCAATATGATGCATGATCATGGCATTCCAAATTATAAATATAAATGTTAAGCCGAGTTACTTAGGGTGAAATCGCCAATTTTAACAAATGTGACTAAGGCCCATAAAGGCCCAATGGATAACATCCATAAATGCAAAATTAACAATTTTGCTCCCACTTGAATTTGGGTTGTCACAAATTTAAAATTTAGCTCTCCCAATTTTAACCGGTGTCACGGTTTATTGGGCCAATTTCACAAAGTCCATATTCAATTTAATATGCAAACAATTAAATTAAATATGCATGCCAACAAAATAAATAATTTAAACACAAATTAATTTTAAAAAAAAATTTAATTTAATTTGTATTAGGGTCCGGGATAAAAAAATACCCGAAAAATCCAAAACCGGACCCGAAACCCGGGCGCGGCGCTGCTGTCCCGGCGGGGCAGCAGTGCAGCTGCGCGGCAGCCTGCCGCGGCAGCAGCAGCCCAGTGGGCTGCTGCCGCTGGATGGAATCGCAATTTGCGATTCCATCCAGCCCAAAAAAACATATGTATATATATATATATATATATATATATATATATATATATATATATATATATATATATATATATATATATATATATAATTTCCAACAAAATATATATATATAATTAATATACAAAACAATTTTAGATGGAAAACAATTTGGGGAAAAATAATCAAAAACCCCAATCCAACAATTCTAGGGTTTATCCAAAACAATACCAATTAAGCAAACACCCTAAAATCACAAACTTGAAACCCATTCTTTATTCAAGAATGCTTTCAAGAACCAATTCCAATCAATCTAATGGACAAAACCTACGCTCTGATACCACTGTTGGGATTCGTCATTGGAAAAATAACGTGGCGCAGCGGAAAATACACCGTTTAAAATTTCCTAGAATCCACCTATCGTGTCCAATTACCATTGATTAGAATAAAATCAAATAAGAATCAAGAGAGATTAACTCACCGGATTCGTCTCCTCTAGAGACTGCTGCAGAATAGTTTCTTGAAACTGCGATCTCCAAAGTCCGGTGCACGACCAACTATTGAGCGGGAACCGGTGCTAGCCGAAGACGCGAAGGAATGGAGGTTTAATGCTGGGATTTTCGGCTGTTTTGGGGCTGCTATTGGTGGCTGAAATTTCCAGCAATTAATTAGAGTTGAATTAGGTTTTTATTCCTTAAGTGTGCCCTTTTATAGACACCTTGTCTAATTGGGTTCTAATTAGGTTAATTAAACCCAAGCCCACTAGGATTATAATTACATAAATAAACTTTAATTAAAAAGTATATACTATGTAATTTAATTCCATTTGGCTAAATTTAATTACCCCTAAATAAAATTAAATCACACTTAAGTTAATACAATACAATACATGTATTTAATTTTCCTACTTAGGAAAATTATTTAATTAATTGTTTACTTTATGTAATTCAATTAATTGATCAATTAATTAATTACATTATGTAAACTTATTAATTAAATTAAATTCAACCCAATGTCAATTAATTACCTTGACACCGAATGTCAACTAATTAATTAACGCATTCCTTCCAATGTACATTACATGTACAATTTCTATAAGTTCCAGCTCAGTTGATCTATGTGCACGATCCTATGGGTCTGTCTTTATGTTGGCAGTAGGCCCAAGGCCCACAGACTGTAAGTGGGTTCTAGCAAACCATTACAGCCCTCAATTAAGACAGAGATGCAGCAGTCTTTAGAAGACACTCACCCGGTAGTAATCTCATAGTGTCCTTTGCCTAACGATATCGATATGAATAAACAAGAGGCATGGTGTCTGTCATCCTCTTCTGTTGTTTATTATATTTCTTGATCTTGAGTTGATTGATTAATCAAATAAGCAACCAACTTATTTGGGTATGGCCATACACTTATCAGTCCCACTCATCAAGTGGCCAATGATATCATCTCGGTGTCACCCGAGTGGCAATTCCATCACTTCATCATCAATATCAACATGTTCACTGGTCCACCCAATCATACCCATATTTAGCATCCTTTTACAGACCTGTTAGGCGTATGTCAAAGTGAACCGGATTCCACATTGATATTATAATGAAATCTGGTCTGAGGACAAAAGAGACCTACTCAAGAAAGACCTATGACGTAACAACCATGTGGCTTTCTTGTGCGGATCGATCCAGTCCCATGTCAACGACATGTACCTATATTCATGACTGACTATACAAGTATTATGGCTAGTTAAGAACTACCATACAGTCATCGAATATACAAGTCTGTGGTTCTATTCGTTCCCACGATTAGAACAGACCTGGGATAGGTTTTATGATTATCAATCAATGGATACTCTACTCATATTATAGCATAAGATATAAATGAAATAGATTAATTGCCTTTATTAATGTGACACAAATAATGTATTTATACAATGAGTCTTAATGTATAATACAAAATACAAGAATCCAATGCCCTAAGAACTAGGGCACACCAACATGAAAGGCATAGCAGGTGGGTTTGTGCGGACATGGGCTGGACGAAGAGTCATAAGAGGTAGGGGTTGCGGATTTGGTGGTGTAGGGGATTAATCACACAAAACAAAATACGCAGCGGAAAGAAAACGGATTAATCCCCGCCAAGGATCCATGTATATTGCATTGAATTGGAAAGAGGGTTAAAGAATTACCTTAATTCTTTGAAGGTTGAATCAATAGGAACCAAAATTGCTTCCCTCTACGGTTGATCCACACGGCGCAATACGTTCACCGCGTGCTAGCGCCAGGATAGAAGAAACGGTTTCCTTGAATTGAGAGAGAGAGGCAGAAAAAAAAACAAATTTTCTCTTGGCCTTTGGAAGAGAATTTCGGCTGCCTCCTTATTTCCTTGTGGTGGCCGAATTCTTCTAGTATTATGAGTGTAGAGTTGTGTTAGGTTTAGGTCAATTGTTTCCTTAAATAATTAACCTAAATAGTTAATTATAATTATAACCTAATACACCTATTAGTTATAATTATATATTAACCCACACAATTTAATATTAATTCTCAATTAACATTAAATCAAATCAATTCTCCATAATACATATATGTATATATAATATTATAATTAATTATATCTCCATATAATTTAATTATAATATGTAGCATACTTTATGCAATATTAATCACATTAATATTTATATATACATACATAAATATATATCACTATATATATTTATTCTCTTTCTTATTCATAAATTTATTATCCAATAATAATTTATACCCGATAAGATGAACTTCATTTTGCTCTTGTGTGTGACCCCATAGGATCATATTAATTGGCAATAAGGAAATTACCATAATGTCCTTATAGGTCACAAGCGGACTCTAGCAAGCCATTACGACTACCCAATTAATATGATTGGAATGATCCAATACCTATTTATAGAATGTCATATTCCCTTTTGTCTCTTTGATATCAAGATTAATTATAAGACATGGTACACTTGTCAATCTTATATAATTAATCATATGCTTTCTCGATCTCAAAGTAAACTGTTCAGACAAATCAATTGATACTCTTATCAATTATTTGAGCACGGCCATGCATTTAACAGTCTTACTTATCGAGGGGCCCAGTGATATCGCTCTCTTGTTAGAGAGGGACAAAATCCCATATCTGTCACTCACATCCCTAAGCATGAGTCACATTGCACCCAACCACAGCCTTTATAACTACTCTGTTACAAGCAGCGTTTGACTGCGTCAAAGCACAACATGAGTTCATCCCGGAATCCATGGTGACCTCAGGTCAAAGGAATCAGCTGATGACACTACTATAATCAAGATCAGTTGTGACACGTGACCATGAACTTGATCTTATAGTGGGTCTCCAGCAACATGTTCTCTAACACATTGCCCGTGAGTATAATCTGTATCTGTATACACTATATTCATCTTATGAATATCCATTATCACTCACACTAGTCTTAGTTTGTTATTATTCCCATAATAACAATCGACTAGGGAAATTTAGAATTACACAATTAATTCATGGATACATTATCATAAATACTAACATACAAATATATATGATAAAATAAGTCTTTATTAATGACTTAAGAAGATTGTTTACATAATCCAACATTGGCTTAGGGCACAATCTCTAACAATCTCCCACTTGCCCTAAGTCCAATCTTCAAATGTATCTAATACCCATGGACCTAGCATGACCATCATGTACAGCTTGTGAAAGAGCTTTTGTTAGTGGATCGGCAACATTGTCTTCAGACGCAACTTTGCATATCTTCACATCTCCTCTTGAGATGACTTCTCTTATGTAGTGAAAACGCCGAAGTATATGTTTGGATTTCTGTGACACACTAGGTTCCTTGGCAAGTGATATTGCCCCATTGTTGTCACATAAGAGGCTCACAGGATTCACTATGCTAGGAACGACACCAAGTTCTTCGATGAACTTCTTGATCCAAACAGCCTCTTGGGCTGCATCTGATGCAGCAATATACTCGGCTTCTGTTGTAGATGCAGCTATCGTGCTTTGCTTAGAACTCTTCCAACTTATCGCACCTCCATTCAGAATGAACACATACCCAGACTGTGACTGCATCTGATCTTGATCAGTTTGGAAACTTGCATCCGTGTAACCATTTACAACAAGATCTTCGTCCGAGCCTCCATATATCAAGAATGTATCTTTAGTTCTTCTCAAGTACTTAAGAATACTCTTGACAGCAGTCCAGTGACTATCACTTGGATCAGACTGATATCTACTTGTCATGCTCAAAGCAAAAGAGACATCTGGCCGAGTACATACCATGGCATACATGATAGATCCTATAGCTGACGCATAAGGAATCTTATCCATGCGTTGACGTTCTTCAACTGTCACAGGACATTGCTTACGACTAAGCTTTATCCCTTGCCCAATAGGAACATTTCCTTTCTTTGATTGATCCATACTGAACCTTTTCAGTATTTTGTCAATGTATGTACTCTGGCTCAAACCTATCAATCTCCTAGATCTATCTCTATAGATCTTTATTCCAAGAATGTAGGCTGCCTCACCCAAGTCTTTCATAGAAAAACACTTTCCTAGCCAAGATTTTACTTCTTGCAAGGTAGGAATGTGATTTCCTATTAACAATATGTCATCGACATATAGCACTAGGAAAACTATATTACTCCCACTGAACTTCTTGTACACACAAGGCTCATCTTTGTTTTTGATGAAGCCAAACTTTTTGACTGATTCATCAAAACAATGATTCCAACTTCTTGATGCTTGCTTCAAACCATAAATGGCCTTTTGAAGCTTGCATACTTTATCAGGATTCTTTGGGTCGACAAAACCTTCAGGCTGTGTCATGTACACATCCTCAACAAGGTTTCCATTTAGGAAAGCTGTTTTGACATCCATTTGCCATATTTCATAGTCATAATATGCTGCTATGGCAACAAGAATTCTGATGGACTTGATCATAGCTACTGGCAAAAAGGTTTCGTCATAGTCTATACCATGAACTTGTCGGTAACCCTTTGCCACTAACCTTGCTTTATAAGTCTGAATATTCCCATCCATGTCCGTTTTCAACTTGAAAACCCATTTGTGCCCTATTGCTTTAGCACCCTTTGGGAGATCAACCAAAGTCCATACTTTGTTGTCGTCCATGGATTGAATTTCTGACTTCATAGCATCAAGCCATTTTTTAGATTCTGAATTAGAGACAGCTTCCATGTACGTGGAAGGTTCATTCTCTTCTAACAGAATCAGATCATTTTCGTTCGTGACGAGAAATCCATATCTCTCGGGCTCATGACGAACTCTACTTGATCTACGTTGGACTTGTGTTATTGGTTCTGACTCAACAACTTCTTGTGAATCAGATTGTTCCATTTGAAACTCACTTTCAACTTGGTTATCCATATTTTCTTGTAGGTGTACTTTACTCCCACTGATTCCTTTGGAAATAAACTCTTTTTCCAGGAATGTACCATTCCTAGCAACAAACACTTTGTTTTCACTAGGATTGTAAAAGAAATAACCTTTGGTTTCTTTTGGATAACCAACAAAATTGCACTTCACAGATTTTGGTGCTAACTTATCTGAAATCAAGTATTTCACATAAGCTTCGCAACCCCAAATCTTGAGAAAAGACAAATTTGGTCTCTTACCAACCCATATCTCATATGGTGTCTTTTCAACTGCTTTTGATGGAACTCGGTTCAGTGTGAATGCCGCTGTTTCAAGTGCATATCCCCAAAAGGATAGAGGAAGATTTGTTTGACTCATCATCGACCGAACCATATCCAATAAAGTACGGTTCCTCCTCTCAGACACACCATTCCACTGTGGTGTCCCAGGAGGAGTTAGTTGTGAGACAATCCCACACTTTCTAAGATGATCGTCAAAGTCTTGGCTCAAATATTCACCACCTCGATCAGATCTAAGTGCTTTAATTGTCTTGCCAAGTTGGTTTTGTACTTCATTTTGGAAGGCTTTGAACATTTCAAAGGATTCCGACTTATGCTTCATTAGATATAGATAACCATATCTACTGAAATCATCAGTAAACGTAATGAAGTATTGAAAACCACCTCTAGCAGTTGTGCTCATAGGCCCACATACATCTGTATGTATGAGTTCTAATAAGTCACTAGCCCTTTCACTGTGACCAGTAAAGGGACTCTTGGTCATCTTACCCATTAAACAAGACTCGCAAGTGTCATATGTTTCAAAAACATCTAGACCCAAAATTCCATCTTTATGGAGTTTTGAAATGCGTTTCTCATTAATGTGTCCTAGACGACAGTGCCAGAGATAAGTAGGATTCACAACATTTGTTCTTATCCTTTTGGTATTTATGTTATATACGTGCTCATTATAACCTTCACTAAGGTTCAACAAATAAAGACCATCATGTAAATCCGCATTTGCATAAAACAAGTCTTTATTGAAAAGCAATAAGTGATTATTCTCAATAACACATTTAAATCCTTCCTTGTCCAAACATGAAATAGAAATGATGTTCCTAGACAAATTAGGAACAAAATAACAATTATTCAAAGAAAGAACAAGTCCACTTGGCAACTTGAGCTCGTAGCAACCGACTTCATAAGCAGCAACTCTAGCTCCATTCGCCACATGGAATTCTACCTCGCCCTTCTTGAGCTTTCTACTTCCTTTAAGCCCCTGCACATTCATACAAATGTGAGAACCACAACCGGTATCTAATACCCATGAAGTAGAAACAGAAGTAGAATGAAATATTTCAATAACATAAATACCTTGATTAGCGGTCTCACCGCCTCTCTTCTTCCTCAAGTCCTCCAAATAAAGCTTGCAATTTCTGCGCCAATGACCAGGCTGATTGCAGAAATGGCATGTGCCTTCCTTTGGAGGCTTTGCCTTGGTAACAGCTTTGGGCTTCTTTGCATCCTTCCCAAACTCTTTGGGTTTGTTTGCTTTACCCTTCTTCTTTTGGATCCTACCCTTTTGCACCATATGGATCCCTTTGGAGCTTGGCTTCTCTTTTATCGTTACTTCAGCGTTTTTAAGCATCCCATGCAGTTCGCTGACCGTTTTGTCCATATCATTCATGTGATAGTTCATGACAAAATGTGAGTAACTCTCGGGAAGAGAATTAAGGATCAAATCCGTTGCCAACTCAGGTCTGAGTGGCGAACCAAGCCTCTCCAACTGCTCAATGTACCCTTTCATCTTCAGAACATGGGCACTAACCGAACTCCCTTCGGTCATCTTGCACCCAACCAAGGATCTCAAGGTCTCATACCTTTCCCTTCTCGCTTGCTTTTGGAACATTTCCTTAAGCTCTTGAGACATCTCATATGCCTCAAATGTTTCCAGATCCTTCTGAAGTTCCGGAATCATTGATGCGAGCATCAGGCATTGTACATCAATCTGATCATTTTGATGCTTGTGAAAAGCATCCTTTTCAGCTCTTGAAGCTGTGGTGGGTGGAGGGTTAGCGGGCAAAGGCCCATCCAGAACATACAGCTTTCGCTCTTGCTTGAGAACAATTCTCAAGTTGCGATACCAATCTAGGTAATTGGTTCCGTTCAGTTTTTCCTTCTCAAGGATAGATCGAATAGAACCGGGATTGCTTGTGTTGGCCATTTATCTACAACAGAAAATATATGCAAAGTTAATTACATAAGAGAATTAAACTCCCACTAAAATTATAAAACCCTTTAAAATATTTAAGTGGGTAAAAGACCCAAAATCCATACTTAACCATAGCACTGCTTTGGCATGTCCCTATGATTAAATATAATTTCGGTAGACATCACCATGTCAATTACATCATTATGTAACTCTTTTAATTTATGAGATGCATGATATCATATATCATATTTAATTTGCATGTTACTCATCTCATCTTTGCCTCGGGTTCAAAGCACCATTTTGATTAACCCTTGTTAAACCAATTACAACACAATGAGAATCACCATTTCTCATATTATCGCTTCGCTAAGGTCACAACATGCGTACCCGCTTTGGCGTGGCTACCATGATGCGAACATAGTACTTGACTAGTGTTATACGTAATTGGGTGGCAAAAATATAAACTTCATAAGTTTATTTAGGGTTTATTAATTCCTGTGAGTTAATTGTATCATATACAATTTCATGGCATTAATATTAATCATACTTTTGTTAATATTAATTAGCATGGCATCTTATGGCATACAATTGTCTAGCATGCATATAGAATATCTAGCATGGCATCACATGGCATCTAAATAAAATAAAGCATGCATATGACTCGAACCGTGTTATGGTATGGTTTAAATCTACATTGATTTTCATAGGCCAATATGAAAATCAACAAGGTCATATCCTAGGTGGTAGCATCCATCACATGGTCATTGCACCGCCTCTTGGATCCGCCTCCACGTCTTTGCTTCTAAGCACCATCTCATGGATTTATATTTTACAAAAAAATTGCAACCTATACAATTTGTCTAGTAAAATAAATTTTACATATCATAAATTGCATCCTATACAATTTATCTAGTAAAATTAAAATTAAAATTTACATAAATACAAACGACTCGCAGGTCGTATTTATATAAAACCATAATAAATAAAATAAAACATCCACGGGGTCCAAAACCATACCATAACACCATGCATAAAATTATCGACAATAATTTTATATCTAAAATATTTAGGATTCAAAGTGGTAAAATACAATCACATTGTATTTAGAATTAATTAATTTGGAAAAATTCGTAAATATGCAGAAACAATTTTCCACACTTAAAACGAAAAAAAGGGTTAAAACTGTCGGACAGCAGGCTCGACGGGCTGCGCATACTGCGCGCAGCCCATGCTGCGTAAGCAGCATGCTGCTTACGCAGCACACAAATGCAAATTGCAATTGCAAATATGCAATTGCAATTTGCGGCCAAAAGTATTCTGGGCATTATGCCCAGAATACGAACAGTAGCCAATTATTTTTTTTTTTTTTTTTTTTTTAATTAAATTGAATTGAAACAATTTCAATAAAAACCCATGAATCAAATTCATGATTCCAAAAACCCCTTAAACATTCCAAATCATCAACATAAAATCATTCACAATGATTAATCAATAAAATCAAATTTTATTTTGTTATTCACAATAACATAGAACCCTAAATAAAACATACAAACTCCCAACAACAATTTTGATCCAATCAAAATCATACAAACCCTAACATGCAATTTTGATCTAATCAAAACATAAATCCAATTCAATCAAAATACAAGTGGCTCTGATACCACTGTAGGGGATTAATCACACAAAACAAAATACGCAGCGGAAAGAAAACGGATTAATCCCCGCCAAGGATCCATGTATATTGCATTGAATTGGAAAGAGGGTTAAAGAATTACCTTAATTCTTTGAAGGTTGAATCAATAGGAACCAAAATTGCTTCCCTCTACGGTTGATCCACACGGAGCAATACGTTCACCGCGTGCTAGCGCCGGGATAGAAGAAACGGTTTCCTTGAATTGAGAGAGAGAGGCAGAAAAAAAAAACAAATTTTCTCTTGGCCTTTGGAAGAGAATTTCGGCTGCCTCCTTATTTCCTTGTGGTGGCCGAATTCTTCTAGTATTATGAGTGTAGAGTTGTGTTAGGTTTAGGTCAATTGTTTCCTTAAATAATTAACCTAAATAGTTAATTATAATTATAACCTAATACACCTATTAGTTATAATTATATATTAACCCACACAATTTAATATTAATTCTCAATTAACATTAAATCAAATCAATTCTCCATAATACATATATGTATATATAATATTATAATTAATTATATCTCCATATAATTTAATTATAATATGTAGCATACTTTATGCAATATTAATCACATTAATATTTATATATACATACATAAATATATATCACTATATATATTTATTCTCTTTCTTATTCATAAATTTATTATCCAATAATAATTTATACCCGATAAGATGAACTTCATTTTGCTCTTGTGTGTGACCCCATAGGATCATATTAATTGGCAATAAGGAAATTACCATAATGTCCTTATAGGTCACAAGCGGACTCTAGCAAGCCATTACGACTACCCAATTAATATGATTGGAATGATCCAATACCTATTTATAGAATGTCATATTCCCTTTTGTCTCTTTGATATCAAGATTAATTATAAGACATGGTACACTTGTCAATCTTATATAATTAATCATATGCTTTCTCGATCTCAAAGTAAACTGTTCAGACAAATCAATTGATACTCTTATCAATTATTTGAGCACGGCCATGCATTTAACAGTCTTACTTATCGAGGGGCCCAGTGATATCGCTCTCTTGTTAGAGAGGGACAAAATCCCATATCTGTCACTCACATCCCTAAGCATGAGTCACATTGCACCCAACCACAGCCTTTATAACTACTCTGTTACAAGCAGCGTTTGACTGCGTCAAAGCACAACATGAGTTCATCCCGGAATCCATGGTGACCTCAGGTCAAAGGAATCAGCTGATGACACTACTATAATCAAGATCAGTTGTGACACGTGACCATGAACTTGATCTTATAGTGGGTCTCCAGCAACATGTTCTCTAACACATTGCCCGTGAGTATAATCTGTATCTGTATACACTATATTCATCTTATGAATATCCATTATCACTCACACTAGTCTTAGTTTGTTATTATTCCCATAATAACAATCGACTAGGGAAATTTAGAATTACACAATTAATTCATGGATACATTATCATAAATACTAACATACAAATATATATGATAAAATAAGTCTTTATTAATGACTTAAGAAGATTGTTTACATAATCCAACATTGGCTTAGGGCACAATCTCTAACAGGTGGGCGGGATTTAGTGGCAGGGGAAGAAGGTGTTGGATATGCCCTAGTCCCGAGGCATTGGTCCTTGTATTTGTATTATAAATTTATTGAATTTATGTATTATACTCATTTGTGTTATTAATAAAGGCACTAATTCATTTATTATAAATATTTTGTGCATTATATTAAATGAAGTATCCAATGGACATATCCATATCCATGATGACCAGTGTCATGCACTTGGCAATAAAACCATGGATAGGGTAAACGATATGACCATAAATTGATCCATAGTCTGTTCCAGTCATAGGAATGAATGGAATGGGAGACTATCATTAACCTAGTTGTATGGCGGTGTCTTACGGGTCATTGGACATGGGATGTCAACCAAGTTAATGGGTACATGTTAAAAAGGCATGGTACTGGATAGATCCACTAAACGAGAAATCCACATGGTATAGTATCACAAGGGATTCTAGTGTAGTACTTGTATGGATCCTTTGACCTGACCATATGATGGTGTTACATGTGAGGTCGTATACTTAGGGGTACACCTAAAGGGCCTGTAATAGGGTGCCAAGTATGGGTACTTTCGAGTATGTCACTTAGCATGGCAATGCTATGGATATGTAGAAGGGATTTGTCACTCAGTGATCCACTGAGAAGATATCACCGACCTCTTGATGAATGTGACTGATAAGAGTGTGGCCACACCCAAGCAAGTTGGAACTTGTTTGTGAGCTTCAGTACATTCGGGATAAAGTTAATGTCCGGACACAAAAGAGGGTGATCAATCCATGCCTCTGTGTTGGACACCGATATCGATGACATGGGATATACAAGTTAAAGGGTTATGATAACAGTTAGACTATCATCTCCATCTTAATTGGGGGCTGCAGTGGCTTGCTAGAGCCCAACTGCAGTCTGTGGGCCACAAGCCCACTGCCAACATAAAGATGGGCCCATGGGATCGTACACATTGAGCGACTGAACACTGACTTAAGGAATCACATGTATACTTGGAGTATACACTCTGGAGAGAGAGGAATATATTAATTATATTATAAAGATCAATTGGGTTGATCATAATAATAAAATTAATATTTGATTGGCTTTCTCATAATTGATTGGATTAATTATGAGATTATTTCCTGGGTGGAAATATTCATATGTATAGGTTTACATATGAATTTATTTTGTGAAGATCTAATTTTAATCTGATGGATTAAATTAATTAGTCAAACCAGTTTTAATTTAAATGTAAATAATATGTTACTTGGTGTAATATATTAAATACATGGGTAAATTAAAGTTAGGCTTGAGATTAATTTAAACCAGACTAATTAAAATAGATTTGGGCCTAAAATAAAAGAAGAAAGCCCACACAAATGGAGAAGCCAATTAGGCCGAAATTCTTAAAATAACCCTAGGATTTTCGGCCTAGCAAGAGCATCACACTGTGGCGGAAATTCTCATCCCTCCCTCTCCAAAGTTTTGTGTTTTCCGACGCTAGCACAGGTGGTGTTCGTTAGGCGTTCGTGTACGTGAACGAGGAGGGATTCTAGATTGATTCCTGTAGTCTGCATCCATCTCTTAAAGAGATATTCCGGGTAAGAGATTTATCTCTTGTGATTAAATTTTTGTTTTTCCAATTTCCATCTCAATTGCTCCTGGGCACGGATTTGAGGAAGTCATCGCATTCTTCCGCTTTAATCAGGTGATTTCCGGTGACAAATCCCAATAGAAGGTGGCGTCGGATATGGTGGATCAGAGAGCGGAGTAGCAGGTGGGTCAAGCTGTGACGGCGGAGATGAAGATAACAGATGCGAAGAGAATTCATGCTGTCGGTTAATGGGATCAGGAACATGTTTGTGCAGTACCCCATCAGCAGAGGGAGGTGAAATGGAAGGCGAAGCAGGGCTAGGCTAAGACACAGAGAAAGGAAAATTATTCTCATTAAATTTAACATGCTTAGCAATATAAATTCTGTCATTCTGCAGGCTATAGCATAAAAAACCGAAATGAAAATGCGATTTTCCAAGAAACACACAAGTGTGACTATGAAACTAAAATTTATTGGTATTATATAGTCATAAAAGAGGATAAATTTCACATCCAAAAATAAAAAGATCAGTATATGGTGGGGAGGTATGAAAGAGACGAAAATAAGGGGAGTCATTGTGCAATGTAGGTGACGGTAAATAATTAATCAAATCAACACTATGATTAACTGCATAATTCCAAAAACGAAGAGGAATTTTTGCATGAGCAAGTAAAGTGAGAGAAGTATCAACTATATGTCGAATCTTGCATTCTGAAATACCATTTTGTTCATGAGTATGGGGGCAAGCAAAAAAATGTGTGATGCCCATGGTTTTGAAGTATGGATCCAGTTTTAGAAATTCACCCCCAGAATCAGAATGAAAACACTTAATGTCACCATTGAATTGTTTCTTAATCATTGCATGAAAGTCAAGAAAATTCTGATATACATCACTTTTAAATTTTAGACAATAAAACCATGTAAAACGAGTGCATTCATCATTGAAAAGAACAAAATATTTATGATTTAAATAAGAAGTAACAAGGGCAGGGCCCCAAACATCAGAATGAATAACTTCAAAAGGAATAGCACTGGGTCTGAAAATCGGTTTTAAATTACTCCTAGTCATTTTTCCCATTTGACAAGCAGGACAAAAATTATTAGAATGACAACATTTAATATTGCTAGAATGTAAAATTTGCGATGTTACGCGCTTATTTGAGTGTCCCAGCCGAGCATGCCACATGTCAAAGGAGACAGATTCACTAACCAACGCCTCCTTCAGTTCTAGCGGCATCATATACAAGCCATGATCACTCGGACCACTCAGCAAAATTCTCTTCGTTACCTGATCGTTCACAAGAAAATGAGAAGGCCAAAATTCAAAGAAACAACGATTATCAGTGGTAAATTTTTGTACAGATAAACAAGACTTAGTAATTTTTGGTATGAAAAGAATATCATTGAGTTTGAAGGAGGCATAGGAAGAAGTACCAGTGTGGCTAATAGGGAGACCTTGTCCATTGCCAACCCGAATATTATCATTACCTATGTAAGGTTGAATGTGTTGAAGATGCTGAGGATCAGCAGTCATATGATGAGTAGCACCGGTGTCAGGGTACCAAGTCGAGATTGGAGCATAAGGCTGCACAGCTTGGAAATAATTTTGGTCATGATTGGACTGCTGCCCATTCGGTCCCCAAGCAAGATTTGCCTGTCGAAAATTCTGATGCCCAGGTGAAGGGTTTCGAGGTCGAAAGTTGGGATTTGGAATCACTCTTGGACACTTATCGGCTATGCGATTATTATAGCTGCAAATTTGACATGGTGCCTTTGATTTTCTGCGAAATTGATTCTGTTGCTGCTGTGGAGGTGTAGTATGCATCAAAAATTCGGATTACCCCTAAAAGGAGGGTTCGGTTTTTGTGCAATAAGGGCCACAGGAGGGGAATTGTCTTGAAAATTTTTAAGTAGAAACTCATGAGATGTTAAATGGCCAAATAAAGTGTAATAATTAGCAGGTGGCTCCATGACACATAGAGTAGCAATAATGGATTGAAATTCATTACCGAGAGTTTTAAAGACTATAGCATTGAATTGTGCGTTGGTCAAAAGAGCATTGGCAGAAGTGAGTTCATCAGCTAGGGCTTTGCATCATTGTAAATAATCCGCAACACCAGCATCGGTCTTCCTCAGTTCTTGCAGTTGCATATGTATCTGAAGTTGTCTGTTTTGTGACACAGACCCATAAGCCTTTGATAAAGCTTGCCAAGCATCATAGCTTGATGTAATATCCACTACGGAGCAAAAGATAGAAGGAGATAAAGATGAAAATATCCAAGACAGGAGCATTTGATCTTTTGCAAACCAGGCTGTATAGGCAGGATTATCGACTTCCACATTAGGGTCAGTCGTTGAAGGAATTTTCTTTGGAGGAGCTAAAGATGTGGCATCAATATGACCAACTAGGTTGTGGCAATGAAGGATTGGGGTAAACTGGGTTTCCCAGACCAGGTAGTTTGAATGATCAAGTTTATTGGAGAAAATATGATTGGAGGTGATGGGAAGAGGGTTTTGGGAGGTGGAGTTATGTTCGGCCATGATGAATGGATTAGGGTTCATGAGATTTTCTGTTTGAGTGGATGAAGGAGAGGATGGCGAATGGTGAGAGAAGGAGTTAGGTTTAGGGTTTGTGGAATTGGTTTGAGAGAAGGAGGAGGAGGACGATGGGCGGCTATTAGGGTTTGAAGGCTTAGTTTCAAGAATAGATTCTACTTCAGAATCAGACTTGGAGCTAGAAGACATAAAGAATTAAAGCTCTGATACCATGTTAAATCAGAGGATTGGGAAAATTATGATTTCCATTAAGTAGAGAATAAGAGATACAGAGAGTATATATAGACAAACCCTTCTATGTACACAGCTAGGGTTACAAAGAAAATAAAAATAAATTTTATTTGACAATTACTATTATATCCCTTTACAAGCAATTCGAACAATGAATTCATACTGATCTTGGATCCTAATGGGACCAAGTCAATTAGCTTGCTCTGCTTTTGCCAGGAGGACACATAAACCTTTCTTGCTCAGGTTAGAACTTGTATAAGTTCAAAATTTACATATACCCTGCACCGTTTGTTCTTCAAATTGAGTGAATTACTTCAACTGTGTTTTTTTTTATTATGCGCTGTAATCGATAAGGTTCAGTTGCGTAGAAGAGAATTGCAAAGTGAGGGGAAGGTTGTGCCTATTACTCTTGATCAGGTAACTTCTTCTAGCGTGTTCTAATTTTATTCTTCCTTTTATTAGGTAATAAATGTATGCATTTTCATTTACTAGTACAGGTGCTAATCCAGTCACTTAGCACTAATTATTGTGATTATTTTGATGTGGCATTGCTAAACATTAGTATTCTCTTATTGTTTCAATGTTACTGCTTGTTAGCCTTGCAAAATTAAATTTAGAAATTGTATATGACTAAATAGGTTGGCTAAATGGGTGATTTCAAGTTATAATGTGGGTTATTCCAAAATTATATTATGCTATTCATAAACTTCTCAATGAGTTGCAAATAGCCTTAATTATTAGATTTTGCACCGTTTATGTACTTTCTTTGTTTCTTAATATATGGTAGGTGTACATGTTGAAGGTTGAAGGAATTGCATTTCGGTTCTTACCTGATCCAGTTCAAATAAGGAATGCGTTAGAGGTCAGTTCTCGTCTCATTTAATCCCTATAGCACATCTATAAGACAGACCCAAAAAATAAATTAAAAGGGACAACTTTTATGGGCGCTATACATGGCATCCCAGAAGTCAGTATCCTGTTTGGTTTAGAAGACTTTAGTACATTGTGCTGGATCCTATATCAATTCCGCTAATAAAATGATTATAATCCTTGTATTTTAACTTTTATTTCGGTTTCTTCTTTCGTGTCACTGTCTGTAATTGGAGTTGCTTGTTCATTTGTCATTATAATTACATTAGAGAAATTTGCTTCCTTTGGTATCTTTTGTAAGTTTTGATGAATCCTTGGGAAGCTATTTTATTTTAAGAAGCCACATATTGGAATTTAAATTACAACTTCTAGAAGAGTAGGAGGGCCTTGGTCTTGTGGGAGCAAAATTATACTGGTGAAAATTTACTTGTTACTCGGGTCATTGAAGGATGAAGCTTTATTAGAAAAATACCTCTGGCTCTGCTAGGATATGTAGAATGTCTATATTATGTTATAAAAAAGTGATACATTCTCATCATATGATTGTACAGCTTAACATCAGAGTAATGCTTAACCGTATCCTTTCATTTTGTCAGCTGAAAAAAGTTGTTGACTTCAAGGGTGGGTTTGTTGGAGTTCTAGTGTTTCAGGTATGTCATGTTACCTAATTGCATATATAGGCCATTTTTGAAAGTAGAAACATGTCAAGTCATGCTTATATAATCGATCCATGGATCAAAATCCAATGCCTCCGTTTCTGTAGCACGTTGAAGCATATTATGCTTAGCATATACACAATAATGCATACTCCTATCAGGCCTTTTACTTGGCTATGTAAATTTCCACTAAATTTTGCTATACAAAAGAACAATGGAATGGTGGGACCTTTCTCATTAAATGTTAGTTTGATTTAAGAATATGAACACCTTTCCCAAGTTTTTTTTTTTTTAAGTTTTCTCAGCCTTACATGAATGATCAGTTTGCATGATATAATGCTTCACATTGCTGATGAAAGTTATTAGATTCTTTGTTTTCTTTTCCTATTCCATATTTCAAGTGCAAGAACCATGCATTTTTCCTTCTTACCATGTATTGATAGTCTGTTGCGATGGTTATGGAAAAAGAATGTTGTGCCTTATTTATGTTGTCTCATGAACTTTTTTCTACAGTCAGACCTTCAAGTTGTGAAGAAGAAAAACAAGTGCTATTGCCCAATATATTTCCAGAAGGTTTGATACAATAAGTTCCTTATTAATCCTGCTGAATTTTCTCATTACACATCTTTTGTTTGAGGTAATGATGGTTACTTTGATTTCTAGCTGTATACTTCTTTCTCTAGAAGAAGATATAGAAAAAGAACTGTCAAAAGTTTCGAGAGCATCAAGGGGGGCAGGACTTTCTCAACATATTATGGTATTGAAGATGGCATCACTTCTTTCTCTTTTGCTTTTCTTATGTAGGATACTTTGGTTTCACAAAATCCACATTGAAACATTAAATACTGCAACTTCTGAGCTTATTGACATTGGTGCCTATTGTTATCAATTATGAAAAATGAGTTGAATACCATGACCTTTTATAGAGTAGCATTTTTTGTTTATTAATTTCCTTACTCCTTTGCGTTATAACTTCGTATTTTGGTATATTCAGTTGGTTATTTGAATTTTGTTTAATTGAATTTATCTTCTATTTATTACGACTATCGACTGATATACATGCCTTACTCTGCTGTGAGTTTTTGGCTTATCAATTGTTTGATATCTATTTTTTTTTTCTCTTTTATGCTTTGGTTCCAAATCATACAAAATGGTTTTTGTTGGGTTAACTTGTGATGGAGGAAAATTTTCCTATAATTCATATGAGCTGCAATAGAATAGCTGCACTCTGCAATATCTTCATATTACAAGTCACATAGTGGAAAGGGTTTATAATTCTGATATTGGATTGCAGAAGGTTACTTTTGAAAGCATGAGTTAATTTGACGATGTAAACTTCAAGCATGTAATTTTTCTAAAATCTTCCATTTAAGTTATGAAGGACCTTAGATGGTGCTAATAGGTTCTTTTGTGTGGTATTAATTGGACAACTACTATGCACCCCAAATGTTCAATGTTAGCATGTCTTTAAGATGTCATATTTGTTTTTAAGGTATTATATTTGAGTTTATGCATAATAAGCTTTTCTTGTCCTTAATTAACTTTTATATTATAAATAAAAGTTCTAAACTTGTGTATGATATTCTAATCTATTTCTTTTTTCTTTGATATATACCTGTAAGTGGAGACGAATATTGTATCTAATATAACAAGTTTCCTCTTCTTTGAATATTCAAGCACATAATTGGTGTTTCCAAATGTAAGGATAAAAACGGTCCTCTTTGCATAGGGACCAAAATCATCTCTAAATATAAGAACAAATATCGTCTCCTATAGAATTAGGGGTTAAAAGTCGTCTCTAAATATAAGGATAAATATCATCCCCTATAGAATTGGAGATTAAAAATCGTCTCTAAATATAAGGACGAATATTGTCCCTTATAGAATTGGGGGCTAAAAATTGTCTCTAACTATAAGGACAAATATCGTCTCCTATAGAATTGGGGACTAAAAAATCATCTCTAAATATAAGGACAAATATCGTCTCTTATACAATTGGGGATATTTTTTCCGTTCTCAGTACCTTCGTCCCCAATTCTATAGGAGAAGATAGCATGATGTCGTCCCCATTTTTAAGGACAATATTCGTTCGCAGTCTTAGAGACGAATGTCGTCCCTGAAAATGCGAACAATATCATATTTTTCATCCCCTATAGAATCGGGAACGAGGTTTTTGGGTACGATTATTGTAGACAAAAAAATTGTCCCCAAAAGTATAGGGGACGGTTTTTCATACATTTGGAGATGATTTTGGTTGTCCCTAAAACTCTTTTTTTTTTTTTAGTGAACAGCAAGACCAAACAAACCCTTAACCCATTAAGAACAATGGGAATAATTTATTCATATCCCCACCCCAACGTGTACGAAATTACCTATAGAGATCCCGGCCCATTATATAAATTTTTTTAAATAATAATTAGTAAACATCAGTTCACTGACATAAAATTTTAAAATAACTAAACTTAAAGCTATATATATAGGTAATACAGTTAAATCTCGATAAATGAATATTCAATATATCAATAACCTCAACTAAATAATAATTTTCTCTGATCCCAGATTAGGCCTAGGGGTGAGCATGGACCGGTTTGGTTCAAAAACTAAACCGAACCAAAAAATGATCCAAAAAACATTGTATTTTATAAACCAATCTGATCCAAACTAAATTTTGGTTCGGTTCTGTCGAGTTCGGTTTGGACTACGTCGAACCAAAAACATCAACTTCTTAAAAAAAATCAAAATAAAAATTTTATATAAGTAGTTTGTTTAAAAAAAAAAAAAGAAATACAAAAAAATTAACTTAAAAATCAGTAATACTAAATAATACTATTACATCACAATAAAATACTAAAATTCTCTACTTTTTTTTAACTCTCAAGTTTTAACAACTATAAATTAGCATCCAAAAATTACAATAAACTATAAAAGAATATAATGTCTAAAATTCTCTACAATTAGTATATATTAATTTTATAATTAATTTTAATATTTTAACAATTATTCGGTTTTTCGGTTTGTTTGGTTTTGAACCGAACCAAACCGAACCGAAGTCCAAACTTCTTAACAACTTAAAACCAAACTGAACCAAACTATAAAATGGATCGGTTTGGATTTTCGGTTTTTGGATATTGGTTCGGTTTTGCTCACCCCTAATTAGGCCAATGGGATAAAATAATAATTTCGCTAAATAAATAAGATAATAATTTAAAAAAAATCCCTTAAAGCCTATTGAAAATATAAAATAATAGTTCATTAAATACATACAAAACTTACATATATAATTCATAAAATAAAAAACTTTCCATAAAATTCCTATTTTCAAATTATTTCATAAAATGTGCATCTATAGCTACTTATTTCTTCTTTCCATGTGAATTAAATTCATTTCATCTTTAACTTCTTAGTGGACATGAATCACATTAGGTATATTCTACCCATGTTAAACAAGTAATTTTCAAGGTCTTTACAATAAGAAAAGTCTCTTTTGAAGAAACATATGATAAAACTGGATCTCGATCGTTATCAGCTAGCACATTCATCACTTCTTGAATAATTTCTTCATTCATAGGCAATTCTATAAAAGCTTCATGTCACTAAGATAATGCAAAATATGCTCAACATTCATAACATTTCTATAGTGTAGATTAGAAATAACTTTTTCAAATCCATTAATGCCTTCAGCATCACCAATTTCTTGTTCAAGAGACATACATTTCTTGGATTAAATATTGCAATGTTGAAAACCATTTGCAATATATATATAATATAAAATTGTTCTCTAAATTAATCAATATTAATTTATCGATAAATTAATAAAATATTCATTTGTTGATAAATTAATAACCTCTATAAAATAATAATTTTTTATGGTCCTAAGAATATTCATTTATGGAAGTTCTACTGTTGTATGAACTATGAAGGTAAATTGATATTAAGTAACTAAAGGTGTAATATGTTAACATGTTGTCCATCAAGCTATATCTTGGTGGTAAGAAAATCTCTTCGTAACTAAAAGCTTTTGAATTTGAGTCTCATTGAGACCAAATACTGCACTTTTGAAAAGAATGAAAAATATGAAAAAAATGCACGGTATTTTAATTTCATAAATTAAATTGTTGGTTAAAAAAAATGTATTATATATAATATTATATCATATATTAATGGGTATATCAATGAGTATTTTTATGGGTTTATCCATGAGCATCTACATGGGTATTGCCCAATGGTAATTGGTTGTGGATTCCCATAAAATAAGGATGGTTATTACCGTCTTTGTCCCATATCTGGGATGGGGAGTTTTTCTCCATACCCCCAACCTTAGAAAAATCGGTTATGGGTATTCCCAACCTTAGCTAATAGGGTGGGATCTAGTATTATTACCCATTAACAAGCTGATGTCGTAGATGAACAAGCCTTGTTATTTACAGAGAAGTGGCAGAACAAATTCGAGATTGTGGTTTTCGGTGTTTTTGGACTTTAATTTTATTGGAGACGGCCAACGATTCAAACTCACTAGCAATACTTGTGAGGTTCGTCGCTTTTCAATCAAATTTTATCGCTTAGGTCTTCAAAATTGTAATTTTCTATTTTTCAGGACTTTTTATTAATTTTCTGTTTTTGTTTTTCTTTTCCGATTTGGATTTTGTTTAGGGTTTTACTATGTAAGATGTATTGTGACTTTTTCAAATGAGAGTTTTTTTGACATTTAATGAAATTTTCCTATTTCCCTATTTCCTGTGAATTTTCGAAATTTAGGTTTTAGAAGACTAAATCCGACATCGTGCATGATGAATGGAGTTAGTATTATCTTTTTAATTATCCCACTGCATCACAAGCCTATTAGAAATATCTCACACTACATTATACAACTAAGAAACGACATTATACATTTAGTATTGGGACTCACCATAATAAAATTTCTGTATTTATTGATGGGCGTGACAATATAACCAGTGAGAAATTAACAATGGTTGATGAAATAATTTATGATTCATTAATTAATATGTGCCCTGCCAACTGTTTCACTGTGAATGTACAAAAATATCTTAACTGAAATTCCCTTCCCTATAACCCTTTACAAAAATAGAAAGTAAAACTACTATATATATATATATATATGTGTGTGTGTGTGTGTGTGCGTGTATGTGTGTTTGTCTTCATTAAGGATAACAATTAGTTTGTTTTTTTAGCGTAACTCATAATGAACCAATCGGGCATATCTCCACCGTTGAAGATTGAGAGAAGTGAACCTCAACTTATTACTCCGGCTAAGTCCACCCCCGAAGAATTCCTGCCATTATCAGACATAGATGACCAAGAAGGTCTTAGCTTTCAAATTCCTATCATTCAATTATATCCATACAATCCTTCAATGAAAGGACTAGACCTAGCAAAGGTGATTAAGGAGGCAATTGCTAAAACCCTTGTTTATTACTATCCACTTGCTGGTAGGCTTCGAAAAGGTCTTTCGTGCAAGCTTATAGTGGAATGCACTGGCGAAGGTGTATTGTTTATTGAGGCTGATGCCAGTCGCGGTGCCAGGAATCGGCGGACGGGGGGGCGAAAATTTCCTGAAAAAATTTCCGGCCGACGATCAAAAATTTCTAGCCGACCGACAAACCTGAAATTAATTCTATCCAAGTCAATAACAATACAATCAAATCAATCCAAACAACAACTTCATTATTTATACACATATAACATACCAAAAATTAATTTTTTCTAATCGATGGAGACGATGAAGTACTCGTAGCATGAGAACTTTTGGGAGGTTTCAAATAGTTTTACAAGAAGCCAACTTTTGAAAACACTGCAAAATGGCTTCTTCGTCGATGCGAATGAATATCTTCTTCTCAATGTAACATAATAAGCAGTACGATAGTAATTCATCTCCCAGCCGGTTGCGCAGATCAGTCTTCACAATATTCATAGCAGAAAAACATCTTTCAACAGTAGCTGTTGCAACTGGTAAGACCAATGCCAACTCAATAAGCTGATACACCAAAGGAAAACAAATGTGATATTTATTTTCCACCATCTTTTTTGCAAGAGCGCCAACATCATCAAGATTAGAGAATTCTGGATTCTCTTTCACAGCAGAAATGTAGAGTTCAAGTTGGTAGTGAAGCTCAGCTAACTCAACACTAGAGAAATCATCAAAGTATAACCTAGCAAGATTCAGTATTTCATTATGATCAAAATGAACAAATGAGTTTGAAGGATCAAGACTCATTATGCCTCTAAGCAAATCCGTGTTTGCCTTATTAAACTGATTATTCAATTCCAAGGCAACATCATCAATTACCTATCATTATATGATATAAAAATAATTTAGAACACTATACATTTAAAGAATAAAGAACAAAGTCATACATATGTATCAATTGTGAAAAAAATAAAATGGAATGGAATACCTTTGCAAAGATCTCCACACGAAAATGGTGAAAATAAGTTATCGGTTCTCCATCAATAAGTGTTCGGTTACAGCTTTCAACAATGTCATCCATATTGGGCACTTTAATTTTTTGTTGGACACAAAATTCAATGGCTTCTTTCAACAAATTTGTCCAACCATCTTATCTATATGTTTGTAACTTCTTTTCAGTGCTTCAACCATACGACAGCAGTTCTTATGTTTTGATCTTTGGCTTGAAGGATCTTTGATAGAGGATCTGTCGCTCCCAAAATATATAGCATTAACTTTCCAACAAATACAAATTCAAAAGAACCCATTTTATTCAACAAACTTTCAGCCGTGCCTCGATTTTTTCTTGTGTCACCATCTTTGTTTATTGCTAAAAGCACTTCTTCCACTGAATTCCACATATCAAAAAGCCGAAGTAGTGTTTTATAATAAGAACCCCAACGTGTAGTACCTGGTCGAGCTAAGCTTATTTCTTGACTCTTACCCTTTCCACTTGAAATCTCACCACTTTGTATTTTCTTCACTACTTCTTCATGGTGTAATTGGCGAAGAGCATCCTGCCTTTTACAAGAACCTCCAACCATATTCACAATCATAGAAACATATTCAAAGAATTAACTCACATCATCATTTTCCTCAGCAGCAGACACAACAACTAACTGAAGCTGGTGAGCAAAACAATGAATATAATGTGCGTGCTTGTTTTCATTTAGAATGAGTGATTTCAATCCATTAAGCTTGCCTCGCATATTAGAAGCTCCATCATAACCTTGGCCTCTAACTCTTGATAATGATAATCCATTCTTTGCAAAGAATTCATCAACAGCATTCTTTAAATAATGTGCAGAATTCTCAGTTACATGAACTACTCCAACAAATCATTCTATAACTACTCCACTATCATTCACATATCTCAAAACTATAGTCATTTGCTCTTTCACAGAACTATCTCAGGCCTCGTCGAGTAAAAGAGAAAAGAACCTGTCTCCAATGTCATTCAAAATAACTTTTCTCGTTTCTTTTGCACAAGCTTCAATTATTTGTCTTTGAATGGTAGACGAAGTCATTTGATTATTTTTAGGAGCATTTGATTGCATTACTTTATTTGCTTCCTCATTATACTTACAAAACCAACTAATGAGTTCAAGAAAATGACCTCGGTGCATTGATTCCTCGAACTCATCGTGTCCTCAGAAACCCAAACCTTCCCCTAAAAGATATCGAGCTACTCTTACAACTGTAGTCAAACGAACACGATAATCATCATCTAACGCAACACTTTTTGATAATAAAACAAAATCCACATTCTCCCTTTGGTTTTGGTATTGATCAACCTTAATTCTAGCATATGTGTGTGGGCTATCTGCACTTCCTTCGTGAGTAATGAAGTTAGGTAAAGCATTTTTCCAATTGTTATATCCAACTTCTGTAAAAGCATTTCCTCCACTTTTATTGCTTTTACTGAACAAGTAACAATATAAACAAAATGCTTTATCTTTCAAGACACTATACTCTAGCCAAGCAAATTTCTTGAACCATGAACTTTGAAACCTCCTTTTACCTCCCTTAAGAATAGTTTGTGGAAATTGATGTCCAACTGGATGACAAGGGCCTTGAGCAAAGTATCTCCTCCTTAATGAATCTCTAATCTGAAGGGGGTAACTATCAATTGGCTTCCGCAATCCTGGATCGCCAATGATATCATCATCTGAAACTTCTACCTCAATACAAGCTCTTTTTTCATTGCCTTTATCAAGAGATATTGCATGACTAGGTCTAGTTGAAGATTAACCGGAAGTTGAAGAATTGCTTTCAATTCTAGTAAAAAATTTCTCCATATTCTTATTCCTAATATAGTAACACAATCAAATTATTAAATCTAAACTTAAAATTGAAAAACAATTTCAATCTAAATCATAGCACAATATCACAATATTAAATGCACAAGCATAATGTATGAATTTCAAATTAAATTATATACCAATCATCACAAATTCTCAATATATCAATCATAATTCAAATTATAACACAATTAATTCAATTTAATGGCAATATATTACAATCCCTAAATTAGAATCCCTCAATGTCTAAACCCCTAATTCAACTATTCATCATATTAATAAAAAAAATTGATTCAAATAATAGTAATATAATAAAATGTTAACATATTATTTGCAATTCCTAACCCTATTTCAACATCATAACAATCCCAATCAATATAATTTTAATTGTAAAATCTCAAATTTAATTTAGGGTAAAATACAAAATATTTTGGAATTAGAAACTGAAAGTTACCTAATTGAAGAGCCGGCAGATGGATGGAGAGCAGCTGACCAGCGAAGAGTGGCTGGTCGACGGCGGCTTGGGCGGAGGAGGCAGTGGCGAAGGAGGATTGGGGGTGGTGGAGAGAATTGGGAAATCAGAGAACAAAATGGGAAGGGAATTTGTTGAAGAATAACATATGCAATCTGTTTTTTTTTTTTTTCAGCCCCATGGGAGCTTCACAAAAAGAAGAGTTCCTCTGGTCTTTTTTTTTTTTGGGGGGGGGGGGGGGGGGGAGGGGGCCTAGGAATTTGCCGCCAGAAACACCCCTACTAGGGGTGTTTTCCGGCGGCTGGGGGGGCAACGGCCTACCCATGCCCTCCTCCTCCGCCACTGGCTGATGCTGATATTACTATTGAGCAATCAGGAAATTGGTTTCAACCTCCATTTCCTTACTTGGAAGAGTTTCTTTTTTATGTCCTTGGTTCTGATGGAGTGCGTAATTGCCCTTTATTGCTTATTCAGGTATATACATATGTAATTAATTAGGTAGATACGTTGCATATGATTATAATTAGTAGGTTTTTTCTTAATCAATGTTGTTCCAAAATAAATTATAGGTGATACGTCTAAAATGTAGTGGTTTTGTTTTGGTTTTTTGTCTCAACCACACAATGACTGATGGCCCTGGTTTAATCCAATTCATATCAGTGGTGGGAGAAATTGCAAGAGGCAAAGACGTCCCTTCCATTCTTCCTATATGGAAAAGACATGTCCTTAGTGCTAGAAATCCACTAAATCCAACATACTTTCATCCCAAATATGAGAATTTACCTAACAATAAACATCCAAGAATTTAGTTTGATCTGTGGGGCTTTGTTCCCTTCCTATGTGAAGAAGAGACTCCTGTATGATTCAGGAGGAAGAGACTCATGTATGGTTCAGGAGGTAGAGACCATTATGTGGTTCAAGAGGAGACTTTCAAGCCCTTGAAGCCCATGTGTAGCCTTTAAGGTCTGAAGGGATCAAGGTGTTATGCCCTTAAAAAGGTAACATATTAGGATATATATGTTACTTGTACGGAGAAGAGCAAGGTATTAAGGGAGACATAACAACATTTGAGAGATTTTTGGATACAAGGGAGTAGAGAGAACTAAGAGAGAAAATTCTTTTGAGTCTATGAACTTTGTTCTTCAACTATACTCTTCATCTTCTTTCAGCAATCTTTAGTTCAGTGATCTTTAGATCATACGGAGTCCGATTGTTCTGATTTTTTGAGAGCATATTTGAGACTTTTGTTTATTGATTGTGGATGGTCGGATTGGAATTTGGGGGTTCATAAGTTTGTATTTTCAAGTTTGCAATAGTTGCTGTTTTTGGGTGTTTTTCTTGCTACAGCTTTGGTGTTCTTCTTGTAGTTTTGTTTCTAGCCGTTGGATTTGGCTGAAACTTTAACTGGAGTTTGAAGACATATTTTTCTGTATACTGGACAGTGGGATCAGTCACTATATATCAGGAAGGTGCTTGTTTATCCATCCCCATTTTTCTATTTGCGGTTTCTCTTCTACGGGTTTTCAGCTTAAGCTGCTTCACCCTTTTTGGTCTTTTGAACATGTTGTTCTTCTCGGATTAGGCTGAAATTTGGTGAGCTTGTTCTTAACTCATTTGTCTTCAATTTTTTTGGTGGAGATCTTATTTGGAAGTCTAGAACTTTTGCTCTTACTGTGTAACTTTGGTGTATCCTTTTGTTATTGTTATTGTTCGTTGGAGGCGTGAAACTTGTTGTTGTTCACTAGCTTGGTTTTGTATCTGCTGTGAAACTCTCATATTATAGTGGATATTTTATCTTGGGCCAAGAGAGGCCTTGTTGTTTTTATCCTTCACGTTGGAGCAGTTTTCCACGTAAAAATCTCGGTATTCCTTGTGTTTGCTTGTGAATATTCTGCTGATTATGCTCCTCATGGATTCATTTAAGTGGGGAAAAGTTTAATCAGCATTCCTTTCCCATCATGATCCACTTGATGATTTTATCCATCGAGCATTCCTTTCCACAAACTCATTCCTCCTCACTTTGATCGTTGTTCCAATTTTGAAATATCAACAGCATGTATGTGGAATGTCGTACTATTGCACTTCAAGTGAAATTATGCTCATGACATTTCTTGCTAATGTATGTTATAGACGATTTAACCCTCCATTACTACCAAAAGGGTATTACGGAAATGGTTTTGTACTTCCGACAGCCATATCAACTGCTAATGAACTCATCCAAAATCCAGTGGAATACCCATTAGGGTTAATAAGAAAGAGCAAAGAAGGTGTAACAAGATAATACATACAATCTGCTATGGATACCTTAGTAAGGGTAGGCCTCACTTTCAAGAGGAAGGGACTTATGTTATGTCGGATAATTGTTGTTTAGGATTTAAAGAGTGGATTTTGAGTGGGGAAATGCTATATATGGTGGACCTCCAAGAGCAATTCCTATATTGGCAAGCTATTATGTTCCATATCAAAACAAGAAAGGAGAAAATGGAATTATTTTTTAGGTTTGCTTGAGAGCCCAAGCTATGGAAAGATTTGTGAAGGAAGCCCAAAAAATCCTCCCTTTGATGCGTCTACTATGTCGATTATATATATATATATATATATATTTAAAAAATAAGTATTAATTATACTGAGTGTATATTATTAGTATGAACGTGTTTTGTCTTTCTTACATAAATTTTTTTGCCTTTGTAGAATGTGAAGTTATATCCCTCGTGTTAATTAGGCGGTTATAAATGTTGTAATCTATGTGGATTTATTTTGAGATAAATAAAATTTTATGATGAGTACAATATATAGGGCTTTTAACACAAAAGTCACTAATAATTTCAAAAACTACATAATTAGTATTTTAAATAATAAATATTAAAAGTGTCTAATGATAAAATATTAATTACAATAATGATTTTTCTCTCTCCCTTATCCCTACTTTTACTCTCTACCTTATCTCTACTTTTCTATCTCCCTTATCCACTACTTTTCTCTCTCCTCTTATTAATGAAAAACTAATTTCTTCATTTATCTCTATACCTGTTCATTTTTTCATTATTCCACTTTAGAAAAAAAAAATTCTCTTCGAAACGAGATCCATTTCCATTTTTTTTAATTTTTGGTATTAATATTGCACATAATTTATAAATACTATTTGTATACTGCATGTATATTATAGTTATACTAATGTATTTTGCAACTTATACAAAGATTATATTAGTTTTATACTACAATATACTGTGATTATACTATTTTTATGCTGTGTAATATTAGTACAAAAAACAAAGATGAAAAAAAAAAAAGAAAAAAAATATGTGAGCATGGATCTTATTTGGAAGAGGGAAAGAAAACGAAAAAAATTTTATAAAACGGAATGATGAAAAAATGAATGGATAAAAAGATAAATGAAAAATTAGTTTTTAATTATAAAAGAAGAGAGGGAAATAAGTGGATAAGGGAGAGAGAAATTTGTTGGGGAGGGAAGTTAAAATACGTATAAGAGAATATGATTTATTTACCAAAGATGCCATAAATATAATTTAACAAAAGTATTTAAACTAAAAAGCTCAAAATCATAATTAGGTGAAAATTTAAATGCTCTATCATATAAAATGGAAACACTTTTGTATTTATTTATCAACCTAAAGACATATGGGGTAATTTTATCTAATATATATTGTTGAAGTATATATATATATATATCAATTTAAAGCTTTAGACAATGGTATCCTTAACATGATATCAAAACCTCTTAAATTAAGTGGTCAAAGGTCCAATTCTGGAAACATAGCAAATGAGCATGCGTTATACTGTTCTACATGCATCAAGCCCTGAAATATTTGCATGAGAGGTGTGTTAGATATAATATAAAAGTGATTCTTGTATCTTATACATTAGTTTAAACTTTTGAGTCAATTTGTTCTTTAACAAAAGGTAAGGCTAAAGAATAATTTTTTGTATCATCTTCGGACAATGTTACCCCTTCTTATAGTCACATCACATGCTACATATAATTATAAGAATCTGCTTTTTAACTGTGAAAAAAAAAAGTCATGTTACATGGAGGTGAATTGGGTGCTCAATGTCCATGAATTGTGGCTAGGGGTGGCAATTTGTGTAGGTGGGTCGTGTTCGTGTCGTGTCGAATTCGGATTCGTGTTTCAGTGAGCAAAACCCAAACCCGACCCAAAAATTGTCGTGTCATAATCGAGTTAACACAATCGTGTTCGTATTGGTTTTGTGTCGTGTTTTCGAGTGACATAATAAATATTATAAAGGAAATATTAAAAGTTTTAAATATTTATGCTGTATCTAAATTAACAATTTAACCCTTGTCGACCTAAAATATTGATCCAAAAGCTATTTTACAAATCTTAACGCTCTATTTTTTATTTTGAATTATGTCTTGTTCGTATTTATGTGTCATTTTACCATATCTATTAAGAATAACGTGTAAAATTATTGAAAAGTTGTTTTGTATTTGTGAGTTATATATATTATATTACATTTCTTAATTGTGACATGTAAAAATATAGGAAAATATAATAATAAATTTTAAATATTCGTGTCATTTTCGGGTTATCTGGTCAACCCTAACCCGACACAAAAATTATCGTGTCACTTTCGTGTCAACCCAAAAATGACCCATTACATTGTTAATCAAACCCAAACCTACAAAATTCGTGTTGTGTTCGTGTCTTATCAGCAGGTCGTGTACATAATTGCCACCTATAATTGTGGCTATTTAGAAGCTTAATGTGTGATTATACATAATTAATGTGATCAAACTGAAAATTCAAGGATTCAACGTGATAAAATAATAATAACAAAAAAAAAAAAAGCATCATGCCTAACCGTGCTTTTTTCATTTTGTCGTTATTAGATATAGAGGTGGCCAAATTGAACCTGAACCGGCCGAACCAGACTGGAGCGAGTCAAAACCGGTTAAATCCTGAACCAGACCGGACCGGAACTAGACCTATGGTTCAGAAGAAAAGAAGATTAAGGGTCAGGGTCGATCAACCCCTGAACCTTTAACCGGTGCTTCAACCTTTAGATTCAACAAATGGTTGTGTATTATGTAAATTATTAATCCTAAAATAATAAATATAAGTTGATTTTCATATTTGAAAAATTATATTATTTTGTTACGTATATTAATAATTTATCAAAAAATTTCTACATCGAAACCACAAGTAAATTGAATTCTAAATGTTTATTCAAAAGGGTTGAACCTGAACCGGATCGAACCTGAACCTGGTCAAACCCTGATCAAACCCTGAACCTGAACCGATCCGGTCTGAACCGACGATTCACCCCTTTTGAAGATTAAGGTTCAAGTTTAAGGATTTCTTGAACCTGAACCGGCGGTTCATGAACCGTGATCACCTATAATTATATAGGAATACTAATAAAAATGCCCTTGGTATATTTGAGGAAGTTGAAATTTACCCCTAAGGTCCAAATTATCTAATTAAGTCTCTAACATATTTGAACGGGGTTTAATTTTACCCATTTCTAACATAAATTTGTATTAAACCCATCACAGCGTTATTTTTTTCCACGTCTGCTGTATTTGGCCAATAAATAGATGAAACCTGGCAGTGAAACCCAAAGATAAAAAAAAAAAAAAAAAAAAACTAACCAACCCTTGTTTTTCTCCTTTTCTTCATAGCAAACAAATTGAAGTTAACCAAGATATAGAACTTATTGAAAGATTAAAAGATTATTTGTTTAACCACCTTATTAAAGAAGTAACTTCATCGATGAAACTTAAAAAATTACGAGCATTAAGGACGATGATAATTGATTTTACTTCAAAAATATTAATTAGTTATGAACACAAAAAAATTAGAGGAAAATATAGGGGAACTTTGTCGAATCTTTTACGAGATTTCATGTCGATCCCCTTCAATGTTCCTGGTACAACTTTCAACAGATGCTTGAAGGTAATTTGAATTTTTTTTCTTTGTTCCTTTTAAAAATTAGCTGTATATCCTTTAATACTCATTCTCAAGTTCAATGGGGTTCTTGACCACCCTCAACTTGTCTCGAATAAATCAAAATGGGTCTTTAGAAAGTAGCCTTGTAAGGACATCAGTTTGTTTGATCAAACATAGAAATGTAAAACCTTCAACTGACGATTAGCAACTCTGGAAAAAAATGAAAATCAATTTCCAAATACTTGCTGTTACAAAAAAAAAAAAATATATCCACATACTTGGTATGATTGTGAAAGAGAAGATTAGCTGTGAAGTAAGTGACGCTTAGCTTACACCAAAGAGTTGATGGACCAGGACTTGGAAAGCCAACTTCTGTAATGATGGCACCCAGGTAATTGTTTCACCCCGGGTCCCCAAAGAGCTGAGTGGATGATATGCATACTTCTCAATGGCTAAACCAGGTCGCAATAAGGAGCCCTGTTCTGATAGAATATCAGATTTCTAATGAATTAGCTTGGCAAGTTGACCTTATCGAAAATGGCCGACTCATGGCAGTTGACTTTTCTAGCGGTCCCTCCGATTAATCAAGGTTATGGGCAAGTGTGGTTTTAGCCATACGCATGGATCTAGGTTTCAAGTGTAGAGAGGGGATACCCGTCAAGTAAAGGTGTTGGCTTGAGGAAGATCTATCATCAACGTACACGTGTAAAGAACTTCGTATCTTGTGCATCAAGCTTATTCAATCATATACAAGTCGTACATAACAGTTTAAAAGTTACGACATACTCAAAGATTATAAAACGGAGTCACTGTACACAAAGGAGGTATCTCATTCTTTCTCTCTCTTCGTCATTTTTCTTCTCTCTCTCCTACGCTCGCTTTTCTGACTTAGGCATCAGAATATTCCCTTAATTACCCAGTGTTTTACCTCTTTACTTTTTGCAGCCATTCGCGTTTTGGACATTTCGTGTTGTAGTTCATCCAGTCATTTAAAGCTATCTGGTTTTTGGAATCAAGTTTTATTCACTTAAAACATCATGCAAGAAGCATCCCAAGCCAAATCATTTCAAAAGCGTGGTTGCCAGTGCACGATATTAACCTTCAGTGGATGAACAAGAAACTGTCTTTTGCTTATGAGAAGCCCATGAGAAGCAAATTGGAACCAAGAAAAAATGCAAAACCGGTAGTAGATCGTCTATCATCGTGATTGTCACCCCAATCAGGATCACAAAAACCTTGTAGGTGGAAACTACCAGATTTGCAAAGAGTGAGACCTTAATCAATAATAGAGCGCAAGTAATGCATCTTACTACTTGCGAATGTGTTAATGTAGAAGTGCCCATATACAGAGAGAGACTTTATGGACAACATAGGCAATATGCATATGAATAAAGGTGAGATATTGCGGCCCCTAACAAAACTATGATATGAAATAGCATCTAAAAGAGGTTTATCGTCGAAAACACTCAATTTCTTATTCAATGCAAGCACCAAAAAAAAAAAAACAGAACGACAAGAAAAGGGAAAGTGGACCCGTTTTCTTGAAGGCCAAGCCATGGAAAGATATGTGAAGGATGATGTGTCATGAAATAATACATTACTAATAAATAGATGTATAATATTAGTATTTTACATTTTGGAATGCATTGTGAATGTCAATATTAGCTTTTCCTGCTCGTTTCAATTAAGTGGGTGCAAGAATGTCCTCATGCTTTGAGATAAAATTTCACTGAGTCGTTGGTTCGGCCAGCTCTTTCTATTTGAAATAGGGGTGCACACGGTCTGTTAACCGGTCCATGTGGACTTTTACAAACGGTTAACCATTTCAACAGTTTTTTAATTTACTAACCATACACTGTCTATTAAATTCGGTTAACCATTAATTTCGGTCGGTTAACCATTTCTTTATGGTTAACCATTTACGAAATAGACATTATGATTTTGCGAAATCTATAATATTTGAAACCTCAAATAAATAGACCATAAATTTCAAATATCAAATAAAAATATAAAATTACAAACCATAGTCTTAATTATTAATTAAAATAACATTTTAACCATAAACTCCAATAATTAAAACATTAATAAAAAAAAAAGTTCCCAAATATAGAAATTGTTGTACAAGATCAAACATTTTAATGAAATTGTTTTTCGCTATTCGTTTTTCAGTGAGTGTGAAATTAAGAATTGAGAGAAGATGAGATTGAAAGGGAGTGACCGAGATTACTTAGTGTTGTATATTAAGGAAGTAAAATAACATTAAAGGCCCAAATGTTTCACTTATTATTCATATTACCTATATATTTATAATTACATAATTTTTTAAGAAAAATATTTGTAAAAAGTCGGTTAACCGCGAGTCCACATGGACTTTCGGTGTAAAAACTTAAACCTAAACCGTAACTGTTAATTTCTAAAAATAAAAAATGTACACTAGTCCATTGGTTTCAATTAACCATATTTTTAGCTCGATTTCGGTTCGGTTTCACGGTTTTTTTGTTTTTTTTTTTTTTGCACCCCTAATTTGAAATAGGATAAGTAAAATTCGGTTTGAGTTGAAAAACGATCTAAACCGAAATCCTTTTTTTTTTGGATTGAAAAAATGATATTATTAAAAAGAAGAGAGGGGCCAAACATCCCAACTAGGTTGGCACCCTTGGCTTAACCTCTCATATCAGAATACAAATCCGTAACAATAGTGGAAGGAGGAAAAGTGACACTAATGCTAGGAGTAGAAGAAAGTAATCCTAATTTAGCTAATCTATGAGCAACCATATTCGCCTTCCGACAAATAGCGTGGAAGGATATGTGTTCAAAAGACGTAGCAATAGAGCGACAATCCTCAAGAATGAGCCCTAAGGGTGACTCATTTACATACTCCCGTTGACAAAGAGCGGATATAACTACGGACGCATCACCTTCCACTGTCACCAAAGGAGGAGACAAATCTTTTAACCAACTAAGAGCTTCCCAGAACGAGAGAGCCTCTGCTATAGCTAGGTCTACAAAGCCTGGAGAGGATGCATATCTGCTTGCAATAAACTGACCGAAAGAATCTCGGATTACACAGCCAAAGCCAATCGTACCTTGATCAACATCTAGTGCAGCATCAAAATTGCATTTCCATCCGGTTACAGGAGGTGTCCAAGGAGCTGTACCAAGAGCCGTACCTGAGTGACCCGGAGCTGCCCTTACACTAGACTAAGCCTGCACCAATTTTGTACCGGCAGCAGCAACGGCTTGGGGCGATAGCCATTTTCTGTGCCAAACCAGCTGGTTTCAAGAATACCAGAGAAACCACAGGGTGCGGCCAAAAATTCCAGCCAACTCCATGCCAAGAGTGCTTACAACGTAATACCACCAATCAACAAAATTCCCCTCTTCATGAAACAGGTCCACGAGTGGAGACGGAGCCCAAACAGTCTTACCAAACGGGCATTCTACAAAACAGTGATAGATGGTCTCATCGCCCAATCCACAACGAGGACAAACGGTGGAAATTTACACCCCTCGATGCCTAAGTGAGGTAGCAGTGGGTATAAACCCCATAATTAAGCGCCACATGAGGTTACGGATTTTATAAGGGACATGCAGATGCCAAAGGAAAAGCCAATCAAACTGACGAATAAACTTAGAGGGAGGCGGGATCCGCTGCATTAAAGCGTAATAAGAAGACTTGACGGAGTTCACACCTCTCCTATCAAATTTCCATATCAAGCGATCCTCCACATTACGGTTGGACAAAGGGATAGCTTGGATTCATCTATAATCTGCTGTCGTGAACTTTTCAGTAAGAATTTCCTCGTCCCAATGCCTACAATCACAATTAGCAAATAGCCCTACAACCACCGAATTCTCCAAGTCCGGGATCGGAGCAACCCTATCTTGCAGCCCTGTATTCGAATCTAACCAGTAGTCTTGCCAAATTCTCGTTGAAAGTCCATTACCAATACGATGAACTGACCCTTTCTGAAGTAAATCTTAAGCCGTAAAAAGGCAGCTCGGTTTTATACCCCTTTTAGCCCTCAAAAAATCGCTATCATGGAAGTATCTCACTTTATATAACCGTGCCACAAGAGAGTCTTGATTAGTCATCAAGTTCCAGGCCTGTTTTCCAAGCATAGCCACATTGAAGTCATGGAAGCATCTAAAGTTAATGACGCCCTATCACTTACGGGTTAATAAGCATTCCCATGCCCTTAGAGGTGTCAATTCGTGTTATCGTGTCATAATCATGTTATGTTATTTAATGTATTCCACATGATTATATATAACATAAAAGCAACAAAGATGAGTTTCGTGTCAAACGGGTCGTGTCAATCGGGTTGTCTATGTAAATCGTGTTGTTATGTCATAAATTGCCACCCCTACATGCCCTCCATTTAACTCCTTGACCCCACCAGTAGGCATTGAGCATCCTCTCCATTTTAGTACAAGTGGCCTTAGGAATGAGAAAGACATTCGTAATATATGATGGGAGAGCATGGCCAACCGACTTAATAACCACTTCCTTTCCGGCTTGAGACAGATTCCTACTCCTCAAACTCTGAATTTTACGGCCCAGCTTGCCAATTAAAAACCTGAAGACTGAGGATCGGTTCTAGCCCACTGTTGTTGACAAACCCAAATAAGCGTTCGGCTTATCAATTCTGTCTACACCCAGCACACGACATATATAGGAGTCGGTTTCTTGTAATACATTTAGGCTAAACATCAATGAAGACTTTAAAAAATTAACTCGCTGTCCGGAAGCCTTCTCATATTTCCAAAGAATAGAGTGAACCAGCTGACATTCAATGCTATCTGCCTTAAAAAAGAAATAGTTGTCATCCGTGAAAAGCAGGTGGGAAATTGGAGGTGCTCTTCTGCTAACTTGACATCTATGAATAAGACCTCACTCCTCCGCATGAGCAAAAAGGCTAGACAGCCCTTCCGAACACAAAATGAACAGATATGGTGATAGGGGGTCTCCTTAACTTAAACCTCACTGTGGCTAAAATAGCTCAAACTATCCCATCTGATGTCGAATCTGATACTGAACACTAGTAACACAGTGCATAACTAGCCGAATAAAAACCAAGGGGAATCTCATCTTGAGCATCAACATCTCAAGGTAGTGCCACTCAATTTTGTCATAAGCCTTAGACATGTCCACCTTCAGAGCTGACCAACCATCCATGCCCGATTTCTTATGCTACATAAAATGACCCACTTCAAATGCAATCATGATAGTATCTATTATTGATCTTTGGGGGATAAAAGCACTTTGCATCTCTGAAACACAGAAATGACGAACAAGTTTTAATCTATTTGCAATAACCTTGGTGATGATCTTAAAGAGGACGTTGCAAAGAGCTATAGGATGTAAATCTATCATGGTTTCAGGAACTTTCTTTTTTGGAATCAAGATGATATTAGTAACATTCAAAATAGCGGGGATCTCCCCCAAATTGAGGCAATGTAAGCAAAAATCAGTCACATCCGAACCCAGGAGAGGCTAATACTGATGATAAAAAGCTGGATTAAGTCCATCAGGACCCAGTGCCTTATTCGGATGCATAGAGAAGACTTTCTTTCGAATCTCATCTGCTGCATAAGGCCGACTTAAATCAGTTGCTTGATCCTCTGAAATACCCCGTTTTATATGCTCCAGTATGTCCCCAAATAGCTGCCATCCGACGAAACAAATTCATATAAAATTTCTGAATAACAAAAGCCAGACCCGATTCCCACGTATAACAGTAGCCATTCTCATCACTTAAGCTATAAAAGTGGCTCTTCTTCCTCCGATACGAAGCCGATTTGTGAAAGAATCGAGAATTACAGTCACCCTCTTTCAACCAATTTTGTTTAGCCCGTTGTTTCCAGTAAATTTCCTGAGCCAACCGAATAGCACCTAGTTCTTGGTTTGCTTCTTCTAATTCACTAATGGCAAGATCATTTTGTCTACTTTTTAGGTGATTGATGCGATGACGATGCGAGCGGACGACGCGTTTTCGACGGAACGCAGGACTCCCTTTCGGAAGGGGCGCCTCGATCTCGGGCGGGCCCCTCCCTCGCGTGGGGTTTTTATGAATAGAAAACGGGTTTTGGAAAATAAATGGAATCAATACATAAAAGAACCGAGACCTAAGTCTCGATGGATATTGTAGAGTCGCCACCCGGCTCAGCTCAACCGGGAAATTCTTATGCAGCTGAACCGGACGAACGGGCGCTACATTATCCAGAGATTCGGGTCCGGACAAGTCCCTTATTTCGTGTCTAATTTAAAATAGATATTGCCAATGTTCTCAAATGGTATTTCAAAATCTAAAATCAATTTTATTGAATATAAAAGGCATACAGCGCGCATACAAATATATAATACAAAAATAAAGAAAAGAAATAAATATTAATTGGCTTACAACCAAATCGAATGGAAAAAATAAAAACTCTCGCCTCACTTATACAAGCGCCTAATATACACGATTTAACTAAAAATGTACAATCGCCTAGGATACACTATTTAATCTATTAAAATACAATAAAAAATAAAAGAAATTAAAACCTGCAAAACAGAAGGTTAACATAATTTATATGACACACCACAAATTGGACTCAACTAGACAGAATTAGGAAAACAAGAATTGGGGGCATGTATAGAGGGGGGTAACCGGGTTGGCTCGGCTAGCCGGCCCGGTTAGACCTGGAAAACATTTTGAAACGTCCCTGTGTTTTGGTTTTTTTGTGGGAAAATCATTTTGAAAACAATTTTTTCCAGTTTACATGCCTTTTTATATATTAAGTGGGTCGATTTTCGGAAGAACTGGATCTCCGTCGTTGAATTGTTCTAAATACAATTTTACTGAAAATTGAATCTATGGTCGTGAATGCACACAACAAAATTCATTTTGATGATTTTTGGGGTTTTCTAATTTTTTGAGATTTTTTGGGAATTTTTAGGGATAAAAGCTGAAATTCTGATTCTGGAACAAAGATTACAGTCGTACAACTGTAGTTTACAGTCGTGCGACTGTAAATAGTTCTGGATCAGAATTTCACCAAAAATTCATTTTGAATCAAAAACTGAAGAAAATCAACTGGAAATTAAGAACAGTCGTATGACTATATATACAGTCGTACGGCTGTTCATGAAAACCAACTGTTCTTAACTTCCAGAAGCAGAAATACGAAAATGCAACAAAAAACGCAGAAAACTCACTTCAAACACCCAGAAAGCGAGAAAAAGTATAAGGAAAGGAAGTGTCTACCTTTTTAGAAGCTAATCCAAGTCGTTTTGACCCTTGGCGTTGCTCCGATCCTAACAAATTCGCACTTTTTCCTTTGAAATTGAAGTGGAGAGCTTTATGTCCAAAAATCTAAATTGTAAAGGATTCTGATGATTTAAGTCCGGATTCTTGACTTGGTTGTGAAGTTAATTGATTAACCTAGGGATTTCTAACAAGTTTTAACCCTAATTCTGATAATTAAAAGAAAATAGAAGAGGAAAAGATGAATTTTTATGGGGTTTTCCACTTCTATCTTTTCCTTCTCTCTTTTCTCCTTCTCTCTCTAGGCTTTTCACCAGAAATCCAAGCCTCTCCACTTTCTCCCTTTTCTTCTCTTTTATCTCTGATTTCTTCGATTGCTTGCTGTAACAACGGAGCAATTAATGCTCCTTCTCTCTCTCCTCCATTTTCTGCTGCAGAGGTATGGGTTCCTGCAACTTTTCAGACATTACAGTCGTACGACTGTAATTTTTAAATTACAGTTGCACAACTGTAATGATAGTCGTACGACCATAAGTTTTTTTTTAAGTATAGAAAATTCCGGCGCTTACAGCTGCCCCTCGCGTGATCAAATTCGACATCTAGCTCCAGGTCTATAACACCTGAGATGATGAATTTGAGAGCGTGAATTAAAGCACCACAAACACTGGAATGAACCTTCGGATGAGATAGGCTGATACCGGGGTCTAGGTTACCCGAGGTGATGCTGGGGAGGAAATAAGCCGATATCAGGTCTAGGTTACCTGAGGCGAGCTGTATGAAGAGATTGGCCGATACAGGATCTAGGTTACCCGAGGCGAACTTGATAAAGAGATTGGCCGATACCGGGTCTAGGTTACCCGAGGCGAGTTTGATGAAGAGATTGGCCGATACCGGGTCTAGGTTACCCGAGGCGAGTTTTTGCTGGAGAAATAGATGAAGCTGATCTGGACTGATACTGAGTTCACATTACTCGAGGTGGATCTGCTGGGGAAATGGATGATGAAGCCGATCTGGGCCGATATCGAGTTTGCGTTACTCGAGGCGCATCTGCTGGGGAAATGGATGATGAAGTCGATCTAGGCCGATATCAAGTTTGCGATACTCGAGGCAGATCTGCTGGGGAAATGGATGATGAAGGCGATCTGGGCCGATATCGAGTTTGCGTTTCTCGAGGCGGATCTGCTGGGGAACTTGGATGATAGAGCGGATCTGGGCCGATGTCGAGTTTGCATTACTCGAGGCCTACTCGCTGGAGAAAGTTGAGGATATTAACTTGATGATGAATTCCTGCACTTAAAATGGCGAGTCTTCATTCCTTGATCGAGAGATTTTTAAACAAAAATTTTTGCCCCTTCGATCAAGAATGAAGACTAGCTGGGGATGAGTGATCAATGTATGTAATGCATGAATGCATGATGATGCATATGCACGTGTATGCGTTTTCCATCATTTGACGTTTCCGCCTTCCGCTGGAGAAGGATATGACGTGCCCCTGGTTGATTTTGCTTCCTTCAAGGCTCTACTTGGTGATTTTCGAAGGAATAAGGTGACTGCTAGGAATGTGTGATACTACTGGGGAGATAATCATAGTGCTCCTTACAGAGATTCTGCTAGGGAAGAGTGTAGTAACTCGATTGGGGAAATAATTATGGTGTTCTTCATGTAGATTCTGCTAGGGAATCACGTAATGACTCTATAGGGAGTCGATGTGATGACTTCTGTGGAGAATGTTGAGGACATTCTGCTTTTCCGGCTCTGTGGGGAAAGTATGAGTTTGTAAATGCTTTAATTTTTGCCTGGGTTACCTAATACGGGTTTTCAGCCCAGCGAGCCGCTCTGATTTTTGCCTAAGGCGCCTTTTCGGTTTTCGCCTTAGCAAGCTTTTCATATGCCCTAACTTTTGCCTAAACTGCCCAATATGGGTTTTCAGCTTAGCAGGCCGCTCTAATTTTTGCCTGAGGTGCCTTTTCGGTTTTCACCTCAGCGAGCTCTTTTTTTTTATTTTTTTTTAAGATGATTGAAATGTCGCCATGACCATTTTATTGCTCTTTTAGGAAGATGAACTGGATTTTAAAGGTCGGCAAGAGATTTTAGATTGCACGTACTTAATACATTTTCACTTGTTAAATAATGCGAGAATTTCAATCAGTTGAATGCAAAGTGCTTTCTTTAAATGTATGTTTATGCAAATAACTTTGTTTATGCATTTGTCATAACCATGCAAATATATTTAAACAAACACTCCACTTTATTGATGAAGTCAAAATGAGTACATTTGAAACATGTTGGTTCCTAAATGATAGATATTCCACACTGAGCCAGAACCCGTCACCAGTCGTCCTTTTCAGGTTTTCCGACTGATTATTTTCTCTCGTGTCTTAACTTTTGCCTAGACCACTCTTTTCGAGTTTTTAGCCTAGCAGAACTCTCTTTCTCTTCTGTTTTTTTTTATATATATATATGATAAAGCTTTAGCCTGTCTTGGTTGATTGGATTAGTGAACTCGTTTCCATCCATGTCCATGATGCTGACAGCGCCTTTTGCTAGCATCTTCTTCACCACATAGGGCCCTTCCCAGTTGGGTCTGAATTTGCCCCTAACATCTTAGCTGCTTTAGAACCAAGTCTCCTGCTTTCAACTGCCGTTTGGAATACTTCACATTCCGATTATAGGCTCTAGCCATTCTGCGCTGGTACATCTGAAGATGATCAAGTGCCTTTAGTCGCCTTTCATCTAGTGCAGCCAGCTACTCATATCTAGCTTGAATCCACTCAGTTTCCGGTAATTAGGCCTCCAGGGCAACTCTGAGTGATTTGAGTTCTATCTCCATTGGCAATACTGCTTCCATTCCATATACCAAGGCATAAGGAGTTTCTCCTGTCGGCGTCCTGACACTGGTTCTGTAACCCCAAAGAGCATAAGGTAGTTTGTCGGCCCAATCTCTGTAAGTGGTTACCATCTTTGATAAGATCTTCTTTATTGCCTTGTTAGCTGCTTCCACTGCACCATTAGCCTGAGGTCTGTATGGAGAAGACTTATGATGTTCAATACCATGTTCCGCAAGTAGCTCAGCTGTTGCCCCTAACTGTACCCCGTTGTCAGTTACTATGTGGTGAGGAATCCCATACCGAGTGAAGATACTCTTCTGGATGAACTTGACCATGTGCTTGGCTGTCACATTAGTGAAGGATTCTGCTTCGACCCATTTGGAGAAGTAGTCAACTGCTACAACTATGAATCTGTGCCCCTTAGACGCAGCTGGATGAATTTCACCAATCATATCTATCCCCCATGCTGAAAACGGCCAAGGAAAAGCTAGATTCTGTAGCTCAAGTGGAGGGAGATGACTAATGTCTGCATAGATCTGACATTCATGACATCTCTTCACCTTTCTTACATAATCTGCTTGCATTGTCATCCAGAAGTAGCCTTGTCTCATGATCTTCCTAGCCATGGCAAGTCAGTTCATATGTGGCCCACAGGATCCCACATGTACTTGCTGCATCACTTCTTCTGCCTCTTGCTTTGTAAGGCATCTTAAAAGGACTCCATGTGCGGTTCTTTTATATAACTTGTCCTCGAAGATTCTGAATTGACTAGCCAACTTTCTTAGTGCTAACTTATCAGCAGCACTGGCCTCTTCGGGATACCTACCCTCCTTAACATACTGGTAGATGTCAAAGAACCATGGCTTTTCTTCAGCTGATAATTCCATTACTTCATGCACTTCGAAGCAAGGATGTTTGGAAGTGGCTATAACCAGTGGTTGAACTTGTGTTTCTTCTGGATTTTCCCACATGGAGGACAAGGTCGCTAATGCATCAGCCATCTTATTCTCATCCCTGGGGATGTCTGAATTCACACTGGCCAAATAAACCTTTTCTGAACCGTAGCAGCTCTAAATAAGGCTGTAAGGCTTCTTCTTTCAGCTCCCACTCGCCCTGAGCTTGCCTGATCACTAGAAGTGAATCACCGACAATTAAAACATCATTTGCCCCTAAGGTTAACAGAGCTTCCATTCCAAACAAGCATGCTTCATATTCCGCCCCATTGTTGGTTACAGGAAAGATCTGCCTTTTGGATAAAGGAATGACCTCACCATCCGGTGTTGCTATAAGTACCCCGATTCCAGTGCCTTTTCTATTCACTGCCCCATCGAAACACATGACCCATCTTTTCACTTCCACCATGGCTAGTTGCTCATCAGGGAATTCCAGGTTCTCTGTGTAATCTGATTCTAGGGGTTGGTTTGCCAGAAACTCTGCCACGGCTCGCCCTTTAATGGTTTTCTTCGTGATGTACTCGATGTCAAATTCAGACAAAAGTAACAACCACCTGGACAGCTTCCCAACCAATGCTGGTGCTTCATAGAGATACTTCATTGGATCCACCTTAGCCACAACTTGTATCTTGTAGGATTGGAAATAGTGGCATAGTTTCTTGGTCAACCAAATCATTGCCACACATGTCTTCTCCACCAGTGTGTATTTAGTTTCATACTCCAACAGCTTTTTGCTGAGGTAGTAGATGGGATACTCCTTCTTGCCATCTTGTTCATGTGCTAGCATTACCCCTATAGAGGATTCTTCAACTGCCAAATACAAAATCAGAGGCTTCCCTGGAATTGGAGGACTCAACACTGGTGGCTTTACCAGGCAAGCCTTGATCTTCTCGAATGCCAGCTGACACTTGTCATCCCACACAACTGGCTGATCATTCTTTAATAGCTTGAAGATTGGTTCACAAGTGGAGGTTAACCGTGCTATGAAGCGGCTGACATACTGTAAAGAACCCAGGAATGATCTAACTTCCTTTTCTGTCTTTGGGGCTGGCATATCTTGGATGGCCTTGATTTTGTCTGGGTCCATTTCTATCCCCCTCTGGCTAACTACATGGCCCAACAGCTTCCCTGATGTGACCCCGAATATGCATTTCTTAGGGTTAAGTCGCAAGTTGTACTCTCCAATGTGTGTTAGAAATCTATCCAGGATAATAGGATGTTCCTCCCGAGTTGTTGATTTAACGAGCGTATCATCGACATACACTTCGACTTCTTTGTGAATCATAGCATGCAACAGAGTTGTGACAGCCCTCTGATAAGCGGCACCGGCATTCTTTAATCCAAAAGTCATCACTCTGTAGCAGAAAGTACCCCATTTGGTGATGAATGACATCTTCACCTTGTCAATTACATCCATCAGGATCTGGTTGTATCCCAAGAAGCCATCCATGAAGGAGTACATTGCCACTTTTGCTGCACTATCAACCAATACGTCAATGTGAGGTAGTGGGAAATTGTCCTTAGGGCATGCCTTGTTCAAGTCCCTGTAGTCAACGCATACTCTGACCTTTCCATCCTTTTTAGGCACGGGGACAATGTTGGCTAGCCATTCCGTATACTCCACCACTTCGAGAAACCTGGCGTCTATCTGTTTGGCCACTTCTTCTTTCACCAGCGTAGCCCATTCCGGCCTTAGTCTTCTCAACTTTTGCTTTACCGGTCTGAACTTGGGGTCCGTTGGGATTTTGTGCACTGCTATTTCTGTATCCACACCTGGCATGTCTTCATACGACCAAGCAAAAGCTTTAACATGTTTTTGGAGTATTCTTATTAATTCTCTTTCTTCCTCGGATTTTAGCTCGTGTGAAATGAGTTCCATTTTAGGGTTTTCATCTGTACTTATATTGATTTCATGCAATGCAGTGTCATGTATGCTAAATATGCTTGATGGTGATTCAAATGCATGCACAGAATTATCAGGATAAACATCACACAAGTAAGCAAACTGGGATTTCATTGCATTGAACTTATCATAGAGTACATCAGTTACATTGGAAATGGAAGAAATAGATACAACAAAATCATTTTCATCCTCCACAGGAGGAGGGCCTTGTTCTTCGTCAGCTTCCATCTTCCCTTCCAGAGCATCATCCGGGGTTGCAACTTTCTCGGCCACCTGTGCCTTAGCTTTTTCCATAATCATGGTGATTTCAGCGACCACAAAGTCTAAATTCACTTTGGCCATCAGTTCTTCGCCAAATCCTTGCTTGGTCTTTCCAAAAGCTTTATTCAATGCAGCAGTCAAAGCACCTGAGATGATTTCTGTAGTTTCAGCACAGGGTTTCTTTTCTTCCTCCTCTTCGTCCATCTTTATTGTCGCCTCCATCTCTTTATGTGATTCGCCTTGCAGCACATCAGATTCAACAATGGTTTCTTCTACCATTTCAGGGGCTACTGGCTCTTCCTGGCTTTTCTCAAAATCCATAACATCTGCAAAGATCTCAAAGCCAGGGTATTCGACATTTCCAACCAGCACCGGTTCAGCTTGGCCCTTGTAAAGGCTTTCCCCTGCCTTCAGAAATAGCTTCATCATGACCTTGCCATTCTTGCCCTTTTTCAGATTCTTCTGCTGGGATGACCCCTCTACATAACCAAGGCCGTACTACTTTGACTTTCCCGAGTCGATCTTGAATTCCGGCACACCTTGCAAATTAATCCCGAGTCCCATTCCCGGGACAAAGTTCAGTTTGTACAGATATCGGGATAGCCACTCCGGCATGTATTTCTCGTAAAGGACCATAGGGGCATCTGTGGTTTCTTCCTCCTTAATGACAGCAACTTGGAATCCACCAAAAGGAACCACTCCTTCATCCACTGCAGCTACCATCGATTGGGCGTCTGCCTCAACAGTCACAATCCTGCCATTCATAGAGAATTTAATCTTCTGATGCAATGTGGAAGGAACACTCCCAAAGGATGGAACCAGGGCCTTCCAAGCAATAGGGAAAATGTGACCGGGATATCGATCACTGTGAAGACAACCATAGACTTGATGGACCTAACCTCCACTTTTGTTTCGAAGGTCCCTATCACTGTTCTTTTAGAATCATCATACGCCCAAATGACTATCGAGGACCTCTTCAACACTTCTTCATTCATTCCTAGAAACGGTAACATTTTTAGCGGGCATATATTCAGAGCCGAGCCGTCATCCACCATAACGCACAGCATCACCTTATCCATGACATAGGCTCTAATGTAAAGAGCCTTGTTGTGGGCCTTTCCTTCTACAGGTAGGTCTTTCTTAGAGAAAACAATATTAGGAGCTCCAGCATGGACTTTGTCTAGCAAACAGCACATAGCCCCTGGTGAAGCTATAGGGGAGACTTCAATCTCTGATAGCTTCTTCACTACAGCCTGCCTATGCTCTTTGGAGGCCATAAGCAGATGCCACAAACTGGCTTGTGCAGGGGTCTTCTTCAATTGGGAAATGACTAAGTCTTCTTTCTCGACTCTTTCCGGTGCCGAAGTACTGCCCCACCCATTCATCGGTGCTTTATCTTTCGTCTGATCTGCCGGCTGATATACCCTTCCACCTCGGGTCACATGCTGTACTTCTGAAATCTTTAGCTTCTCAACAGCTGGGAGTTTAATAGCCTCTCTTCTGTCAAATTCTTCGTACTCATCTTCGAAGTCAAGGTCATCCAGACTTATGGGCTTGATCTCCTTACATCCCTCCTTTTCCTCACATTTGGGTTCCACTTCCGGTTCCCCTACCACCACCTCCTGAATCGTAGGGTTCGCTTGCAGCACCTGTGCAAATATAAAGTTAGCCGGCAACCCTGACTGAACCATGTTAACCCTCTTTTCGAATGCCGGCAATGGGTTGGTTTTAGTGCTAGGTTTAGGTGGCTCTTGCAGCTTTCCTTCGTCGATGAGCTTCTGGATAGCATCCCTTAGCTTGTAGCAGTTGTTGGTTCGGTGGCCTGTCACCACATGATAAGTGCAGAAGTTATCCTTGTCAGCTTCAGATGGCTTCTCAAATGGCCTCAAGGACTGTAGTAGGCCACCATTCCTACACTTGGCGAATATCTTTGCCAAAGTAAGAGTCCAGGGCGTTATGCCCTGTCCTCCAGGACCTCTATTCTGGTTGCCTTGCTGCTGATTCACAGTAGCCACTTCAACCTGCTTCACCTCTGATGATTGCCCCTATTTGCTACCGGAACCTGAACCAGAACCACTGCCAGACCCAGCTACTGTGGTTGATCTATACCCTGAGGTGTACCCTGTGCTTCTTCCTCCCTTATGACCAGCCGGCTTCTCTTCTTCATCCCTCCCTATCTTCATAGCCATGCTATAGACCTCACTAAGCTCCTTGAAGTGATGGAATTTCATGTTGTTCTTGAAAATATCCTTGCTGCCATCAATGAGCTTCTGTATAAGCTCTTCTTCATCAGGGCGATTCTTTAGGAGGATCATCTTGTTCATCCACCTCTGGTAGTATTCATCAAAGGGCTCATTGAATTTCTACTTCACCCTCTCCAAATCATACAACTTCACCTGGATTTTGGTGTTGAAGCTGTAGTATTTAATGAAGGCCGCAGAAAAAACTTCCCAATCAGACTGCTCCTCCTCTGACAGTGAATTATACCATCCTAAAGCACCTCCCTCTAGTGTGGTGGGGAAAAGATTAATTAATTGTTGCTTTGTAGCGCCTGCCGTTAGCATAACCCGGGCATACAAATTCACATGGGCCTCTGGCGAGCCCATTCCTTTGTAAGTGGGGACTTTCGGCACTTGAAAACCGATAGGAAATGTCTCGATGCCCCTACTGATCATGGCATCAACGTTCACCCCTTTCTTGGATTCAGCACTGATCCCGACCCCCTTCTTCAACTGGGCCATGACCTCGTCTAATTCAGAATACTTTGCCTTCATCTTTTGTTCCATAGCTGCTTCTATCTCTTGCAGCTTCTCAAGGCTAGTTGAAGCGTCACCACCATGTTGGGACGACTCAGCTTCTTTTTCTTTCTCGGCTCCACTACCACCGGCCTCACCAGCTTCCCTTACGACTGCCCGCATCTCTTCCTTCAGCATGTCGCGGAAGTCTTGGGATCTGAAGAAGTCTCTCAAAACATCAGCCATGCTTGGTGTCTGTTCTGCCATATTCACTCCTTCCCCAGGTTCAGAATCACTGTCACTCTCAACTACCCTCTGTCTCCTAGCTACCCTTGAAGCTTGGGATCTTGTCCAAGGTCGCTCCAGTGTATTCTGCTTGGGAGTAGACAGGAGGTATTAGGGTTGTGAATGAATGACGTGATGTGACATGAAAATTAGGGCACTGAGAATGCTTGAAATGAATGGAATGGGATTATGTATGAAATGATGATATGAATGCTTTCTTTTTATTATCTTTCTTCTTTCGGGGCATTCCAAGAACACCCAATACTTATGCAAAAACGTCACGTGTGGGCCGTCATACGGACAGAGCTTCGGTACCTTTGGGGCACCTAATGAATTCATGAAATGGTCACGTGTATACCGGCACACAGACAGAGTTTTGATGCTTTGTAGGTCTATGAGATGATATGAAACGGTCGCATGGGCCGGGCCCACGGACAAGGTTTTGATGCTTTTGAGCATATGATATGAAATGATGTTATGAGAAAGTCACGTGTAACAGGGACACGGACAAGGATTCGGCATTCGAGGAACGCCTTTCATGATTTGATGATGTTATGAACACTAATTGGGCACTCGGGGAGTACCTTGAATGGTAAATTAATGTCATGGAATGGTCGGATGTGGACCACCGTGTTATATGATGTTTATGATAAATAGGTGTGATGTCATGAAATGCATCGTGTAAATTGTTACACAAAAATGGGCCTAAGACCGTTGTGGCTTTTATTAAATGAAATGATTTTGGTGGAATGGCCGAATGCAATCCGGTGCATCGGCAAATCATGGGTAATTTTGGATCCCCGATATGTTATGAAATGGAATGGGGTGATCATGATAGGCGCCTTTGAAATGCCCCTTTATTTTAAGTGAAATGTAGTGAATGGACATGTCACACAATATGCAAATGGCTGCACGAAAACGTGGGTTAGGATGCATGACACACATAATGATGTTATGTATGTTATGTGAAAAATAAAATGCTAATCACACAAATATAATGTTATGGCTGAAAAAGAAAGGGTTAGTATGAATGGCAAACAAATGAATTACTGTTTTACACATGAAATAAAATGCAAATTGCTTCATAAAAATGTGGGTTAGTATCACACAAAAATGTTTGTGTATGGTATGTCATGTGTATGGAAAATGGTGATTATGGTATGTTATGCACGCGTAGGTGGCAATGGCGATGTGTCACAAGATGGTGAAGAACACATAGCAAGCAAAATGATTTCTTCCAACCTTATTCCTCCAACGTGGTCGGTCTCAAAAATTTCTAACCGAGTCCTAGGTGGGTTTCACTTCAATCACCAACCGGGGGTGATGAAGGCGCGATTTTATTATTATTATTCACACAATTATTTTGGTATCCTAAGGGAATCCAACTAGAGCTGCCTATATGGGTTCGATCAAAGTCGGGATAACATCAAGGCTCTCATAGCAAGATATACTCCTCACTTCTCCCCACTCAAGGGTCCTAGCGAAGGGGTTTGTACGAGGCTATGAGTGGTGTTTCGTATTCGTGCCCCTAAGACCAAGAGGAACTTAGGCGACACTTCAACAATCCACCGGGCTATAAAGGGATACCTAAACTAATGCAAAAATGGCTAACTAAAATGCAAATAAAATACCAAAAGAGAATCATCCGCCTTATTTTAATTAGACACTTTTCAGGGCTTGTCAAATTTTTTTAAGTTTTTAAGAAAACTTTTTGAAGAACTCCCCAGCGGAGTCGCCACTGTGAGCGGACGACGCGTTTTCGACGGGACGTGGGACTCCCTTTCGGAAGGGGCGCCTCGATCTCGGGGGGGCCCCTCCCTCGCGTGGGGTTTTTATGAATAGAAAACGGGTTTTGGAAAATAAATGGAATTAATACATAAAAGAACCGATACCTAAGTCTCGATGGATATTGTAGAGTCGCCACCCGGCTCAGCTCAACCGGGAAATTCTTATGCAGCTGAACCGAACGAACGGTCGCTACATTATCCAGAGATTCGGGTCCGGACAAGTCCCTTATTTCGTGTCTAATTTAAAATAGATATTGCCAATGTTCTCAAATGGTATTTCAAAATCTAAAATCAATTTTATTGAATATAAAAGGCATACAGCGCGCATACAAATATATAATACAAAAATAAAGAAAAGAAATAAATATTAATTGGCTTACAACCAAATCGAATGGAAAAAATAAAAACTCTCGCCTCACTTATACAAGCGCCTAATATACACGATTTATCTAAAAATGTACAATCGCCTAGGATACACGATTTAATCTATTAAAATACAATAAAAAATAAAAGAAATTAAAACCTGCAAAATAGAAGGTTAGCACAATTTATACGGCACGCCAAAAATTGGACTCAAATAGACAGAATTGGGAAAACAAGAATTGGGGGCATGCATAGAGGGGGGTAACCGGGTTGGCTCGGCTAGCCGGCCCGGTTAGACCTGGAAAACATTTTGAAACGTCCCTGTGTTTTGGTTTTTTTATGGGAAAATCATTTTGAAAACAATTTTTTCCGGTTTACATGCCTTTTTATATATTAAGTGGGTCGGTTTTCGGGAGAACTGGATCTCCGTCGTTGAATTGTTCTAAATGCAATTTTACTGAAAATTGAATCTATGGTCATGAATGCACACAAGAAAATTCATTTTGATGATTTTTGGGGTTTTCTAATTTTGTGGGATTTTTTGGGAATTTTTATGGATAAAAGCTGAAATTCTAATTCTGGAACAAAGGTTACAGTCGTACGACTGTAGTTTACAGTCATGCGACTGTAAATAGTTCTGGATCAGAATTTCGCCAAAAATTCATTTTGAATCAAAAACTGAAGAAAATCAATTGGAAATTAAGAACAGTCGTATGACTATATATACAGTCGTACGGCTGTTCATGAAAACCAAGAACAGTCGTGCGACTGTTCTTAACTTCCAGAAGCAGAAATACGAAAATGCAACAAAAAACGCACAAAACTCACTTCAAACACCCAGAAAGCGAGAAAAAGTATGAGGAAAGGAAGTGTCTACCTTTTTAGAAGCTAATCCAAGTCGTTTTGACCCCCGGCGTCGCTCCGATCCTAACAAATTCGCACTTTTTCCTTTGAAATTGAAGTGGAGAGCTTTATGTCCAAAAATCCAAATTGCAAGGGATTCTGATGATTTAAGTCCGGATTCTTGATTTGGTTGTGAAGTTAATTGATTAACCTAGGGATTTCTAACAAGTTTTAATCCTAATTCTGAGAATTAAAAGAAAATAGAAGAGGAAAAGATGAATTTTTATGGGTTTTTCCACTTCTATCTTTTCCTTCTCTCTTTTCTCCTTCTCTCTCTAGGCTTTTCACCAGAAATCCAAGCCTCTCCACTTTCTCCCTTTTCTTCTCTTTTATCTCTGATTTCTTCGCTTGCTTGCTGCAACAACGGAGCAATTAATGCTCCTTCTCTCTCTCCTCCATTTTCTGCTGCAGAGGTATGGGTTCCTGCAACTTTTTCGACATTACAGTCGTACGACTGTAATTTTTAAATTACAGTCGCACGACTGTAATGATAGTCGTACGACTATAAATTTTTTTTTTTTAAGTATAGAAAATTCCGGCGCTTACAGACGGACCATGTTGAGCTTGTTCCGAAACTGACCACGGTACTGCTGTCCCTAATTATCCACATGCCATGTACATTGATACAACCGGTCCAAGAAATTCAATCTCGTCGAGCTAACCCAGCTCTGTCTAACCACTTCGTTGCAAGCTTCCTCTTTACGCTAGGCATTTTCAAACAGGAATTGATATTGGTTGGCACGAATAGGGGGGCAATTTGCAGTAGCAAAGCACAATGATCCGAGCCCGAGCTATGGATATTTTTAATTGATGCAGTAGGAAAGAGTTTATGTCAGCTATAGGATCCGAAGCCATCTGTCTAATTTTTCCTACAAGAATTGTGAATGAGTGCGCCCTGTCCAAGTGAAAGCAAAACCCTCTATATAAATTTCAGAAAGGTTGCAGTCTGTAATAGTGTCCGGAAAGCCTTGTAGTAAAGAGTTAGGTTGTGGATTACCCTCTCGCTTTTCAAACCCAAAGAGCATATCATTGAAATCACCCATAATACACCAAGGGAGCTAAGAAATTCGGTACAAATCATACATTGCCACGAAAGTCTGCGTCTACTACGTTCTGGAAAACCGTAGAAACCTGTAAATCTCCAAGTACCAGAATTGTCATGTATAATCACATCAATGAAGTTGGAGCCAAATTTTAGAAGAGAAATAGAATTATTTGTCTTCCATAATAGAGCAACGCCCCCACCCCCATTAATACTATCTACACCAAATGCACCTGCAAAATGTAACTTTTTACGAACCAATTGAATGTTCTCGTTCCCAACCATAGTTTCCATCAAAAAGATTACCTCAGGCTTATATTTATTCTCCAATTCTTAGAGCTCACAAACTCTATCGAGGTTGCCCAAGCCCCGACAGTTCCAACTAAGGCAATTCATTGCTACTGGCGGGCCTCTTCATTCAGGCCGGTCGATATGATATCAGTAGTAACATATAAGATAGAAATATAAATTGGAGAAGTGTTTGACTCATTGAGAATATCATTAGTAGCCTACCACTTTCGTTTGGGTATGTCTACAACAGTATGAATGGCCTCCGTCTCCAGGTTTTGTGAGACGGTTTCTTGAGCCTAGAGCAATCTCATGAAACCTCCACCAGACCCCGACGCCATGTTTGTCGCTGGATTGACCAATGTTGGATCCGATTGTAACCAAGGGGAGGAGACAGGTTCAAAGTGTCTAGGGGCAGCTCTCATAAAAGGGCTAAACATTTTAACATGATCCGGGTCTTGCAACGCATGAAAAAGGAGGACATTTTGTTTCATTATGCCCTAACGCACCGCAGAATAGCAGAATAACGGTAGTTTCTCGTACTTGAACGTAACCCAAAACCATTATGTTGTTGATTTCCCCATATGCATCTTCCTTTTTAAAGCTATTCTTACATCAATAACAACTCTGACCCTAAGATATCCACGAAAAGGCATGGAGTAATCTTGGGGATCCATTTGCACAAAAGTCCCTAAAAAATTTGCAACAGCCTTTGCCACTCTTTCGGATCGAAATCCTATTGGTAAGTCATGAAGTTGCACCCAAATTTCCGATTGGTTCAGTTCAACCGAATGAAGTTCCTCCATTGTGAAGATTCGACGAAAAACCAATAACCTATTGTCAAAACTCCAAGGGCTTCCTCGAAGAACTGGATTTAAATCATGTCCATGATTGAACTAAAAGAGGAACCGAACATTGCCCAGTTCCAGAATGGCCATACTGTCAATCGGTTTCCATAGTTTGGATAAGGTGGTCTTCATTGCCGGAATGTTCAGTTCCTTATTTGTTATGAAATGCCCCACAAAGCTCCATCGAAGATCAAACGTTTGCTGTTCAGTTTCCCTAGAAGAATAACTGGCATCGCTTCCTCCTCCGATAAGCGGAGTCTTTCATAGGCTGATGTCATATCCGCTGCTGATGTTTCCATGGAAGGGAGAGGGGAAGGAAGAGGGGACTAGAGAGAAAAACTCTAACATAAGACACAGGCAGAAAACCCTAATAAATTCTAACAAACCCTAGCAGAGCAGGGAAGCGAATATTTGGTCAGTTTTTAAAGTCGGTTGGTTCAAAAATAACTAAACCAAAATCCTATGTACATAAATTAGAAACCAAAACAAACATGCAGTATCGACCAACTGTGTTTTGAACAAAAATTTTACCCCTTAGTCAAGGATGAGCGTGCAGGACATGCAATCATTTAGCTCACTCTCTAGCTTCTTGGTCAAAAATCTTCTAATTCTCCTATGGATTTAATGGAGGATTGCCTGGATTTTTTTTTTTATGCTGTTTCAGAGGCTGTTTGCTCTTTGATTAAATGAATGTTTCTCTTCATAAATAATAATAATAATAATAATAATAATAATAATTGAAGGAAATTATACGGGTTTTATTAACCTAATAGATCAAGAGTGATTAAACCATAAATCATAAAATCAACGGGGATTAGGCTTACCTCATAAAGCGCAGATCATAGCAGGATCCTTGGTTCTAAACCACGAACGGTTGCAGCGGAAAGAATCTTGTCTTGAGTCACCGATCGGATCAGTATCCACAAGTTCGGGATACGGATTTAATTCCACAATCTACAAACGGTAGAACTGAAGAAAAAACTCTTGAGAGAGAGGGAGCAGGCCGAAATTTTGAAGAGAAAGAGAGGGAGAGTTTTTGTCTGACAGTTTAATTGCTTATCTCTTAGAATCAACCCTGAATCCAAACTGTATCCCTCTGTTTATAGAAGAAGTCTCCTAAACCTATCAGGAGACAGATTAGATAATTATCTAATTAAATAAATAATTGATAATTATCTAATTGGTTTAACCATTCATCAAACCAATTCCAATTTGGATCGAACCGGTCATAATCCCATTGAGTCATGGACGTACCGCTCAATTTCCTTCAATAATAATAATAATAATAATAATAATAATAATAATAATAATCATAATCATAATTTGATGTTTTTTCACTTATAAAATATAACATTTCCAACTTACTTTCTGATGCACAAATTTCTAGATTACAACTAAATCCTAGTATTTTATTCTCACCACATCGGACCTCACACTCTGAAACGGCAGTAGCTTAACAATAAAGGCAATATTAAAAGTTTAATAATTTAATTAGCTTGAAGAATTAAGAACCTCAAGTCATTTAAACTATAGATCTCAAGTTTGGATTCTAATGTATGCGGCAACTGTTTTCATTGAGTTGATCAACCTCACTAAAGGTTGTCAGGCTTTAGCTGATTAATCGTATTAATAAACAAAAATAATAATAGTTTAATAATATGGGAATACAAAAGTTATATACAACATATCAAGTTACTTGAAAGTATATGCTAAAACAACACAGTCCTGTCTCTTTCTAGAAAAGAAAAATGAAAATGTGTCAGTAACTCACCGTTTTATGCAACGTAACAAGAAAACAACAAAAATTCCCAGCTGCAAAATTAAATTTTATGTTGGTTCTCTGTGGATTTTTTTGCAGGGATACAGCACTGCTCCAAAACCACGACAATTTTAATCAAACAAGAATGCAATTCACAAACTTTACACTTTACTGAATCCCACTTCTTAATATATTATATTATGATGGTGAGGCCATCTCGAGATCTCGGTGTTTAAGCTCTGGTAGAAGAGTTCCTTCTGAGAAAATAAATTTTTTTGTTGCACTGAAAATGTTGGCCATCTGCAGGATCACAGTTTGTGATGTAGCAGAAGAGGGAGCTAAAAATGCTGGGAGCGAAGGGATACAATCAGGATGGTATTCCTTCTTCCCAAAGCACGGTCCATATAGCGTTAACACTGCCCGACAGAATAAGAATCTGCAAAATATGTGAAACTCAGAGCTTTCGTCCAACAATCAACAGCAGATTTTTTTTCAACTTTACCCCAGGTTATTAATGCCAACTGTACAATTATTCAAGACTAGTCAATTAATGTTACGCTCTGTAAATTCATAAGTAACAAAACAATCTGAAATGAAGGAAACCTGTCTCCTCTCAGAGATATTGATTGATAAAACTCAATTATCATATATAAGCCAAATATGATACTCCAAGGCATATTCAGCAGCATAAGATGTTCAATATGATAATTAAACCATGTGAATTTGAACCGTTAGCAATCACATTCTAAAGTCTCAGTATTGAGATGATTTGGCTCATAGGGTATAAGGATGAATCTAGTTTTAGAGTTCCAAACATGTAAATGAAGAAAATAAACAAATAAAAATATTCCTCAACTGTCGTAAAGGAGCCACAGCTAAGATGGGATACAATTTCACATTATGCAGGATCTCACAGTAAAATCAGCTCAGATTCTGTAAACAGCCTCCAAGATACAATAATATGATTGATGCATATCTATTTCTGTGTAAAATTTGATGAAAATGTTTGCAAAACATTTGAACATAGCAACAACAAAAAGGGTACCTCAAAAGAAGTCGCCTGAGGAATGGATCACCTAAAACTTGTGCCCAAACAGGATCCAGAATGTCTGAAGATGCCAAAGATGATCCCCAGTCCTTCATGGATGAAGAAAGCAATGTCTCTGCCCTGTTGAATGTATCCTGAAACCCATTCCAGTCCATCCATTACTAAACAATACAAGTTAACCTACCAACTATGAAACAACATAAGAGTTAACTCTTACCATTTCAATATCAGAGCCTGACAAGCCAATTAACAGACAAAATGCTTGCAGTGGAGTTGTCAGAAAAAGAGTGAATAGACTACCACTCTGGTGTCGGGAGGATTCAACAGCATTGAGGGGAATCGAACAGCTCGGAGATAGGAGGATAGCTGCTGCCTCTCCTTTCTCAGCTCCACTTACAGCCTACAAATACTCAAAATCAATAAACACTAGAGAATATAAGATTTTAGTACCATATAACAAATGTTCTCGAGCATAGCAATTCAGGGATAATGACCATGCCACTTAGAAGGTGCAAACAAAGAATATAAAATCCTTCAATATGGTAAGAGAGGAAATTAAAGCTTTCTACTTTCGAGTGAACCATTACTAAAATTCAGCATACATAAGAAGAAAGAAATAATGTTGCACCTTTCCACATAAAGTTTGTATAAAAATATAAAAACTGCAATTTCAATTCTTAACGTAATTTATATTATTGACATATGAACCATGCGAATTCAATTTTGTAAACTGTGAGTTTTTGTTCAGATTGTCCCTTATCTATGATCTGTCCAAGATAGTAATCTAGTTAGGAATGGATATATCCAAAGATCAGTCTTCCATAAGTATGATTAATCATTTCTGATATGTAGCCTATCTTTGATTCCAATATCGCCTGTAGATGAACTTTTTCCTTTAATAAACCTTTCTATTAATGCAAAACAACTTTTGTATCAAGGATTCGGCCTTCTGCCAACCATTAATTATAGATTACCTAAATCTTTCCAGTTATAAGCTTACAACCAGTAAATTCGAGTGTGATAGGAATTTTCCATGCTTCATAATCATTTCCCATTCTAAGAAATGTAGTAACCGCTGCTAGTATCAGATTTTTAGATAAATAATTACTCAAGAATATCAAACCAAATCATCAGTCAGGAAAAAAAAAAAAAAAACCTAATCAGAAACCTTCTGGAGGAAAATATTCAATATCATCTACAACTTAAAATAAAAGCATTCTTGGGGGACAAAAATTAAGGTGATTACGACTTATTTAAAAGTGCTTGAATAACACATAACAATTTAGCATAATCAGTTTACGAAATTAGAGTTGTACAATAACATACACTCCATCAAGTAGATTTCTCTGATCTAAGAAAGTTCCTTGAGTTCATTATTTGCTCAAGAAAATTGGTTTACTTGGACACTGTAAATACTGCAGTGCTATTTATATGATTATCCACAGAAAATGATACAGGACATAATTAAAATTCCACTACTATTCCTATTGAAAATATAGAGAACTGTGTAAAAATATCTTTTTAAGAGTCTCCAATTGAAAATACAGGCTTGAGATTTTTCAGCCAGAAAGTTATTTTAATTAAATGCACTAAATGAAGTTTTGTTTTCTTTCTTTCAAGTGATGCAGAAGTTTGACAGAGATTATTACGAAAAGAAAAGGAAAGAAAACAGGAGGATGCGGCCTGCCAAGGTCTGCAGCATCTCAGTTGCTCTAATCTCCTTGGTATTAAAATTATGACAAAAACATTTAATATGATTACAATGAATGCACAATTCAATTCCAAATCATTTTACTACAATCATATAGAACTTTTTACATGTACAAACTACTACATAACAAAGATTAAGAGGTGATACACTTGCCTTGAATGCTTCACTGACATCACTGTCAATAACTAAGAAGAGTGGCTTTCTTGTAAATGGGACAATATCAGCAGGGTAAATGTTGTTTAATCCTGGAAAAAGATAAAATTTAATGTCAAAACAAATGACAATTCACCAGAACTTGTATGCAAAATACCAGCTAAATTTCAGCCAGTGGCAGGACTCAAACACAATTTTCCACGACTTAAACGAAGGCATTGACTCATACAAGTGTCATAGAAAATATCTACTCATTAGTTATAATCAGGTTTTCCAATAATAATTGCCTTCCAAACCTAATATCACAGATGTATAGCAACCTATTAACATCTGAAAGAGTTATGTTAAAAAACATGCTTTTCAGCATTCTAAAAGACATGATCTACTATCAATATTAACCCTTCATCGTAACACCATGAAAATCAATAAACAAATAGATTCTATCACAGGGATGTACATTATAGTTAACATGGGCTTTATAAAGTACTACCTGTCAGTAGTTATAGAAGCTGATAGAACTAGGAAACAGGAAAAGGTTCTAGCTTTAGCTGATAAAAATTTCACTAAGATACATGGAACCTGATTTTTCTAGGATGAGAGTACCATGAAAACACATAATAGAATACCGAAAAGAAAAGGTGGAAACATAAAGACCTATCAGTATAAAGAATGCACAATTTTTGAGTAATTTCATTAAATAGGCAGAAAAAATTGAATAAACTATCCATAAATATGTTGAGATATGTGTTCAAACAAATGCATGAAAAATAAAAAAAAAAAACCGCATGACATTACAAGTAGGTACCTCCATTAGCACGAGCACCAAAATATAAACAGTCTCCTTTACATCGCCTGGAAGAAGGATTAGGACAATTACTAGGAGAACTAAATGGAGATGTGGAGGCTGCATCAGTGTACATTGCATGAGACTGAAAGTTCCTCATAACATTCTCAGCAGTACTCATCGAATTTCCAGCAACTGAAGGCGATGAAATAGTTTGTCCAACTCTTCCTGAAAGAATTTAAATGGCATTAGAGAAATGACAATTGCATATTTCACCAAGGAAATATGCAAATATAGCAAAGAAAAATATGCAACCTGAAGCTGACAAATATATTAAGAGAACTCCATCAGCAGGTAGCTCCTCACAAATCATACCTAAAACCTGCAAAGACCATGTGAATAAGGTTTCACTGCCACATAAACTATACAAATCTTAAAAGTATAGTCTTTAATTGTCCCACTTTGAAGACATATCAGATAAATCAGCAGTGTTAAATAAGCAGAAAAGGCAGTATTTCATGAATTCATGTCTTCATGACTAGATTAACACCCATTCTACCCCTCCCTCATGATCAAGATACAAATGCATAAAGCAGGTATCAAATATTAACCATTTATATAATATGTGATTAGGATATATTGAACTCCAACTCAGGAAGCTACAATAAGGCTATAAATCACAATCCTAAATTGATGAGCATCTCAGTTCCTTGGTTCACCGACCAGAACAGAATTGCAAATTACTTAGGTGTCTCCATGTCAAGCAGCTAATGAAATATGAGTTATCTGCCTAGAGCCTCAACCTATGAGAGGAACAAGATGAATATGACTGCCACCATATTCAATAATCTGAAAGAAGCATATTTTGTTCCCCTTGATATTGTTGTATGGCCTAAATCAATCAGCAGAAACTTCAGCTTAAAAGGTTTTATCATCATTTAACCACTTTGAAAGTCGAAATATCACTACTCTATAAGAATCCAACATGAAAAAATAATCAAAGCATCCATCCTCAGCTTCCAAGTTCTATTGTAAATTTGTAACCAAGAACATGAGACGTTCTGATAATGCTAATAGTTGGATAATAAATGTTAGACAATAATATAAATTCATATAATTTCATACATGTTTTTTCTGAAGAAAACACGCACAAACAGAAGGCAATTACGAGAACTAAGAGCAGCAAATTTATATCACATCATACTCACTGCCAAAAAATGTGTTACAGATGGACGATACAAGACAGCTTTCCTTGAATTTGGAGGCAGAGTAGGATCAGTTAAATCTTGGTTGTAGTTTATTCGGCTAGGCCCTGGACCCCCATTCTGGCTAAATTTAGAGTTATTTGACTGGTAAAATGAACCAGAAGGTTCCCACTCCAGGCACTGAAGCATCCTGAATGTGTCTAGCGTGAGCTCTGAAAACTTAACCTGATACAGCATAAACCAAAGGAAATTATCACAAATAGTTAAATATCCTATCTGACAAAACTATATGTGCTAGATCCTCCAGTTGATAAGCACAAAAAGAGGAAAGAGGAACCTTAATACCTAACCTCATTATGATGGTAGCTACTCAGTATTGCATCTCGTAATCTTAAGTTTCTCCTCATTGCAACACGTGGTAGAGAATCTGGATGCGGGTCCAGTACAAAACTATATCTTAGGGGCCTGATATTCATAAAAGCTGTGTCAGCTTTCAAAAATCTAATTATTTCTTGAACCACCAGCTTCCATTCTTTAAAGTCGGTCTCCTGGAGAAAATATTATTCCAAGGCCATACTGATCAGTCAATCTGCCTAAAAGCAAACAAATAGTATTGGAAATCAAACATTCATCATCTAGGATAAGACCACCACCAAAATTGAATGACGACATGCAGAACAAATTACAGCAGCTTATAACTTAGGATCAATGCATTTCAAATCTCACTATAAAATTTCTTCATGATTTTAAAAGATACAATCTTTTTTCTTGGACAAGAATGAATTTGATTCCTACCACATACGGTCATAGTACATCTTGAGTTGAAGACTTCATATAATATGACACTGTACCAGTGCTTAAACAATTTTTATGAGTAAGACTGGAAGAGACTATCATCTCAATGGAAAATTGGGAGACATAAAATCTTGATGTTCCAAGAAAACACATGCAAACTTGATGTTCAGTGGAAACACAGTCACAAATAAAAAAATTCTCTAAGTGACTGCTAATTTCCTTCATGGTTCTTACTGGCTTTCAATTTAAGGAAACGAGTATTGTTACTAAATAACATTGAAAGAGTAAGTCATCTAGGATGCCAGAGAAAGCACTGAAAAAATTACATTGACAAAACAAGAATAACAACCTGAAATGTTCTCCTGCATTCATCAACCAACATCTTGAGCTGATTAACCAATTGATGCACCATTTCTCGTTGGTTCAAAACCAGGCACACCATTAAAAATCTGGCAAAAAACCTCAGCTGTTTGTTTGCTAGATTAAGATCTTGAAATAATCCATCCTTGAAATACTCACGGCTCAAAATCGCTTCATAGAATATATATGATTCTGATAAATAACCAGAATCACTTGTCCGCATGTATTGACCATAATACAGCTGAGCAATTCGTGATGCAATTTCCCCAATCTCCCATCTCTTTAGTCCAGCTTCCACAAGCTTATGACGATTTTCTTGTTGAAATTTCCACAATTGTGTATACACCTTAAATACCTTGTAAAAGTATGTATCAGACCTGAAAGAGAACCAAAATGCAACAATTTATTACCTCAGCAGACTGCACACTACAGTACCGCCTCATGGTATCGGGTAACCACAACTCACATATATGCTATGTGCTGTTAATCTAGGATTGCTTACACTAAAAAATGAAAAAGTTGCACATGTTTCAAATTGGAGGAAATCTCACTGTATTGGTTGTGATGAATGAAGAGAAGAGCTTGAAAAGAAAAGAAAAAAAAAAATAGTGAGCACTGAGCAGACATTATCCAATGTGAAGTTTCCAATCATGCTACTTAAATGGAAAATTACACCCATCTAGCAACGAGAAAGCTAAAATAATTACCACAGGCCACTGAAATTTTGATAGACCAGAAACTATTCCTTATCAATAAATTAACTAAGTAACATTTTATCAATCTTCATCCAAGCTCATATATAGTAACGTCTTTCTTTTCATTGGAACTAAAAGAATCATTTTCATTCTCCACATAAGTCGCATTACTTTTTTATGGAATTTGCATTAGATTGGATTTCTTTGTCTTTTTACCTACAATTTTTTTTTTTTTAATTATGTACCGTAAATATAACAAACATTAAAATACATGTGCATCTATTCATTTACATATGCAGAGGAATTGATTTATATATAAATTTTCATTCCAAGACGAAAATGAATTATTTGTTCATTTAACCTATTCCTCAATTTTGATATACACTGCCTTAAACGCAATACTTCCTCAATTTCACCATATTTCCTAGTCCTGAATAAAAACTTATCTATAGTAAGTCTCCAATAGAGCAGCTAAACAAGAGAAAACAAAATAAAATGAAGCAAACATCACGAATTTCCTTTTCTTTTTTTTTTCTCGGCAGCCAAACAGAAACTATAACAAATAAAGAAACAGAAAGAGAGAAAGAACCTGTTGCGTTCATAATAAGGCAAGTCTCTGATCTTTGAGAATTTCTTATCAGCCTTCTCCACCAGAGACCAATACACTTCACTCACTGGAATATTAGTACTGCTGCTACTATTATTATTAGTCGCATTCTCGCCTATAATCTGCTGCTGTGACATTTGATTATATCACCTGATTCAGCTTTAAATGAAGGGGAAATCCTTTTCCTCAAATCAAAGAATCATGACCAGTTGATCCTTTTTGATCAATTTTGTTAGGTCATATCGAGTCATCTGATCAGGAATGACCCTGTATGAGAAGAAAGAAGATAACTGGAAACGGGGCAGTTCCGGTGGAGTATAGGGCAGAGGACTGAGAAAGCAACCGGAGAAAGAGGTGACAGAATAAAATGAAAATGGAATTTCGCTTATTATTCCTTATATGCCCTTTATTTATCAAAATATTCAACGAAGAAACAAATGGGAAAAAAAGAGCGAAATAATACAGATTAGCCAAATATATTGAAATTTGGGGTGGTTTAAAAACTATAGACAAAAATAATATAGGAGGAAAAGAGGAGAGATATGTTATTACAAACGCGTTATACCTACAACGCGTTTAGAGTTATAATTTCTCAGAAAACCTATCATTTTGGTTGGCTTTTTAGAGGTGAAAGCGCTTGTGGCACTAGCGCTTTCACAAGCTTTTCAGCTCATCTATAAAAGCGTTGGTGGAATCAGCGCTTTTAGAGTTAATTTTCAGAGGGAATCAATTCTCTCTGAAAAGTTGATGGACGGATGGATGGGGGCATTCACTCAGTAAAAATGGATTGATTTGCTTTTCTCTACAGAAAAATTAAAGTCCATTTATTGCAATTGGCAATTGCAATTGCCAATTTCACCTTCCCTGCCTTTTAATTTTTTTTCTTCTTCTTCAACATTTCTTCTTTTCTTCTTCTTCAACATTTCTTCTCTTCTTCTTCACCTTAACTCTTTTTTTTTAAACAATTTTTCACCACTTCGTATAACAGAAACCACATCAAATTATAAGAGGTTAGCTTCTTTTTAATCCAAAAATTATATTATGTTTTTTTTTCTTTTTCTGAGAATTTAGGATATGTCATTATAAATTTAAATTTAGTTATGGAAACTTAATTTTTTAATTATGTTTTATGTACAGGTTGATTAAAAAAAGAAAATATAATGCATTTCAAAAAACTATTTTTCCATGATCGGTAAGTATTTTTTAATTCGGAGATATAATATGTTATATGCTATGTGTAAATTTATGAATTTTGGTATATAATCAAAACTTGAAAGAAAATATATTTAGATGTCACATGCACAAATCTTTTTTGAAAATTTTCAAATCATCTATAATGTACCAATATAGACTTTTTGTGATATGAATATATCTAGATAACATATGTTGTTTTACGTTGGATTTTTTTTTTTAGGTTATTTAAGTTAATAATTAGCTCAATTAAATGGCATGCATACTTCAAATACAAATACAAGCAAAAAAAATTTTTTAATTGAATTACACTTAACTAGTTCCTTTAGAATTTTTTTTTAGTAAAATTAATTATGTAGCGATGAAAATTACAACTGTAAGTGTGGAGAAGTTATAGAGTACCTCTGGCACACCACGTCATCTGTGGGATAAGCCAATTGCATAATGACAAGTCACACTACAATCAGAAAAAAAATAACACTTAGATTAATAAAAATGTTATATATCTAAGGCCTAATTTTATGGAAAATATTTGACTTTATTTTAAGGTGAAGAAGAAGAGAAGAAATGTTGAAGAAGAAGAAAAGAAGAAATGTTGAAGAAGAAGAAGAAAAATTGAAAGGCAGGGAAGGTGAAATTGGCAATTGCAATTGCCAATTGAAATAAATGGACTTTAATTTTTGTGTAGAGAAAAGCAAATTAATCCATTTTTACTGAGTAAATGCACCCATCCATCCGTTCATTAACCTTTCAGAGGGAATTGATTCCCTCTGAAAATTAACTCTAAAAGCGCTGGTCCCACCAGCGCTTTTAGAGATGAGCTGAAAAGCTTGTGAAAGCGCTGGTCTCACAAGCGCTTTCACCTCTAAAAAGCCAACCAAAATGACAGGTTTTCCGGGAAATTATAACTCTAAACGGGTTGTACGGTATAACGCGTTTGCAATAACATATCTCTCATCTTTTCCTCCCACATTACTTTTGTCAATAGATTTCAAACCATCCCAAATTTCGATATATTTTACCAATCTGCATTAAAAAAAAAAAAAAAAGGCATTTCCATGGTCTTTAACTTCGCTGTTTGGTTTCTCAAATAAAACTTTGTTGTCTTCAAAAAAAAAAAAAAAAAGGGAAACTTCTGTTGTTTTATTCTATTCAGCACATTTTCTTAAATATATTTTATTGAATCTTTAACTGTATAAAACTTAGGAATATTTAAAATAAAAAAAACTCACGTCATTATACACATTTACAAATATTTTGCAAAAAAATTACTATAGTTTTAGCATAATACCGAAAAGGAATTGGGTCAAACACCGTCAAAAGATTTTAGTGTGCAGTAAAATTTTTGTCCAACTATTATTTTATTATTTAAAAAATAGAAAAGTAAAAAAATGTCTTTACCATGTATTTGTTTACGGTATTGAATCCAATTCTCTTTTTGGGTAACGAGCTAAGCTGAAATTACCGAAATTTTTTTTTGCAAAAAGTCAAACCTCTAGGACTTATTTATAAAAGCATATAATCATAGAATTTTTTGTGTAATTTTTCCTAAAATTTAATTAAAATGCTCTCTTAAAAAACTTTTTATTAAAATACGAAAATATTTTATATATCAAATGTCACTATCGTCCATGCTGGCTCATGACAGTTTGAGACTCAAGACGAAATATATATCCTAGGTTTTTGGAAGGAATATCTTACAACTCTAACAAATTTATATAATTAAAAATATATTCATATAGATACAAAATATTTATCTAAAAATTGCTCTAACTTAGTAATAAGTAATAAGAGGAAGAAGAAGAAGAAAGAATGGTAAACAAAATATATAAAATTAATTCTGTTCAATTTTCCATAAAAAGTATACGTTTGATAACAGTTGTTAGAATTTAGAAAGCCAAATTTTTTTCAATCTCTAATATAATTTTATATTCTTTTTCCATTTTTAGTTTAATTTTTTTAAATCTCATAAAGTGTAATTAATATTTGGGGTCCCATTTTTCTCGGGGCTTGCCTACACTGCCTTAAAAGACAGCCCATAACGATTGTTATTGAACCATTTAATCCAAAAATTTAAACTGATAAATAATACCCCATAATAGTTTTTGTTATTATTTATGATTAAGAGCGTATATACTCTTGGAAGAGCAAGTGCCTCGTGATAAAAAACTTTATACCTAAAAAATATTTTTAGTTTCAATTTAACTCCCATTCTCTTTTTATTTATGTCTTAGTGGGCGTTTGGCTTGTTATTTTTTAAGTGTTTTTTGTTGTTTCCTATCAAACATCAGATTTAGTAGTGTTTGATAAGGTTTAGGAAAAACTACTGATAGGTATTTCAGTAGGTCCATTAGCAACTTTTTTGTATTTTTCGTGAAAAACGCTTACTGAAATTTTATTTTTTTTCCTATAATTATCTTTATAAATACAAAACAAAACATAAAAACAGAGAAAAAATTACTAAACAAATTCCATGAATTTCCGTTTTGCAATATATCTATGATAAAAAAATTTTTTTGCCTCTTATTATATTTTGATTTACATTTTTCCTTCCTTTTTTTTAATAATAAAAAAATGTTACAATTTTACAACACTATACTTTTGTGAAATACATTATTTATATAAATGATTAATTTTATTAACATGATATAATTTATAGATTTTGAATTCTAGTATAATATGTTTTCTATTCTTATAATTAATTAATTGGTTAATTTAAAACATACTCTGTATTAGTTATTTTATATCATAACAACAAATTCCATCATACTTTTAACCAAATACTAATTATTAATCAGCAATCAGTAGATAGCTACCAAAAACAGCAAATAACAAACAGTAAAACACATCAACAAATAGCAAATAATAACAATAGAACCAAATAAACCCTTAATCTTTAGCTTAAAAGTTTTAACTAATTTCAGAATTTTTGTTACTTTATGATCAACTTATACTTTTTTTTTTCACTAATCTGTTTAATCTTTTTATTAAACTCGTTTTATCATTTTTATCCCAATTAGCATTGAACAAACACAATTAAACAAAGAAAAGCTGACATTTTTTTTAATGTTTTTGTACTGTAAGTATATCAAAATTGGACATATATATATATATATGGTAATTAATTAATCCTATTCCAAAATTCGATAAAAAAAACTATTCCGAAAAGATTTAGGAGGTTTTTTTTTTATTAATGATAACCTTGCATTAACAAGCTAAATTGGCTATATCAATATAAGGGGAAACACAATGAGGATATTACTGAACAAAAATGACAATATGGATGTAAGCGTTGGATTTTTCCGACATCAATGATGAAAGCTTATTTGATTATCGATTGCTTCGAGGTCTTTATTGAAACCAGTTCATGGAGTGAGAATGCATATTTGACGAGTTTGAGAATTGGATCCCGAACTCATTTTCCGGAACGACAGTTTAAATTATTTGGTTTAAACTGCATGGCTTTAAGGTTGAACCTTATGACTCACAAAGATGAGCCGTACGGCTCTAACCCAAATAATTTGAGTCGTACGGCTTAAAATGAGCAGAGATTTTGGATTGAAAGGAGCTCGACACCTGCTGCTTGGTCTCAACACCTCCTACTTAGGGAATCTTACTGGTTAAGGAAGAGATTACGGGAAAAAAGGAGAGGGATTATGGACAAGAGATGGACATAAGAAAAAGCAAATCAGGAGAAAATTAGAGAGATATATTTTTAGAGAGAGAACATGAAAAACTCATCAAAAATCAAGAACTTCAAAACCAAATTCTATCCTTAAATCTATCAAACAAGAATCCTGAAGCATTTTGGGTACTTCGAAGTTCAAATCGAAGTTGGTAATCGGGGAATTGGAGCTTAATTCAATAGAATCATAATTAAATTCAAGCTTTGGAGTTCAAATTCTTAAGCTTTCTCAAATCTTCAATTCTCACTTTTCAATCAATTTCTAAGGACTAAAAGCTGGAAAAAAGCATCAAGGATAACTTCTGAAAAGCCTTAAGTCTTGTTTGCAGCTTTTTGCGTTGATTTTTAAATTTAGCAATTTTTGGAAACCAGAGCCTTACGACTTTGTTCTTGGCTACGATAGAGGCCGTACGACTCTATTGTACACACAAGCCATACAGGTTTAGTTACAGAGTTCATCGTCTTCCTCGTAATTCAGCGATTTCTGAAATTCAGCGATTTGAGACAAGAGTAGTACGACTTAAGTAACAACTGCATGGCTATAAAGAAGAGTCGTATGGCTCTTGTCTCAAAATCATACTTTTATTTTTTTCATTTAAATGATTTTTCATGCATTTCGACCTAGTTTCATATTTTACTATCTATAATAGACTAGTGCAACGATCGAAACACCAGTTTCTTGAATACAAACCGGCTCTTGCATACCTAATATATAAAAATTGGATCAAAAATATTTTCCAAAATCATTTTTATACAAATTTAGCATTTTAAAAAGATTTTCCAGGTCTAATTGGATGAATTTTTCGGATTCATTCGATTCCCCCGTTCACACCCTGAGTTATCTAAATTCCTTATTTTGTCTATTTGAGTCCTACATGCATGTTTATTTATGTACTAACCTATTTTGCAGGTAGAATTAGGTCAGATGCATGTTAGCTTTTATTTTAGATTCTAGTGTAAAATAGGCAAATGTAAATAATAGATTTGTGTATATAGGTATTTTGTACCCCTGATTTCCTTTTTTAGCAAATTTGTACTCCCTTAGGATACTTTATTCGATTGGGTTATAATATTTTATCTTTTCTGAATTTATTTATTCCAAAATTTGTTTATATTTTTGTGTGAGTGTAAATAAAATTAAAATCAACTTAGAAATATAAAAGGCACAATTCAGTATAATTAATAATAATTTTAAACAAGACAGAAATAAATTGTTTATCCAAACCTAAATCTTTGACTAAGAGGTATAGTTGTTCCTTCTCGGTCTAGCTATATTGTAGTTTCCCAGTTGAGTTGAATCAGGTAGCGACTGTTGTCACTTTTAGTGAGATTGATTGGTTTTGTTCATTTTTTAGCTATTTTAAAAACCCATCATATTCATTTTCATTAAAACCCTCGACCCGGTCTTACGGCCTGTAGCCTATCGAAAGGATCATTCGCTCACAATGGGGAAAATAAAAGCCCCATTTTGCAAGGTAATGAGCAACACAATTTGCCCTGTGATTTTCATACAAAAAAAAGATATGCTCTAAGAAACTCACCACCATATTAATGTCCTCCATCACATTTCCAATATACCCAGCAAAAGGAGACCTTTTTTGACATAAATTCATGACCCCACTACTATAAGAAGCCACCAGAAGCCTGCAATAACCAACATCAACAGCTACTTTCAAGCCTTCCAACAAGCAAGCCAAATCTGCATACAAGACTGACATACAATCTCCCACTAGACTATTGCAGGATAGCAACACTTCACCTTTTAAATTATGAACAACAAATCCAGCAGTACAACAGTCACAATGCCTCCCCACTGAAGCATCCACATTTAGTTTAAATGAATCAGGACAAGAAGGCTGCCAACTTGCAGCATTGCAACATGACCCTGCCAACTTGTAGCATTGCAACACGACCCTGCCAAAAACGAATCCCCAACCAAATGCACCAATTTTGTTTTTCTATTTTGAGACAAATCCACAATCTTACACATGTCCTGACCCTTATCTTTGTGCCAAATCTTGTTATGCTTAAACCAGATGCCCAATCAACACCGTAGATCAACTCAAGCTCTCCTTTAGACACTTGCACAAAGATGTTAAGAAACCAAACTAGTTAAGTATCGCCCTTAATTTAATACACTTTCACACTAACCCCAGTTGCTTTTTAGACCCTTTTTGCAACCAAACACTTCATTAAAATATGGATCAAAGAATCCTTATACCCACCATAAAGAACACAATTAGTATTCGTCGGAATATGCTTATTGAAAATAGCAACTTTGTAAGGGAGGGCTTCATTCAGAGTGCTCTAAATACAATATAGCACCTTAGGTTGAACATTTAATTGCCATAATGCTTTCCATAGAGATAGAGGGCCTGAAGAAGAATAGGGGAAAGAAAAATGCATAAGATTTTCTTTAGGAGCATAAAAATATGTAGATTTTAACCGAAATTTCCTATCTTTCTTCAATCTCAAAAAGGAAGAGTCCACCATATTACTATTGCTAAAGGGAAGCCTTTTAACCACATCAACATCATCAGGATATAAGACATTGTTTACAACGTCCATATTCCATTATCGACCATCTTAATCAATTAAATAGTTCATTATTTCAAGGGGAGGAACATCTTTCAAAAATTGCACCCAACATCCAATTACTCCTGCGAATGAACACCTCTTCTCCACTACTAACTCTCCAACAATGACCAATCTCCAAGATAAGTCTAGCTTCCATTCTTCTTCTCCAAATGTTACTTATATTGCCACTAATAGAGGCATCTAGAAATGAACCATTTGGAAAGTAAATAGCTTTAAAGAGATGAGTACACAAGGAATTCTGCCTTTCAATAAACTACCAAAGCCGTTTAGTAAGCATTGCTTGATTAAAAGATAAAAAATGCTGAAAACCCAACCCTCCATCTTTCTTCGATAAATAGACCTTTTTGCACCTCTTCTAATGAATTCTATGAGAGTAATCATTTGATCCCCACCATTTGTTGTAATTATTCACAAAAATAACTTGGTAGAGCAAAGCAACTCATAATATATTGTGGTAAAGCTTGAGCCACTAATTTGATAAGAACTTCTTTCCTGACTCTAGATAAATATTTCTCCTTCCCCCCTTGAACCTTTTTTGAGATCCTCTCCTTTAGAAAAGAGAACATTGCCTTTTTTGACCTTCCAATCAGAGTTGGCATAACTAGATAATTAGGGAATCGCCCTACTTCTTCCACATTAAGCAGCAATTTCACATCTTCCCTCAGACTAGAACACACACCTTTGTTGAAGCTAATTTCAGATTTCTCAAAGTTACCACTTGCCCGGAGACTTCTTCGTACAATTTGATAATTCTATGGATCTCTTGACAATCCTATAAACCTCCTTGAAAAATATCTAAAATCATCAATAAAAAAATAGATGGAAAATAATCAGTACTCTATCACAAATTCTAATCCCATGAGGACCATTATTAGCCTTTGCCTTTCTAATCAATCAAGAGAACCCTTCTACAGAGATAAAAAATAACAAATAGAGTGATATAGGATTACCTTGGCTCAATCCTCTACTTAGTTTTAAAAAACCATTTGGAACCCCATTTTTCAAAAAAAGAAAAGGTGACAAAACTAACACATTTCAACACCAAGATAAATACAACACCTCAAAAATCTCATCAAAACCATCAAACGCTCTACAAAGCCCCACTCTACTCTATTATAAGCTTTGCTCATTTCTAATTTTAAAGCAGAACTACCATCCTTCCATGATCGATTATTTTTCATAAAATGAAACAACTCAAATGCAATCAGAGCATTATCCATGATTAACCTTCCCACCATAAAGGCATATTGAGAATGGAAAATAATAGAGTTAAGAGCCACTTTAAGTTTATTTGCTATGTACTTTGACACAAGTTTGTATATCACATTACACAGGCTTATAGGTGTGAGCACAGATTTTTTCCGACCTCAGTGATGAAAACCAAAATGGTTATCCTTTGCATCAAGAATTCTATAGGAACTAGTCTGAGGAATGAAGGGGGGAATTGAACAGGCTTATGATACAAACTTGAACATTATTCGAAGGAGCAACGGTTTCTAATCCTAATTCAGATAGAGCCGTTGTGAGCGGATGATGCGTTTTCGACGGGACGTGAGACTCCCTTTCGGAATGGGGCGCCACGATCTCGGGCGGATCCCTCCCTCGCGTGGGGTTTTTATAAATAGAAAACGGATTTTGGAAAAAATAAATAGAATTAATGCATAAAAGAACCGAGACCTAAGTCTCGATGGATGTTGTAGAGTCGCCACCCGGCTCAGCTCAACCGGGAAATTCTTATGTAGCTGAACCGGACGAACGACCGCTACACTATCCAGAGATTCGGGTCCGGACAAGTCTCTTATTTCGTGTCTAATTAAAATAAATATTGCCAATGTTCTCGAATGGTATTTCAAAATCTAAAGTCAATTTTATTGAATATAAAAGTCATACAGCGCGCATACAAAATATTTAGTACAAAAATAAGGAAAAGAAATAAATATTAATTGGCTTACAACCAAATCGAATGGAAAGATAAAAACTCTCGCCTCACTTATACAATCGCCTATATACACGAGAATCTAGAAAAATACAACCGCCTAGGATACACGATTAATTCTATTAAAATACAAATAAAATTAAAAATAAATATAAATAAAAGCTGCAAAACAAAGGTTAGCACAATTTATACGGCACGCCACAATTAGGACTCAAATAGACAGAATTGGGAAATCAAGAATTGGGGGCATGCATTTAGGGGATAACCGGGCTGGCTCGGCTAGCCGGTCCGGTTAGATCTGGAAAACATTTTGAAACGTCCCTGTATTTTGGTTTTGTGCGAAAATCATTTGAAAATAATTTTACCGGTTTACATGCATTTTTCATATTTAAGTGGGTCGGTTTTCGGGAGAACTGGGTCTCCGTCGTTGGATTGTTCTAAATGCAATTTTACTAAAAATTGAATCTATGGTCGTGATGCACGCAACAAAATTCATTTTAATGATTTTTGGGGTTTTCTAATTTTTTTGGGATTTTTTAGGGATAAAAGCTGAAATTTTGATTCTGGAACAAGGATTACAGTCGTACGACTGTAGTTTACAGTCGTGTGACTGTAATCAGTTCAGGATCAGAATTTCGCCAAAAATTCATTTTGAATCAAAACTGAAGAAAGTCAACTGGAAATTAAGAACAGTCGTACGACTGTATATACAGTCGTACGACTGTTCATGAAAACCAAGAACAGTCGTGCGACTGTTCTTAATTTCTAGAAACAAAAACACGAAAATGCAGCACAAAACGCATAAAATTCACTTCAAACACCCAGAAAGCGAGAAAAAGTGTAAGGAAAGAAAGTGTCTACCTTTTTTAGAAGCTAATCCTTTGACCCCTGGCGTTTCGTCGATCCCAACAAATTCGCACTTTTTCCTTTGGAATTGAAGTTGAGAGCTTTTTGTCCAAAAATCCAAATTTCAAGGGATTCTGATGATTTAAATCCGGATTCTTGATTTGGTTGTGAAGTTAATTGATTAACCTAGGGATTTCTAACAAGTTTTAACCCTAATTCTGAGAATTAAAAGAAAATAGAAGAGGAAAAGCTGAATTTTTGGAGGTTTTTCCACTTCTTTCTTTTCCTTCTCTCTTTTCTCCTTCTCTCTCTAGATTTTTTACCAAAATTCCAACCTCTCCCATTTCTCCCTTTTTCTTCTCCTTTTATCTCTCTGATTTTTCTTTTGCTTGCTGCAACAACGGAGCAATTAATGCTCCTTCTCTCTCTCCTCCATTTTCTGTTGCAGAGGTATGGGTTCCTGTAACTTTTCTGACATTACAGTCGTATGACTGTAATAATAGTCGTACGACTATAAATCTTTTTTTTTTCAGTATAGAAAATTCCGGCGCTTACAGCTGCCCCTTGCGTGATCAAATTCGACATCTAGCTCCAGGTCTATAATACCTGTGATGATGAATTTGAGAGCGTGAATTAAAGCACCGCGAACACTGGAATGAATCTTCTGATGAGATAGGCCGATACCGGGTCTAGGTTACCCGAGGCGATGCTGGGGAGTAAATAAGCCGATATCAGGTTTAGGTTACCCGAGGCGAACTTGCTGAAGAGATTGGCCGATACCGGGGTCTAGGTTACCCGAGGCGAACTTGATGAAGAGATTGGCCCATACCGGGTTTAGGTTACCCGAGGCGAGGTTTGCTGGGGAAATAAATGAAGCTGATCTGGGCCGATACCGAGTTTACATTATTCGAGGCGGATCTGCAGGGGAACTTGGATTATGGAGCGGATCTGGGCCGATACCGAGTTTACATTACTCGAGGCAGACTCGCTGGGGAAAGTTGAGATAATGGAGCGGACCTGGGCCAATACCGAGTTTACATTACTCGAGGCGGACTCGCTGGGGAAAGTTGAGATAATGGAGCGGACCTGGGCCAATACCGAGTTTACATTACTCGAGGCGGATCTGCTGACTTGCTGAGGATATTAAGCTGGGGATGAATTCCTGCACTTAAAATGGCAAGTCTTCATTCCTTGATCGAGAGATTTTTAAACAAAAATTTTTGCCCCTTCGATCAAGAATGAAGACTAGCCGGGGATAAGTATTTGATATATGCAATGTATGGATGCATGATGATGTATATGTACATGTATGTATTTTCTGTTATTGGGCGTTTCTGTCTTCTGCTGGGGAGATATGTTGTGCCCCTGGTTGATTTTGCTTTTCTTGGGGCATTGTTTGGTGATTATCGAAGGAGTGAGGTGACCGCTGGGGAAATGATCGCAGTATTCCTTGTAGAGATTCCGCTGGGGAAGAGCGTAGTGACTCGATTGGGGAAATAATTATGGTGTTCTTCATGTAGATTCTACCGGGAATAGTAGGGGAAACTCTGCTTGGGAGTGATGTGACGAATTCTATGGGGAATACTGAGGACGTTCTGCTTTTCCTGCTCCGTGGGAAGTTATGAGTTTTATTTTTTTTTAAGTACTCTAATTTTTGCCTGGGTTGCCCAAATCAGGTTTTCAGCCCAGCGAGCCGCTCTAACTTTTGTCTAAGGCGCCTTTTCGGTTTTCGCCTTAGCGAGCTTTTCATATGCCCTAACTTTTGCCTAGACTGCCCGATATGGGTTTTCAGCTTAGCGGGCCGCTCTAATTTTTGCCTGAGGTGCCTTTTCGGTTTTCACCTCAGCGAGCCTTTTTTTTTTTTTAGATTTGACTAAAATGGTGTTGTGACCCTTTATTGCTCGTTTGGCAAGATGAACTGGACTTTAGAGGATGATAAGAGATTTTAAATTGCATGTATTTAATACATTTTCATTTGTCAAATAATGCGATGATATTGATCAGTTGAATGCAAAGTGCTTTCTTTGAATGTGTGTTTATGCAAACAACTTTGTTTGTGCATTTATCATAACCATGCAAATATATTTAAACAAACACTTCACTTTATTGATGAAGTCAAAATGAGTACATTTGAAATAAGTTGGTTCTTAAATGATACACATTTCACATTGTGCCAGAATCCGTCACCAGTCATCCTTTTCAGGTTTTTCGACTGATTATTTTCTCTTATGTCTTAACTTTTGCCTAGACCGCTCTTTTTGAGTTTTCAGCCTAGCAGACCTCTCCTTCTTTTTCTTTTTTTCTTTTTTTTTATACATGATAAAGCTTTAGCCTGTCTTGGTGGATCGGGTTGGTGAACTCATTCTCGTCCATGTCCATAATACTGACAGCGCCTTTTGATAGCACCTTCTTCACCACATATGGTCCTTCCCAATTGGGTCTGAACTTGCCTCTAACATCAACATTTGAAGGCCTTAGTTGCTTTAGAATCAAGTCTCCTGCTTTCAACTACCGCTTGGAGTATTTCACATTTCGATTATAGGCTCTAGCCATTCTGCGCTGATACATCTGCAGGTGATCCAGTGCCTTTAGTTGCCTTTCATCTAGTGTCACCAACTGTTCATACCTGGCTTGAACCCATTCAGTCTCTAGCAATTGAGCTTCCAGGGCAACTCTGAGTGATTTGAGTTCTATCTCCACTGGCAATACTGCTTCCATTCCATATACCAAGGCATAAGGAGTTTCTCCTGTCGGCGTTCTAACACTAGTTTTGTAACCCCAGAGAGCATAAGGCAGTTTATCAGCCCAATCCCTGTAAGTGGTTACCATCTTTGATAAGATCTTCTTTATTACCTTGTTAGCTGCTTCCACTGCACCATTAGCCTGTGGTCTATATGGAGAGGACTTATGATGTTCAATACCATGTTCTGCAAGTAGCTCAGCCGTTGCCCCTTCAAACTGTACTCCGTTGTCAGTTACTATGTGGTGAGGAATCCCATACCGAGTGAAGATATTCTTCTGGATGAACTTGACCATGTGCTTGGCTGTAACATTAGTGAACGATTCTGCTTCGACCCATTTGGAGAAATAATCAACTGCTACAACTATGAATCTATGCCCATTAGATGCAGCTGGATGAATTTCACCAATCATATCTATTCCCCATACTGAGAACGGCCAAGGAGATGCTAGATTCTGAAGTTCCAATGGAGGAAGATGACTAATGTCTACATAGATTTGACACTCATGACATCTCTTCACCTTTCTTATACAGTCTGCTTGCATTGACATCCAGAAATACCCTTGTCTCATGATCTTCCTGGCCATGGCAAGCCCATTCATATGTGGCCCACAGGATCCTGCATGTACCTGCTGCATCACATCTTCTGCTTCTTGTTCTGTTAGACACCTTAAAAGAACTCCATGTGCTGTTCTTTTGTATAACTTGTCCTCGAAGATTCTAAATTGACTGGCCAGCTTTCTTAATGTCAACTTATCAGCAACACTAGCCTCTTCGAGATACCTACCCTCCTTAACATACTGGTAGATGTCAAAGAACCATGGTTTTTCTTCAGCTGATAATTTCATTACTTCGTGCACTTCGAAGCAAGGATGTCTGGAAGTGGCTATAATCAGAGGTTGAACTTGTGTCTCTTCTGGATTTTCCCACATGGAGGACAGAGTTGCTAATGCATCAGCCATCTTATTCTCATCCCTGGGGACATGTTTGAATTCACATTGGCCGAATAAACCTTTTCTGAATTGCAGCAGCTCCAAATAAGGTCGCAAGGCTTCTTCTTTTAGCTCCCATTCACCCTGAGCTTGCCTGATCACTAGAAGTGAGTCACCAACAATTAAGACATCATTTGCCCCTAAGGTTAATAAAGTTTCCATTCCAAACAAGCATGCTTCATATTCCGCTCCATTGTTGGTTACAGGAAAGATCAGCCTTTTGGATAAAGGAATGACCTCACCATCCGGTGTTGCTATAAGTACTCCGATTCCAGCGCCTTTTCTATTCACTGCCCCATCAAAGCACATAACCCATCTTTTCACTTCCAACATGGCTAACTGCTCATCAGGGAATTCCAGGCTCTCTGTGTAATCTGATTCTAGGGGCTGGTTTGCCAGAAACTCTGCCACGGCTCGCCCTTTAATGGTTTTCTTCGTGATGTACTCGATGTCAAATTCAGACAAAAGTAACAACCACCTGGACAACTTCCCAACCAATGCTGGTGCTTCATAGAGGTACTTCATTGGATCCACCTTAGCCACGGCTTGTATCTTGTAGGATTGGAAATAGTGGCGCAGCTTCTTGGTCAACCAAATCATCGCCACATATGTCTTCTCCACCAGTGTGTATTTGGTTTCATACTCCAACAGCTTTTTGCTGAGGTAGTAGATGGGATACTCCTTCTTGCCATCTTGTTCCTGTGCTAGCATTGCCCCTATAGAGGATTCTTCAACTGCCAAATACAAAATCAGAGGCTTCCCTAGAATTGGAAGACTCAACACTGGTGGCTTTACCAGGTAGGCCTTGATCTTCTCGAATGCCAGCTGACACTTGTCATCCCACACAACCGGCTGATCTTTCTTTAATAGCTTGAAGATTGGCTCACAAGTGGAAGTTAGCTTGGCTATGAAGCGGCTGACATACTGCAAGGAACCCAGGAATGATCTGACCTCCTTTTCAGTCTTTGGAGATGGCATATCTTGGATGGCTTTGATCTTATCTGGGTCCATTTCTATCCCCCTCTGGCTAACTACATAGCCCAATAACTTCCCTGATGTGACCCCGAATATGCACTTCTTAGGGTTAAGCCGCAAGTTGTACTCTCCGATACGTGTTAGAAATCTATCCAAGATAACAGGGTGTTCCTCCCGGGTTGTTGATTTAACAAGCATATCATCAACATACACTTCAAATTCTTTATGGATCATATCATGCAACAGAGTTGTGACAGCCCTCTGATAAGTGGCACCGGCGTTTTTTAATCCAAAAGGCATCACTCTATAGCAGAAAGTACCCCATTTTGTGATGAACGACGTTTTCACCTTGTCGATCACATCCATCAGAATCTGGTTGTATCCCGAGAAGCCATCCATGAAGGAGTACATTGCCGCTTTTGTTGCACTATCAACCAATACGTCAATGTGAGGTAGTGGGAAATTGTCCTTAGGGCAGGCCTTGTTCAAGTCCCTGTAGTCGACGCATACTCTGACCCTTCCATCCTTTTTAGGCACAGGGACAATATTGGCTAGCCATTCTGTATACTCCACCACTTCGAGAAACTTGGCGTCTATCTGTTTGGCCACTTCTTCTTTCACCAGCGTAGCCCATTCCGGTCTTTGTCTTCTCAACTTCTGCTTTACCGGTCTGAACTTGGGGTCTATCAGGATTTTGTGCACTGCTATTTCTGTATCTACACCCGGCATGTCTTCATACGACCAGGCAAAAGTTTTAACATGTTTTTGGAGTATTCTTATTAATTCTCTTTCTTCCTCGGATTTAAGCTCATATGAAATGAGTACCATTTTAGGTTTTCATCTGTACTTATATTGATTTCATGCAATGCAGTGTCATGTATGCTAAATATGATTGATGGTGATTTAAATGCATGCACAGAATTATCAGGATAAACATCACACAAGTAAGCAAACTGGGATTTCATTGCATTGAACTTATCATAGAGTACATCAGTTACATTGAAAATGGAAGAAATAGATACAACAAAATCATTTTCATCCTCCACAGGCAGAGGGCCTTGTTCTTCATCAGCTTCCATCTTCCCTTCCAGAGCATCATCTGGGACTGCAGCTTTCTCGGCCACCTGTGCCTTAGCTTTCTCCATAATCTTGGCGATTTCAGCAACCACAGAGTCTAAGTTCACTTTGGCCATCAGTTCTTCACCAAATCCTTTCTTGGATTTCCCAAAAGCTTTGGTTAATGCAGCAGTCAAAGCTCCCGAGATCACTTCTGTAGCTTCGGCACAGGTCTTCTTTTCATCTTCTTCCTCGGCCACCTCTATGGTTTCTGCTGTCACCTCAGATGATTCTCCTTTCAAAATTTCAGATTCAGCAATAGCTTCCTCCATCATTACAGGGGCTACTGGCTCTTCCTGGCTTTTCTCAAAATCCACAACATCTGCAAAGATCTCAAAGCCAGGGTGCTCGACATTTCCAACTAGCACCGGTTCAGCTTGGCCCTTATAAAGGCTTTCTCCTGCCTTCAGAAATGGCTTATCATGACCTTGCCATTCTTGCCCTTTTTCAGATTCTTCTGCTCGGATGACCCCTCTAAATAACCAAGGCCGTACTGCTTTGACTTTCCCGAGTCGATCTTGAATTCTAGCACACCTTGCAAATTAATCCCGAGTCCCATTCCCGAGACAAAGTTCAGCTTGTACAGATATCGGGATAGCCACTCCGGCATGTAGTTCTCATAAAGGACCATAGGGGCATCTGTGGTTTCTCCCTCCTTAATGACAGCAATTTGGAATCCACCAAAAGGAACCACTCCTTCATCCACTGCAGCTACCATCGACTGGGCGTCTGCCTCAACAGTCATAATCCTGTCATTCATAGAGAATTTAATCTTCTGATGCAATGTGGAAGGAACACCTCCCAAAGGATGGAACCAGGGCCTTCCAAGCAATAAGGAGAATGTGACCGGGATATCGATCACTGTGAAGACAACCATGGACTTGATGGGCCCAACCTCCACTTCTGTTTCGAAGGTCCCTATCACTGTTCTTTTAGAATCATCATATGCCCGAATGACTGTCGAGGACCTCTTCAACACTTCTTCATTCATGCCTAGAAATGGTAACATTTTCAGCGGGCATATATTCAGAGCTGAGCCGTCATCCACCATAACGCGCGGCATCACCTTATCCATGATATAGGCTCTAATGTAAAGAGCCTTGTTGTGCGCCTTTCCTTCTGCTGGTAGGTCTTTCTCAGAGAAAACAATATTAGGAGCTCCAGCATGGACTTTGTCTAGCAAGCAGCACATAGCCTCTGGTGAAGCTATAGGGGAGACTTCAATTTCTGATAGCTTATTCACTAAAGCCTCCCTATGCTCTTTGGAGGTCATAAGCAGATGCCACAAACTGGCTTGTGCAGGGGTCTTCTTCAATTGGGAAATGACCAAGTCTTCTTTCTCGACTCTTTCCGGTGCCGAAGTGCTGCCCGACCCATTCATCGGTGCTTTATCTTTCGTCTGATCTGCCGACTGATATTCCCTTCCACTTCGGGTCACGTGCTGCACTTCTGAAATCTTCAGCTTCTCAACAGCTGGGAGTTTAACAGCCTCTCTTCTGTCAAATTCTTCGTACTCATCTTCGGAGTCGAGATCATCCAGACTTATGGGCTTGATCTCCTTACATCCCTCCTTTTCCTCACATTTGGGCTCCACTTCGGGTTCCCCTACCGCCACTGCCTGAATCATAGGGTTCGCTTGCAGAACTTGGGCAAATATAAAGTTAGCCGGCAACCCCGACTGAACCATGTTAACCCGCTTCTCGAATGCCGGTGGTGGGTTAGTTTTAGTGCTGGGTTTGGCTAGCTCTTGCAGCTTTCCCTCGTCAATGAGCTTCTGGATTGCGTCCCTTAGCTTGAAGCAGTTGTTGGTTCGGTGGCCTGTCACCATATGATAAGTGCAGAAGTTATCTTTGTCGGCTTCTGATGGCTTCTCAAATGGCCTTAAGGATTACAACAGGCCGCCATTCCTACACTTGGCAAATATCTTTGCTAAAGTAAGAGTCCAAGGCGATATGCCTTGTCCTCCAGGACCCCTGTTCTGGTTGCCTTGCTGCTGATTCACAGTAGCCACTTCGACCTGCTTCACCTCTGATGATTGCCCCTGTTTGCTACTGGAACCTGAACCAGAACCACTACCAGACCCAGCTACTGCGGTTGATCTATACCTTGAACTATACCCTGTACTTCTTCCCCCTTTCTGACCAGCTGGCTTCTCCTCTTCATCCCTTTCTATCTTCATGGCCATGCTATAGACCTCACTAAGCTCCTTGAAGGGATGGAATTTCATGTTGTTCTTGAAAATATCCTTGCTGCCATCAATGAGCTTCTGTATAAGCTCATCTTCATCAGGGCAGTTCTTTAGGAGGATCATCTTGTTCATCCACCTATGGTAGTATTCGTCAAAGGGCTCATTGAATTTCTGCTTCACCCTCTCCAAATCATACAGCTTCACCTGGATTTTGGTGTTGAAGCTGTAGTATTTGATAAAGGCTGCTGACAATACCTCCCAGTCAGATTGCTCCTCCTCTGACAGTGAGTTATACCATCCCAAAGCACCTCCCTCCAGTGTGGTGGGGAAAAGATTAATCAATTGTTGCTTTGTAGCGCCTGCTATTAGCATAACCCGGGCATATAAATTCACATGGGCCTCCGGTGAGCCCATTCCTTTGTAAGTGGGGACTTTCGGCACTTGGAAGCCGATAGGAAATCTCTCGATGCCCCTACTGATCATGGTATCAATGTTCACCCCTTTCTTGGATTCCGCACTGATACCGACCCCCTTCTTTAATTGGGCCATGACCTCGTCTAATTCAGAACACTTTGCCTTCATCTTCTGTTCCATAGCTGCTTCTATCTCTTGCAGCTTCTCAAGGCTAGTTGAAGCGTCACCACCATGTTGAGATGACTCAGCTTCTTTTTCTTTCCCGGCTCCACTACCACCAGTCTCACCAGCTTCTCTAACCACTGCCCTCATTTCTTCCTTTAACATGTCGCAGAAATCCTGCGACCTGAAGAAATCTCTCAAAACATCAGCCATGCTCGGTGTCTGTTCTGCCATATTCACTCCTTCCCCAGACTCAGAATCACTGTCACTCTCAACTACCCTCTGTCTCCTAGCTGCCCTTGAAGCTTGGGATCTTGTCCAAGGTCGCTCCAGTGTATTCTGCTTGGGAGTAGATAGGAGGTTTAGGGCCGTGAATGAATGACATGATGTGACATGAAAATTAGGGTATTGAGAATGCTTGAAATGAATGGAATGGGATCATGTATGAAATGATGATATGAATGTTTTCTTTTTATTATTTTTCTTCTTTCGAGGCATTCCAAGAACACCCAATGTTTATGCAAAAATGTCACATGTGGGCCGTCAAACGAACAGAGCTTCGGCGCCTTTGGGGCACCTAATGAATTTGTGAAATGGTCGCGTGTATACCGGCACACGGACAGAGTTTTGACGCTTTGTAGGTCTATGAGATGATATGAAATGGTCGCATGGGCCGGGCCCGCGGACAAGGTTTTGATGCTTTTGAGCACATGATATGGTGTTATGAGAAAGTCACGTGTAACAGGGACACGGACAAGGATTCGGCATTCGAGGAACGCCTTTCATGATTTGGTGATGTTATGGGCCTATATGTATACTAATCGGGCACTCGGGGAGTACCTTGAATGGTGAATTAATGTCATGAAGTGGTCGGATGTGGACCACAGTATTATATGATGTTTATGATAGATGGGTGTGATGTCATGAAATGCATCGTGTAAATTGTTACACGAAAATGGGCCTAAGGCCGTTGTGGCTTTTATTAAATGAAATGATATTGGTGGAATGGCCGAATGCAATTCGGTGCATTGGCAAAACACGGGTAATTTTGGGTACCCCATATGTTATGAAATGGAATGGGATGGTCATGATAGGCGTCCTTGAAATGCCCCTTAATTTAATTTAAGTGAAATGTAGTGAATGAACATGTCACACAATATGCAAATGGCTACACAAAAATGTGGGTTAGGATGCATGACATGCATAATGATGTTATGTATGCTCTGTCAAAAATAAAATGCTAATCACACAAGTTTAATGTTATGGCTGAAAAAGAAATCATTAGTATGGATGACAAGCGAATGAATTAATGTTTTACACACGAAATAAAATACAAAATGGCTGCATAAAAATGTGGGTTAGTATCACACAAAAATGTTTATGCATGATATGTCACATGCATGGAAAAATGGTGATTATGATATGTTATGCATGCGTAGGTAGCAATGGCGATGTGTCACGAGATGGTGAAGAACACATAGCAAGCAAAACGAATTCTTCCAACCTTATTCCTCCAACGTGGTCGGTCTCAAATATTTCTAACCGAGTCCTAGGTGGGGTTCTCTTCGATCACCAACCGGGGGTGATGAAGGCGCGATTTCATTATTATTCACACAATTATTTTGGTATCCTAAGGGAATCCAACTAAAGCTGCCTATATGGGTTCGGTCAAAGTCAGGATAACATCAAGGCTCCTATAGCAAGATATACTCCTCACTTCTCCCCATTCAAGGGTCCAAACGAAGGGGTTCGTACGAGGCTATGGGTGGTGTTTCGTATCCGTGCCCCTAAGACCATGAGAAACAAAGGCGACACTTTAATAATCCACCGGGCTATAAATGGATACCTAATCTAATGCGAAAAAATGGCTAACTAAAAATGCAAATAAAATACCAAAAGACAATCATCCGCCTTATTTTAATTAGACACTTTTCAAGGCTTATCAAATTCTTTTAAGTTTTTAAGAAAACTTTTTAAGAAGTCCCCAGCAGAGTCGCCACTGTGAGCGGACGATGCGTTTTCGACGGGGACTCGAGACTCCCTTTCGGAATGGGGAGCCACGATCTCTGGCGGATCCCTCCCTCGCGTGGGGTTTTTATAAATAGAAAACGGATTTTGGAAAAAATAAATAGAATTAATGCATAAAAGAACCGAGACCTAAGTCTCGATGGATGTTGTAGAGTCGCCACCCGGCTCAGCTCAACCGGGAAATTCTTATGTAGCTGAACCGGATGAACGGCCGCTACACTATCCAGAGATTCGGGTCCGGACAAGTTACAAAAATAAGGAAAAGAAATAAATATTAATTGGCTTACAACCAAATCGAATGGAAAGATAAAAACTCTCGCCTCACTTATACAATCGCCTATATACACGAGAATCTAGAAAAATACAACCGCCTAGGATACACGATTAATTCTATTAAAATACAAATAAAATTAAAAATAAATATAAATAAAAGCTGCAAAAAAAAGGTTAGCACAATTTATACGGCAAGCGACAATTAGGACTCAAATAGACAGAATTGGGAAATCAAGAATTGGGGGCATGCATTTGGGGGATAACCGGGCTGGCTCGGCTAGCCGGTCCGGTTAGACCTGGAAAACATTTTGAAACGTCCCTGTATTTTGGTTTTGTGCGAAAATCATTTGAAAATAATTTTACCGGTTTACATGCATTTTTCATATTTAAGTGGGTCGGTTTTCGGGAGAACTGGGTCTCCGTCGTTGGATTGTTTTAAATGCAATTTTACTAAAAATTGAATCTATGGTCGTGATGCACGCAACAAAATTCATTTTGATGATTTTGGAGGTTTTCTAATTTTTTTGGGATTTTTTAGGGACAAAAGCTGAAATTTTGATTCTGGAACAAGGATTACAGTCGTACGACTGTAGTTTACAGTCGTGCGACTGTAATCAGTTTAGGATCAAAATTTTGCCAAAAATTCATTTTGAATCAAAACTGAAGAAAGTCAACTGGAAATTAAGAACAATCATACGACTGTATATACAGTCGTACGACTGTTCATGAAAACCAAGAACAGTCGTGCGACGGTTCTTAATTTCCAGAAACAGAAACATGAAAATGCAGCAGAAAACGCATAAAATTCACTTCAAACACCCAGAAAGCGAGAAAAAGTGTAAGGCAAGAAATTTTCTACCTTTTTTAGAAGCTAATCCAAGTCGTTTTGACCTCTGGCGTCGCTCCGATCCCAACAAATTCACACTTTTTCCTTTGGAATTGAAGTTGAGAGCTTTTTGTCCAAAAATCCAAATTGCAAGGGATTCTGATGATTTAAATCAGGATTCTTGATTTGGTTGTGAAGTTAATTGATTAACCTAGGGATTTCTAACAAGTTTTAACCCTAATTCTGAGAATTAAAAGAAAATAGAAGAGGAAAAGATGAATTTTTGGAGGTTTTTCCACTTCTTTCTTTTCCTTCTCTCTTTTCTCCTTCTCTCTCTAGATTTTTTACCAAAATTCCAACCTCTCCCCTTTCTCCCTTTTTCTTCTCCTTTTATCTCTCTGATTTTTCTTTTGCTTGCTGCAACAACGGAGCAATTAATGCTCCTTCTCTCTCTCCTCCATTTTCTGCTGCAGAGGTATGGGTTCCTGCAACTTTTCTGACATTACAGTCGTATGACTGTAATAATAGTCATACGACTATAAATCTTTTTTTTTTCAGTATAGAAAATTCTGGCGCTTACAGCCGTATGACTCAAATTGGTCCCATGGCTCTAATTTAAAGAGGTTAAGCTTACATTGAGATACCAAAATTGAAAATTGCTAGCCAAAAATAAGAACCGTATAGCTCCCATTCAAAAAAATAGAGCCATGCAGCTCTCATCTCTATTGAATTCTCATTAAACTAAATTTTCAAGCCCTGGTAACTTGGGCAAATAAGGGTCGTGAAGGACAGCTGAGGAAAGGGAGAGAGATCTTAAAAATGATGAGAAACAACAAATGATGGGGCTTTTTGGTTGAGGGAGGTGAGACTTTGGGGGGCGCTGAAGGGAGAAAAAAGGGAAAAAAACACTTCTAAACCATTTCACTTTTTAACCTTTCCTTTCACGTTGAACCACCAAACTTAACCTAAACCAACACATTACAGACTTGAGGCATTTGTTCGTGATTCTTTGAACGATTTGAGATGAAGATGAGCTTGTTCGAAACCAACCGGCATTCTTAGAACCGACTTTAGAAGCTCAAAGTACTGGGTGCATGTGACAAGGGTAACTTTTGAGAGGCCTTAAATCCATTTTACTGCTTTTGGATTGTAGTTTGTAGTGTGTTTAAAGGTTTTTCACCCAAAAAATGAAATTGCATATCTCTAAAGATTTGAGCCGTGCGACTCTATTCTTCACCATGATAGAGCCTTGCGGCTCTGATCTTCGAGTAATGTTTCATACAAAACCGATTTGAAACTAAATTGTTTATCCAAACTTCAGAGCCGTACAAATCCTATTTTATGGCTGAGAGTCGTACGACTCCTATTAGAGCGGCACAGCTCCTTTTAGAGTCGTAAGGCTCTATTCTTCGTTCTAAATCTGGTTTTCTAATTATTCAATAAGATTTCACCCCAGGGGCAGGCTAAATAGCCAAACTCGCAAGAAGAGGATATTTTTCTAGAACTTTGAATTTAGATAAGTATTTTATTTTATTATACGAAAAAGCCAAAAATAATAATGTGTTCTTTGTTAAATACCTATATTTTAGTACATTTTTTGTGAAAACCATTTCTAATGTGTTTACTACTTTCCAACCTAGATTAAATTCTCGCGAAGTGGTTAACCCCTCTAAAAAGGATTCCATTAAATCCCCGGATAATAGTCCTGTTTTGGCATGTATAATAATAAACCGAAAAATTGTTTTCAAAATAATTTTCTCCAACACAAAATCACAAAGCATTTCTAAAAATGTTTTCCAGGTCTAGCCGGTCGAACCTGTCAAGTTCCCCCGATTATCCCTTCCTTTGCATGCCCTCGAGCTATCAAGCTACCCATTGTGCCTTGCTTGAGTCCTACGTGTATACATATTTATTGTACCACTAACCTTTGTTTTATAGATAGATGTATGTTAGCTTTCTGTTTTTAGATTACTCATGTATATTAGGCGATTGTATCCCAAATCTCATTTTAACAAATGTATCCCCCAAGGTAGATCATTTAATTGGGTTGTAATAATTTTATTTTCCCAAACTTATTTATCATTTTCTGAATTTATTTATCGCTTTCTCTTTTAGGATATAGAAATTATAACTAAAACTAAAAATGGAATTGTGAAATATAAAAGATGTGAAATAAAAAATGTTAAGAATCATTTAGAATGAGAAAGAAATAAATACTTTATCTAGACTCGAATCTCTAGCTAAAAGGTATAGGAGTAACCATTTGGTTCTCTCTATTCCATAATTTCCTGGTAAGCGCTAAGCGGGATGGTGACTCCTAAATCATTTCAGTGAGGGTGTTTAGTTTTATCTCTTTTCTTCTCACTCCTAAAAAAACCCTTCTTTTCGGTCCCCAGTCTCGCGGCCCACTTTTGAAAAGGATTGTCCGCTCATAATAGGTCTAAGATCCTTCGTTGAATTCAGACAATTAATTTTATGAATAAGGGTTATAAATGTATGATTCATACCTTCTGGCATATCACATCCATTCAGCACCTCTAGAACTAACCTTGTCTCATCTACCTCTATCATGCTCTAATAAGCTCTAAAGAATATCACTGACATTCCATCCAGTCCCAGAGCCTTCAGTGAATCAAACTACTTAAGTGCATATCAAACTTCCTCCTTCAAGAAAGGAGCTTTCAATAAATTAGCCAGCTAATGCGAAATAAAGCCTTGTATACAATCTGCTAGAAAATTGTCTAGATTTGAGTTAGAGGTCTAAAAAAGATTAGCAAAATACTATTCAATAAGATATCGCACTTCTTCTTTTTTATTGCACTACCTACCTGATCCATCTCGTAGCTTCATAATAGTATTAGTTTTCCTTTGAGTATTAGTTTTGGCATGGAAATATTTTGTATTTATATCCCCTTCTTTAAACCATAGCATGCACAAACGTTGCTTCCAAATGGCCAAAGGACTCTCTATTCCATTTCCTTCAGTGGAACAACATAAGCATCAATTTTATTAAAAACTGGATGTTCCCTATCCCCATCCTTATTCCATGTCTCTATGACTACTACTTCATAGTTTGCATCTTGTAGCCACAACGCCTCAAATCTGAATGGTTATTTCCCCATCGATTAGATGCCTTTGGTGTTAAATAAAACCTAGCAATGATCAGAGCCAATTCTTGCTAAGTGGAAAATGATAGTTCTAGGAAACATGATATCCCAATCAACTGTTTGAATTACTATGTCCAATCTTTCCCAAATTGTGTCTGCCCTCCTCTTCCTATTAGACCAAGTAAAAGCAACACCTTTGAAACCCATGTCAAAAAGCTCACAATCACTAAGATAACTCCTAAACTCTGCCATTAGTTTATAATCATGATCATGACCCCCTTTCTCCTTTGAATAGAGAATTTTGTTAAATCTTCTAAACAAACCTAAGGGATTACATCAATCCTATGGATTTCCCTCAAAAGACTCCATGTGTTCCTTTTATTATGCATCTCCAACCACCCATTAATACCCGACCCTTTCTAGAGAAGGCTCCCATCCGTAGCTTCAATCCCAAAAATGATACAATGGAGAGAGAAGCCTAAAATGTGAACTAATTGATTTTTCAACCATATTAACACCAAACCTCTTGATCTTCCTACCTCATCCACAATGAAAAAAATTATACTATGGAAATCTTCTCTTAACCCCAATAAAATTTTTTCTCCCTAATTTAGTCTCTATTAGGAAGAGAATATCCGAGCAATGTTGACTCGTTAATCGAGCCAAAATTTAGACCGCCCTTAGGTTGCCCATCTCTTGGACTTTCCAATTTAATGTTTTCATGGTTGCAGGCGAGGCTGCCTAACAACCACCGCCTTTTGTTCTTAATCAATCTCTATGCACATAACTCCATACTCCTTCAAATGGCCCTTTATAATCTCCCTATTGTAATCTCCATCTACCTTCCTCTTCCCTAACTACTTCATAACCTCTGTGATAGCTACGTTGATTCCATCATTAACTACCTAGAAGAAACTTCATTATTCTTGCCTCTAGCTTGCTTTTTCCACTTATGCTTCTTACTTTTATTGTTACTGCTTCTACTTATAGAAGGTTGAGCTAGTGCTTTAATCATCTCATGTCCTATTTCAAACTCTGTGAAAAGAAGGTGAAGACCTTATTGCTTGAACTATCACTCTCATTATCAATCACCTTTGTGCCATCTTGACCACTAGACTTTGTCACACCTCAATTATGTTCTATTACTTTAGGATTGACATCAATTCTTATGGTAACTTTATCTCTTTCCACTACCACCTTCATCTTATTATATTCCTCTGACATTCGAATCAACTCTTGCCCTTATCTTTATTATCAACTTTATCATGAGTTCTCAAATAACTTCATTTTGAACATTGGGTTTTCCCATCATTGAAAAGGCTCCTACAAGTAGAGCTACAGTCTGCTTTCTCCTTTCCATCCCCTCATCTAATACCAAAACTCTTAAATCTCATTATAACACTTTTTTGCTTTGTTATTGATGCTTTCAAGAGAGGATTATAAGGTCAATTAGTAACATCATACTTATCTGACATCTTTTCACCTGTATTTGTAACATGGCCTAGATGACATAAAAAATAGTAGAAATTAGGCAACCTTATGTACCTAAAGGGAATAAATACTATAACTCCTTTTAAATTAAGGATTTTTGCTCAACTAGTAAGCGCTTTCTCCACATTAATATCCACCCTAAGCCTAACAAAACCATTCTATGGTAAAATACTCTCTCTATCCACATTAATCACCTCTCCTACCTTGCAAGCTATTTTCATCACTGCCCTATCATCCCTTCTATTTAGAGATAAATCATATATCCTCAACCAAAAACTGCTAGAATGCATTAGGATCTCTAAAAATTTGTTCATCCCCTTTTAGCTCTTTTAGAATAACAAGATTGCGTTCATAGTGTTACGACCCCTCCCTTAGCACTCTATCTTTATCTTTCCTTGATAGAAATTCACATACATTACAACCTTCTTCTATGTCCTTAATTGAAAACCCTTCATGATATTCCATGCTGTAGTAAAAGATTGAGTCATACCTTTGATATTAATAGGTTTGTGCATTAAACATATTCCAATCAGACAGACTTTCATATGATTCGATTCCTTACCCTTTTCACCGTCATTAAAGTCAACCACAACTTAGGAGTTGTTAACTAATTTTAAAAGGGATATTATTATACAACATCTTTTATTTGGAGTAAGCAACTATTGACTATTGTTGATGGGTTTTGACTTTACTTGAACAAGACCTTTATTTAATTTTTAATTTAATTTTTATTTCCATTACCTTTTTGTTTGTTCTGTGATTAAATTTATATTAGAAAATTTAGACCAAGGATAAATTAAAATATGACTTCAAAAAGTTTAGAATGAGTGTTGAGATGTGAAATTATAAGCTTTTTAGTGGCACTACAACAATATGCATCTATAGTTACAATTTCATAGCTACAAAAACTTTAATTGCAGCTAAATCATATCAATAGCTATAAGAATTAATCATTCGTAACTGCTTATACCTTGCTTGAATTGCTAAGTTATAATAATTATTCAATCATAGCAAATCTAATATATTTGTTTTAATACTTTATTTTTGTAGCAAAACTAATCTTATAGTCACTGTTATTTAGCTAAAATTAAATATTATAGCTAATTTAATCATTTAGCTATAGATGATATTCATTTGTAGCAATATTAATTTTAGGCCTAATACATAATTTGCCCCCTTAAGTTGGCACCAAGCGCTTATTGTCCCTCCAAACTTAGAGTTTGTCCACTTATCCCCCTAATGTTGGCTAAACTGACCCAAATAACCCCTTCAAGCTGACATGGGATGTAAAGTGATTGCCACACAAACTAAGACGCATGAATCAATTAATAACAAAATAAAAAGTTAATAATAATTGAAAATCAAAAACATTAAAAAGAACATAATTAAAAAAAGAAAAAGAAAAAAAAAATACCTGTGAGCGGACGACCTTTTTGCGAAAAGCGGAACGTGGCGAAGTGAACCGGGGAAAAAGGAGAGAACTTGAATGTTTGTTTGTTTTGAAAAACAGGTTTGCATCTCTCTTAGGGAAAACCATTGATTTGTTTGGAAATCTTTTTGTAGAAAACTTTTTCTTTGAATGTGAGTTTTGGGAAAATTGGTTTTTACATTTGGAAAATTCCGTTTCATTACTTAAAGATCTAGAAACCTAAATTTCAAGATCAGTGACAGAGTCGCCACCCGGATCAGCTCATCCGGGAAATTCCGGTACAGCTCCCTACCAAGCGTAGACTACTGTACCTAATCCAGAGATTTAGGGTTCTAGCAACTTACCTATTCAACCTCAAGCTTGCATTCATTTATAAGTTCATATGATAATATTTTACTCACTTATTCTCTATCCATTTTATCTTTTATTATTTAGCTCATTCTCATTCAGATGATAGAAATAAATTGAATAAAATTAAAGTTTAGGAATATAAACCATACATCCAAAACAAACTAAAAGAAAATAAAGACCGCTTATTACAACCCAAAAAGAGAAAAACTCTCATCCTCACCAATACAATCGCCTAGAATACACAAATATCTAAAAAGGTACAATCACCTAGGATACACGAAAATCTATTAGGTTCAGCCAAAATGAAAATAAAAAGAACTAAAAGCTGCAAAACAGATGGTTAGCACAATTATATCACATATACAAATATGACTCATAATAGGACAAAATGGGGAATCTCAGGAAACGGGATCATGCATTTAGGGGGAAACTAAGAAGTTTGAGCGACTTACTTGATTAGACCTGGAAAACCATTTTAGAAATGCCCTGTAGGTTTTTGTGCTTTAAAATAGTTTGGCTCAATTATATGTAAATTACTTCATTTTGGTGAGTCGGATATCCTGGAACTCGAGGTTCCCTAATTCCAAACATCCATCTAAGGCCTAAAGCAGTAAACACGCCAAAAATAGTTTGATTCTGAAGACAGCATCATGCGACGATGTCCGTGGGAGTCATCTTAAGATTCTGCCCTCTTCCTATAACTACAGCCGTGCGGCTGTATTCTGATGAACTATAGTCATGCGACTGTAATATACAGTCGCACGACTGTATTCTAAGAACTACAGTCGTGCGACTCTAGTTATAGTCTCACGACTATAGTGTTATACTCGCATGACTATAGTCAACAGTGTCTCACAGTGGTTTTCTTTGTTTTCTAAAATCACTTGTTTCAATTGATTTTGATGATTTCTAGAGATTCTGGAAATCCGAGGGTCCGTTAACACTGGACTGGGGATCCATTTATAGATCTAACAACCGTGAATTCTGAGAATAGAAACCAACAAAACCCTAAATCTCACATCCGTATTATTGGAAATATGAAAACCATGATTTTAAAGTGTACGGATGTAATTTGACCGAATTGAATCATGGGAAATAATTTAAAATGGGAAAATTGGCTGTATTCGGTCGTGTTAGGGCTTTTCGGGCTTCTGCCCAGAAGAATACAGTTGTGGAACTATAGTATATAATCGCATGACTCTATTCCAGACAACTAGAGTCGTGCGACTGTAACTAGAGTCGTGCGACTATAATTACAGTCGTGCAAATGTAGTTGCACAGACAGTTTTCCGGATAATCATTTAAACACAAAAATGCAAGCATAAATCAACACGAATAGAGTTTTAAGGCCTCTCAAAGTTTGCCTCTTTTATGTTCCAGTGTGTTTGATGACCGAAATCGGATTTGGATGCCGAAATCCGCCTATAACCTCCAAACATCTTGAAATCCTAGAACATGTGTCCTGAATTGATCCGAACAACCCGAAAATGATCTGAACTAGTGATAAAGTGACCAGAAACTTACCTTCAATGTGTTTTTTCATTGTTTTGATCCCTTTTTTCTCTCTTTTGTATTGGTTTTTGTTGATTTTAGGTGATTTTCCCTTATTTTCTCCCTCTAAAATCCTATTTTCTCTCACTAGAAATCTCTCCAGCCTCCACAATTGATCTTTATCCTTTTCCTTATGTTTCTGAATGTTTTTCTCCCTTTTTTTCGCTCCACTTACCCAATTTAAGGAGTTAAAATCAGAGTCAAATATAGAGTTGTGATTTATTTAGGAATCTGCTGGGTCAAAGACTAGAGCCGCACGACTCTAACTATAGTCGCACAACTATAGACTACAGTTGTATGACTGTAGTTGTGAAACTACAACTGCATAGCTTTAAATAGAGCCTGCATGCTGTGAGCATGGGTTTTTTCCCAACCTCGATGATGAAAGCCTTTATTACCTTTTTCACGGATAAACATGAGGTAGATTCGAAATGATCGGAAAGACGTTGGAGATGTCTCGAATAACCCGAAGAAGTGTAACGAATCTTGGTGCGGAACCCCGAAGAAGGTCGATTAAGCGATTAAGAGAACCGGAGAGAAAAGTGAGAAAAGGTGAGAAACGTAAAACTGGCTACTATAGCCGCTCGGCTATAGTGCCCTATAGGGGCACGGCTATAGTTTGCACAACTACAGCCGCCCAGCTATAGGCCACTACAGCCGATCAGCTGTAGTTACCAGATTTAATTTTCTCCTAAATATGGTGTATTTTATTGGAGATTTTTAACCTTAATTGGACCATTTAAAAGAAAGACACGAAAATTAGGTCAGGGAGGGGGGAGATCATTCTACAGCCATAACCAGAAAAAGCTAGGGTTTTAGGGATTTTGAGAGATTAGAGAGAGAAAATTAAGTTTAGAGAGAAGAAAAACCTAAATCCAATCTAAAATCATTCAAGCTCTAATCTAATCCGTAGAAATCCTTAGGGTCTTTTGAGGGATCACATCTAGAGAAATTCAAATTGATTTGGTGTTCATTCGAATCGATTTGGGGTTCCGTTCGAGTGTTGGAGATTCGTGAACGATTTCGGGTTGTTCATGATTTCGAGGAGTTTTCCGGTGTCTGAATCTATTTTTGATGATCTAAAACACTAGAACACAAACAAGGTATACTCTGAGAGGCCCTAGAAACTCATTTAAAATTGATTTGAGTGTTATTGTGCATGTTCTTATATTTTTCTTAAAGCTGGAAGTGGAAACCTAGCTATAGCCGCTCCGTCTGTTGCTTACAGCCGCTCGGCTGTAGTCTGATGACTACAGTGGTGCAGCTATAGTCCTCTGATTATAGCCACTCGGCTATAATCTCCAGGGTAAGAGCTCCAAATGCCCTAAATCGACCGAGAACACTTCCTTTTTCAAATCAAATGTATTTTTCACGAACAATATTGGTCAGATCACATCCACATATGATTAGATTTGCGGTTTTCGGGTTTTTGATTGATGGATGTGAAATTTAGTTTTGATGATTTTAGGTTTTTAGGGTTTTCCGGATTCGTTTGATCCGATCTGGATCTATTTCGTGGACTTTATAAGTTTCTAGAAACCCCTGATCACCTGAAACCATCAAAACATCAAAAACGATTTTCAAAATGCGAGAGAAAACTGGATTAGTGTTTCTAGAGTACTACAGCTGCTCGACTATAGGTGTTATAGCCACCCCAACCACTACAGTGGCACGGCTGTAGCATACTACAGTGGCTCGGCTATAGTTGATGAAACAGAATTACAGTTTTGCCTTTTTGGCCTCTAACTCGTAATTTTGTTTCTCCTTTCTATTCAAATTAGGCCCACTCATGAACGGAATCCCCGGGTTCTGGGATATCCGGCCCACTAAAAGATGGAAAATGCATGTAAAACAAGCCAAACCATTTTCAAAATTGATTTTCATTCACAAAATCTACAAGAAATTTTATAAAATGTTTTCCAGGTCTAATCGAGTAGTCGTCCAGACTTCACGATTATCCCCCCATGCATGATCTCGTTTCCCAAAATACCCCTATTCTGTCTTATGTGAGTCCTTGATGCGATTTGTATACTTGTGCTAACTGTATTTGGATGCAGCCTTTTATTTTTCATTTTTGATGTATTTAATAGATCATTTCGTGTATCTAGGCAATTGTAATTTTTAGATCCTCATATGTCTAGGCAATTGTAATGGTGAGGATGAGAGCTTTTTTCCTTTTTTTGGGTTGTAATAAGGCCCCTATTTCTTTTCTTGTTTTATTTTTGGATGTATGGTTTATATTCCTACACTTTTATTTTTTCGCACTTTATTTATGTCATTTGCATGAGCATTAACTAAAATTAAAAGAAGATAAAAATGGGTAGAATTAAGTGAATGTTATATTGTGTTATGAAATAATAATTGAAAACAAGTTGAGCATTAGTAGATGTGTAGCCCGAACCTTGAATCTCTGGATTAGGTACTGCATCTATACTTGGTAGGGAGCTATACCGGAATTTCCAGGATGAGCTTATCCGGGTGGCGACTCTGTATCTGATCACGAAATTTAGTTTTCGAGATCTTTAAGTTTAAATTGGGATTTTCTAAAAAATCTATTTGCCAAAATTCATACTTAAAATTGAGTTTCTACAAAATGAGTTTTCTTAATAAAATGAAAGGTTTTATTAAGAAAAATAAAAACTAGTTTTCAAAACCACCTAATCACTCAAAAAGAAAATCCCTAGTTCCCACTTCGCTGTGCGTTTCGAAAAATGTCGTCCGCTCACACACGCTTTAACTATAGCCTACACTCACACCTAAGCCCCTAATCACTCGACGGACCTTTCTTGGGTTTTGGATCGAGGACTCTTCTGACTTTTGGGTCGTTTAAGAACATTCCGGGCATTATTCTGCTCATTCTCAAATCCGATTCATGTTCATCTGTCTAACAGGTAATAAAAGGTTTTCATCATAGAGGTTGGGAAAAACCTATGCTCATAATACCCTCACAATCATCTTCTTCAATGTCTGCTACTCATTTTCTCTACTCCACCATAATTTCATTTTTTGCCATCACTTTTTCATGTCTCTACTTCATCCTATCTCAATCTCTTTTTTATCTCCTTTATGCCTTCACTCTTCGACTCTGGCCAAACCCCTTCTCTATTACCAGATTTGGTACTTTTTCTATCAATTAATTACTTCAGCTTAGGAAACCTGTACTTCAAGTGGAATCACAACAACATAAGACTAAAAGCAACTAGTTCATCGACCGAAAATCTTTGGGAACCAACACTGCCATCAACATTGTCCCTTTGAGAATCATTGGAATCACAATACCACCTTGCCTTTGATGTGATGCAAAATAGTCTCACTGCTCAATTTGGATTGCAGTTTCTTTCCCTCCTAATTGATTCTTCCAATTGCTTAATTTCATTCTTGAATTTATAACTTGAATTTGTAGTATAGTTTAGGGTCATAGTTGCATTGATTTTGTGAAATTTGTTTTAGGGATGCTTTCAATTACTTTAATATTTTCATTCTGAGAACAATTAGTGAAGAAATTTGAACTTTTTGCACTAAATTTCTGGTTTCTATTTGAAAATTTGAGTGAAAAGAAGAAAAAAGCAAAGAATTTGGGCATCTTATATAGAATGAGATTAGGAATGAAATCTTTTCTTTTTGTTACTAATTATGGGTTATGGTTATGGATATTGTTATTTTTGTTGTGTTGTCATTGAGTTTTTCTTTGCATACACAATGGATGAGTGTATTGGATTGAGATTTTTTTCTTGTTAATGGGTTTGTGGCTGTGAATGGATGCCGAAGTTCTTGAAAATTTTGCAAGGATAGAAAGTAAGAAAAGAAAATATATAAAAATACTTCATTATTTTTAATTTATATTTAATCATAATTTGGGTAATATATTTACACATGTTATTTTCATTGATCGCGGTAGTCAATTATGCCACTTGGAAGCAAGTGTAGTTCACCTACCAATACTCATCTCAAAATTGCAGCATAAGGGGATAACTTATATCACGTCAAGTAAGTTTTAGGGGGTCAATAGGTCACTTTAAGTAAGTTAAGGGGCCTAAGTGGACAAAGTCTAAGTTCGGGGGGACAGAAGGTGTTTGGCACCAATTTTAAAACCTTTGTTGCTGTCGCTGCATGCTACAGCAAGCTCAAATGCCTACTGCAGCACACACGCATCAGCTTACTGCATGGCAGCAGTTAGTTGTTGCGTTGCAGTAGCTACGTGCTGCTGCTGGTAGCGGCCCCTTGTGGGCTATTACTAGTAGCAGCTACCAACGAGTAATTTTTGGGCCTAGATTTTTGTGGGGTTTTATGTTCTTCTCGGGCCCAACACATGTTTTAATTGGTTTTAAAATTTGTGTGTTTATTTTTCACGATTGGATTCGTGTGGTTTCTTGTGTGATTTATTTCATACACGAGATTTAATTTTTGGGTAAATTAACTTGAATTAAGGAAATTGGTTTCAACATTCTTGGCATGAATATTTGAACAGCTAAATTAGGATTTGTGATCACCCATTTAATGGGAGGCAATTGGATTGCTTTGGGCCTGGGGCCCAAACTTTAACAAGGTTAGATTACAAACGCTAAAATTGGCGGTTTCCATAACGGTAAGGTATAATTAAAAGACCTAATACATCTAGAGCCCCCTGTACTTGTCCCAGACATAACAAGTGCCCCCCCCCCCCTGGAACTTAGCAAGTGTCCAATTTACCCTCTCAAGTTAGCAAAACTGGCCCACTTTCCTCCCTTCATCTGACGTGGTAGAGAGAATGTATTTCAAGTGTCCATTAGCATGTGAGAACCTAAATACAACAACAAAAATGTTATAAAAAAATAAAAATATTCATCTCCTTCCTCTTCTCAACAACCACCACTGCCCTTCACCCTTTGTCTTCTTTTTCTTTTTCTTTCTATTTCTCTACAGTGTCACAATTTCAATTCCAATTATTTTCTTTCTTTTGTTTCTCACCATAGCCAACCCACTATCCTTTCTTCCATCTCTCTCTTTTCTCTTTCCTCCTTCGTCCACCATGGTTGCCGAGCTTTGGTTGCTTCTTGATTTCACTATTGTGTATGGCCCTGCATGTGTTAAATCTGGTGATATTTGGTATTTTAATGGAGGATTTGAGCAAAAGCTCATGTCATTGTTCTTATTCCTTTTTTACTAGATATTTGGTATTTTCATTTAGTTTCATTCAATTCCTTCTCCATCGCCATTGCATTCATCTCTATCATATTCATCATCTCTGTTGCCTTATTTATTGCTGTCATCATTGTTGCTCATGATGCCGTGACTGGAGTTGCAGAAGAAAAAGAAGAAGATGGAAGAAAGACCAAGTGGGGATTTTTACCATGTAAATGTTAATTTGACTTTTTTTTTCAAGTATTTAATTGGTCAATATGTCACATTTTTATGACTTTTGTGCCACATCATGCACGTGCTACACACATACAAGTCTAAATTTTAAATTTGTCATTTGAGGTGTCAAGACATAACACTTTAAGAAATTTTAAAGGTGTGATAAAATGATTGAAACAATTTTAGGGGGCTAAGTGAACACTTGATAAGTTGAAGGAGTCATTTGGCTCTTTGGGCTAAGTATGGGGTGGTCCAGATGTATTAGGCCTAATTAAAATTGGATTAATATATGCATGTTGCCATGTCATATGAATTGTAATTACATGTATTGCTTGGTGTGATGTATGTGATGAACATTATCGGGCCTTAGTACAAATGGTTTGTATTTTCTTTTAGATTTGGTAAATACGGCATGCATGCCATTTATTTTTTTGTAATTGCAATTTATTTAAATAGGTAGATTGTTATTTTCTAAATTGTAATTGGAGCCCAAGCCCAACTTGGAGGTGGAGCGTAGATAATGGCGGAACCATGGAGGAGGTACAAGCCGAAGCCTATTGGAGCCCAAGGAGTTAGTATAGGTTTACTAATTTTATCCAATAGGGTTGTATTAGGAGGCCCATAGTGTTGCATTTTATTTTACTTATTCGTATCCATTTGCATTTATGTATGTATGCTCCAACATCTAATTGCAAACTTGTGTTTATGCATGTAAGCCAGTTAAAATTAATAAATCCCTAAATATTAAGTCTCTAAAGTTCTTTCCATATTCAAACCTTGTCGGGATATGGGTTACCCAATGTGGGTCGTGCTAAAGCTGGGTGCATTGGGGTACCCATATCTTGTATAGGGTTAAGGGTACTAGGTATACCTTAACATTCGATTGGTGGTTTGGCTTGACATAGGTAGTAGAACATTACCTGGCCCTAAGGATAGATGAGCTAATGCTAATGGGCCCATTAAACCAAGAGTCCTAAAGGTGGGATTGGACAACGTTCCTATTTAAATATTCAAGGCTTAAGTGTACAGGCTCAGCTTGACTAAGTCTTGATGAAATATGGATCTTAGCCCACTTTCACACTACACTAACTTGAATAAATTAAAATTGGATTTTCTATTCAAATTAAAGTGGGAAAAACTAGAAGACCTTTTTATTAACCAACCTTACATTTTCTGTGTAGATCGAAAACGGCCTTATCTTCAAATACTTTCTCACTGTGTTCTATCCTTGAAAAGGGTAAGCTTTCTGGCCCGAACTTCTTGGACTAGTCTAGGAATCTCAGGATTATCCTTAGGCAGGAGTCCAAGAAGTATGTGCTGGGGCAGGATTTATCACAGTCGCCACCTGTTAATGCTTCCAATGAGGTCACTGAGGAGTATTAGGTGTATAGGAAGGATCTAAGGATGTTTCATGTTTGATGCTGGCAACCATGGTCCCTGAGCTGTAAAAGCAGTTCATGGAGATGGAAGTACCTACTACTTTAAACTCTCTTTAAGAGATGTTTCAGGAACAAGCACATCATGAAAGGTTCGTGACGATAAAGGCATTCAACTCATGTAAGATGGCTGCTGGTACATCTGTAAGTGCTCATGTGCTCAAGATGAATGGGTATTTAGATACTTTATCCAGGCTGGGCATGCCACTCCCAACTGAGTTGGCTATTGATACGATCCTAGCATCCCTTCCTGAGTCTTTTGAAGGGTTCATTATGAATAATAACATGTAGGGCATAAACAAGACTATGGCTGAGCTGCATAGCATGCCTAAAATAGCTGAACAATCCCTCAAAAAGACTCAACCAGTGTTGTTGGTAAACAAGGGGAATGTTCCTCTTGCTAAGGCTAAAGGAAAGGCTAAGGCCAAAGCTAAGGGCAAGAAGCCCAAGGCAAAGAAGGCCCAGCCTATTCCTCAGCCTATGGCCTAACTTGAGGATATGTGTTTCCAATGTAAACAACCAAGGATTGGAAGAGGACATGTCCTCAGTTGTTGGAAGAGCAAAGGAAGGGCAAGGTTTCTGCTTCAGGTATCTATGTTATTGATATCAACCTAACTATTTTAACATCTTGGGTATTGGATACTGGATGTGGTTCTCACATATTTTGTAATGTGCAGGGATTGTAAAATAGGAAGGTGCTGGAATCTAGCAAGGTGGACCTTCGAGCTGGAAATTGAGCCAAGGTGGCTACTATTGAGATTGGAGACGACCATCTGGAGATGCCCACGGGACTTATGCTAGTTTTGAGAAATATTTGTACCTATAATGTGTAGGAACATTATTTCTATTTCTTGTTTGGATATTGATGGATACAATTTTACTATTGGATGTAATAAAATTAGTATTTATCATGGTGGTTTATTTTATGGGTATGGGCTATTACATAACGGTTTATATATCCTTCATCTAGCTAATCCAAGTCTTATTTATGACATAAATACTAAAAGGGTTAAACCAAATGAGTTAAATCGTGTTTACTTTGGCACAATTGTCTAGGACATGTAAATAAGAAGCGCATTGCTAGACTCCCCCAAGTTGGAATTCTAGGCTTATTTGACTTAGAGTCGTATGGGACTTGCGAATTTTTCTTACGTGGAAAGATGATGAAAAGTACTTTCAACAAACAAGCTGAAAGGTCTTTAGGCTTATTGGACCTAATACACTCTTATGTATATAGGCCGACGAGCACCAATGCTAGAAGTGGATTTTCAGACTTCGTGACTTCCACAGATGACTTCAGCAGGTATGGCTATGTCTACCTGACGAAGCACAAATCTAAAACCCTTGATAGGTTCAAGGATTTTAAAAATGAAGTACAAAACTCTTAATGTGTGCCCTAATCCCTTTGATGACGTAATCGGATTTTTGATAATTAATAAAAGTTATTAATCTATTTCATTAATTTTTTTTGCAATTAATAGTTATAGAGTATACATTAGTTAAGTTATACTCTTGTTTGTTAGGAGCATCTCCTAACAAGTAGGACTGAGAGTAGGGTTAACACTTAACTATAAATATTCCTAGTCTGTTTTATCATAGGAATGATACTAACTAAAGACTAGCATGGTCTTTGATTGTATGGTGGTGTCCTACCGACTATTGGACATGGATTGTCAATCAAAGAGATGGGTACATGTTAGGTTACATGGTACTGGATCGATCCATTCGGAGTATTACACTTGAATCTCTATTAGTACTTATATTAGATCCTTAAACCTGATGTTGCTATGGACTTAGGGATGATCTCACATACTTTAACATATTCCTAACAGGCTCGTAATAGAGTGCCAAGTATGGGTATGATTGGGTATGCCAGTGAATACCTAACATGAGCAAGGTGAAGGGAAATGCCAATCTCTTAAATGAGATCATGATATCACCGGCCAGTTGATGAGTGAGATTGAGAAGTGTTTGGCCAAACCTAATACTTAATTACTAGGTGATTAAGTGATTGAGTTTATCAGTCTACTCGGTATCAAGAAATGTACTTGCAGCCATAGGGGATGACTTAGTCATAGTACTGACAGTATAGAGATATCTAATAGGCATGAGATGTATAAGTAAAAGGCTACAAGGTATATATATCCAAAAGATATATTCATCTTAATTGGAGGTTATAATGGTTTGCTAGAACCCACCTATAGTTTGTGGGTCCAAAAGTTTGGGGCCCACTGCCAACATAAAGATGAACCTACTGGATCGCACGCATAGGGATAAGATCGGATGTTTAGGACATTAATATATTTGGTATATAGTTAATGAACGAAGCAATTGTTATATTTATGTTGATTTAATTATTACATAGTGCAATAAATAAATTAATTAAAATATAACTGGTGAAAATTGGATTTTGACATTTATGGGATTGGAATTATATTCATATTAAATTAATTATTGTATGGTACAATAGATAATTTAATTAGAATGTAATTTGTCAAAATTAGATTTTGAGGGAATTATATAATATTTAGGTTAATTTATTTTATTGTATGGTGCAATAAATAAATTAAAGCTAAAATATAATTATATTAAAATTGGATTTTAACATAAGGAATTATATATATATATTTATATCATAAGGTTGATGGGGATTTAATTGAATTAAAACTTTAACCTAAAGTTTAATTAATTAAACCCAATTAACGTAAAGTATAAATAGAATATTTTTTCCTTAATTTCCTAACCTAACATAGACTGCCTCTCCTTCCCATACACTTTGAAAATTTCGGCCCCCTTTAGCTCTCCCTAGGGTTCGACCGTTCTAGCTCCTGTCTAGCGCTAGCACGCTCATTTGATCGTTTGAGGCCTGCTTGTGTGAAGGTGGAGATTTCTTGCTTAGAAATTAACTGTAAAAGCTTCATATCTTAGGTAAGATTTATGATTACTTTTTGGTTAAGTCGTTTCTTCCCGATTTGAATAGGTTCCTGGGTTGGATTTGAGTGCAAAATAATCGGTTCCGCTGATAAAAATTTTGTTTTACATGGTGAAAATCCCTACAAAAACCAATTAGAAAAGAGTATTAAAGTCATTTGATCAGATCGAAGTGGCGAATATATGAGTCTGGAGTTTGATTCATACTTGAGAGAGTATGGGATAGTCTCACAACTCACTTCTCCTGGAACACCACAATGGAATGAAGAGTCTAAAAGGAGGAAAAAGACCTTGTTGGATATGGTCCACTCAATGATGAGTCATGCTGCTCTTCTAACATCATTTTGGGGTTATACCTTAGAGACGGCAGTGTTTCTGCTTAACCATACACTGACTAAGGTAGTGGAATAGACACCATATGAAATATGGATACGCAAGGTGCCCAATATGTCTTTCCTACATATTTAGGGATGCGATGTCCACGTTATAAGATTGAGTACGGACAAACTATCCTCTAAAACTGATAAATGCCTATTTATAGGATACCCTAAGGAAACTAAAGGGTACTACTTCTACAACCCTGACGAGTATAAGCTGTTCGTGTTAAGAAAGGGTGTCTTTCTGGAAAAGGAATTTATTTCCAAAAAAGACAATGGGAATAGAATTGAACTCGAGGAAGTTCAACAACCACAAATTCCTGAAGAGGATAGTTCAGGGATTGAGCTAAAGACTCATGCAATTAAAGAGTCTAAACCAATCATTCAAGACCTAAAAAGGTCTGGTAGAGTCCGTCATCAGCCAAAGAGATATGGGTTTCTCGTGGCCAATGACAACACCCTAATGGTCTACAACCATGAGGAACCGACTGTTGGAAATGCCCTAGTCCCGAGGCATTAGTCCTTGTCTTTGTATCATACTTTTGTACATTTATATGAACTTCATGTATTATACAAGTTGTGTTAAGAAATAAAGGCAACAATCTATTTACTATATGTCTTGTGCAATATTTTAAATAGAGTATCCAATGGACATATCCATATCCATGTTGTCAAGTGTGAGGCACTTGGCAGTAAGACTATGGATAGGGAAAATGATATGGCCATAAAGTCATCCGTAGTCTGTTCCAATCATGGGAATGAATGGAACTAAAGACTATCATTAGCCTGGTTGTATGGCGGTGTCTTACCGGTCATAGAACATGGAATGTCAACCAGGTTAATGGGTACATGTAAAAGGGTGCATGGTACTGGATTGATCCACTTAACGGGAATCTACATGGTATAGTATCACAACTGATTCTCGCGTAGTACTTGCATAAGTCCTTTGACCGGACCATATGATGGTGCTGCATGTGAAGTGGCACACTTCGGTGTACGCCTAACGGGCCTGTAAAAGGGTGCCAAGTATGGGTACGTTCGGGTGTGTCAGTGAGCATGGCAGTACTATGGATATGCAGAAGGGAATGTCACTCAATATTTTACTGAGACGATATCACCGGCCTCTTGATGAATGTTACTGATTAGAGTGTGGCCACACCCAAACAAGATGAGATCTTGTTTGTGAGTATCAGTTCATTTGGGATCAAGTAATGTCCGGACACATATAGAGGGTGATCAACCATGCCTCTGTGTTGGACACCGATATCAGTGACATGGGACATACAAGTTCAACTACAGGGTTACGGTGACAGTTTGACTGCTATCTCCGTCTTAATTGGGGGCTACAGTGGCTTGCTAGAGCCCGCCTGTAGTCTGTGGGCCTTGGCCCACTGCCAACATAAAGACGGGCCCATTGGATCGTACACATTGAACGTCTGGACTTTAACTAGTCGGATTAAGTGTGTGCTTGGAGTATACACGTTTGAAGAGAGAGAGATTTATTAATTATCTTCTAGGTCAATTAGATTGATCAAAAGAATATAATTAATATTTATTTTTGGCATTCTCTTAATTAATTCAATGAATTAATTTATGAGATTATTTCCTAGGTGGAAATATTTATACATGTATAGGTTTACATGTATCTCATCTTATATGTGTCTAATTTAATTCCTTGATGCATTTGATGTGTCAAATTAATTGTAATTTAGAGGTATGTAACATGTCATATGGTACAATATGCTTACATACATGTTGAATTACAATGATATTTGAAATCAAATAGAAACCAAAGAATTAAAGTGGACTTGGGCTTGAAATGGTAAGCCCACTTCTTCATCATATGTTGGACGAAATCCATGGTGGGTTTAAGGCAAGAATGATGAATTTTTAAGATGAGAAGAATGAGTCATGGTGGGACAAAAGGTGATGATTAAATGGGTGAGTCATGGTGGACTTTGGTTAGTAAAGTTGGACTTTACCAACTTGGATATTTGTTGGTCATTATGAGTTGGTCATTATGACTAAAGACAAGTGTCTTCCCCATTTCCTTTCCACCTCTTGGCCGAATCCTTATGTCTTTGGACAAGGGAGATGACTCATTCTTTAGCCAAAATGTAATGAGTGAAAGTGGTGAGTCATTGTTGACTTTGTGGTGAGTCATAGTTGACTTTGCTTTATGGGATATTTTTTGCCTCTTGGTGAGAGATATTAGATGAAAGGCTTCAACCATTTTCATTCTAAGCAAGTGCTCTTGGCTGCCATCTCTCCCTCTCTTCTTGAATTTCCGAGTTGCTAGCACGGGTTTCAGTCCGATAGCCGTTCGTGTACGCATCGGTGGAGGAAATCTATCCTTGATTTCTGCAGTCTTCTTCTATCTCTTAAAGAGATATCTTGGTAAGACTTTATTCTCCTCCTTTGTGTTTTGTTTTTGATTTTCACTACTTAAGCTCCCGGGACCCGGATTCGAGGAAATCGACGCGTGTTTCCGCACTTTGTCGGTCGGTTTCCCGTGACGAATCCCAGCACCGACAACCTACCAAGAGGTAGTTATGGGCCCAGATTCAGTAAGATGGCTCGGAGCCATAGAAGTTAAGATGCAGTGGATGTACAATAACCAAGTTTGGAACTTGATTGATCCACCTCCAAGTGCTAAGGTAATTGATTATAAATAGTGCTTCAAGTTAAAAGCCGATGATACCTTTAAGGGGCGACTAGTGGTGAAGGGTTTCAAACAAGTCCATGGTATCGACTATGATGAAACCTTTTCACTTGTTGTGATGCTCAAATTTATAAGGATAATGCTTGCCATAGCAGCATGGAATAACTATGAGATATAGAAAATGGATGTCAAAATAGTTTTCCTCAATGGAAACCTCTAAGAGGATGTTTACATGGCTCAACCGTAGGGTTTTGTTAATCCAAAGTATCCTAATCGGGTATGCAAGCTACAAAAGTCCCCATATAGGTTCAAGCAGACATCCTAAAGTTGGAATCATCATTTTGATGAAGCTATAAAGGAATATGGCTTCACCAAGAACGATGATGAGCCTGGTATGTACAAGAAGGTTAGTGAGAGCACTACGACATTTTTAGTCTCATATGTGAACGACATCCTACTTATTGGAAATGACGTCACAATACTTTTTGGCGTTAAGCAATGGTTATGTAAATGTTTCTCAATGAAAGACTTAGGCAAAGCTGAGATGATACTGGTATTAAGATCTATAGGGATAGATCTCTTCGACATCTAGGCCTAAGTTAGGAAAGGCATATAGATAAAGTCATCGATAGGTTCAACATGGCTAATGTCAAGAGAGGTTTCTTGCCAATGTGCCACAACCTGACCCTATGTAAGAAAGATTGTCCCTCAAAGAGGAAAGAAAGGGAATACATTAGTAAGATCCCATATGCTTCTGCTATAGGGTCTATCAGGTATGTTATGCTATGTACAAGACCTGATGTCACACATGCACTAAGTTTGACTAGTCGGTACCAACAGGAACCGAGTGAATCCTATTGGACTGTAGTCAAAGCCATCATTAAGTACCTAAAAAGGACTAAGGATAGCTTTGTCCGAGAGATCAGTGGCCTAAACCCTAATTTTAGTAAGAGCCATACGGCTCTTGTATGGGTCCACGACTCTAAATTGAGCCGTACAACTCTATATAAAAGATGGTTAAGTCATAAGATTAAATCTAAGAAGAGAAAATCCAAGTATGAACGAGAGTCGTACAGGTCTAGTATAGAGTCGCACGGCTCTATTTTTACAAAAAAGAGCCATATGACTCTCATCCATGCTGAGTGTTGATTGGACCAAATTTTCAAATGCATAAAACTTAGACAAATAAGAGACGAAAAGCCGATAAGAGATAAGGGGGGAAGATAAGAAAAGAGGAGAACATTCTAAGGGGGGTTGGCAATTCCTCATAGTAGGAGGAGGAGAAACAAAGAGAGAAAGAAAAGAGAGAAATGGGGAGAAAGAGAAAAAAGAAAAGTTTCCAAACATTTTTGCTTTACAACCATTGAAACTTCCAACATGTATTTACCTAGCCATAAACACTAAACCTTCAACTCATCATCTTTTGTTCGTGATCTTGGGGATGATTAGAGACTAAAGTGAGCCCATTCGTAACCGGCTTACATCCTAAAAATCAGTTTTAGAAACTCTAAAATATTATATAAGGCATCAAAGGTAACTTTTGAGAGGCCTTAAATCCTTTTATTGTTTTCTGGGTTTTTTTACATATGGCTTGAAGTTCTTTTTAGCCCAAAACAAATCCGCTCGATCCTGGAGTTCAAAGCCGTATGACTCTATTCTGACTCACGATCGGCTATTATATTGGGTGAACATAAGCCGTACGGCTCTAATCTATTGTGGGTTTTCTACAGTGCTAATTTTAAGGGAAAATGGTCATGGCTATAAACTATAACTGTACGGCTCTATTTTAAAAAATGTTCCAGTCCTGATTTTCTAATGATTCACTAAGGTTTTTCCTTAAAGTAAGGCTGAATGGCCAACTCACAAGAAGAAAAAAAATTCTATTTTATTAAATATTTTATTTAGTATAAATAAATGAAAAAATCAAAATATGTTTTTTTTGTTAAAATTATTTTAAATATATATATTGTATATTATTTGTAAAAAAACATATTTTTTGGCGTGTTTACTACTTTCAGACTTAGATTTTATTTTTGTGAAATAATTAACCCATACGAATAAGATTCTATAAAAATCCATAGATAACCGACTCACCAAGTATGCGTTAATCAATAAACTAGGAAAGTGTTTCCAAAAATGTTTTCCTAAAAATACATTTCAAAATGGCTTTTTAGGTCAAATCGATTGAATCTGTAGGATTTTCCCGACTCTCGCCTTTCACATCCCGAATAATCTATTATCCATTGATGTCTTGTTTGAGTCTCATGTTCATTTATATTTATTGTGCTACTAACCTTTGTTTTGCAGGTAGATGCATGTTAGGCTAAATCTAGCTTTGTATTTTATATTATTCCTGTATTTTAGGTGATTGTATCCTATATCCCTTTTTTGCAAATGTATCCCCTAAGATGGATTATTCAATTGGTTTGTAATAATTTATTTTCTGAAATTTATTTACTTTTATGTATTCATTTACGGCTTTTCTTATGAGCATATAGACGATAACTAAGGTTAAAAATGTAATAGAGAATAAATATATCTAACATGAAAATTAGAACAATTAATAATTATTTGAAACGAGACAGAAATAAGTGATTTGTCTGGACTCGAATCGCTGACCAAAAGGTATGGTGATTCCTGCACAGCTCGACTATACCGTAATTTCCTGGTAGAGCTGAACCAAGTGGCAACTCCTAAATCTTTTAGTAATGGAATTTGGTTTCGTACTTTTTCTTTCCGCTTTTCAAAGCTGAGCCAAAAACGGTGAAATTTCTAAAATAAAAAAAAAAGTTCTCGCGGCTCATCAAAAGGATCATCCGCTCATAATGGTCTTTGGTTAAAATTATTCCTATGATTTCCAACAAACTAGGGATAGTTTTATAACTACATTCATTCCCTACTTATGGCCTTATTGCCTTATTGCCCGAAGAACATTATCGACATACATAAGTAAAACAATAGTTAATGGATTGTGTTTATTTATTAAATTGTACAAGAAACATAATAAATAAGTTTATGGCTATTATTATCATGTAATGGTACCTGTTTTTATGATATATGTAAATGATTTATTTTTCTTTTATATATTTCATTATATATATATATATATATATATATATATATATATATATATATATATATATGCGTATTTATTTAAAAAATTAGTTTTAAGTCATTGATATGAATTAACTTCTTTAATTTTTATTCTCTCATCGTACCAAAAAGAGAATAGTCTATATTTTTATCTTAAAAAGAACTAACTTAAAAGTAAAAATGAATATTTATATTTTTTAGAATTTTCAGCTGGTTATCATAGGCATTTTTAAAATACATAAACACTATTTAATCATTCATTAAATGTTTAAACATTTCGGAAGTGACAGATAATATATGCAAAATGGTGTATATATAAATAAAATTATTTTGTCTTTTTCGCATATAAAACTAAAACATATTTACATGACTGAAACTTATATTTTCCCAAATATACTAAAAGAGTATAACTCATTTGATAGATTTCCAATTTTACAGATGTGAATGTGAAATCAGAGGCAACATATATTGTATTGATGATAATCAAGTATTTATACAACCCTAACCCTAGAGTGGTTAATTACACAATAGTACATGATATTACAAATACATATATAATTACATCATCTATCACCCTCCCTTAAGTTGAGCAGGGGAAGCACAAATGCTTAACTTATTCCGTAAAAATTGAAATCGGGCTTTTAACAATGGCTTGGTTAAAGCATCTGCAATTTGATCAATCATCGAGATATACCGAACCTAAAGTTACCCTTTCGAAACTCTATCATGGACAAAATGAAAGTCAACCTCTAGATGTTTGCTCCTTTGGTGAAAAATGGGATTGAGTGGGGGATAAATGGCTAACAAGTTATCACACCAGAGGCGAGGAGCTGCTAGAATCCGAAACCCAATTTCATGAAGTAAGATTTGGAGCTAACTAATTTCAGATGCTCCCATGGCAAGAACTCTATATTCAGCCTCAGTGGAGGAATGTGCAACCAAATTTTGTTCCTTTGAACTACATGAGATTGGATTGCAACCTAAATAAATAACAAACCCTATTATGGATTTCCTGTCATCAAGGTTACCTGCTGTGAGCAGACGACCTTTTAATTGGAACTCGACGAAGTGAACCGGGGAAAGGAGAACTTGGTTTGGAGTTGAATTGAAAACAGGTTTGTATCTTGCTTACGAAAATCATTGATTTGATTTGAAATCCCTTTTATAGAAAACCTTTTATTTGAATACGAGTTTTGGGAAACTGGTTTTGCATTTTAGGAAATCCCATTTTATTAACTTAAAGACCTCAAAATCTAAATTTCAAGATTAGTGACAGAGTCGCCACCTGGATCAGCTTATCCGGGAAATTCCGGTATAGCTCCCTACCGAGCATAGACTGTCGTACCTAATCCAGAGATTTAGGCCTTGGGCAACTTACCTATTCAACCTCAAGCTTGCTTTCATTTATAAGTTCATATTACAACATTATACTCATTTATTCTCTACCCATTTTATCTTTTGTTATTTATTAACCAATGCTCATTCAGATGACATAAATAAATAAAGTGCAGAAAAAGTAAACCATACATCCAAACAACCAAAAGAAATAAAGACCACTTATTACAACCCAAAAAGATTAAAAAAAACTCTCATCCTCACCTTACAACCGCCTAGATACAAGAAAATCTATAAAAAAAAAAACAATCGCCTAGAGTACATGATTTGATCTATTAAATACATCCAAAATAAAATAAAAAAAAAAATAAAAAGCTGTAAAACAAACGGTTAGCTTAATTATATCACAAAAACACATAGGACTCATAACAAGACAGGATGGGGGATTTCAAGAAATGGGGGCATGCATCTAGGGGGTAATCGAGAAGTCCGGGCAACTTACTCGATTAGACCTGGAAAACTGTTTTAGAAATGCCCTGTAGGTTTTTGTGCTTGAAAACCATTTTAGAAAACAATTTGGTTTAATTACATGCAAAATTACTTCTTTTTGGTGAGTCGGGTATCTCGGAACTCGGGGTTTTGTTCGTGTGGGTTTCCTATCACAAGCATCCATCTAAGGCCTAAAGCAATAAACACATCAAAAACAATTTGATCCCGACGACAACATCACATGACAACGTCTGTGGGAGTCGTCCCGAGATTGTGCCTCTATTTTATAACTACAGTCGTGCGGCTGTAGTGTTCAAAACCCGTAATTGGTTTTCTTTGCTTCTGTAAATCACTGTTTTAACTCGTTCTAATGATTTCTAAGGATTTTAGGGAATTTAGGTCTGCTAAAGCTAAACCACAGATCCGATTTAGATCGAACAACCCCGAATTTAAAAAATCAAAATCAATGAAACCCATCTCACATCAACATCATAGGAAATCCGAAAACCACAATTTTGAATGTAACGGATATGATTTGACCGAAATAGTTCATAACAGAATGATTAAAATAGGAAACTGATTGTATTTAGTCGATTTAGGGCATTTCAGGTTTCTACGCAGAAGAACACAATCGTGCGGCTATAGATATACAGTCGTGCGGCTTTGTTCTAAGGGATTATAGTCGCTCAGCTCTAGTTAGAGCCGCACGACTGTAATCAAATAGATAGTTTTTGGATTTTACAAAACTCAGAAAAAACACAACACAAAGCAATCAAATACAATTTTAAGGCCTCTTAGAGTTACCCTTTTTGATGTTTCAGTGTGTTTGATGATCAGAATTGGATTTGGATGCTGGAATCCACTTAGAACCCTGCAAACATCCTAAAATCCTCGAATACACATCCCGAATTGATCCGAAAAAACCCAAAAATGATTCAAACGAATGATGAAATGATTAGAAACTTACCCTTAATGTGTTTCCCAAGTGTTTTGATCCCTTTTTTTGTCTTTTTCTTTTTGGTTCTTCACTCTTAGTTTTCTTGGTCTTCCCACTCTTTTCCCTTAGAATTCTCTCTAGAATAATTACTGTTATTCTCTGTTCTCTCTCTTTTTCTGCTCCTCTGGTCTCTTCCCCCTTAACATATAGAATCTCAGCTAATTCCTTTAATTTAGGAATCAAAAGCTGTTAAAGATTTCAGGTTGGTTATTTAGGAAGTAACCTGGTAGCCCGTTAGAGCTGCGCAGCTGTAAGATTATAGCCGTGCGACTCTGATGTTATAGCCGCACGGCTGTAGTTATGAAACTACAGCCGTGCGACTCTAACCAGAGCTAACAAGGCTTTTCCTAAATCCTACACTCACATCTAAGCTCTCTAATCATTTGAAGGACCTTTTTCGGGGTTTCAAATCGAGGAATGTTCAGTTTTCAGAGTGTTTGAGACATTCCAGGCAACATTCTGCTTATTTTCAAATCCGACTCACATTCTTCTGTCTTAACAAGTAACATATGATTTTCATTACAGAGGTCAGGAAAACCCGTGCTCACAGGCTGCCCCTCGTGGGATCAAAGTGGACTCATGGTCTGGCTATTGTGCCCGGTTTGAGTTTGGTCTCGCAATAAGGAGCATAGTGAGAAAAGGAAGAGAAAATGTACCTGGTGTCTTTCTCGTGTTGGTTCCCCGTGGTGCTTGTGTCACAGAAGAAGAATTGTGTTAACTCCAGGAACTTGTTTCGATGTCTGCGCGAAATAGCGGTCTAGCCCGATTTGAGTTGATTTCAGGGACTTGCTCTGATTCCTTTGCGAAGCAGCGATCTAGCCCAATTTTTGCTCCGGTTCCTTTGCGAAGCAGCGGTCTCGCCCGATTTGATTTGATTTAGGGACTTGCTCCGGTTCCTTAAGCAGCGGTCTAGCTCGATTTGATTTGATTTAGGGACTTGCTCCGGTTCCTTAAGCAGCGGTCTAGCCCGATTTGATTTGATTCAGGGACTTGCTCCAATTCCTTTGTGAAGCAGCGGTCTAGCCCGATTTGATTTGATTCAGGGACTTGCTCCGGTTCCTTTACAAAGCAGCGGTCTAGCCCGATTTGATTTGATTCAGGGACTTGCTCCGGTTCCTTTGCGAAGTAGCGGTCTAGCCTGATTTGATTTGATTTAGGGACTTGCTCTGGTTCCTTTGCGAAGTAGCGGTCTAACCCATTTCGATCCTTCGTGGTGCTTGTGTCACGAAGGAAAGAGTGCCTTGGTAATTTGGTTAAAGGGTACTTCTGAAGTTGAGTGATCTTGGTTTTGTTTTTTGTGAAGCCATGCTCCTGAAGTTGTGTCGGGTGTGTATTTATTTCTTGATCGATAATTTTGGAAACAAAAATTTTTGCCCCTTCGATCAGGAATAAATACACATCAATTGTTTTGCCCCTGGATACCTGCAAAAAGCAAGAAATACCCTTCTCGGGATTATATTAGCGTAAATGGTAATTCCAAAAATTGAGAAAATTTTCATACCTGAGGTTTAGAGCCATGTGGCTTTAATTTGCATGCTATAGCCCAGGGGATGCCTCGGTGTCGGGCTATTTCCGCTTTCAGAGCGCTCACGATTTGGGACAACCCGATGTTGACATTAAGTACCTGTGGGTGAGTCAGTACTGATGCATGTATATATGTGTGTGTGTGTGTGTATGTTTCGGGTGTATGCATATATGTGACATGATATTTCTGCTGTTGGTCTTGGTGTCTGTGCAAGTCCAGAAACGGGACTTGTGGCTTCCGATTAGCCCCAGTAGTGGCCCAAATGGCCTACGCTTCACCTGTGGGGGTTATCTTAGTTGAGACCCTGATTTATTTGGATTCCGTTCATTCTAGTTGCCCCTTTGAGACCAGCGGATGCTCCTTCCTACTTCAGGTATGTTCTTATACCATGCTTACTCAGTCTGATTGTCTTGATACCATCCTGATCGACTAGCTATTATACAGATCTAGTTACTGGAGAAGTTGAGCCTCCTGAATATCCCTCCACCTTATCCGAGGTATGCTCTAAAGAGTTATCGGGCTTGGCATATTGAGATCACAGACTTTGCCACCGGTTCTGCAAAGGAATGGTCTACTTGGCTGAGGGAGAGGATGAGAGTTAGACTTTGTATTCTGTACTGAACTTTTATATATAACATCCTGACCAAGTGTTTCTATTTTTAACATGAATTCCTTTCTCTTTATCGTGGGCTTAGATGCAATGACCTACTAATGGATGTTTATATGTAATAGCATGATGTGTGCAATGTGAACATCTAAGTAGAAAATCAAACATGCATAATATCATTATGATGACATTAGAATGAGCACAATAGGGAAATTAAAAGTTGTTGGGATTTTTCACCGGAAATCACCCCATAAAAGCAGAAGAACGCGATGATTTCCTCAAATCCAGTCCCAGAAGCAATTGAAGTGGAAATTGTAAAACTTAAAATTGTAATAGAAAGAGATAAAATTCTTACCAGAAAAATCTCTTTCAATTGATGGAGGAAGACTGCAGAAATCAAAGTAGATTCCCTCCTCGTTTTCGTACACGAACACCTAACAAACACGACCCGTGCTAGCATTGGAAAGACAAAAACTTTGGTGAGAAGAGCTAGGAGAATTCGGCTATGGCTTAGTCTCTTAGTAGTGGCCGAAATTTCTAACCCTAGGTATTTATACCTAGGGTGGCCGAATTCCCTTAAGGGAATTCAGGCCCAGTTTGGCTCCTTTCATTCTGTGCAGGCTTCCATCTTTCAATTTAGGCCCAATCTAATTTTAATCATTCTGGTTTAAATTAATTTCAAGCCCAATTTTAATATACCCATGTATTTAATACATTACACCAAGTAACATATTATTTACATTTAAATTAAAATTAGTTTGACCAATTAATTTAATCCATCAAATTAAAATTAAATCTTCACAAAATAAAATCATATGCAAACCTATACATATGAATATTTCCACCTAGGAAATAATCTCATAATTAATCCAATTAATTATGAAGAGCCAATTGAATGTATTAATTTTATTATTAGGATCAATCCAATTGATCTTTATAATATAATTAACATATATACACCTCTCTCTCCATAGTGTACACTCCAAGTATACATGTGATTCCTTAAGTCTGTGTTCAGTCATTCTATGTGTACGATCCCGTGGGCCCATCTTTATGTTAGCAGCGGGCCTTTGGCCCGCAGACTGTAGTTGGGCTCTAGCAAGCCACTGCAGCCCCCAATTAAGATGGAGATGGCAATCTAACTGTTATCATAACCCTGTAGTTTAAACTTGTACATCCCATGTCATTGATATCAGTGTCTAACACAGAGGCATGGATTGATCACCCTCTTTTGTGTCGGACATTAACTTGATCCCGAATGCACTGAAGCTCACAAATAAGTTCCCACCTGTTTGGGTGTGGTCACACTCTTATCAGTTACATTCATCAAGAGGCCGGTGATATCTTCTTAGTAGACTACTGAGTGACAAATCCCTTCTGCATATCCATAGCATTACCATGCTAAGTAACATACCCGAAAGTACCCATACTTGGCACCCTATTACAGGCCCTTTAGGCGTACCCCTAAGCATGTGACCTTACATGTAACACCATCATATGGTCAGGTCAAAGGATCCATACAAGTACTACACGAGAATCACTTGTGATACTATACCATGTGGATTACTCGTTTAGTGGATCTATCCTGTACCATGCCCCCATGCATGTACCCACTAACTTGGTTGACATTCCATGTCCAATGACTAGTAAGACACCGCCATACAACCAGGTTAATGATAGTCTCTTGTTCCATTCATTCCCATGACTGGAACAGACTACGGATCTATTTATGGTCATATCGTTTACCTTATCCATGGTCTTACTGCCAAGTGCATGACACTTGTCATCATGGATATAGATATATGTCCATTGGATACTTCATTTAATATACTGCACAAGATAAATATAATAAATGAATTGATGCCTTTATTAATAACACAAATAGTAAAATACATAAATCCAATAAATGTATAATACAAATACAAGGACCAATGCCTCGGGACTAGGGCATTTCCAATAAAAGTGACTTTGACTCTGAACATCACCTCTCTTTGTTACCAACACGTCCTTTCGGTTTTCCATGTCGAAAATTTTCTCTTTGTGATAACCTTATTTTTTTTAGATAGCCTAAAAATTCTATATAAGTATTCCAGCCAAGTTGATCTCTTCGTATTGGTCCACCTTGGGATTGGAAAGTGTGCCTTGACATGTTCATTGAAGGTTGCGAGAGCATCGCCCCTGATGATATCCAGTGGTTTGGCCTTTACCTGTCCCTAGTATTAAGAACTTGTATTTGGACGTAAAGCACTTCGTCAAATATGGTTCACTGCGTGCTGTAACCCGTATGTGGACATTTATATACAATGACATGATGACAGAATATGAAAAATGTGGATGCATTAGGAAAATCCAAACTGTGGCTCTGGTTTTGATCAATGCCCCTTTGTGTTACCAACATGTCCTTTTGGTTTTCCACATAAGAAACTTTCTCTTTTTTTTTTTTTTTTTGGAATCAATGTGGACTGACGCATGTTATTTCAATATCCTTCATCCTAGGCTTTTTCTCTTTGTGAGGTTCATTCTTCGGGTCTGAAGTTTACAACCTTCCCTTTGATGTAATGTCGAGTTTACTTTGAAGGTATTTCATTTGTTGCCCTACCAACTTGGAATAGATGGATCTCTATTTCTTGAGCGGTCTCTAGAATTTGAGTGATAATCACTCATTCATTTTCTGCCCCTTGTGTAGGGAGTCGCACGATGATCCTTTGAATTTTGGTGTTTGGATATCAAATTGTCCTTGTGTCATTTGCATTATCTGTGTCCTGGCTTGGACCCCAACAACGTCATATTGGACAGCTGCAATTGTCTTAGGTCATGCCTTTTGTGGCAAAAAGAGAAAAGTAGGTGAGACAGCGTAGATGAAATTGTTCTAGGTTTGATCTTATGAAGGGAATGGAGTAATGGAATGACATAAGTGATGTAGTATGGTAATTTAGGAGTGAGAAGAAATTGGCTTTTTTTTAGGGAATCATAACAGAAGGCGTCGGGATTCTAATATATCAAAGAAGCATAGCCGATTTAAGGAATGGGTTAGTTATGACTTTGATAGGGAACTAAAGCTGCAAAGTTGGATGCCATTGGGGTCAAGATCCGTTAAGTCTTAATAGCAAGGACTTCGAACAGCAAGTCAATCAATCACATAAATCTGTCTCCCGCTAGTTGAATGACCTATCGAGATATCACTTTTTTTTCCAAAGAAAGAAACTAAACCCAAGCCACAGCCACCTTTTGGTTTTCCTACCGCACTTAAATTCATGCATGTCATGTGTGTTTAATATGCCTTTTTGGATAAACAATACATGCGTAATGTTATGTACACATGAATGTTGTGAGAACAAGATAATACATGCACTATGACCATGAACTATTTCTGGGTTTTACCACATGATGGGCAATGAAGGTCATTTGAATTTCTCAAGGGTTGGAGATTTTGACGAATTTGGAATTTAGCTTTAGAGTTTTGACACAAGGTACCTTCTCGGATAGGGAATTGGGCTTGGGGTTTCATTTTGGAGTTTGATTTTGAGGTTCAGCAGTAGCTTTTGGCTTGGAATGGTTTAGGTATCATGTGTGCTACTCAAATTGAAACTCTAAAGCGGGATCGATAGCATCTCAAATTATGATTTGTAAGGATTCCTGATCTTGGTTAGCGAATGACTCGGCAGAGATAATGCCATTCCGTATTTATTTATCTTACAAACTCACTTTTCAAAAGAGAGTTCGATCAGAGCCAGATTCACTTTCAGGTTCCCTGTAGTACTTAGATTGATGTCATGCATTGTTAATATTATGTGTGTTGGATGTGTCTTTTCAGATGGTCAAATGCATGCATAATGCCATGTACATGCAATCATCACATGAGTAAAGAGATAACAAACTGCATTGCATTCAAAATAAGTTAATACACCTTACAAACAAAATGAGTTCCCTACGAGAAGGAAGTCCCTAAAAGGTTTTGATCTCATAGAACCTGATTATTTTCCGATTAGTCACCATCTCGACTTCAATGCCATTGCCCCACTCTTATCAAATCAGACCTTGTAGTTCTTCATCATATTCCTTTCCTCGAGGAGCTTGAGGAGTTTCTTTGGTAGCTTCTTTGATTGTCCCGGGTCATCCATCAAAGTCAGATGAGATCTTCAACTTTCCTTTATCGATTAGCTTCTAAATCTCATCCCTTAAACCTAAACATTCATTGGTCCGATGGCCTCTCATCATATGATAACTACAGAAATTACTCTTATGTGCTTTTTTCGGTTCCACAAATGGCCTAACACTCTATAGCAGACCCTCCTTTCTACACTTAAAAAATAGTTTGGTTAACGAGTAGGGCCACGGGGAGATGCCTTTTTTGCTACCCTTAGTAGGTGGGTTTCGAGTGTGTCGTGGAATGGAGTCGGTTTTGACATTGGTCTTGAGGGGCCCCTTCAGTTCTGATTCATTGGTTAACCCTTGAACACCCTTTTGAAAGATCTGATCCAGAAAAGTCGTCTCGGGGAGTATCATATGATTCTTTTGGCTTTCGATCTGAGTACGGTGCCCCTGAGCGGCTACTACAACATCTTCTTTTAGATAGCTTACAAATTCCCTTGATTTAAGAAGGTGTAGCAGCCGTGCTATAGTCCTCACAGTGATTGGAGGTGATTCCGCATCCATGTTCAGCCCTAGTAGACCCAAGTCTCGATAAGAGGACTTTTCAAGGTGCTAGGAACGAGCATCAGTAACCTGGACATTCTGCTTCTCGCTAGCATTGTCGTTGGTATTTGTGCATGCCTTATCGCTTATTTTTCCTTTAAGCTCCAACACTTTTGCTTCCAATTCGGTACCCTTTGTCGTCAATCTCTCTACTCTGCCAAAGTTATCCCCTAGCTTTTCTCTTAGCATTGCTGCGGCTTCTTCCCTGACTGCCTTTCGAAATCATGATGAACCGATGTAGTCCTCCACAACATCTGTCATGCTATTAAAGTTCACTGAGTTGGTAATCTCCTCTTTATGAACTTTTGTTGAAACATTGACTCCTTCTGCCAAATTCGGCTCTGATCCCAACACTACTTGTGAACCTGACTTCATCATTTTCTGATTCTAACTTTAGTGGTTGAACTTGATTAATGGCTTCTCTAATGATCCTTTCTTGAAATCTTACCCCTCTCCCTGATAGGAACACCTATTAGTGTTGACGGGTGTATGCGTGAAAAATATTAAGTGGAGGATGATGTATGCATGAGTGTATGATGTGATGTGTGCATGGGGAATAACATGAATGAGACAAACTAGCTCGTGATAAGTATGTATGAATGGTGAGTTGTATATGCGATGTCATGTAATGTCATGTCATGTTAAATTCTTCTGAACCACCCAAATGTATGCAAAATCAAGAATGAAAATGCACAAACGTAATGAATGATGTTAAGATGGTCATAGAGTAGGGCAAGGTATGGCGTATAAGTGTACACTAAGTGGACAAAATGACACGCGGGCTATCCACGGATCGGAGCAAGATGATACTTGCGAAGAACATTGACACAAGGTGCATAATTATACACCTAGGGAATAAAATGACACGGGGGTGTCCACGGATCGAAGCAAGATGATACTTGTGAAGGAACTTAAAATAAGGTACATGACTATACACCCGGGGAATAAAATGACACGCGGGGTGTCCACGGATCGAAGCAAGATGCTACTTGCAAAGGAACTTGAAATAAGGTGCATGACTATACACCCGGGGAATAAAATGACACGTGAGGTGTCCACAGATCAAAGCAAGATGATATTTTCAAAGGAACTTGAAATAAGGTGCATAATTATACAGCCGGGGAACAGAATGACTCATGAGGTGTCCACGAATCGAAGCAAGATGATACTTATGAAGGAACTCAAAATAAGATGCATAATTATACACCCGGGGAATAGGATCACATGCGGGGTGTCCACGGTTCGAAGCAAGATGATACTTGTGAAGGAACTCGAAATAAGGTGCATAATTATACACCTGAGGAATAGAATGACACGCGGGGTGTCCACGGATGGAGTTTCAGTGCTCGGGGAGCACCTTGGGTTTTTATGCTATGATATGAGATGAGATTAACGTGTGTTTGGCACACACGTGAAGTCTCAGCGCTCAGGGAGCACCTTGGGTTCTTATGTCATAATATGAAATGAATGTGTGCTTGGAGCACAGGCAGGGTTTCGGCACTTGGGGAGCACCTTGGGAACATACTGTGTGAGATTCTTCGATGTTCGTGGAACATTAATGCGTGAGGTGAGTTTTCGATGCTCGTGAAGTGTCTAAATGACTTGGTGTTATGGAATGAAGTTTTCAGTGCTCGTAAAGCACCTAAATGGTTTGATGTATGAAGCGTGATTTTCGGTGCTCGTTGAGTACCTAAACGGCTTGGTGTATGAGATGAAGTTTTCGATGCTCGTGGAGCACCTAAACGGTTTAAAGTATGAAGTGTGGTTTTCTTTGCTCATGGAGTACCTAAATGACTTGGTGTTATGGAATGAAGTTTTGGTGTTTGTGGATTACCTAAACGAATTGATGTGTAAAATGAAGTTCTCGGTGTTCGTGGAACACCTAAATGACTTGGTGTATGAGATGAAGTTTTCGGTGCTCGTGGAGCACCTAAACGGTTTGATGTATGAAGTGTGGTTTTCGGTGCTCATAGAGTACCTAAACTATTTGATGCATGAGTGAGATGTATGGTCTTGAGTTGATCATGGTTGAATGATGTCAGATGGATGGAAATGACAATGAGGATGACTTTCTTTTTCATTTCCTTTGTTTCTAATGTCCTAGGAATACCCAATGCCATGCAAAAAAAAAAAAAAAAAATACAATGCGAAAAGGTCACGTATGAGCCATCATATGGACAGAGTTTCAGCGCTTTTGGGGCAACTAGTGAATGTCATGGAATGGTCATGTGCGTACCATCACACGGACAAAGTTTCGATGCTTTTCAGGTGAATAAGGTGATATGAAATGGTCACATGGAGGCTGTCCCATGGACAGAGTTTTGACGCTTTTAGGGCATTTGGGATGAAATAATGTTTATGAGCGGATGACCTTTTAAGCAGAACGCTACGAAGCAAACCGAGGAAAAAAGAAAAAGAAGAATTTGATTGATTGTTTTTGAAAACGGGTTTATATCTTGCTTAGGAAAACCATTAATTTGTTTGGAAATCCTTTTGTAGAAAACATTTTCTTTAAATGTGAATTATTAGGGAAAATGGTTTTTACATTTTTAGAAAATCCCATTTTATTAACTTAAAGACCTCAAAACCTAAATTTCAAGATCAGTGATAGAGTCACCACCTAGATCAGCTCATCTAGGAAATTCCGGTACAGTTCCCTACCAAGCGTAGACTGCTGTACCTAATCCAGAGATTCAGGGTTCGGGCAACTTACCTATTCAACCTCAAGCTTGTATTCATTTATAAGTTCATAGTACCATATTATATTCACTTAATTCTCTACCCATTTTATCTTTCATTATTTAGCCCATGCTCATTCAAATGACATAAATAAATAGCATAAAATAAAGTGCAGAAAAATAAATCATACATCCAAAACCAAACCTAAAAGAAATAGAGGCCACTTATTACAATTCAAAAAGAGAAAAACTCTCATCCTCACCAATATAATCGCCTAGATACACGAAATTCTAAAAAATTACAATCGCCTAGGATACACGAGTTGATCTGTAAAATACATCAAAAATGATAAAAAAAAGAAAAATAAAAGCTGCAAAACAAAAGATTAGCATAATTATATTTTAAACACAAATAGGACTCACACAGGACAAAATGGGGATTTCAGAAAGCGGGAGCATACATTTACAGAATAACCGAGAAGTCCAAGCGACTTACTTGATTAGACCTGGAAAACAGTTTTAAGCAATGCCCTATAGGTTTTGTGCTTGAAAACAATTTGGAAAGTGGTTTGGCTCAATTACATGCAAATTACTTTGGTTTAGTGAGTCAGGTATCCCGGAATTCGGAGTTCCGTTCGTTGGGGTTCCTAATTCCAAACATCCATCTAAGGCCTAAAATAGTAAACACATCAAAAACAGGTTTGATTCTGAAGATAGCATCACACGACGACGTCCGTGTGGGTTGTCCCGTGATTCTACCTCTTACCTGTAACTATAGCCGTACGGCTGTATTCTGATGAAATACAGCCGTACAGTCATACGACTATAGTGTTATACCCATACGACTATAGTGAACAGTGCCCGATAGTGGTTTTCTTTGTTTTCTAAAATCACTTGTTTCAATCGATTTTGATGATTTCTAGGGATTCTGGAAATTCGAGGGTCCGTTAACACTGAACCGAGGATCCGATTATGGATCTAACAATCACAAATTTCGAGAATAGAAACCAAGAAAATCCTAAATCTCACATCTATGTTATTGGAAATCGAAAACCACAATTTTAGGGTATACAGATGTGATTTGACCGAATTGAATCATGAAAAATCATTTAAAATAGGAAAACCGATCGTATTCGGTCGTTTTGGGCTTCTGCCCAGGAGAATACAATCTTGCGACTGTAGTATACAATCGCACGACTGTATTCTAGACAACTACAGTCGTGCGACTGTAACTACAGTCGTGCGACTGTAATTACAATCGTGCGACTGTAGTTGCACAGACAGTTTTCCGGAAAATCTTCTAAACTCGAAAATGCAACCATAAATCAACACGAATCGAGTTTTAAGGCCTCTCAGAGTTTATCTCTTTTACATTTCAGTATGTTTGGCATCCGGAATTGGATTTGGATGCCGGAATCCGCCTAGAACCTCTAAACGTCGCGAAATCCTCGAACACCCATGGCAAATTGATCCAAACAACCCAAAAATGATCTAAACTCATGATAAACTGACCAGAAACTCACTCTCAATGTGTTTCCAAGTGTTACTGATCCCTTTTTCTCCTTTGTATTGGTTTTTTATTGGTTTGCTCTAGTTTTCTCTCACTTTCTCTCTCTAAGGCTTGTTTTCTCTCACTAGAATGATCTCTCTCTCTCCAGAATTGATTCCTATCTTTTTTCCCTTATGTTTCTGCCCCTTTTTCCTTCTTTTCTCTCACCCTAATTGCTTAATTCCTAGCCAAAAATTCGAGTCAAAATAGAGTTATAACCTATTTAGGAATCTGCTGGGTTAAAGACTAGAGCCGCACGACTCTGACTACAGTCGTGCGACTGTAGTGTTATAGTCATGCTGCTGTAGTTACTATAGTTGTGCGACTGTAAACTATGATCGTGCTACTATAAATTAAATTCGTGCGACTATAGTTGTGAAACTACAGCTGCGTGGCTTTAAATAGAACTTGCATGCTTTAGCTATAGCCTACACCCACACCTAAGCTTCCTAATCACTCGATGGACCTTTCTCGGGGTTTTGGATCAATGACTCTTCTGAATTTCGGGCTGTTTAAGAACATTCTGGGCATTATTTTGCTTATTCTCAAATCCGATTCACGTTCATCTGTCTAACAGGTAACAAAGGGTTTTCATCATAGAGGTTGGGAAAAACCCGTGCTCACAATGTTACAAACAAGTCACATGAGAATCAAGACACAGACAGACGTTAGGCGTTCATAGAACACCTTCTATGATTTGTTAATGTAGTGAAATGCCCTTATACATGTAGTAATCCGACGCTCATGGAGCACCTCAAATGATTCATCAATGTCATGGAACAATCCGATGTGGATCGCGACACACAAACAAGACTACGGCATCACAATGACGCCAATGATGAATGAGCGTGATGTCATGTAATGCTATCATGTGACCCACCACACAAATATAGACCTAAGACCATTGTGGTCCTCTAGTGAATGAAATGGTCTAAGTGTAATCGGATGCACGGGCCTTGGGACACCTGATATGAAATGGAATGATCGTGATGGGCATTCTTAGAACATCTTATATTGAATGGAATGAGATGATGTGAATGTTCATGTCACACGAGATGCAAACGACTGCACGAAAATATGGTTAGGATGCATGACATACAGGATGATGTCGTGTATGCTTTGGAAATGTCAACACACGAGATGTAAATGTATATGGCACACAAATAAAATGTCGTGGCTGTATGAAGATGTGGTCAGCATCAATGTCATATATATGTTCATGCCTTGAAAATGGCTTTAGGAAAATGTGGTTAGAATGGCACATGAATGATTATGTGTGCTTGATGTTTCGTGTAAAGGTCAAATAAAACCATCACAGAACAAACGTTAGCACACACAACAATATGCTCACCCTTCCAACCTTATTCCTCCTTTCGATTGGCATGTATTCTTCCTAGGTATTGGATCTCTTTGGTACTAACTGGGGATACCAAAGGCGTACTCTCAATATCTAATTTTGTATTTATGTTTTGGTAATCCTAAAGGGAAATTACTAGGTCATTACATGTGGGCCAAAGTCAAACCAAGGGTCGTACAGGTCCCCATAGAGAATATACACTCCTCCATATAGAACATGAGAGGTTCATGCTATGTTATTAGTGGTTTACCCCTTCGGGTGCCTCCAATCCTGGTGGAAGAGGTAGGTCACCTTCCAGAATAAACTGGGTTGATCAGTGAGTTTAAGGGGTTGAGAAGAAGAAAATGTCATGCTATGCAATTGAGAGTAAAATATGGTACTATGAACTAGTGAATGACTGCAAGCGAGGTTATATTTCAGTAGTTGCCTAAGTTCCTTAAGTTTTTATAAGAACTTTTTAAGAAACATTTCATCCCCAGTAGAGTCGCCACTGTGAGCGGATGACCTTTTGGAGCGGAACGCGGTGAAGCCAACCAGGGAAAAGAGAACTTGGTTTGGAGTTGAATTAAAACCAGGTTTGTATCTTGCTTAGAAAAATCATTGATTTGATTTGAAATCCCTTTTGTAGAAAACATTTTCTTTGAATACGAGTTTTGGGAAATTGGTTTTACATTTTAGGAAATCCATTTTTATTAACTTAAAGACCTTAAAATCTAAATTTCTAGATTAGTGACAGAGTTGCCACCCAGATTAGCTCATCCGGGAAATTCTAGTACAGCTCCCTAACGAGCATAGACTGTCGTACCTAATCTAGAGATTTAGGGTTTGGGCAACTTACCTATTCAACCTCAAGCTTGCTTTCATTTATAAGTTCATATTACAACATTATACTCACTTATTCTCTACCCATTTTATCTTTTGTTATTGATTAACCCATGCTCATTCAGATGACAGAAATACATAAAGTGCAGAAAAAGTAAACCATACACCCAAACAACTAAAAGAAATAGAGGCCACTTATTACAACCGAAAAAGATAAAAAAAACTCTTATCCTCACCTTACAACCGCCTAGATACATGAAAATCTATAAAAAGTACAATCGCCTAAAGTACATGATTCGATCTATTAAATACATCCAAAATAAAATAAAAAGAAATAAAAAGTTGCAAAACAAATGGTTAGCATAATTATATCACAAAAACATATAGGACTCATAATAGGACAGGATGGGGGATTTTAGGAAATAGGAGCATGCATTTAGGGGGTAACTGAGAAGTCTAGGTAACTTACTCGATTAGACCTGAAAAACTGTTTTAGAAACGCCCTATAGGTTTTTATGCTTGAAAACCATTTTAGAAAACAATTTGGTTCAATTACATGCAAAATTACTTCCTTTGGGTGAGTCGGGTATCCCGGAACTCGAGGTTTCGTTTTTGTGGGTTTCCTATCACAAGCATCCATCTAAGGCCCAAAGTAATAAACACATTAAAAATAATTTGATTCTGAAGACAGCATCACACGATGACGTCTGTGGGACTCATCTCGAGATTTTGCCTCCATTCTGTAACTGCAGCCATGTGGCTGTAGTGTCCAGAACCCAAAATTGGTTTTCTTTGCTTTTGTAAATCAATGTTTTAACTCGTTCTGATGATTTCTAAGGATTTTAGGGAATTTGGGGGTTCGCTAAAGCTGAACCACGTATCCGATTTGGATCGAACAACCCCAGAATCCAAAAATCGAAATCAACAAAACCCAAATCTCACATCAACGTCATCAGAAATCCGAAAACCATAATTTTGAATGTAACGGATATGATTTGACCGAAATAGTTCATAACAGAACAATTAAAACAGGAAACTGATTGTATTCGATCGATTTAGGGCATTTTGGGTTTCTGCCCAGAAGAACACAACCATACGGCTATAGATATACAGCCACGCGGCTCTGTTCTAAGGGATTACAGTAGCTCAGCTCTAGTTAGAGCCGCATGACTGTAATCAAACAGACAGTTTTTGGATTTTACAAAACTCAGAAAATACACAACACAAAGTGATCAAATACAAGTTTAAGGCCTCTCAGACGACCGGAATTGGATTTGGATACCGCAATCCGCTTAGAACCATGCAAACGTCCTGAAATCCTCGAATACAAGTCCCGAATCGATCCGAACAAACCCAAAAATGATTCAAACGAATGATGAAACGACCAAAAACTTATCCTCAGTGTGTTTCCCAAGTGTTTTAATCCCTTTTTCTATCTTTTTCTTTTTGGTTTTTCACTCTTAGTTTTCTTGGTTTTTCCTCTCTTTTCCCTTAGAATTCTTTCTAGAATGATTGCTGATATTCTGTGTTCTCTCTCTTTTTTTGCTCCTCTGGTCTCTTCCCCCTTAACCTAGAGAATCCCGGCTAATTCCTTTAATTTAGGAATCAAAAGTTGTCAAAGATTTAAGGTTGGTTATTTAGGAAGTAACCTGGTCGCCCGTTAGAGCCACGCGGCTATAAGATTACAGCCGTGTGACTCTGATGTTATAACCGCACGGCTGTAGTTGTGAAAGTACAGCTGTGCGACTCTAACCAGAGCTAACAAGGCTTTTCCTAAATCCTACACTCACATCTAAGCTCTCGATTCACTCGAAGGACCTTTCTCGGGGTTTCAAGTTGATGACTGTTCAGTTTTTAGAGCGTTTGAGATATTCCAGGCAACATTCCACTCATTTTCAAATCCGACTCACGTTCATCTGTCTTAACAGGTAACATAGGATTTTCATCACAGAGGTCAGGAAAACCCGTGCTCACACCTGCCCAGTCAATATCCATAAACCTATGAAGATATAAGTGTGAACTCTTTCGAACAAGAATACCAAAATGGCGTGTTTGATGCAAATATCTAAGAACTCGTTTGACTGTCTGCTAGTGTACAACAGTAGGTGCATGCATAAACTGACTGAGCTTGCTCACAACAAAGGCAATACCTGGTTGTGTTTATGAAAAGTACTGCAAATAACCAAGAATTCCCCTGTAATTACTCAGATCAGAATAAGTTTCCCTATGGTCTAACTTCAATTTTTCTTTAGTACACAAGGGAGTTAAAATCCCTTTACAATCTGCCATTTGAGCTCTTACAATGAATATATTTGCTTTGACATAGATAGAGGCCCTTTGGGAACCATTGAACTTAAACTCTAAGAAAGTAAGATAATTTGCCCAGATTTCTAATAACAACCTATTGTTGTAATAAAGCCATAATTTTCTGAACCAACGTTAAATCAGAACCCAGAAGTAATAGGACATCAACATATATAAGGCAAAAAATCCGAATAGAGCCACGAATTAAGAAGTACAGGGAGGTGTCAGATTTAGAACCTATGAAGCCAAGGGATCGAAGTGCATTAGTTAGGCAGTTGTGCCATATTCTTAGTACTTATTTGAACCCATAGAGAGATTTTTAAATTGTAGATATAGTTTGGATAGTAAGGATTAATGTAGCCAAGGGGTTGTGCCATATAAACATCTTCTTCTAGATTACCATGTAAAAGGGCATTTGAAACATCCAACTAAATAATCTCCTATCCTAATGATACAGCAAGAGATAAAACTAGCTGAATGGTGGCCGATTTGATGATTGGAATGTAGGTTTTAAAATAATCAACTCCAGGGCGTTGAATGAAGCCTTTTGTAACCAAACGGGCTTTGTATAGATCAATGCTGCCATTTGATTTTTGTTTAAGACGGAACACCCACTTGCACCCTACAACATTCTAAAATTTTTCAAGAGGGACCAGAACCCAAGTGCCATTGGAAATTAATGCATTATACTTCTCGGTCATTGCTTGATGCCATTTTGCATCTTTAAATGCTTGTTGAAATGTTTTTGGTTCAGAAATTGTGGCTGCTTGATGAGACAAGTCAAATGGCTTTTTAATTTTCCTTGTCATCCGAGGACGAGGGGCTAAAGTCAGAGAACCAGAAACCTCCTTACTTCCAACGGAAGTGGAAGCCATTGGTTTAGATGCTACTGCTGTTTATGGAACTGATTTAGGAGCAGATGGAGCAACATGGTATTTAGATAAATCAAATTCCAATTAAATATAGGGGGAGAAGCACCGATGGTTTCGGTGTGCTGCTGGTTAGGTGAGATAATTGGTGATGATGGAATTTGAGTTTGTGGCAAATTTTGGTAGGGGCAAGGCTAACGTTGTAGGTGGTAGTGGTGGGTTTTGTTATGGAGGTAAGGTTATTTCTGGACAGCCATTATTTTCAATGGTGGATGGCATAAGTGCATGTGATATGAGAGGAGCCGTTGTACTATGATTCATGGAAGATGCATTATTTAACATAGGATAAGGGAACACCTGTTCATCAAAAAGAACGTGATGTGAGATATAGATTTTGGATGAAACCGGATCAAAACATTTATAACCCTTGTGGAGTTTACTATAGCCAAGAAAAATACATGCCTTTGATTTTGGTTCCAATTTATTTTTATTATATGGTTTGAGCCACAGAAAACATTGACAACCAAAAACTTTCAAGAAATTATAATCAGGGATTTCACCAAACAATTTTCGGATTGGGGTGTTAAAATTAATGGTTGGTTTTTTGGTGCGATTTATGAGATATGTGGCAATGTCAAATGCATAGGTCTAAAATTTTTTTTGGTAATTTGGCTCTGTTGAGAAGGGCTAAGCCATGTTCAACAATGTTTCGGTGTTTGTGTTCTGCAACCCCATTTTGTTCTGCGGTGTGGGGGCAAGATATACAGTGTGAAATTCCATTTTTTGCTAAATATGGTGTTAAGGCCATAAATTCACCCTCCCATCTATTTGAAAGCTTTAATAGAATGACTAAAGTACTTCTCCACAAGGGCACGAAATTAAAAAAAGACATCATACACATCATATTTTCATTTCAAGAAATATATCCATAAATATTTGTTGAAATGGTCCACAAAAACAACATAATATATAACCATCTAAAGAAACAACAGGTGCAGGACCCCAAACATCTGCGTAGATTAATTCAAGAGGCATATTAAAAGCAGAATCAGATAAAGAAAAAGGAACTTTGTGACTCTTTCTAATTGAATATGCAATACACATGGAATGTTTAGTTACTGAAACATCAATTTTATTTAGTCTAAGTAATTGCTTAACAATAGGAAAGGAAGCATGTCCTAGATGATCATACCAAAGACATAAAGAAACTAAATTTGCAGACACTTTATTGGAAGCTGCAAGACATAATGAGTAGAGTCCGTTGTTACTCTAGCCTCAAAATCAAATCCTCCCCGTTTCCAAGTCCTTAATCATAAAGAAATCATAGAAAAATTCAACATATACAAGATTACCGTTGGTAAGCGCATAAACTGATAAAAGATTATTGGAGGACTCAAGAATAAGCAAAATATCACGAAAATTATAATGATTAGACCAAATTTGAAACACAGATTTTCCAATACAAGATATAGGGAGTTGAGTTCCGTTACCAATAGTAACTTCCTCTAGACCTTGATACTCTGAATGAAGGTTGATGTTGCCCAAGTCTGATGTTAAATGATGCATTGCTCCTGAATCAATAATCAAAGACTAATGTTGAGAGGTACTGGTTGCAATGTTGGACATGGGACGGGTATTGGTGCATTCCCGCTGAATTTTTGGAGTTGAACAGTTCAGAGCATAATGTCCAAATCCCTGACAATTGTGGCAAATAACATTCACACTGACTTGAGAAGTATGCTGCCTATGATCTGAATAGGCATGATTTCCAGCCCCTGAATGCTCCTGCTAATTATTCTGACCACCACCTCCTCTAGATGGCTTTCTACCACCACGATGGCCGCTATTGCTCTGACCTTTATACCCACATGTGGGTTGCAATTGTGGCTGCCTTTGACTTGAGTATAGGGTTGTTGGTGCAAGATTTTGAATGACAGGTTTGGTTAGTTTAGTAGCCATTCTTCATGTAGCAGGATGCCAAAAAGGTCATTAAATTTGCTTGCAGTGTGTGGGTGAACAACCCATAATCCTCACCCAAAACGGTTGTGATTGCATCAATAAAATCATCATCAGGCACTTTGTATTGAAGGGCAGCAAGTCTATCATAGATTGATTTTGCTTTCATCATGTATTTCCTTTCTCCAAGGAATTCAGCTGGGCTCTGAAATTTCTAATGTGAGAGCGAGAGATTGTTGAGTAAGTGCAAACCAATTTGTTCCAAGCAGCCACTGCATTTTCAACATAAATAATTTGGGGAAGAAGACTTTCAGATTCTGATATGAGTATCCAACTCAATACTAACTGATTTTGTGCTTCCCATAGTTCATAAACAGGGTTCTTTATTCTGCATGAATTGGCTATGACTCATCAATGTGGTGCGCAAGCCCGTTACCACGTAACATGGACATCATTTGTCCTTTCCATAACACGAAATTCCCTGAATGAAGTTTGGGGGAGATATAATTCAATGGATTGGGTAAGATGGCAATGGTGCTAACGGTGTTGCATTGGTGATTTGAGTGTGGGTGGTGGTGATAATGGAATGAACTGGTGTTGGTTGCGGTGAGATAGGGTTTGATTTCATAATCTGATCATTTGTGGTAATCAAGGGCAGTGAAAGAGAACTTACTAATGGCTGTGTGAAACTCTGATTTGAATTGGCCATTGTGGAACTCAATGGAGGCAGCAGAAAGGCATAGGTGGTGGGTGATGTCGTTGCCAGTGGAAAACTGGTGATTATGATGTTTTCAGATGAAGACATGGCGACTTAGGGTGAGGGTATCTGCTCTGATACCATGTGAAATCAGAGGCAACATAAATTGTATTGATGATAATCAAGTATTTATACAACCCTAACCTTAGAATGGTTATTACACAATAGTACATGATATTACAAATACACATATAAATACATCCTCTATCAGTGAAATCGTGTATTCATTCATGATATTATTTTTTTTTTTAAAAAAAAAAGCCATATTCAATCCAGGAATGATCCCAACTTAAAGGTGTAATGAAAAAGTTGCCTCTCTACTAGTTGAGTTGACCCACTTAAGCTAAAACAATATTCGCTAAATTACTACTTTTTTTTTTGTTGTATCTTAAGTAATATATTTTTTCAAATAACATTTTCTTTAGCTAGGAAAAACATAAAAGAGATAAAAATAAAGATAAAAGATTTTACAAATAAATTATGTAACAAATTAAATTTTAGATTAATACATATATTTAAAAATATTATATGAATCCATGCAACGCGCGGGTTTAAAGTTAGTTATAATCTAAAAGCTTCAGAATTCAAATGAAATCCTTTAGTTTTTATTTCATGAAATGATTAAAATAAAAACTCTCATATTTCATGGTTAAACTTTTCCTTAAGCATTCAATATATAAAGGCTCAATATAATTTACAGAAATAAAATTTTTTTTACAAGAAACAAAAGAAAGTATTAAATTATTGAAATATCTAATTTTTATGTATAAAAAATATTAAACAAACAGTGCATTGCGCGAGCTTAAAGATAGTTCTAACTTTAAAGGGAAAATTAGCTTATTAGCAAGTTATTAAGAATTTATCCTTCAAATAACCCAAACCAAATTATAAGATTTAAAATAGCTAAAAAATATAAATAATATCCTAAATGGTATGGATAACTTAATTATAAAAGGATAATACATTTATTTTATGGAAATTTTTAGTACAAAAGAATAATCATGAATACAATATCTTAATATTAATATCCAATAATAGAATCCTATCACAGCTAAATTACATTTTGAAATAAATTTAAAATTTCCATATGTCTTGCCAAGCCATATCTTCTCTTTTGTCTAAACAAAGAACTAATATATTCCATTGACAAATCAAACAAAGAAGTCAAAGAAGTTTGAGATGCAAAAAGGTAAATCATTATAGTAGTATAATTAAAATATACATTAGATATCTCAAATATAATACCATGACAAGTGAAAACTATTATATAATGTAAATATGAAATCAAATACCATTTTTAACTTGATAAAACTAAAATAATATCAAAAAATTCTAAAAATAATAACATAAAAAAATACCATGTATATTTTATATATATATATATATATATATATATATATATATATATATATATATATCAATATTTGATATATGTGATCAATATACCATTAATTGATACTAATCAATATACTATAAGCTTATAAAAGAATAGACTAATATACTGCAAAAATATATTATACAAGTATATATGAATTTACTACATGACCACGTGAATGTATATATATTTATATATTTCACGAATATATATGAAAGTACTGCTATTAGCTGGTCGACTGATAGAAATAGATCAAAATTTACCAATTGAAACAAATATCAGGTATCATAATAAAAAAATAAAATAAAAACGAATGAACATGCAAGATGAACACGAAACCAGTAAAATTCAAATTGAAAATACAAACCTGGACAAGAGCAAGAAAATGACACCAAAAACCCAATTAGGTTCAACAAAGATTCTCGTCTCTCTTTTATGTTGTACGACTATTAATCGACCAACTAATAGAAATGGAGTGACTATTGGAGATATTGTGAGTTGAGTAAGGTCAAGGAGACAAAACATCTCAAATAATGATAAAACCATTGGAAAAGGAAAAAAAAAGATATGAAAAATGAATAACTATGATACTATATATAAGATAAAACACAATCAAGATACTACTACTAAAGAAAATATAGAGCTTAATTAAAAAGAAAAAGATAAATACTAGTGTGAGCGGACGACGTTTTCGACGGAAAGCGGACTCCCTTTCGGAAGGGGCGCCACGATCTCGGGCGGGCCCATCCCTCGCGTGGGGTTTTTATTATGAAAAAAAATCGTTTTGGAAAACATGGAATTAATTCTTAAAAGAACCGAGACCTAAGTCTCGATGAATATTGTAAGAGTCGCCACCCGGCTCAGCTCAACAGGGAAATTTATAATGCAGCTGAACCGGACGAGCGGCCGCTACACTATCCAGAGATTTGGGTCCGGACAAGTCCCTTATTTTGTGTCTAATTAAAATAAAATTGGCCAATGTCCTCAAATGGTATTTCATAATTCTAAAAGTCAATTTTATTGAAATAAATAAACATACAGCGCGCATACAGATATTACAAAAATAAAAGTAAAATAATGAATATTTAAGTGGTTTACAACCCAATCGAATAAAAATTAAAAACTCTCGTCTCACTTTTACAAACGCCTAGAATACACGATTTATCTAAAAATATTACAATCGCCTAAAATACACGATTAATTCTATTAAATACATATAAAATGAAATAAAATAAAAGCTGCAAAACAAAGGTTATCACAATTTTACGGCACGCCACAAATAGCACTCAAATAGACAGAATTGGGAATTTAGAAATTTGGGGGCATGCATTTAGGGGATAATCGGGTTGGCTCGGCTAGCCGGCCCAGTTAGACCTGGAAAACATTTTGAAACGCCCCTGTATTTTTGGTTTTGTGAGAAAATCATTTTGAAAAAATTTTTTCCGGTTTGCATGCATTTTTTACATGTGAGGTGGGTCGGTTTTTGGGAGAATCGGGTCTCTGTCGTGGTATTGTTCTAAATGCAATTTTACTGAAAATTGAATTTAAGGTCGTGAATGCACACAACAAAATTTATTTTTAATGATTTTTGGATTTTCTGAATTTTTAGGGATTTTTGGAAATTTTTGGGGATTATTCTAGAAATTCTGATTCTGGAAAAACGTTACAGTCATGCGACTGTAAGCAATCCAAACTCAGGATTTCGCCAAAATTTTACTTGAAATAAACTGAGAGAAAATCATCTGGAAACCAAGAACACTCGTACGACTGTGAATACAGTCGTGCGACTGTTTTGATTTCCAGAAACGGAGACGCAAAAACTTGAAAAAAAAAAGCACAAATATCACACAAATCACCCAGAAAGCATGAAAAAGAGAAGGGAAAATGGGTATCTACCTTTTGGGCGTTTATCCAACGTCGAATTGACACCTAGCGTCGCTCTAATCCACTAAAATTCACACTTTTCTCCTTGAAATTGAGATTGAAGGCTTTGTGTCCAAAAATCCAAAATGCTTGGGAATCCTAGGGCTTCTAGTCCAAAATTTGATTTGTTTGTAAAGTCAAGTTATTAACCTAGGGATTTATATCAAATTCTTAGATTTAAACTTGGAGAATTAAAGAAAATAGAAGAGGAAAAGAAAAATTTTCAAGTTGAGTTTCCCTTTCTTTTCCTTGTCTCTTTTCTCCTTTTTCTTTCTAAATTTCTGAGATAAAAAGTTCAATCCTCTTTTTCTCACTTTTTCTCCATTTTATGTCTGTTTTTCTCTGAGATTTTTTCAACAAATCAGGACCAATTAATGCCCAAATCTCATTCTCCTTATTTCTTATGTCATGGGCATGGTGTTGTGCACCTGCCCCGATCTTACAGTTGTACGACTGTAAGTTTTACATTACAGTCGCACGACTGTACATTACAGTCGTGTGACACCTTTTTTTTTTTTAGGGAGAAAATTCTGGCACTTACAATTAGATAAATTGTATTAAAAAAATAAAAAAAAAATAATAATAAACTTATTAAAATGGTGACAGCTGTAATGTTGAGTTAAATTAAAGATAAATTCACTCATAGGATGCTAAAGTCAATGATCATATGAATCCATAGATATATAGACTAATTTTCTCAACATTTTATATTGACAATACCCCATCCAACTAAAGCACATTTGTCCAATTGGATCTTAGGAGTCAAATATTTTATACGCTTAGAATTATAAAATTTTGGAATACAAAAATTTTAGAGTGGACTTGAACTACATGAATTCTTCTAATAAAAAAATAACATATATAAAAAAAAAATAAATTGAGAAATTTAAAAATACTTATTATTAATTTTTCATTATGAAGGCCTAGGTTGCGCTCTAAAATGTAGAGTGTTTTTAAAAAACTATAAATCACATTTTAGAAGATTTAAATTGGTAAGTAAAAATACACCTCTAAATCGATAAAACTTAATTATTGTCGATCATTGATGACTTCAACATATTCGCGCGGGTTTCCCAAGTCAACAATGGAATTTTTGTAGAGAAGGTTCGTCACCTGCCCCAACTCACTACCATAACTAACCTTCCTTGTTCCCTCTTATTCGTCACTCCCATAAAACAGCCGCCTCTGTAATCTCTCCCCCTCTCCATTTCCATTGCCAAATCAGGTAAATTGTCCTTCTACCTCTCTTATTCGTCGATTTATAAATCCTTTTGAAATTGTGCTCATCTTTTGGATTTTTCAGCAATACAATCGTGAATCTTCCGTGTTCCTATTACCGATTCCGATAACAACATGATACTGAATTTAGGTCTCCTCAACAAGGATCTCATCTTCGTTGCCTAATCTGGGGGTGCAAAGCAGCACCCTCAGCTTGTAATCTCTAGGTATCTCTAGGTGGAGGGCCGCCTGGAACAACCCCTCTTAAGGGTAGATTGCGGCGGCCGGTGGTGCAACTGCACACCCGTGCACCCCCTCCCTCTGCCTCTGCGGCTGTAAAGAAACAACTTTAATGAGAAGGGTCTAATATATTTGGTGGTGTTCTTTATTTCCTCTTGACTATATCATTTGTGGAGTGGACGGGGCTCTGAATAAGTTATAGGATGATATAAACTATTATTATTGTTTTTACTTCATCCTATATGCTCTAACATGAATTTATGGTTGGCTTGCTTTGGAGACTTTACTTTGCTTATTGAAATCCAAATTAATGAATGGTGGTAAGCTCAACCCACATATGTCATGTGGCAAGATGGTTTTAATGAAATCAATAATAAATTACCATTTCATACCAGGAATACCTTCTTACTTGGGCATTCTTTATCTTGTTTAATCTGCACTTGATTTTTTGATCGGTTTTCACCTGTTTTGATTCCTTAATGAGAATTAGTGTCAATACTTTTTCTTTTTTGCATTGAAGTCTGGTTGAGTATTTTGTAATTGTGGTAATATCTGAACTAGAAATTTTGCACCTACTGGACTATAGGAAGTGAAAATAAATGAGGCAAAATGCGTGATATAGTTGATGTTCATGGAAAGAAAAAAGAGTTTATGCTGCTATACAGAGACTTAAAGAGGAAGTAAGCCAATGCAATGTCTTCAAGTAAAGCCTCTATGCAACGATTTAACAATAATGGCTTTTGGACTCAAAGCTCTGACTCTACAAACCGGTATGGCCTACATTGACCTACATGAGAAAGTTTTTGGTTTTTAAATGCTGAGTTGATTTTCAAGATTAATTTAGCTATAAAGTAAACTTTTATTTGTTTTAGCAGACGTAATCTCGAACCACAACTTATGCAAAGGAGATTAAAAGATGATGGCACATTCAATTATTTTGAAGATAAAGAGGCCATGGTATGGTTATTTTCATGGTTTTTGAAAATTTATTTCAAAGAATATATTCAAGATTGGTGTTTACGTCACACAATACGAGTTTATACAGGAGCTTTATTCACGTTTGAGAGCACAGAAAGAGGAAATTCAGATTCTTCGAGAACAAATTACGGCTGCTTGTTTGAGGGTATGGCATGTCTCTCATGGCCAATACTTGCGCATATAATATTACTATGGTTTATGTATTCAGTTTCTGACTTGTTTGGAACTACATTGGGTGTGGTGTCAGGAGCTGCAACTGCTGAATGAAAAATATGTGTTGGAAAGAAAGTTTTCTGACTTGAGAATGGTTTGTTCATCTTGGAAACAGGAATTTTATTATTATTTTTGTTTGCAAGTCTGGAATGTTGAATGTGGTTTATCCTTTTGTCGCTTAGAGTCTGAGATGATATTATCTTGATAATAGGCGATTGATGAGAAGCAAAATGAAGCTATTACATCTGCCTCAAATGAATTAGTTCGCAGAAAAGGTGATCTGGAAGTAAATTTAAAATTGGCTCATGACTTGAAGGTATGTTACAGTTTCTGTATTTTTATGCCTCAGTTCCCTTTCTGTCTATAAATTTGCAATGTCCTGTGCAGCTTAATCTACTATGTACAGTAATCACATGAAATCAAAGAAAAAATAGTTGCCATTTTGTCAAATAATATTGCACACCACAACAATGGATGTAAGTGATAGAATGATGAGTAGGAAAGCAGAGAGAATGGGGAAAGCAAAAAACAGCTTCTACCTTTAGGGCAATTTGTCTATCTATGCCAATGGGGACTACTGTATTAGTTTTCACTGTGGCTAAAGGAAGTATACAGTCATTGTTGCACTCTATGCCCTAGGGATTCCTTGTTGCTAACCTTATGTTTCAATACATTGAAACCAAAATACATGCTTCTGCAGAAAGCGTGGCTTCCATGTGAAACCTTCCCCTTCTTACAGGCTTGCTATGCAAGATACATGTGTGACTATGTGCCATAACCTCAAATAGGACGTAATCCACATCTCTAAAGATGCTGAGGTTCAGTAAACTAATATTTTTGAGTTAGTTGAAGAAAACCATACTAATGGGGACTGCTGTATTAGTTTTCAATGTGGCAAAAGGAATTATACAGTCATTGTTGCAGTCAAGGGACTCCTTGTTGCTAACCTTATTACATTGAAAGTTTGAAACCCAAAATGCATGCTTATGCAGAAAACTGTGGCTTCCATGTGAAACCTTCACCTTCTTACAGGCTTGCAATGCAATATACATGAGTAACTAATAACTGTGTGCCATAACCTCAAATAGGAAGTACTGCACATCTCTGAAGATTCTGAGATTCAGTAAACTCATATTTTTAAGTTAGTTGAAGAAAACCATGCTTTTCAAAATTTAGCAACTCTTACGGAAAAATGTAAGCTTTAGGTTTAGAGTTGAATATTGAAAGATCAAATACATGTATGATCACCACTAAGTACTTATTGACTTATTGGGGTGGAGGTGAATAGGAAGGCAAGGCATGGGAAGCTTGAGCAGAAACTTTTAAACAGCATTGTAAGGACAAGATAAATATATGAACAACATTTAGTATTCATTATTATGGTGAGTAGAAAGATAATGCATGGAAAGCTTGAGCAAAACTTTTAAGCCCTATTGTAATCAAAAGATAAGTTCCCCTTTTCTTCCTTTACTGCTTCTTAGGATGAGTTCTGTTTAAGTGGCCCACAGTTTTTTTTTTCTCTAACATTATGGACCCAAGAATAGAAGATAAAACACAATACAAGCCAAATAATGCATCCAAATCGAAGGCATCATGACAGTGGGTTGCTGAAAGATGGAATGAAATGTAGGCCTGCTGATAAAGAAAGCAAAGGAAGTTAGGGGAATGCATGCAGATTAATATCAAGGAAGGATCTTAGCTCAAATTCAATTAATTTTAAGGGATCTACTGTAATAGATTTGAGTTTCAAAAATCAACCTGAAGATTATAAGTTCATTACTAGCAATTCAGAATAAAATTTTTATATGGTCCTTGAACGCCAAAATATAAGTTGCCAAGGGACACCAAGGCTGAGGCACTAGAGTCATAAAGGTCTGGAAGTTCCACAAAGTAAATGCTTTCAAATATATGTTTAAAATAACCTTTATGTAAGGCTTTGACAGAAGCCAATTAAAATAATTGGAGATTCAAGCACAGCCACAATTTAGAGGTTATTTTTCTTTCCATATCTTGGAAGATGACATTTTCACCCATAACCAGCTGCTGTATATCGAAAAGAAAGGAAGAAAGTGACTTGAGCATGATACTGATCTATCACTTTCATTTTATTCTTTTCTCAATTTTGTTCAGCATATTATTTTGGAACATTTTGTAACAGTGACATTTTATTTTCAGGTTGTAGATGATGAGAGATACATTTTCAGGTCATCCATGCTTGGCCTATTGGCTGAGTATGGAGTCTGGCCTCATGTCATGAATGCCTCTGGCATATCCATTAGTGTAAAGGTATAATGCTTTACTTAACTTTCCTATATCTGTCACAAGTAAGCTGAAGGATAAAGTTGAGACTTCAATGTTCACCTTTTGTTTTCAGACTTTCTTGCACATTCCTTTTATGTCATGCCAGGCTTAGAAAATGTTACTTGTTTTTGTTATGAACCAATGATATGTCAAGCTCATATTCCACTCTGCCTTCTCTTGAAAGTTGACTCTGCAATTAATTTTCACATTGTTTGACATTTAAGTAATTTAATATTTATGATAAATCACTAAATAACTGTACAGTAAGAACCAAATGACACGTTATGTTTAGCATGAGACAGTATTCAATTATTCCCATTTTCAAAATCCAATAGTGACCTTCTTAGTGGATCTACCTTTCTCCTTCCCAAAAAAATGCCTCTGTTCTTGATACTGCCATTTAGACTTATCACCTCCTTATTGGAATCTTGAAAATCTTAACCAAGGACTGCTATATATTAAGACCCCTTTCTTTTTCATCTATATGTCATATTATATTACGTGAGCTCATATAGTGGGATTTTTCTTTGTCAAACACTTGGTATAATATTTGGAAGGATCTTAGGGAGCGATTTTAATAAGTGATATTAAAGACCTGCTTTTTTGATAGTTCGTTTCAAATGATGAAACTCTCCTCATGTATCCTAATTCCTAATTATCTCAAATTTTAGTTTTTACTTAATTTAATTTCCTAATGTAGTTTCTTATTGTTAATCTGCAGCATCTATATGATCAACTACAGTGGAAAATTGGAACTTCTCATGTAAGCTTGCTCTATACATTGAATTGATGCAAAATCCTTATTATTCTACTTGATATGCCAACTGTTTCCATGCAATAGAGACCATCTTTGTTGAGTTGACCGCTGAAGCATGATAATCTCTTTATTTTTGACATCACATATATCGATGTATAATTTTTGCTGATACTGAAGAAAAAGAGTTAACTGGTTTTGCATTTTCTTCAATGGTGAGGACAAAGATTTAAGTGATTTAGTATTTTCTTCAGTAGTTCATCATCACTAGAGTGAAAACTGTATTGATTTTACCACAGAAAAAGTAATTAACTTGTCATATGGATTTTACCCGCTTCAATGATGGAAAAATGATTTGTTGCTGTGAAATTCATGATAGAAGAATGAATTACTATGGAAAAGTGTTAGACTATATTTAATGGTGGCTTTGGTTGGTATATTCTCTGGACGAGTGGACTCTTTTGTTGATGTGATATGTGCAGAAAACACAATTCTTCTAACTTTTTTGGGACAATTCAGTGCACTACATCATAATTAACATCTCCATCTACATAACTACCTTCTCAAACTTAATTAAACACAAGAACTGTTTTTCTCATCTAATTGATGTATCTAAATACGGATATGATCTTCCTGTTCTATGATATATAATTTTTTAATAACTGGGGTCTAACAGGCCAACCATATTTTTGAGTCTTTATGACTGAGCCATGCATATCCAGTTTCCTGCTTATTTACTTATGAAGCATTTTCTCATTATTCCCTCATATTTTGAACCCTCTTTTCTTTAGGAAGATGTTTAACTGAAATGTTTCTTATACCGAATCATGAACTTCTTTTCTGCTAGTTCTTTGACAGTGGTATTGATGCTTTTTAGTCATGTATTTTTATGAAGAGAAACAGAGTCTTGTGCTGTTTTGTCCATTATACTTAGCTGTATTTACTAATACCACAGGATAGAATTAGAGAACTAGCAGTTGCTTCTCGTACTGAGAATGAATCTCATGATAAAGTTAACCCTGGTTCTGGTATCCTGATGCAACAGGTCCCTCTTCAATCCACGGTACTAGTGGCATGTAATCTACTTGTTTACTATCTCACTTTTTCATTGCATCATCTCTTTTTTTTTATCACTGGATAAGTACTATATTTTTCTTGACCATTTTGACCCCTCTCTCTCTCTCTCAATGCAGAGTCAACATGGCATTTCTTCTCCTAGTCAGTACATAAATAAATGGCATCTGGAACCAACTGATAAGTTTATGAGACAAAATCGTGAAACCGATATTACAGATAGAACAAGGTTAATGGTTGATGGTGAGATGCAGCAACAATTATACAATAACAATTTGCAATTTGCTAGTGATCCTAAGAGGTTTGTGCTTACCACAATGTTTTCAATCCAGCGATTTTGATATTTTTCTGTGCATGGTTTTTGTGAATTGCATGCTGCAACGCCTATTTAGTTTGCTAATGTGGTATATGAAGTGTGGGAACAAAGTTGTTCTTTTTATGATTTATTGTGCAGCTAGGAAGTTCAATAGATTTTGTTTTTCACAAATTTTAAAGAAGAGAAGGGATTTATTCTGATTCACTCTCTATTATTGAGGAAGATATGAAAATTTCAAAAGTTTCTGAGGTGTCAAATAGAGCCCACGCGAACTGGTTTGGTATTACGGTTATTGAGTTAAGCTAGCAGCCTAAGTTTCTGAAATAGTCATTTCTATAACTTGTGCCATGATATATTGAATATCACCTGCTTTTTCTGTAGCTTTGTTCTGAGCATTGTAATTAGGACTGTGAATAATAAATCAGTTGGGTAGAATCATTCTTGAACCTAACTGTCATCTAATTGTTTTGTTTTTCTAGTTCCCCAGATTAGACCAACTGATACCTGAGTCACTTATTTGATAAGCTTTAGTCCAAATCTGCCACGAGGCTGATGGCCTTATTCCTACATACAGACTTTCATGCAATGCTTAATTTTAACAGGTTTTATACACAATTCAGTTGAGATAAGCTTTATTAACAACCCCTTTCTTTACATTGTGGTTAGTCGAAATCACTCTTTTAGAGGACTAATCAGCCTTGTCTTTTTTACCAATTATGTTGTCTTTTGTCTGTTCTCATCTTCTTTGTTTTATAATTTGACTATGCTATCTTTTGTAATAGTGCATCTGGTCTATGTTGGAAAAGTCTAAAGTATGAATTGGCCCGTTTTGGCTTATACCAAATGGTTGCTTTTACCACCCTTACTGGAATTAGTGGAATATACATATTTCTTGTCCAGGGAATTAATATATTTATCTTAGCATCCTTGTCTCTGCAGCATTCCTTCCATAGACCTATTTTGTCATCTCCCAGCACTTGCCATCATACATCATAACTGGCTGTGTTATAGTCTTGTGGGATTTTCCTTTAATGTAGGATGGATTCTAATTTTCTTTTCAACTATCTGAGTGTGTTTTTTAGAACTGAACAATTTGTTCCCTATTATTTAAATCTGGGTCAAACTTGTTTTCACATTGACATTTATAATAGTAGCATATCAGAGAATTGTTGTATTGCAGGAAGCTTAATGTTCCTTATTCCAATAGTTTGTTGGACAAAGGTATTGCACATATGAGACCAGGAGACCTGGTAAATCCTCACAGTGTAAATGATGAAGTTGCTTTCTCTGTTTCTGAAGGTGAGGCATGTTTTTGTTTAGAAACAAATCAATATCCTCCGTTTAATAATCTAAAATGAACTGTTTCATTTTAGAGGGTCCTGGAATAGAGAACTTTCAGATCATTGGTCATGCTATGCCTGGAGAAAAGCTTCTTGGATGTGGATTCCCTGTCCGTGGAACTTCTCTTTGCATGTTTCAGTGGGTTCGCCATCTTGAGGATGGCACTAGACAGTACATTGAAGGTAAGAACTTATTTGGTTTTACTTAGATTCTGTGTTTTCTTTTTTTACTTCAAAGAGGGGGGAAGTGCCAGGTTGTTATTTTGTGATTACGTTATTTCATATATGTATAACTTAATGGGAGTGTTTGACTCAGGGGCCACAAATCCTGAATATTTTGTCACTGCTGATGATGTGGATAAGCTCATTGCTGTTGAGTGCATACCAATGGATGACCAAGGCCGTCAGGTTTATTGATAGATAATGATTCTTTGTTGCTTCTGAAATCTTTCTTTGGGCATGAAACATTTATCTGTTATTATACTGAGTATAAAGAATACTCAAGCAATGCCTTCAGAAAGTTCATTAAGGCGAAGTACTTGATATTGAAGTGGCGAGTTTGGTATGCATGCGCTAGGCATCCCAAAGTTTTCACTAAATATAACACAATACTGCATTTGAGCTTGGGCGCTCTTTCACCACTCAAAACATACCATAAAATATTTTTGACTTTGTTAATATTTGTTAACATCTTGTTTTTATACGATCAAAATTGACAGAATCAAACACTTCCCATCATCTTGGAACAAATTACTTGCTTCTTGTTATCACAATGATATAAAACAACTAGGTTGCCCATATGTCATACATTCTTGCAAAATTGCTAGCAATTTTTATAACAACTGAAAAGTTACAGATATGCAGAAGCCTGTAGGCATTTTCTTATTGACAAACTAGGGAAGTGATTGGAGTTCAACACTTCTCTACAGCACAGAAAATCGTGCACCAAGATTCATAAACTCTCCAAACTTGCAAAAAATTATGACCCATCGTCTGAACTACATGTTTGCATATGCTTCTCATGCAGTGTGATGCCCCTTAAGAGTTACTATTTCTTGCTTTTAGCTTCATTATTGAATTTTCTTGTACATTTCACTTAAATTTGGAAATGAAGGTTCTTTCTTTTCACTTTCTACTGTATACGATCATTTTTTAATCCTTACATACTTGCATATGCACGCCTTTTGAACTAGATAAGGAGTGACAATTTCTTGCTTTTGGCTCCACCATTGGATTTTTTTGGTACTTGGTCCAAATTATTTTTGAAATGAAGGTTATCTTTTTCCACTTCCTATTGCATCGACTTTAGTTTACGTCAAAGATAATGACAGCCTCACATACTTGTGCTGATTGAGATCTTAGCTTATTATTGTATCAAATTGTTTATTCTTATCAGGGAGAACTGGTTAGGATTTTCGCAAATGATCAGAACAAAATAAAATGTGGTACGTGCATATGAAATTAATAAATTACTGTTAAATCTGATTATTCTAGGATGATGCCTAGATTTGAAAGCTAAATAATGATCGATGGTGACTCTTTTCTAACACATGTATTATTTTCATAGTTCTTTTCCTTTTAAGTGTAAAGCAATTTGTAAAATAATTAATTATGAGATTTTTCCCATTTGTTATTGAAGCTTGTAAATTTTCCTTGTTAACGTGGTTTTTTTTTAGTGAAATTCAGTTCTATCTTGCAATGGATGAGATGAGATTTGCAGTCATCTCTTAGATCAAAAGAATTGACTATCTTTTTAATTTTGTTCATGCTTTTGATTTGGTTACACTTACCCCTTGCCTGGAACAAATTCCATGTAAGAAATGAATTAAATTTCCTTACTAGAATTCAATTCAATTCATGTAAGAAATCATTTCTTACGTGTGGAAAACATTGTTGATATAAATGAATTCGATTGCTAATTGAGCTAAAGTGTCTTTCAGTAAACTCTCTCAATTGAATTCTCACAAAATCATGTCAACTTTGACATGATTTCCAATTGTCAAATCACAAGCTTCTTCTTATAATGAAAGAATTCATTTCTTTTTATCATGTTTTATCCAAACATGGAATTTGATAAAAATGAATTGAATTGAATCGAATTGAATTCCTTCCAAAACAAGGGTTCCAAACACACTCTTACAATGTCTGTGATACTAGGTTGTTACATCTAGAACAATTTTCTTTAACTCGGTGAAATAATCAATGTTTCTCTTTTACTTTGGGTGGAAGGTGGGAGGGCCGTTTTCCTTTTTTTTTTATAGCCACCTATAAGAAATAAAAATAAAATAAAGAACACGACATTCTGTGAGCATATACTTAATTGCTTTCTCTCTCATGCATTAATCAACAAAAAGAAAGATGGAAAAATTCATAATTGACCTATACATTATGTTTCCTTACCTATTTTGCCTTTTTTCTTTTTTCTGCTGAATGTGATTACTGAAGATTCTGTCATTCTGCTCTAGACCCAGAAATGCAACAGGAGATCAACTCATATACTTCTAAGGGCGAAGCCACATTCAGCATACAATTGTTGGTAGGTTTTGGTTGTCATAGAAATATTGGCATGTTGCAGATTTAAGTTCTTGTATTTCAAAATTGGTCTTTGGTCATTCAAATGATAGTTTTGTTGGTTATCCTTCATCTCATCTCTCATTTTCTAGACGGATGACAAGTGGAAGTCGGCAACATTAATTTTGCAAAGATCAGGTTACCAGATTAAGAGCATAAGCGAGGACATTATGCTGATTGCTGAGAAATTTTCAAAGAACTTATCAGTACGTTCATTTGTTAAAGTGTCTTTCTCTTCTCTTCTTGTTTTTTCCTGGTTGAAGTGCATTTTACCTGTTTAGGCACGGTCCTTATGGATGTAGCAGTATTTATATCATCAAAGTATTTGTGTTTCGAAACAATTTATTTGTGTTTTGAAACAATTTTTAGGACATAAGTTTCCTTTAAACATTTCACCAGGATAACAACAAATTATTATTGCTTTTTGTATTATGCAATGAATATCTTATTTCTTCTTTATTTTATTTGACGTTGCAATCTTTTATTAGCACACCAATTATGACCAGTTTCGGAACTCTCGACAGTGACTATTAAGTATGCAAAGAAATAATTCAGAATTGTTTACTTAAACCATAGATCTGTGAAGAGTAAGCAATTGACTACAGGAGAATAAATGTGTGAGTACTTGGATAAAATGGAAAACAAGGACTTGATTATTCAATTACAAGATATTCAGAAGAAAATTCAAGCTCCTAGCCAAGTGTAGTGCCGTAATTTTCATACTACTATATCATCATTTAGGAACATTCATTCTATATATTTCTTTTCTGAAAGAGTAGAGCGACAACAATAAATCTTCCATAAACGTGGGGCTGAGGGACTATAAAATGTTTAATTAGAAGGCCTCATATTATTGTTTTAAGACTTTCTGTATCATTATTGTTATACTTCCAGGACTACAGATAATATATGCTTAAAAGTTTTATCATTTTGAATACAGAGAAATAAATATGATTGTGTATCTTGTTGATATTGCAGATCAAAATTCCTTCAGGATTTTCAACACAATTTGTGTTAACTTGTTCTAGCGGATCTTCAATTCCCTTCAATACATATGATGTCCGGTAATTGATATTTCATCTTGAACTTTTCTATAGATTCTATTTTAATAATGTTATTTTGTTTCCTGTTTTATGATAAATTAGTGAGATATTGTGGTTATAATAGTGGCCACATCTGTAGAAGCTACAAGCTATGCTCTTTATCTTTCTTACCTTGATTAAAAGAAGCAATAATGTTAGAATAAACTGAAAAAAAAAAATGGAAGAAGAACCAGAGAAAATACACAGTACTCTTTCTTTCTCTTATATAGGTTATCATGCTTGACAATATTTTAGACATCTGTTTAACATATCAGTCACTGTGATTACTGAATACTGATTAATAATATTAGTGCTATTTTATGTGACATCTAAAAGCTGACTCAATGTTCCGCTGAGGTTTTTAGATGGTACAGTACATTAATACAATATGGATAATGCTTGGACAGGGGTGAAAAACAAAGTATGAGTTTTAAGGGTAATTTGAAGGTGTTAGCATCTGGTAGAGAATGACTGTATAGGAATTAGGGGCAGTATAGAAAGCGACAGTGGGTATTTCTAGCTAGAGTATGTTTTACCAGGGGATTGGTGAGAGTATTGGGAGGGTAGCTTAGCCTAGGAAGAATTTATTCTGTTTGGGTTTCTCTGGGCTGTAGCTTAGAGGGACAGGGGATTAGTCCCTGGGCTGTGCCGTTTGGCATAGATTTCTATCCTAGTTCTTTCTATTATTTTTTTATGTATATTGTTTTCTTAGCTGATACAGGAGAGACATCAATCAACTTGCATTTTCTTTAGCTTCTTGCGGTTGTTTGGCTAGTGTTCTTGTGTCCTTTGAGCTACTGTTTGGTTCTCTTAGAGTATCTCTCAAAAATCAGTCATTCCTCAACAGTCCTCATTGGAGTAAATGTGGTTTTGAAATCTTAATTTACAACCTTACTCTTGCTATTTTCTAGTCAATCCAAAATGATATTGAGCCATCATACAGGGTATATTAGGGTTACTTGATTTCCTTGAATGAAGTATTATTTTGGTTTTTGTTTCTCAGTGCTATGTGATGATCGTTCTAGTGCTTGTTTTTTTTGTAGTCTTCTAAATCACAGCCCAAATTCCTTTCATTTTTTCTTTTAGAAATATGTTTGAATTAGAAAAGAAAATGAATTCATGTAACACTAGGCATGCAGCTACTTCCTTTTTAATTAAACGACAAGCTCATAGTTTTAACAAAATCATATTTTTTAGAAAAAAATAATGATCTCTTTAGGATTACATTATCATCATCATTATTTATATTATTGTTATTATTATTATTATTATTATTAGTCATTATTATTGTTATTTTTTGAAAATTTGTAGAAATAATTTGTTAAAAATTGTTATTATTCTTATTCTCAACTTTAAAGAAGAAAATATAAAAAACAAGGAAATTCTATTATTATTAGCTTTTCATTACACATTAAAGTTTACTAAACTTCTAGAATAATTAGTTTACCATAATTTCTGGCAACGAAAAAACATAATTACAAATTTTAAAGAATAAATAATTTCATCAAAATATATGTTTTAAGTGTAGCATTAAAAAGACTTAAAATCATATTTTATTTCTTATTTCTATAATAAACTTAATTTTGTAGTTTTTAATTTAAGCTTACCTAGTAGTAGTACCTACAAATGAAAGACAACAAGCTTTATAAACTCTGATTTTAATGGCAAGCTTCCAAACATAATAAGATTGATTACTTTACCTCTTATTACATTGCTGTATCATTCTATGAAAAACCTTCGTACGTTCCATCCAAACAAATTATATATGTATTTTGATGAATGTGGATTTTGAAGACGTTGGGTATTGAACCCAGTTGTGTTAGAAAGCATATTGAGTTTTCGTTTTTCAGATGCTTTCTTTTGATTGACACAACTGGGTTCAACAAGTGGGTGGTTGAGTGGTGGTGTTTTTGGGAAAAACTTATGCAGGGTAATGAACTCATGGTGGTAATTATTGTGAATGGAAGAGTTTTGGTCTATTAACAGATGGTTAAAAGTAAATCATATTCTCTTAAATCTTCTCTGGTAACTTTGCTTATTTGGGTCAGAAACTGTGAATAGATCAACTTATTATTAGAGGGAATACTTTAAGATGGCTGTCCTAGTTTTTATAGTTTGATAGGATTATTTTAATCGTTCCTTTGATCCATTTGCAATTTGGAGAAGTGGAACATTTATCTCATTTAGTGCCTACAGTAAATCATCCAGCTCAAACCAAATAGTTCATATGTTTTGGTTATGAATCTGATTCACATTGTTTTGTAGGATGCGTGAGACTCTTGTGTTGACGATGAGAATTTTTCAGAGCAAGGTATTATCTTGTTCTTGTAAAATTTTCTTGAAAAATGTGCACTTATAATATCATTTGAGCTTGTTTGAAAAGAATCATAGCAAATACAGGGTATGAGCCATGTTTTGTGTTTTGCTAAAACGGGCGTCGCTTATCTTCATCTGTATTTAAAAATAAAGTATCAATTAGATTCAGCTCTGAGTGTTATGGTTCTGAACTTCATTAGATGATACGTTATTAATTTATAGTATTTTTCCATGGATTAATAGCTTTTCTAAGCTATAGTTACAGGATTCCTACTCATATGGGAGATCAAAGAATTGCCCTTTTGGCCTTTTGGTCTCTTTCTATACGAAACCATATCCAACTGGACCATAATTGACCTTTCAGCTTTAACTCATCCAGAGAACAAAATGGTTGATTGAGGGTTAGTTGGGCATGGTTTCGCATAGGACATGCCAATTTTGAAACAATAGGGGGCTAAAAGGGCAATTGGTTGATAAAACAGGGGCCGAATAGGTCATTTCACCATCATCATAATAGATGTCTTTTTTGACTTGATCTCTTTGGAGTTGTTTGTAATTTGTGTTCTGGTGCAAGTTAATCATGGTATATAACATTTGAACAGGCATTGGATGTGAAGAAGAAAGGAAGAGCTTAATTGAAACCACGTCTATCCGATATTTGAGCATAGACGATATACCACAGTCAAATTAAATTCTTTCATGTACAAGATTGGAAGACAAAATAAATATGCAGCAAGTTATTTATCCACGAGAAATTAAAAAAAAAAAAAAAAAAAAACCCATTAAATGAATGTGGATTTTTGTATAATAAATTGTGATATTCTTGTTTATGCACAAAACCTTTGTAGTGTGTTTATTAATAAGATTCCACAATGTATATTTTTTCAGCGTACCAAATTTTGTAACTGTCAGGATATTTTATATTATAGAGTGGGAAGGAATAAACATGGTTTTACTTGTAATTAATTCCATTTTTGAGTGAATGGTGCTAAACATGAAAAAACATCTACGAAGATGCGATTTGATATTAATTTAATTACTTATAATCTTAAACTCGTTAAATAAAGGCTTTATATCTGAATCTAATTAAATACCAGTCAAGGAAAAAAAAAAATATGTCATTGCGGAAATCTTCAATATAATTATGATATAAGAAGATAGCGTTTCCTTTTTTTTTTTTTTTTTTTAATGCAAGGAAAAACTTCAAGGGAGGGGTACTCATGCTACATATTTCATAAAAGATAAATTATTAAAAATACCTCAATTTTGACTTTTGTTTTATGTATATTGTGGTATTTTTTGAAATACGCTCAATTGATTGTCAATTTTGTTTTTACCCGCTTTCTTTTCTTATGCGATTCTTTCTCCTATTTTATATTTTTAACCTTAATTTTGTTATTTATCTCCTAATCCGTCAATTTTTTTGCCACGTCACTTTAGAATGTTTTTATAATTTTTTTTTCTCTTCAAAACGAGACCTATATTTATATATCTTTTCGGATTTTTTTTCTGATTTTCAGAAATGTACCAGAATTTTATAAAAAACGTATCAGAATTGTATCAAAAATGATTTTATCTATAGCGAGAAACTAAACTGGTTTTTTTTTTAATTTATTTATGAAGGTTAAATAAAAGCTAACCATAAAAAAAATATATACAATAAGATATATTATATCAATTTCTGTTTGTTAATATTTTTTGATACATTTATGATACAATTCTTATACTTCGCGTACTGTGTTTTATTATTAATTCCATATGTTTTATCTGTAGTGAGGAATCACCTAAACTAAATTTTTTATTGTTATGAAAGTTAAATAAAACCTAACCATAGAAAAAAAAAATAGAGAATAAAATATATTGAACCAATGTCTCCTTGTTGGTACATTTATGATACAATTCTGATACATTTTTGATATATTGCTAATACATTTCTGATACTTTTTATGGTAATTTTATCATATTTTTGTGATATATTTTTTTTATACCTTCTAAAGTGTTGTTTTTATATGTCGTTTGTTTGTTTGTTTGTATTTTTCCTGAATTATGTTGTCTATAATGTTTCTTATATAAAGTTGGTGATACATTTTATTGTATTAAAACTGCAGAAAAAGTTGAATCAATGTCTGTTTATTGATACATTTCTAATATATTTCTGATACATTTTTTATGATCTAAAAAAAAAAAAAAAGAAAAAATATATGCATATGGATATCAATTCGAAGATAAAAAAAACCGAAAAGAACTTGCTAAATCGGAATGTCGAAAAAGTGAATGGTTTGAAAAATAAATGAAAAAATAACGTTTAAATAATAAAAGATGAGAAAGAAAATAAGATGGAGTAATTGAGGAATGCTTGGAGCGAATAATAGAAATTGTGCTCACTTTTGAACGTATATTTCTAGAGATTTTGGGTATATTTGATATGATTGTTGAAAAAAAGTAGTATTTTTGTAAATTACTCTTCATAAAATGTGGTTTGTTTTATACAGAATTCACTCTGTTTTGACTAAGTATTATGCAATTTTTTTTTATTGGATTCTAATAATGTAATACATTATATAGTTCAAAGGCAAAATCGTAAGAAAAAGGGTGATTTTGGCCCAAATTGTTATATTAAAAAAGATATATTCTACCGTGGAAGGATCTCTTTCCAAACGCCCTGGTTTGTAATCAAATTACCACACAATCCGATCACAGTGCTTTATTTCTTCAAGTTGAGATGCGGCAACATGTATTGGCAGTACCTTTCCGTTATGAAAATTGCTGGTTTGATGAGCAGAATTGTCGTGATCTTGTCTCAAATTTCTGGCAGCACTCTCATTCAAATGACATAATGGAGAAATTGCAGGGCTGTGTTTTGAATTTACAGCAGTGGGGGTCTGATTTTCGGGCACATTTTAAAGGTAAGACGAAGAATTTGAGAAATCAGCTTGAGCATTTACGGGGACAGTCTGATGTTCATAAATATCAGCGTGTTAGTGCTGAGCTTGATGCAACCCGTCTAGCTCAAGAGAAGTACTGGAAGCAGCGCTCAAAAGAGAAGTGGTTGCGAGAGGGTGATCGTAATTCTCGCTTTTTTCATATGACAGCGTCAAAGCGAAGAAGGAAGAATGATTTTAACGGATTGATTGATGGGCAAGGTCAGCGTCGGTTCTCGACGAAGGGTTTAGAGCAGGCCCTTCAAACACATTTCCAGAATTTATTTACTTCAGAGGGATATGTGGATTTGGGGCTGGTTCAGCAGGTTCAGGCTCATATCAGTGGTGAACAGGCCGCGGGTTTAGTGGCAAACTATTCAGCGGAGGAGGTACGACGAGCTATTTTTTCAATGCATCCTGATAAAGCGCCGGGGCCTGATGGTTTAAACCCGGGGTTTTATCAACAATATTGGTCTTTAATTGGTGATGAAATTTCAAATTTTTGTGTGCAATGTTTGAATAGCGGGCAGATTCCTACAAATCTAAATAAAACCAATATTGTGCTAATTCCGAAAAAATCTACTCCGGATGCTATTACTGATCTTCGCCCTATTGCCTTATGCAATGTCATCTTTAAAATCATGACTAAGATGATTGCCAATAGATTGAAAGGGGTGTTGCACTCTGTGGTTTCTGAAATGCAAAGTGCTTTTGTCCCAAAGCGCTCTATTTCAGATAATGTCATGATAGCTTTTGAGGTTGGTCATTTCTTACATCGGAAAAGGACTGGCAGGGTGGGTTATACAGCGTTAAAGGTTGATATGTCTAAGGCTTATGATAGAATTGAATGGGACTTCTTGCGGGCAATGTTATGTCGTATGGGCTTTCCAGGTAGATTTATTGACTTGGTTATGCATTGTGTGTGTTCAGTGCAATATCAGATAATCAATCAGAATGCTGTGTTTGAGCCTTTTTCACCATCTAGGGGATTACGACAGGGAGACCCGTTATCCCCCTATCTTTTCATTCTGTGTGCAGAAGGTTTGTCTGCTTTGTTTCGTCAAGCTGAGGCGGTTGGTGTAATCCATGGTTGCCAAATTTGTCCAGGGGCACCTTCCATCTCTCATTTATTATTCGCAGACGATAGTTATTTTTTTTTCCAAGCAGAGGTCGGGGAAAGTAGGGCGGTAAAGGAGATTTTTGAGAAGTATCAACGTGCTTCGGGTCAACAAATAAACTATGGGAAGTCAAAGGTCATGTTTAGTGCGAATGTGAGTGCTACTTGTCAAGCTGATATTCAGCAAATTTTCGGAGTGCAGGTGGTTGGTTTACAGGAGCAGTATTTGGGTTTACCTGCAGCAGTGGGGCGTAATAAGACTGAAGCTTTTGCTTATATTGTTGATAGATTAAAGAAGAAAGTTAGAGGATGGAAGGCAAAACGACTCTCTTAGTGTGGAAAAGAAATTCTCATAAAAGCCGTTGCTCAGGCTATACCTACTTACATAATGTCAGTTTTTTTGTTGCCCAAAAAAATTTGTCGTCAAATGGAGACTATCTTAAATGGCTATTGGTGGGGTAGGGGGGTGAAATGGAAGGCATGGGAGCATTTATGTATTCGAAGGGAGTGGGGAGGCTTAAATTTTCGAAGGTTTCATGAATTCAACATTGCTTTTTTGGGAAAGCAAGCCTGGCGTTTTGTTTCGAATCCGGATTCTTTGGTCTCACGGCTATTCAAGGCAAAGTATTTTCCTAGTACTGATTTCTGTTCAGCCCCAAAAGGAAGAAACCCAAGCTTCATTTGGACTAGTATACGGGCTTCTCAAAATTTGATTCACAATGGTTTGTACCATCGGATTGGTAATGGTTACAAAACCCGTATATGGAGAGATAAATGGCTCAGTTCGGAAACGGGATGCCCTTCTCTTGATTCTTGTTTGCCGGGGATGGAAGAGCATACTGTTGCTCAGTTAAGAACTACTGAAGGTCAATGGGATTCTGATATATTATCTGACTTGTTTTCACCGGAGGATTGCCAATTGATAAAGGCAATTCCTCTCTCAGTGCGTGATGTTGAAGATCGGGTTTGTTGGCGGTGGGATACGAAAGGTATTTATAGTGTAAAATCAGCTTACTATAAACTCATGGAGCAGTATTCGGCTCCGAGCATTGATGTTAGAACAGCTCCCTGGAGTAAGCTGTGGGTTATGGAGTGTCCACCTAAAGTGAAAAATTTCCTGTGGCGTGCAGCCTGGAATGTCTTACCAACAAGGATGAATCTTCATACTCGTCGGGTCGATCTAGATACTGTCTGTCCTTTTTGTCTAGAAGCTGAGGAAACAGAGATCCATGTGCTGCTGAAGTGTCCAATTGCTACTCAGATTTGGGCATTTACTCGGGTTAATTCCCAGCTTGGTACAGCAGACTACTTTGGCGATTGGTGGCAGCATATCTTGCGTGAATGTAGTAGTGAGGAGGCGGGGCTGCAAGCTTCTATTGCATGGTACATTTGGTATAGTCGTAATCAGGTCATATGGCATCAGCGACGCCTGGATTTACAGCAGGTGGCTCGATCTGCTACTGATTTTCTGCAGAGGTGGCGAGCGGTGCAGCATTCTCAGTTTGCCCCGGTCAGACCTGCTCCTCTCTTGTCTCTGTCCCAACGTTGGCAGCCCCCTGGTCTTGGTATAAAATGCAATTTTGATGCAGCAGTGGACGTCCAGGGCCAACGCATCGGTTTAGGGAGTATTTTACGGGACAGTGAAGGTTCGTTTATCGCCTCAAGGATTTCATCTGTATCGGGGATAGTGGATCCTACTTTGGCAGAGGTTATCTCTTGTAGAGAGGCTCTCAGTTGGATTAAAGATCGTGGAATCGAAATTGTAGAAGTTGAAGGTGATGCTCAAAATGTCATATCAGCTCTGACAGATCCGAATCGTGAAGATTTTTCCTCCTTCGGGTTGATTATTGCAGATTGTATTGAGATCTCAAGGTCCATACCATCTTGCTCTTTCAGCTTTGTTCGGAGAAGCGCAAACCAAGCGGCTCATCTTTTAGCTCGTCTTGGTTTAGCAACTTTTATTCCATTTGTGTCAGACAATTGTCCAGCTTCTATTTCTCATGTTCTTTCTCAGGATTTGAATTAATTCAATATATTTTTCCATTCAAAAAAAAAAAAAAAAAAGATATATTCTATTCTAATAATTCAGAGATGAAATGGCATTTTATGGATTGTACAACGGGCAAAAAGGTATTTAATCGTTTAGAAATTAAATAAAAAGTTTCAAGCAATGTTTAGAAATGAAAGTGGAGAGAGCAAACAACAAAAATTTCCAAAATAAAGATTAAATTGGGCGTTTATCCAAAATCAAATCGATAGCTAGCTAACTAGCTTTATCTACTAAAGTTAATTTTAGCATTATCAATTAATTAGGGGAATTTGAAATAGATTTAATTATACGTAGAAGAAATTGTGATCCATACACTATTAATTAGGGACAAGAGCAGTAATTTGGTTTGAAACTTTTGTTGGAAGGTAAGAACCATGATCAAGTGTTGCTGTAATATGCCCTTTTGTTCCTATCTATTGCTTCACAAATAAAAGTAATGGCCAATTACGAATTAATCAAATTACTTAATTATAAATGTGAACAAAAACCTCGACCTACTAATTAATTAATAAAACTTTTGTAACCCAAGGAATTCCATCCACACATCTATTCCAAAATTTATTCACAAACGTGGCAAGATGTGATTGGTTGGTGAGCTAGAAGTTGCTGTTACTTCCACAACATGCCACCACTTCCTAGCTCACTCACCTACACTTTACCAACCATGAGCCAATTAAGCGTTTCGTAATTATTATTTATTTTCTTTTTGGTGAAGCCTTAAGCTTGGACGGTACTTCACCATTTGATTGGATCCCCTTCTGTCCTAGAAAATATCAACCCAACCAAATCAATTCAATATACTATTATCTCCATAAATTGAAATTGGCTTCACGTAAATATAATGAGGTCTTGAGTAACTTTAACTAGATTTTGATTTTTTTTCTAATTACATCATATTAATTGGTACGAAATTATATATAGAAACCTTTTAGCTAGGTGAATCATTTCTCAATTAAAATTTTATATGTACGCACTAAGAATCGAACTCAATATTATATGTTAGAGATTAAAAGTTTTATCATCTCACCCTATTTTTTAAATTTGATCTTTAATATACGTACGTATTAATTGGATAAAACATAATTAGTACGGATTATAATGTAATTATTATAAACTAACTTGTTAGAAAGAACTTTTAAATTTGACTTCTACTAAATTATACACTAAAAGAAGATGGAAATTAATGGTAGCTAGCATTGAGAAGTGCTTCATGTGATAGATAGCGCTCCAAGTGTTACAAATTATCGCACTCTAAATATATGTTTAGTTTTCCTTTTGACAGCTGTTTTCTTTTTTGTTTTTCTGCTTTAAACACTATATTTTAAGTTTTTGGTTAATATTATCAAACATTTATTGTTAGCTGTTCCAAAGGTAATCAGCAGGAACAAACAACAAACAACTATCAGCAACAGTAAATAATAACCATAAACGGTGAATAGTAATAACTAAACCGAATGTGCCCTTAATCTCGGTCGTGGTGAACAGCTTTCAAGTGTAATTAAATAGTCAACAAAAGTATTCATCCACTGAACAAAACTAGACCATAGTCGCCAATCAAACAAATAAAGCCAAAGCGAAAGAGGAAAAAAGAAAAAAAAAAAAAAAAGGGAAAGAAAAGCTAAAGACCTCATAAAAAGAATAAAGAAGATAAGGAAGTAGAAGAGAGAGAGACCTCTCTTTTTCTTTCCTTAATTTCCCATCCAAGCCCTCTCTCTCTCTCTCTCTCTCTCTGAATTATAATTAAGCCAACTGAACCTTAAGACAAACTGTTTGAAAAAAACAAAAAAATTATCAAATTATAAGATCCAAACCAAACAAACATACATACATATGGGTTCTGTAGGAAATCAGAATCCATGGCAAACATATGACACTTACAAAGATTGTTCGCAAGGAATTTGTAGCATATATTGTCCCCAATGGTGCTACATAATTTTCCCTCCGCCGCCTCCTTTTTCTCTTTCGGATAACGACGACGGCGGTTCTGGCACTGATTTTTCCCCTCTTATCATTGCTGTCATTGGCATTCTGGCCAGTGCCTTCATCTTGGTAAGTTATTATACCGTCATTTCTAAGTATTGCAGGCGCCGGAGTACTTCCTCCGGCCACCACGGAGAAAGCAGCCTGCAGGAATGGACAAATGAATCTTGGCAGCAGGGTGCTGCTGGCGCCGGCGGAGGATTAGATGAATCCATCATTAAGTCTATTACTGTATGGAAATACAAGAAAAGTGATGGCTCCTCCTCTGCCGTTGACGCCGCCACAGATTGTTCAGTCTGTTTAACGGAATTTCAAGAAAATGAAAGCTTAAGATTATTGCCAAAGTGTAACCATGCATTTCATATACCTTGTATTGATACTTGGTTGAAATCCAATGCTACTTGTCCTCTCTGCCGTGCTAATATCTTTCAACCACCGCCGCTGCCACCGGTAAATCAAGAAACTCCTTTGTCTGTCCAAGAATACCAATACAGGAGTAATGATTCTGTTTTAATGGTTCAAGAATTAGAGCAAGAGGAAGCTGTCATTGAAGTGAGGGAAAATGTTGCTACAAGAAATCACAACAACAATAATATGGTTGAAATTGGTGATGGGATTCAACCAATTAGAAGGTCAGCTTCATTGAATTTGAATTCTTCTTCTTCATCCTCATCTTCATTGTGCCAAAATGGGATTATTATGTCAATTGCTGATATTCTGCAAATTAATAATGAGGATGATGAAATTAGAGATATTGAAATCAAGAAAATTGGAATATTGAATTTGATTAGAAGTCCACTTGCTTTCAATAGATCAATTTCAACTGGAAGATTCATGTTCATTACAAGTTCGTATGAGAATGGCAGAACTTCTTTGATTCCTAATTGACCTTTTTTTTTTTTTGCTCCACTATGTATAAACAACCATTGTTTTTGCATTTTATTTTGTAACATTAAAAAAAAAAAAAAAAAAAAAGGCACATACAATTACAGAGACCTTGGGTATCAAATTTGACAGAATATCTAAATTTGTTCCTGACCTCAGTTTTTCAACAATGCTAGACTTTTGCATCATTAAATTTCTTTTCTGTCTTGCTCCTTGATTTTGTTTGTAATTAAGAATTATATTATAAAACATACAATATGTTTCTAAGAATTATTATTAGGGCAAATTACAAAAAAACCCTTGTTGTTTTACGTTTTTTGCTAATAAATGACTATGGTTTTTTTTTTTTTTTTTTTTTTTTTTTTTTAATAAAAGGAGGACCGTGTTTTTAAATGTTAAAAAAAAAAAAAAAGACAACTAAAATTAAATCATGACATTACATAAGATATTCTTATTCATTTTAAACTCAAAATTTTCAGGTTGGTTAATAAAATTACAATAGACATTAATGATAAATTTTAAAAATTTTCTAAAAGCGCAAATATTTTTTCAAATTAAATAATGATAATAAATTTAAAAAATCATAACAAATTGAAAAATTTTGAAAAATATTCAAATCTTGATGTAAAATTTTTAAATAATATGCATAAATTATTAGAATGTTAAATAACAAAAAATACCATCCGTTATATCATCATTTTTAATGTAAAAATGTTAATTATCTTTTTTTGTTGATATTTTAAAACATAATCTTCCTTTTGTAACAAAAAAGACCACAGTCTTTTATTTACAAAAAAAAGTGAAATCACAAGGTTTTTTTTTTTTTTTGTAATTTGCCCTTATTATTATTATAGCTTAGACAAAAGCATCCCAAGCTTGTTGAACTTTGATGGATTTTGCCACTGACTTCTGATCAATTTTTTCAACACATTAATTAAGTACATAACTTTCTGTTTTGATAGTACTAGTCCCAAACGTAGAACGTTATCTTGTGTGGGCTGTAATATCTGTTGCCTTGTGTATGATACAAGTTTTTCTAGATATGTGAGACTAAATTGGAGATATGGTTTACATCTATAGTTATGACCATAGTTGTGAAAACCGGACCGGACCAGCCGTTCGGACTGGGTTCGACCGGAACCGGAGATCAGACCGATTGGTTTCTATCCGGTTTTCACTTTGATCAACAACCGGTCAACTTTCGGTCGGACCGGCTGGTCGAACCGGAAAACCGTGAACCAAGCTGGTTTTCCAGTTCGACCAGACTGTTTTGTTAAAAAAAAAAAAAAAATATTTGAATATAAAATTTAAGTTATTATTTTGAGGTGTTTTTAATTAAAATAAAATATAGTTTGCATTTTTAAATTATTTTAAATTAAATTGACATTTAATTGTAACTATAAAAATTATATTTCATAAATTGAGTTTTTTTAATTACTATATTGTGTTTGAAATGCTTAAAATTAAAGAATTATAATAAAAATATTCAAATTTTCATAAATTATAAATATAAAAATAAAAATATTTTAATATTTTAATATATTTATTAAATTCGGTTCGATTCCGGTTTAATCCAAAATCCATGAATCCATCCCTTCACCGGTTTGATGACCGGTCTGGGTCTGAAAACCATGGTTATGACACACATATATAGGAAGTAAGGTTTCAATTCCTCTAGTAAACTTCAAAGCCTTCTACTTTTCCCAAGAATTACGTCACGCATCAATTAATGAATACTACAACCTATACGGGATAAATGTGTCAATGTTGTGGCTAATACTATCAAAATAAAACGATCATGTACTCCATGTGCTGAAAAAATTTATTAGATCGGGATCACTTATGAAATATATCAAAGTTTAAATATATCATCATTTTGCCTTATAGTTTTAATCGACAGTAAAAAAGTTATAATGATGCAGCCATATATTTGTTTGTATATATTTATTGGACAGCTGAATTTAATTTAACAATTTTTTGGTAGTGTTACTAGATTCCAACTAAAATAAAAAAAGAAACAAATTAAGAACTTTAAACTTTTGTTTTATGGAAAGATCCAATCAATAAGATGCAGAAATATATATAAAACTCTATTCATATTATTATGGTTAAACATATTTTGAGGCTCTAAATTTTAAGTTATTATTTTATTAAGCTTTCCGTATTTTAATTATATTTTATGGAATCTCTAACTGAAGTTTTGTGCTATTTTCTTTATATATATATATATATATATATATAAAAGGTAAGAACCTAAGGAAAATGTATTGGCATATGTACTAAAGAATTACTTAAATATATATATCTACAAATATATAATTATTTACTTAAATAAAAAGATAAATATTGTACAAATATTGCTGAAAAGCCATGGGGATAAACAAAAGTGGCAGAGAATTTGTTCTCTGCATTTTTACAATAGTTAAGGAGAATATAATTAGTTGCCATGGTTAATTATTTTTAGAATATGGATTTGGCAGATCCTAAGTAATGCCAGCTAATTAACTTCAAGGGGAGAAATAAAGTTAATTATAGTTTTAAAAGTAGAAGGCTTTGTACAATGATGAGAGTGAAGGGTTCTTTACACTTTCACTTCAAAAATACACAAGCTAATTTGTGAAAGGTAAGTTGGACCTTGAGACTGGTTTTGTTTGGTAAATAAATTTTGTCAACTTTTCAAGATTGGTCAATGTCAAAAATTAAGGATAATTTTATAAAGAAGGAAAAATACTATATGTTATTGAAATTTGCATTGTATTAATTAATTCCCCTTGCGTGTAATTTTTAATTATTAAATGAAAATTGATGAAAATGATAGATTACCAACTTGCATCCAATCGTATTGTTCCTCCTTTTAATTAATCACATAATATTAAAATATATAAATGTCATTTTCTGTGGTTGGCCTTCCACAAATACGATCCATCTTAATCTCAACTATATATACAAATATTTCATTACTTCCACTTCCTTCGTTTTTTTTTTTTTTTTTTATAAATGTTATAATAATAAAAATAATTTCCAAATTTAACTAAATGATGATTTTCATCGTAGAGTGCTTGATCATATGAATATTATTTCTCAACAACACCATATTCCAATTGCTAAATTTTTCATAATTTGAATAATAAGAAATGAAAAATCAGACACTATATAGTATTAAATCGAAAATAAAAGTAAAATATTTTTTGCGCAAAACCAAAAATGATTATCCAATTTATAGTCCACTCTCTTTTCTTTTATATGGTCTCAGTTATTTTCATGTATTTTTTTTTTATGCATAGGCTTACTTTTTTTTATTCCTCTATTTGTTTCTTTTTACTTTATGCAGCTTGATAATTTGGGCGATGTCTTCATGTCGCCCTTTTGTTGTTGCAAATTCAATGATTTTAGGTGGACCTCGAATGTTTTAACAGTAGAGGCAATTAGTTGCGGTCATGTTGGGCTTTTTTTTTTTTTTGGACCTATGAGGAAAGTCCAATGAGTTGGCCTTAAATGGAAAACTCTAGGTATTTAAGGGTAAGAAAAACAAATAGGTAAGAGACAAGGCAGTGAAAATGGGAGAGAAAGAGACCAGAAAACCTAGTTCTTTGCTCCATTCGCCCAGCTGCACAAATTTGAGGTTTTTTTTTTTTTTTTTTTTTTTTTTTTTTTTTTTTTTAATATTGAACTGTTAAGACCCATGAAATTCAAACAAAGTCTTCTATCGTTCAATGATGAAGATTGGATTTGGAGATCATGAGAGTATTTTCGTCCTTGGGCATAACAGTGACAAATAGATTTTAGCGTGATCTTTGATCTTTTGTCTTTAGATTTAGTTTCAATACATCTTGAAGATATGTTCCAAAAGTATGATCTTGATTGTTGTATGTCTCTAATTTTATCTTGGGAAGACTTGTACTTTCCCATAATTGGTGATAGTGAAAGATTAGCCAACCTATAAGTCCCTAATTTTTACACATTGCCTTGAACAAATTTTTCTTGAAAAAACTTTTGTGTGTCATGTGTTTGTTCATTGTTTCAGTAATTTTATTTTGTGTTGCTCTACTTGTTATTTTCTTTACAAATCCATACATATCGGAAAAAGATTAACAACGAAAATTTATTTCGTATTTAGTTGTTACTATTGTGGTCACTTCTTCCCATCGGATTAGTATCGGAGCTATTAGTTGAATTATTCGGATGGAACTAGTTTAGCGAATCACTTGAATGTTGAAAGCATCATAAGCTTCATTCTTGGTATTAAAGCAACCATATGGTAAGTTAATTAACTATTGCCTAGAATCCCTTTCATACCGTAAGGGAAACATCTCAATCTAAGTTCTTCTTTAATCAAAGTATTTAAAGGAAGAGTTTATAACATACTGTAAAAATCTTTTATAAAGCCCAAGGCATCCTCATTTCCCAATCCATTAAGAGGATGTTTGTTTAGGTGGATAGAAGGTGGAATATGGATTTCTTATCCATATCCCACCTCTATCCACCATTTGTTTTCATTTAGTTGGGATCGAGATAAGGGAATTTATCCCCCTCTTATTCCAAATTTCAATCTCAGTCCCTCCCATGTATTATTTATGTGGGATAAAATTTTTTGCTTTTGTGACCCATTTGTCCCTCCTTTTCTCATCTTTTGTGAAGAGTGATTAGTTGTTTCTATGCTAACTTATTTTAACAAAATTTGTTGTGCCAAGATTTTCTTAATAGACCAATTTTTATTATTTTTGACATAAGTAATATATGTTTTATTATTTTTAACATGTTTAGGGGTAATATTGTCAATTATATTGATTTATCCCTATCCCTATCTAACATACCAAATATATCTTATATTATCCCTATCCCACTTTTAACTTTTATCCCTATCCCTATCCCTATCCCCATCAAATGTCAAACGATCCGTAAAGGAAGGGAGCATACGCATGTGGATTTTTTTGAATTAATAATTTCTTATAGCTGCACTTCACCTCATACATGAGGGATTAACAACTATTATCGGTCTCTTGATATCTTTGAGGTGTGATGGTGGAACATCCTGAAATTTGACATGAGGTGGAACACCATTAATGTTTCCATTAACATTCACTTTGTCACCCTTTCTTCTTGTATTCTTCTAGCTCTGTTATGCCTACAAGTACGTTCAATTTAGGGTCAATAGGAATTAAATCAGAATTATTTAAGCTCCTAAATTTTCTTAAACGCATAAACGCCTTTAAAATTAAAGTAGGAAGAGAACATTAAAACAAAAATAAAATAAAAATAAAAAATAAAATAAGAATAAAATATAATACAAAACTAAAATTAAGAAAATTTATAGCAATTAAATTAGTCTTCTCGGCAACAATGCTAAAAACTTGATCATCTAAATTTACACAAACACACGTAGTCAATCACAGTAATAATCTTGGAGTATTTTAAGGTCTGACCCAAGAGATTATATTAATTATTATTCTAATTAATTCTAGCCAAAAGCAATAATTGAAAATTTAGTTTGTAATTATATAAGATAAAGCAGTAAAAAAACTAATCAATTGGAGAAAAGGGATTTGGGTCTCACCCGAATAGTGTAATATATCATCAAACATGCAATTATAATGACAATTGTTCCCAAAATATCTTAAAGCCCCGTCATGCTATCAAGTTGTGCTTAATTAACTATGATTAGCTGTTGATTTCTCATTAACATTAGCTAAATTCATTAAGCAATATATCATCACAATTAATTCTAAATTCCTAACAATGTATAGTCTAGGTTGATTTAGTTTATCTTCCTAATTCTAGATTTATGCTTTACAGGTCAATTCATCTGCAAATTCTAATATTGGATCATGTATTCCTGACATATGTAATTTATAAATAATTGCAAATAAGGTAAATGTAATGAACCATACTTCAATAGTAATAAAATAAAAAATCAAACGTGGTAATATGTGCAATTGACTACTACAAACGACGTTACATTTCTAATCATAATTTGGGGATTTAACTACTTATGATAGAAAAAATAGAACAAGATACAAAAGAAAATTGTAGGATAAAATCCAAAAATATGAGAACAACGTGAAGAAAAAAAAATTACTTTTAAAATGATAAATGAATTCCGTCGAATCCGTACGCAATCCTTGCCAATTGGTGTTCTTTCTTCAAGTTACCATTTTTCTCCCAATAATCTCATTCAAAACAACAGACATATCATAAAAATTGTAAGATCTGTTTGCAGATAATGTATGTATTCATATACACAAAATTATATGTATGTATTCATTTACACAAAAATTATATATATATAATATTTTTTTGTATATATTATACATAATTTGAATAACCGTTTATACTTGTATCATTGTTTTAATTGATTAATAGTTTTGTACAATATGTTATTAAAGTTATCCTTGCATTAAGTATAATTATGAAACAGAATTTTCATCAAATTATTATATATATCAATTTAAACATTTTTGTAAGAATTATATCAGGTTTAGATTTGTAGCCCCCTAACTATGATACGAGGATAAATACAATTCAAATAGAAATATAATTATCTTAGTTAATTAGGATTTATCATAATTTAAGACTTTGATTCTGATTGAAATTGTTCCACTCACCTGCTACAAGAGATAGTAGTGAATCAAAACACAATAACATCACAGACACAAAATTAGTGCTGGTTGATTTTTTCTCTTCCCTCTCCCTGATTGAAATTCTCAGTCAGTCTCTCTTCGCATATCTAGTTCGTGGATTTATCATTTACTCTCTCACAATCAACTGACGTAGAGTAATCATGACTGGTAAGACAAGTTCGTGGTTCGAGATCTTTCCGCTACAAATCAAACTCATATAATTTGCGCTATAAGAGATAACCCAATTACCCTATTCGGATATTTAGGGGTTTCTATTTCTTCATTGGTCTTATAGCCATCTGACTATATTCTGTTTTAGCAAACACTGAATAACATGATTAGAAGTTCCCATATGTGTGATTTGATGATTATATGTGCTTATAATTGATTATTATGCATGATTTCATGTTTATAGGGACTGTTTTGTGTTGTTTTTAGACTAAAAATCGCATTAAAAGATGAATAGAACATAGAAAATTGAAAAAGTTGTTTCTGGTTTTTTTTTTTTTTTTTTCTTTTATGCTTTATGCTTTCAATCTCAACAGAGGATATGTATGCCTCAAACTCTAATTTACGTCTATCAAGTAGATAAACGGACCTCACCATCGTGACCAGAGACTTTAGAAACCTAAGGATGGAAAAAAGTTTCGAGACCTATCGATGAGCAGAAGGGGGCGCGTGGTTCACATGCGCAGCCCGTCACGCGGAAGCTTTTATTCACGCGGCGTGCAACGATTGGTTCGCTGTGTGTCGTGTGGCCTGCTGTTTCCCAAGGAACTCTGCAGGAGGCACGTGTCAGCTTGTGCAGCATCCCTGGAGGGGTATTTTTGCCCCTTTTTTGGCAGACCATGCTTTTATAATTTTTCTGATTTTTGGTGATTTTTATGAAATTTTTCGGAGAATAGAAAATAAATGTCATATTATGTATTGTATTAAATATATATATTTTTTTATATAAATGTATATATGTATAATATTTTTTTTTTGGTGTTTTATTTAACCTATATTCTGAAAAAAATTTTCAAAATCAGAAATTGCTTAATTGAATAATTAAAGTTTTTCTAGTATCTTTTGAAATTTTTATATGTGTACATTAATTTTCAATTTTTTATGTAACATGTTACATAAATGGTTCCAATGCTTAGAACTCATGTTATTATTCGTACTCCTGCTTAACGCTCAAGGGTATGCATATTGAAAAGGGAGATTAAAAATTGTAAAATGGATCCGTTTTCTAGAAGGAACAATATTGTTACTATAGTTAATCACATAACTAAAATACATGGGTTGACGCATGACTGCATATGGAAGGGAGGCTTACTCAAGGGAATGTGCCCTAGATTACTTTTAAATTGTTAAAAAGATCATTTCGTGCTCTTAAACTTAAGAGTTTATCTGATATATAGTGGTTTGCGAGGGAGGAAGACTATTCAAAATTCATTGAGAGATTTATGTATGCTTTTGATGTGGATAGGGTCACAGTGAGATCAAGATTGTCTGATATGAGGTTAAGACATGGAAAAGTTCTCAAAACATCTTGGTATAAACGTGTTTTTCACCAAGTCCCAAGAGAATTTTATCATTAGGATATCATGTCAGTCTTGGTCAACTGAAAATTTTTATTTCATTAGAGTTTAATCTGTTATCCCTTGTTGCCAAGGTTCTACAATCTAATTAGTTGATTTCCATTTCCTTTAGTTTCTAAATGTTATTTTTTAAATGATTTGAGTTATTTTTTTTATCCAAATTTATTATTGAATAAAAGAGTATTTTATCATAATAAATGAGTTTATTTATTGATTTAATATTAAATGTTTTTTAATATTAAATATACTCTTTTGGTAATATATCCTTAAAATAACATTGTTGCTTGTTATATGCTATGAGTAACTATAATATCCTATGCATGTATGTATAACTAATAGAATTAAACATTAGAAAAGAGTGGGTAATTAGGACCATAGGTCTTCTTTTCAAATTGAACTCGAGTGAGTAATTCTATTACTTAAGCATTGGCTACGTAAAGGACTAGCGTGTATTGTAAAGTAAACCTTTATTAAACCATGCAACTATGTTATTTTTGTATATAAGTGTCCTAGAAATGGCATCAGCTTCTAAGCCGATCGTTGTTAAATTGAACAAGGACCTTAAGTTGAATGGGGACAACTATGAGGTTTGGAGTATGAAAATACAGTATATGTTAGAGGAACAAGATGTTCTTGATGCATTGGTTACAGTTTTGGCTGAACCAGAGGAAGGGACTACGACCAACATAGGCAGGACCGTGCTCTATAAAGCATGGAAGAGAAGGAATTCCACTGCATGTATCATATTGCTCAGTGCAATGGATGATGACATCACTAAGTAATTTTGAATTCATGAGACTACAAAGCAATTGTGGGATTTGAAGGATAAGTTCGGAGGTGTGTCTCTGACCAAACTTCGGTCTCTAACTGTCAAATTTGACACTTACAAGAAACATGCTAACCAAACAATGAGGAAACATTTAAAGGAAATGTCCAATATGATCAGTGAGCTTAATGATGTTGGTCATAATATGACTAAAAAGCAAAAAGTCTAGGCTATTATCCATTCCTTGCCTAATAGTTAAGAGCATATGAAGATGCACCTAACTCACATAGTGGGTATAAGAACCTCTGATGATACAATTCGCCACCTTCAACTTGAAGAAGATCACCTAGCATTGATTAAGATTAATGCTGAGGTGAACTATGTTGCTCCAAAACCAATTAGAAAGCAAGGCCAAAGTCAAGGTTAGAAACATAAGCGTTTCAATGCTAATCGCAATAATAAGGTAAAAGGATCTAAAGAGTTGAAATAGATGAAACACAAGAGGCTAAAGAGTAACAAAAAGCCAAACATCTCATGTGTGAAATGTTTTAGATGCCAACTCAAATGGCATTATGCAAAAGATTGCGCGATTGAAGCTAAGGTACAATTAATAAACTCTATTATGAGTGAATTTAATGTATCATCTAGGTATAGTCATGTCTACTTGATTTCTCACAAGTCAAAAGCTTTAAGTTCTTTAAATCCTAACCTTGTTGAGAAACAATTAGATAAAAATATAAAAGCTTTGAGAATTGACCATGGTCGATAATATCTTTTAAATGAGTTCAAAGCTTTATATGATGGAAGGCGAATCGGATATCAATTGTCAATTTCACATATTTCACAACAAAATAGAGTAGCCGAGAGGAGAAATAGATTTCTTCTCGACATGGTTAGATCAATGATGGCTGAAACTAATTTACGCTTCTCCTATTGGGGAGATGTATTACTTACAGTTGCTTATGTTCTTAACCGTGTGCCGTCCAAATTTGTATCTTCAACACTGTATGAATTATGGAAAACTCATAAACCAAATGTAAGTCACCTTAAACTGTGGGGTTGCATAATATTCTCACTCACGACACCTCAAGTAGGCAGAGGAAATTATTCCCAAGAGGTAAGAAGCATATCTTTATAAGATACTCAAACATGTCAAAAGGATATGTCTTGGTGGGCGAAATAATGATAAGAAGATTAAAGAATTTGAATTATGAGACTTTATCTTTTTAGAGACAAGTCCCCTAAATTTGGCGAGGTAAACCATGACTCACCCGTGTATAAGGAATTAGAAACATTAGGATCTCTTCCTTCGAGTGGGAGAAATTTTGAGGAAGAAGATGGCTCATGATCTTCCATCCCAGAATGATCAAAATGTTCGAGATCCTATTTTCAGTGGGAGTCAAAATAATCCTAACTCTAGTGGGAGTATGGAACATAGTCTTTGTGGGAGCAATCCAAGTCTTGAAGAATATATGCGACATGTTTATCAAGATACGAAATCATGTAGAGCTAAAAGGCAAAAAGTTAAATGTCGTTGATTTAAGATCAAAGGCACGGATCTTTTAGTATCCCCACAAGATAATGAGCCCAAGAACATTCAAGATGCGCTTTGATACCCTACTAAAGATAGGTGGACTAAAGCAATGGAACTTGAAATGTCTTCCATGATATCCAACAAAGTTTGTGAACTAGTTGATCTCCCCTAAGGGACACAAGGCTATTGGGAGCAATGGGTTCTTAAGATCAAAAGAAAAGCTGATGGAGTATCGAAAGATATAAAGCACAATTAGTAGCAAAGGGGTACACACAGATGGAAAGGATAGATTATAAGGAAAATTTTTCTATAGTTTTTAGTTTTACATCAATTAGATTGATTCTAGCTATTGTGGCAAGCCTAGACCTAGAAATACATCAAATGGATGTAAAGACTGTCTTCCTCAATGGACAATTAAAGGAAGAAATCTATATGGTTCAACCTATAGGATTCGTTGAAAAAGGCAATGAACATAAGGTATACGAATTGAAAAAGTCAATTTATGGCCTTAAGCTGTCTTCCAGACAATGGTATATTCATTTTCATAATTAGGTGATGTCGAATGGCTTCAATTCAATTGAAGAAGACCACTATGTCTGTACGCAACGTTCTAGAAGTAAGTTTATCATTTTGTCATTATATGTTGATGACATTTTAATAGCAGTCTAATGATCTTTTTGGTCCATGTTGTATCACTTGATTGCCCTTTTAGCCCCCATCGTTTCAAAGTTGCCCTCTTAGCCCCTGTTGTAAGCGCCGGAATTTAACCTTAAAAAAAAAGTCGTACAGCATTGGCTACAGTCGTACGACTGTAGTCAAACTATAGTCGTACGACTATAGATCATTACCCATAAAAGCAGAAAAAAAAGGAGACATGGGAGACCAGACGGAAAAAAAAAAGAGAGAAAAAGAGAAGAGAAGAGAAGAGAAAATCAAAAAGAAAAGGAGGAACTCCTCATCAGAATCCCTCAGCATTTGAAATCTTTGGACCCAAAACTCTCAAACTCTAAATCGAGGAGAAAAGTCTAGATTTTAGTAGATTGGAGCGATGCCAGGGGTCAATCCTACTGTGCACGCACGCCAAAGTGGTAAACACTCCTTTTCCCTTCTCTTTTTTCAAGCTTTCTGGGTGTTTGGTGTGCTTTTTCTGCATTTCTATCCTTTTTTCTACGTTTCTGTTTTGGAAATCAAGAACAATCGTGCGACTGTTCTTGAGTACGATGAACAGTCGTACGAGTGTTCTTGATTTCCAGGTGATTTTCTTTCCAGCTTGTTTTAAATAAGATTTTGGCGAAATCCTGAGTTTGGAGTGTTTACAGTTGCACGACTGTAGTTGTATTCAGACGGCTGTAATTTACAGTCGTACGACTGTCGTTTCTAGAACCATAATTTCACCTTTAAGTCCCAAAAATTTCCAAAAATCCATAAAAATCCCCAAAAATTCCCAAAAATCCCAAAAAATTAGAAAATCCCAAAAATGAATTTTGTTGTGTGCATTCACGACCATAGATTCAATTTTCAGTAAAATTGCATTTAGAACAATTCAACGACAGAGACCCGGTTCTCCCGAAAACCGACCCACTTAATACATAAAAATGAATGTAAACAGGTAAACTTGTTTTCAAAAATGATTTTCCCATAAAAAAAAAATACAGGGATGTTTCAAAATGTTTTCCAGGTCTAATCGGGCCGGCTAGCCGAGCCAACCCGGTTATCTCCTATATGCATGCCCTCTATTCTTGATTTCCCAATTCTATCTGTTTGAGTCTAACTTGTGGCGTGCCGTATAAATTGTGCTAACCCTCTGTTTTGCAGGTTTTAATTTCTTTTATTTCCATTTTGGATGTAATTTAATAGATTAAATCGTGTATCCTAGGCGATTGTATTTTTCTAGATTCTCATGTATACTAGGCGATTGTACCAGTGAGGGGAGTGTTTTCATTTTTCTATTCGATTTGGTTATAAGCCAATTAATATTTATTTTTCTTTATTTTTGTAATACCTGTATGCGCGCTGCATGTCTATTTATCTCAATAAAATTGACTTTTAGAATTTGAAATACCATTTGAGAACATTGGCAATATTTATTTTAATTAGACACGAAATAAGGGACTTATCCAGACCCGAATCTCTGGATAGTGTAGCGACCGTTCGTCCGATTCAGCTACATAAGAATTTCCCGGTTGAGCTGAGCCGGGTGGCGATTCTACAACATCCATCGAGACTTAGGTCTCGGTTCTTTTATGCATTAATTCCATTTATTTTCCAAAAAAGCGGATTTCCATTTATAAAAACCCCACGCGAGGGAGGGGCCCGCCCGAGATCGAGGCGCCCCATTCCGAAAGGGAGTTCCGCGTCCTGTAGAAAACGCGTTGTCCGCTCACAGTGGTGACTCTGCTGGGGATTTCTTCAAAAAGTTTTCTTAAAAACTTAAAAGAATTTGACAAGCCTTGAAAAGTGTCTAATTAAAATAAGGTGGATGATTCTCTTTTGGTATTTTACTTGCATTTTAGTTAGCCATTTTTGCATTAGTTTAGGTATCCATTTATAGCCCGGTGGATTGTTGAAGTGTCGCCTAAGTTCCTCTTGGTCTTACGGGCACGAATACGAAACACCACTCATAGCCTCATACGAACCCCTTCGCTAGGACCCTTGAGTGGGGAGAAGTGAGGAGTATATCTTGCTATGAGAGCCTTGATGTTATCCCGACTTTGACCGAACCCATATAGGCAGCTCTAGTTGGATTCCCTTAGGATACCAAAATAATTGTGTGAATAATAATAAAATCGCGCCTTCATAACCCCCGGTTGGTGATCGAAGTGAACCCCACCTAGGACTCGGTTAGAAATTTTTGAGATCGGCCACGCTTGGAGAAATAAGGTTGGAAGAATTCGCTTCGTGTGTTATGTGTTACACGCTTCTTGACATTTCACGACATACCATAATCACCGTTTTCCATACACAATCAATATTTTCCATGCATAAAACATCTTGTGTCATACTAACCCATATTTTTATGCAGCCATTTGCATTTTATTTTCATGTGAGAACATTAAATCACTCGCTTGCCATTCATACTAACCATTTCTTTTTCAGCTATAACATTATATTTGTGTGATTAGCATTTTTCACATAGCATACATAACATCATTATGTATGTCATGCATCCTAACCCACATTTTTATACAGCCATTTGCATTTTATTTTCATATGAGAACATTAAATCACTCGCTTGCCATTCATACTAACCATTTCTTTTTCAGTTGTAACATTATATTTGTGTGATTAGCATTTTTCACATAGCATACATAACATCATTATGTATGTCATGCATCCTAACCACATTTTTGTGCAGCCATTTGCACTTTGTGTGTCATAAGCACTCACGACATATCACCTAAATTAAATTAGGGGCATTCCAAGGACGCCCACCATGATCATATCATTCCATCATATATCGGGTATCCCAAAATACTCATGTTTGCCAATGCACCGGATTGCATTTGGCCATTCCACCAAATCATTTCATTCAATAGAGACCCCAATGGTCCTAGGTGTATTTCCGTGTGACAATCCGCACGATGCATCTCATGACATCATACCCATTCATCATCGACATCACATAACACTGTGACCCACATCGGGTTACTTCTTGACATTACTATATCATTCAAGGCACTCCCCGAGTGCCAGATTAGTACGCATGTAAGGGCATATCATAATATCCCAAATCATGAAAGGTGTTCCCCGAACGCCGATTCTCTGTCCGTGTCCCCAGTACACGTGACTCGCTTACAACATCATTTCATTTCATACGCTCAAAAGCATCAGAACTCTGCCCATGGGCCGGTCCCATGTGACCATTTCATATCATCTCATAGACTTACAAAGTGTCAAACTCCATCCGTGTGTCGGTACACACGCGACCATTTCACGAAATTCATTAGGTGCCCCAAAAGCACCGAACTCTCATCCATGTGGCGGTCCACACGTGGCATTTTTGCATAGCATTGGGTGCGCTTGGAATGCCCAAAGTCAAAAGAATAAAAACAAAGGGATCATCCTCATTATCTCACGATGTACATCTCATTCATCCATCAAACATTCAAGCACTCCACAACGTTCGAGCACTCCACGAGCACCGAGTGCTTTACCGCATGCACTAAGTCACTTAAGTGTTCCGAAAACGCTAGAAGCTTCATCAAGCCCCTTATGTCTTCCATAATCCTTAGAAACCTTATCCTTATGTCCCGCACATCCAAATACCAAATATCTTCCCCGTGTAAGACCAGCTCTGCACGTACCGTATCAAACTTTACCTTTCCTCCCCGTGTAAGACTAAGCTCTACACGTATCGCTCCAAAATATCTTTCTGTGTAAGACAAGCTCTGCACACTTCCTCCCCATGTAAGACTAAGCTCTACACGTATCGTTCCAAATATCTTTCCGTGCAAGACAAGCTCTGCACACTTCCTCCCCGTGTAAGACCAAGCTCTACATGTACCGTTCCAAATTCCCCGTGTAAGACCAGCTCTGCACGTACCGCATCAAACTCTACCCATCCTCCCCGTGTAAGACTAAGTTCTACATGTATCGTTCCATATATCTTTTTATGCAAGACAAGCTCTGCACACTTCCTCCCCGTGTAAGACAAGCTCTACACGTACCGTTCCAAATTCCCCATGCAAGACTAGCTCTGCACGTACCGCATCAAACTCTACCCATTCTCCCTGTGTAAGACTAAGTTCTACACGTATCGTTTTATATATCTTTTTGTGCAAGACAAGCTCTGCACACTTCCTCCCTGTGTAAGACAAGCTCTACACGTACCGTTCCAAATTCCCCGTGCAAGACCAGCTCTGCACATACCGCATCAAACTCTACCCATCCTCCCCGTGTAAGACTAAGTTCTACACGTATCGTTCCATATATCTTTTTGTGTAAGACAAGCTCTGCACACTTCCTCCCCGTGTAAGACAAGCTCTACATGTACCACTCCAAATCTTCCTGTGCAAGACCAGCCCTGCACGTACCACTTTAAACTCCATCCTTCCTCCTTGTGTAAGACTAAGTTCTACACGTGTTGTTCCAAATCTCCCCATGTAAGACGCGCTCTACATATACCGCTCTAAACATTAGACTTTTCCCGTGTAAGACACGCTCTACACGTACCGCTTTAAACACTATATCTCTCCCCTGTGTAAGATCCGCTCTACACGTACCATTTCAAACGTCAACTCTCATCCTGTGTAAGATCCGCTCTACACATAAACCCTTCACAAGTATCACCTTGCTTTGATCCGTGGACACCCTGTGTGTCATTTTATCCATGTGGTGTATATTTATATGCCACGCTATACTTCAACATATAGCTTCGTCAATAACATTCATTGCATTTTGCATGTTTCCATCCCTGGCTTTGTGTGCACATGACTAGCTTAGGATTGCATAACATAACATGGCATCGCATTATATCATCATTCATACATGTATGCATCACATCTCGCATTCATATCTGCATCATCCCTTCACTTGGTATTCTCCGTGCACATGCCGCAGTCGATGCTGACAAGTGTTTTTATCAGGACAAAAAGGAAAGGAGTCTCGAGAATGGCTGGCCCAGTGAACTTCAACACTGTAACAGATGTCCTAGATGATTATGTTGCCTCATCGCGATTTCGAAAGGCGGTCAGGGAAGAGGCAACGGCAATGTTGAAGGAAATGCTAAGAGGTGACCTGGACAAGGTGGAAAAGCTGACGACAAGGTGCTCTGAATTGGAGGCACGTGTGATTGAGCTTGAGGGAGTAGTAAGAGGGCTGAATGGTGAAGCAGAATCAATGGCCCCTCTCAAAGCCAACATTGACCTTGTTCCGCCGCCAACCAAGAGTCCACTCCCCAAGGGTGACGGAAAGGGCATATCCCCGTGGCCTTTCTCGCTGAGCCAATTATTTGCCAAATGTAGAAAAGAGGGGCTACTGCAGAGTCTCAAGCCGTATGTGGAGCTGGCACCAGATCAAAAGAACAACTTCTGTACCTATCATGTAGCGAAAGGTCACCGAACCAACGCTTGCTATATTTTAAGGAAGGAGATCCGGAAGTTAGTTGATGAGGGAAGATTAAAGGTACCATCCACTACTAATGAGCAACCGGGGATAACCAGGGAGACTGGCAAGGAAATTCCTCAAACCTCCCGGGGAGAGGAATATGATGAAAGCCTGATCTGACGAGAGTGGGGCAGTGACCGGATAAGCAATAGTCGGGCGCTGTGAGATCAATACCTTTAGAGGCTCCTTCCCGTAGGGAACTCATTTGGTTTGTAAAGTGTATTGAACTCATTTTGAATGCAATGCATCTTGTTATTTTCTTACTTGTGTGGTGATTACATGTATATGGCATTAAGCATGCATTTGATCATCTGAAATGACATGTCCATCTCGCATAATATTAAAATGCATGACATCAATCTGAGTCTTACAGGGAATTTACAAGTGAACCTGACTTCGGTTGAGCCCTTTTCTTAAAAAAAAAAAAGAAAGAAAGAGAGAAAGAGAAGAAGTCTGCCAAGCAAATAATGAGACGGCATCATTTCTGTCGAACCAATTGCCAATCTAGATCAGTGATCCCTACGAACCACGATCCAAAAAACACTGTTGGTCTTGCCCTAAAAGTTTCAACTTGAACAGCCCACAATACACCCGAATCATTCCAATCGGGGACCATCGCCAAATTTCAGAGCCAATCCCAAAGACCAAGCTTTGAGCTTAATTCATGCTCAAAAAAGCATCTCACATTAAAAAAAAAACCAAACCCATCAAAAAGCACCAAGCCCTAAGAAATCCAAATGACCTTCGCCACCCACCATGCTGTAAAACTCTGAAGCAGACATTAGTTTTAGTGCATGTATAGTTTTGTTTGTGTGGCATTCATGTGCATATGACATCACACATGCATTATTCATCCAAAAGGACATATCAAACACGCATGACATACATGGATCTGAATGCAGCAGGAGAATCAATAGGTGGCTGTGGTTTGGATTTAGCTTCTTCAGAAAAAAAAAAAAAAGAAAAGAAAAGCCAAGCACCGATGGAGGACTTCAGCTCTCTCTTATAGTCCAATTTCTGCTCCTGGTCTAAAGTTGCACTTCAATCATAAAGTTAAACTCTGTTGAGTGCCTGGTGAATCTGGGGGCGGCCCACCTATTACATGAAATGCCGAGGTCAATGAGTTGAGACAATGGAGATAAGTACGTTGTTGCCTGTTCTGAAAAGTTAACTTCATGCGGTGACAAAGAAGATCGGTGTCTTTACCCAAAGCAGTTCCCTTTTCATTCTCCTCTCTGTCTTCTCCATTTGCCTTCAACACCTTTGTCTTCCCTTTATTGTCTTTCCTTCACTTTCATCTTCTATCTTTCATCTTCTCTCTGGAACTTGAACCGATTCTGTGATTCCATATTTTCTATCTTCAATGGCTTCTAACAAGAAGTTGAACCCCAATGCTCTCCATATCATTTTTGTTCCGCACCATCTCATCAGCGGAAGGGCATCGGAGCAGGTGGTTACGGCGCCGTTTCAATCCGTCTTCGTTTATCATCAGCCTGTGCCAAATTAGGGATACCTTTTTAATCCCATGCCATTTCTCTTCAATCTAAACTCCCAGACTAATTATTTGGTACCCTCAGATAGTGGGAAGGGTTTTGATTTGATGATAGATAGAGGATTTGGATATGAATCTACTTCAAATAAGTTCAACAATGCTGAAAAAAGGGGAAAATGAAATATATAGCTCCGAGATTCCAGAGTAAGAAGGAAATAGTTTCTGTAGGTGAAAGGGAACAATAGTGGTTGCCCAAGAAATTGACTATTGAAGAGACCAAGCTGAATAAAAAAGAGATTGGAGCTAATCTTGGTGGAAAAACAAGCCCAATGACCAGAAATCTACCAAATCAGTTTCAAAGACATAATCTACTGCAAATTCTGGGCAAGCATTGTCTGGAGGAAAACAAGAATAAGTCCAAAGGGAAACTTGCTTATGATTTCCTCTATTTGCCTATGGATTTCAAGACTAAAGGAAATTTTGGTTATGCATTTGTGAACTTCACCAACTGTGTTGGGGCAACTTGACTTTATAAAGCTTTCAACAATTATGAAGGGGATGATACCATCAACAGGAAAGCTTACAAAGTCTGTTGCACTCATATTCAAAGGGAAAGTTGCATTTACCAACCATTTCAAGCATGTAGTCTTCAGGAGCCGTGTCTGAACTGAAATCTAGGGTGAATTGGAAGCATGAATACAGCATCAGACCGCAGGAGAATCCAGCGGTCACTTGAATTCATCTCAGGTTTTCCATCCACAATAGCAACTCTATTCAGTGATCGAAAAAAAAACAACTCCAATGTGTAAAACCAAAAGGGCATATTGGTAATTTGAAGGGGCATCAATTAAAACCAGAGCCACATCTTGGATTTTCCTAATGCATCCACGTTCCCTATGGCATGTATCCAATTTTGGTGTTCAATATGCATTTGTCATGTCATTGCATGTCAATGTTCACTTACAGGCTACATTGCCCAGCAAACCTTGTCTGTGGAAGTGCTTCACTCAAACACAAACCTATAATACTCCCCAAACACAAACCTATAATATTAGGGGCAAGTAAAAACCGAACCACTGGGCTTCATCAATAGTATTATCTTCGCGAGTCGCAATGAACATATCAAGATATATCTTTCCCATCCTAAGACAAACCGTCACGAAAGGGATCAACGCAGACAAAATGCCCATCACAGAATCTTTCTAAAAAAAAATATTTTGTTGACATGGAAAACCGAAAGGACGTGTCGGCAATAGGAGAGGGGTGATATATGAAGTCAGAGTCATTGTCATATTACCTGTTATACTCATTCTGATGTCACCATTGCAATATTGTGCATGTTTAGATTTCTGATCAGATGTTCATCTTGCATACACTATGCCACTACATATAAACGTTCATCAGTAGGACATTGCATCCACGCCCGTGGTAATATCGCAGAAGCTCCTGTCATGCGGTATGGAAATGCAAAGTCTCACTCTCATCTTCTTGCTCAACCAAACGGACCATCTGTCGATAGAACCTATTACCCTGATCCACTGAGCCTGACAACGCTTTAGAATATGCAGAGGGTAAAGTGGAAAGTCACTCAAGACGGCTAACTCCCCTAATACCTGGATTGGCGTAGTACTCAGTCGGCCAGGAGACACGTCGGAGCAATCAGGCTAGGACACCTGGGCTACCATCGGGACCAGTCACAAGTCGTGAATTCTGTCTCCGGGCTCGCACGGATATCAAGGATAAAGCATAAGCCACATGTTGCATGCATACATACATTTAAAACCATACATGCTTCCGTACATGCGTGCATACATTTGAAGTAAACATGCACGATCCCCATGTATATGCATCACAACTGATCCAAGTACAGGTACCCATTGCTATCATTGGGCTATTCCGAACTAGGATCGCTCTCAAAGCAGAGATGGCACGACGCCGGGGCATCCTTTGGACCTTAGGCTTCAGCGTAAATCCAAATCTCAACATACCAAGGGCAGAACATTCAAGCCATATTTATCCTTGATCGAAGGGGTAAAAATTTTTGTTTCCAAAATCATCGATCAAGGGATAAATACTCATTCGCCAGCCAACACCAAAATTATCCTTCCTAAACCTATTTCCTCTCTTCATTCAAGCAAGATTTCGAACCCTTGAACTCCAGTACATTCAAGCATGGTTTCAAATCCTTGAATCTCCTATTTCATTATTTCAAGTCCATTCAATTCCAGTAAGATTCCCAATCCATAATCCGCATTCCATCCTTTCTTGCCTCGGGTAACATAGACCCGATATCAATCCATCAATCCATCTTCCTCTGCCTCGGGTAACTTAAACCCGATATCGGTTTAACCGTAATTTCATCCTCCTTTGCCTCGGGTAACATAAACCCGATATTGGCCAATCCGTATTTCATTCTCTTTTGCCTCGGGTAACATAAACCCGATATCAGCCAATCCGTATTTCACCTTCCTTCGCCTCGGGTAACATAAACCCGATATCGGCTAATCCACAATCCACCTTCCTTTTCCTCGGGTAACATAGACCCGATATCGGCTTAACCGCATTTCATCTTTTCTTGCCTCGGGTAACCTAGACCCAGTATCAGCTTAGTTCTACATCAAACCCTTTATTTCATTCAAGCTAGATTTTGAATCCTTGAACTTCTTCAAGCATGATTCCCAATCCTTGAAAAATCACCCAAGCCACATTTCGAATTCTTGAAGATTGATTCAAGCAAGATCCTATATCTTTGAAACCAATTCGAATCCCACACTTCAAACTCACCTTTGCCTCAGGTAACACAGACCCGATATCGGCTTACTTCTTCCTCAGCTTTGCCTCGGGTAACCTAAACCTGATATCGGCTTATTTCCTCCCCAGCATCACCTCGGGTAACCTAGACCTGATATCGGCTTATTTCAACGGCGGGTTCTTTCCTGTGTCTGTGATGCTTTGAGTTGCGTTTCTCAAATTCGCATCATCTATCCCAGACTAAGTTCGGGTGGTGAATTTGATCACGCGAGGGGCAGCTGTAAGCGCCAGAATTTTACCTAAAAAAAAAGAAGTCATACAGCATTGGCTACAGTCGTACGACTGTAGTTAACTGTAGATCATTACCTATAAAAGCAGAAAAAAAAGGAGACAGGGGAGACCAGACAGAAAAAAAAGAAAAAGAGAGAAAAAGAGAAGAGAAGAGAAGAGAAAATCAAAAAGAAAAGGAGGAACTCCTCATCCGAATCCCTCAGCATTTGAAATCTTTGGACCCAAAACTCTTAAACTCTAAATCAAGGAGAAAAGTCCGGATTTTAGTAGATTGGAGCGACGCCAGGGGTCAATCCTCCGGTGGACGCACGCCAAAGAGGTAAACACTCCTTTTCCCTTCTCTTTTTCAAGCTTTTTGGGTGTTTGGTGTGCTTTTTCTGCATTTCTATCCTTTTTTCTGCGTTTCTGTTCTAGAAATCAAGAACAGTCGTGCGACTGTTCTTGAGTTCGATGAATAGTCGTACGACTATAGTTACAGTCGTACGAGTGTTCTTGATTTCCAGGTGATTTTCTTTCCAGCTTGTTTTAAATAAGATTTAGGCGAAATCCTGAGTCTGGAGTGTTTACAGTCACACGACTGTAGTTGTATTCCCATGACTGTAATTTACAGTCGTACGACTGTCGTTTCCAGAACCAGAATTTCACCTTTAAGTCCAAAAAATTTCCAAAAATCCATAAAAATCCCCAAAAATTCCCAAAATTCCCAAAAAATTAGAAAATCCCAAAAATGAATTTTGTTGTGTGCATTCACGACCATAGATTCAATTTTCAGTAAAATTGCATTTAGAACAATTCAACGACGGAGACCCGGTTTTTCCGAAAACCGACCCACTTAATACATAAAAATGCATCTAAACAGGTAAACTTGTTTTCAAAAATGATTTTCCCACAAAAACCAAAATACAGGGACATTTCAAAATGTTTTCCAGGTCTAATCAGGCCGGCTAGCCGAGCCAACCCGGTTATTCCCTTATGCATGCCCCCTATTCTTGATTTCCCAATTCTGTATGTTTGAGTCTAACTTGTGGCGTGCCGTATAAATTGTGCTAACCCTCTGTTTTGCAGGTTTTAATTTCTTTTATTTCCATTTTGGATGTAATTTAATAGATTAAATCGTGTATCCTAGGCGATTGTATTTTTCTAGATTCTCGAGTATACTAGGTGATTGTACCAGTGAGGCGAGTGTTTTTATTTTTCTATTCGATTTGGTTGTAAGCCAATTAATATTTATTTTTCTTTATTTTTGTAATACCTGTATGCGCGCTGCATGTCTATTTATCTCAATAAAATTGACTTTTAGAATTTGAAATACCATTTGAGAACATTGGCAATATTTATTTTAATTAGACACGAAATAAGGGACTTGTCCGGACCCGAATCTCTGGACAGTGTAGCGACCGTTCGTCCGGTTCAACTACAGAAGAATTTCCCGGTTGAGCTGAGCCGGGTGGCGACTCTACAACATCCATCGAGACTTAGGTCTCGGTTCTTTTATGCATTAATTCCATTTATTTTCCAAAAACGCGGATTTCCATTTATAAAAACCCCACGCGAGGGAGGGGCCCGCCCGAGATCGAGGCACCCCATTCCAAAAGGGAGTCCCGCGTCCCTTCGAAAACGCGTCATCCGCTCACACCTGTGCTATACAAAATCATATCTTGAACATAATTGACCCTTTTGCCCTCAGAACGAATTAAAAATGAAGGGCAAACTAATCAATTATGGTTCACTTGGGTATGGTTTTGAATAGGATATGGGCTAAAAGGGCAACTTTGAAATGACGGGGGCTAAAATTGATTGATAGCTCAAGGCCTAAAGAGGTGTTTTTGCCTTTTAATAGCTGGAAACGACATTGAATATATGAACCAAATCAAAGCTTGGCTTGTAACAAGTTTGAAATAAGTGAAGTAACGTATATACTTAGAGTGAAGATTTCAGGAATTGCTCAAAGAAATTATTAGCCTTGTCCTAAGAGACATATATCAATAAGATTCTAGAATGATTCAATATGCATTATTGCAAACACATAGATACCCCCTATGAAAAAATCTATACTCCTAAGCAAAAAAACATGTGTCTCTAAACATAATAAGAGCAAGAACATATGAAAAGAATTCGTTACACTAGTGTAGTTGGTAGTCTAACATATGCAATGATGTGTACTAGACCTAACATCTATCATGTCGTTGGGATGGTGAGTAGATATCAAACCAAAGTTTAGAAGATATTAAGGTACCTTAAGGCTACTGCATATTATTCTCTATGTTATCAAGGAAAGGACTTAAAATTAAGAGGATACACAAATGCGGACTGGGCAGGACATCAAGATGAAAGAAAATCCACTTCTGGTTATGTCTTTTTACTAGGAAATGGTGCGATATCCTAGATGTTGGTGTGCCCTAGTCCAAAGGCATTGGTTCTTGATTGTATTATACATTGTATACGAATATTTTGTATTATACATTGTGTTAAATAAAGACATTTAATCTATTTATTTGTTTCTTATGCAATTTAATAAATAAAGTATCCATTGATTATAGCCATACTCATGTTAACTAATGTAGGTCATTAGCTATTGAGACCTTGAGTAGTTTTAAAGTTGTAATCATAAAGTTGTCCCGGGTTTATTCTAATCATGAGAATGAATAGAGCTAAAGACCAGCATGTACTTTATTGGATGGCATTGTCTCATTGACCATTGGACATGGGATGTCAGTAAGGTATATGGGTACATGTTAGGTTACATGGTACTAGACCGATATGATCTGATCGTTATAGGTATTTCTCAGGTAGTTCTTGAGATTATCCTTAGACCCGATTTCACTATAACATGACATAGGATCTCATACACTTTGATATATGCCTAACGGGCCTGTAACAGGGTGCCAAGTATGGGTATGTTAGGTGGACCGGTGAACATATTGATGTTGCTATTGAGTTGATGGAATTGCCACTCGGTGTCTCCTGAGATGCAATCACTGGCCATTTGATGAGTGAGACTGACAAGGGTATAGCCATACCCGAATAAGTTAGGATACTTATGCGTGATCATCAGTCTACTCAAAATTAAGGAATGAATAAGCACAGAAGAGGTTGACTGGAACCATGCCTCTTGCTTATACACCAATGTCAGTTGGCAAGGGATATATAAGAATATTACCAGGTTATGTTTTACATAAGATTGCTAGTCTCTGTCTTAATTGAGGAATGTAATGATTTGCTAGAACCCTTTTATAGTCTGTGGGCCCTGGATCTACCACCAACATAAAGATGGACCCATAGGATCGTACATAGAACAGTTGAACTTGTAACAAATTGGATATGTACACATTGGGTGTAATTAGAGTGGAAACACGGTTAATTGAATTAATGACAATAGGTTTTGTCAAATTAATTCAATTAATATTAAAGAGAAATTGATTATATTTGATTAATTAATTACAGTATGTAAATAATTAATTAAATCTATTTTTCTTAGTGGAAAATTAAATACATAGGTTGTATTTATTTAACGTTGGGTTAAATTAAATTTGGGTTGAATAAATTTAATTAATTGGATTTAATTAAGTCAATTGGAATTTTATTATATGGTTTAATTTAATTCCAATTGCATAAATTGAATCAGTTAATTAAATTAAAATTCAACCTAAAGTTAATTTAAAATCTAATTATACAAAGAGTATAAAAGGGAGCCTTAAGTCAATTTCTCGAAAAACCTAGCCACTTGTAGAATTCGACCAACCTAAAGGGAGAGGGCAACTATATTTTCTTATGCAAAATCCGAGTTCTGTTCATCTCCGTTCGTGAGCACGAGTCTTGTTCTAAAGCTGTTTGTGTACCTGACTGTATAGAGTTGCCGGTCTTCATATCTGCAATCTTCAGCAGTCTCTAGAAGAGACGAATAAGGTGAGAAATTTATTTTTTTCTGCTCTATCTTTGATTCTATCAAAATCATGTTTCTTGGGATCATGGAATTCGAGTGAAAATTTTAATCACTATTTTCTGTTGTGCACCAGTTTTCCCCATAAGAATTCCATACACTAGAGTAGTAAGAAACAGACATGTGTTGCCCTATCCACAATAGAAGCTGAGCATGTTGCATAATCATCAGCAGTCTAAGAGGCAGTATGGTTAAATCAGTTCCTAAACCGTTTGAATGTTACTAGCTCAAATACTCCAGTTGTCATAAATAGCGATAGTTAATCTGTAATAACTTTTGCTATTTTAAAAAGTAAAGATTCCATAGCAAATCAAAGCATATCAAAGCACATAGCAAATCAAAGCACATAGAAAATCGAAGCACATAGAGATCAAGTATCACTTTGTGAGAGACCTAGTTGCATGCTAAGAAGTTTCTACTTACAAAACTAGTCGTTAGAAACGATTTTGTATAGCATATTAGATCACAAGGAATTTTTAGGATATGAGTTTCTTATCTTCCTTTTATCATGTAAAGAACATGATTATGTTTTGGTGTAATAAAATTTTTATGGAAATTTACATACATGAGTGAAAATATTATAAATAATTATTGTTGTCAAACATGTTAGACAAAAATGGCACCTACTCACACGTGTGTTTACCCTTTTTGCTTCATAGATGATGCAAATAAGGATGAGACTTTTTTTGGCAACAAACGACAACTTGTTCCAATGAACATAAGTTGTCTTTCTAAAAACTATGAAAGATTGTTTCATAAAAGTAGCAAGATTAAAAGATGCATACATATGTCTTAATGGATTAAGTGTAATCCATAAGACAAGGTTTAAATGGTTACCTTGACTTAATTTTGTCTTCATAGTCGAAAGGTGTCCTAATGGTTTAGATTGGAGTTAAATGTTTTGGTACATTATAACTTATACTTTCGTATGGTGTTAAATTAATTGATATGTATATCAAATTAAATGACATGTGCTTCTTTCAAAAGAAGAAAACATCATAGCACATATTAAGGCACATGTGTGCTTTCACGACCACCGAGATGGAAAAGATGTTATCTTACTTTTCCTGGCATGAGACTCACTTCGTGAAATAAGGTTTTCTTGATATTGATCTATTCTTAAGACCTTTAACTATTTCTGGAAACATAATTTAACATGGCTTCCTTGGAAGTATACCACTAAGAGCTATGTAAAAATTCAGCTTGGCCAAACCAACCATAGAAGTGAGTTAAATTATGCATAAAGGATATAGTAAGAAGGGAAGATTTTCTTGGATTCAAATTTAATGTTCCTATCTTTCACTACCATGGTAATTATGTATTGGTACATAATTATGATAATAGAAAATTGTAAATATCAAAGAATGTTCAGTGGATGTGAAAAGAAAATCTAGGATAAGACATACAATGACTGTATTTACTCGAGGAGAATTTATATCCCTAACAGGTGTATACATTAATCCTTTATTTCAATGAAAAACTATATATATTCCTAACATATGTATAGGTTCTGCTCTCAATGAGAGGCTATATATCCCTAATAGGTGTGTAGCAAGTAGCTCTTAACTGTATGCTGGTTGTGTTGGTGTGCCCTAGTTCTTAGGGCATTGGATTCTTGTATTTTGTATTATACATTAAGACTTATTGTATGAATACATTATTTGAGTAGAGTATCCATTGATTGATAATCATAAAACATATCCTAGGTCTGTTCTAATCGTGGGAACGAATAGAACCACAGACTTGTATATTCAATGACTGTATGGCAGTTCTTAACTAGCCATAGTACTTGTATAGTCAGTCATGAATATAGGTACATGTCATTGACTTGGGACTGGATCGATCCGCACAAGAAAGCCACATGGTTGTCGCATCATAGGTCTTTCTTGAGTAGGTGTCTTTTGTCCTCAGACCAGATTTCATTATAATATCAATATGGAATCTAGTTCACTTTGACATACGCCTAACAGGTCTGTAAAAGGATGCTAAATATGGGTATGATTGGGTGGACTGGTGAACATGTTGATATTGATGATGAAGTGATGGAATTGCCACTCGGGTAACACCGAGATGATATCATTGGCCACTTGATGAGTGGGACTGATAAGTGTATGGCCATATCCAAGTAAGTCGATGCTTATTTGATTAATCAGTCAACTCAAGATCAAGAAATATAATAAACAACAGAAGAGGATTACGGACACCATGCCTCTTGTTTATTCATATCGATATCGTTAGGCAAATGACACTATGAGATTCCTACCGGTTGAGTGTCTTCGAAAGACTGCTACATCTCTATCTTAATTGGGGGCTGTAATGATTTGCTAGAACCCACTTACAGTCCGTGGACCTTGGGCCTACCGCCAACATAAAGACAGACCCATAGGATCGTGCATATAGATCAACTGAGCCGGAACTCATAGAAATTGTACATGTAATGTACATTGGAAGGAATGCGTTAATTAATTAGTTGACATTCGGTATCAAGGTAATTAATTAACATTGGGTTGAATTTAATTTAATTAATAAGTTTACATAATGTAATTAATTAATTTATCAATTAATTGAATTATATAAAGTAAACAATTAATTAAATAATTTTCCTAAGTAGGAAAATTTGTATTTACTTAAGTGTGATTTAATTTTATTTAGGGGTAATTAAATTTAGCCAAATGGAATTAAATTACATAGTATATACTTTTTAATTAAAGTTTATTTATGTAATTATAATCCTAGTGGGCTTGGGTTTAATTAACCTAATTAAAACCCAATTAGACAAGGTGTCTATATAAGGGCACACTTAAGGAATAAAACCCGAATTCAACCCTAATTAATTGCTGGAAATTTCAGCCACCAAGAGTAGCCCCAAAACAGCCGAAAATCCCAGCATTAAACCTCCATTCCTTCGCGTCTTCGGCTAGCACCGGTTCCCGCTCAATAGTTGGTCATGCACCGGACTTTAGAGATCGCAGATTCAAGAAACGATTCTGCAGCAGTATCTAGAAGAGACGAATCCGGTGAGTTAATCTCTCTTGATTGAATTTGGTTTTATTCTAATCAATGGTAATTGGACACGATAAGTGGATTCTAGGAAATTTTAAACGGTGTATTTTCTGCTGTGCCACGTTATTTTTCCAATGACGAATCCCAACAGGTTGCACAAACTATTTGCAACAAGAACAAAGATAAGATAATAGAATGTGTTTTGTTACATGCGAGTGGGAGATGTAGGAATTATCTCGAGTTTAGAATTGTAGTTCAACCGTGACTTTCCCAAATAGGCTAGCTACAGTACTGGAGGGGGGGCGAATAGTACTATATATCGAATAAAAAATTTCGTGAACTCTTTTAAAAATTATTTTTAAAGAAAAACAATTTTCTTACAACAAACACAAGTTTTACAAAAATGCAGAATTGATAAAATAGTAAAACTCGTGAATATAAATTTGCTTAACTAAATGAAAATGTCTTTAAATAATAATGCTGTCAATTTAAATTGCAGAAATTTAAATAGCAATAAATGTAAAGAGTATAGAGATAGAGAACTGAAGACACTAAGATTTATACTGGTTTGATCCAACCGGTCTACGTCCAATCCCCAAGCCAACTACTTGAGATTTTCCACTAGTATTTCCTTTACGGGCAGAAAATAAACTTGTATTACTTTTGACGAGTTCAAGTAACAAACTCAATACTTTTGCAGGCTAAGTATCAAACCTCTACCATTACTTTTTCTGAGCTCAAGTAACAAAACTCTTCCAATGCTTTTCAAAGCTCAAGCACCAAACTTATCCAGTATTTTTTTTCAAGCTCAAATACCAAACTTCTCTGATGCTTTTTTTATGCTCAAGCACCAAACTTTTACAAATTTTGTTCATCACATTGTCAAAAAGTAAACCCCCTCGCACAAATCCCTTGTGTGAAAATACAATTCCCTTAAAAATGAATATTTGAAAGAATGAACAAAGATGAAGCTTTTTCTCTCTTGATTGCCCTTTGAAGGAATTGTGGAAGACTTGAAAAATAGCTTGTATATTATGTGAATATTGGTAAGTCTCCCACTTGAAAAATTCAATCTTTCTTCCTTATTTATGACTTGGACAAACTCATTAGAAGATGAAATGGCCATTGGACATAGCTCTTGAAGAGATTTTAGCCGTTGCATTGAGGTCTTGAAGGAGTACTAGTCGTTGGAGCATCTGAAGGAATTATAGCCATTGCTTCCAAGTCCTGAAGGAGTTATGGTACTTGTATCAAGGTCTTAAGCATGTATTGCTTATTACTTCTACCTCATAAGAAGGACATAGCCATTGGAGAGCTTTTACTTTACGTAACCAATGAAGCTTGCAGCTTTTAAAACAATTACTTTCACCTTTTAAACCATGAAGCTTGTATATCTAAACTCAAATTCTTTCCTCTAAAGCTAGTATAGTCGCTAGAGATCTTGAGCTTATATATAAGAATAGTCATGTAGCTTTTAAAGCACTCTTCTTCTTTAGGTGAAAAGCTTTGAGTCCATTGTTGGTGTGCCCTAGTTCTAGGTCATTGGATTCTTATATTTTGTATTATACATTATTTGTGTCACCTTAATAAAGGTGTTTAATCTATTCCATTTATATCTTGTGCCATAACATGAATACAGTATCCATTGATTGATAATCATAAAACACATCCCAAGTCTAATCTAAGCATGGGAACGAATAGAATCACAGACTTGTATAGTCGATGATTATATGGTAGTTCTTAACTAGCCATAGTACTTGTAAAGTCAGTCTTGAATATAGGTACATGTCGTTGACATGGGATTGGATCGATTTGCACAAGAAAGCCAAATGGTTGTCGCGTCATAGGTCTTTCTTGAGTAGGTCTCTTTTGTTCTTAGACCAGATTTCATTATAGTATCGATATGGAATTCGGTTCACTTTGACATACACCTAATAGGTCTGTAAAAGGATGCTAAGTATGGGTATGATTGGGTAGATAGGTGAACATATTGATATTTATGATAAAGTGATGGAATTGCCACTCGGGTAACACCGAGATGATATCGCTGGCCACTTGATGAGTGGGACTGATAAGTGTATGAACATACCCAAATAAGTCAGTTGCTTATTTGATTAATCAGTTCACTCAAGATCAAGAAATATATAAACAGCAGAAGAGGATGATGAACACCGTGCCTTTTGTTTATTCATACCGATGTCATTTGGCAAAGGACAGTATGAGATTACTACCGGGTGAGTGTCTCTTAAAGACTGTTGCATCTCTGTCTTAATTGGGGGCTGTAATGGTTTGCTAGAATCCACTTACAGTCTGTGGGCCTTGGACCTACTGCCAACATATAGACAGACCCATAGGATCATGCACATAGATCAACTGAGCTGGAACTTATAGAAATTGTGCATGTAATGTATATTGGAAGAAATGCATTAATTAATTAGTTGACATTCGGTGTCAAGGTAATTAATTAACATTGGGTTGATTTAATTTAATTAATAAGTTTACATAATGTAATTCATTAATTAATCAATTAATTGAATTGCATAAAGTAGACAATTAATTAATTATTTTCCTAAGAAGGAAAATTAAATATATGTATTGTATTTTCTTAAGTATGATTTAATTTTATTCAGGGGTAATTAAATTAGCCAAATGGAATTAAATTACATAGTATAAACCTTTTGGTGTAAGGTTTATTTATGTAATCCAAATCCTAATAGGCTTGGGTTTAATTAACCTAAATAGAAACCTAATTATAAAAGGACTATATAAGGGCACACTTAAGAAAAAAAAATCAGCCCTAACCCTAATTATTGAGCTATAAATTTCAGCCCCTTAGTGCCGCCCCTTGGCTGAATTTTTTTCACAGCTGCAATTTTCCATTCCTCTGCTTCTTCGGCTAGCACCCGTTCCGGCTCGATAGTTGGTCATGCACCGGACTGTGGAGATCATTCCAAGATTCAATTCTGCAGTAGTCTCTAGAAGAGACGTATCTGCTGAGTTTTATCTCTCTTGATGCAAATTGATTTTGTTCCAATCAATGGTAATTGGACACAAAAGGTGGATTCTAGGAAATTTTAAATGGTGTAATTCCGCTGCGCCACGTTATTTTTCCTATGAAGAATCCCAACAGTGGTATCAAAGCCTAGTTTTTGTCCATTAGATTGATTGGATTTTGGTTCTTGAAAGTGTTATTGAAGAATGAATATGTTTCAAGAATTGTTTTTGGGGTTTTTGATTAATTTTTCCCTAATTGGTTTTCAATCTGAAATAGGTTTTTTTTTTTTAATGATTTTGATTGATTTTATTTTTTTTCTTGCTGTGATTTGCATATTATTGCTGCTAATTTTTTGTTTTAAAAAAAAATCAATATGGGCTGCAACACAGCTGCCACCGCTTGCCGTAGCAGGCGTTGTTGCCTGCTGTGGCACGCAACAGCTACTGCTATCCGAGGCGCGGGGTTTGGGTTCAGTTTTGGATTTTGCAAGTATTTTTTCTACCCGGGCCCGTAATGCAAATTAAATTAAAATGTTTTATTTTGAATTAATTTGTATTTAAATTATTTATTATGTTGGCATGCATATTTAATTTAATTGTTTTATATATTAAATTGAATATGAATATTGTGAAATTGGCCAAACAAACGTGGCACCGGCTAAAATTGGGAGAGCTAAATTTTAAATTTGTGACAATCCAAATTCCAGTGGGAGCAGAATTGTTCATTTTGCATTAATGGATGTAATCTATTGGGCCTTTATGGGCCTTAGTCACATTAGTTAAAATTGATGATTTCACCCTAAGTAACCCGGCTTAACATTTATATTTATAATTTAGAATACCATGATCATGCATTATATTGGTATGTATGTGTACGACATGTGCTTTGTTTGAAATGTTGTGTTTAGTTCTATGGGCCGTAAATTATTATCAGTTGTAATTAATTTTGGGAAATATGGCCTGCACACTATTTCTTTTATTTTGATGTAATTTTAGAATAGATTTTAATTATTGTAATTGCATTAAGTATGGAGGAAGGCCCAGATGGAGCAAGCCTATGGTGGGATCCCAAGGAGAATTGCAATCCGGCCATGGAGAATTAGATAGGTTGTCTAGTTTTTCATTAGATTGTAATTAAAGGCCCATAGGATTTCATTATTTTAAATTAAGTATGCTGTTGCATTTGTCATATAATATGGATGTATGGATCACCAGATTATAACCCGCGATTATGTATGCTACGCCGTATCACTTAATTTTAATCCAAAAATTAAAATATTGAGTTGTTTAAAAGTGCTTCCCACATTCACACTTCTTTCTCCCATTAATGCTACGATGTGCGCCATGCCCTAGCTGGATAAATTGTAGTATTCGGTGGGCCGTCGAGTGTTAGGATTCTTGGTATGTTAACATGTGAATGGTGGTTTGACTCAACATGGGTACCATTAGCTCAGAACGGGCCCTAAGCATAAATAGGTAAAGTGTTAATAACCCATCAAACCAAGAGTCCTTCATGGAAGGATTAGATAGGTTGTTCTACCAAACGAATCAATGGTTAGTTAGCGAGCCCTAGTTCGACCAGTCATTGATAAATTATGGATCTTGGTCAAGTCAGCCAATTAACATCACTAATGAACAAATTAAAATCATATTATTAATTTGAAATTGGTTTAAAAGTCCTTTATTCCTAACTTAAGCAATGATTTCTTCCATGTAGATAATCCCATTTAACAATAGCAATTTAAATGGCTGCAATAAACAACAATAACTCACTCTCACTTAGGTCACTCCTGGAGAAGGAGAAGCTTTTAGGGACTAACTTCCTAGACTGGGCTAGGAACTTACAAATAGTTCTTAGACAAGAGTCTAAAGAGTATGTACTGGATGCTCCTTTACCAGCCTGCCCTCCCAGAGGTCGAGGCGTCACCACAGCAATGGTGGAGCAGTATGACCGGCACATGAGGGATGACCGAGAAGTCTCATGCCTTATGTTGGGTACCATGGCTTCTGATCTTCAAAATAGTTCATGGAGCAGTATGCTTATGAGATGATGGATCAACTTATAAAAAAGATGTTGCAAGATCAGGCTCGTCAAGAATGTTACTTGACTACTTTGGCACTTTGTATGACTACAATGGCAATCGGGACTTCTATCAGCACTCATGTGCTAAAGTTAAAGGGGTATATTGATACACTTGTTGGTGTGCCCTAGTCCAAATGGCATTGGTTATTGTATTGTATTATACTTTATATTTGGATATTTTGTATTATACATTTTTTGCTAAAAAAAGGTATGAATCTATTTATTCATATCTTGTGCTATTTATAAATAGAGTATCCAATGATTATAACCGTACTAAAGTAAACCAAGGTAGGCCATTGGATTATGAGAACTGTTAGTAGAGTTAAAGTTATAATCATAAAGATATCCCTAGTCTATTCTAATCATGGGAATGAATAGAACCAAAGACTAGCGTATCCTTGACTGGATGACAGCATCTCACCGGCCACTGGACATGGAATGTCAGTCAATGATATGGGTAAATGTTGGGTTGCATGGTACTGGATCGATCCGCCATGAGAACACCACATGGTTCGATTGTCATAGGTGCTTCTCAGGTAGGTCTTGCTATTATCCTTAGACCTGATGTTCACTATAAAATAACATGGGATCTCATACACTTTGATATACACCTAACGGGCCCATAACAGGGTTCCAAGTATGAGTATGTTGGGTGGCCAGTGAACATGTTGATAGTGAAGTTGAAGGAATTGCCACTCAGCGTCCCTTGAGATGACATCACTGGCCACTTGATGAGTGGGACTGATAAGTGTATGGCCATACCCGAATAAGTTGGGATACTTATTCTTTAGGTTCGGTCCACTTGGAATCAAGAGATAAATAAGCATATAAGAGGATGACAGGGCTATGCCTCTTGCTTATATATCAATATCAGTTGGCAAGGGATGTACGAGATCACTACTGAGTTATGTTTCACATTAGACTGCTAGTCTCCGTCTTAATTGGGGGCTGTAATGGTTTGTTAGAATCCACTTACAGTCTGTGGGCTTTAGGCCCACTGCCAACATAAAGACAGATCCACAGGATCGTACACATAGAACGACTGAAAGTCGACAAATCGAAATTGGAATGGAAACCAAATTAATTGAGTTATTGACTTTAGGTTATGTCATAATTAATTTAATTATAAGGGAGAAATTAATTTTATTTGATTAATTAATTACATGTAGTAAATAATTCATTAAATAAAGTAATATTTCCTTGGTGGAAATAAAAAAAATACAAAGGTTGCATTTATTAAAGCTGACTTTAATTTAACTTTGGGTTATTTTAATTTGATAAAATTGTATTTAATTGTATAAATTAGAATTTCATAATACGGTTTTATTTATTCCTAATGACACAAGGTAAATCAATTAAATCAAATTAAATAATCTATAGCTTAATTTAATCCTTGTACACTAAGGAATATAAAATGAATTAGAAACCTAGTATACTTGGGATTACACTAAGGAGTATTTAAAGGAAGCCTTAACCTAATTTCTCTCTAACCTAAAAACCCCTAGAAGCAAAATTCGGCTAGCATAATAAAAATTATAGCAGCCCCTTTCTTTGCTTTCTCTTGGTTTTTTTTAATCCATTTGCTAGCACAAGTCCTATTCAAGAGTTGTTCGTGTACCGGATTGTGGAGGAAATACACTTGGGTTTCTGCAGTAGTCTCTAGAGGAGATAATTAAGGTGAGAAAATTTAATATTCTCTCTGTTCTTGGTTTCATTCTATTAATCTACATGTATCTTGGGCTATGAAATCGAGGAAAATTTTAATCAGTATTTCGCCTCATGCTTAATTTTTTCCGTGATGATTCCCTTCAACACTTACCTGCCTCAGCTCGCCAGTTCCGTAGGACTTCACAGCAGACATTATTCTTGGGTCACTTCTCGAGTCTTACAACCAATTTATCATGAACTACCACATGTAGGGTCTTGATACATCGGTTGTTGAGTTGCATGGCATGCTCAAGGTTGCTGAGCAATCTCTTAAAAAGACTCCTGAAGTTTTGCTATTGAACAAGGGCAATACATCCACTGCTAAGGGAAAGGCCAAGTCTAAGGCCAAAACTAAGGCCCAAAAGGCCAAGGCTAAGGCTAGGAAGGCGGTGGCCCACCTTAAAGCAATGGTTGGTTCTCCTGATGATGTCTGCCATGAGTGTCATGAGAAGGGGTATTGGAAGAGCTTGTGTCCAAAGCTAAGGAGCAATTGAAGAGCAAGTCTACTGCTTCAGGTATTTATGTTGTTAAAATTAATCTGGTTATTTCTACATCTTTTTTTTAGACACTGGATGTGGTTCTCACATTTGTTTAAATATGTAGGGACTAAGAAATAGGAGATTACTAGGATTCAGAGAAGTGGATCTTCGAGTCGAATGGTGCTTGGGTTTAGGCCATAGAGATTAGAGATTATTTCTTAGAGATGCTTAGTGGACTTGTTTTGGAACTAAGAAACTGTTATTTTGTACCTGCGATGTGCAGGAATATTATTTCTGTTTCTTTGTTGGATATTTCTGCTTTTATATTTAATATTGGACATGCTAGAATTTCTATGCAGTGTGGCAATATTATTTATGGAATAACATTTCTTGAAAATGGCTTATATATCCTTGATCTAAAATGTGAAAGTTCAATCTATAACATAAATACTAAAAGGATTAAGCAAAATGAAATTAATCCTACTTACATCTGGCATTGTCGACTTGGCCACATAAATGAGAAGCGCATAGCTAGGCTTCACTCTAGTGGAGTGCTAGGGTTATTTGACATCCAGTCTTATGACATATGCAAATCTTGTTTAAGAGGCAAGATGACAAAGGCGCCTTTTTGCAAGACTGCTGAAAGGGCCTCAGAGCTATTGGAGCTGATACATTCCGATGTATGTGGCCTAATGAGCACTAGTGTTAGATTAGGTTTTCTGTACTTCGTTACCTTCTCGGATGACTTTAGCAGATACGGTTACATGTATCTGAAACTCTTTAGAGATTTAAGGACTTTAAGAATGAAGTAGAAAACCAACTTGGTAAGAAAATAAAAGCACTTCAATCTGACCAAGGGGTTCAATATTTGAGCCAAGAGTTTGAATTGTTTTTGAGAGAGCATGGGATTGTATCCCAACTCACTCCTCCTGGTACTGCCCAGTGGAATGGAGTGTTGGAAAGGAGGAATAGGACCTTACTAGACATGGTCCGCTCGATGATGAGTCATGCTACGCTCCCTATCTCTTTTTGGGGATATTCTTTTAGAGAGAGCTGCTTACACCAAGCAAGGCAGTTGAGGGCTATAATGCACATGTCAAGAAATTGACAGGTGGCAAGCTTAAGTCCAAATCTATCAAGTGCCAGTTTGTGGGTTACCCTAAGGAAACTAAGGGTTATTACTTCTACGATCAGGCAGAAAACAAAATTTTCATAGCTAGAATGCAATCTGCTAGGAAAAGGAATTCCTTTCCAAGAGAGACAGTGGGAGTAATATTGAACTTTCTGAAGTTCAAGACTCTGAGAATCATGTAGCTAATGCTGAGGATGCTTTGGGAACCGAACCAGTGACTCAAAAAAAATAAAGAAGTTGAGTCAGTTACACAAGACCTTAGAAGGTCTGGTAGGACACATCATCAGCTAGAGAGGTATGGCTTTCTCGTGACTAATGATGGGGACCCCCAAGACCTATCAGGAGGCTGTTGAAAGCCCATACTTAGATTAATGGTGCAAAGCCATAAAGGCTAAGATGCAATCTATGCACGATAACCAAGTATGGAACTTAGTGGATCCACATCCTAGTGCTAAGGTGATAGGTTACAAGTGTTGTTTCAAGTTAAAAGCTGACAACACCTTTAAGGGGCAATTGGTGGCAAAAGGATTCATGCAAGTTCAAGGAATTAACTATGATGAAACCTTTTCACTAGTTGCCATGCTCAAATCCATTAGGATGCTGCTAGCCATAGCTATATGATACGGTAATGAGATGTGGCAAATGAATGTTAAGACCACTTTCCTAAATGGAAAGCTACTCGAGGATGTGTACATGACATAACCTGAGGGTTTTATCCATCCAAAGTATCCTAACTGGGTATGCAAGCTTCAAAGATCCATTTATGGATAGAATCAGGCATCCAGGTCTTGGAATCAGAGATTCAATGAGGCCATTACATAATATGGTTTCACACAGAATTCTGATGAGCCTTGTGTGTATAAGATGGTTAGTGGGAGCGTTTCCACCTTCCTAGTGCTGTATATTGACGACATCCTTATCATTGGAGGTGACATACCAACACTACAAGGGGTTAAGCAGTGGTTGAGTAAGTGCTTCAATGAAGGACTTAGGCGAAGCTGAGACGATCTTAGGGATCAGGATTTACAGAAATAGATCCAATCGGATTCTAGGTCTAAGTCAGGCCATGTATATTGACAAAGTTCTGAAAAGATTCAGTATGGATAAGGCAAAGAAAGGATTCTTACGTATGCGCCATGGGTTGACACTGAGTAAGAAAGATAGTCCTAAAACAAAGAAGGACCGGGAGAGCATGGAAAAGATCCCTTATGCATCTGCTATAGGATCAATTATGTACTCCATATTGTGTACAAGGCTTGATGTTGCGTTTGCACTAAGTATGACTAGCTGGTACGAGTCAGATCCCAGTGAGGAACACTGGAAGGTAATCAAGGCAATCCTGAAGTACCTTAACCGGACTATGTTGGATGTGCCCTAGTCCCGAGGTATTGGTCCTTGTATTTGTATTATACATTTATTGGATTTATGTATTATACAATTTGGGTCATTAAATAAATGCATTAATCTATTTATTATGTATCTTGTGTTATGTTTTAAATAGAGTATCCAATGGACATATCCATATCCAAGTTGAAAAGTGTCATGCACTTGGCAGTAAGACCATGGATGGGGAAAACGATATGACCATAAAGTCATCCGTAGTCTGTTCCAGTCATGGGAGTGAATGGAACCAGAGACTATCATTATCTTGGTTGTATGGCGGTGTCTTATAGGCCGTTGGACATGGGATGTCAACCAAGTTAATGGGTACATGCAAAAGGGCATGGTACTGGATAGATCCACTAAACGTGAAGTCCATATGGTATAGTATCACAAGAGATTCTCGTGTAGTACCTGTATGGATCCTTTGACTTGACCATATGATGGTGATGCATGTGAAGTGGCATACTTTCGTGTACGCCTAAAGGGCCTGTAACAGGGTGCCAAGTATGGGTACGTTCGGGTATGTCAGTGAACATGGCAATGCTATGGATATGCAGAAGGGAATGTCACTCAGTAGTCCACTGATAAGATATCACCGGCCTCTTGATGAATGCAACTGATAAGAGTGTGGCCACACCCAAACATGTTGGAACTTGTTTGAGAGCATCAGTTCATTCGTGATCAAGTAAATGTCTGGACGCAAAAGAGGGTGATCAATCCATGCCTCTGTGTTGGACACCGATATCAATGACATGGGAGATACAAGTTTAAACTACAGGGTTACGATTACAGTTGGACTGCTATCTCTATCTTAATTGGGGGTTGCAGTGGCTTGCTAGAGCCCGCCTGCAGTTTTTGGGCCATAGGCCCACTTCCAACATAAAGACGGGCCCACAGGATCGTACACATTGAACGTCTAAGCTTGAACTAAAAGATCACCCGTATACTTGGAGTACACACGTTGGAGAGAGAGGATACCGCTAATTATATTATATAGGTCAATTGGATTGATCATAATAATATAATTAATTTTGTATTAGCCTTCATATAATTAATTCAATGAATTAATTTATGAGATTAATTCCTAGGTGGAAATAATTTTACATGTATAGGTTTACATGTGTTTAATTTTATGGAAGTCTAATTTTAATTCCTCGGTTAAAGTAATTGGTCAAATTAATTTTAATTTAAATGTATGTAATATATTATATGGTATAATATATAAACATACGGGTTGAATTAAAGTTACATTTGAAATTAAATTGGACCAAAGGAACTAATACGGACTTAGGCTTAAAAGGGAGGGCCCACATAAAATTAGAGGAAAATAGGGCCTAAAATTCCCATGGGGAATTTGGCCAACTAAGTTAATAACCTAGTGAAAATTTCGGCCATGGGAAGTGAACAAGAGCAGAAAATTTCCAGCCCCAAAATCCTCTCTTCCGGCCAATCGAATCACTAGCACGGCTTGAGTTCGTTAGCCGTTCGTGTACGGGAATGTAGAGGAGGTCTGTGTTGATTTCTGCAGCCATCTCTAGAAGAGATATCTCGGGTGAGAATCTTATTCTCTTCTAATTTTTTTTGTTGTTTGGATTTCCACTTCAATTGCTCCTGGGCATGGATTTGAGGAAATCAACGCGTTCTTCTGCTTTATCGGTTGAAATCCGGTGAAAAATCCCAACAGTGGTATCAGAGTGGGCTTTTGATCGTTGGAAATCAATAACAAGATTAAATCCCTTATTTTGAAATTGCTGATTTTGTTTGGGATTCTTTGGATTGGGGTTTTGTGATTTTCCCCATTGAATTTTGCAATTGGAAAATTAATATGCATATTGGTTTATGTTTGATATAATTTTCTGTTATGTGTTTGCAATTGGTGATTTGATTTTATTGCTAAATTTCTTTTATGTAAAAATCACAAGCTGTTTTCGAGGATATGGGGTTGTCGCTGGCGGAATAGCCGCCGGCCACTGCCGTAGTGATGAAAACAGCGGCAGTAGCCGCTGCCTGCTGCTAGGCGGCAGCAGCGGGCTGAGCCCTATTTTGGATTTGGCGGGTTTCGGGCCCGGGGCCCAGTTTTGAAATTTTAATGGGTTTTAAAAATTTTTTTGTGTTTAAATTTTCTGTAATTTAATTGCGCATGGTTTCTTGAATGAAATTTTAATTTTATTCATGAGATATTAATTTTGGAAATTAATATAGTATAATTGAAATTTGTTATGGTTTTTTCGGCACAATTACCTAGATGGCTGATTTGGATTCATGGCTTCCCAATTCCAGTGGGAGCAGTGTTCTGCCTAGGCTGGAGTCCCAAAGCCCATTAAGGGTTAGAACCATGATGAGCCAAAATTGGCGATTTCAAAATAATGGCTAAGGACATAATTGAAATGAGATTAATTTCATGCATTTTACATGTTTATAATGGATTACATGCTTGTATGATTAAATGTGTGTATGCATGCTATTGGACCTTATTTCGAGTTGGGTTTTATTTTTCTTTTTAGGTCAATACAGCCTGCGTGCTGTGTTTCTTTTTTATGTAATTTTATTTTATTTATTATAAAATAATGTAAAGAAGAAGCCCATTGGAGAGGAGAGCCCAGAAGGAAGAAGAGGAGGCCAACCTGGTGTATTTTCTAGTATAGGTTTACTAGAATTATATTAGGTTGTAATATAGGCCCATAGCAGTCCATTATTTATTTAATTATGCTTTATTTATTTACATTTATGAATGTATGATCCAATCTCAATTTCACCCGCCTATGCATCTAAGCCATTATTAAAATGAATCTAATAACCAAAAGAAAATTACTAAGTCGTTTAAAAGTGCTTCCCTCATTCAAAACCGACTCGAAGTAGGGATAGGCTAGTTGTAGACCATGCCCTTGCTAGATGCACTGAAGTATCGTCATTTTGTATTGGGTTGGAGTATTGGTTACTCTAACACTTGGATGGAGGTTTGGACTTAGCATAGGTAGTAGGATTCTCTTAGCCCTAAGCACAGATGGGTAAGTGCCAACAAGCCCATCAAACCAAGAGTCCCTAGGTTGGGATTGGACGGCGTTCCTACCTAAATAATTAGGGTATAGTTTTTCCAGGTCCTCGTCTGGCTATATCTTAATGAAATATGGATCTCGGCCCATGCGCCCAACAACTTGAGTTAATTAATAACATGATTCATTATTAATTAAATATAGGAAAAACAAATTAAGTCCTTTATTAACACTCTTATAATTTTTCTGTGCAGTAACCAATGGCAACGAATAATTCACTTTCACTATGATCTATTCTGGAAAGGGACAAGCTTTCTAGCCCTAACTTTTTGGACTAGTCTAGGAACTTGAGGATAGTTCTAAGACAGGAGTCTAAAGAGTATGTGCTGGAAAGGCCTGTACCGGCTGCACCAACAGGGCGTAATCCACTGGCTGCCCAGCTAGAGGAATACGAGGTGCAAGTAAAGGATAACCGGGACGTGACATGCCTAATGTTGGCATGTATGGTCCCCGAGCTGCAAAAGCAGTTCATGGACCATCAGGCCTTTGCTATGATAACAACTCTTAACGAGATGTTTCAGGAGACGTCAGGAAAGGTACCTGACCAACAAGGCATTCCACTCTTGTAAGATGAAGGCTGGGACATCTGTAAGTGCACACGTGCTTAAGATGAAGGGATATTTGGATAATTTAGCCCGTCTCAGATTGCCTATCTCACAGGAGCTGGTGGTTGATACGATCTTGGCTTCCTTGTTGGATTCTTATGATCAATTCATCCTAAACTATAACATGTAAGGGATGAACCATACTGTCAGTGAGCTGCATGGGATGTTTAAGCTCACTGAGTAGTCGATCAAGAAGACTCCGCTGGTACTACTGGTCAATAAGGGGAACCCTCCTCTTGCCAATGACAAGGCCAAGGCCAAGGCTAAGAAAACCAAGGCTAAAAAGGCTAAGGCCCAGCCCGAGGCCGATCCCGAGGATGTCTATTTCAGGTGCAAGCAGGCAGGGCATTGGAAGAGATCGTGTCCCAAGCTGTAGGGAGAGCAAATTAAGACCCAGGGTGCGTCTTCATCATGTATATATGTCATAGACATTAACCTCACTGTTTCAACATCCTGGCTATTGGATACTATATATGGTTCTAACATTTGTTGTAATGTGCAGGGACTTAAGAACATGAGGTCACTGGGATTTAGGGAGGTGGACTTACAGGTCGAAAATGAAGCAAGGGTAGCTGTCATAGAGATCGGCGAGTACCATCTTATGATGCCTAGTGGATTGGTTTTCATATTGGAACATTGTTATTTTGTACCTGCTATGTACAAGAATATTATTTCTGTTTCAGTTTTGGATATTTCTGGATTTAATTTTACTATTGGCAATGGTAGAATTGGTATATCTGGAGAGGGATTGTTTTTTGGAGAAGCTCTATTAAATAATGGCCTATATATCCTGGATTTAAATGAAACCAATCATGTCTATAATATAAATACTAAAAGGGTTAAGCCTAACGAACTTAATCCTGTTTACCTTTGGCATTGTCGTTTAGGCCATATAAACATGAAATGAATAGGTAGGCTTCATAAAGCTGGAATCCTAGGATCATTTGACATGGAGTCACTTGATATATGTGAGTATTGTTTATGAGGTAAAATGACTAAAGCACCTTTTAGCAAGAAAGTTGAAAGGGCTACTGGCTTATTGGACCTAATACATTCAGACGTATGTGGGCCTATGAGCACAGCTACTAGAGGTGGACATCTGTACTTCGTCACCTTCACGGATGATTTCAGTAGCTATGGCTATGTCTATCTGATGAAACATAAGTCTGAGACCCTTGATAGGTTCAAGGAATTTAGGAACGAAGTACAGAACTAGCTAGGTAGAAATATCAAAGCCCTTCGGTCAGATCGATGAGATGAGTATATGAGGCTAGAGTTTGACTTATATCTAAGAGAACATGGAATCATTCCACAGCTCACTCCTTCAGGAACACCACAATGGAATGGGGTGTCTGAACGAAGGAATAGGACCTTGTTAGACATGGTCTGCTCAATGATGAGTCACCTCTCTCCCAATAAGCTTCTGGGGATACGCTCTTGAAACAATAGCTCTCATTTTGAACAATACTCCGACTAAGCCAGTGGAAAAGACGCTATATGAAATATGGACAGGCAGGGCGCCCAATGTGTCTTTCTTGTGGATTTCGGGATGTGATGCACATGTCAAGAAATTAAATAGGGGCAAACTAGAACCCAAAACCGACAAATGCCTGTTTGTGGGCTACCCTAGGGAAACCAAAGGGTATTACTTCTACAAACCCGCTGAGAATAAGGTGTTCGTGGCACAAAAGGGGGGTCTTTCTTAAAAAGGATTTCATTTCCAAGAAAGACAGTGGGAGCAATGTTAAACTCAGGGAAGTTCAGAGCTCACAAATTCCAGAAGAGGATAACTCCGAGACTGTGAGCGAACAACGTTTTTCGGAACGCGCGGTGAAGCTGGAACCAGGGATTCTCTATTTGTTATTATGAGTGGTTTTGAAAACAGGTTTTAATCTTTCTTAAGCAAATCTTTCATTTTATTGGGAAAACCTTTTTTATAGAAAACTTAATTTTAAGTGTGAATTTCAGAAAATAGGTTTTTTAGAAAATCCCAATTTAAACTTAAGGATCTCGAAACCTAAATTTCAAATTAGATACAGAGTCGCCGCCTGGATCAGCTCATCCGGAAAATTCTTGTACAGCTCCCTACCAAGTGTAGACGCAATACCTAATCCAGAGATTCAGGGTTTTGGCAACACATCTGCTAATCCTCACTTGTTTTCAATTATTATTTCATAATATTATATGACATCCACTTAGTTCTGCCCATTTTATCTTCTTTTATTTTTAATTAATGCTCATACAAATTACATAAATATAAATCCAAAATAAAGTGCAAAAAAGTACAAGTGCGGGAAAAGTAAAGCAATGGCCAAATTATACAACCCGAAAAAAAAAGAAAAAAAACTCTCATCCTCACCATTTACAATCGCCTATAATACATGATAATCTAAAAAATACAATCATCTAGATACACGAGATAATCTATTAAATACATCAGAAATGAAAAATAAAGAAAAAGAAAGCTGCATCCAAATACGGTTAGTATAAATAAATAAAGCACACCAAGGACTCACATAAGATAGAATAGGGGTATTTTGGGAAACAGGATCATAAAAGGGGGGATAATCGAGAAGTCCGGATGACTACTCAATTAGACCTGGAAAACATTTTGTAGAAACGTCCTGTAGATTTTGTGAATGAAAACCAATTTTGAAAACAATTTGGTTCATGTTACATGCATTTTCCAACTTTTAGTGGGTCGGATATCCCAGAACTCGGGGGTTCCGTTCGTGAGTGGGCCTAAATTGAACATCCATCTAAGGTTTGAAAATGTTAACACTCCAAAAATCCGTTTTGAATAGAAAAGAGACACAAAATTACAAGTTAGAGTCCCAAAATTGCAAAACTGTAATTCTGCTTCTCAAACTACAGCCGAACGGCTGTAGTACTCCAGAATCAACTATTCGGTTTTCTTTCTCAATTTGAAAATCGTTTTAGAACTTTGATGATTTCGGGTAATCTGGGACTTCTGGAAACTCATGAAATTCCATAAAAATATATCTAGCTCAGATCAAACAAGTCCGAAAATCCCTAAAAACCCGAAATCGCCAAATTTCAATCTCACATCCATCAATAAAAACCCAAAAACCGTGAATCTAAACATGTATGGATGTAATTTGACCGATAATATTCATGAAAAACACATTTGGTTTGAAAACGGAAGCATTATCAGTTGATTTAGGGCATTCAAAGATTCTGCCCTGGAGATTATAGCCGAGAGACTGTAATAAAAAAACTACAGTCGTGCCATTGTAGGTTATAGCTGAACGGCTGTAATCATCAAACGGGGTGGCAATAGCTAGGTTTACTTCTAGATTTGAGAAAAACGCAAAATCATAAACAAATAACAACCAGAATGAATCAAAAGGAGTTTTTAAGGCCTCTCAGAGTATACCTTGTCTGTGTTCTAGTGTTTTGGATCACCAGAAACGGATTTCGATGTCGGAAAATCTCCTGAAATCACGAACAACTCGAATTTATCTATGATCTTCGAAGCCCGAATGGAATCCCGAATCAAATCAAATGAATGCTAAACTGATCAGAACCACCCAGAATGCTAATTTTCAGAGAATCCTAATCGTTTCTACGGATTAAGTCAAGGTTTTTATGATTATTTTTGGTCTTTTCTTTCTTTTTCTCTAAAACCATAATCTTTTTTGTGTTTGATTGTAGAGAAAAAATAATTCTGTATTCTATTGTGTTGACCTAATTCGTTTTCTGCCTTTTATATGTTCCAAATTAGGTTAAAAATCTGAATTAAAGACTGATTTGGCCCTAATTAGGAAATTTGATAATTACAGCCGAACGGCTCTAGGGCACTCTAGCCGAATGGCTATAGTGACCAGACCTGCCTAATTTCACTTATTTTTCTCTTTTCTCTTTGGTTTTCTCAAACACTTATTTGACCTTCTTCGGGGTTCTGTACCAAGACTTGTCACACATATCCGGGTCATCTGAGATGTCTCCAAAGTCATTATGGTCGTTCCAAATCTGCTTTATGTTTATTTGTGAAAAAGGTAATAAGAGCTTTCATCATTGAGGTCAGGAAAAAACCCGTGCTCACAGAGACCGGGGTGGAGCTTTCACAGGAGGAAGCACCGACCCAGGTCACACAAGGACCTAAAAGGTCTGGTAAGGATCGTCGGGAACCAGAGAGATATGGGTTTCTCATCACCGATGATCACACTCTTCTCATCTTCAATGAGGAAGAGCCCAAAACCTACCAGGAGGCTACAGCTATCCCATAGTCTGCCAACTGGTGTAAGGCCATGGAGGCGGAGATGTAATTATGTATGATAATTAGGTTTGGAACCTGGTTGATCCACCTCTGGTGTTAAGGTGATAGGTTGTAAGTGGTGCTACAAGCTAAAGGCCGACAACACCTTCAAGGGGTGTCTGGTTGCGAAAGGTTTCAGACAAGTCCATGCAATAGACTATGATGAAACTTTCTCACCAGTCACTATGCTCAAATCTATAAGGATCCTGCTGGCAATAGTCGCTTGGTACGACTATGAGGTTTGGCAGATGGATGTCAAAACCACTTTCCTTAATGGAAAGCTACCCAAGGATGTGTACATGACATAGCCTGAGGGTTTTATCGATCCAAAGTATCCTGGAAGGGTATGCAAGCTTCAAAGGTCCATTTATGGATTGAAGCAAGCATCACAAAGTTGGAATCTTAGATTCAATGAAGCCATAAAGGAATACAGCTTCATACAGGATCAAGATGAGCCTTGTGTGTATAAGAGGATTAATGGGAGCATTGTCACCTTCCTGTTATTATATGTGGATGATATCCTTCTTGTTGGAAGCGACATACCAACACTGCAAGGAGTAAAGTAGTGGTTGTGTAGGTGCTTCACAATGAAGGACTTAGGTGAGGCCGAGATGATCCTAGGGATTAGGATCTACAGGGATAGAGCCAATCGGCTTCTGGGCCTAAGTCAGGCCACGTACATAGACAAAGTTCTGAAAAGATTCAGCATGGATCAGGCCAAGAAAGGTTTCTTGCCAATGAGCCATGGAGCTGAAACTTAGTAAGAAAAACTATCTTGAGACAAGGCAGGATAGGGAGAACATGAAGTTGGTCTTATATGCATCAGCTATAGGATAAATCATGTACTCCATGCTATGTACGACACCTGATGTCGCCTTTGCACTGAGTATGACAAGCTGATACTAGCAGGATCCCGGAAGGATCACTGGAAGGCTATCAAAGAAAGCTCCCGGAAGGATCACTGGAAGGCTGTCAAAGTAATCCTGAAGTACCTCAACCAGACTAAGGATAGCTTTTTGGTGTATGGACGTCAGGAAGAGCTGTCAGTTACTAGGTAAACTGATGCAAGCTTCCAGAACGACCAGGATGAGTACCACTGATAGTCTGGGTATATATTCTGGCTAAATGGTGGTGCTATTAGCTAGAAGAGCTCCAAGGAGCCGACTATCGTGGACTCTACTACAAAAGCTGAGTACATTGTAGTGTGTGATGCAGCTAAGGAAGCTTTATGGATAAAGAAGTTTATCACTGAATTGGGAGTAGTACCAACTATCTAGGATCCAGTTGATATCTTTTGTGACAACAATGGGGCTGTCGCACAAGCTAAGGAGCCCCGGTCACACAAGAACATGAAGCACGTGCTCAGGAAGTTTCACATCATATGAGAAATCACTGAGAAGGGTGACATTTCACTACATAGAGTGGACACCGAGGATAATATTGCAGATCCTTTGACCAAGGCACTGGCTCAGCCTAAGCATGAAGGTCATATTAGATCTATGAGGATTAGGCCCATGCCTAGTTGGAACTAATGCAAGTGGGAGATTGTCAGATGTGCCCTAGTCCCGAGGCATTGGTCCTTGTATTTGTATTGTACATTTATTAGATTTATGTATTATACAATTTGTGTCATTAAATAAAGGCATTAATATATTTATTATGTATTTGTGCTATGTTTTAAACAAAGTATCCAATGGACATATCCATATCCATGTTGACAAGTGTCATGCACTTGGCAAAAAGACCATGGATAGGGAAAATGATATGACCATAAAGTAATCCATAGTCTATTCCAGTCATGGGAATGAATGGAACTAGAGACTATCATTAGCTTGGTTGTATGGCAGTGTCTTACCGGTTGTTGGACATGGGATGTCAACCAAGTTAATGGGTACATGCAAAAGGGCATGGTACTGGATAGATCCACTAAACGAGAAAACTACATGGTATAGTATCACAAGAGATTCTCGTGTAATACTTTTATGGATCCTTTGACCTTACCATATGATGGTGCTACATATGAAGTGGCATACTTTGGTGTATGCCTAAAGGGCCTGTAACAGGGTGCCAAGTATGGGTATGTTCGGGTATGTTAGTGAACATGGCAATGCTATGGATATGCAGAAGGGAATGTCACTCAGTAGTCCACTGAGAAGATATCATCGGCCTCTTAATGAATGCAACTGATAAGAGTATGGCCACACCTAAATAAGTTGGAACTTGTTTATGAGCATCAGTTCATTTGGGATCAAGTAAATGTCCAAACACAAAAAAGGGTGATCAATCCATGCCTCTATGTTGGACACCGATATCAATGACATGGGACATACAACTTTAAACTACAGGGTTACAATTATAGTTGGACTGCTATCTCCGTCTTAATTGGGGGCTGCAGTGGCTTACTAGAGCCTACCTACAGCCTGTGGGCCATAGGCCCACTACCAACATAAAGACGAGCCCATAGGATCGTACACATTGAATGTCTGAGCTCAAACTAAAAGATCAACTGTATACTTGGAGTATACACGCTAGCGAGAGAGGATACCGTTAATTATATTTTATAGATCAATTGGATTGATCAAAGTAATATAATTAATTTTGTACTGGCCTTCATATAATTAATTCCACGAATTAATTTATGAGATAATTTCCTAGGTGGAAATAATTTTACATGTATAGGTTTACATGTGTTTAATTTTATGGAAGTCTAATTTTAATTCCTTGGTTAAATTAATTGGACAAATTAATTTTAATTTAAATGTATGTAATATATTATATGGTATAATATATAAACATAGTGGGTTGAATTAAAGTTACATTTGAAATTAAATTGGACCAAAGGAACTAATACGGACTTGGGATTAAAAGGGAGAAAGCCCACATAAAATTAAAAGGAAATTGGGCCTAAAATTCCCATGGGGAATTCGGCCAACTAGGTTAATAACCTAGTGAAAATTTCAGCCATGGGAAGTGAACAAGAGCAGAAAATTTCCAACCCCAAAATCCTCTCTTTCTGGCCGATTGAATTGCTAGCACGGGTTGAGTTCATTAGCCATTCGTGTATGGGAACATGGAGGCAGTCTGTATTGATTTCTGCAGCCATCTCTAGAAGAGATATCTCGGGTGAGAATCTTAATCTCTTCTAATTTTTTTTGTTGTTTTGATTTCAACTTCAATTGCTCCTGGGCACGGATTTGACGAAATCAATGCATTCTTCTACTTATCGGTTGATTTCTGGTGAAAAATCCCAATAGACTAAGGATGCTTTCTTAGTCTATGGAGGTCAAGATGAGCTGGTAGTGTCAGGTTACACTGATGCAAGCTTTGAGACTGATGAGGATAAAAACCAGTGATAGTCTGGTTATGTCTTTCTCCTGAATGGCGGTGCCATTAGTTGGAAGTCCTCAAAGCAGGCCACCGTTGCTGACTCTACAACGGAAGTTGAGTACATAGCTACATACGAAGCCGCAAAGGAAGCTGTTTGGATCAAGAAGTTCGTAATTGAGTTAGGAGCATTACCCACTATCCTAGACCTAGTTGATGTTTTCTGTGACAACAACGGGGCCATCGCATAAGCCAAGGAACCCCAGTCACACAAGAGATCCAAACACATGCTCAAAAAGTTTCACCTTATTCGAAAGATTATGAACAGAGGTGACATATCATTGCAGAGGGTTGACACTAAGAATAATGTCGTCGATCCATTGACCAAGGCGTTATTGTAGACACAACACGATGGTCATGCCAAATCTATAGGAATTAGGGCAATGCCCACTTGGAACTAGTGCAAGTTGGAGATTGTTGGCGTGCCCTAGTTATAGGGCATTGGATTCTTGTATTTTATATTATACATTAAGACTCTTTGTATGAATACATTATTTGTCTCACATTAATAAAAGCATTTAATATATTCCATTTATATCTTGAGCTATAACATGAATAGAGTATCCATTGATTGATAATCATAAAACACATCCCAAGTCTATTCAAATCGTGGGAACGAATAGAATCACAGACTTATATATTTGACGACTGTATGGTAGTTCTTAACTAGCCATAGTACTTGTGAAGTCAGTCATGAATATAGGTACATGTTGTTGATATGGGACTGGATCGATACGCATAAGAAAGCCACATGGTTATCGTGTTATAGGTCTGTCTTGAGTAGGTCTCTTTTGTCCTTAGACTAGATTTCATTATAGTATTGACATGGAATCCGGTTCACTTTGACATATGCCTAATAGGTTTGTAAAAGGATGTTAAATATGGGTATGATTGGGTGGACAGGTGAACATATTGATATTGATGATGAAGTGATGGAATTGCCACTCGGGTAACACCGAGATGATATCACTGGCCACTTGATGAGTGAGACTGATAAGTTTATGGCCATACCCAAATAAGTCGATTGCTTATTTGATTAATCAATTCACTCAAGATCAAAAAAATATAATAAATAGTAGAAGAGGATGACGGACATAGTGCCTCTTGTTTATTCATATCGATGTCATTTGGCAAAGGACAGTATGAGATTACTACCGGGTGAGTGTCTTCTAAGGATTGCTGCATCTTTGTCTTAATTGGGGGCTGTAACGATTTGCTAAAACCCACCTATAGTCTGTGGGCCTTAGACCTACTACCAACATATAGACAGACCCATAATGCACATAGATCAACTGAGCCGGAACTTATAGAAATTTTACATGTAATGTACATTGGAAGGAATGCGTTAATTAATTAGTTAATATTTGATGTCAAGGTAATTAATAAACATTGGGTTGATTAATTTAATTAATAAGTTTACATAATGTAATTAATTAATTAATCAATTAATTGAATTGCATAAAGTAGATAATTAATTAAATTATTTTCCTAAGAAGGAAAATTAAATATATGTATTGTATTTTCTTAAGTGTGATTTAATTTTATTTAGGTGTAATTAAATTAGCCAAATGAAATTAAATTATATAGTATAAACCTTTTGGTATAAGGTTCATTTATGTAATCCAAATTCTAATAGGCTTGGGTTTAATTAACCTAAATAGAAACCTAATTATAGAAGGACTATATAAGGGCACACTTAAGGAAAAAAATCAGCCATAACCCTAATTATTGAGCTGTAAATTTCACCCCCCTAGTGCAGCCCCTTGGCCCAATTTTTTCCACAGCTGCAATTTTTCATTCTTACGCTTCTTCGGCTAGCACCGGTTCTCCCTTGATAGTTGGTCGTGCACCGGACCGTGGAGATCGTTCCAAGATTTGATTTTGCAGCAGTCTCTAGAAGAGACGTATCTGGTGAGTTTTATCTCTTTTGATGCAAATTGATTTTATTCCAATCAATGGTAATTGGACACAATAGGTGGATTCTAGGAAATTTTAAACGTGTAATTCCGTTGCGCCACGTTATTTTTCTGATGATGAATCCCAACATCCATGAAGCAAATGGTTGTTAGTTTATAAGAAAGATTCAGTTCTTGACTATCTTATCATGTGTAGCTTCATCATTCTTCATAATAATCATATTTTATTTCTTTATTAATTACAACTTAATTGTAATAATATTAAAGTAGATATGATTTTCTCATTTTTCAACTTTTCAATTTGTTATCATCAACACACAATTCAACATTCTCCCCCTTTTTGTCGATGACAACCCTTTGTATGTGATACTCCTTGAATGCTGTGAGTTCCAAACATATAGATAAAAACTTTCCTTAATTCTTTACTTAAGATTTTTGTAAAGAAATGTCAAGAGTATCTTCAGGTATTTGTAGAATGTGGATCGGTGTAGCTCCCCCTGAGGATATGATTCCTTTTGATTTTGCTCCCCCTTGAAATGTGCTTGTTTTATTTTTTAGAGATTTTAGGAATCATGAAAATTATTTCTTGATTTCTATTTTCTCATAAAAATAACGAACTAGTAGTTTGCATGAGAAAATTATTAGAAAACCAAGTTAATTTTATAAGTCATTGGTAAAGAATAATATAGTATTTAATTTCAACCAATTGATTGAGTGAACAACATATTAGGCTTAAAGTAAAAAGGCTTCTATAAAATATTTATTTATGGTTGGGAATCTTTAGCATTAAAAAGCATCAATTCGGCCCAAGGATATAATAAGGATCAACATTTAGTGGCCCGGTTACTTATTCACAGATTTTGAGAAAGCGGCCCATTTAGTGTAAACATTTCAAGCTTAAGCCCAAACCGCACATTTACCCTATAAGCCGAAAGATTTTCAAAGATTTAAAACAGAGAGTCCAAAAATATATAATCATTACTTCATCCATAGACAACACAATTCGATTATACTATTGAAGCAATGAGTAACACTTTTTGCTTATTCATGACTTTACCTGCAGGAAATTACATTTTCACAGATATATGCATACCATTGCATATCATGCATTCATGTTCAGAACAACAGATTTTCAATATGTATGACACAATGTCATAATTCTCATTCCTGCATAACAAACCAAAGTTGTATTGCATAGAAATATTTTCTGTATTATTCAAATCTGCTAATCATATAATGTCAATCACCAAGTGCAGCTCATATACTGTTAAGCACATACTTCTCATATATACAACTGATGATAATAGCTTATAATCAGCATTCCATAAATACACATCAAATATTATAGAACTCATAGTAGCTATATCAATACCATATGGATACTTTCTAATAGCAGTTACAGAGTATGATATCTAAAACATAGATTTGTCAATATAAGCATTACAGTAGCATATCATATTCATGGATTTTTCACATACTATAAATGCAGCAGGCTGTGAGCACGGTTTTTTTCCCGACCTCAGTGATGAAAGCTATTATTACCTTTTTCATGGATAAACGTGAGACAAGTTTGGAGTGACCGGAATGGTGCCGAAGATATCTCGGATGACCCGAATGTGTGTGACAAGTCTTGGTACAGAACCCTGAAGAAGGTCGAGTAAGCGTTTGAAAGAACCAAAGAGAAAAGGGAAAAAAATAAAAAATAGGCTAATCTGGTCACTACAGCCGTGCGGCTGTAATCACCAGATTTCCTAAATAAGCAAAAATCAGTCATTAATTCAAATTTTAACCTTATTTTCAGGCGATATAAATGCCATAGAAATGGAAATTAAAGAGGGAGAGAACAGATAGGTTTCTTCAGAAAAAATTAAACACAAAAATTTAGGGTTATTGGGGAGAGTTAGAGAGAGAAAATAGGGCTTTTAGAGAGAGAATTCCCTAGATTTGTTCAAAAAGCAGTCAATCTCAATCTTAATCCGTAGAAAACATTAGGGTTCTCAAATAAATCAAATTGGAGTGTAATCCTGATTGATTTGGCGTTTGTTCGGGCCAATTCGGGGTTCATTCAAGTTTTGGCGATTTTGGGTTGTTCGTGATTTTGAGGCGTTTTCCGGTGACCAAATCAGTTTCTGGTGATCCAATACGTTGGAATACAGACAAGGTATACTCTGAGAGGCCATAAAAACCCCTTTTGATTTGTTCTGGGTGTTATTTGTTTATGTTTTTGAGTTTTTATCAAATCTGGATGTGAACCCAGGCCGCCCCGTCTGATGATTATAGTTGCACGGCTATAATCTACAGTGGTGCGGCTGTAACCTACAGGGGCGCAGCTATAATGCCTTACAGTGGTGCAGCTCTAATTCCCTACAAGGATGCGGCTGTAATCTTCAGGGGCAAGAAGCTCCGAATGCCCCAAATGAACCGATAACGCTTCCGTTTTCAAATCAAATGTATTTTTCATGAATATTATCGGTCCCATTATATCCATATGTGTTTGATTTTTGGTTTTCGGATTTATAATTGGTGGATGTAATGATAAGTTTGGTGATTTCGGGTTTTTTAGGGATTTCCGGACTCGTTCGATCCGATCCGGATATGTTTTTGTGGAATTTCATGGGTTTCCAGAAATCCCAGATTGCTCAAAATCATCAAAGTTCTAAAACAATTTTCAAAACAAGAAAGAAAACCAAAAATCTAATTCTGGAGCGCTACAGCCGCTCGACTGTAGGTGTTACAGCCGCGCGACTATAGTCCGAGAAGCAGAATTACAGTTTTGCCCTTTCGGGCCTCTAACTTGTAATTTTGTGTCTTATTTCAATTCAAAACAGATTTTTTGGCGTGTTTACACTTTTGGACCTTAGATGGATGTCTAATTTAGACCCACTCACTAACGGGACCCCTAGATCCCCGGATATCCGGCCCGCTAAAAGTTGGAAAATGCATGTAGAATGAGCCAAATTATTTTCAAAATTGGTTTTTCATCCACAAAATCTACAGGGCGTTTCAATAAAATGTTTTCCAGGTCTAATCGAGCAGTCATCCGGACTTCTCGGTTATCCCCCCATTTATGATCTCATTTCCCAAAATACCCCTATTCTATCCTATATGAGTCCTTGATGTGTTTTATTTATTTGTGCTAACCGTTTTTGGATGCAGCTTTTATTTTTCCTTATTTTTTATTATTGGGTGTATTTTATAGATTATCTCGTGTATTTAGGCGATTGTACTTTTTAGATTATCGTGTATTATAGGTGATTGTAATGGTGAGGATTAGAGCTTTTTCTTTTTATGGATTGTATAATTTGGCCTCTACTTTACTTTTCCCGCACTTTTACTTTTGAAAATTATTTTGGATTTATATTTATGTCATGTGTATGAGCATTAACTAAAAATAAATAGAAGATAAAATGAGTAGAACTAAGTGGATGTTATATTATATTATGAAATAATAATTGAAAATAAGTGAGGATTAGTAGATGTGTTGCCCGAACCTTGAATCTCTGGATTAGGTACCGCGTCTACACTTGGTAGGGAGCTGTACTGGAAATTCCTGGATGAGCTGATCCAGGTGGCGACTCTGTATCTAATCTCGAAATTTAGGTTTTGAGATCTTTAAGTTTAAATTGGAATTTTCCAAAAACCTATTTTCCAAAATTCACACTTACAATTAAGTTTTCTACAAAAGGGTTTTTCCAATAAAATGAAAGACTTTCTTAAAGAAGATTAAAACCCATTTTCAAAACCACAAACACTCACACTCTAAAAAGAAAATCCCCGGTTCCTGCCTCACCGCGTGTTCCCTAAAGATATCATCTGCTCACAGTGGCAACTCTGCTGGGGATTAACGGTTTCTTTAAAAGGTTTTTCATAAAAACTTAAGGAACTTAGGCAATAATTGAAGTACATCCTCACTTGAAGTCAATTATTAATCCATAACACGATATCTCATCCATAAACGCATAGCATGACATTTTCTCTTCTTTAATCCCTCCAACACATGATTAAGCTCGGTTTATCTCCAAAGGTGACCTACCTCTTCCACTAGGATTAGAGGCACCCGAGGGGGTAAACCACTCATAGCCTCGAACGAACCCCTTTGTTTGGACCCTTGAGTGAGGAGAAGTGAGGAGTATATTTTCACTATGGGAACCTGTACGACCCTTGGCTTGACTCATACCTTCATGTAATGGCCTAGTAACTTCCCCTTAAGGTTACCAAAACATATATTCGAAAATGGACATTGAGAGTATGCCTTTGGTATCCCCGGTTGATGTCAAAGAGACCCGACACCTAGGAAGAATGCGAGACTAATCGAATGGAGGAATAAGGTTGGAAGGGTGAGCATGTCTTTATGCATGTGCTAGCATTTGCTTTGTGGTTGTTTTATTTTCGAACTTTTCATGCAACATAAACGCGCATCATCCGTGTGTCATTTCCTAACCACATTTTTATGCAGCCATTTTGGAGCATCATCATACGTATGTGTTATACTAACCATATTTTCATGTAGCCATGATCTTTTTCATGTGCCATATTCATTCCGTGTGTTCATATTCCCATAAAACATACACGACATCACCTTTGTGTGTCATGCATGCTAACCATGTTTTTATGCAGCCACTTGCATTTTTGTATGACATAGGCATTCACATCATTTTATCTCATCTAGAATGTAAGGATGTTCTGAGTATGCCCTTCACAACCACTTCATCTCATGACATATCGAGAGTCCCCGAGGCTACCCATATTCTGCCAGTGCACTAGACTGCACTTGGCCATTTCATTACATTATTAGAGGACCACGACGGTCTTAGACTTATATTTGCATGGCGGATCACACGATATCATCACATGGCATCATGACCATTCACTGTTGGTGTCATGGAGACGCCGTGGTTTTGCTTGCATGTCACGATCCATATCGGACCGGTCAATAACATCAATAACTCATTTAAGGTACTCCACGAGTGTCGAACTACAATTCATATTAGTGTTGGGGAATCAATCGCACAAAAACAATATATACGCAGCGGAAATAAAAGGATTAATCCCCACCAAGGACCCATGTACATTGCATTGAATTGGAAGGAGGGTTAAAGAATTACCTTAATTCTTTGTAGGTTTTGAATCAATTAGGAACCAAAGTAGCTTCCCTCTACGATTGATCCACACGGAGCAATTCATTCACCGCGTGCTAGCGCCGGGATTGAAGAACAATTCTTCGAACGAGAGAAAAGAGCAGAAAAATCAGATTTTTCCCTTTGGCTTGGGAGGAGAATTTCGGCTGGCTGCTTTTCTTGTGGTGGCTGGCCGAATTCAGTTAGTGTATTTTGGAGAGAGTGATTAGGTTTAGGTTTTTATTTCCTTAAATATAAAACCTAATTAGTTAATTATAATTATAACCTAATACACCTATTAGTTATAATTATATATTAACCCACACAATTTAATATTAATTCTCAATTAACATTAAATCAAATCAATTCTCCATAATACACATATGTATATATAATATTATAATTAATTATATCTTTATATAATTTAATTATAATATGTAGCATACTTTATGCAATATTAATCAAATTAATATTTATATATATACACACTTAAATATATATCACTATATATATTTATTCTCTTTCTCATTCATAAATTATTATCCAATAAGAATTTATACCCGATAAGATGAACTTCATTTTGCTCTTTGTGTGTGACCCCATAGGTTCATATTAATTGGTAATAAGGAGATTACCATAATATCCTTATAGGTCATAAGCGGACTCTAGCAAGCCTTTATGACTACCCAATTAACATGATTGGAATGATCCTATACCTATTTATAGAATGTCATATTCCCTTTTGTCTCTTTGATATCATGATTAATCATAAGACATGGTACACTTGTCAATCTTATATAATTAATCATATGCTTTCTCGATCTCAAAGTAAACTGTCCAGACAAATCAATTGATACTATTATCAATTTATTTGAGCACGGCCATGCATTTAACAGTCTTACTTATCGAGGGGCCCAGTGATATCGCTCTCTTGTTAGAGAGGGACAAAATCCCATATCTGTCACTCACATCCCAAGGCATGAGTCATATCGTACCCAATCACAGCCTTTATAACTACTCTGTTACGAGCAGCGTTTGACTGCGTCAAAGCACAACATGAGTTCATCCCGGAATCAATGGTGACCTCAGGTCAAAGGAATCAGCTAATGACACTACTATAATCAAGATCAGTTGTGACACATGACCATGAACTTGATCTCATAGTGGGTCTCCAGTAACATGTTCTCTAACATATTACCCGTGAGTATAATCTGTATCTGTATACACTATATTCATCTTATGAATATCCATTATCACTCACACTAGTCTTAGTTTGTTATTATTCCCATAATAACAATCGACTAGGGATATTTAGAATAACACGATTTATTCATGGATACTTATCATAAATGCTAACATACAAACATAAATGATAATATTAATCTACACTAGATTAATCTTAGAAGTCAAATTACATAATCCAATATTGGCCTTAGGGCACAATCTCCAACAATTAGGACGTTTCATAACATGTTTAATCATGCAAGGTGTTCCACGAACACCCAAATGCTGTCCGTATCTTGAGTTACACGCAATTTGTTGGTGACATCACTTCATCCAAGATGCCATAAAAGCATCGAACCTCTGTCTATGGAATGGCTCCCACATGACCATCACATATCATTTCATTGACCCATAAAGTGTCAAACCTCTGTCCATGTGTCGGTACATACGTGACCATTTCACGACATCTGCTAGGTGCCCGGAAGGCACCGAATTTCTGTCCGTGTGCTGGCCCACACGTGACATTTTTGCATTATCTTTTGCATGGCATGGGGTATGCTTGGAACTTTCAAAACAAAAGAAAGAAAATAAAAAAGTCATTTTCATCATCGTCCACATCAATAAAGCATCATCCAATCATGAACATGAACACACCATACACGCTATTTAGTGTGTCGAGTCTAGGTCCATGACATCCATTCAAGCTTCTAACCTTATGTTGAATGTGCAGTTTGGAGTCGTACCTCGAAACGGTTAGTCTGTGTTGAATCAGGGCCGAACCCGCTAGTTTAGTCAGTTCAATCAGAGCCTATCACTATGGAGGGAATCAGTTCCGGGTCAGATTCAGATAGGGAGGTCAAAATTCAGTTGCCCACTCTACCATTTGATAGTCAAATCTTATTAGAAGAAGCGGACAGAGTGGAGATGGCCGACGGAAACAGTGGAAACTTGCCTTTTGATATGGCTACTCTTATAAGGAGCTTCTTAACCTCTGATGAGTTCAAGGCTACTCTTAGGGAACAAGTGCAGGCTGTGATAAACACCATCCCTGTTTAGACTATTCCACTGGCTCAGACTTCGGTTGGAAGTGAGGGACAGCAGTTTGTCCAAGTTACTAATGGTGCTGGAGGAAGCCTTCCTAGAGGAAGTGGTGGAGTGATTAACCACAGAGAACCCGACTGTCAGTCCAAAGAGGATGAGGTCTTTGAGAAGGCAAGGGAAGCATTGATTGAGACGATGCTGGAAAAGAGTCTCAATCAGAAATTTTCTGATATTGAAGCCATGCTACCTAAGCTGAAGGAGATGGTGCACTATAACCCTGTTAAGTATGTCGACCCGACTACTTTGATGGATGATGGAGGAGAGCCACTCCCAGCTGGTTTTCACATGCCTTATCTTCCTCCCTACACTGGGTAAGGCCTGCCGGAAGCCCATTTGGATAGTTATATGAGGTTGATGACTAGCATAGGGATTAGGAAAGGTCACCTCTTAAACCTGTTTCCGACTACTCTAAGGGGTGCTGCGGCAAAGTGGTATATGAAGATGCCTTCATACACCCGTTTTACTTGGGAGGACCTATCTGAAGCTTTTGTAAAGCAGTACGCTTACAATACCCAAGTAGGGACTACCCTCGAAGACCTAGAGAGAATCTGCCAGAAGCCAAATGAGTCCTTCCTGGCTTACTACAAACCGTGGATGGATATGCAAGTTTTGGTGGATGGGGCACCAAAGTTGGAGTCACTCATTATGAAGTTGGTGGATGGTAGTCTGCCCCAATACAAGGATAAAATGAAACTGAAGAGATTCCACTCCTTCAATGAAGGGGTTGAATTTGCCAAGCGTATCGAGTGATACGAGGAAGAGGAGCAGAGAGGTAGACAGGGTTCGAGCTCCTATAGAAATAACCAAGGGTACAAGGGCAGCAGCTCTAAGGCTACTTCAGCGGGGTCCAATGCTAAGACGACTTTGGAGGTAGCTTAGTTTGAAGTGCAAGAGGCGGGCGTGGCCGCCGTGATCCATGGAAGGCAGACTCCTCAAAGGGTCACTAGTTCATGGGCTGAGTCAGTAAGCTTGATCTATGCTATATGTAGAAAAGCTTGGTTGTTGCAGAGTTTGAGGCCATTTTTGCCTCCGGCTGAGGCAGATAAAGACAATTTCTGATCTTACCATATGATAACGGGTCACCATACAAATGAATGCACCCAGTTGATTAAGGCTAACAGGTAGTTGGTCGCTGATGGAAGGATCATAGAGCCGGCTTTGAAACCTAGCATTCAGAATAATCCCTTACCCAACCTCGAGTGATTCAGATGCACAAGCTATTGAGGACCATAAGGCTGTAATAAAAGAAGACCCTCCGCATGTGGAGGATGATTGTCATTTTGATGTTTTAGTTTGTTTTAATTTTGTTATCTTTATCATTTATTCTGTGAACAATTCAACCTCTCAGTGTTTAATTCAATAGAATTTGGTTTCAATTACTTATGTGATATTCTTTCGAATGGACCTCTATATGCATACAAACATTCATTTAATGTCTTTAGCATACATGATGCATCAATGCATGAAATGAATCTAAGGACAGATGAAGACTTAAAAAGGATATCCGTCTCGAAAGATCTCACGCCTGATGAAAAAAAAAAATTTGCAAAAGTACCATAAAAGCACATGGGAATCTTTTCCTGACCGTATGATGTCGTGCCAAGGTTACAAAGAAATTACTGAACACCAAGCTCTGAAGGATTCAAAGATGGAATCAACCAAGCAGGAGCTCCATAGACTCGAACGGACATCGCTCTATAGTCGCAACCGTCAACTGCTTCTCAAAGTGGGTAGAAGCAGAACTATATATGAATGGCACTTTAAAAAAATAACCAAAAAAACAAAAAAAAAAGAAAAAAAAAGTGCTATTATGTCATGAATGATGATGGAGTACAATTCCTACGGGCAATAACGCAGTGCTCTAAAATAAAGGGTTAGACATCATAGACAATCTCTGTATCTCTCACAAACCAACGGGGCGACAGAAGTAGCTAATAAATCCATCAAAGAGATTCCGTCAAAAGTGGTAGTTACTTACAGAGTTTGGGTCGACATATTACCATCTGCTTTGCAAGGACACAGAATTAGCATCAGAGTACGCACTGAAGAAACGTCATACTCCTTAGCCTACAGGATGGAAGCGGTTCCACCAGGGGAGATAAAGACCAAGTTGTCAGCCCCATCAACCTAGACAAGCCCAGGCGCTATTACGTGTTTGAAAAAGAAAAAAAGGTTACAATGGGTCGCAAACTGAAAAGGCGATCCATGCAAAAATCAGGACAGTCTGATGGATCGAAAACCGAAAAGGTGGTCCATGCAAAAGTTAGGACAGAGAGGCGAGCACCATTAGCGGGAAAATCTGCAAAGACCAGTTACCATTACTGATTCTGTCCTTAGCTTCATTTCATCTTTGATGTGCATTGTGCTAAAACATTATAAATGAGTGAATGAATGAATGCCATTTTCTATTTGGTTAAATGTCCCAAGTCTGCTTGAAATTGAATTCGTATGGATGTGCATATTTTCTATTTACATGCATCTCAATTAAAAAAAAAAAGAGTCCGATGGATCAAAAACTGAAGAGGCAGTCCATGCAAAAATTAGGACAGTTCGATAGATTGAAAACCTAAAAGGGCAGTCTATACAAAAATTAGGACATAAAATAAAGTCTGCTGAGTTGAAAACCCAAAGGGGCAATTCAGGCAAAAGTAAAGACAATCTGATAGGCCGAAAACCCAAAAAGGCAGCCTATACAAAAGTTAGGACATAAAATTAAAATAATAATAAAAAAAAGAATAAAAGTCATACAGTAGAAATAAGCTCAGGTAACCCTAATCCTCTAAAGACCGGGGCACCTCAAAGTTAGCACCTCATGTCAACGTCTTGTGAGGCAAGCAATCAGGATGCACCCACTGATGCCGCACGTGTCGAGGCCGCTGTGGTGTAAACACTCTACACTCGGTGGTGCACAAAGATTAAAGGACCCTTAGTAGCTGACCATACTATCTGCATAGCCGAGCGGGAGAGTAGAAAAGTCATGTGGGTTAATCCAAGCAGCTAGATACCTCTGGCCCAAGTCTTAGTTGTCACATCAGAAATATCCCATCAGGGGCAGACCCACCTGGGCCTCCAAATCATCCACCTGATTTATGAAGGTCTGACTCATGATCTCTAACTCGGTGACCCATCGACACAACTGGTCAACCATCACCCTTAAGCGAATGGACTCTCAGCACTCAATCCCAACCACCGTCTGCACCAAGCAAAACATAAAAAAGCATTATAATTATATGCATATGCATCCAAGACATACACACATACATACATTCAAAACATACATACACACATACATACACACATCGAAGATCAACCCAAGTACAGGTATTCACTATCATCATCAGGCTGTCTCGAATCGTGAGCACTCCAAAAGCAGAAATAACCTGACACTGGGGCATCCTCTAAATCTTAGGTAAGAGACTCTTCTCAATTTTTAGAATTCACATATACACCGATATAATCCTAAGAAGGATATTCCTTGCCTTTTGTAGGTATCCAGGGGCAAAAAAATCAAGCTATATTTATTCTTGATCGAAAGGGTGAAAATTTTTGTTCCCAAAATTATCGATGAAGGAATAAATACGCACTTCCGATCTAATTTCAACGGTATTGCTCCACCATAGAGAGCCAACTTCAATGGTATTGCTCTATCACAGAGAGCCAATTTCAATAGTATTGCTTTGCCACAGAGAGCTGATTTCAACAGTATCAAGGGGCAAGATATTCAGTCTATATTCATTCTTGATCGAAGGGGCAAAAATTTTTGTTTCCAAAAATATCGATCAAGGAATGAATACGTACCCGAAACAACTTCAAAACATCAAAGGAGATAATCAAGCTTCTCAAATCACCAAAGCATCTTTCCCCAGCACAAAAGCTTCACGGGAAACACTATTATCCTTTCCTTTAGTGACACAGGCCCCACTAGAAGTGAAATGACCAAAATGCCCTTCTGTTAGTAACCAAACTACCAAATGGCTAAAACATCTTCCCTTTAGTGATGCAAGCTTTACAGGAAACCAAATCATCAAAATATTTCTTCCCCTAGTGACATAGGCTCCACTAGAGGTGAAATTACCAAAATACCCTTCCTCCAAAGGACACCAACTTTTCAAGCTACAAAATTACCAAAATACCCTTCACCTTCATGAACATCAATTCACAAGGAGAATCTGATCCAGGCAAAGTCCTCTACTTCGCAACTGAGTCGAAGCACGTCCCTGATGGGTCCTAGGCGTAGCAGTAAAACTAAACCTAGAAACGCACAACTAAGGCAGTGTACCTATCGTTGACAAGTAATAATTCTGGTTGGTCCAGGTATCGATCCCACAGAGAAAAGAATATTCTGCAAACACTAAACTACTCGGGTTCCTTGCGTGTCCTAGGCGGAACGCAGTTTTAGGTTGATTATATTAACAACTAAACTATCCTACTCCTAGTTGATCTATTCCAGCTTACTTTGCACTTGATTTTTGTGTTATCAATTGGCGGTTTACCGACCTATGAATGCTAATGGGGATGGCTTTATCAATTAATTACAAAAGATGAATTTAACTCAACAATTAACCCTTAATTATGCTCTTTCGATAATACAACCTAACGTATCTAGATCTTTTAGGTCCTTAGCCAGTTTCCCTTGTTTAGAGGCGGTCTAATTCTAAAGCTCAGAAAATAGGGGCACATAAGTTCCACAGTGTCGTCAATACTAATGGTTTCCTAGGTGTCAATCTAGGTAATGCCACAAATATGAACTTAATAAATTAAGATCTTATGAGACTAGACATTCATTAAAGAAATTACATAAAGAAAAGGAATAAAAATTGAAATTAACTTGCAAAAAATTGTATTAATTAAGAAAGATGAAACGAATTCAGTGTTTACAACCAAACACAATCAATTTGCGGAATCAAAACTAACTTAATCAAATTACAAAAGAGAAGAAGAAAAACTTATGCCCTTTTGGTCCGATTAACCGGATTCCGACGGTGTGAAGATGCTTGGGGTGTACCTCTATAGACGAACTCAAGTCGGACCCAAGAACGTCGCAAAAGGGGAAGATTCTATGCAAAACTACAACCAATCGATGGTTCAAAACTCAAAGAAATCAAATAGTTCAAGCTCAAAACCTCACTACAAGTTTCTGCTCTCACTCAAAAAGACTGGAAAAAGATCCTTTCAAACATAGAAAATAACCTATTTATACGGCTAGGTTAAAACCAGGAAAAAGAAGAGATGAAAGTAGGGCAACAGCAGGTTTCGGGGCTCGGCACGCCGTGCTGGTGGAAGTGGCACGCCGTGCTGTGCAGAATTGAAGGCGGCACGCCGTGCTGCTGGAGTTGGCACGCCGTGCCGTGTGATTTCGGGGTTGGCACGCCACGCTGATCTGAGTGGTACGTTTTCGTGCCACTCCACTGGACTGCGTCACCTGGCATGCCGTGCCCTAATTGTGGCACGCCGGGCCACCTTGATTTTCAGCACTTCGAATTCTTCTTCGCCGCCGATGCTCCAACTTCCGGTCCGGGTCATAATACCTGTCCAAAACAAGCATAAAGAAACATAACCGCACCAACGCCACGGACCATAAAAATGACAAATTATCAAAAATTACAAAAACAACCCTAGAAAACGCGAAAAATACTAAAAGTTATAAAAATCTATCCAACACCTAAAAATCACAAAATAGTCAAAAACCACACAAACATTCATACAAAAGACTCTAAAAATTGCCGTTCAAACCACGAAATTGCCTAAAAGATAAGGTCAAAAACTGACCTTATCAACCACCCCACACTTAAAGTCTTGCTTGTCCTCAAGCAAATCAACTAAAGACAAAGGAGTAAACTTGCTCGCTTTCACTTGCAAATCCAACTAAGGGTTTAACCGTACGAGATTCATAAACTCAAGAAAGTAAAGCATCGCCTTCGAAATGACATTAGGTGCACCAGGTTCAAAACCACTCAATACCCAAACCCAACACAATTTAGCTAGTCAAAGGGCGAGGAACAAACAGAGTTTATACGACCACAAAGCACCTCACAAGATGTCACTCCAACGCTCAAGTTCAAGGCAAGGCGGATGAGCACACAAAAACAAACAATGGCACACATCACATAGCGAACTAATGGCAATCCTGGTGAAGTCATTGGTCAAGGAGCAAAATCAGAGAACCTAGGGCTTGTAATGTTACGGCTTAGGGTAGGTTTGATAAGGGAAATTTTAGGTATACAACTCCTACAAATCAAGTAAAATGAACAAATTGACTAAGTACTAAAGACAGGTCATGCAACTTTCAACTCAAAGCTAGTCCTAAGAGTGTTTGCTTTGCTAATTTTTTTTTTTTTTGAAATTAACTTGACAAAAAGAAGGCCTTATCCACACCCAATAGCCAAAACACAACTTAATGGGAAAATGAAAACAAAAATTACAAGACACGGGTCAAGGCAATTAGATGATTGCCCTAATCCTTTATTCAACCAATGAAAAATTACAAGACATGGAACACAAATACCGGCTTAAAGATGCAAACCGGACAACCAAGACAGGCGTTTACAAACTCCGAGTTTTACAAAAAGAAACCGAACAAACACATTGACTCTATTTGGATTTTTTTTTTTTTGAAACACAATTTTTCCATAGGACTAGATATGAAAGAGTTGAAATGCAAATGGTGATTGACCCCAAAATGAATGAACAACTTAGCCAATTACTTGATTTAGGAGAGGAGGGTGAGAAAGGAAAATCAAAGTGAAATGGTAAAAAGTTAGGATTATAGAGTTGGCTTGGTGAAGGTTTTTTAAGTCAAAAAGGTTAATTTAGTGGCTATGGGTGATCTAAGGGATGAATTAGTAGTTAGGGTTAGGGTTATTTAAGTCAAGGGGTTAATCCTAAGGGTCTCCACATATTAAGCTCTCGATGCCAGGTGCAAAACAACACCGGGTTCTACGATCTAGTGTGCCACGATTGTTTTTACCCTCACAAAGAAATAGAACCGATGTGAAATGGTTCTAAAGGCTCAAATTCTCACAAGTGTATTAGGGTTTGTATGCTAGGTCGTGTGACTCAACCAATGTTCCAAGGCGTAATCCTAGCTCAATCATGAAAGTAGGGGTAGAGGACTAATTCCCTAATGCAACCTAAATGACAAATCTAACCAATGGTTACCATCAAGAATCAAAAACCACGCACAAACAAGCTAATGACTTGCAAACAACTCCTAATATCCCTAGCCAATTGCTATCAATCCAAGCACAGAGACTTAGGTTCGAGGGTGGATTAAGCAATGTTATTCAAACGGCAATTGACACATAAGCAACCTAAAAATACTAACAAACCAAAAACAACCAAAACCAACTTCACATGCATTGAAAAGTAAAGCCTAAATCTAACCAAAAACAAACGCAAAACATCCAATCATGCAAAAACACCAACAAACACCAACAAACATGCTAAACAAACAATCAAAAAGTGCAATATAAGAAGAAGAAAAAGAAAGGGAGAAGTCCCTTTACCGACCCCACACTTAGATTGCACTTACTTCCAAAAGTGCAATGGAAGAAGAAGCAAACTAATGGGAAAGGAAAAGGGTTACCTCACATATCGGGAGCTGGTGGTGGTGGCGGCGGGTACGGCCACCCTTGGGCGGCACAGAAGCGGGAGGCGAACGCCTCGACGTTGGCGAGCTGAGTTGCTTGCCGATCAAGCCGCTGCTCAAGCAGAACCTGATGGACGGTTAAGCCTTCCAATTGCTCAATTATGCCATCCAACCGTCCTTCAATCCGCCCCATAAAATCTACTCCCACCGACACATTCTCTGCGTCCTCCTCGCTGTCCTCAGCTTCCTCACTCTCTTCCTCCTCCTCTACTTCCATAGGGGCCTTTCCCCGACTTGAACCCCCTGCACTTGAAGGACCTGCAGCTGCCCCAACATGGGAACAAGACAAGATTCCCTTCGAAAGCTTCTTGGGAAGAATGCTATCGAGGTTTCTATAACAAGTATTACTATGAAAAAAACATGCAATACAAGTCACAATATGTCCTAACCCTAGTTCAGACTTAGCTCGGTTGTGGTGATTGTATAAAGCTTCCATGACAAAGAAGCCCAAATGCACCTTAATTTCACTATGCACATGCCACAGGATCAACAGTTCAAATGCATTAACCCGGTTGCTCTCAGTTTTTCCCGAAAAATTAAAACATAAAAATTTATGAACTAATTGCAAAACAGGGTCATGGATTTGGGAAGTTTTGGCAAACCGAGGTTGGTATACCCCTTGCCCTATCAAGCGCCAAAATTTCTTGGCATCCAAATTTTCGGGCCATTTATAACCATTCCCATCAATCCCTATGCAAGCCCTAAGGCCATCAATATCCAAAGTCCGCTCAGTGCCAAAGAGGCGGAAGGTCATGCTTCTAAAGCCCGTATCCGGGTTGGTTTTAAAACTCAAGGTGGAGTAGAATTCTAGGTTCAACTCCCTAAAGACTGGAGGATTAGATTTCACAAATTCGTACCACCCTAAACTAGTCAATTTAGCTTTTATTCCCTCCGACCTATCTTGTACAAAGAGAAATTGCCAATCGAAAGTGCGAAAGGGAGTGCTCTCTAAAGGGAATAAAGTTTTGTACTTCTTACCTTCATCGTCCGAAAGTAAAGGAAAGTGACATTTGTATTTCCTTGAGAGATTTGTCAGCGGGGCCATCAATTGGTCGGTGGGCAATTGGTCACGTGGCACCGGCTCTGGTGACGGTTCCATGGGCCGGCGAGACGAACCGTGTCTCAGATCGGCGACGGTTTTCTTCTTCATCCTACAATTACATAACCATAAAAATAACACAAGAATCAAAAACAAAAGAACACAAAGCCAAAGAGCATCTACTGTCAAAGATACAAACCACAAAAAAAAAAGAAAAAGAAAGTAAAATAAACCCTATTAAGCAGTCAATCCATCAAAACCAAACTGAGGAAAAGAACAACAATCATAATAATAATAAACAAAAGAAAGAATAAAGCAAGAATTCATACCTGGTTTCAATTGAAGCAAAATAAAATCCTAAGGCAAAATAATGGAGGAAAAGGGGTGAGATGGAGAAGAAGAAGAAGAAGGAAAGGAGAGTAAGAGGGGATAGGGAGAAGGAGAGAAAGGAAGGAAGAAGAAGAAGAATAGAGAAGGAGAAGGAGAGAATGGATTCTAGAGAGAGAGAGTGAAAAGGGGAGAGAGAAAGTGAGAGGGTGAGAGAAAGTGAGAGAGAGGAAGGAGAAGAAGAAGAAGAAGAAGTCGGTTATGAGAAGGGGGGAAGGTGGAAAGAGCATTAAATAGGCGGTGGAATAACCCTTGGAATTCAAAATTTAAACGCTCGGCACGCCGCGCCAAACACTCAGCACAGCGTGCTGAGCGGGTCAAAAACACGTACCTGGAAACAGCGTAATGGCACGCCGGAGTGCTGTCTTGGCATGGCGTGCTGCCTTGAAATTTGAATATCTGGCACGGCGTGCTGATGTTTTGACACAGCGTGCTGGTCTTTTTTCTCACAATTCACTTTAGGAACAGAGGGACGGCACGTTGGCGTGCCATATTGGCACGTCGTGCCGCCCTTCAGAACCGTGATTGGCACGGCGTGCTGAATGTGGCACGGCGTGCTCTATTTTATGCACAAACCGCTTGCGAAACAGAACAACAGCACGTGGGCGTGCTGAAGTGACACGTCGTGCCACCCTGCATACAATTACCTTGGCACGGCGTGCTGAATCTGGCACGGCGTGCTATCTATTTATGCACAATTTTCTTCCAGAACAGCGTCCTGGCACGATTTCGTGCCACTTTGGCACGCCACGTGCTACACCCAATTTCACTTTGGCACGGCGTGCTGCTTAGTGACACGGCGTGCCACCCTGAATTCTGCCAACTGTTGCTTTTTTTCCACATTTTGATTAGGATTTTCGATTAACTTGCTTAAGTACCTAATCCTACACACAAAAACATATTAACGTGAAAACTAATGTACACGGGAGGTATACGTACCTCAGTGCTATGTTTATAGTCGGAATAGCTCGACTCCTACGTCCGCGATTTAGCATTACGCATCGCGAAGGAGTAAGACTTGCTTCTCCTCCTTTATTCCTCCGTTGACGTAGGGCTTCAACTGGTGCCCGTTTACTTGTTGAATTCCCTCCGGGGTTTCAATTGCCACCATCCCGGAAGGGTAAACCTTATGCACGGTAAACGGTCCCGTCCATCGACTTCTCAGTTTGCCCGAAAAGAGTTTCAATTGGAAATCAGACAAGAGCTCCAATTCCCCTTGGTTAAAACTCTTTTCTATCACATAAGCATCAATAGGGCAAAAAGGGTCTACAAAATTACAACTTTCAACATCTAATGGATAATTCATTGAGTTATATACGTTGAAACTCACCTCCTCATTGTGCAACCTAAGAATAATCTTACCTTCCTGGACATCTATCAGAGTCCTACCGGTTGCAAGAAATGGCCTTCTAAGCAAAAGGGGCACCGCGCTATCTTCCTCCATATCCATCACCACGAAGTCCGCGGGGAAGATAAATTTATCCACTTTTACTAGCACGTCCTCGACCACCCCCTTTGGTCTCGTGAGAGATCTATCCGCCAATTGGAGGGTCATATTGGTTGGCTTTGGGTCTCCCAGTCCGAGTCTTCTGAAAAATGACAGAGGCATCAGATTTATACTTGCACCCAAGTCGCATAGGGCATTGGTGACCTCCAAGTTCCGTATCCGGCATGGGATAGTAAAACTGCCCTTATCTTTGAGCTTGGGTGGAAGTTTGTTAGTGATAATTTCCGAACATTCCTCTGTTAAGACCACCACTTCATCCTCACCTAGCTTTCGTTTCCCTGCAAGAAGTTCTTTGAAGAATTTAGCATAAGAAGGCATCTCTTGGAGAGCCTCAATCAATGGCAAATTAAATTCTAACTTCTTAAAAATTTCAAGGAATTTGGAATATTTCTGCCCCCGTTTATCTTTCTTCTCCCTTTGAGGATAAGGAAGTTTAGGTACATAGGCTCTCACTGGGTCAGGAATTTTCCCTTTGTCATTTATGCTAGATTCGGGTTCAGAAATCGAGTCAGGGTTGCTTACCTCTCCCGACTCTTCACTTACCTCAGTAGGTTGGGATGGGATATCAGCGTTTTGCACCCGGTCCTCCACTTGCCTACCACTTCGTAGGGTTATAGCTTGAGCTGTCTCCCATTGATTACCCTTAGGGTTTTGTTCAGTTCTACTCGGAAGTGCTCCTTGAGGTCTTTCCTGCCTCTCCCTACTCAATTGAGCCACCTGCTTACCCAAATCCCTATAGTACGCTTCATTATCAGCAAGCCGAGACGAGATGTCTTTTAGTAACGACAAAACCGTCTCATCTTGCTTAGACTGTTGAGGCTGCTGTGGAGATTGATCATTAGGAATAAATGGGGCCTTACCTAACCCCTACTCACGGTGCTCGTAATGGAATCCGGAAGGAGGTCTCAACACATTTTGGTTGTTACTATAGGACATGTTCGGGTGTTGATACCTTCTTCCGTAATTATTATTATTATTGAAGTTTTGTGGATAAGAGTTAGAGTTATTGTACCTTTGGTTTCCTCCCACAAAACTTACGTTTTCGGACGATTGGGCGAAGGGGTCGCCCAATTCACAATCTTGCCCGGGATGCTCCGCTCCACATGATACATACAACACCGGTTGGTATTGTGGCCCATTTAAGTTCAGGCGGGACATCAACAGGTCCAACTTCTTGTTTACATGGTCCATAGCTGCATCTTGGCATCCCAAATCTGCAGCTTGAACCTCATTCCTTGTTGGCGTGTCCGACTGCCACAAGGTACTCTTTCTAGCCAGCTCCGCAATCAACTCCTCAGCTTGTGTAGCAGTCTTCTTAAAAATGTCCCCACCTGCAGAAGAATCAATAATGGCACGGTTAGCTGGTGTCAAACCATGATAAAACGTGCTTACCTGAGTAAATCGCGGCATGTCATGATGGGGGCAGTTCCGCAATAACCGTTGAAATCTCTGCCATGCTTCATTAAGAGTCTCCGTCCTAAATTGCCGGAATCCCATGATCTCGTTCCTTAGCTGAACCGTCTTTGATGGTGGGAAGTAGTATGCTAAGAATTGCTCTTCTAATTGGTCCCATGATGTCACTGATCCGGGCCTCAAGGATTTGTACCATTCCATTGCTCCCCCGCATAGTGAAAAGGGGAACAGCTTCAACCGCACAGCATCTTGGGGCACCCCACCAATTCGGACTGTATCGGCCACCATGAGGAACCGGTCTAAGTGATAATTGGGGTTGTCACTTATTCCGCCACTGAATAGTCCGTTCCCTTGGATCAAATGGATCATACTGGACTTCAACTCAAATTGATTGGCAGTGATGGCTGGGATAACCACTCCGGATCTGTTCCGGGGCCGATGTGGAGCCATTAGGTCAGTGATGACCATGTTATCTCTATCACCACCCCTTCTTCTATCAAACTCCTCCTGCTCTCGCCGGAGTTGCTCTTGCTCAACTCTTTCCCGGAGTTGTCTCTCCTCGTCATCATGTTGCTGATGCTCCATTTGAACAATCTGCTCTTGGCGTACTCTACGGTTCCTGCTACACAAACGTTCAATTTCAGGGTTATAAGGTAAAAGCTCAGGATGCTGAGAGCGAGTTCGCATAAGCTAGAAAACACACACACACAGAAATTAAAGAAAACTAATTTGCAACAAATATTCACAGAAAGAAAAATTATTTAACTATATGCACAGAGATGTTGCCTAGATCAGCAAATAGACCTTTGGCTCAATGATGCAGAAAAATAAATTTCCCCAGCAACGGTGCCAAAAACTTGATGGGTCCTAGGTGTAGCAGTAAAACTAAACCTAGAAACGCACAACTAAGGCAGTGTACCTATCGTTGACAAGTAATAATTCGGGTTGGTCCAGGTATCGATCCCACAGAGAAAAGAATATTCTGTAAACACTAAACTACTCGGGTTCCTTGTGTGTCCTAGGCGGAACGCAGTTTTCGGTTGATTATATTAACAACTAAACTATCCTACTCCTAGTTGATCTATTCCAGCTTACTTTGCACTTGAGTTTTGTGTTATCAATTGGCAGTTTACCGACCTATGAATGCTAATGGGGATGGCTTTATCAATTAATTACAAAAGATGAATTTAACTCAACAATTAACCCTTAATTATCCTCTTTCGATAATACAACCTAGCGTATCTAGATCTTTTAGGTCCTTAGCCGGTTTCCCTTATTTAGAGGCGGTCTAATTCTAAAGCTCAGAAAATAGGGGCACGTAAGTTCCACAGTGTCGTCAATACTAATGGTTTCCTAGGTGTTAATCTAGGTAATGCCACAAATATGAACTTAATAAATTAAGATCTTATGAGACTAGACATTCATTAAAGAAATTACATAAAGAAAAGGAATAAAAATTGAAATTAACTTGCAAACAATTGTATTAATTAAGAAAGATGAAATGAATTCAGTGTTTACAACCAAACACAATCAATTTGTGGAATCAAAACTAACTTAATCAAATTACAAAAGAGAAGAAGAAAAACTTATGCCCTTTTGGTCCGATTAACCGGATTCCGACGGTGTGAAGATGCTTGGGGTGTACCTCTATAGACGAACTCAAGTCGGACCCAAGAACGTCGCAAAAGGGGAAGATTCTATGCAAAACTACAACCAATCAATGGTTCAAAACTCAAAGAAATCAAATAGTTCAAGCTCAAAACCTCACTACAAGTTTCTGCTCTCACTCAAAAAGACTGGAAAAAGATCCTTTCAAACATAGAAAATAACCTATTTATACGGCTAGGTTAAAACCAGGAAAAAGAAGAGATGAAAGTAGGGCAACAGCAGGTTTCGGGGCTCGGCACGCCGTGCTGGTGGAAGTGGCACGCCGTGCTGTGCAGAATTGAAGGCGGCACACCGTGCTGCTGGAGTTGGCACGCCGTGCCGTGTGATTTCCAGGTTGGCACGCCACGCTGATCTGAGTGGAACGTTTTCGTGCCACTCCACTGGACTGCGTCACCTGGCACGCCGGGTTGGCACACCGTGCCCTAATTGTGGCACGCCGTGCCACCTTGATTTTCAGTACTTCGAACTCTTCTTCGCCGCCGATGCTCCAACTTCCGGTCCGGGTCATAATACCTGTCCAAAACAAGCATAAAGAAACATAACCGCACCAACACCACGGACCATAAAAACGACAAATTATCAAAAATTACAAAAACAACCCTAGAAAACACGAAAAATACTAAAAGTTATAAAAATCCATCCAACACCTAAAAATCACAAAATAGTCAAAAACCACACAAACATTCACACAAAAGACTCTAAAAATTGCCGTTCAAACCACGAAATTGCCTAAAAGATAAGGTCAAAAACCGACCTTATCAGTCCCTAGCAAACCAATCCGATTCGGAGAAAGTCCTCTGCTTTGCAATGGAGTCGAAGCACGTCCTTAGAGCATCAACCCAATCCAGGCAAAGTCCTCTGCTTTGCAATGCAGTCGAAGCACATCCCTAGAGAATCAATCTAATCTGGGCGAAGTCCTATGCTTCGTAACGGAGTCGAAGTAAGTCCCCAAAAAATCAAACTCGCTTGGGCAAGACCGCTATTTCATGAATCAACCAAGATAAGTCCTTACAAACATCAAAGCATGTCAACAAGAGAGGAACCACCAAGTACATCCTCTTTTCCTTCTCACCGTGCTCCCTATCGTGGGACCAAACTCGAACCGGGCACAAGCACCCGTTTAAGTCGACTTTGGTCATGCGAGGGGCAGCCTTTGAGCATGAGTTTTTTCCCAACCTTAGTGATGAAAGCTATTATTACCTTTTTCACGGATAAATGTGAGGCGGGTTTGGAGTGACCAGAATGCTGCCGAAGATACCTCGGATGACCCAAATATGTGTGACAAGTCTTGGTACAGAACCCTAAAGCAGGTCGAGTGAGCGTTTGAAAGAACCAAAGAGAAAAGGGGAAAAATAAAAATAGGCTAATCTGGTCACTACAGCAGCATGGCTGTAATCACTAGATTTCCTAAATAAGCAAAAATTGGTCATTAATTCAAATTTTAACCCTATTTTGGGGCGATATAAAAGCCATAGAAATAGAAATTAAAGAGGGAGAGAACAGACAGGTTTTTTCAGAAAAAATTAAACACAAAAATTAGGGTTATTAGGGAGAGTTAGAGAGAGAAAATAAGGCATTTAGAGAGATAATTGCCTAGATTTGTTCAAAAAGCAGTCAATCTCAATCTTAATTCGTAGGAAACATTAGGGTTCTCAAATAAATCAAATTGGAGTGTAATCCTGATTGATTTGGCGTTTGTTCGGGCCAATTCGGGGTTCGTTCAAGTTTTGGCGATTTTAGGTTGTTCGTGATTTTGAGGCGTTTTCCGGCGACCAAATCCGTTTCTGGTGATCCAATACGCTGGAATACAGACAAGGCATACTCTGAGAGGATATAAAAACCCATTTTGATTTGTTCTGGAAGTTATTTGTTTATGTTTTTATGTTTTTATCAAATCTGGAAGTGAACCCAGCTATAGCCGCCCCGTCTGATGATTATAGCAGCTATGAGCGGACGACTCGTGATGAGAAATGGAATGGACGAGGCGAAGCGAACCAAGAAAATGCGGTTTTAAGAAATTGTTGGGTTTGAGTGTTGTTTTTGGAAAACTTGTCTAGTTTATCTTGGTTTAGAAAAATCATTTATTTGCTTTGAAACTTGTTTTGTAGAAAACATTTTTTTTCGTTTTGTTACTTAAAGACCTCGAAACCTAAATTTCAAGATCAGTGACAGAGTCGCCACCCGGATCATCTCATCCGGGAAATTCTGGTACAGCTCCTTATCGAGCGTAGACTGTCGTACCTAATCCAGAGATTTAGGGTTCGGGCAACTTACCTACTTAACCTCAAGCTTATATTCGACTTATGATTTATATTACCATATTTATTCAATTTATTATCTTTCTATAACCCAATTTCATTTAATTGTAGTAGCCCGTGCTCAAGCAAAATGTAGAAAATAAATTGCAGTAAAATAAAGCATGCATCCAAAATATACAGAAATAATAAAAGTCGCTTATACAACCAAATCAAATAAAAAGGAAAAATTCTCGTCCTCACATTACAAGCGCCTAAGTACACGAGGATCTAAAAATTACAACCGCCTAATTTACACGAGAATCTATTAAATACAGCCAAAATAATGAAAATAAATGCTGCAAAATAGATGGTTAGCACAATTTACAGCATAGCACAGATAGAACTCAAATCAGGACAGAATTGGGATTTTTAGAATCGGGGGCATGCATTTAGGGGGTAACCGAGTCGACCCGACCGGTCGGACCGGTTAGACCTGGAAAACGGTTTTGAAACGCCCTGTAAATTTTTTATGCTGCAAAACAATTTTTTGGAAAACATTTTGCTCGGTTACATGCAAATTTCCATTTTTATGGGTCTGTTATCCCGGAATCCAGGGTTCCATTCGTACGGGTTCCTAAATACACAATCCATCTAGGGTCCAAAATGCAATAAACACACCAAAAACATTTTTGAAAAGTATCATTTTATTCGTTTTCAATATTTTCCAGAGATTTTATAGGATTCGGGGGTCCGCCAATGCTGGACTATGGATCTGATTCAGATAAAACAACCCCAAAACTTAGAAAATAAACCCGGAAAACACCGAAAACCATAATATCCGTATGTACAAAAATCTGAAAACCAAAATTTTATGACACACAGATGGATTTAGGCCAAAAATGATCACAACAGAATGCATAAAATGGAAAACGGATTGTTTTCGGCCGATCGGGACAAATCGGGAATCTGTTCCTGAAAGACAGAGCCGTGCGGCTCTGAGTACCAGAGCCGCCCGAATCTATTCGTACTGAACATAGCCATTCGGCTGTGTTCATAAAGAACACAGCCATACGGCTATGATGGGTTGAAGCCGTTTTCTGGAAAATGCGAAACAGAGAAAAACACACAAAGAAGACAATGCAAACAGGTTTAAGGCTCTCAGAGTTTACCTTGATGTTGTTCTAGTGTACTGGATATGCAGGAATGGATTGAAAGCTTGGAATTGGTGCTAGAAGCTCAACCGGCCGAAAACTGCAACAATCCAAAACAACCCGAAATCAACCCAAAATGCTCCGAATCAATAAGCAAAATTTGTAGAACTTACCTGTAATGTCTTAAGATTGATTTAGGGCTTTAACTTTAGTGTTTCTCCTTCTCTTTTTCTCTGCTTTCTTTTCTCTCTCTTTTGGAAATATGTTTTCTCTACCTTAAGATTCAAAATCCTCCTCTGGGTAATATTCCGGTTGCTTTCAAGCTCGATTCAAGTCCATCTGCTCCGTAGGTAACACATGAACTCGTCATCGAGGTCGGGAAAACCCGTGCTCACAGGCTGCCCCTCGCAGGATCAAAGTCGGGTCATGGTCGACTATGAAGCCTAGAACGACTTTGGTCTCACGATTGGGAGAGTGGTGAGAAAGGATAAGAAAACGCACCTGATGCCCCTCGTTAGGGGTTCTGGTTCAATCTCGAACTGACTTGCTGTGGTGGAGTGTACCCGTGATATCAACTCACTGTGGTGGAGTGTGCCTGTGATATCGACTTTTTGTGGTGTAGTGTGCCCGTGATATCGACTCGCTGTGGTAGAGTGTGCCCGTGATATCGACTCGCTGTGATAGAGTGTGCCTGATAAAATTTCAATTCTTCTCCATGTGGTAGAGCACCGTATGAAACTATTCTCTCCGTGTGGTGGAGCTGTTGGGATTTTTCACCAGAAATCACCCGATAAAAGCGGAAGAACGCGATGATTTCCTCAAATCCAGTCCCAGGAGCAATTGAAGTGGAAATTGTAAAACTTAAAATTGAAATAGAAAGAGATTAAATTCTTACCCGAAATATCTCTTTCAAGAGATGGATGAAGACTGCAAAAATCAAATTAGATTCCTTCCTTGTTTTCATACACAAACGCGTAAGGAACACAACCCGTGCTAGCATTGGAAAAACAAAAACTATGGTGAGAAGGGGCTAGGAATTTCGGCTATCTCTTGGTTTGTGTTAGAGTGGCAGAAATTTTCACCCTAGGTTTTTATACCTAGGTTGGCCGAATTCCCCTAGGGGAATTCAGGCCCAGCTTGGCTCCTTTCACTCTGTGCGGGCTTCCATCTTTTAATTTAGGCCTAGTCTAATTTTAACTATTCTGGTTTAAATTAATTTCAAGCCCAATTTTAATATACCCATGTATTTAATATATTAAACCAAGTAATATATTATTTACATTTAAATTAAAATTAGTTTGACCAATTAATTTAATCGATCAAATTAAAATTAAATCTTCACAAAATAAAATCATATGTAAACCTATACATATGAATATTTCAACCTAGGAAATAATTTCATAATTAATCTAATTAATTATGAAGAGCCAATTGAGTATGTTAATTCTATTATTAGGATCAATCCAATTGACCTTTATAATATAATCAACATATGTACACCTCTCTCTCCATAGTGCATACTCCAAGTATACATGTGATTCCTTAAGTCTATGTTCAGTCGTTCTATGTGTACGATCCCGTGGGCCTATCTTTATGTTGGCACCGCAGACTGCAGTTGGGCTCTAGCAAGCCACTGGACATCATAAGGTGGTATTCGCCGATCTCTATGGCAGTAACCCTTGCTCCATTCCTAACCCGCAAGTCCACCTCTCCTGACCCCAGTGACCTTCTGTTCTTAAGTCCCTGCACATTGCAACAAATGTGAGAACCACATCCAGTATCCAATACTCAGGATGTTGAAACAGTAAGGTTAATATCTATAACATAAATACCTGAAGAGGATGCACCTTGGCCCCTTCTTTGCTCTCCCATCAGCCTGGGACACGATCTATTCCGATGGCCCGTCTGTCTACACCCGAAACAGACATCTTCAGGACCTGCCTTCTACTGGGCCTTGGGTTGGGCCTTGGCCTTCTTAGCCTTGGCCTTCTTGGCCTTGGCCTTACCCTTGGCAACAGGAGGGATCCCCTTGTTCACCAGCAGCACCGGCGGAGTCTTTTTCATCGACTGCTCAGTAAGTTTAAGCATCCCATGCAGCTCACTGACAGTGCGGTTCATCCCTTGCATGTTGTAGTTTAGGATGAACTGATCATAAGAATCCGGCAAGGATGCAAGGATTGTGTCCACTGCCAACTCCTAAGAGATAGGCGATCCGAGACGGGCCAAAGTGTCCAAATAGCCCTTCATCTTGAGCACGTGTGCGCTCACAGATGTCCCACCCCCATCTTACAAGAGTGGAATGCCTTATTGGTCAGGTACCTTTCCTGACGAGCTTGCTCCTGAAACATCTCCTTTAGAGTTGTTATCATAGCATAGGCTTGATGGTCCATAAACTGTTTTTGCAGTTTGGGGACCATACAGGAGAACATAAGGCATGTCACATCCATATTATCCTTGACATGCGCCTCGTATTCCTCCAGCTGGGCAGCCGGTGGATTATGTCCTTGAGGCGCAGCCGGTACAGGCCTTTCCAGTACATACTCTTTTGACTCTTGTCTTAGAACAATTCTTAAGTTCCTAGACCAGTCCAAAAAGTTAGGACCAGAAAGCTTGTCCTTTTCAAGAATAGATCGCAGTGATAAGGTATTTCTGTTTGCCATTTAAGAATTTCTACACAGAAATACATTTAGAGTGTTAATAAAGGACTTTACTTTGTTGTTCCCATATAAAATTAATAATGAATCAAGTTATTAATTTAGACCGAGTTGTTGGGCTCATGGGCCGAGATCCATATTTCATTAAGATATAGCCAGACGAGGGCCTGGTACAACTACACCTTAATTATTTAGGTAGGAACACCGTCCAATCCCAACCTAGGGACTCTCAGTTTGATGGGCTTGTTGGCACTTACCCATCTGTGCTTAGGGCCAGGAGAATCCTAATACCCACGATAAGTCAAAACCTCCATTCAAGTGTTAGAGTATCCCATACTTTAACCCAATACAAAGTGACAATACTCCAGTGTATCCTGCGAGGGCATGGTCTACAACTGGCCTATTCCCACTTCGAGTCGGTTTTGAATGAGGGAAGCACTTTTAAGCGACTTGGTAATTCCATTTGGTTATTAGATTCAATTTATAACGGCTTACATACATAAGGTGGGTGAAATGGCTATTGGATCATACATTCATACGTGCAAATAAACATAAAGCATAATTAAATAAAAGTAAAATGGATTGCTATGGGCCTATATTACATCCTAATATTATTCTAGTAAACCTATACTAGAAATAAATATCAGGTGGGCCTCCTTCTTTTCCTTCTAGGCTTGCACCTCCACTTGGGCTTGCACCTTCACTTAGGCTCACCACTCTATGGGCTTCTTCTTTTACAAATTTTATAATAATTGAATAAAATAAAATTACATTAAAAAAAGAAAAACGACACGCAGGCCGTATTTACCCAAAAAGAAAAATACAACCCATCTTATACAAGGCCCAATAGCATCCAACCATACAAACATTTAATCATACATATGCATCCAATACATATAATTCATAATCATGTTATAATGCATGATTTAAGCCCATTTCAATTATGTCCAAGCCATTATTTAGAAATCGCCAATTTTTGGCCCACCATGGTTCTAACCCTTAACGGGCTTTGGGCCTCCAGCCCCGGCACTCCAACTGCACCCACTGGAATTGGGAAACCATAGGTCCAATTTAGCCGTCCAAGTAATTGTGCCAAAATTACCCGAACCAATTTCAATTAACCATATTAATTTCCAAAATTAATATCACATGAATAAAATTAAATTTCATTCGATAAACCACACGCATTTAAATTGCATAAATTTAAACGCACGAATTTTAAAACCAATTAAAATTTCAAAACTGGACCCCTGGCCCAAGACCCGCCAAATCCAAAACACTGGGCCCGGCCCGCTGCAGCCGGCGGTCCCACGGCGTTCGGCGGCCGCAGGCGGCGATTCCGCTGCCGGCAGCCCCGCACCACGGGAGCCAGATTTTTTTTTTATTAAAACAGAAATAATAATAAAAAAATATCAACCAAATATACCATCCATCAACAAAAAGAAATTCACCAAGAATTCCAAAACATATAATTAAATTAAACTAACATAAACCTTTATGCAAATTTAATTTCAATTGTACAAAACAAATGGGAAAAATCTTAAACCCAAACCAAGAACCCCAATAAAAATCTCCAATTTTAAAACATGGGATTCAACCAATTTAACAATTTCCATGGATCAAAAGCCCGCTCTGATACCACTGTTGGGATTTTTCACCGGAAATCACCCGATAAAAGCGAAAGAACGCGATGATTTCCTCAAATCCAGTCCCAGGAGCAATTGAAGTGGAAATTGTAAAACTTAAAATTGAAATAGAAAGAGATTAAATTCTTACTCGAAATATCTCTTTCAAGAGATGGATGAAGACTGCAAAAATCAAATTAGATTCCTTCCTTGTTTTCATACACAAACGCCTAAGGAACACAACCCGTGCTAGCGTTGGAAAAACAAAAACTATGGTGAGAAGGGGCTAGGAATTTCGGCTATCTCTTGGTTTGTGTTAGAGTGGCCGAAATTTTCACCCTAGGTTTTTATACCTAAGGTGGCCGAATTCCCCTAGGGGAATTCAGGCCCAGCTTGGCTCCTTTCACTCTGTGCGGGTTTCCATCTTTTAATTTAGGCCCAGTCTAATTTTAACTACTCTGGTTTAAATTAATTTCAAGCCCAATTTTAATATACCCATGTATTTAATATATTACACCAAGTAATATATTATTTACATATAAATTAAAATTAGTTTGACCAATTAATTTAATCCATCAAATTAAAATTAATTCTTCACAAAATAAAATCATATGTAAACCTATACATATGAATATTTCCACCTATGAAATAATTTCATAAGTAATCCAATTAATTATGAAGAGCATATTGAGTATGTTAATTCTATTATTAGGATCAATCCAATTGACCTTTATAATATAATCGACATATGTACACCTCTCTCTCCATAGTGCATACTCCAAGTATACATGTGATTCCTTAAGTCTGTGTTCAGTCGTTCTATGTGAACGATCCCGTGGGCCCATCTTAATGTTGGTAGCGGGCCTTTGGCCCGCAGACTGCAGTTGGGTTCTAGCAAGCCACTGCAGCCTCCAATTAAGATGGAGATGGCAGTCTAACTGTTATCATAACCCTGTAGTTTAAACTTGTACATCCCATGTCATTGATATCGGTGTCTAACACAGAGGCATGGATTGATCACCCTCTTTTGTGTCGGACATTAACTTGATCCCGAATGCACTGATGCTCACAAACAAGTTCCCACCTGTTTGGGTGTGGCCACACTCTTATCAGTTACACTCATCAAGAGGCCGGTGATATCTTCCCAGTGGACTACTGAGTGACAAATCCCTTCTGCATATCCATAGTATTACCATGCTAAGTGACATACCCGAAAGTACCCATGCTTGGCACCTTATTACAGGCCCTTTAGGCATACCCCTAAGCATGCGACCTCACATGTAACACCATCATATGGTCAGGTCAAAGGATCCATACAAGTACTACACGAGAATCACTTGTGATACTATACCATGTGGATTACTCGTTTAGTGGATCTATCCAGTACCATGCCCCCATGCATGTACCCATTAACTTGGTTGACATTCCATGTCCAATGACCGGTAAGACACCGCCATACAACCAGGTTAATGATAGTCTCTTGTTCCATTCATTTCCATGACTGGAACAGACTACGGATCTATTTATGGTCATATCATTTACCCTATCCATGGTCTTACTGCCAAGTGCATGACACTCGTCATCATGGATATAGATATGTCCATTGGATACTTTATTTAATATATTGCACAAGATAAACATAATAAATGAATTGATGCCTTTATTAATAACACAAATGAGTATAATACATAAATCCAATAAATGTATAATACAGATACAAGGACCAATGCCTCGGGACTAGGGCATTTCCAACAGGAGCAACCAAATAAAATTTCTCTTTTTGTCCTCCGTATGGTGGAGTGGACTGTTGAAGTTGATTCGAAAGCGCGTATTTATTCCTTGATCGACAATTTTGGAAACAAAAATTTTTGCCCCTTCGATCAAGAATAAATACGGCTTGGTCGTTTTTGCCCCTGGATATCTGCAAAAAACGAGAAATACCCTTCTCAGGATTAAATTGGAATAAACAGAAATCGTGAAAAATCGAGAAAAATACGATACCTGGAGAATCAGAACCGTGCGGCTCTGTTTTGGCAAGACAGAGCCGGTCGCTCAAAGATAGAGTCGCTCAGCTCTGGGCTAGAGCCGCCTGGATCTAACTTTGAGCGCAAGCTAGAGCCGACCGGCTCTAGCGGGTGGAGTGGGAAGGAAATAAAAGGGGGGTGTGTCCTTTTCTTTCTTATTCTCTTCTCAACTTCATTTCTTCTTCTTCTCTTATTTATTCTCTGAAAAACTTCTCCACAATCTTTCGATCAAAATGAGGAAAATGCGAAGGCTTTACTCCCAAATGCCCCCGCACAACCTTCTCCTCATGTAAGATAATCTTTACCTAAAGGGGCGTTTTTTCTACCCACTGAATCTATAGTGATTGTGTACAAATTGCGGGAGACAGTCCCATACTGTGGGGTTAGGAGAGATAATCCCGTACCCATGACTCTGAAGCCGTCTACACACATTATTCAGAATCTGGTTAGTTTTAGTTTTTTTTTCTTTTTTTAATTTCCTCTGTTTCTCTATTTTTTGAATTTCTGCAAAATAAACAAAATTAGGCAAAATTGCATAAAATTGATGCACATTTAGAGTAGATTTTGGCCCTAGGAATCTCAATTGATAATTTAGAGTTGATTAGAATCGATTTTAGGGTGAAAAATTGCAAAACCTAGGTTTGGGAACCAAAGCCGTCGGTTTCCCAAACGGAGCCGACCGGCTCAACGTTAGAGCCGGGCGCCTCTGTTCTTCGCCCTGCGGCTTTGGTGAAGAACAGAGCCGGGTGGCTCTGACCACAGTCGGACGGCTCTGGTTCGACCAAAACCAGATTTCTGAGTTTTTAATTTTATTTTAAATTCTTCCAGTCGATTTATCCATGCAATGCATAATATAAATAACTCATAAAAACTCCTTCTTTATTGTTTTACAAATGCGGCCCCATAACCGGGGGGCCGGTTCCATATCTAACGCACCTGCTTGGTACCATAGGGTCCCTGACGAGGTGCGGGAGCTGGTTGACTCGACCGAGCTAGACCGGTTTATTTGTTCTATGTGTGAGACCGTGCCCCGGACGAGAAGGGGTCTATTGATGGATTCCACTCACACTTTTCACTTCCTGATCGGGGAGTTCACCATCACGCCCGAAGACTTTGTCACTATCACTGGGCTCTCTTTCGGCGGGTGCCCCATAGAGTTCAATTGGACTCTGGAGCGAGGGGGCTTCAGTCCAAATAGAATCGCTATGCTGATTGGCCTAACTCCTCTAGGCAAGCGGGTCCAGGGGAGCATACTGTAAGATTATTGGCTGAGCAGGCAGAGCAACCTACTTGAGGGTTCCGCGTTCTCACCTAGGGATGTGAGACGTTATACGTGGGCGTTTCTTTTGTACACCTTGAGTACTCTTTTATTACCCAGAGGTCAGAGCGACCTGAACTTTGTAGTGCTGCCCTCATTGATACAGCTAGAGGACGTGGAGTGTCTAAACTAGGGATGAGCCGGGCTGGCTCAGCTGTATTACGGCCTTGACATTTGTACCTGCGGGAGCCACGAGAGGTGAAGGGCGCGTGCATAGTTCTTCACGTGAGTTATCTTTTTTTTGCATACTTTTTTCATTGTGCAGATCTAGGTGTATGAGTACGTCTTTGTCCCTTAACCAAAATTGGCCATAGCGGCCAATGCCATGCTTCCTGATTTCCCTCGGCTGCGGTGGTGGCTGGGCTTCAGTTGGAGCGAGATGGACACCGACCCTTGGATTTGCCGACAGCTCTTGGTGAGTATGAGTTTTGAACAGGTATTCCTTTTTTTTTTTTTTTTTTTGACCGCCGTTTGTTTCCAGTGATTAAAGAGCAGTGGGGGGACACTGTGTGGTCTCCTAAGCTAATGGATGCTAGGAGGCTGATGCCCAGATAGTTCGTGATGGAGAGCCCCGTCAGCTTCAAGTGGTACCTTGGGGAAAGGGTCATCGATTAGCGTGTCAGCCCTCAGGAGCATAGAATCTTGACTGCACCTCCAATCGGACTGTTCTGGCTGCACTTGCTACCGGAAGAGGACCACCCAGATTTGTTTGGGTCCGAGTATACAGTTATGGGGGATGATGGCGACTACCCCCAGTTCATCAACATACAACTCCTTCCTCCCACCAAGACTGCACCGCCAGAGGATGCGCCAGCTGGGGTATGCCTTTGTGCTGCTTTCATCATTTGCTTGTTTGGACTATTCTGCTACATGCTGACTAACTTTTTTTTTAGCCATCTGAGAGGGGTAAACGTCCTCGGACATTGTCGAGCAGATGTTTCATTGGCCGTGAGTCTGGAACCATTGGCGGCCGGGGAGATAGAGGTTCCTCTGCTCACACGGGCGTGCTTGGTACAGACACCGAGGTGGGGTACACTGAGCCCCTTCCCCCAGTGGTATCCCCAGTGGTTCCCCCTGCTGGCTTTATTCCAGGCCGTCTGGAGTACCTGGTGGAGCCTTGGGTGATGCAGCATAATGAGGCGGGGGAACTTTGTCCAGCTGATCTGCACATTGAGGCGCACCCCCCTCCTGCTGCTATTCCTCCTGATGCGACTCATGTGAGTATCCTTTCCCCTGATTATTTTTTATGGTTCTTGTTGCCACTGGTCTGACCTATGCACCGTTCTTTATGCAGATTTTGGTGACACAGGGGATGGCTCTGTGCCAGGCGACTTATGCTCTTAGGTATCTCTCGTTTCGGGATAACGGGGCGATGATGGTAAGTACCTGTGTCAATATGTATATATGCGTGTATGTATGTTTCAAATGTATGTGTATGTACAACATGATGTCTATGCTATTTGATTTTGATGCAGGCTATAGTTGCTGCTCGTCGACGTGAGGAGGCCTGTATGAGGGCAGAGATGGAGGAGATGTAGAGGACCATTGTGGACCTCATATTCATGAACGGGACTCTCTGCACTCAGTTGGACGACTGGGAGGCTGACCGGCGGGTCTTCGGCGATGGCGTCGGAGCCGAGGGCAAGGAGGGTGATGATTCGACTGACGGGGGACAGTCGTAGACCTTCTTCTATAGCTTTTGTAGCTTTATGTTGATGCAGCTCGTCTGTGGGCTTGGATTGGATGTTATTATGTATATTTTTTTATGTGATTGTTGACTGGTGTACTGTTTTTGCTAACATTTATGGAATTTCCTCCCCTTTTTGTTGATCTATTACTTTTTTCCCTGTTGGACTTGCTTTTCTAATGGTATTTCATTTGTTTTTTGTGTCGTAGGAAATAGTCATCCGGTTCTTCTTTCTATGCCTTTTTTGAATGGATCAACTTCGTGACCGCCTCAGGGATTATTAGAGAACATCCTGCTCTTCCAACTGGGCCTTATTGGTGCCCTATAGTCTACATTCCATGCGGTTTATATGAATCTGCCCTTAAATCGAACCTTTCTGGACGCTGCAGCCATGTTCTGGGATCCGATGGATCATGTTTTCCGATTTTCTGGGTAAGAGCTGTGCCCCATGGTGGAGGAATTCGGGCCATACTCTTCGCTCCCCATCCACATGGAGTCAGGTTGGCTATTCCTGAACTCGATTTGGATAGCCTACAGACACTTCGGAGGTTGCTGAATACGACACATTTAGAACGTTTGCTTCCTGGTGAGGCTGCTCCTAGGAGACTCAACCTGTCCGATGCTATGGACTTGTGTTCAGTCCTGGACACCATTGCCCCTGGTTAGGCTTTTCTGATGAGTTTGCTGTTCATGTCCTTTTATCTGCGCGAGTCAAGAGATAGGACATATAACTTCTGGTTAATCCCGGTGGTGGCCCAGATAGCTGACGGTGCCCATGGGGCTCATTTTGGCTGAGATCCTAATTTATCTGGATTCCGTCCACTCTGGTCACCCGGTCGAGACCTACGAGTGTCCTTTTCTGCTTCAGGTTTGTTCCCAACTCATGTTTGATATTCTAATTAATCTTGCATTCCACTGATTGGTCATCTCTTCTGCAGATTTGGCTAATGGAGAAGCTGAATCTCCTGAGTATTCCTCCACCTTAGCCGAGATACATCCCAAAATGTTTTTGGGCCCGGTGTATCAATCTTACAGACTTCACCACACGGACCACAGAAGAATGGCTCAGTTGGCTGAGAGAAAGGACGGACGCATCCATCCGTTGGATTTGCCCCTGGTGGGAAATTCCGCAGGTGACTACAGAGACTTGGGCAGGAGGTGTGCAGCTCTTCGGGCTATCCAAAGTAACATTTTGCTCTCCTGCGCGATTATGCAGACAATATAGGCAAGTACAGGTGGTGCCTCATTCCTTGTGCACGACCGAGTGCGGGGAATTCACATTATGATGCCCTCGACATGTGCAGTAGCAGTGGATGAACCCCACCCGTTCTGAGGTTTTGAGATATGGTAAAGTAGCCTCGGCGGAGACAGATGGTTGGTATAGGGCTTGGCTAGCAGACTTAATGACCTATCCTACAAGAAGCGATATCTCGGCATGTAGATTTCTTTCCCGTTGTGTGGAGTTATTGCTGAATGATTTTTATTTTACTGTTTTATTTTACGTCCTTACTTTTGCATAGACTGCCCTTGTGGGTTTTCAATCTATTGGACTTTATTTGTATCCTAAATTTTGCATGAATCGCCTTTTGATTTTCAGTCCATCGGATTTTTTTTTTTTTTGAAATATGTGATGCATGCGAAACATGGAATGTGCATAGTATAAATATATATGTGTATGTATAACAAAAATCCAATTTCAGGCAAACTCAAGACATTTAAGCGAACAGAACAAGCATTCATTCATTCATTCATTAGTAATGTTTTAGTACAACGTGTATCAATAATGAAATGAAGCTAAGAACAGAGTTAAAAATGGTATCCATCTCAACCGAACTCGTGACTGCCACCAGCTGGTCTTCACAGATTTTCCCGCCGATGGTGCTTACTTCTCTCCCCTGACTTTTGCATGGATCTCCTTTTCGGTTTTCGATCCATCGGACTCTTTTTTTTTACACGTAGTACCATCTGAAGTTGTCTTGGTTGACGGGGTTGACGAACCCGTTCCCATCCATATCCGTGATCTTTATGGCGCCTTTGGAGAGTACCTTCTTCACCACTTATAGACCTTCCCAATTAGTCCTGATTTCCCCCTCACATCTGTGTTGAACTGTTTCATCTACTTTAGAACCAAGTCTCTAGCCTTGAGCAGATGCTTCTGATGGCGGACTTTGCTGTTGTAAGCCCTAGCCATTCTCTGCTGATACATCTGTAAGTGATCCAATGCTTAGAGACGCTTCTCATTAATCAGTGCCAACTATTCGTATCTCGATTGAACCCATTCTGATTCCAACATTTATGCTTCCATAACTACCCTTAGCGACTTGATCTCGGTTTCCACTGGTAGTACAGCTTCCATTCTGTAGACTAGGGAGTATGTTGTTTCTCCGGTGGGGGTTCTGACACTAGTTCTGTAGCCCCACAAAGCAAATGGCAACATATCAGCCCAATCTTTGTAAGTGACCACCATTTTTGACAGAATCTTCTTAATGGATTTGTTGGCCGCTTCTACCGCACCATTGGCTTGTGGGTAGTACGGAGATGACTTATAGTGCTCATTCCCCTTATCTTGAAATAACTGTGCTATAGCTCCTTGAAACTGCACCCCATTATCAGTGACGACATGATGCGGGATCCCGTACCTTGTGAAGATACTTCTCTTCATGAGCTTGGCCATTTTCTTAGCTATAACATGAGCAAACGACTCCGCTTCCACTCACTTCGAGAAGTAGTCAACAGCCACAGCTATAAATCTGTGTCCATTCGATGCAGGCGGCCTTATTTCTCCAATGAGATCTATCCCCCAAGCAGCAAATGGCCACGGAGTTGATAATATCTAAAGTTCAAGCAGTGGGAGATGATTGAGGTTTCCATACACTTGACATTCGTGACACCTTTTCACCTCTTTGATACAATCTACTTGCAGCGTAAGCCAGAAGTAGCCTTGCCTTAATACTTTATTAGCCAAAGCTAACCCATTCATGTGTGGCCCGTATGTCCCTGCATGGATTTGCCTTATGACTTCTTTGGCTTCTTTCTCCATTATGCCAGCAAATAAGATAAGATCTCTCTTAGGAGGTTAGCAGCGCAGGTCTTTTCTCTATTGTGTATCTAACTTCATAGTCGAGCAGCTTCTTACTCAGGTAGTAGATTACGTGTTCTCTCCCATCTTCTTGTTCTTGAACCAACATTGCCCCTACTGAAACATCTTCGATAGCCAAGTACAGGACCAAAGGCTTATTTGTCGTTGGAGGCTTCAGGACTGGTGGATTCATCAAATAAGCCTTGATCCTGTCGAAGGCTAACCGGCACTGATCATTCCACTCTACCAGCTGATTCTTCCTTAGGAGCTTGAAGATGGGCTTACAGATCATAGTCAACCTTGCAATGAAACAGCTGACATATTACAGTGACCCCAGAAATGATCTAACTTCTTTCTCTGTCTTTGGCGCAGGCATGTCACTGATAGCTTTGATTTTATCCGAGTCCATTTCAATTCCCCTCTGACTCACCATGTGACCGAGGAGTTTTCCTGAGGTCACCCCAAACACACATTTCTTTGGATTGAGGCGGAGGTTGTACCTTTCGACCCTAGTTAGGAATCTATCCAAGATAACAGGGTGCTTTTCTCGGGTCATTGATTTGACTAGCATTTCGTCCACAAAAACTTCAACCTCTTTCTGAATCATATCATGCAACAGTGTTGTGACAGCCCTCTGGTAGGTGGCTACAGCATTCTTCAATCCGAAGGGCATAAACCTATAGTAATAAACCCCCCACTCTGTGATGAAGGCTGTCTTCACTTTGTCGACTATGTCCATAAGGATATGATTATACCTGGAGAACCCGTCCATGAATGAATACATTGTGCCCCTGGCGGCACTGTCGATCAAGACATCAATATGTGGCAGTGGGAAATCATCCTTGGGAGAAGTCTTATTCAGATCTCTGTAATCCACACAGACCCTAACTCTGCCATCCTTTTAGCAATGGGCACTATGTTAGCCAACCATTCTGGATATTCCACGACTTCTAAAAACTTAGCTTTTATCTGCTTCATCACTTCCTCCTTGACCTTTTCTGCCCACTCCGGTCTGAGTCTTCTGAGTTTTTATTTGATGGGCTTCATTTTCGGATCTGTTGGGATTCTGTGTTTTGCGATTTCCCTGTGAACCCCGGGCATGTCATCATATGATCATGCACATTCATGATTTCTTTTCTCTCTTCAGGCGTGAGGTCTTTCGAGATGGATACCATTTTTGGATCATCATCTGTTCCTAGATTCATTTCATGTAATGATGCATCATGTATGCTAAAAACATTAAATGAATGTTTGTATGTATACACAGTTTCATCAAACACCACACAAGTAAGCAAAATCAGATTTCGTTGCATTGAAAGCCTTGTAGACTGAGTTGTTTACATCAAAAACAGAAAAAGCAGATACATCAAAATAATTTCTATCCTCCACATGTGGAGGGTCTTCCCCTATTTTAGCTTCTTCGACTTCCTCAAAGAAGTCCCCCAGTTCACCCTCAAGGGTCTATTCCTGGTCAATAGACAGCTCTTCCTTGGCCATATTTGCCTTCCCCATCATCATTAACCTGGCCGATTCCTTCACAACTTGTTTCATCAACTCCTCTTGAGTTTTTGGCATAGCTGCTTCCCCTGGTTCAGAACCCATATTGGCTTTCATCAGTGCAGCCAGTGCCTTAGTGATGGCCGTGATTGCCTCCTCAGCTTCCCCACTCTCGGGGCCCATTTTCTCAGAAGACTCTCCCTTATTCCCGGACTCAGGATTGATTCGACTAACTGCTGCCTCTTGCCTTTCCAGAATTTTTCCCTTGTCATCCTTAGCCTCAAGATGGAGCATGTTGACAATTGGCTCAACTCCGTACTTCCCAAAATCTACAACATCAGAAAAGATTTCAAATCCAGGGAGTTGACCACCCTCAACTTCTACCGGCTCCAGAGTCCCGTCGTACACTTTCTCAGCCGGGCGTACAAATGTGTCAACCAGATTCACGGATCTCCTACTTGGCCCATCTCCTTTCTTACGGTAGCCAAGTCCATGTTGGTGGTACTTCCCTGGTACTATATCAAAATTGGGGAAACCCTGTTGTTTTGCCCCCAGGCCCATACCGGGCTCAAATTTCTGCTTGGCAAAGTACTTATATATCCACTCCGAGAACTTTGGTCCATCACCACTTTCCTCTGTCACAACAGCCACCTGAAAACCTATCATTGGCTGCTCCTCAGCACTTAGAGCAGCTACCACCGATGGTTCATCCACCTCCATAGTCACCACCTTTCCACCAATTAGGAACTTCACCTTTTGATGCAGAGTGGAGGGTACACCTCCCAGGACATGGAACCATGGCCTCCCTAGGAGCAAGGAAAAGGTAACTAGGATGTTGATGACTGTGAACAAGACATTGGACTTGACTTCCCCTACACTAACTTCGGCTTTGAAAGTGCCGATTATAGATCTCCTGCTATCGTCATAAGCCCTAATCACCGTGCCAGAATTACAGAAGGCTTCTGTTTAAATGCCCAGGTAGGGCAAAATTTTAAGGGGGCAAATGTTGAGGGTCGAGCCATCGTTGACCATTACACATGGCATAGTCTTCTCCATAATCTACACCCTCAGATACATAGCTCTATTGTGATTCACCCCCTCTGTTGGCAGGTCCGATACCCCAAAACTGATTTCTTGGGCCCTGTTGGCCTTTAGATCAATCCCCCTTATCGCTGCACAAACTTCATCCGATGACATCATGGGAGTTGCCTCCATTTCCATTAGCGGCCGTACTACCGCCTCACGGTGTCTCCTGGACTCCATGAAAAGGTGCCAGATGCTAGCACGGGGCAGGCGTTCTTTTCAGTTGCTTGACTATCACATCATCATCCTTACCCTTCGATCCTTGGGCTACAGTGCCTGACTCTACAACAGAATGGTTACTCCTGGGTAGTGCCTGGGGAGCTACAATAACGGGTTGGTAAACCTTGCCGCTCCAGGTGATATGCATGATGGGTCCGTCTTTCGTGACCACTGTCCCTTATCTTGTTTCCACTGGATACATCAACTTGGGCTCTTCGAAACCAAAATCTTCATCATCATCTTCCAGATCAATGTCATTCAAATCAATGGGACCCTGTCCCCTATGTATGACTGATGTCTGCACTTCAGTTTCTTTCGGCTCTTCCTCCTCTACTTCTGCTGTAACCGCTTGAACACTCGGGTTGACCTGAATTATCTGAGTAAATACACTATTGGCCGGTATACCAGAGTGAACCATATTAACCTGACCCCTAAAATTGGGTAAAGGGTTCTTCTGCACATTCGGCTTCAATGCAGGTTCTACAATTTTCCCCTTAGTAACCAGCTTTTGAATGGCCCTTATCAGGCCAGTACACTCATTGGTGCGGTGACCTATCGTCACATGGTAGGTACAGTAATTTTCCTTGTCAGCTCTAGTAGGGGGAACATAAGGCTTCAGGCTTTGTAACAGACCAGCCTTTCTACACTTGGCAAAGATACAGCCTAAGGATTTGACCCACAGATTGGTGAGTCTCTGAGGTGTTCTTGTCTGGCCTCCTTGGGCCAAAGTTGCCACATCAACCTCTTTTGCCCGGTGTACTGTTGCTGCTTGGACCGGCTTCGAACTAGACCCTATTGAGGAGGATGTAGAACCACTAGCATTGTACCCCTGGGTATATCCCCGGCTGCCCGGTAGGTACTCGAGCCCTGCTTACTCAGCTTTTCTTCTTCAGCATACCTCTCAACCCATTTTGCAAAATCTACCACAATATTAAAGGAATGGAATCTCTTCAGTTTCATTTTCTCCTTGTAGGGTGGTAAGCTACCAACAACAAGCTTCACAATAAGGGACTCCAGTTTAGGAGCTCCATCCACTAACACTTGCACATCCATCCACCTCTTGTAATAGGCTGAGAAGGATTCATTAGGTTTCTGACGGATCCTCTCTAGATCTTCCAGTGTGGTTTCAACTTGAGTGTTGTAGGCGTACTGTTTCACAAATGCCTCAGACATATTCTCCTAGGTGGAACGAGTGTGGATCGGTGTCTTGAGATACCACTTAGCGGCTGCACCTCGCAAAGTAGTAGGAAACAGATTTAGCAGATGGAACTTTCCAATCCCCAAGCTAGACATGATTCTGACATAGCTGTCTAAGTGGGCTTCTGGTGGACCTTCCCCAGTGTACGAGGGCAAATAAGGCATCTGAAACCCAAATGGGAGCGGCTCTCCCCCTTCTGCAAGTAAAGTAGATAGATTTGTGCACTTAATAGGCTGATAGCACACCATCTCCTTCAGCTTTGGCAACAGTGCTTAAAATCAGAAAATTTCTCCTTGAGGCACTTTTCAGTGGCCGTCTCAATCGAAGCCTCCCTAGCCCTTTCAAAGGCCTCGTCTTCCTCAGAATGATGGTCGATTTCCCGAGGTGGGATGACCACTCTACTGCTGCCAGGCACATTTCTCCGTGAAATAGGAGCCCCTTGAATGACATTCCCCTCATTCTCAACTGGGGCTTGGGCTTGCTAGCTAGTCGGGCCTACAGCAGCATTCACCGCAGTCTGTACCTACTCCCTGATGGTTGCTTTAAATTGATCAGAATTCAAAAAGGCTATCATGAATGCATTCATGTCAAAGGGAGGACTTCCACCATTTCCACCTTGAGCCATCTTGTTTCTACTTGCTTCTTCTAACACAAACGGAATGTCAATTGGTAAAGAGGGTAACTATCCCCCAAACTCTTACTTCGAGTCTAAATCTGGACTGACCCTAACCCCTTCCACTGTGGCTAATTCGGTCTAAGCTGACTGAACTGATTGACTGGAACTTAAACTTACCTATTCCAGTCGTTTCGAAGTTCAACTCTAGACTGCACATTCGGCATTAGGTTAGCATCACGAATGAATGTTATTACCCTAGACGTAAAGTACCTAGTGGTATGTGTGGTATGATCATGGTCAAATAATGTTTCATGAATGGAAATGATAATGGATGTGGTTTCCTTTGCTTTTATTTTGGATGACCCAAGAATGGCCAAAACTATGCAAAAAAACAATGCAAAAAAACGTCGCATACGAACTATCACACGGACAGAATTCGGTGCTTTTAGGGCACCTGACGGATGTTATAAAATGGTCATGTATATACAAACACACGGACAGAGGTTCGACACTTTGTAGGTCAAAATGAAATGGCGTGAAATGGTCACGTGGAAACCGTTCCTCGGACAGAGTTTTGATGCTTTTCGGGGCACCCAATATGAAGTGATGTTGCAAACAAGTCACGTGTATGAAGGGACACAGACAGAGGTTCGGCATTCGTGGAACATCTTACATGAATTGATAATGTTTTGGCATGCTCCTATGTGCGTAAAAGTTTGGCACTCATGGAGTACCTTGAATGAGTTATCAATGTCATGAAACAAGTCAGATGTGGATTGCGACATACAAGAAAGTTTTCGGTATCACCGTGACACCAACACCGAATGGACATGAAATGGAAATGATATGGTGTTATGCTGTCGTGCGACTTGCCATTCAACCAGACATAAAATCTTTGAGATTTTCTAGTGAATGATGTGATGTAGTGAATGGCCGAGTGCGAACCATCGCACAAGCGGACTATGGGTAGTTTTGGGTACCCTATATGGCATGAAATGATCATGGTAGGCATTCTTAGAATGTCCTTTACAAGATGGAATGGAATGAAATGAAATGACATGGATGTGAATGTCACACAAAATGCAAGTGGCTACAGAAAAATATGGTTAGGATGCATGACATATGGGATGATTTCGTGTATGTGTTATGGAAATGTCGGCATACGCGATGTATGTATGGCATGCAAATAAAAGGTTGTGGCTGCACGAAGACGTGATTAGTACAAATTCCATACATATGCATATGTAAGAGATGGCTACACGAAGCGTGATTAGAAATGGCACGCGAGTGACTATGCGTTTTGGATGCTTTATGAAAAGTTGAGAAGAAAATCAACACGGAACAAACGTTAGCACGGATAAAAATATGCACTCCTTTCCAACCTTATTTCTCCTTTCGATTGGTCTCGCATTCTTCACAGGTATTGGGTCTCTTTGGCATCAACGGAGGATACCAAAAGTGCACACTCAAATGTTCAATTTTAATTTCATGTTTTGGTAATCCTATACATGTGGGCCAAAGTCAAACCAAGGGTCCCATAGCGAATATACACATCCCCACCGTAGAACACCATGTAAGGACATACGGTGCTATGAGTGGTTTACCCCGTCAGGTGTCTCCAATCCTGGTAGTAGAGGTAGGCCACCTTCTTGGGTAAACCAGGGCTAATCAGTGTGTTTGAGGGGTTGAGAAGAAGAAAATGCATGATATGCAAGGCATGAATAAATATGGTATTTATAAATTAGTAAATGAATACAAGCGAGGTTATATTTCAATAGTTGCCTAAGTTCCTTAAGTTTTTAAGCAAAAAATTTTGGGAAACTTTTCTCATCCCCAGCAGAGTCGCCACTGTGAGCGGACGACCCGTGACGAGAAATGGAATGGACGCGGCGAAGCAAACTAAGGAAGCGCGGTTTTAAGAAATTGTTAGGTTTGAGTGTTGTTTTTGGAAAACTGGTCTAGTTTATCTTGGTTTAGAAAAATCGTTTATTTGCTTTGAAACTTGTTTTGTAGAAAACATTTTTTTTTGTTTTATTACTTAAAGACCTCAAAACCTAAATTTCAAGATCAGTGACAGAGTCGCCACTCGGATTAGCTCATCTGGGAAATTCCGGTACAGCTCCCTACCGAGCGTAGAATGCCGTACCTAATCCGGAGATTTATGGTTCGGGCAACTTACCTACTTAATCGCAAGATTGTATTCGACTTATGATTTATATTACCATATTTATTCAATTTATTATCTTTCTCTAACCCAATTTTGTTTAATTTTACTAGCTCGTGCTCAAGCAAAATGCAGAAAGTAAATTGCAGTAAAATAAAGCATGCATCCAAAATATACAGAAATAATAAAGGCCGCTTATACAACCAAATCGAATAAAAAGGAAAAACTCTCATCCTTACATTACAAGCGCCTAAGTACACGAGGATCTAAAAATTACAACTGCCTAATTTACACGGGAATCTATTAAATATAGCTAAAATAATAAAAATAAATGCTGCAAAATAGATGGTTAGCACAATTTACAGCATTACACAGATAGGACTCAAATCAGGACAGAATTAGGTTTTTTAGAATCGGGGGCATGCATTTAGGGGGTAAGCAGGTCGACCCGATCAGTCGGACTGGTTAGACCTGGAAAACGGTTTTGAAACGCCCTGTAAATTTTTTATGCTGGAAAACAATTTTTGGAAAACATTTGGCATGGTTACATGCAAATTTCCATTTTTATGGGTCTGTTATCCCGGAATCCAGGGTTCCATTTGTGCGGGTTCCTAAATACACAATCCATCTAGGGTCCAAAAGCAATAAACACACCAAAAACATGTATGAAAAGTATCATTTTATTCGCTTTCAATATTTTCCAGAGATTTTATAGGATTCAGGGGTCCGCTAATGCTGGACTATGGATCCGATTCGGATAAAACAACCCCAAAACTCAAAAAATAAACCCGGGAAACACCAAAAACCCTAATATCTGTATGTACAGAAATTCGAAAACCAAAATTTTATGACACACGGATGGATTTGGGAAGAAAATGATCACAACAAAATGCATAAAATGGAAAACAGATTGTTTTTGGCCGATCAGGACAAATCAAGAATTTATCCCTGAAGGACAGAGCTGCCCGGCTCTGTTCATGCTGAACATAGCTGTGCGGCTGTGTTCATAAAAAACACAGCCGTACGGCTATAATGGGTTGAAGCCGTTTTTTGGAAAATGTGAAACAGAGAAAAACACACAAAGAAGATAATGCAAACAAGTTTAAGGCCTCTCAGAGTTTACCTTGATGTTGTTGCAGTGTACTGGATACGTAGGAACGGATTGAAAGCTTGGAATTGGTGATGGAAGCTCAACAGGTCAAAAACCACAACAATCCAAAACAACCCGAAATCAACCCGAAATGGTCCCGAATCAATGAGAAAAAGTTGTAGAACTTGCCTGTAATGTCTTAAGATTGATTTAGGGCTTTAACTCTAGTGTTTTTTATTCACCTTCTTTGCTTATGATATGCGGTTTCTCTTTCTCTTTTTCTCTGCTTTCTTTTCTCTCTCTTTTGGAAATATGTTTTCTCTGCCTTAAGATTCAAAATCCTCCTCTGATATGGTTTTTGCTTTTCTTTTATATCTCCTATCACATATCATTTCACTTCATTAAATGGCCGTCTGACTTTCTGATTTTGCACCCAAAATCTCTTTATGTTAAGCCAAGTTACTATGCTCTACAGAGCAACTTGGTTTACCCACTAGAGCCGTATGGCTCTAGTCTAGAGCCGGCCAACTCTGGTTTAAAAACCAGAGCCGCTCGATTCTAGCGAGAGTCGAGGCAAAATTTTGAAGATCCGACGCACACTCTAAACCCTAGAAATCACTCGGGAGACCTTTTCGGGGGTTTCGGATAGCGGATAGCTCAGTTTTCAAGACGTTTGAGTTACTCCGGGCAATATTCCAGTTGCTTTCAAGCCCGATTCAAGTCTATCTGCTCCATAAGTAACATATGAACTCTCATCATAGAGGTCGGGAAAACCCGTACTCACAGCAGCGCTGCTATAATCTACAGTGGCGCGGCTGTAACCTACAGGGGTGCGGCTGTAATGCCTTACAGTGGTGCGGCTATAATTCCCTACAGGGGCGCGGCTGTAATCTATAGCCGTAGAAGTTCCGAATGCCTCAAATCGACCAATAACAATTCCGTTTTCAAATCAAATGTATTTTTCATGAATATTATCAGTCTCATTACATCCATATGTGTTTGATTTTTGGTTTTCGGATTTATAATTGGTGGATGTAATGATAAAGTTTGGTGATTTTCGGGTTTTTTTAGGGATTTCGGGACTTGTTCGATCCAATCTGGATATGTTTTTATGGAATTTCAAGGGTTTCTAGAAATCCTAGATTGCTCAAAATCATCAAAGTTCTAAAACGATTTTCAAAACGAGGAAGAAAATCGAAAATCTGATGATGGAGCGCTACAGCCGCTTGGCTGTAGGTGTTACAGCCGTACGGCTGTAACTTATAGTCGTACAGCTGTAGATTACAGCCGCTTGGCTGTAGGTGTTACAGCCGCACGGCTATAAGTTACAGCCACATGGCTATAACCTACCGCGCGACTGTAGTCTGAGAAGCAGAATTACAGTTTTGCCCTTTCGGGCCTCTCACTTGTAATTTTATGTCTTATTTCAATTCAAAATAGATTTTTTGGCGTGTTTACACTTTTGGACCTTAGATGGATGTTTAATTTAGGCCCACTCACGAACGAGACCCCTAGATCCCGGAATATCCGCCCGCAAAAAGTTGGAAAATACATGTAAAATAAGCCAAATTGTTTTCAAAATTGGTTTTTCATCCACAAAATCTACAGGGCATTTCAATAAAATGTTTTCCAGGTCTAATCGAGCAGTCATCTGGACTTCTCGGTTATCCCCCCATTTATGATCCCGTTTCCTAAAATACCCCTATTCTATCCTATATGAGTCCTTGGTGTGTTTTATTTATTTGTGCTAACCATATTTGGATGCAGCTTTTATTTTTCCTTATTTTTTATTATTGGGTGTATTTTATAGATTATCTCGTGTATCTAGGCGATTGTACTTTTTAGATTATCGTGTATTATAGGTGATTGTAATGGTGAGGATGAGAACTTTTTCTTTTTATGGGTTGTATAATTTGGCCTCTACTTTACTTTTCCCGCACTTTTACTTTTCTGCACTTTATTTTGTATTTATATTTATGTCATGTGTATGAGCATTAACTAAAAATAAATAGGAGATAAAATGAGTAGAACTAAGTGGATGCTATATTATATTATGAAATAATAATTAAAAATAAGTGAGTATTAGTAGATGTGTTGCCCAACCCTTGAATCTCTAGATTAGGTACCGCGTCTACACCTGGTAGGGAGCTGTACCGGAATTTTCTGGATGAGCTTATTCGGGTGGTGACTCTGTATCTAATTTCGAAATTTAGGTTTCGAGATCTTAAGTTTAAATTGGGATTTTCCAAAAACCTATTTTCCAAAATTCACACTTACAATTAAGTTTTCTAAAAAGGGTTTTTCCAATAAAATGAAAGGCTTTCTTAAAGAAGATTAAAACCCATTTTCAAAACCACAAACACTCACACTCTAAAAAGAAAATCCCCGGTTCCCGCTTCATCGTGCGTTCCTTAAAAAGTCATCCGCTCCAACAGGCATAATGAATATACATTACCAATGTGTGACTAGAGATTCATACATAACTAAAAAGTCATAGATCACTACCAAGAACTATGGTCATATTATAGATCAGCATATATTATATTCAGAGATAAAATTAGCAGTCATGATGCATACATATTTGTAAAACCATAGTGATTTATATAGAACCAGAAAAACATGGATCACAATCAATTATCATATTATTCATAGCAAAGTGCAGATGACAGAGATATTATATGCATAGCCAAGTTCAGATCAAGGATCACATAAAAGCAGATATGGCTTAACCCAGATATACCAGAAACATGTATAAATATATGGCTTAATACATCAATTGCCCCCAAAAGTTGACCTCAATTGTCTATTGTCACCCTGAACTTAGCAAATATCCAGTTTGCCCCCTCAACTTGGCAAAATCGACCACTTAGCCCCCTGATATTGGCAAAACCGACCTAGTTAACCCTCTGATATTGGCAAAACTAATCCAGTTAACCCTCTGATATTAGCAAAACCGATAGTTAACCCCCTCAATTCGACTTTATCTTCACGTGCTTAAAAATCTACTCTCCATGCCCTGTCAGATTGAGGGGGTTATATTGGGTAAGTTTTGCCAACTTCAATGGAGCAAACTGGATGTTTACAAAATTCAGGGTGACAATAAATGATTGAGGTCAACATTAAGGGGCAACTGATGTATTAGGCCTAAATAAATAAATAAATAAATATATCACATATAAGCAAAGTTCAATAACATAAGCACAGTCATTCATAGGCCAAGAGCACAATATATATCATACACTTATAAACATGCATAGCCACTAACATTATATATATATATATATATATATATACACACACACACACACACACACACACATATGTATGTGTGTGTGTGTGTGTGTATATCATCATGTGTATAAGAACAAATATGATATATGACATAAATCAGAGATATATTAAAGACTATTCTCAGATGCAGACTTGAGAACTAAGAGGATAAACCAGAGATCACATAGCCAAAGTTGCAAGTCAAGTCATAAAGCATATATACTTTCAGTTATGGATCACATATCATAGTTATAGCCATACAATCAATAACCAATAACCATATCACATACAATAACCATAGCCATAAAATTTTCTCCCCCTTTGGAATTATAAAAAAACATACTGATATAAAGGAGGGTAGATAGATAAAATATCCAAAACACAGAGTACTATTAGTTAGATACTAAAGCAAGCATTCATATCCTATTTTAACTACAGGAAATTAAAATAGAGGACAATACATGCGAACCATGAGCAAATATAGATAATGTACTTGTTATAAAAGTAGATATAAAGGACTAAAAAGCTGTTGTTTCAAAAATGCAGAAAAGAGATGTGAAGTGCCATTTCCTTTCTTTGAATCATCTCTGCATAACAACAGCTTTTGACTCCAAACCTGATTACTACTGAGAGGATGAGGATGCACTAGACTTTAAAATTCTGCAGATCAGATTCTTCATGCTTTCTACCTGCTCAACTAAGTGAGTAAGATGCCCTATCATTTTTGCTAGCTCCATTTCCATCCCTACAGTCAGACTATGCACCTTGTCCAGGATGCTCAACAGCTATAGTTGTAGATCTCTTGGAGCACTTGGTACTTCTGTATGGGCCTTGGAGCCTATAAAAGCTTTGGGCACTCAATACTTCAGATATGACCTTGAAGCATGTCTCCATAGTAAAAGTTGTGACTTTCTGAAAATCTGGTGGTGGTGGAGGAGAGGAAGTGTATGGTAAGGTGTCTTGTGACATATTTATTACAAAGAATTGGTTCGATTCAGGCATTACTGATGATGGTCAAGGTGAACTGATAGTAAGGGGGAGTGGTGAGAAATTTTCTGGATCAGTGAAGGTATTTGTCATGATGGGAAATGAGGGTTAATACACAAGGGGTGTTTGGATAAGGTCTTTATATAGATCATGTAGGTTGAGATTGTGGAAGTAGGATACTACAGGATTCACAGCTTGGGAAAGAAGATCATTGTAGGATATGCTTGGTTCTGAGGTTGAAACAGGAATAAAAGCTAAAAGTACATTTTCTTTGTGACTTAATCTTAAGTCCACATCATGGTATAATGCAATGAGAGAGTCATAAAGCTTATTTTCATCTGGTGAAGAGGCTTTGTCAGATTGAAGTCCAAATGCATCATCTTCTTGCTCAATCTGAGCTGACATGGCAGGGGCAGCATTTGATTCACCTTTTAATCCTTCTTTAGAGATCACATTTTCTCTTACTATACCCTGGATGACATCTATTCTTTCCCTTTTCTTCATGGCTCAGAGAACATACTTGCTCTTTCTTCATTAGTGATAGGCAACACATTCTCATTTCTAGTTACAGGGGCAGATTATACTTCTCTATCTCCTTCATTTACTTGTCCAAAGTGAACTTCTTGGTCACAATCATTTGAAGTATCATACACTGAGGCAATCTCAAAATTTGTAAGGAAGGGCTTTGTGGGTAGTTGCGTCTTATGAGCACAAGCCTTCAACATTCTGGTGATGTTGGCTTCATTTTATAATGGATCGATAGGTGACATAAGTGAACTCAATTCCTACTTTAAATACTTTAAAGAAGTCATAGTATCTATTAGGATCACACTGCAGGCAACTCACATGGGCTAGATGATTAATTTGGGTAAAAAATAGATTAATCCTTACATGGTGTACTAAATACTAGGTGAATCACAGATCAAAGCCATTCATTGTTGCTAAGCTTACTTTTTATGGCTGAAAATATACAGAGTTCAACAATTGAAGCATTCTGAATTTATCATCTAAATAGCTAGAATCATGCTTAGACCATGCGCAGTATGATCCAGAGGAATTTTGAATAATTGATAGAAAAAGCAACAGCATTATAGTTCCCTAAGTTAGAGGGAGCAAGTACTCTCTCAATTTTCACACCATCTAGAGGCAAGTTAAAGACTTTACTGAAAGTCTCATCATTAACTGCATATTTCTTTCCCCTCAAAGTGACTTCATAGTTCATATAACATATGCAAGTCAGAGTCCCATAAAATTCATCTACAAGTGGTTCATAGATTAGTTCATCTATGCATATAAAGTCTTCCCATCCCTGTTTCATGAATAACCAAAGAAGTGGCTTTTCTCTATTTCTCAAAAACTCCCAATCTATCTTTCAACACCTAACTTTTTCCCTGGTAGACCCATCAGAGTATACCAGTTTACCTTTGCTTGCGGTTGTGCTTCTAACCGGTGATAAAGCAGCGTGTGATAGAGATGTAGTAGGCGTTGAATGGGAATGGGTAGGTGTAGACCTTCTTGCACTTCTCCTTCTTCCATATACTTCATTCGTGGAATTGATTTTTCTTCTTTTAGCGCGAGACTGATTTTCACTGGAAGATGATTCTTCTCTCTTGCATTTCATTTCTTCTTTTGCAGCTTTGGTATGGTACACTCGTAACTTTTTAGTTGCATTAGCAGAACATCTCTTCATCTTCATTACTTCTTGAGAGGTTGATCTTTTGGGAGAGATTTGACAGAGAGATCGGGACAAAGATGAGGGTTCAAGTACAGTTTGCAGAGAGGTAGGTGAGGATTTGCTTTTCACAAACTGTCTTTTCAGTAGCCAATTCTCGTAGACATGGCTTGGAGGAGATGATAAAACTGGCGCCTTCATTTTTTATCTGGGATGAAGTCACTTTCATTCAAGACACTGCCGTTTTGAAACATCACGTGGGTAGTTTAATTAAAACACGTGAGTTTCTCCTTCTGCTTATAATTTTCATATGCTCATATAAGTGTATATATATATATATACGGTTTGGGCTTTTGATCCTTGTTTAACCCGTATAAAACGTTTACTTATTTGTTTTATATATATATATATATATATATATATATATGGATTATGGAATTATGGGCTTATGAAAACAATCTGGCCCGATTAGTTTAATTATACAGAACCAATTTAATTTTGTCACTTTAATTGATTTATGCTTATATGTATTTTCATATTTTTAGACACAATATCATAAATTGTAAATGTATGTGACAAATATGAACTATTTGTTCATTATTTTCATAAATATATATGATTTAAACTTTTGATTCATAATCCGATCCAATAGTAAAATCTTAATTGATTTTACATAATCCAAACTTATGGAAAAGAATTAATCATAATATTTAATCCAATAAAAACGCTCAAAAAAATATTAATTCAAGTGAATTAATACTTCGTTTTTCATAAATTGGATTGGACATTCCAATTTTCATTATTAACTCACTGAATTTATTTTCACATAAGGGCTTTGTAAAAATATCTACTATTTGATTTTCTGTTGAACAAATTCCAAGTAGATGTCACCTTTTTATGCATGATCTCTGATGAAATGATGTTTGATGTTTATGTGCTTTGTTTTTTAATGCTGAATAGGATTTTTCTTTAAATTTATATCACTAATATTATCACACCTTATAGGTATATGATCATACTTTATGCCATAATCTTCCAGATGTCGTTTCATCCATAATGTATGTGCTGCACAGCTACTTATAGGTATATATTCAGCTTCTGTTGTTGAAATTGCTACAATTGATTGCTTTTTGTTTGACAATGAAATTAATGCTTCTCACAGAAATTAACAAGCACCTGATTTACTTTTTCTATCCAATTTGCATTCAGTATGATCAGCATCGCTGTAACCTATAAGATCAAAATTTTGACATTTTGGATACCAAATACTAATTTCTTGAGTACCATTTAGATACTTAAGAATTCTGTTAACAACCTTTAAGTGAGACTCTTTGGGATTGGCTTGGAATCTTGCACATAAACACATACTTTCTTGTCTTCATCTAGTGAAGTGATGTACTCTTCATTGTTTTTGCTGGTTTAGAATTCTCCATTCCATACTTCTTGATGAGTACCTTAGTATACTTTGATTGATAGATGAATGTCCCTTTCTTTCCTTGTTTGATTTGTAGTCTAAGAAAGAAACTCAATTCGCCCATCATAGACATTTCAAATTCTGTACTCATCTCTTGTGAGAATTCCTTGCACAACTCATTGTTAGTAGAACCAACTATGATATCATCAACATGTATTTGAACAAGTAATATATGGTTCTTTATATTCTTGATAAACAAAGTTGTGTCAACTTTTCCACGAGTACAACCTTTAACAAGCAAAAATATACTTAGCCTTCCATACAATGCTATTGGTGCTTGTTTTAGTCCATATAAGATTTTAGTAAGCTTATAGACATAGTCATGATGGTGACAGTCTTTAAATCCTGGAAGTTGCTTCACATAGACTTCTTCATTAATATAGCCATTTAGAAATGCATTCTTACATCCGTTTGATAGAGTTTGAAGTCTTTGTAGCAAGCAAATGCACATAGCATCCTGATTGCCTCCAACCTTGCTACCGGAGTAAATGTCTCATCATAGTCTATTTCTTTTTTATGGTTATACCCTTGTGCAACTAATCTAGCTTTGTTTCTGACAATATTGCCAAATTCGTCAAGTTTGTTCCTGAAAACCCATATGGTTTCAATCAGTGATTGATTGTGAGGTTTTGGAACAAGTTTCCATATATTGTTTCTTTTGAATTGATCAAATTCCTCTTACATAGTCATCATCTAGCTGTCTTCGATTTCAGCTTCTTTGAAGTTCTTCGGTTCAATCTCAGAAACAAATGCCATATACAGAAAGTATTCTTTAAGTTGGCTCCTTGTCATGACTTTCTATAAAGGATTATCGACAATGTCATCCTTGGGATAATATTGACGATATCTAAACTCTTTTGGTAAATCATTATGTTGATTTTCTTGCATTTGTAGTTCTTGCACAATGTGTTCATCTTGATCACCAGAGTTGTCTTCTTTTTGCAAGATATTTTCATTATTTCCTATATTATCAACATGTGGATCAAACATCTCAAGAGTATCCTCAGATTCTTTATCTGGGAGAGAGTTAGCTTCTTCGAATACAACATGTATGAACTGATCAATGGTAATTGTTCTTTTATTAAAGACTCTCTATGCTTTGTTATGAGATGAATACCTCAAGAAATTACCGTCATCTAACTTAGAGTCAAATTTATTAAGATATTTCTTATTCTTGAAAATAAAACACTTACAACCAAATTGATGAAAATAACCAATATTAGGTTTTTTACCATTTCATAACTCATATGGTGTTTTATTTAAAATGGGTCTTATCAAAGCTCGATTCAAAATATAACATGTTGTGTTTATAGCTTCTGCCTAAAAATATTTTGGTAAATTATTTTCATTGAGTATAGTTTTGGTCATCTCTTCTAGAGTCTTGTTAATCCTTTCAACAACACCATTTTATTAAGGAGTTCTAGGAGTTGAGAAATTATATGAGATACCAAGCTTAGAGCAAAGCATTTCAAAAAGATTATTTTCAAATTCTCTTCCATGATCATTTCTAATAGCAATAATAGAAATGTTTGTCAAATTCTGAAGCTTTTTGCACAAGGTAGAAAATTGTTCAAAAGCCTTATCTTTTTGACTCAAAAATAATATCCATGTAAAACGTGAGTAGTCATCTACGATGACAAATGTATATCTCATACCTCCTAAACTTGTTAATTAAATTGGACCAATCAAGTCTAAATGCAGCAAGTCTAATGGTCTAGAGGTAGAAACAACTCCTTTAAGATTAAAAGAGCTTCTACTTTGTTTCCCTCTTTGACATGCATCACAAATATGAGTTGTATCAAAACTAATTTTGGATACATTCTTACATGACCTAATTTATGATGCCATAACCAACTCTCTTCTTGTGAAATCAAGTATTGATCACTAGTAAGAGTACTTGAATTTAAAATATTTCCAACTCTAGGTACTTCAAGCAAAATCTTAAGTTTCTTAGCTCATATAATTTCACATTTCTTAGAATCAAAGATTACCTTGTGATCTTTGTCACAGAGTTGACTCATGCTCAGAAGATTGTATTTCAATCTATTTACTAAAGATACTTCAAAAATGCATGGATTGTTTCTAATCTTTCCTTTTCCAATAAGCCTGCTTTTTAGTTTATCTTCGAATTTCACAGATCCTCCTTTTAGTTGCTTTATGGAAATAAAGTATTTTAAATTTTTAAGGGTGTTCTTTAGACATACCTGCAAGATAAATCAAGTAGACTTAGGTACCAAAACAATGTTAGGTTCTTTGGGGTTAGAGTGAACATTTTTCTTTTTGGGAATCCACATAATCTTCCCTTTGTAATATCCTTTTCGAAACTTACACTCACCAATTACATGTCCTGTATGATTACAGTAATAACATATAACATTCCCTCTTTTCTTGTATTGATATAGCTGATAAGGTTTTGAGGTAGGATGTTGGTGATAAGGAACATGGTTGATTTGATATGAGTGTTTGGGCTTAAACAATGTCTTTGATTTGACCTATAAGAATAAAGCTTTCGAGACTGTATAAGTTTAAAAGTGTTTTTATGAACAATCTTCTATTTAGGATAGGAATTTTAGTTTGGCTTAGAAGATTGTACACTTCTTGGTTTGGAAGGATATATCTTCTTTTTGGCTTTTTGGTTAGTAGACTGAACATGGTTGGTCTTCTGTTTTGAAATTGGTTCAGTGAACTATTTTTTACTTTTATTATGTTTTTGACATGTAGGTTTGGGAGATAAGGTTTGCATAGTAGAAGTTGAGGAAGAAACTAATATAATTGGCTTCGGGGGAATTTCAGAAGGTATCTCTTCAATACCTGTATAACCAATTCATATTCTATCATTTGGATTTCTTTGGGAGTCCAAAAGCATATTTAGCATATTTTTTCCATTTGTGAATTTGCTAATTGCTGAATCTAGCTTTTTATATTTCTTTTCAAGATGTGATACTTTGTTAAACCAATTCTAGATTAGCATTTTCAAGAAATCTCACTTTGCTTTATAGTTCAAGCTTTTCTAATTCTTTTTTGAAAGCTTGTTTTCATATTCTTTGCACTTAGCAATCATATCTAGCTTAGTATCATGCATCTTAAAAAATTCATGAATAAGATCATTATGAGATAAGGTTTGTAAGATTACCTCATCTTTTTCACTTTCTGCATATTGTTGTGATGAACTTTCTACATTATCATTTGTCATGAAGCACATTTAGCTTTTTCTTGCGTCTCATCATCATCATCATCATTAGAACTCGATTCATCACGGTCACTCCCAGTAGCCACCATTGCTTTCTTATCTTTCTTTTTGTATTTGCTTTTTAGCTTTGGACAATCAGCTTTGAAATGGCTTGGCTTGTTGCATTCAAAATATGTATCATCTTGTTTTGAATCTTTCTTGGCTTTATCAATTCTATTGTTGTTGAATTGCCTTTTGAATGATGTCTTGCCTTTGTTTTTGCTTTTCAAAAATTTTCTAAATTTTTAAATGAACAGAGCTTCTTCATCATCTTCTTCATCATTGCTATCCAACTCACAATCGGATTTCTCAAGAGTTGAGCTTGCAGCTTTTATAGCAACGGACCTCTTTTTGTCAATTTGCTCATAATCGGTTGTAAACTTAACTTTCATCTCATATGTGAGTAGAGAACCAATAAATTCATCATATGAGTATGTAGTCAAATCTTTTGATTCTTCTATTGCTCTGAGCTTTGCATCCTATGAAGTTGGCATTGTTCTGATTAATTTTCTAATCAGTTTTTTATTTGTGAAACTCTTGCCAAGATTCTTCAATTTGTTCATGATGAGTGTGACCCTTGTGTTGATGTCTGACACTAGCTCTTTTGCTTCCACCTTGAACAACTCATACTCTATGATGTAAAGATTGAAATTTCCATCTTTGACTTGTTTGGTTCCTTTATGAGTTGTCTCAAGTTTGTCCCATATTTTCTTAGCTGTCATGCAACTTGAAACATGATTAAATTCGTTAATATCTAAAGCACACTGTAATAAATTAATAGCTTTAGAATTTAAAGCTTCTTTATTCTAGTTAGCAATTTCATATTCATTTTCTTCTTTAAGCGCAGACTTTCTATCAACAATTTTTGTGGGAATTCTAGGTACTTCCTTAATAATTCTCTAGACTTGAATATCTATAGACTGTAAAAATATCCTCATTCTATTTTTTCAAAAAATATAATTTTCTCCTTTAAAAAATGGAGGCTTGTTGATGGAACATCCCTCAGATATAAAAATATTTTGACTACCGAATGTACTAGCCATTTTAGGATCACTATAAGGATTTTTCTCATGTTCAGAGTCAAGCTCTGATACCAATTGACGGTCCCAAATAAACTAGCTACAGTACTAGAGGGTGGTGAATAGTACTGTATACCGAATAAAAATTTTTGTAAACTCCTTTAAAAATTCTTTTTCAAAAAAAAATTTTCTTCCAACAAACACAAGTTCTACACAAATACAGAATTGATAAAATAGTAAAAATTGTGAATATAAATTTGCTTCACTAAATAAAAAGGTCTTCAAATAATAATGTTATTAACGGATTTTAGTAGTTGTTAGGGTTTAGGTATTCTTAGAATCAACAACCCTTTCGATTTGTATCATCAATTGTGAATTCTTCCACTGCATCACAACCTTAGGTCCCCCAAGGTGAAAAAGAAAATTTTACATTGGTTCAACCCCACATATATGCTCATTTGTGTAGTTAAGTCCAGCTATGGATGACAACGGGTAGGGCACCTGCGGGTAATAGAACTACCTGTCCCATTTCCGTTTATAAATTTCACTACCTATCCTATCTCATTACCTGCGGGTATTTAATAAGTCAATCTCATTCCCATCCTACGACGAGTAACGGGTACTTGCTAATTACCTGAACCTATGAAATTACCATTAAGAAAATAAAAAATGAATAATAATAATGTAATATATTAATAATTTTTTATTAATAATAATTTAATAATATTTAAATGTAGTGGATAAATATAATTACATGTATAAATTAATAAAAAAATTAAACTTGTGTTAATCGTTAACACCTTATGTCTTCAACCTCGAGGTGGTGGGTTTGAATCCCACCGCTAACATACAAAATATATGCTATATTTTGTGTGTAACTAAGTGGGTTCTAGTCAAGTACCCTGGGGTTAATTCCATTCCCGTCTCGAACCCTTTTATATCGGGTTCGGATAGTCCCACTAGGATTGGGTAGCACGGGTACCCACAAAACCCGAACCTGTTACCATCCTTAAGTCCAGTTTTCTCAAGGCCCACAGAGTCTATTTATATACCAAAGATCCAAACTGAACCAAACCGATCCATTTATAATTTGGTTTGGTTCGGTTTTAATTTCCCAGGTAGTTTAGATTTCAGTTTGCTTAAGTTCAAAACTTAAAAAAAAAAAAAAAAAAAAAACCAAAATTCTAATGAATATGTAAAATTAAAAATAAATATACCATCAGTCCATCACTGTAAACCTAACTCTTACTATTTATATACCAAAGATCCAAACTGAACCAAACCGATCCATTTATAATTTGGTTTGGTTCGGTTTTAATTTCCCAGGTAGTTTAGATTTCAGTTTGCTTAAGTTCAAAACTTAAAAAAAAAAAAACCAAAATTCTAATGAATCTGTAAAATTAAAAATAAATATACCATCAGTCCATCACTGTAAACCTAACTCTTACTTTAGATAGTATATTTGATAATGGAATGTAATTTTTTAGGTTTAATATTGTTAGTATATTTTTGGTTTTTGGGTTGATTTTGTGTATATTTGATACTTAATAATATATTTAGCTTTTAGGTTAATCTTCTTTGTATGTTTAATTTTTTTTTTTTTTTTAAATAAACATATTGTATATAAAATTTTAATTTAAAAGTTGATTTTTTAAAAAGAAAGTTGATATTTTTCGTTTGATCCAATCTAAACTAAACCGAATAAAAAGTTAGTTTGGATTGGTTCAATTTATAAAATACATAATTTTTTGGTTGGATTTTTGAACCAAGTCGATTCATGCCCACCCCTAATCAAAGAAGAAATCATGATAGTAGAAGATCTTGGACCCACATTTAAAAAACCTGGTAGAGTTTGTACTAGTAGAGAAGGCTAGACAAGCTAATGACCTTGAGGCTCATAAGAGATAAGGCAAAGAATGTCTGATAAGTGACAATTGTTTCAGGCCCAGTTGTACTTGACGGAGACCGTCGGAGATCCCACATCGAAAACAATTGAGTTTAAAGAGTAGTATATAAGTGATGTAAATTAGCGCTTAACACAAATCAATTAATTTTGTATTACATGGATCTACCCTTACATATATACTCACTTATACAGTCAAATCTAACACTTATAGAATCCACCAATTCTTTTTAATTAGTTACTCTTGCTACGTAAAAATCAAATTTAAGAAACTATATTTCGATATTACTTGTACATAATACTAATTAATATCAAACTCAAAAACATTCGTTATTTTGCCCATAACATTAGTTCAGCATGACAAGTATAATTTTCAGTCTTAATATACCTATTTATCCCATTGTCTTAAAGTGTGCCATTTACCGCATTACCTACTGATTGATATATATAACTTTTTCTCCCTAACATATCAAATATGATAAAATCTCACTGAATTTGAGCTTAAATCTCACTGAAATGTTTCAAAAATCGAAAATTCTTAGAAACTCGTACAATATGTTGTAGATCACGTTTCCGTAATTTTAGAAAATTAAAAACTCAATTTTTGAATATAAAAAATTGAAACTTCATTTTTTTCTTCTCATATATAAGTTGTATTTATTTTTTCTTTAATGCGTATATATATAAACATTAAAAAATGCATCCTTATATAAATTTATAAATATACCTTTATGTTTTTATTATTTATATGTTTCCCATGTTTTCATGTCCTATATTTTTCACAAATACCCTTTTTCGATGTTCCTTCCCGTTTCAGTTTCAATGCAAGGTAGTTGGGGGCTAATAGATCATTAAGCTTAAATTCCAACATATGATGATAACAATAATAATAATAATAATAATAATAATAATAATAATAATAATAATATGTTCTAGCTAGATTGAAATCCAATTTTCTTTTAGGACATTATTTATAGAAAAATTACAAAAAAAAAAAAAAAAAAAAAAAAAATTCATGTGGTTTGCTTGTTTTGCAAACATATGTCTGTATTTTAAAAGTTGACAACGAGAAGTATGAAATTTCATTTATTAGCAAATGACGTCATTTATCAAGCACATGCCCTAAATATTATCCAATTTCTCGACAAATACAACCATTTTTTTAATAAAATAATAAAAATAAGTAGAAAAATCATAAAAAAATGACCGAAAAATATTCAAATTTAGATATATATTAAATAATGTAAGTAGACTATTCAGATACTAAATGATAAAAAAAATGTTGAATCTAACACAAGGATTGAGTTAACAGTGTGAAAATAAGTATTTTTAACCAAATCTCCATGCAAACGGGACATTTTCTTTCATTTATCTTCTTAATAATTTTCTCACGTTATTTAAGAATGTTCCATCAAGATTTGAATATTTTCTGGGAACAATTAAACATTTTCAATTTTTCGTATTGTTTGATTAGAAAAATGTATACGCCTTTCGAAAATTTCAAAACTTCATTACTAAAGTTTATTGTATTTGTGTCGATCAATATGTAAAATTGTAGTTCAAAATCCTAAGGATAAAACAATTTTTAGAAAGTCTATTGTATGGAGGACTCTATTTGTTAAACGTTACAAACACAGGTCTGAGTTTGCTAATTTTTAAAAGATGGATCTGCGTTTCAGTATCATTTTTAAAACATAGGTATTTTCTTTAATATATAACTTTTCCCTTATTTATATTATCAAAGAAATGGAAACCTCGACCTTACTTGTTTCAGTAGCCATTAAAATTGAGATTTGAACACGCATAGCATAAGCTTTATTCGTTCGCGTAATTCCATTTGAGTATTCAACTGTAATATAATCTCCGTATATAATCTGCAATCTTTGAAATTTCTTTTCTTGTTTAAGTTTACTTTATGTGTTTATCAATTATCACCAACACGCAAGTTCATATATGTGTACAACAAGATTAGAGCCACCATTTGTTAATTATGCAACGTATTTTACGATTTTATAGTAAATTGCGTATACATAGGCTTTAATCACATATATAAACTTGCTTCTTTTATTTGTCAGTGGATATGCATCATCCAGTTGAAAATATTATTGCAGATTAAATAAAATAGTAAATGTATACGTGGGATTTTAGATGAGCAATATAATACTAAATTATTTTCGGTTTCCGAAAAAATCAAATCCTAGACCTTATATTCAAAGAGATATGTACTTACTACAAGCACATATATCGAATATATGCAAATATGGAATTTCACAAAACACGAGGAAGAAAATCATAAATTATGTGACTATCATGTCACAGGCCACAAAACAAACTGAGCACAAATGTAATAACTATTAAAAAAACATCAAATATTCAATTGATTACAGCTATAACATCTAAATTATATATATTCAATCGATTATGTATTTCCTTTGCAAAAAAAAAAAAAAAAAAAAAACTTTTTGATGTCTGTATTATCCATTAAATATCAAATTTCAAACTTAATTACTCTTTTGATCTATGTGTTGTCAACTGAAAGCCCATTTGGTCCCTATCATATCCATCAAATTCTCATTTAATTGGCCTCTTATTCTATATCATTTTAGACCCACCTCAGTTAAAATTTACCAGAAATAATAGATCTTTTCAAACCTTAAACTATTAATTTCGGTTGAGATGAGTCTAAATTGTATGGAACATAAGCTAAAAGCGCAAGTTTAGAAGAACATAGCTCATGGGCAAAAATGAGCGTTAAGTGGATATGTCCACAAAGGGCTAAAAAAAATGCTTACAGGTCTATTTGCTTCATGTCTTGTACAAAATATTTGTCTTTATGCTATGTTTAATGATTTTAAAACATTTGTATTTGCTCTATGTTTTATACAAAATATTTGTTTTTGTCCATTGTCCTATGATTTTGAAACATTTGACTTCTGTTATGTTCAAATTTATAAATATCTACACAAAAATAGAAGAAAAACCGCACGTGCAAAATTAAATGTTTAGTAGTGGTAGTTTGTTCACCAAATTATTTTTTGCACAACCACAAGTCGATTAGTGTTTAGTTTATTGCACACGAGCTTTCGAGTCTATTGTGGTGTAGATGATTGTAATTTGTATACGATAGAAAGCAAATATTTCAAAATCATATGACAATGGCAAAAATAAACATTTTGTATAGGACATGTGAAAAATGTTTCAAAATCATAAGACAATGGATAAAAACAAACATTTTGTACGAGACAGAGAATATATAAACCTTTAAACCTTTTAAGCCCGCTACAAATTTAGGGCCAGAGATTCTTAGATCCAATCTGGGTTAGAGAAAAACTCAAAGCCAACACTCTCTAACAGCTGTACCCACTCTCTTATATATATATATATATATATATATATATATATATATATATATATATATATATATATATATATATATATATATATAATTGACTATGCCATGTGAAAGGAGGTACACATACAGATATATAAATAAGGAAAAAAAATGTGAAAATGGTAAAATAAGCATACCAATATCCGTCTTTAGATTTGTTTTATTGCGTTTACTTTAGCACGTTTCTTCTAAATTAAAAACTCTCATTATTCAACATCTTCTTCTTCCACTCTATAAAATAGAATTAATGCACGAATATGTATAGCTTGCGGAGCAACTCCGAAGCCTCAAAAATAAACCACAAAAAGTTCCAAAATCTCAGACCTCAGCCATAAATGGCCGCCGAGAGCTCCTCCTCCGCCGGTCCCTACCCCATCAAAACGGTGGTGGTCCTTGTCCAAGAAAACCGTTCCTTTGACCATATGCTAGGCTGGCTAAAAACAATCAATCCTGAAATCGACGGGGTCACAGGATCCGAATCCAATCCAATTTCAACATCTGACCCGAATTCCTCCGTTGTCTTCTACGGCGACAATGCTGCCTACGTCGTCGATGACCCCGGTCACTCAATCCAAGCAATTTACGAGCAAGTATTTGGCACTCCCTGGACAGAAGCCGCGCTCTCTAGCGAGAATTCTCTCCCCGTAAAAATGAACGGTTTTGCACAAAACGCAGAGAGAATAAAGCAAGGGATGTCGGAGACAGTGATGAACGGGTTTAAACCGGAATCGGTGCCGGTATTTAAAGAATTGGCGGCTAATTATGCAGTTTGTGACCGGTGGTTCGCATCGATACCGTCGTCGACGCAGTGTAATAGGCTCTATCTGCATTCAGCAACGTCGCATGGGGCAACGAGTAATGAGACAAAGTTGCTGGCAGAAGGTTATCCGCAGAAAACAATATTTGAATCAATGGATGAAGCGGGCTTTAGCTTTGGGATCTATTTTAATCAGGTTCCTACCACCTTTTTCTACAGGTAATTACACTTCGTTTGCCTTTATAAACTAAATTCTTTATTTTCTCTATTATTCTTTATTTTGGGTTATTGATAATTAAACTTAATTCCTACAAATCTATTAATTTTTTTTTTTAAAAAAAAAAAATTATCTGTTTGAGATAATATATATACTAATTTAACTAATTTCGAGCATTAGTAAAAACGTATATGTGGTTTAAAAGTATTCTATCCTACAAAACATCAATTGGAGGAAATTTTAGATCAACATTTATAAACTTTTAAAATACTAGAACATCATTGAAAATTATGCGCAAAATGACAATGATTATTTTGCGCTTAATTTTATTTGTTTATATTGAATTAAAAAGTTAAAGATTATTTGAAAGTAACTCATGTATTAATGAATTAAATATTAGAAATATATATAGAACTATACTTTAATAATTACGTACAAAAGAGCAATAAAAGCCACTTAATTAATTTTAATGCAATAATTAGTTGGAAGAGAATATTTCCATCTAATTAATCAAGGGAATAGGTGGAAGAGGCATTGACTTCTAAAGGATAAAATGACATCTCCACTGTACCAAATAAACAAATAAAATCACATCGATGTCCATATGGAAAGGAAATTATAGGGATGTCAAAATGAGTGTTTGTATCGTGTTAATCTACTCTAGTGATTAGGTCAACATTAATAGGATCTATTTATTCTAGACATGTAAAACGTGTTGCTCCGTTTGCAATAGTAACCCACATAACTTTAATCATAATTCATCAAATATTTGTTTTATACGAATCCATCGTGTTAGCATATCACGACCAATTTTACCACCTCTACTAGATATGTATTACATTTATCTTTAATATTTGAATGAATTAAACGAGTTAGAGATGAGTAAAATTTGTTTATTGGATTGGTTATACATGTTTATTCATTGTAAACACTAATTCAAATAACCCTTTAATTCACTAAATTTAGGTGATATATGAATCTTGTTGGCGTCCCCCTACCCATTTTAACAGCAATAGGAAACTCGTATAACTGGGACTATTTTTGTTTGTTTCTTAGGCACAGAGAAGAGAGAGACTAGGTCCTATTGTTAATTATTTAATTTGCTTGTATTTAGAATTTTTCTTTTCTTTAAATCTTTAATTATATTAATGATGCGTCATAAAATAAACAAGCAAATTCTAATCTGAACCCTAATTAAGTTAATTTTTTTCAGCATTTTGCATGATATTATCTTATGGGACAGATGACAACTTGACATACCTAATCAATAATATTTTCTTCATTTAAAGTCATGGTAACAGTCTGTCAAGGAAAAAAAGACACAGACGAATTATTTTAATTTGCAACTACTTCAATATTAATTTACTTATGGCCCGATCTAATATTCTGTAAAAAAAGTCTTATTTATGTTCATGGGTTTTTCTTCATTAGGAAAGAGAATGGAGAATAATGCATACCATTTCGATACATAATAAATAAATATAAAAAGTTAAAAACCCAACCGTTGGGTCCTTTCATAGACACAGGGATGCATGTTAAAGCAATCTCAATTATTCATTTTAACATGAATTTTAGAAATATAATCTATTATTTTATCAAATTAACAGCACACATATTTTTAACTTTTTTTTTTTGTTTTCTTTTTTCTTGAAAAGCTAAATTTCTGAATACAGCCATATGTAATGGGGCTGCTGGCCTCCAAAATTTTAATTGCAAGAAAACAAATAAATTGGAAATATAAGAAAATTTAAAATAAAAATACATAAAATATATATATATTTTTTTATTATGTAAAATAATTATTGAATGAAAATTAAAATTCAGTATTTTCTGGAGTATCTAAGAAAATCAATTAGTTTTCGAGAAATTGTTAAAGTTGAATATTAGACTTCTTTTTTTCTTTGAATAATAAATAAATATTTATATAATTAAATCATATAATCAAACCCCCGTAAACTACAACTCTAATGGACTTGCTCACTGGATAGTACCTGATTTGAATTTAAGTATATTGAGTTGACTAGTGATCAACACCTCAGGGGTTTAGGGTGCTTCTGTATAGAAAGGGAAAAATTAATTTCTTATACTTGACATTTTAATTTTTATATCTATTTTCCATTTGTGCATTTTTTTTTTCATAATATCTTTCTAGCCAACAATGAATTAAATCACATATAGTTAACCATACACGAATTATATATAGAATACATTCACACACCATATTATCTGTGAGTCAAGCCAATAATTAAACCATGTCACATAATATATTAATTAATTAAATAATCAACTATTTATTGCTTCATTACACATTGCCATTTTCCTATTGGTTGAAATGTGAATTGGAGAGAGAAAATTTAGAATACACCTGACACACCATATCATTCGCCAATAAAATTATGCTACCTAATATATTTTAGAGTTTATGATTTATAAATTAACTTTTTAGAATTTGTATTTTAAGATGCAAAATTTTATTTAAATAATCAACTATTAATTAATTAATTATTTATATTTTTTTATTGGTTGAAATAGAATTTGTCATAGTTTCATTGGTTTGCTATTGTAATTTTTTTGTCTATGTTTTTTATTTAATTGGTTAGGCATATGGATGTTTTGCTAGGTATAGTCTTAATTTCTAGTTCCGTTAGTTAACAATTATAAAATATTATGATTTCTGTCCGTAAAGTGGTTGTTAATGAAAACAGGAATCTGAGAAAATTGAAGTACATAACAAAGTTCCACCAGTTTGATCTGGAATTCAAAAAGCACTGTGAAGAAGGAAAGCTACCAAATTATGTAGTGATAGAGCCAAGATATTTCGATGTATTATCAATAGAAGCAAACGATGATCATCCATCACATGATGTAGCTGAAGGCCAAAAATTTATAAAAGAAGTATATGAAGCACTAAGAGCAAGCCCACAATGGAATGAAATGTTGTTTTTAATAACATATGATGAACATGGTGGTTTCTATGATCATGTTCCTACTCCTACTGGTGTACCTAGTCCTGATGGCATTGATGGCCCTGCTCCCTATTTCTTCAAGTTTGATCGCCTTGGTGTTAGGGTTCCTACTTTTTTCATATCTCCCTGGATTGAGCCTGGAACTGGTACGTTCATATCAATATTGAATCATATTTTGCATGATAAGCAATGTTACCAAAATCGTACTGGACTGTCTGGTTCAACAGGCCTTTGGTTCAGTCAGTTTGATGTTAAATGCCGAGTTTTACAAAAAATAGTATTGGTTGATTCAATCAGCAAAAAATGGTCGAACCAGCTAATCGGACTTGCCGAATTGGCAAACTAGATTGAACAAATCATTGAATAGATAGCATTTTTAATAAAACTTAAGTAGTAGTCTTAAAAAAATAAAAATATGATTGAACCACCAATTGAATCCAACCGAACCGCGCATCGATAGCCTCACCGATTCATTGTCCAGCCCGGTTTGAATAACGTTGATGATAATAGTATTAAATTGCATTTTTTAAAAAGGCATATTAAATACATTTTGAATTCCTTGAACTTTTACGGATTTTGCAATTGATTCCATCCTAAACAATTTTGTCAACACATAAATACATGATTTTTCTGTTTTGATAGTATTTGTTCTAAACTTGATACATTTGTCTCAAGTGCACTATGGTATCTGTTAACTAGTATGCGACATATAAAATTGGGATGCAGTAATACATGGACCATCAGGACCAGAAGAAACATCAGAGTTTGAGCATTCGTCAATAGCAGCAACAGTTAAGAAGATATTCAATTTAAAAGAGTTTCTGACAAAGCGTGATGCATGGGCTGGTACTTTTGAGATTGCTTTGAATAGGACTACTCCTCGACTTGATTGCCCTGGTATATATTCTGCCCCAACTACTCAACTCTTTTATATATTTTTCTTACTCTTAATTATATTGATCTCAAGCTAGCCTGTTAGTACATAAATAAATTCTGAAAATAATATATTAAAAAAATCTAATCGACCATGGTGGCAATTCTGTATAAAGAGACTGTAGATTTTCAGAATGCTAAGTCTGACTACGTAAGGAAACACAATTAATATAACATAAAATTAGTTGGCTTGTACGAAAGCCAATCTACACCACTCATATGTAATTCCTAAGTCTAATTTAATTCTAATATGGGATCTCTAACCATGTAAATGGAATGCAGTTACATTGACGGAGCCGGTGAAAATGAGAACAAGAGGAGGAGTGGAGGAAGAGGCAAGAACAAGCGAGTTCCAGCAAGAGTTAGTACAAATGGCAGCAGTTATGAATGGAGATCATACCAAAGACATATTTCCTCACAAACTTGTTGAAGACATGAAAGTTTTTGAGGCAGCAAAGTATGTTGAGGATGCTTACCACAAATTTCGTGAAGCCTGTGAGAAAGCTAGGGAAAATGGAGTCCATGAATCTCAAGTCATTGTTCTACAAACCACCTCGCAACCCAAATCATTCTTTAACAAGTTGTTTTCGTGCTTAATTTGTGATAATTAATCATCATTTCTATATCTGTTATTTACATTTTCATTTATCCATATTCTTTCTTTTTATTGGACCAAACTTTTGGGTTATGTTGATAGTTTTGATGGATTTCTACTTGTAACTTCGATGGAAATTTGCCATATTAATTGTGATTATCTGTCAATTTTGAGTTTATTTACTTTATGAATAGATTGAGTTTTGAATAACATGAATTTTGTTATTGTATTCTACTCAACAAGATATTTGCAATGTTGTATAATACTCTACGGATCAGAAATTGATTCTCAAAGTAAGAATTAAGAGTTTTAATTCTGAAAACCTACTAATGACTTGTTTAATAACCGGAAACGTTTATCATTATTGAGTAACATTAATAACATTAATTTGTCGGTTATAAAGTTGTTTAATAGCACATCAATGAGTCATTTATGTGCCAATTTCTAACTCCTTACAGTCTAACCTATATATACTTTTGTGATAATCAATCATCACTATAGTTTCCAATTCTCTATATAAATAATTTTCATTAATTAATTGCATTTTCATTAATTCATATTCTTTCTTTTTATTGGACCAAACTTTTGGACTCTATTAATTATTTAGATGTATTTGTATATGTATGGACACAAATGATGAAATAAACTAACTTCTTATTAGAGACTGTTAAGTAAAAAAAAAAAAACTATAATTTAGTAATCAAATCGACTACGAGTAGATCAATTGAGATCGGCCAAAACGAAATTATAACACAATTAATACAAATTGAACTAAAAATTGAAAGAGTACTCCCAAATTATGTACTCAGTTCAGGGAAAACTGAAAAAAATAACATTAAAAAAACTGAAACGCTGTCCGACACCGCCTGACACGCTCTCCAAAATCGGAAGGTTCAACCAAGTTTCCGATTCTTGTAGTTGAATTAAAAGACAAAAAAAAAAAAAAAAAGGTTGCTTGTTCTAACGAGGTGACTAAACGCGCATAGCAGCCCGTGCATTTAGTCACCTCGACTGATAATTTTTTTTTAATTTCAAAAAAATCCCTACTCTACTTATTTCTCTCTTCTCACCGTTATAAACTCTCTACTTATCAACTTCTCACCAAAATCCTTTTCATTTACTTCAGTCCAAATTTCACTATATTCACTCCCTTACAACCTCATATTCTTTTCCTTCCAAAAAAAAAAAAAACGAAAAAAACCTTCTATTCTTACACTTCTTATAAATTGTATCCAACTTCATTAATTTAATCCAACTTCTCTTCATTTTGCTTATCTATTCTATTCCTCCATATCAGTTGTTAAAAAAAATCCATCTCTTAAAGTATTAATATATTGATAAGTGAAAATTATACTTAATTATTTATGAAGATCGAAACACGTATAAATCATATAACCAATATATTGAATCCTTAATCAGAATAGATAAACAGACTTACGGTTTATATGCAGCGGATGTTTGATTACGAGATGATTTGGTTCCACACAGGAAAAATCGGATCGTTTCTGGATGCCTTTCCTACGTATGTATGATTACATAGAGTACAGGCGTAAATCCGTGAATTCTTCCGATGAATTCTGGAGGACGTATTTCGTGATTTCTCTCTGGGAGCGTTTTTGCGTTTTTCTCGCGTAATGAATCTGAGAAACGAATTCTCTATTTATAGTGGAAATCCCAACTTCCATCTATTTATAGGGTCGGACCAAATTACATATTTGGTCTCTGTAATTTACACATAATTACAGTTTAGTCCCTACCATTCCAAAATGTCATGGGCGGACCAAAAACCAACATCTCTCACTCACACATGACAAGACATACTTTCATGGCGTTTGAACACACATACCTCTTTCAATTCTTTTTCGGCGAATTCACGCGACCAGTCAACGTAACGGTTAAATCTTGAAGCTCTCCTTCATCGTTCCACCTTTAGCTTAACGTGACTTCCCCCTAGTCCATTTTCCATGATCACTAGTTTTCGACTCACTTTTGATCTCACGAAAACATTCATATACACTACATACCTTTTCCACGAAAACGTATTGAGCTCGAGTGTTATATGTTTACTAAGTGACATGTTACTGAAAATGTACTTCCTCTCTATAAATAACCTTCCACCATATGTCTAATGCTTATCTTACTGGTCCTTATATGCCCGTTCATAGCTAACGAAGCCCGGTTTAGGGTTCCAATCAAGTTAATCATCAGACATACCCTTCTTGTTATTTACAAGAGTCCTTAAGGGTGAACTTGAAACTCATAGTTTCATTTGGGTCTCTCATTCGGAAAGTTGAGATCAATTTTCTTCTTTCCATCCCTTGGTCGGCTCTTACACATACTACACAAATATGCCATAGTGTTGATCCACTTAGGACGTATGTTCTATAAACACTATGCGAAAGCATTCAGTCTCTAAATGCAACTCATGCATCAGCACCTCTAGTCCACTTTTAAGCCTTTCACAGGACAGCTTTCGGTATAAACGAAATAATGATATTTCACATATCACATATGGAGTAACTTACACTCCCACTTTTACCTATGACACACAACTCATAGCAAAAACCGACGAAGAACTGTTCACTGAACAGGTAGAGACACGCGATTGGAGGGGATCGATGGTTGAAAAGTCAACCGCCAATCATGTGATGCCACGTGTCATCGGTAACCATTTGAGAAACCGTCAAAGTGCCACGTGTCGCCACGTGTCATTAACGTGGACCAATGGTGAAATGACACGTGGCAAACCTGTTTTGTGTGTGCCACGTCATCTAATGAGCCATGCAGGTGATGACCCGTGTCAATTGTTGCCACGTCAGACCGAATCACATGGCGCCACGTGTCACCCGCACAGCCAGTCTTAGCAGCGCGTGACGGCGTGTGCGCGTGTGGCAGGCTTTTCTTCAGCGCATGTGGGCGCGTGAGGTGGTTTCCGGTTTCCAAAATTTGTCAAATTTTTTCCAGAATTAAAATTTACATTTTTCTTGAATTTTTGATGTATTTTGATGAATTTTTGGAATTCATTTGATATTTTAAACTAAATTTACTTGTATTTATTGTGTATAAATGTTTAATTTATGTTTAATAAATTCAAGAAAATTCAGTATATTTATTGTGTATTTATGTACTGAGTTTTGATTGATCATTAACAAGTTTTTGTTATTTCTATATGTGTTATAGAAATGGCAACAATCGTTAAAACGACGAAAATAATCGAGTCTCAGGAGGAGGCACGAGCCATACAAAAACTTGAAGATAAGCTGTTCTCTAAACGGTATCCTCCGTTGGCTGAAGGGGATATTGTTGGAGTAATGGAACGATTTAACACGTTAAATCGGGAAATCCAAGAGCTTGTCTGGAAAGGTGGATTTTCCTTAGGGACTGATCAACTGAAAATGTTAAAATTTGCGAAAAAGGCTTTTCGGGAAAAGCATTTTAAAAAATTCTGGTTTGGTGAAAATCCTATATTTGACATGGCAGTGGTCTCCATTGAAGGATTGGTTCCTGAGAAGGAATATGAGTACCAATGCAAAGTGTTTGTTTTACAATTGGCTGAAACCGGAGCCAGGCTGTCTCATAATCCTAGAACAATGTTACTCAGAAGTAACAAATTGGTTCGTCGACCCTGTCTGGACACTGTTTTTGAGGGTGTTGAGAACATGCCTCATGACCTCTACTATCAGTTCGTAGAGACTATACCGGTCACCTCTAAAGAAATTGAAATTGTTGACCTAGAGGAAGAGGATGAGATCGACACTAGTGTCGAGGATATACCAATGAAGATCGAAACACGTATAAATCATATAACAAATATATTGAATCCGTAATCAGAATAGATAAACAGACTTACGGTTTATATGCAGCGGATGTTTGATTACGAGATGATTTGGTTCCACACAGGAAAAACCGGATCGTTTCTGGATGCCTTTCTTACGTATGTATGATTACACAGAGTACGGGCGTAAATCCGTGAATTCTTCCGATGAATTCTAGAGGACGTATTTCGTGATTTCTCTGTGGGAGCGTTTTTGCGTTTTTCTCGCGTAATGAATCTGAGAAACGAATTCTCTATTTATAGTGGAAATCCCAACTTCCATCTATTTATAGGGTCGGACCAAATTACATATTTGGTCCCTGTAATTTACACATAATTACAGTTTAGTCCCTGCCATTCCAAAATGTCATGGGTAGACCAAAAACCAACAATTTAGGTATATATTGAATTAAATTGGATTTAAATTGAAGAATAATAAGTTAAAAGAGTCATTTTTTAGGTTGTTGGAAGAATTCAGTAGAAAGGCTTGCAATTTGGTCACGCAAGCTTAAAGGTTGTTGGATTAAGTCACATTTTAGTTGCTTCTAAAAGGACTACAGCCAGCACCATCAGCCACATGGGAAGAAAGAGAGAAGAGAATAGACTTTATATTATATTATTTGAGTTATGAGACCAATGTTATCTCTGGATTCATGCCTTTGGATTTTTGTTGTGATAAACCTGCCACTATTTATAGATCTTTTTGTTCAATTGTGTTGGAATTATTTATTATTATTTTATTCTGTTCTTAAGTTGGCATGAGTGTTATTAAACACATGTCCTTGGGCAGTTGGAGGCATTCCTTTTCATTATCCTTTCATCAGATTGGGTAGTGTTCCACCCTATCATTTGTACAATTTTCCTAATTAATAAAGTTTTTTACTTGTTTGTTTATTCTATCACCTTTTATTCGAGTTTGAGGCAGCAACCACTCATGCAAGGTGATTAGTTCTTTCTTGTAGGCTTGATCCTGCTAGGCAACATGAGCAAGTAGTCCATCCCTTTATCAATTATGAGTAACATTCTTAAGTGATTGTTTTATGGTGTAATTAAATTATATTGAGATTGATCACCTCATAATAAGTTGTTAAGAAAGGAGGTTTCAGATTATCACTATGGAAAGACCATAAAACACATATATTTTACTAACAGAGGTTTTGAAAAGACCATAAAACATATGTTAAGGGTATTTATCTTAAGGTAAATTGCTTACTAAAACATAAAGCATGGTAATTTATTTACGTAAGAGGCTCCTAGTAAATTCATTATCATCTAATCCATACATAGAAGGTTCCAAGTATGGTGATTAAGGAAGTAAGAGATTTTAGATCCATGTTCATTAACTTACTCATAATAAAGAAGGGAAGATTTAACTGAAATATTTCACCTTGCATTGGTCGAGCATATGTTTCTTTAAAATTGTTATCTCACAACCTGAATCAATTGCATGCAACCTACCTGACTTAATTTCTTGCATCCTGAAATCTGCTTTTGTTTTATTATCGTAATTAGTTTATTATTATCCCTCGCATATTTTATTGTGAGGAAATCAAATATATGAATTTGCTTGAATAATTTAAGATTATTTACTCTTAGTCCCTGTGGATACACCACTTGGATTCACCAATTTTATAGTACAACTGACCTAGTGCACTTGCTAGTGTCACTCAAGGTGACAACAATTTTTTGGCACTGTTGTTAGGGACTGGAAGTTAAAAGTTTTAAATTTTTTAGTACATTGATAGTTCTTAACCTTCTTTGTTCACTTTACGTTGAGGTTACTTGATTTCCAACAGCCTTATTTGAATGCGAAGAGCCGGTTTGCCATTGATTCCTATAGATCCAAAGATTGAAAGGACTTGCAGAAGAAGAAGTGCTGCAACCAGACAAGTTAAACAAAATCAAAGAATGAACAATCCACCACCTCCACAACAACCTGCAGAACAGAATGAATAGCAACCTCCACCAGCAAGAGGAGAACAGAAAGATGACAATATTATGAAGTATATGAGACCTTTAACCAATGGACATTTTTCTTGCATTATGATACCTGGTGAAGGTAACAATCTCTTTTTCAATGATACAAATGCTCCAGGCTGTGAATTGCTAGGAGAAAACCCTAATGCAAACATCCAGGACCTTTTCACAATATGCATCACTTTTCAAAATATTATAGAGTGTCAGATGATGCTATTCGACTCAAGATTTTTCCTTTCTCATTACAGGATAAAGGTAAGAGTTAGCTCAAAAGTCTTAAAGCAAGGTTAGTAACAACCTAGGACCAAATGGTTTTCTTGACAAAATATTTTTCGCCAACGGCAACAATCAAGCTAAGGATGAGATCACTTATTTCATCCAGCAACCTAATGAATCTTTTTCCGAAACTTGGGAGAGTTATAAAGAGCTTTTGAGAAAGCTGCCGAATCATGGCATTCTAATGCGAATGCAACTCCAAAAGTTCTACAATGGATTAACTAATGCCTACAAAATCCAAATTGATGTCGTAGCCAATGGTGATATAGAGGAGCTGTGAGCATGAGTTTTTTCCCGACCTAGGTGATGAAAGCCATTATTACCTTTTTTACGGATAAATGTGAAGCGGATTCGGAATAACCGGGGCAATGTCGGAAATGTCTCGGATGACCCGAATATGTATGACAGGTCTTGGTACGGAACCCCGAAGAGAAAAGGCGAAAAATATAGAAATAGGCTAATCTGGTCACTACAGCCGCTCGGCTGTAGTCCACTATAGCCATGCGGCTGTAATCATCAGATTTCCTAAATAGCGTAAATTAGTGTTAAATTCTGATTTTTAATCTATTTGGGGGAGATATAAAAACAAAAATAAAGAGAGGGAAGGCAGAAAGAAAACAGAGGAGAGCAGCCACCATTTGAGAAATTAGGGTTCTTGAGAGATTTGAAGGAGAAAAAGAAAGAAAGTAAAACAATTCCATAAAAAATGATTAAAAACCTTAATTAAATCAATAAAAACGATTAAAATTCCTTAGGGATTAATTTTCTGGAGTGGTTCTAATCTATAAACGCTCATCCAATTTGATTCGGGGTTCCGTTCGAGCTTCGAAGATCGTATACGTGTTCGGATCGTTCGTGATTGCAAGATGTTTCCTGGCATCCAAATCCTTTCCTGGTGATCCAAAAATGCTGGAACACAGTCAAGGTAATTCTGAAAGGCCTTAAAAACTCTTTTTTATTCATTCTGGGTGCTATTGGTTTGTGATTTTATGTTTTTTGTGATTCTAGAAGTAAGTCCGGTTACAGCCACCCCACTTGACGATTACAGCCGTGTGAGCGGACGACGCGTTTTCGACGGGACGTGGGACTCCCTTTCGAAATGGGGCGCCTCGATCTCGGGCGGGCCCCTCCCTCGCGTGGGGTCTTTACGAATGGAAATCCGGGTTTTGGAAAATGAATGGAATTAATAAATAGAAGAACGGAGACCTAAATCTCGATGGATATTGTAGAGTCGCCACCCGGCTCAGCTCAACCGGGAAATTCTTATGTAGCTGAAGGACGAACGGTCGCTACACTATCCAGAGATTCGGGTCCGGACAAGTCCCCTATTTCGTGTCTAATTAAAATAAAATTGGTCAATGTTCAAAGATAGTATTTCAAAGTCTAAAGTCAATTTTATTGAAGTAAATAGACATGCAGCGCGCATACAAAATATTTAATACAAAAATAAGGAAAAGAAATAAATATTAATTGGCTTACAACCAAATCGAATGGAAAAATAAAAACACTCGCCTCACTGATACAACCGCCTAGAATACATGAGAATCTAGAAAAAATTACAATTGCCTAGATACACGATTAATTCTATTAAAATACAGATAAAAATAAAAGTAAAAGAAATTAAAACCTGCAAAACAGAAGGTTAGCACAATTTATACGGCACGCCACAGTTAGGACTCAAATAGACAGAATTGGGAAATCAAGAGTTGGGGGCATGCATTTAAGGGGTAACCGGTTTGGCTCGGCTAGCCGGCCCGGTTAGACCTAGAAAACGTTTTGAAACGTCCCTGTGTTTTTGGTTTTGTGGGAAAATCATTTTGAAAACAATTTTTCCGGTTTACATGCAATTTTTCATATGTTAAATGGGTCGGCTTTCGGGAGAACTGGGTCTCCATCGTTGAATTGTTCTAAATGCAATTTTACTGAAAATTGAACTTATGGTCGTGATGCACACAACAAAATTCATTTTCGATGATTTTTGGGGTTTTCTAGTTTTTTGGCATTTTTGGAAATTTTTGGGGATAAAAACGGAAATTCTGATTCTGGAAGGCAAGTTACAGTCGTACGACTGTAACCTATAGTCGTGCGACTATAAGCATTTTAGGGTCAGAATCCCGCTGAAATTTATTCGAAATAAACTGGAAAAAAGGGGCTGGAAATTAAGAACACTCGTACGACTGTAATTACAGTCGTACGACTGTTCATAATCCAAGAACAGTCGTACGACTGTTCTTAATTTCTAGAAACAGAGGTGTACGAAAAAAAAAAGAGCAAAATGCACAAAACACTTCAAACACCCAGAAAGCAATAAAAAGTGAAAGGAAAGGAGTGTATACCTTCTTTAGAAGCTTATCCAAGTCGATTAGACCCTTGGCGTCGCTCCGATCCGCAAGAATTTCTAATTTTCTCCTTGAATTGGGTTTTAGAGTTTTAGGTCCAAAATCCTCAATCGGCAAGGTTCTTTGCGGTTTCTGTCCGGAATTTTGAGTTTGATAGCAAGATTGGGCCGTTTCTTTATCGACTCGATGAACTTCCCGCGTTAATTCCACGATCTTGTGAAGAAATCGGATTGTTCTCCTTTCTTTTTCTCTTTTCTTTTTTCTTTCTTTCTCTCCTTTCTTTCACTTTTTTTCTAGAAAATCCCCTCCCCTTTCACCAGATTATCTTCTTCTTTTTATATCTACCCTTCTTTGCTTTCCATCATGTCCGGCCGCCCAAAATTGCTGTAAAGGGGCGGGCATTAATTGCCCTCCCTTTTGCAGCCCGCCATTCCTGCTGCAGGCAGACGCAAGTGGATGTTACAGTCGTACAACTATAACTTTTTAAGTACAGTCGTACGATTGTAACACATCTACACAACTGTATATTACAGTCGTGTGGAATCTGACCCTTTTTTTTGTTTTAAAATCCGGCGCTCACAGCTGCCCCTCACGTGATCAAATTCAATATCCAATTTTAGTTTGGGATAGTTGATGTGAATTTGAGAGCGCGACTCAAAGCGCCGTAGACACAGGAAATGAAGCACATAGCAGGGCCGCCGAAGCTTCGCTGCTACGGTGATGTGTTGAATTGTTCGGATGGAATAAGCCGATATCGGGTTTAGGTTACTCGAGGCAAAGTTGTAGACGAGATAAGCCGATATCAGGTCTATGTTACCCGAGGCAAAGTTGGTGAAGAAATAAGCCGATATCGGGTCTATGTTACCCGAGGCAAAGTTGATGGGGATTTAAAATGGAGTAGATCTGAGCCGATGCCGGGTTTATGTTACCCGAGGCGGATCTTCCATGGAACTTGAGACAAAACCGATCTGGGCCGATACCGAGTTCATATTACTCGAGGCTGATCTGCCGAAGAACTTGAGGTGTTGGGGCAGATCTGGGCCGATACCGAGTTCATATTACTCGAGGCGGATCTGCTGGAGAACTTGAGATGTTGGGATGGATCCGGGCCGATACCGAGTTCATATTACTCCAGGCGGATCTGCTGGAGAACTTGAGATGTTGGGGCGGATCTGGACTGATACCGAGTTCATATTACTTGAGGCGGATCTGCTGGAGAACTTGAGATGTTGGGGCGGATCTGGGCCGATACCGAGTTCATATTACTCGAGGCGGATCTGCTGGAGAACTTGAGATGTTGGGGCGAATCTGGGCCGATACCGAGTTTATATTACTCGAGGCGGATCTGCTAGAGAAGAAATGAACCAATCTGTACCGATACCGAGCTTACATTACTCGAGGCTGAGTGGCTGGGGAACCGGATGACGAACTCCTGCACTTAAAATGGCAAGTCTTCATTCCTTGATCGAGAGATTTTTGAACAAAAATTTTTGCCCCTTCGATCAAGAATGGAGATTGGCCGAAGATGAATGATTGGTGTATGCAGTGTGTGCATGCATGATGATGTATATGCATATGCATGCACTCTCTATTGTTGGATGCTCCCTCTTTCTGCTGGGGATGATATACTGTGCCCCTGGTTGATTCTGCTCGCTTTAGGGGCATTGTTCAATGATTGTCAAGGAAATGGAGTGACTGCTGAGGACGTATGATTCTGCTAGGGATGTATGATTCTGCCAGGGAATTGACTGTAGCATTCTCTATGGATGTCCTGCTGTGGAACAATGTGAGTAAACCCTGTTGGGGAGTACGCGGAGAATCCCGCGAGGCATCGCCAGGGAAATCATGCTTTTTCTGCTTCTGAGATAATTGTGAATTTATGAGTGCTCTAATTTTTGCCTGGGTTGCCCGATGCGGGCTTTCAGCCCAGCGAGCTGCTCTTATTTTTGCCTGAGGCACCTTTTCGGTTTTCACCTCAGTGAGCTTTCTCTAATTTTTGCCTGAGGCGCCTTTTCAGTTTTCACCTCAGCGAGCTGCTCTAATTTTTGCCTGAGGTGCCTTTTCGGTTTTCACCTCAGCGAGCTCTTTTTTTTTTTTTTTTGAATGATGAAGACGGCACCCTGGCCCCTTATCGCTCGTATAGGAAGACGAATTGGATCTGGAAGGATGATAAAAGATTTCAAGTCACATGCATTTAGTGTATCTTCATTGGTTAAATAACACGATGACATTGATCAGTTAAATGCAAAGTGCTTTCCTTAAATGTATGTTCGTGCAAGACAATTCTGTTTATGCATTTATCATTCCCATGCAAATATATTTAAACAAACACTTCACTTTATTGATTAAAGTCAAAATGAGTACATTTAAAATGATCGACCCTTAGATGATACACATTCCACACCGAGCTAGAATCCGTCACCAGTCGTCCTTTTTAGGTTTTCTGACTGGTTATTTTTTCCTCGTATCTTAATTTTTGCCCAGACCGCTCTTTTCGAGTTTTCAGCCTAGCAGACTCTTTTTTTTTTATACGTGATAAAGCTTCAACCAGTCCTGATTGATCAGGTTGGTGAACTCATTTCCGTCCATGTCCATAATGCTGACAGCGCCTTTTGATAGCACCTTCTTCACCACATACGGTCCTTCCCAATTAGGCCTGAATTTGCCCTTAGCATCGACATTGGAGGGCCTTAACTGCTTTAGGACCAAGTCACCCGCTTTCAACTGCCTCTTGGAGTATTTCACATTCTGATTATATGCTCTGGCCATCCTACACTGGTACATCTGAAGATGATCCAGTGCCCTTAATCGCCTTTCATCTAGCGCTGCCAACTATTCATACCTAGCTTGAACCCATTCAGCCTCTGGTAACTGAGCTTCCAAGGCAACTCTAAGTGATCTGAGTTCTATTTCCACTGGCAATACTGCTTCCATTCCATATACCAAGGCATAAGGAGTTTCTCCTGTCGGCGTTCTGACACTGGTTCTGTAACCCCAAAGAGCATAAGGTAGTTTATCAGCCCAATCCCTGTAAGTGGTTACCATCTTTGATAAGATCTTCTTTATTGCCTTGTTAGCTGCTTCTACTGCACCATTAGCCTGAGGCCTGTATGGGGAAGACTTATGATGTTCAATACCATGTTCTGCAAATAGCTCAGCTGTCGCCCCTTGAAACTGTACTCCATTATCAGTTACTATATGGTGAGGAATTTCATACCGAGTGAAGATGTTCTTCTGGATGAACTTGACCATGTGCTTGGCTGTATCATTAGTGAAGGATTCTGCTTCGACCCATTTGGAGAAATAATCAACTGCCACAACTATGAATCTATGCCCATTAGATGCAGCTGGATGAATTTCCCCAATCATATCTATCCCCCATGCTGAAAATGGCCAAGGAGATGCTAGATTCTGCAATTCAAGTGGAGGAAGATGGCTGATATCTACATAAACCTGACATTCATGACATCTCTTCACCTTCCTTATGCAATCTGCCTGCATAGTCATCCAAAAATATCCTTGTCTCATGATCTTTCTAGCCATGGCAAGCCCCATTCATATGTGGCCCACAGGATCCTGCATGTACCTGCCGCATTACTTCTTCTGCTTCTTGGTCTGTTAAACACCTTAAAAGAACCCCGTGTGCTGTTCTTTTGTACAGCTTATCCTCGAAGATTCTGAATTGACCAGCCAGCTTCCTTAGTGTCAACTTATCAGCAGCACTAGCCCTTTCGGGATACTTACCCTCTTTAACGTACTGGTAGATGTCAAAGAACCATGGTTTCTCTTCAGCTGCCAGCTCCATCACCTTATGCATTTCAAAGCAAGGATGTCTGGAAGTGGCTATAACCAATGGTTGAACTTATGTTTCCTCTGGATTCTCCCACATGGAAGACAGAGTCGCTAATGCATCGGCCATTCTGTTCTCATCCCTGGGGACATGTCTGAATTCACACTGGCCAAACAAACCCTTCCTAAAGTGTAGTAGCTCTAAGCAAGGCCACAAGGCTTCTTCTTTCAGTTCCCACTCACCCTGAGCTTGCCTAATCACCAAAAGCGAATCACCGACAATTAAAACATCATTTGCCCCTAAGGTTAACAAAGCTTCCATTCCGAATAAACACGCTTCATATTCTGCCCCATTATTGGTCACGGGAAAGATCAGCCTTTTGGATAAAGGAATAATCTCACCATCCGGTGTGGCTATAAGTACCCCGATCCCGACGCCTTTTCTATTTACTGCCCCATCGAAGCACATGACCCATCTCTTCACTTCCACTATGGCCAATTGTTCATTCGAGAACTCTAAATTTTCTGTGTAATCCGATTCCAGCGGTTGATTCGCTAGAAACTCTGCCACTGCTCGCCCTTTAATGGTTTTGTTCGTGACATACTCGATGTCGAATTCGGATAAGAGTAACAGCCATCTGGATAGCTTCCCAACCAATACTGGTGCTTCATAAAGATACTTCATTGGATCCACCTTAGCCACGGCTTGTATCTTGTAGGATTGGAAATAATGGCGCAGTTTCTTGGTTAGCCAAATCATCGCCACACATGTCTTCTCCACCAGTGTATATTTGGCTTCATACTCCAGTAATTTCTTGCTAAGGTAGTAGATAGGGTATTCCTTCCTTTCGTCTTGTTCTTGTGCAAGCATTCCCCTATAGAGGATTCTTCAACTGCCAAATACAAAATCAAAGGTTTCCCTGGAACTGGTGGACTCAATACTGGTGGCTTTACCAGATAAGCCTTGATCTTCTCAAACGCCACCTGACACCTGTCATCCCACACAACCGGATGATTTTTCCTTAATAGCTTGAAAATTGGCTCACAAGTGGTGGTCAACCGTGCTATGAAGCGGCTGACATACTGTAAGGAACCCAGGAATGATCTAACTTCCTTTTCTGTTTTTGGGGCAGGCATATTTTGGATGGCTTTGATTTTGTCCGGGTCCATTTCTATCCCCCTCTGGCTGAATACATGACCCAACAGCTTCCCCGATGTAACTCCAAATATGCACTTCTTGGGGTTGAGTCGCAAGTTTTATTCTCCGATGCGTGTTAGAAATCTATCCAGGATAACAGGGTGTTCCTCCCGGGTTGCATATTTAACAAGCATATCATCGACATACATTTCGACTTCTTTATGTATCATATCGTGCAACAGAGTCGTGACAGCTCTCTGATAAGTGGCACCAGCATTCTTCAATCCAAAAGGCATCACTCTGTAGCAGAAGGTACCCCATTCTGTGATGAACGATGTTTTCACCTTGTCGATCGCATCCATCAAGATTTGGTTGTACCCTGAAAAGCCTTCCATAAAGGAATACATTGCTGCTTTTGCTGCACTGTTAACTAGGACATCAATATAGGGCAACAGAAAGTTATCTTTTGGGCATGCTTTATTCAAGTCCCTATAGTCGACGTATACTCTGACCCTTCCATCCTTCTTAGGCACTGGGACAATATTGGCCAGCCATTTTGTGTACTCCACTACTTCGAGGAACTTGGCATCTATCTGTTTAGCCGCTTCTTCTTTTACCAGTGTAGCCCATTCTGGCCTCAGTCTTCTCAACTTTTGCTTTACTGGTCTGAATTTGGGGTCTGTCGGGATCTTGTGCACTGCTATCTCTGTGTCTACACCCGGCATGTCTTCATACGACCAGGCGAAAGCTTTAACATGTTTTTGGAGTATTCTTATTAATTCTCTCTCTTCTTCAGATATTAGCTCGTGTGAAATTAGTACCATTTTAGGGTTTTCATCTGTACTTATGTTGATTTCATGCAATGCGGTGTCATGTATGCTAAATATGCTTGATGGTGATTCAAATGCATGCATAGAATTATCAGGATAAACATCACACAAGTAAGCAAACTGGGATTTCATTGCATTAAACTTATCATAAAGTACATCAGTTACATTGAAAATGGAAGAAATAGATACAACAAAATCATTTTCATCCTCCACAGGCGGAGGGCCTTGTTCTTCCTCAGCTTCCATCTTCCCTTCCAGAACATCATCAGGGGTTGCAGCTTTCTCTGTTTCTTTTCCGGTCACCTGCATCTTAGCTTGCTCCATGACTCTAGCTATCTCAGTGATCACAGAATCTAAGTTCAATTTAGCCATCAGTTCTTCATCAAAGCCTTCCTTGGATGTCCCAAATGCCTTACTTAAAGCAGTAGTCAAAGCACCTGAAATCACTTCTGTAGCTTCAACACAGGTCTTCTTTCCATTTTCCTTCTTGACCACCTCCACGGCTTCTGATACCACCTCAGATGGTTCTCCTTGTAAAATCTCAGATTCAACAGCTGCTTCTCCCGCCCCCACAAGGGCCACTGGCCCTTCTTGACTTTTCTCAAAATCCACAACATCAGCAAAGATCTCGAAGCCAGGATACTCGACATTTCCAACCGTCACAGGTTCAGTCTGGCCCTTGTAAAGGCCTTCTCCTGCCTTCAGAAATGGCTTCATCATAATCTTCCCATTCTTTCCCTTCCTCAGATTCTTCTGCTCAGATGCCCCTTCTACATAACCAAGGCCGCGCTGTTTCGACTTCCCCGAGTCGATCTTGAATTCTGAAACCCCTTGCAGATTGATTCCGAGCCCCATTCCCGGGACGAAGTCATACTTATACAAATACCGGGATAGCCACTCCGGCATGTAGTTTTCATAAAGAACCATAGGAGCATCCATGGTTTCCCCCTCCTTGATTACAACGACTTGAAATCCACCAAAGGGAACCACTCCTTCATTCACTGCAGCTATCATTGATTGGGCATCCGCCTCAACAATCACAATTCTGCCATTCATAGGGAACTTGATCTTTTGATGCAATGTGGAAGGGACACCTCCCACAGGATGAAACCAGGGTCTTCCAAGCAGTAAGGAAAAAGTGACTGAGATGTCAATCACTGTAAAAGCAACTGTGGACCTAACTGGCCCAACCTCTACTTCTGCCTCAAATGTCCCTATCACCGTCCTTTTGGACTCATCATATGCTCGGATGACTGTTGAGGATCTCTTTAACACTTCTTCATTCAGCCCCAGAAATGGCAGCATCTTCAGTGGGCAGATATTCAGCGCTGATCCGTCATCAACCAGGACACAAGGCATTATCTTATCCATCACATAGGCCCTGACATACAGAGCCTTGTTGTGGGCCTTCCCTTCAGCAGGCAGGTCTTTCTCGGAGAAGACAATATCAAGACTTCCAGCATGGACTCCGTCTAACAAACAACACATAGCCTCTGGTGAAGCTATAGGGGAGACTTCGATCTCTGACAGTTTCTTTACTAAGGCAGCTCTATGCTCCTTGGAGGTCAGAAGTAAGTGCCATAAGCTAGCTTGAGTGGGAGTCTTCTTTAGCTGGGAGATAACCAGGTCCTCTTTCTCTACTCCCTCCGACGCCGATGAACTACCCCGACCCAGTCATCGGGGCGTTGTCTTTCATCTGATCTACTGGCTGATATACCCTACCACTTCGGGTCACATGCTGCACTTCCTGGACCTTCAACTTCTCAATGGTTGGAAGCCTAACTGTTTCCTCTCCATCAGACCCCTCATACTCATCCTCAGAATCGAGATCATTTAAGCTCATTGGCTTGATCTCCTTCCGCTCCTCCTGTTCCTCACATTCTGTTCCTACTCCGGTTTCCCCTACTGCGACGGCCTGAATGGTAGAGTTTGCTTGCAGAACTTGTGCGAAGATGAAATTGGTGGGCAGTCCAGACTGAACCATATTAACCCGTTTTTCAAATGCCGGCAGCGGGTTGGTTTTAGTGCTGGGCTTGGGTGGCTCCTATAGCTTCCCTTCGTCAATAAGTTTTTGGATGGCATCCCTCAGCTTATAGCAATTATTAGTCTTATGACCGACGACCACATGATAAGAACAGAAATTTCCCTTGTCTGCATCGTAAGGCTTTTTAAAGGGCCTCAAGGATTGCAGCAATCCGCCATTTCTACACTTGGCAAATATCTTCACCAAAGGAAAGGCCCAAGGTGATATGCCTAGTACCCCCGGATTCTTACTCTGATTGCCCTGTTGCTGAGTCACTGTAGCAACTTCCACCTGCTTTACTTCTGAGGTTTGCCCCCCCTTTTCCGCCGGAACTCGAACCAGAACCACTGCCGGGCCCAGCTGTTGCAGTTGACCTATAACCAGAACCGTATCCTGAGCCCCTGCCACCCTTGTGTCCAGCTGCCCTTTCCTCTTCATCCCGTTCTATTTTCATTGCCATACTGTAAACCTCGCTGAGCTCCTTGAAGGAATGGAACTTCATGTTGTTCTTAAAGACATCTTTGCTGCCATCTATCAATTTCTATATAAGCCCGTCTTCATCTGGACGATTCTTCAGGAGAATCATTTTGTTCATCCAGTGTTGGTAGTATTCATCAAAAGGCTCATTGAATTTTTGCTTCACCCTATCTAAATCATACAGCTTCACCTGGATTTTTGTGTTGAAACTGTAGTATTTGATGAAGGCTGTTGACAATACCTCCCAGTCAGATTGCTCCTCCTCTAAGAGTGAGTTATACCATCCCAAGGCACCTCCCTCCAGTGTGGTGGGGAAAAGATTAATCAACTGTTGCTTTGTAGCACCTGCTGTTAGCATAACTCGGGCATATAAATTCACATGGGCCTCCGGCGAGCCCATTCCTCTGTAAGTGGGGACTTTCGGCAATTGGAAGCCGATAGGAAATGTCTCGATGCCCCTACTGATCATGGCATCAACGTTTACCCCTTTCTTGGATTCAGCACTGAAACCGGCCCCTTTCTTCAACTGGGCCACGACTTCGTCTAATTCAGAACACTTGGCTTTCATCCTCTGTTCCATGGCTGCCTCTATTTCTTGTAGCTTTTCCAGGCTAGCTGAAGCGTCACCACCATGTTGGGTTGACTCAGCTTCTTTCTCCTTCCCGGCTCCACTACCACCGGTCTCACCAGCTTCTTTAACCACTGCCCTCATTTCTTCCTTTAACATGTCACGGAAATCCTGCAACCTGAAGAAATCCCTCAGAACATTAGCCATGTTCGGTGTCTGCTTAGCCATATTCACTCCTTTCCCAGCCTCAGAATCACTGTCACTTTCGACTACCCTCTGTCTCCTAGCTGCCCTTGAAGCTTAGGATCTTGTCCAAGGTCGCTCCAGTGTATTTTGCTTAGGAGTAGACAGAAGGTATTAGGGTCGTGAATGAATGACGTGATGTGACATGCAAATTAGGGTATTGGGAATGCTTAAAATGAATGGAATGGGATCATGTATGAAATGATGATATGAATGTTCTCTTTTTATTATCTTTCTTCTTTTTGGGGCATTCCAAAAACACCCAATGCTTATGCAAGAATGTCACGTGAGGGCCGTCACACGGACAGAGCTTCGGTGCCTTTGGGGCACCTAATGGATTTGTGAGATGGTCGCGTGTATACCGGCACACGGACAGAGTTTTGACGCTTTGTGGGTCTATGAGATGATATGAAATGGTCGCATGGGCCGGGCCCACAGACAAGGTTTCGGTGCTTTTTGAGCACATGATATGAAGTGATGTCATAAAAAAAGTCACGTGTAACAGGGACACGAACAAAGATTCGGCATTCGAGGAATGCCTTTTATGATTTGGTGATATTATGGGCCTATATGTATACTAATCGAGCACTCGTGGAGTACCTTGAATGGCGAATTAATGTCATGAAGTGGTCGGATGTGGACCACAGTGTTAAATGATGCTTATAATAGATGGGTGTGATGCTGTGAAATGCATTGTGTAAATTATTACACAAAAATGGGCTTAAAGCTGTTGTGTCTTTTATTAAATGAAATGAAATTTGGTGGAATAGCCGAATGCAATCTGGTGCATTGGCAAAACACGGGTAATTTTGGGTACCCGATATGTTATGAAATGGAATGGGATGGACGTGATAGGCGTCCTTGAAATGCCCCTTATTTTAATTTAAGTGAGATGTAATGAATGGACACACAATATGCAAATGGCTGCACAAAAACATGGGTTAAGATGCATGACATGCATAATGATGTTATGCATGCTATGTGAAAAAAGCTAACCACACAAATATAACGTTATGGCTGAAAAAGAAAAGGTTAGTATGAATGGCAAACAAATGAATTAACGTATTGCATACAGAATGAAATGCAAATGGCTGCATAAAAATGTGGGTTAGTATCACACAAAGATGTTCGTGAATGTTAAGTCGCGTGTATGGTATGTGATGCATGCGTAGGTAGCGATGGCGATGTGTCACAAGATGGCGAGAAACACATAGCAAGCAAAACGAAGTTTTCCAACCTTATTTCTCCAAGCGTGGTCGGTCTTAAAAAATTCTAACCAAATCCTAGGTAGGGTTCTCTTCGATCACCAACCGGGGGCGATGAAGGCGCGATTTTATTATTATTCACATAATTATTTTGGTATCCTAAGGGAATCCAACTAGGGCTACCTATATGGGTTCGGTCAAAGTCCGGATAACATCAAGGTTCCCATAGCAAAATATACTCCTCACTTCTCCCCACTCAAGGGTCTGAACGAAGGGGTTCGTACGAGGCTATGAGTGGTGTTTTGTATCCGTGTCCCTAAGACCATGAGGAACAAAGGCGACACTTCAACAATCCACCGGGCTATAAAGGGATACCTAAATCTAATGCAAGCATGTCTAGCTAAAGATGCAAAATGAAATACCAATCGAGAATCATCCACCTTATTTTAATTAGACACTTTTCAGGGCTTGTCAAAATTCTTTTAAGTTTTTAAGAAAACTTTTTAAGAAATCCCCAGCGGAGTCGCCACTATGAGCGGACGACGCATTTTCGACGGGACGCGGGACTCCCTTTCGGAATGGGGCACCTCGATCTCGGGCGGGCCCCTCCCTCGCGTGGGGTCTTTACGAATGGAAATCCGGGTTTTGGAAAATGAATGGAATTAATAAATAAAAGAACCGAGACCTAAGTCTCGATGGATATTGTAGAGTCACCAACCGGCTCAGCTTAACCGGGAAATTCTTATGTAGCTGAACCGGACAAACAATCGCTACACTATCCAGAGATTCGGGTCCGGACAAGTCCCCTATTTCATGTCTAATTAAAATAAAATTGGTCAATGTTCAAAGATGGTATTTCAAAGTCTAAAATCAATTTTATTGAAGTAAATAGACATGCAGCACGCATACAAAATATTTAATACAAAAATAAGGAAAAGAAATAAATATTAATTGGCTTACAACCAAATCGAATGGAAAAATAAAAACACTCGCCTCACTGATACAACAGCCTAGAATACACGAGAATCTAGAAATAATTACAATCGCCTAGATACACGATTAATTCTATTAAAATATAGATAAAAATAAAAGTAAAAGAAACTAAAACCTGCAAAACAGAAGGTTAGCACAACTTATACGGCACGCCACAGTTAGGACTCAAATAGACAGAATTGGGAAATCAAGAATTGGGGGGCATGCATTTAAGGGGTAACCGGGTTGGCTCGGCTAGCCGGCCCGGTTAGACCTGGAAAACATTTTGAAACGTCCCTGTGTTTTTGGTTTTGTGGGAAAGTCATTTTGAAAACAATTTTTCCGGTTTACATGCAATTTTTCATATGTTAAATGGGTCGGCTTTCGGGAGAACTGGGTCTCCGTCGTTGAATTGTTCTAAATGCAATTTTACTGAAAATTGAACTTATGGTCGTGATGCACACAACAAAATTCATTTTCGATGATTTTTTTTTCTAGTTTTTTGGCATTTTTGGAAATTTTTGGGGATAAAAACGGAAATTCTGATTCTGGAAGGCAAGTTACAGTCGTACGACTGTAACCTATAGTCGTGCGACTATAATCTATAGTCGTGCGACTATAAGCATTTCAGGGTCAGAATCCCGCTGAAATTTATTCGAAATAAACTGGAAAAATGGGGCTGGAAATTAAGAACACTCGTACGACTGTAATTACAGTCGTACGACTGTTCATAATCCAAGAACAGTCGTACGACTGTTCTTAATTTCCAGAAACAGAGGTGTACGAAAAAAAACAGAGCAAAACGCACAAAACACTTCAAACACCCAGAAAGCAATAAAAAGTGAAAGGAAAGGAGTGTATACCTTCTTTAGAAGCTTATCCAAGTCGATTAGACCCTTGGCGTCGCTCCGATCCGCAAGAATTTGCAATTTTCTCCTTGAATTGGGTTTTAGAGTTTTGGGTCCAAAATCCTCAATTGGCAAGGTTCTTTGCGGTTTCTGTCCGGAATTTTGAGTTTGATAGCAAGATTGGGCCGTTTCTTTATCGGCTCGATGAACTTCCCGCGTTAATTCCTCGATCTTGTGAAGAAATCGGATTGTTCTCCTTTCTTTTTCTCTCTTCTTTTTTCTTTCTTTCTCTCCTTTCTTTCACTTTTTTTCTAGAAAATCCCCTCCCCTTTCACCAGATTATCTTCTTCTTTTTATATCTGCCCTTCTTTGCTTTCCATCATGTCCGGCCGCCCAAAATTGCTACAAAGGGGCGGGCATTAATTGCCCTCCCTTTTGCAGCCCGCCATTCCTGCTGCAGGCAGACGCAAGTGGATGTTATAGTCGTACGACTGTAACTTTTTAAGTACAGTCGTACGACTGTAACATATCTACACGACTGTATATTACAGTCGTGTGGAATCTGGCCCTTTTTTTTTTTAAATCCGGCGCTCACAAGCCGCATGGATGTAATCTACAGGGTGCAGCTGTAACCTATAGCCATACTGTCGTAATCTTCTGATTACAGCCGCTCGGCTGTAATCTTTAGGGTTAGAAGCTCCGAATGCCCCAAATTGACCGATAACGCTTCCTTTTTTAAATCGAATGTATTTTTCATGAATATTATTGATCCAATTACATCCATATGTGTTTGATTTTTGGTTTTCGGATTTATAATTGGTGGATGTAATGGTAAAGTTTGGTGATTTTGGGTTTTTGGGGATTTCCGGACTTCTTTGATCCGCTTTGGATCTGTTGTCGTAGTGTTTTATGAGTTTCCAGAAATCCTCGATCGCTCAAAATCACCAAAATTCTAAAACGATTTTCAAAACGAGAAAAGAAAACCGAAATACATTCTGGAGCACTACAGCCGTACGGCTGTAGGTTTTACAGCCGCATTGCTGTAACCTACAACCGCACGGTTGTAGCCTGAGAAACAGAATTATAGTTTTGCCCTTTGGGGCCTCTAACTTGTAATTTTGTGTCTCATTTCAATTCAAAATAGATTTTTGGCGTGTTTTACTTTTGAACCCTAGATGGATGTCTAATTTAGACCCACTCACGAACGGGACCCCTAGGTCCCGGGATATCCGGCTCGCTAAAAGTTGGAAAATGCATGTAAAATGAGCCAAATTGTTTTTGAAATTGATTTTTCATCCACAAAATCTATAGGGCGTTTCAATAAAACGTTTTCCAGGTCTAATCGAGTAGTCGCCCGGACTTATCAATTACCCCCCTATGCATGATCCCGTTTCCCAAAATACCCCTATTCTGTCTTGTATGAGTCCTTGGTGTGTTTTATTTACTTGTGCTAACAGTATTTGGGTGAAGCTTTTATTTTTCTTTATTTTTATTTTTAGATGTATTTTTTAGATAATCTCGTGTATCTAGGCAATTGTACTTTTTAGATTATCGTGTATTATAGGCAATTGTATATGGTGAGGATGAGAGTTTTCTTTTTTTCTGGGTTGTATAATTTGGCCTCTACTTTTCTCGCACTTTACTTTTCTGCACTTTATTTTTGGATTTATAATTATGTCATGTGTATGAGCATTTACTAAAAATAAAAAGAAGATAAAATGAGTAGAACTAAGTGGATGTTATATTATATTATGAAATAATAATTGAAAATAAGTAAAGATTAGTAGATGTGTTGCCCGAACCTTGAATCTCTGGATTAGGTACCGCGTCTACACTTGGTAAGGAGCTGTACCGGAATTTCCCGGATGAGCTGATCCAGGTGGCGACTCTGTATCTAATCTCGAAATTTAGGTTTCGAGATCTTTAAGTTTAAATTGGAATTTTCTAAAAAACCTATTTTCCAAAATTCACACTTACAATTAAGCTTTCTACAAAAAGGGTTTTCCCAATAAAATGACAGGCTTTCTTAAAAAAGATTAAAACCTATTTTCCAAAACCACTTCATCACACTTCAAAAAGAAAATCCCCAGTTCTCGCTGCACCGCACGTTCCGTTAAAATGCCGTCCGCTCACAGTGGCAACTCTGCTGGGGATTAACGGTTTCTTTAAAAAGTTTTTTCAAAAAAAAAAAAAAACTTAAGGAACTTAGGCAACAATTGAAGCACATCCTCACTTGAAGTCAATTATTAATTCATAACCCGATATCTCATCCACAACCACATAGCATGACATTTTCTCTTCTTTAATCCTTCCAACACATGATTAAGTCCGGTTTATCTCCAAAGGTGACCTACCTCCTCCGCTAGGATTGGAGGCACCTGAGGGGGTAAACCACTCATAGCCTCGTACGAACTCCTTCATTTGGACCCTTGAGTGGGGAGAAGTGAGAAGTATATTTTCGCTATGGGAACCTATACAACCCTTGGTTTGACTCATACCCTCATGTAATGGCCTAGCAACTTGCCCTTAGGGTTACCAAAACATATATTTGTAAATGGAAATTGAGAGTACGCATTTGGTATCCCCGGTTGATGCCAAAGAGACCTAACACCTAGGAAGAATGTGAGACCAATCGAATGGAGGAATAAGGTTGGAAGGGTGAGCATGTTGTTGCGTGTGCTAATGTTTGTTCTATGGTGGTTTCATTTTTGACCTTTACATGCAACATCAAACACACATCATCCGTGTGCCATTTTCTAACCATATTTTTATACTGCCATTTGCAAGCATCATCATACATTTGTTATTATAGTAACCATATTTTCGTGCAGCCATAACATCTTACTCGTGTGTCATTTACATCTTGTGTGCTCGCATTTCATGAAACATACATGACATCATCTTATATGTCATGCATCCTAACCACATTTTTGTGCAGCCATTTGCATTCTGTATGACATGGGCATTCACATCATCGCATCCCATCTAAAATAAAGGATGTTCTAAGTGCGCCCCTCATAACCATTTCATTTCATGACATATCGGGAGTCCCCAAGACTACCCGTGTTCGCCTGTGCACTGGATTGCACTTGGCCATTTCATTACATCATTGCACTATTAGAGGACCACAACGGTCTTAGGCTTGTGTTCATGTGGCGTACCATACGATATCATCACATGGCATCATGTCCATTCACCATTGGTGTCATGGCAACAACAAAACCTTGCCTGTGTGTCGCAATCCACATCGGATTGTTCCATAACATTAATGATTCATTCAAGGTACTCCACGAGTGCTGAACTAGTACTCATATTATGACATTTCATAGCATGCCTAAATCATGCAAGGTGTTCCTCGAATGCCGAAATGCTTTCCGTGTCTTGAGTTACACACGACTTGTTTGTGACATCACTTCATCTAAGATGCCATAAAAGCATCGAAGCTCTGTCTATGGAACGGCCTATATGACTATCACATGTCATTTCATTGACCTAAGAAGCATCAAATCTCCGTCCGTGTGTCAGTGCACATGTGATCATTTCATGACATCCACTAGGTGCCCTGAAGGCTCCAAATCTCTGTCAGTGTGACAGCTCACACGTGACATTTTGCATTGTCTTTTGTACAGCATGTGGCATGCTTGGAACATCCAAAACAAAAGGAAAAATATACAAGTCATTTTCATCACCATTCCCATCCATAAAGCATTATCCCATCATGAACATGAACACAACATACACGTCATTTAGTGTGTCGAGTCTAGGTCTATGACATCCATCCGAGCTTCCAACCTTGTGTTGAATTTGCAGTTTGGAGTCGCACCTCGAAACGATTAGTTCCTATTGAATCAGATTCGGATCGGGAGGTCAAAATACAATTGCCCACTCTACCAGTTGATAGTTAGGTTTTGTTGGAAGAGGATGACAGAGCGGAGATGGCCGATGGAAACAATGGAAACTTGCCTTTCTATATGGCTGCCTTTATTAGGAGCTTCCTAACCTCAGACGAGTTCAAGGCTACTCTCAGGGAACAAGTGCAGGCCGTGATAGGCACCCTCCCTATTCAGTCTGTTCCACCGGCTCAGACTTCGGTTGGGAATGAGGGACAACAATTCGTCCAAATTACCAATGCTATTGGAGCAAGTCTTCTTTGAGGAAGCGGGGGAGTGATCAACCACAGAGAACCTGACTATCAGTCCTACGAGGATGAGGCCTTTGAGAAGGCGAGGGAAGCCTCGATTGAGACGATGCTAGAGAAGCATCTCAATTAGAAATTTTGCAACATAGAAGCAATAATGCCCAAGATGAAGGAGATGGTCCACTTTAATCCTATCAAGTGTGCTGACCCTACCACACTGATGGCCGATGGAGAGGGCCACTTCCGGTTACATGCCTTATCTTCCTCCCTACACCGGGGAAGGCCCGCCGGAAGCACACTTGGACAGTTATATGAGGCTGATGACCAGTATGGGGATTGGAAAGGGTCATCTCTTGAACTTATTTCTGACGACTCTGAGGGGTGTTGCAGCAAAGTGGTACATGAAGATGCCCCTATACACCCGTTCTACTTGGGAGGACCTATCTGAAGCTTTTGTAAAGCAGTATGCTTACAATACTTAAATAGAGAATACCCTCGAAGACCTATAGAGAATCCGCTAAAAGCCAAATGAGTCCTTCCCGGCTTACTACAAATGGTGGATGGATGTGCAAGTTTTGGTGGATGGGGCACCAAAGTTGGATTCGCTCATCGTGAAGCTGGTGGATGGTAGTCTACCTCAATACAAGGATAAGATGAAACTGAAGAGATTCTACTCCTTCAATGAGGTGGTAGAGTTTGCCAAGCGTATCAAACAATACGAGGAAGAGGAACAGAGGGGCAGACAAGGTTCGAGTTCCTACAGAAGCAATCAGGGGTTCTCTTAAGGGTACAAAGGCAGCAACTCTGAGGCTACTTCAGTAGGGTCCAGTGCTAAGATGACTGTGGATGTAGCCCCGATCGAAGTGCAAGAGGCGGGCATGGCCGCTATGAACCAGGGAAGACAGACTCCTCAAAGGGTCACTAGTTTGTGGGTTAAGTCAGCGAGCTTGATTTATGCTAAGTGTAGAAAAGCTGGGTTGCTGTAGAGTTTGAGGCCATTTTCAACTCCGGCTGAGGCCGACAAAGACAATTTCTGCTCTTACCATGTGATGACGGGTCATCGTACAAATGAGTGCACCCAACTGATTAAAGCTATCAAGTAGTTGGTTGCTGATGGAAAGATTGTCGAGCCGGCCCTGAAACCTAGCATTCAGAATAATCCTTTGCCCAACCTCGGATGATTCGGGTGCACAAGCTACTAAGGATCATGGCGCAACAATAAAGGAAGACCCTTCGTATGTGGAGGATAATAATCATTTTAATGTATCTGTTTTTGTTTTTTCTATTTCTTTATGTGAACAATTCAACCCCTGAGGTAGTTAATTTAATAATTTGATTTCAATTTCTTATGTTATGTTTGTCCGAATGGAATTGTGCATACATGCAAACATTCATTTAATATCTTTAGCATACATGATTCATTGTTGCATGAAATGAATCTAGGGACAGATGATGACTTGAAAATGATGTCCATCTCGAAAGACCTCACGCCTGATGAGAGAAGAGAAAATTGCAAAAATATCATAAAAACATATGGAAATCTTTGTCTGGCTACTTGATGTCGTGTGGGGGTTGACAGAGGAATTACCAAACACAGGGTTTCAAAAGGTCCAAGGACGAAATCGGCCAAGCAGAAAATTCATAGACTCAAACCAGAAGAAGGAGGGCTATCACGGTATGAAGAATCGATAGTGTCGGAAAGATAAGGCCACTCATGCCAAACCAACATCAGCTCATAGTCATAACCGTCAGAATACCATAACTGTCAGAATACCACTCATGCCAAAGGGTTTGTCTAAGCTCGGAAGGAAGAATATATTTACACGTTGTGAAGTCCCACATCATGTCGTGACCAAGAATAGACTACAACTGCAAAGAATGTTGACACGGAGTTCCAAAATAAAGAAACAGGAGAGACCAGGTCATCAAACCCCTTAATCAAAACGAGCTTAGATGACGCCATGTGTTAAAAAAAAGTCCAATTGATCAAAAATCGAAAAGGTAATCCATGCAAAAATTAGGACAGAGAGGTGAGGACTATCAGCTAGAAAATCTGCAGGGACCGGTTGGTGGCAAGCGTGGTTTCAGTCGAAACGTATACCATCATTGATTTTATGCGTAGTTTCATTTCATCATTCAATGAGCATTGTGCTAATACATTATTAATGAATGGATGAATGAATGTCACCTGCTGTTTGGTTAAATGTCCCAAGTTTGTTTGAAATTGAATTTGTATTATACATACATGGTTGTTCATATTTTTCTGTTTACACATATCTCACTTTAAAAAAAAAGAGTCCGATGGATCGAAAACCGAAAAGGCGATGCAAAAATTAGGACAGTCCAATAGATCAAAAAACCTGGAAGGGCGGTCTATGTAAAAGCTAAGAGAAAAAAAAGGAGTCTGCTGAATTGAAAACCCAAAAGGGTGGTTCAGGAAAAAAGTTTTGATAGTCTGATAGGCCGAAAACCTAAAGAGGGTGACCTATGCAAAAATAAGGACAAGAAAAGCAAAAAACAGAATAAAGGTCATACAACAATGGTCAACTCTAATCCTAGTCATCTAAAGTCTGAGGTATCGCAATGTCACCGGAATACATCCCGGGCCAGACCTAATTGAATCGAAAAGCGATAAAAGCATGGAAAACCAAAGAAATACATGTTCAAAGACTCAAATTCATGGCTAAAAAGGCACAAATGTTATGTAAATATCAAGTACATCAAATACGTCACTGAGTCAGACCCATACAAAGGCCAGAATGTACAAGAAAACACAACGCAGATGGCACAATACATCACAAATAGGAAATGGGGAAATAAGCCTAAGAGGACTTAAAACCAGCATCGTCGTCACCATGCCCGTCATCTCCTACCTCATTATCCTAACCCTTACTCATATCCTCGTCCGCATGTCCCATCTAGGCATTCTAATTGTCTACCTGGTCCCTGAAGGTTTAATTCATAACCTCTAACTTGGTGACCCGATGCCACAACTGGTCATTCTCTGCCCTCAAACGAGTGGACTCGCGGTGCTTGTGAGCGGACGACGTTTTCGATGAAACACGGACTCCCTTTCGGAAGGGGCACCATGATTTCGAGCGTATCCCTCCCTCGCATAGGGTTTTTATAATAAAAATTCATTTTTTTAGAAAACTAGATTATTTCATAAAAGAACCGAGGCCTAAAGCCTTGATGAATATTGTAGGAGTCGCCACCCAGCTCAGCTCAACCGGGAAATTTATAATGTAGCTGAACCGAACGAACGGATGCTACACTATCCAGAGATCTAGGTCCAGACAAGTCCCTTATTTCGTGTCTAATTAAAATTAAAAAAAGGCCAATGTTCATAGACGGTATTTCAAATTTCAAAGTCAATTTTATTGCATTAAGTTAAACATACAGCGTGCATACAGATAAAGTAAAATAGTAAATGATTAAATTATTACAACCCGATCGAATAAAAGATAAAAACTCTCATCCTCACTTTACAACCGCCTAAAATACACGATTTATTTAAAAATTACAATCGCCTAAAATACACGAGTAATTCTATCAAATACATATAAAATAAAAAATAAAGAGCTGTAAAACAAAAGGGGTTAGCACAGTTTATGGCACACCACAAATAGGACTCAAACATGACAGAATTGGGAAATTAGGATTCGGGGGCATGCATTTAGGGGGGTAACCGGGTCGGCTCGGCTAGCCGGCCCTATTAGACTGGGAAAACATTCTGAAACGTCTTTGTATTTTGGTTTTGTAAGAAAATCATTTTAAAAACAATTTATTTTCCTGTTTAACTTAATTTTAGCATGTGAGGTGGATCAGTTTTTAGGAGAATCAGGTCTCCGTCATGGTATTGTTCTAAATACAATTATATTGGAAATTAAATCTAAGGTAGTGAATGCACATAGCAAAATTCATTTTTGATGATTTTCTGATTTTCTGAATTTTTAGGGATTTTTGGAAATTTTTGGGGATTATTCTGGAAATTCTGATTCTGGACGGACATTACAGTCGTGCGACTGTTGTGAGCGGACGATCGTTTTCTACGGAACGCGAGACTCCCTTTCGGCAGGGGCACCTCGATCTCGGGCGGGCCCCTCCCTTACGTAGGGTTTTTATAAATGGAAAATCGGTTTGGAAAATAAATGGAATTAATTCTTAAAAGAACCGAGACCTAAGTCTCGATGAATATTGTGGAGTCGCCACCCGGCTTAGCTCAACCAGGAAATTTATAATGTAGTTGAACCGGACGAACGACTACTACACTATCCAGAGATTCGGGTCCGGACAAATCCCTTATTTCGTGTCTAATTAAAATAAATATTGGTCAATGTTCAAAGATGGTATTTCAAATTCTAAAGTCAGTTTTATTGCATTAAATAGACATACAACACGTATACAGGTTAGGTAAAATAGTAAATGAATAAATTATTACAACCCGATCGAATAAAAGACAGAAACTCTCGCCTCACTCTTACAAGCGCCTAGAATACACGATTTATCTAAGAAATTACAATCGCCTAGGATACACGATTTAATCTATTAAATACATCAAAAATAAAAATAAAAATAAAAGCTGCAAAACAGAGGGTTAGCACAATATATATAACACGCCATAAATTGGACTCAAACATGATAGAATTGGGAAATCAAGAATTAGGGGCATGCATTTAGGGGATAACCGGGTTGGCTCGGCTAGCCGGCCCGGTTAGAACTGGAAAACATTTTGAAATGTCCCTGTATTTTTGGTTTTGTGGGAAAATTATTTTTGACAACAATTTTTCCAGTTTACATGCATTTTTTACATGTGAGGTGGGTCGGTTTTCGGGAGAATCGGGTCTCCGTCGTGGCATTGTTCTAAATGCAATTTTACTGAAAATTGAATCTAGGGTCATGAATGCACATATGAAAATTCATTTTGATGATTTTTGGGGTTTTCTGAATGTTTAGGGATTTTTGGAAATTTTTGGAAATTTTTTGGGGATTTAATGGAAATTCTGATTCTGGAAATCACGTTACAGTCGTGCGACTGTAAGTGACCCAAAGTCAGGATTTCGCCAAAATTTATTTGAAACAAAACTTAAAAAAAGCCTGAAAATCAAGAACACTCGTACGACTATAACTACAGTTGAACGAATGTTCATCAGATTCAAGAACAGTCGCATGACTGTTCTTGATTTCCAGAAACAGATGCGAGGAAAAAAGGAAAAAAGGACAAAAATGCAGAAAAAGCACACCAATCACCAAGAAAGCGTGAAAAAGAGAGGGGAAAAGGAGTGTTTACCTCTTAGGCGTGCGTCCACCATAGGATTGACCCCCTGGCGTTGCTCTAATCCACTAAAATCCGTACTTTTCCCCATGAGTTAGGGTTAGGGATTTTGGGTCCAAAAACTCCAAATGCTGAGGGATTCTGATGATGAGTTCTTCCTTTTCTCTTGATTTTCTCTTCTCCTCCCTCTTTTCTCTCTTTTTCTTTCTTTCTTTTTCTCTATCCCTTTCTGTCTGTTTTTGGCGTCCCCCTTTTCTCCCTCTTTTTTCTGCTTTTGAGGTATGGGTTGGCTGACCTGCCACGATCTACAGTCGTACGACTATAGTTTAATTACAGTCGTACGACTGTAGTTAAAGTCGTATGACTATATTTTTTTTATAGAGTAAAATTCTAGCGCTTACAACTGTAATGTCCGTCCAGAATCAGAATTTCTAGAATAATCCTCAAAAGTTTCCAAAAATCGGTCGTACGACTGTAATAACAGTTATGCGACTGTAAATGGTTCCAACTTCATAATTTCACCAAAATTTGTTCAAAATAAAACAATCTGAAAACCAAGAACACTCGTATGACTGTATTTACAGTCGTACGGCTGTTCACCAACTCAAGAACAGTCGTACGACTGTTCTTGATTTCCAGAAATAGAAAAACCAGAAAATTGAAATAAAATGCACAAAAACGCACCAATCACTCAGAAAGCATGAGAAAAAGAGGGAATGAAGCGAGTTTACCTCTCTGGCGCTGGTCCTCCGTTGGATTGACCCCTGGCGTCGCTCCAATCCACTTAAAATCACTATTTTTCTCCTTGAGTCAAGGTTGAGAAGGTTGGGTCCAAAATCTCCAAAATGTCACGGATTTGAGTGAAATTAGATTCTGAAATTGATTGAGTTTAAGTATTAAGTAGTTAACCTATGATTTCTATCCGGTTTTAGACATTAACACTCAAGAATCAAAAGAAAAAGAAGAAGGAAAGCTTGAGTTTTTGTGAGTTTCTTTCTTCCTCCTTTTCCTCTCTTTTTCTCTCCAATCTCTTTCCCTCTGATTTCTTAAGCTTAAGAGCCAAAAGTCCCAATCTTCTCTTCTCTTTCTCCACCTATTTCCCCGATTTCTTGCTGCCAGCCCGAAGCAATTAATGCTCCCTCTTTTTCTTCTCTTTTTTCTGCTACAGAGGTATGGGCTTCTGTACCTGCTCTAAGGTTACAGTCGTACGATTGTAATTTAATTACAGTCACACGACTGTAACGACAGTCGCACGACTATATGTTATAGTCATATGACACCGCTGCATTTTTTTTAAGGACGGAAAATTCGGTGCTTACAGCTGCCCCTCGCGTGATCAAATTCAACACTCGATCTTGGTCTGAAATAGTTGAGGTGATGAATTTGAGAGCGCGAATCAAAGCACCGCAGACATAGGAAATAAAACATGCAACTGAGTTGTTGAAGCCTCTCTGCCGTGGTGACGCATTGAGTTGATTGGATGGAATAAGCCGATACCGGGTCTATATTACCCAAGGCAAGGATTTTGCTGGGGATTTGAATTGGCTTCAAAGATCTAGGATCTTGCTTGAATTGATTTTCAAGAATCCGAAATCTGACTTGGGCGGTTTCAAGGATTAAGAATCAGGCTTGAAGAGACTTCAAGGATCCAAAATCACGCATGAGGTGGTTAGTCAAGGATTATGAATCAGGCTTGAAGGAGTTTCAAGGATTTAAAATAAAGCTTGAGAGGTTTGCAAGGATTGGGAATCATGCTTGAAGAAGTTCAAGGATTTGAAATCTGGCTTGGAGAGGTTTTCAAGGATTGGGAATCATGCTTGAAGAAGTTCAAGGATTTGAAATCTAGCTTGAGTGGTGGAAGTTTAGGAGTGATAATTTTGGAATCAGGTTCAGAATAAGTATTTATTCCTTGATCAATAATTTTGGAAGAAAAAATTTTTGCCCATTCGATCAAGAATAAATACGGCTGGATTACTTTACCCCTGGGAACTCGAGGTGTTGAGGCTTGGGCCCATGTGGTTTTGACTTAACTCTTGAGACCTGGTGAATGCCTAAGTGTTGGACTATTTATGCTTTGAGAGTGTCTTGATCCGGGATGGCCCGACGATGGTGGCGAGTACCCGTACCTGGATTGGTTGAGATGTATGTATGCATGTGAATTGTGTGTGTTTACTTTAAACATATGCATGTATGTACGGATGCATGTATGGTTCTAAATTTATGCATGCATGCAACATGTGGCTTATACTTTGTTCTTGGTATCCGTGTGAGCCCAAGGATGGAATTCGTGGCTCGCGATTAGCCTCAATGGTAACCCAGATGACTTGCAGCACCACACCGATATGGTTTTATCTCACTGAAACAGACGGGTGCTTCTTCCTAACTCTAAGCATATTTTTGCATCATACTGACCCAATCCGATTGTTCCTACATTTTCTGATCGACTGATCATTACGCTGATCTAGGTATTAGAGGAGTTGGCCCTCCTGAGTGACTTTCCACTTTATCCTTTGCACATCCTAAAGTGCTATCAGGCTCAGTGGATGAGGATGATAGGCCGCACCGACGGATGGTCCGTTTGGTCGAGCAAGAAGATAAGGGCGAGACCCTGCATTTCTGTATTGCATAATGCTTCAATCTCGTATCAGTGCGTATAACAGGAGTTCCTATGGCACTATCGCAGGCTTGGATGCAATGTCTCACTGATGGATATTTATATGTAATGGCACGGTGTATGCTAGATTAACATCTGATCAAAAATTCAAACATACATAATATTGCAATGGTGACATTAGAATGAGTATAATAGAGAATATGACAGTGACCCTGACTTTGTATATCACCCCTTCCCCATCACCAACACGTCCTTTCGGTTTTTCGTGTCGGAAGATTTTTTTTATGGTCCAAAAATTCTGTGATGGGCATTTTGTCTTCGTTGATCCCTTTTACAACTGTTTGTCTTAGGATGGGAAGATGTACCTTGATATGTTCATCGGGACTTACGAGAATACTGCTGTTGATGATACCCAGTGGTTCGGCTTTTTTTTTTACTTGCCCCTAGTACTAGAGGTTTGTGTTTGGGGTGTAAAATACTTCAACAGATATGGTTTGCTGCGTGATGTAGCCCATATGTGAAAATTGACATGCAATGACACAACAAATGCATATTAAACACCAAAATTGAATACAAAACATTTATGACATGATGAATGTAGATGCATTAGGAAAATCCAAGGGGTGGCTCTGGTTTGGATCGATGCCCCTTCAAATTACCAATGTGCCCTTTCGGTTTTCCGCATTGGAGCTTTTTTTTTAAGGAATAAATGGCCGAATACTGAATAGAGTTGCCATTGCGGATAGACAACCTGAGATGGATTCAATTAACCACTGGATTCTCCTGTGGTCTGATGTCGTATTCATGTTTCCAATTCACCCCAGATTCCAGTTCAGGCATAGTTCCCAAAGATAGACATAGCTTCCAGCCCTTCAATGCGTGGTCTGATTCGGAATGACTTAGGTTAATCTTGGTTCCAGTATGCCTGCCACTCACAACGACCCTATAGCAAATTCTACCATCTTCCAGAGGTAGAAGGATCACTAGTAAGTATCCACTTATGTTGCAACTGAAGACTGAGTTCTTGAAATGGTTAGTAAATGCAACTTTCCCTTGAATACTAGCACAGCAGGCTTTGCAAGCTTTTCTGTTGGTGTCATCATCCCATTTATGATTGTTGAAAGCTTTGTAAAACCCAGTTGCTCCAACACTATTGGTGAAGTTCACAAATGCATAACTGACATTTCCTCTAGTCTTGAAATCCATAGGAAGTAAGGGAAACCATAAGCAGACTTCCCTTTGGACTTACTCTTATTTTACTCCAGGCAACGCTTAATTAGAATTCATGGCAGATTATGTCTTTGGAACTGGTCTGGCAGACTTCTGATCATCAGGCTTATTTTCTCACCGGGATTGGCGTGGATCTCTCCCTTATTCAGCTTGATCTCTTCAATAATTAGGTTCTTGGGTAACCACTGTTGCCCCCTTTTCCCCTAAAGAAATTGCTTCCTCCTTACTCCAGAACCTTAGAACTATACATTTCATTTTCCCCTTTTTCCAGCATTGTTGAGCTCATTTGAATTAGACTCATTTTCAAATCCTCTCTCTATCATGAACTCAAGTCCTCTCCCATAGTTTGAGGATTCAAAATAATTAGTCTAGGAGTTTAGATTGAACAGAAATGGCCCGGGATTAAAAGGGTATCCCCAATTCGGTAAAGGTTGATGATAAACAAAGACTGATTGGAACGATGCCATAAACACCTTCTCCGTCGCCCTTCTGGTGATGAGATGATGTAGAAAAATGTGATATGGAGCAGCATTAGGGTTAAATTTCTTGTTGGAAGCCATTGATGGCAGAAAATAAGGCTTCACAGAATCAGCTCAAGAGAGAAGATGAAAGTGTTGTGCCTTGTATATAATAAATGGAAGACAAGGTCATTGTAGGCAAGGGATAAGGTAGAGGGCAGAATGAAAAGGAAAGTGTTTTGGGTTTGAAGATAAGGGAAGTTTAAATCTTTCACAGAAAGTTTAACAAAAATCTGATAACAATGGAAATTGGGAAGTGGAGATCACTTGTTATACCTTGCCATTTAATGCTACGAGACACTCCAGTGTTAATTATGGTCGCCGTGTATGAGAGATAAAGACACCAATTTTCTTTGCCGCTGCATAAAGTTAACTTTTCAGAACAGGCAAAAGTGTACTTATCTCCATTGTCTCGACTCACTGATCTCGGCACTTCATGCAATAGATGGGCCACCCTCGGATTCATCAAACACTTAACAGAGTTTGCTTGGGTTTCATTGTTTGGATACGAAGAATTGGGAAGTTGTACGAATGAGGAAGGATGAGATATAGGAGTGGAGTAACAGGTATAGGGGTTGGAATTTGATAGTGGGAACAAAGGCAGAAGTGGATTGGTGCCAGGATGACAGGTAAATTGGTAATTGATCAGGGAGGATTCAGGTGCTTCCGGGTTTAGCCTTGTTTGTACCGCCATTTTAGCAATGTGTGAGAGATTGACAAGGCCATATATCTATGAAGGAAGAGAGCACGACCGTAGGCCTGGAGTAGGAATCTCATTATAATGGAGAGAGGAAGTCTTCCATCTGTACTGGTTTTTTTTTTTTTAACAAGCTACATCCAAGCCACAGCCACCTGTTGATTTTCCTGCTGCATTCAAATCCATGTATGTCATGCGTGTTTAATATGTCTTTTTGGATGAATAATGCATGTGTAATGTCATATGTACATGAATGCCACACAAACAAGACTATATATGTACTACAACCACTATCTACTTCAGAGTTTTACAACATGGTGGGTGGCGAAGATCATTTGGATTTCTCAGGACTTGGTGCTTTTGATGAGTTTGGGTTTTTGATTGTAAGGTTATAGTGCGTGATGCTTTCTCAAGTATGAAATTAGGCTCAAAGCTTTATTTTGGGGATCGGCCCTAAAATTTAGCAATGGTCTCTGGTTTGGAATGATTTGGTTGTATTTTGGGTTGTTTAAGTTGAAACTTTTAGGGTAAGACCAATAGTGTTTTGGATCGTGATTTGTAGGGATCACTGATCTAGGTCGGCAATTGATTCGACGGAAATAATGCCATCCCATTATTTATTTGGCAGACTTCTCTCTCTCTTTTTTTTTTTTTTTGAAGAAAGGGTTCAATCAGAGTTAGGTTCACCTTTAGATTCCCTACAACACTCAGATTGATGTTATGCATCTTAATATTATGCGTGATGGACATGTCGTTTTAGATGATCAAATGCATGCTTAATGCCATGTACATGTAATCACCACATAAGTAAGAAAATAACAAGACGCATTGCATTCAAAACAAGTTCAATACACTTTACAAACAAAATGAGTTCCCTACAAGAAGGAGTCTCTAAGGGTATTGATCTCACAGTGCCCTACCATTCCTCGTCCAGCCACTGCCCCAGTTTCAGTGTCACCGCCCCGCTCTCATCAAATCAGACTTTGGAGCTCTTCATCATATTCTTCGCCCCGGGAGGTTTGAGGAATTTTCTTGCCAGTCTCCCTGCTTGCCCCCAGTTACTCATTAGTAGTAGATGCACCTTTAACCTTCCCTCATCAACTAACTTCTAGATCTCCTTCCTTAAAACATAGCAAATGTTGGTTCGGTGACCTATCACCACATAATAGTTGTAGAAGTTGTTCTTTTGATCTGGTGCCGGCTCTACATACTGCTTGATGCTCTGCAGGAGCCCCTCCTTTCTACATTTGGCAAATAATTGGCTTAACGAAATAGGCCACGGGGATATGCCTTTTCCGTCACCCTTAGGGAGTGGATTCCTGGTTTGTCGCATAACAAGATCAGCATTGGCTTTAGGGGGCACCTTCGATTCCACTTTACTGGTCATCCCTCTTATTATTCCTTCGAGCTCAATCACACGTGCCTCCAATTTAGTGCATCTTGTCATCAGCTTTTCTACCCTATCAAGATCACCTCTTAGCATCTCCCTCAACATTGACGCTGCCTCTTCCTTGACCTTCTTTCAAAATTGTGATGAAGCAACATAATCATCTACGAGATCTGTTATGGCGTGAAAGTTCATTGGGCCAGCCATTCTTGAGACTCCTTCCCTCTCTCCCCTGATAAAAACACTTGTTAGCATTGACTGGGGCATGCGCATGGAGAATGCCAAGTTAAGGGATGATGTAGGCATGATTGTGTGATGTGATGCATGCATATACGAGCAGTGATGTCATGTGATGCCGTGTCATGTTATGCAATTCTAAGCTAGTTAAGTGCACACAAAGCCAAGAATGGAAATTTGCAAAATGCAATGAATGTTGTTGATGAAGCTATATGCTGAAGTAGAGCATGGCGTATAAATATACACCACATGGATAAAATGACACGCAGGGTGTCCACGGATCGAAGCAAGGTGATACTTGTAAAGCACTTACACGTATAGGGTGGATCTTATACAGTGGTTAGATCTACGTGTAGAGCGGATCTTACACGGGAAGAAGTTCAATATTTAAAGCGATACGTGTAGAGCGGATCTAACATGGGAAGAGGTTTAATATTTAGAGCGATACGTGTAGAGCGGATCTTACACGTTAGAGCGGTACGTGTAGAGCGGATCTTACATAGGAAGAGGTTTAATATTTAGAGCGGTACGTGTAGAGCGGATCTTACACGGTAAGAGGTTTAATATTTAGAGCGGTACATGTAGAGCGGATCTTACACGGGAAAAGGTTTAATATTTAGAGCGGTACGTATAGAGCGGATCTTACACGGGAAGAGGTTTAATATTTAGAGCTGTACGTGTAAAGCGGATCTTGCACGGGAAGAGGTTCAATATTTAGAGCGGTACGTGTAGAGCGGATCTTAAAGCAGTACGTGTGAAGGTGCTTGGGGTGTACCTCTATAGATGAACTCAATCCGGAACCAAGAACGTCGCAAAAGGGGAAGATTCAATGCAAAACTTCTACCACTTGAGGGTTCAAAGAAAAAAAGAGTTCAAGCAATAAACCTAGCTACAAGTTCGTGCTTTCTACTTTAAAAGTCTGGAAAAAGATCCATACAACTTAGAAAATAACCTATTTATAGGGCTAGGCTAAACCACTAAACAGGAAAGAGGAAAGTAGGGCAACAGCAGAATTCCGGAGCTTGGCACGCCGTGCTGGTGGTGGTGGCACGCCGTGCTGGGTAGATTTGGGGGGTGGCACGCCGTGCTGGTGGTGGCATGCATTCGTGCCGATCCACTGGACTCCGTCCTTTGGCATGCTGGAATGGCACGCCATGCCACCTTCCTTTTCAGCACTTCAATCTCTTCTTCGCCGCCGCCGCGCCAACTTTCGGTCCGGGTCATAATGCCTGTCCAAAACAAACATAAAGAAACATAACCGCACCACAGCCACGGACCACAAAAAAAATGACGCATTGTCCAAAATTACAAAAACGCCCCTAAAAACACGAAAAAATACTAAAAGTTATGAAAATCTAACCAAAACATAAAAATCACAAAATACGCAAGATCAAACAAGCATTCACACAAAGGACTCTAAAAAAATTACCATTTAGACGACGAAATTGCCTAAAAAATAAGGTAAAAAACCGACCTTATCACACAGGAAGAGGTTTAATATTTAGAGCGGTACGTGTAAAGCGGATCTTACACGGGAAGAGGTTTTATATTTAAAGCGGTACGTGTAGAGCAAATCTTACATAGGAAGAGGTTTCGTCTATGCGCGCGGGACACATGGATAGGGTTTTGATGCTCAGGACACCTTTGGCTTTCATACTGTGATACGAAATGACACTTTCTGATGTTCGCGGAACATCAATGCCTGAAAGGGGTTTGTAATGATTACGGAAGACTATAGGGGGTTTGATGAAATTTTTAGTGTTTTTGGAACACCTAAATGACTCAGTGCATATGGTAAAGTCTTGGTGCTTGTGGAGCACTTGAACATTTAACAGATGAGTGAGATGTACATTGTGAGATAATGAGGATGACTCCCTTGTTTTTATTCTTTTGACTTTGGACATTCCAAGAGTACACCATGCCATGCAAAAATAATACAAAGAAGACCGCGTGTGAACCGTCACACGAGGTATAAGTTCGGCGCTTTTAGGGCACCTAGTGAGTTGTCATGAAATGGTCGTGTGTGGGCCGGCACATGGGTAGAGTTTCGATGCTCTGTAGGTCGATGTCATAAAGTGAAATGGTCGCATGGGGACCGCCCCATGGATAAAGTTCTGATGCTTTTGAAGCAGTGTGACGTGAGATGACGTGACACGAGAGTTGCGTGTTACTCAAGACATGGACAAAAGTTCGGCGTTCATGGAACACCTTTCATGACTTGATAATGTTATGAAATGTCCCTATATGTATTCTAATCTGGTTCTCGGGGAGCTCCTCGAATGATTTCACAATTTTATGAAATGGTTCAATGTGAACCATAACATGCAAACAGGACTTCGCATTATCGAGATACTTATAATGAATGATTCTGATATCATGTAATGAGATCATGTGAACTATCACACGAAAACAAATCTAGAAGTATTGTGGTCTACTATTGCATGATATGATATTTTATGAAATGGCCACGTGCAATCCAGTGCACAGGCAGAACACGGACAGTTTTGGGATACCCGATATGTCATGTAATGAAATGATCGTGAGGGGCACACTTGGAATCATCCTTTATTGGATATGATAGTATGATATGGATGTGAACGTGATACGGAGATGCAAGTGGCTGCGCGAAAATGTGGTTAGATGTATGACACACAAAATGATGTTATGTATGCTTTATGGGATGTTGTACATGAAATGTAAATGGCACACAAACAAAATATCATGGCTGCACGAAAATGTGATTAGTGTCACGCATATGCTGATGTTTGAAAATGGATGCATAAAGATGTGATTAGTGTCAATGTCAAACAAATGTCGATATCTTGATAATGGTCGTGCAAAGACACGATCATAATGACATAAAATGATTTGTGTATATTTGATGTTTTGTGAATGAAAATGATAACGAGCGTGAACTCTCTATTCCAAACATCCGAAGAACGCCTAATGCTATGCAAAAAGGTCACATGTGAACCACCACACGGATAAGGGTTTCGGTGCCTTTAGGGCACCTAGTGGTTTTTATGATGTGGTAGCGTACGTGCTGACACACGGACAGAGTTTCAATGCTTTGAAGGTCTATGAGATGATATGAAATGGTCACATGGGATCGTCCCTTGGATAGAGTTCTGATGCTTTTGAGCATATGATATGAAATGATGTTGTAAGAAAGTCACGTGCCACAGGAGACACGAACAGAAGCTCGGCGTTCGAGGAACGCCTTTCATGATTTAGGATGTTATGAAATGTCCCTACATGCATACTAATCAAGTATTCGGGGAGCGCCTTGAATGATATAATAATGTCATGAAATGGGCCAATGTGGGCCATGGTATTATATGATGTTTATGATAAATGAGCATGGTGTCGTGAAATGTATCGTGTAAATTGTCACACAAAAATGGACCTAAGACCATTAGGATCTCTATCGAATGAAATGATTTGGTGAAAGGGCCAAATGCAATCCGGTGAATTGGTAGAACATGGGTAATTTTGGGATACCCGATATGTTATGAAATGAGATGGTCATGATAGGCATCCTTGAAATGCCCCTAATTCTATTTAGGTGATATGTCGTGAATTCTTATGACACACAAAATGCAAATGGCTGCACAAAAATGTGGGTTAGGATGCATGACAAAAATAATGATGTTATGCATGCTATGTGAAAAAATGCTAATCACACAAATATAATGTTATGGCTGAAAAAGGAATGATTAGTATGAATGGCAAACGGATGATTTAATGTTTTTACACACGAAAATAAAATGCAAGTAGCTGCATAAAAATGTGAGTTTGTATCACACAAAAATGTTTTATGAATGGTGTATCATGCGTATGGGAAATGGTGATTATGGTGTGTTATGCATGCGTAGATAGCGATGGTGATGTGTCACGGGATGGCGAGAAACACATAGCACACAAAACGAATTCTTCCAACCTTATTGCTCCAAACGTGGTTGGTCTTAAAACTTCTAACCGAGTCCTAGGTGGGGTTCTCTTCGATCATCAATCGAGGATGATGAAGGTGTGATTTTATTTTATTCACACAATTATTTTGGTATCCTAAGGGAATCCAACTAAGGCTGCCTATATGAGTTCGGTCCAAGTCGGGTTAAAATCAGGGCTCCCATAGCAAAATATACTCCTCACTTCTCCCCACTCAAGGGTCCGAACGAAGGGGTTCATACGAGGCTATGGGTGGTGTTTCAAATCCGTGCCCCTAAGACTATGAGGAACAAAGGCGACACTTCAACAATCCACCGGGCTAAAATGGGATACTTAACCTAATGCAAGCATGTCTAACTAAAAAAGTAAAATGAAATACCAATCAAGAATCATCCACCTTATTTTAATTAGACACTTTTCAGGGCTTGTCAAATTCTTTTAAGTTTTTAAGAAAACTTTTTATAAGAATTCCCCAGTAGAGTCGCCACTGTGAGCGGATGATGTTTTCGACGGAACGCGGACTCCCTTTCCGAAAGGGTGCCACGATTTCGGGCGTATCCCTCCCTTGCGTGGGTTTTTTATAACAAAAATTCATTTTTTTAGAAAACTAGATTATTTCATAAAAGAACCGAGGCCTAAGCCTCAATGAATATTGTTGGAGTCGCCACCCGGCTCAGCTCAACCGGAAAATTTATAATGTAGCTGAACCAGATGAACGGCCGCTACACTATCCAGAGATCTAGGTCTGGACAAGTCCCTTATTTCGTGTCTAATTAAAATTAAAAAAAGGCCAATGTTCATAGACGGTATTTCAAATTCTAAAGTCAATTTTATTGCATTAAGTTAAACATACAGCGCGCATACAGATAAAGTAAAATAGTAAATGATTAAATTATTACAACCCAATCGAATAAAAGATAAAAACTCTCGTCCTCACTTTACAACCGCCTAAAATACACGATTTATCTAAAAATTACAATCGCCTAAAATACACGAGTAATTCTATCAAATACATATAAAATAAAAAACAAAGAGCTGTAAAACAAAAGGGGTTAGCATAGTTTATGGCACACCACAAATAAGACTCAAACATGACAGAATTGGGAAATTAGGATTCGGGGGCATGCATTTAGGGGGGTAACCGGGTCGGCTCAGCTAGCCGGCCCAATTAGACCTGGAAAACATTCTGAAACGTCTTTGTATTTTGGTTTTGTGAGAAAATCATTTTGAAAACAATTTATTTTCCGGTTTAATTTAATTTTAGCATGTGAAGTGAGTCGGTTTTTAGGAGAATTAGGTCTCCGTCGTGGTATTGTTCTAAATACAATTACAATGGAAATTAAATCTAAGGTAGTGAATGCACATAGCAAAATTCATTTTTGATGATTTTCTGATTTTCTGAATTTTTAGGGATTTTGGGGAATTTTTGGGGATTATTCTGGAAATTCTGATTCTGGACGGACATTATGTTGGGAATTAATCGCACAAAACAAACATAAAACGCAGCGGAAAAAGATTAATCCCCACCAAGGACCCATGTACATTACATTGAATTGGAAGGAGGGTTAAAGAATTACCTTAATTCTTTGAAGTTTGAATCACTTAGGAACCAAAATAGCTTCCCTCTATGGTTGATCCACACGGAGCAATACATTCACTGCGTGCTAGCGCCGGGATAGAAGAAACGGTTTTCTCGAATCGAGAGAGAGGCAGAAAATCAAATTTTCTCTTGGCTTGGAGAGGAGAATTTCGGCTGGCTGCTTGGTCTAGTGTGGCTGCCGAATTCTGCTTCTATATCATTATAGGATTGATTAGGTTTTAGGTTTTTATTTCCTTAAATATAAAACCTAATTAGTTAATTATAATTATAACCTAATACACCTATTAGTTATAATTATATATTAACCCACACAATTTAATATTAATTCTCAATTAACATTAAATCAAATCAATTCTCCATAATACACATATGTATATATAATATTATAATTAATTATATCTCTACATAATTAAATTATAATATGTAGCATACTTTATGCAATATTAATCACATTAATATTTATATATACATAAATATATATCACTATATATATTTATACTCTTTCTCATTCATAAATTATTATCCAATAATAATTTATACCCGATAAGATGAACTTCATTTTGCTCTTGTGTGTGACCCCATAGGTTCATATTAATTGGCAATAAGGAAATTACCATAATGTCCTTATAGGTCACAAGCGGACTCTAGCAAGCCATTACGACTACCCAATTAATATGATTGGAATGATCCAATACCTATTTATAAAATGTCATATTCCCTTTTGTCTCTTTGATATCAAGATTAATTATAAGACATGGTACACTTGTCAATCTTACATAATTAATCATATGCTTTCTCGATCTCAAAGTAAACTGTTCAGACAAATCAATTGATACTCTTATCAATTATTTGAGCACGGCCATGCATTTAACAGTCTTACTTATCGAGGGGCCCAGTGATATCGCTCTCTTGTTAGAGAGGGACAAAATCCCATATCTGTCACTCACATCCCAAAGCATGAGTCATATCGTACCCAACCACAGCCTTTATAACTACTCTGTTACAAGCAGCGTTTGACTGCGTCAAAGCACAACATAAATTCATCCCGGAATCCATGGTGACCTCAGGTCAAAGGAATCAGCTGATGACACTACTATAATCAAGATCAGTTGTGACACGTGACCATGAACTTGATCTTATAGTGGGTCTCCAGCAACATGTTCTCTAACACATTGCCCGTGAGTATAATCTGTATCTGTATACACTATATTCATCTTATGAATATCCATTATCACTCACACTAGTCTTAGTTTGTTATTATTCCCATAATAACAATCGACTAGGGAAATTTAGAATTACACAATTAATTCATGGATACATTATCATAAATACTAACATACAAATATATATGATAAAATAAGTCTTTATTAATGACTTAAGAAGATTGTTTACATAATCCAACATTGGCTTAGGGCACAATCTCTAACACATTACAGTCGTGCGATTGTAATTATGGTCGTACGATGGTAAATGGTTCCAACTTCAGAATTTCACTAAAATTTATTCACAATAAAACAATCTGGAAACTAAGAACACTCGCATGACTGTATTTACAGTCGTACGACTATTCACCAACTCAAGAACAGTCGTACGACTGTTCTTGATTTCTAGAAACAGAAAAATCAGAACGCACCAATCACCCAGAAAGCATGAGAAAAAGAGAGAATGAAGTGAGTTTACGTCTCTGGCACTGGTCCTCCATAAGATTGACCCCTGGCGTCGCTCCAATCCACTTAAAATCACTTTTTTTCTCCTTGAGTCAAGGTTGAGAAGGTTAGGTCCAAAATCTCCAAAATGTCACGGATTTGAGTGAAATTAGAGTCTAAAATTGATTGGGTTTAAGTGTTAAGTCGTTAACCTATGACTTCTATAGGGTTTTAGACATTAACACTCAAGAATCAAAAGAAAAAGAAGAAGGAAAGCTTGAGTTTATGTGAGTTTCTTTCTTCCTCCTTTTCCTCTCTTTTTCTCTCCAATCTCTTTCCCTCTGATTTCTTAAGCTTAAGAGCCAAAAGTCCCAATCTTCTCTTCTCTTTCTCCTCTTATTTCCCCTGTTTCTTACTGCCAGCCCGGAGCCATTAGTGCTCCCTCTCTTTCTTCTCTTTTTTCTGCTGCAGAGGTATGGGCTTCTGTACCTGCTCTGAGGTTATAGTCGTACGACTATAATTTAATTACAGTTGCACGACTATATGATACAATTGTGTGACACCGCTGCATTTTTTTTTAAGGAAGGAAAATTCCGGCGCTTATAGTGCTCGATCCCAATCGTCATCTGCAATAAGCAAAGCAGAGGAAACATCACAATCATATGCATATACATCCACACATACATGCATACATCCAGACATAAGCATAAGATCAAGTATAGGTACTTACTATCATAGCAGCGTTGTCCCGGAAAGAGAGCGCCCTCAATGCATAAATGGCTTGACCCATGTACATGCCTTGCTTCACCGGAATCTGCAAAGATCGCACTCAGAATGATCAATCTATGATCAATGACTAGCAAAAGGGGCAGAAATAGATAAGAGTGGAAATACTCACATGCGTGGTGCCAACAAGAATGGCAGGAGGAAAATTATGGTCCTGCAGATGGAGATCGGCCTGATAAGACTACCGAGACTTGTCAAATATATGAATGGAATCCTCGATCGGGAACTCGAGCCGACCATGTACATACTCAACCTCAGGACCCTGAGGAGCTTGAAAATGAGGAATGGGAGCATCCTCTGCTCTAGCGGTAGAATCCGCTCCAGCAGTTCGAGAAGCAGCAATACCAGACCTCCTGCCTCTTCCCCTGGCAGACGAGGACAGGAGTGCACGCTCGCCTTGTGAAGACGACTGGAATCAGTTAAAAAGAACGATGTAAAAAAAAAGTTTGCAAAATACCCCTGCATCAGTGTTAGCAGACGACAGGAGCAGATGAACAGCAATGAAGTATCTATAATCATCATCCACACTGCTAGCCTCATATCCGGCACCATAAAGGTCTAGATACAGATCAAGAGACAGAAGATGGGGCTAGAATAACCCCACCGGTAAGGTGGCTAGAATCCTACGTGCCTCAGGCCTGGAACGCTAGTCGTGAACCCTCTCGCCCAAGTACCACTCCTTACCATACGGGCACTTCATCACAAAGCGCCTGTTCGATAGCGCCTATGCGTCTCGAAGTGGCTAGGGCAAATCATCGCCCTCTCGCCTTAAGAGGCCTTAGCGATCTGGAATCAGAAAGTCCGAGAATTATTTAAAAAAAAAACCTTAAAGGAGAAAGGCATACCCCATCAAATGTCATATCCCTCAGAGCCTAACGACACTCTGCCTGGTTTTTGTCGACTTCGCTCCGCACAAATCCCAACCACCGTCTGAGGCAGGGAAATTCGGCCAAATCATAAATATCAGGTACCTGCACTACCGATGGTGGAACGAAGTGATATTTAAAGACCCAAATCTACAAAAGAAGTATGAAAGTGAAATCAATAACAATCTAGGAAACATATGAAAGAAAGTAAAATTTTAAGATATGGAGTCTAAGATACTCTCGTGCAGCAGAATCTAGAAAGCCTTCAACTCTTTATGGGAGCCTGGGGCACAGAGATCGAGAGCATAGTAAAGCTGGGCCAAAGCCACTCGAGCCCAATTAAGAGTCCTCATATACTCCAAGTCGATCAAAGAGGGCAGCACAGCCAGATTCAGACTACTCCGGCCTAGGGGAAAAAGGAGGGTGAAAAGGGCATGCAGCAGAAAGGCCCTCGCATACTTCCTCTCATAAGGTGGCCCCCTCCAGGAGCTCAGTCTGTTGCTCCATCCAATATTCTCGGAGGCTCCTGCACTGGATCCGGCTGTCAAGGGAGTCAATCCCAATAAGCATGAACACTAACTCCTACCGATATCCGCTATGTGCAAAGATCTGATTAAAAGAGATTATCTGACCGGAAAAGGGGAGCCCAGTGATGGCAACAATGTCCTCCAGAGTCACTGTGCACTCTCCGGAGGGGAAGTGAAAAGTATGAGTGGAGTCCATCCACCTCTCTAAAAGTGCAGCTAGAAGTCCTCGACTCATGCGAGGAGTAGTAACGATCATGCTACGAACTAGCCGTTACAGATCAGTAGAATTTATGATCTCCTTCACCCCTCGAGGAAGCCGTCTGTACCATTACAAGGCCTCCGTAATGGATCCACATCCACAATGACTAGATCTCGCCTGCAAAATCAATAATCAGGGAGTTTATGAGCTTTTTAGAATGTATATATATCATAAAAATCAAAGAAACACCTTAGAAATCGTAAAAATCGGGCGGCTTTGAGTCTGCAAGATACAGCCGCCCGGCTGTAGGAGGTAATAGCCACACAGCTGTAGGCCTCCTGATCACAGCTGTGTGGCTGTGATCATCCATGGGGCGGCGTAGCTACAGATTTTCGGCCAACCATGAATTCGTTCGTTTTCCTGTTAAATCTTGGCCTAACTCAAGCCAAATCAACAACTAAACATCCTAGGGGCATAATCTACTCAAATCATGCATCAATTTCACCTATTTTCTCTAATTTTGCAAAAATTTCAAACTTGGAAAAAGTGGAGAAATTTGAGAAAACTAACCGGATTCATGAAAGCATGGCTCGAAATCTGGAGTTGGATGGGCACTGGGGCGTCGATCTTCACCCCACAATACTCATCATCTTCTTTTAGCCTATAAATGCACTCCATGGGTTCAAATGCTAAAGTAAAATTCCCCTTCAGGATGGAAAACCATCTTTGAAAGGCAGATTGAGCGGAAGGAACGGGTTAGAGGACTCTACACATCTTTCGCCTCATGATTTCGGGTTTGGGCAAGAAAATCACCAAAGAGAGGGGGAGATTTCGGTTGAAAATAGAGGTGAAAGGGGCTGCCTTCATTTTTATGGCTTTTAAAAGCCATCCCATACCCATTACTACAGCCGCGTGGCTGTAATGCTATAGTCGAGCGGCTGTAGTGACACAGCCGCTCGGCTGTAGCTTACTTCCTTACAATTTCTTCTTCCATTTCATTTTTCAAAACTTATTCTACTCCAATTTGACCCCGAGAAAGGTAGTTTTCATGTCTTTCATGTATCAAGGGGCAACGTACCTGGCACGTATTCATTCTTGATCGAAGGGGCAAAAATTTTTGCTTCCAAAATTATCGATCAAGGAACGAATAAGCGCCTAAAACAACTTCAAAGCTTCAAGAGATATGATCATGCTTCTCAAATCACCAAAGCATCTTTCTTCCACTACACTAGTTTCACGGGAACACAATTACCCTTTCCTTCAGTGGCACAGGCCCCACTAGAAGTGAAATGACCAAAATGCCCTTTTGTTAGTAACCGAACTACAGGATGGCCAAAACACCTTTCCTTTAGTGACACAAGCTATACGGAAGACCAAATCACTAGAATATTTCTTCCCCTAGTGACACAAGCTCCACTAGAGGTGAAAAGACCAAAATACCCCTTTGTTAGCCACCAAGCTACCAAACGACCAAAATATCCTTTTCCCATCAAAAAAGGGGACCAAACCACCAAAACTCATTTCTTTTTGTGACATAGACCCCATGAGAAGTCAAATGACTGAAGTACCCTTCCTTCAAGGGGTGCTAACTTCCCAAGTTACAAAATTACCAAAATTCCTTTTCCTTTCATAAGCATCAAATAACAAGGAGAATTCAATCTGGGCAAAGTCCTCTACTTCATGATGGAGTCGAAGAACATCCCTGGAAAAACCAATCCAATCTGGGCAAAGTCCTTTGCTTCATAATGGAGTCGAAGCATGTCCCTAGAGAACATCGAATCAATTCGAGTAAAGTCCTATGTTTCGTAACAGAGTCAAAGTAAGTTCCTGAAGAATCAAATCAACCTAGGCAAGACCGTTGTCTCACCAAACAACTGAGACAAGTCCCTATAAACATCAAAGCGGGTCAACGCAAGGGGAACCACCAGGTACGTCCTCCTCTCCTCCTCACCGTACTCCCTATCGCGAGACCAAACTCAAATCGAGCATAAGCACCCGTTCAAGCCGACTTTGATCACGGGAGGGGCAGCCTGTGAGCATGGGTTTTTTCTCAACCTCGGTGATGAAAGCCAATATTATCTTTTTCACGGATAAACATGAAGCGGATTCGGAATAACCGGGGCAATGTCGAAAATGTCTCGGATAACCCGAATATGTATGATAGGTCTTGGTACGGAACCTCAAAGAAGGTAGAGTGAGCATTTGGAAGAACCGAAGAGAAAAGGCGAAAAACGTAGAAATAGGCCGCGTGGCTGTAATCATCAGATTTTCTAATTAGCGTAAATCAGTCCTAAATTCTGATTTTTTAACCAATTTGGGGGAGATATAAAAACAAAAATAATGAGAGGGAAGGCAGAAAGAAAACAGAGGAGAGCAGCCACCATTTGAGAAATTAGGGTTCTTGAGAGATTTGAAGGAGAAAAAGAAAGAAAATAAAACAATTCCATAAAAAACGATTAAAAACCTTAATTTAATCAATAAAAAAGATTAAAATTCTTTAGGGATTAATTTTCTGGAGTGGTTCTAATCTGTAAATGCTCATCCAATTTGTTTCGGGGTTCCGTTCGAGCTTCAGAGATCGCATATGTGTTCGGGTTGTTCGTGATTGCAAGACGTTTCCTTGCATCCAATCCTTTCTTGGTGATCTAAAAACACTGGAACATAGTCAAGGTAATTCTGAGAGGCCTTAAAAACTCTTTTTTATTCATTCTGGGTGTTATTGGTTTGCGATTTTGTGTTTTTTGCTATTCTGGAAGTGAGTCCCGTTACAGCCGCCCCACCTAACGATTACAGCTGCACGGCTATAATCTACAGGGGCGTGGCTGTAACCTACAGCCGCTCGGCTGTAATCTTCAGGGGCAAAAGCTCCAAATGGCCCAAATTGACCGATAACTCTTCCGTTTTTAAATCAAATGTATTTTTTATGAATATTATCGGTCCAATTACATCCATATGTGTTTGATTTTCGGTTTCGAATTTATAATTGGTGGATGTAATGGTAAATTTTGGTGATTTCGGGTTTTTAGGCATTTCCGGATTTCTTTGATCCACTTCGGATCTATTTTCGTGGTGTTTTATGAGTTTCCAGAAATCCCCGATCGCTCAAAATCGCCAAAATTCTAAAACAATTTTCAAAACGAGAAAAGAAAACGGAAATACATTCTGGACCGCATGGCTGTAGGTTTTACAGCCGCATGGTTGTAACCTACAACCTGAGAAGCAGAATTACTGTTTTGCCCTTTGGCGCCTCTAACTTGTAATTTTATGTCTCATTTGAATTCAAAATAGATTTTTGGCATGTTTTACTTTTGAACCCTAGATGGATGTCTAATTTAGGCCCACTCAATAACGGGACCCTCAGCTCCCGGGATATCCGGTCCACTAAAAGTTGGAAAATGCATGTAAAATGAGCCAAATTGTTTTTGAAATTGATATTTCATCCACAAAATCTACAGGGTGTTTCAATAAAACGTTTTCCAGGTCTAATCGAGTAGTAGCCCGGACTTCTCGATTACCCCCCTATGCATGATCCCGTTTCCCAAAATACTCCTATTCTGTCTTGTATGAGTCCTTGGTGTGTTTTATTTACTTGTGCTAACAGTATTTGGGTGCAACTTTTATTTTTCTTTATTTTTATTTTTGGATGTATTTTTTAGATAATCTCATGTATCTAGGCGATTGTACTTTTTAGATTATCGTGTATTATAGGCGATTGTATATGGTGAGGATGAGAGTTTTCTTTTTTTTCTGTGTTGTATAATTTGGCCTCTACTTTACTTTTCCCGCACTTTACTTTTATGCACTTTATTTTTGGATTTATATTTATGTCATGTGTATGAGCATTAACTAAAAATAAAAAGAAGATAAAATGAGTAGAACTAAGTGGATGTTATATTATATTATGAAATAATAATTGAAAAATAAGTGAGGATTAGTAGATATGTTTCCCGAACCTTAAATCTCTAGATTAGGTACCACGTCTACACTTAGGAGGGAGCTGTACCGGAATTTCCCGGATGAGCTGATCCGGGTGGTGACTCTGTATCTAATCTCAAAATTTAGGTTCTGAGATCTTTAAGTTTAAATTGGGATTTTCTAAAAAACCTATTTTCCAAAATTCACACTTATAATTAAGCTTTCTACAAAAAGGGTTTTCCCAATAAAATGAAAGGCTTTCTTAAAGAAGATTAAAATCCATTTTCCAAAACCACTTCATCACACTTCAAAAAGAAAATCCATGGTTTTTGCTTCACTTCGCATTCCGTTAAAACGTCGTCTGCTCACAAGAGCATGTTCTATAAGAACTCTATGAACTCATTGAGAGACTAGTCAACACTAGCTGCAAATGGCACTCTGTTAGTGAAGACAAAAGTGGTGAATCTAAAGTTGTTATCAAACTATCAGACATGGTGGATCTGATAGCTAGCAAAGAAAAATGTGTTTTTAATCTATGAAGTTGAACATGATTGTGATTTATATGGAAGCAACCAGGGAAACATTGATTGCGAAGGACCACTTGGTTATTCCAACCAAGAACAATGTGATTATGTAGGGAACAACTCGAGGCAAATGATCAACCCGTATTCAAATACATACAATCCAGGTTGGCATAATCATTTCAATTTTTCATTGAACCAGCAACTTGGAAAGTAGTCTCAACTGTCCTTTAAGTAACCTCACGACATCTTCCAGCAACACCATGTCAAAATGGATCGTGTTAAGCAGGTTGTCTCTATAAATCATGTTGTCCTGACCCATTTTGATAGCGTTACCATTAGTCTTAGTAGAATTTCCAGCAGGCAGGATCCTTACGTGAACCCAAAAAATCTGACTTTGAGGAGCTTACTATGCAATTCATGAAGCAAAATCAAGCTTCAATTAAGAATTTGGAGACCCAGTTCCAACAGCTTACAATGAATATAACTCCAAAAGGCAAAAAGGTCATTCTAAAGAACACCGAACCAAATCTTAGAGAGGAATGCAAAGCAATCACACTTAGAAATGGTAAGGCTGTTGACAATGTAAATAATGTTGTTATCATTCGTGTTGCTAGTGAAAATGTGCAATATGAATAGGTGGTCGAGCAACCTGCTCGAACTAAAGAAAAAGGAGCAACTTGTAGTTGCAAGTAAGCTACCTTAGTCTGCTCCTGTTGGAAACACACAACCTTCAGTAGCAGTTGATGTTCTTGGAACTGAATTTGTTCCAAACCAGCAATCTATTCCAGCATTTCAACCAAGGATACCTTATCCTCAAATTGCCAAGCAACATGAAATGGTTAAGAAATTTGACAAAAATCTTGAAGTGTTCAAGAAACTTCACATAAACATCCCTTTTCCAAAAGCACTTGCATAAATGCCCATGTATGTAAAGTTCTTTAATGGATTATTGTCAAATAAAAAGAAGTTAGAGAATGTAACATTGGTGCAACTTAATCAAGATTGCTTATTTATTCTACAATGTATGCAACCTTTGCCCAAGAAATTAAAAGATCCAGAGATTTTTTCTAGTCCTTGTTTTATTGGCAATCTCAATATTGATAATTCACTGTGTGATTTAGGTGTTATCATAAATCTTATGTCATACTACACATACAAACAACTTGGATTAGGTAAACCACAAACCATTAGAGTGTCTATTCAGCCTGCTGGTAGATCCATGAGATACCATAGATGCATTGTGGAAGATGTTTTAGTCATAGTAAAAAATTCATCTTACCTGTGGACTTTCTTGTAATGGATGAGGATTTTCATATACCTAATTCAAAAGCATACATTATATATATATATAAACACATTACACTTTAAAATTGTAATTAAAAAATTATATTTAATTTATATTATTATTATCCATATTTTAAACAAAATTATTATATTTTTTTAATTAATTCTAACATTAACAAGCAAAAAAATATATATAATATTTCAAAATTTAATAACAATTTTTAAACAAAGTAATACATAAATTCTATTTACTAACTATATTTTTTATATCATAAATTTTAAAATTTTTTAAAACATGTAAATGTTATATACTAACTTTGAGCAGACGACCTAAAAAGAGGAACGCGGCGAAGTGAACTGGGGATTTTTGAAAACGGATTTCGTGATGTTTTGGAAAACGAGTTTTCGTTTATCTTGCTTTAGGGAAAACCATTCATTCGTTTTGGAAATTCATTTTGTAAAACATTTTCCCGTTTTATTACTTAAAGACCTCAAAACCTGAATTTCAAGATCAGTGACAGAGTCGCCACCCGGATCAGCTCATTCGAGAAATTTCGGTACAGCTCCCTACCGAACGTAAACTGTTGTACCTAATAAAGAGATTCAGGATTCAGGCAACTTACCTATTCAACCTCGGGCTTGAATTCAGTTTATTATTTATATTACTATATTTATTCAATTTATTATCTTTCTCTATCCAATTAAGTTTATTTTATTAGCTCATGCTCAAGCAAATGACAGAATTAAATTGCGGAAAAATAAACCATACATCCAAATTAAACAAAAGAATAACAGAGGCCGCTTATACAACCAAATTGAGTAAAAATAAAAACTCTCATCCTCACATTTACAAACACCTAGAATACACGAGGATCTAAAAATTACAAGCGCCTAAATACACGAATTAATCTATTCATTACATCAAAAATAATAAAAAAGAAAATTAATGCAACAAAACATACGGTTAGCGTAGTTTGTATTACAAACACATGTAGGACTCACAACTGGACAGAATTAGGATTTTTAGGAACGGGAGTATGCATTTAGGGGGTAACTAGGTCGACTCGACCGGTCGGCTCGGTTAGACCTGGAAAACGGTTTTGAAATTCCCTGTAGATTTTTGTGCTATAAAACAATTTTTTGAAAAACATTTGGCTCAATTTCATACAAATTTCCATATTTAGCGGGTCTGTTATCCCGGAACTCGGGGTTCCGTTCGTGCTGGTTTGTCCTAATTTCAACATCCATCTAGGGTCCGAAAGCAGTAAACACGCCGAAAACTATTTGAATCTGAATACAGCATCGCGCGACGACGTCCGTATAGGCCATCCCAAGATTCTATCTCCTTCAGGAGACTACAGCCGTACTGCTGTAATTAGAACCGTGCGACTCTAATTACAGTCGCGCGACTGTAGCATCCAGAACCCGAAAATGGTTTTCTTGCACCCGCGCGAAAATAAATCCGAAAAAAAATTTTGATGATGTACGAGTGTGTTTGGGCCGAAATATATCACAAAAGAATGAAAGAAATGGAGAACGGGCTATTTTAGGCCGATTCCGAGGCTATTCGGGTTTCTGCCCAGGAAAGCAGATCCGTGCGGCTCTAGTTAGGGCTGTGTGGCTCTAGTTAGATCCGTTCGGCTCTGTTCTTGAGAAATAAAGTTGTGCGGCTTTGTTCTTGAGAAATAGAGCTACGCAGCTCTGTTCTTCAGGAATTAGAGCCGCCCGGCTCTGACTAGAGCCGTGCGGCTATAATCAACTGCCAGTTTCTAGAAAATTTGCAGAAAAAGGAAAAATCACAATAACAACAAACCAAAACGAGTTTTAGGCCTCTCAGAGTTTACCTTGCTATTGTTTTGATGTGTTTAACGTGCAAAATAGGATTGAAAACTCGAAACACTCCTTGAATCCTCAACCGGCCTGAAATCCCAAAATTAATCTGAATCGATCCAAAACCAATCCGAGACGATTCCAATAAATTACACAAAAGTCAGGCAACTTCCTTTTGTTGTTTAGGTATTAGTTTTAGTGTTAAGTTTTTTGGCTTTGGCTTCCTCTGTGTCTCAACCCTTTTCTCTCTTTCTCTCTGTTTTTTTCTTTTTTCTTTCTTTCACTGACTCCCTCCCCCCTCCTCCTTTTGATTCTATTTCTTTTCTTTTTATATCCCTCTCTCTCTTGTCACTTCTCCAATTAATGAGCCACCTGAGGATTTCGACTGGGAAAAGCAAAAATCTGCCCGTTTCAGCCAAGTTGTTATGCTTTTGCAGGCAACTTGGCTGACCCATCAGAGCCATGCGGCTCTAAGCTGTTAGAGCCGTACGACACTAACCTAGAGCAGTGTGGCTTTAAACCAGAGCCGGGCGGCTTTAGTTTTGAAAGTAGAGCCGCGCGGCTCTAGACAGAGTCGGGGTTGATTCCGCCAATTCCCACGCTTACCTCTAAGCCTTAAAATCACTCTAACGACCTTTCCCGGGGTTTCGGATCACGGATAGCTTGGTTTTCGGAAAGTTTGAGATACTCTAGGTGACATTCCCATCTTTTTCAAGTCCTATCTGTATCCGTCAGCTCAACAGGTAAAATAAGAATGCTCATCATAGAGGTTGGGAAAAACCCGTGCTCACAGGCTGCCCAACGTGGGACCAAAGTCGACTCATGGTGGGTTGTGAAGCTTAGATCGAGTTTGGTCTCGCGATTGGGAGCACGGTGAGAAAGAAGAAGGAAACGTACCTGGCGTCCTTTTTTGGGGATGCCGGCCGTGGTTCCAAGTTGACTATCTGTGGTGGAGTGTGCCCGTAATGTCGACTCACTGTGGTAGAGTGTGCATGTAATGTCGACTCACTGTGGTGGAGTGTGCCCGATAAAATTTAAATCTTCCCCGTACAGTGGAGTGACCGAAAAGATTGATAGAAGAGCGCGTATTTATTCCTTGGTCGATAATTTTGGAAATAAAAATTTTTGCCCCTTCGATCAAGAATAAATACGACTGGATTGTTTTGGCCCCAGAACCTGTTAAAGGCAAGAAGAAATACCCTTATCGAATGGAGTGAGAAAGGAGAAGGAAATGTACCAAGCATCCTTTACTAGGGATGCTGGCTGTGGTTCCAAGTCGACTCTCTGCGGTGGAGTGTGCCTGTGAAATTCGATACAGGAGCGTGTATTTATTCCTTGATCGATAATTTTGGAACAAAAATTTTTGCCGCTTCAATCAAGAATAAATACGGCTGAGTTGTTTTGCCCCCAGAACCTGTAAAAGGCAAGAAATACCCTTATGGGGTGGAGTGAGAAAGGAGAAGGAAACGTACCTGGCATCCTTTACTGGGGATGCTGGCCATGGTTCCAAGTTGACTCTCTGCGGTGGAGTATGCCCGTGATGTCGACTCGTTGCGGTGGCGTGTGCCCATAATGTCGACTTATTGTGGTGGAGTGTGCACGTAATATCGACTCACTATGGTGGAGTGTGTTCGATAAAATTTAATTCTTATCCATGCGGTGGAGTGACCGAAAAGATTGATAGAAGAGCGCGTATTTATTCCTTAGTCGATAATTTTGGAAACAAAAATTTTTGCCCCTTCGATCAAGAATAAATACGGCTAGATTATTTTGCCCCCAGAACCTGTAAAAGGTAAGAAATACCCTGAGATTTGGAGTTGCATAGCTCTGATTTGTATGCTATGATTCTGAGGGTGTCCCTGGATTAGATCGTTTTCACTTTAGGAGGGATCCCGATCGGGGCCAACCCAATGATGGTGATGAGTCACCACTGTGGGCGGATGACCTAATGAGGGAAGCGATTGCCTGCATTTGGATTGATTGTGATGCATGGATGCATGGGTGTGTGTATGTTTGGAGTGTGTTTTAAGTGCATGCATGTATGCGACATGATGTTTATGCTATTGTGTTTGGTATCTGCGCGAGGCTGGGGACGGGAGTTGTGACTTCTGATGATCTTCTGTGGGGACTGTCTTAGCTAGATGACCCTACTGCAGACCCTACTAGCGACCTACTGGGGACCTTTCTGGGGATCTGGTGAGAACCCTGACTCAATGGGGATCGTCTTAGCTGGTGACCCTACTGGGGACCCTGACTCATCTAGGTTCTGTTCATTCTATCAGCCCTATTGAGACTGACGAATGCCTCCTTTTGGCTTGGGACATGTTTCCATATCATGCTTTTTCAATCTGGTATTCTCCATACCTTTCTGATCAATTGGCTATTACCCCAAAGTGCTAGCGGTCTTGGCATATCGAAACTACACTAGTTACCTGTTTTGCCAAGGGATGGCCTATTTGTTTGAGCGGGAGAATGAGAATTAGATATTTTATTCTGTACTGCATTCTGCTGGGGATGACACATCCGGACCAAGAGTTGCCATTTATAGTAGAAATTAAATTTGCGCTGCCGCGGGCTTGGATGCAACGGCCTACTGATGGGTGTTTATATGTAATGGCACGATGCATGCAATATGAACATCTAAGCGGAAAATCAAACATGCCTAATATCATTATGATGACATTAGAATGAATGCGATAGGGAAATTAAGAGTGACTTTGACTCTGAACATTACTCTCTTCTTGTTACCAACACGTCCTTTTGGTTTTCCGTGTTGGAAATTCTCTCCTGGGGATTATCCCTTTTTTTTTTGCTAGGCTGAATATTCTGCGCGAGCACTCCAGCCGAGTAGATTTCTTTGCACCGGCTTGTCTTAGGATTGGAAAGTGCGCCTCGATATGTTCACCGAGGGTTGTGAGAGCATTGTTCTTGATGATGCTCAATGGCTTAGCTTTTACCTGCCCCTAGTGTTAGAGGTTTGTGTTTGGGTATAAGACACTTCATTAGATCTGGTTTGCTATATACGGTAACCTGTATATTGACATTTATATGCAATGACATGATGTATTCATAGTGAACATCAAAACAGAATATGAAACATTCATGACATGATGAATGTGAATGCATTAGGAAAATCCAACCCGTGGCTTTGGTTTTGATCAATGCCCCTTCACGCTACCAATATGTTCTTTCGGTTTTCCATATTGGAAAAAACTTCTTTTTTTGGATGTTGAAGGCAAGTCGCTAAGGTATGCAGCCGAACAATGGTAAGTAGTGACTTTTGTTGCAGCTGAAGACTGATTTTTTGAAATGGTTGGTAAATGCAACTTTCCCCTGAATATTGGGACAGCAGGTTTTGCACGTCTTTCTGTTGCCGGTAGCATCCCATTCATGATTGTTGAAAGCTTTGTAAAACTTGGTTGCTCTAACACTATTGGTGGAGGATTTCCTCCAACCTGAAAAGGAATTGGTGCCAATCTCCACCTTCCCCTATCACCTTTTGCTCGGCTGAACCCCTTGTACCACCTCTTGCTGGGTTGAATGTTATTGGTAGATAATCATCCCTTTCACACTCAAATATTGACCTCTCAAAGTGTCTCACCAGCTCCTCTTTTCCCTGAAGCCTAGCATAGGCTATAGTGCAGACTTTGCTGGACAAGAACAGTGGTTATCTCTTATTGTGAACTGCTCGCTGAAGTTGGCATGCTGCTTTTGGGTTCGTGAAATTTACAAATGCATATCCTTTGTTCACTTTGTTTTTGAAATCAAGAGGAAGGTGCTAGAAATCAAAGGTTGACACTGATTTTTCATTATTACTCTCTTTTTCATGCAGTGCTCATCCAGGAGTTCCATCAATAGTCTACTGGTGTAACAGTAATTTTCAGCTTAATTGAAGCAGACTTATATTTGGATCCTCTCTTTGTCATGAAATCAAGACCCTTCCCACAATCTGCTCCGTCGCCTTTCTGGTGATGACATGATGTGATATGGAACAACATTAGGGTTCAATTTCTTGTTAGGAGCCATTGATGGTAGAGAATGAGGTTTCAAAGAATCAGTTCAAAAGAGAAGATGAAAGGGGTGATTCATCAGACAAGTGTTGTGCTTTGTAAGTGAACAAAAGAGAAAGGGTGTTGAAGGTGTGGAGAAAGGTAGAAAAGGGAGGTGCTTTGGGTTTGAAGACAGCAAAGTTCAAATCTTCCACCGAAAGGGTACAAAAATCTGATAGTGATGGAAAATTGGGAAGTGGTGGCACTCCAGTGTTAGATATTGTAGTCGTGCACGAGACAGAAAGACTCTTCCATCTGCACCGATCTTTTGGTTTTTTTTTTTTTTTTTTGAGGACTAAATCCAAGCCACAGCCACCTGTTGGTTTTCCTGTTGCATTCAAATTCATGCATGTCATGTGTGTTTAATATCTCTCTTTGGATGAACAATGCATGCGGAATATCAGTACACATGAATGTCACCTGAACAAGATAATATATGCACTACAACCAAGAACTGCACCAGAGTTTTATCACATGATGGGTGATGAGGGTGATAAAGGTCATGTGAATTTCCCACGGGTATGGGATTTTGATGAGTTTGGGAATTTTAGCTTTAGGGTTTTGGCATGGGGTACTTTCTTGGATAAGGAATTAGGTTTGGGCTCCATTTTGGGGTTTGATTTTGAGTTTCAATAATAGCTTTTAGCTTGGAACAGTTCGGGTATCATATGTGCTATTCAAATTCAAACCTTGGGGCAGGGCCAATAGCATCTTGCAAGGATTGTCGATTTGGAATAGCAAATGACTCGGTGGGGGTGGTGCCATCATGTCATTTATTTATCTCACAAGCTCACCTTTCAAGAGAGGGTTCGGTCAGGACCAGATTCACTTTTAGGTTCCCTACAGTATTTAGATCGATGTCATGCATTTTGATATTATGCATATTGGATATGTCATTTTAGATGATCAAATGGCTACATAATGCCATATACATGTAATCACCACATAAGTAAGAAGAAGATGACAAAACGCATTACATTCAAAATGATTTCAATACACCTTACAAACAAAATGAGTCCCCTACAAGAAGGAAGCCTCTAAGGGTATTGATTTCATAATTGACTGTTCTCCGACCAGTTGTCATCTCAGTCTCAACGCCACTGTCCCACTCTCATCATATCAGACATTGTAGCTATTCATCATACTCCTCTCCCTGAGAAGTTTGAGGAATTTCCTCGGCAGCCTCCTTGATTTCTCCTAGCTGCTTATTAGAGGTAGATGGGATTCTCAACTTTCCTTCGTCGATTAGCTTTTGGACCTTATCTCACAGAGTGACACATTCATTAGTTCAGTGGCCTGCTATCACATGATAGCTATAGAAATTACCCTTTTGTTCTGGTGTTGGCCCCATACATGGTCTGACACTCTGCAGCAGACCCACCTTTCTGGATATGGCAAATAGTCTGTTCAACGAGTGAGGCCTAGAGGATGTGATTTTTCCATCATCTTCTGGAGGTGAGTTCCGGATATGTCACAGAATAGAGTCAGCATTGGCACTGGTGTCAAGAAGCCCCTTCAGTTCTCCTTCATTGGTCAGCCCTGGTAAGCCCAAGTCCTAGTGAGAGGGCCTTTCGAGGTGTCGAGAGTGAGTTTCAGCAATCTGGGCACTCTGCTTCTTGTCAGTATCGACATTGGAGCCCGTGCTTGCCATATCCCTTATTTTTCCTTCGAGCTCTACCACCCGTGCTTCCAACTTAGTGCACCTTGCCATCAGTCTCTCCACTCTTTCAAGATCACCCCCTAGCATTTCCCTCAACATCGTTGCTGCTTCCTCCCTGACTACCTTCCGAAATCATGATGAAGTGACATAGTCTTCCACAACATCTATTATGGCATTAAAGTTCCTTAGATTGGCCATTCTCGGAACTCCTTTCCTTTCCCCTGATAAGAACACTTGTTAGTGTTGACAAGCGCATGCGTGGTAGATACCAAATAGGGAATGATGTATGCATGAGTGTGTGGTGTGACGTGTACATGTATGCATGGTGAGTTGCACATGTGATGTCATGTAATGCCATGTCCTGCTATTCTATTCTAAACCAACCAAGTGTATGCAAAGTGAAGGAAAGAAACACAAAGATGCAATGGATGCTGTTGAAGAGACTACATGCTAAGGTGAGGCATGGTGTATAAATATACACCACATGGATAAAATGACACGCAGGGTGCCCACGGATTGAAGCAAAATGATATTTGCGAGGGAATTTTATGCCATGGATGCATGCATACGTATGGTGTATGGGCGTAACTTCGGTACTTAGGAAGTACCTTTGGATCCATGGATGACATGGAATGAGGAGATGTGCTTGGCACACAGATGATGCCTCGGCGCTCGGGAGTGCCTTGGGCTTTTATGAGATGATATGAAAAGAGTTCGCGCTTGGAGCGCGAGTAGATTTTCGGCACTCGGGGAGCACCTTGGGTTTTTATGCGATGAAATGAGATGGGTTCACGCTTGGTGCATGAGAAGAGTTCAGCGCTCGGGGAGCACCTTGGGCTTTAATGCTATGGAATGAGGTGTTATGAAATGGGATGGCGTGCTAGACACACAGATAGTGTTTCGGTGCTCTAGGAGCACCTAAACGGCTTGATATATGAATGAGATGTGACTTAGTTGTGGTTGAATGATGTCAGACGGATGGAGACTAGAATGAAAATGACTTTGTTCTTTTTATTTATTTTGGATGTTCTGTGGATGCCCCAATGCTATGTACAAGGTGATGCAAATAGGCCGTGTGTGATTCGACACGCTGGCAGGGGTTTGGTACCTTTGGGGCGCCTAATGGATATCGTGAAATGGTCATGTGTGGCTGACAAACAGATAAGGTTTCGACACTTTACAGGTCTATGAGGTGATATGAGATGGTGAGGACCGTCCCACGGATAGAGTTCTGATGCTTTTGAGGCATCCAATATGGAATGATGTTATTGGTGAGTCACGTGTAACTTGAGGCACGAACAAAGATTTGACATTCGTTGAACACCTTGTATGATTTAGTAATGTCATGGAATGCCCCTAAATGTGTAGTAACTGGGCACTCATGGAGTACCCTGGATGATTCGATAATGTTATAAGCAACCCGATGTGGATCATGACACACAAGCAAGATCTCGGTATCCTTGTGACACCAATGATGGATGGTTGAGATGTTGTGCAATGTATGTCATATGACTCCCAACACGAAAATAGATCTAGGACCATTGTGCTCTCCTAGTGAATGTTATGGTGCAGCGGAATGGCCGAGTGCACACCAGGGCACAGGCAAAACACGGATGGTTTTGGGACACCCGTTATGAAATGAAATGACCATAATAGGCATCCTTGAAACATCCTGTATTTAAACGGAATGCAATGGTTTGAATGAATGTTCATGTCACACAAAATGTGGATGGCTGCACGAAGATGTGGTTAGAATGACATACAGGACAATGTCGCGCATGCAAGGTACGAATGCATATGTCACACAAATAAAGTGTCATGGCTACACAAAGACATGGTTAGGATGTATAACACACAAAGTGATGCATGCTTCATGAACATGCCACACATGAGATGTGAATGAAACATGGATGAAATCTCGTGGCTGCACAAAGATTTGGTTAGAATGACATACAGGACAATGTCATGCATGCAAGGTACGAATGCATATGTCACACAAATAAAGTGTCATGCTACACAAAGATGTGGTTAGGATGTATAACACATGAAGTGATGCATGCTTCATGAACATGCCACACATGAGATGTGAACAAAACACGGATGAAATGTCATGGCTACACGAAGATGTGGTTAGTGTCAATGTCATGCATATGTTGATAAAGATGTGATGATGATGATACACCGATGAATGTGCGTGTTGATGCCTCGTGACTGAAAATGATAATGGATGTGATTTCTTTGTTCTGGACATTCTAAGAATGCCCAATGTCATGCAAAAGAGAATGCAAAAGAAGTCATGTGTGGGCCAACACAAGGATGGAGGTTCGGTGCTTTTAGGGCACCTAATGGGTGTTATGAAATGGTCATGTGTGCACCATCACACGGACAAAGTTTCAACGCTTTGTAGGTCAAAATGAAATGGCGTGACATGGTCACATGGAAGCTGTTCCATGGACAGAGTTCTGATGCTTTGGGATATCTAACATGAAGTGATGTTGCAAACAAGTCGCGTGTAAATAGAGACACGGACGAAGGTTCGGCATTCGCGGAATGCCTTGCATAACTTGGTAATGTTATGATATACTCCTATGTGTGTAATAATTTGGGCACTCGTGGATCACCTTGAATGAATTATTAATGTCATGAAACAATTCTGATGTGGATTGCGACACACAAGCAAAGCTTCGACATCACTATGACACTTACGATGAATGGACATGGAATGAAAAAGGTGTTGTGTTATGTCATCTTGCGACTTGCTACACGACACAGACCTAAGACCTTTGTGATTTTCTAGTGAATGATATGATATAGTAGAATGGCCAAATGCGAACCAGCGCACAGGCAAACCACGGGTAGCTTTGGGGTACCCGAAATGGGATGAAATGAAATGATCATGATGGGCATTCTTAGAATGTCCCTAAATAGGTGTAATGGAATGAAATGGCATGAATATGTATGTCACACAAAATGCAAGTGGCTGTAGAAAAAAGTGGTTAGGATGCATGACACATGGGATGATGTCGTGTATGCTTTATGGAAATATTGGCACACGAGACGTATGTATAACATGCAAATAGAATGCCATGGCTGCACGAAGATGTGGTTAGCATAAATGTCACACATATGCATATGTGTTAAAGATGGCTGCACGAAAACGTGGTTAAAATGGCACATGAGTGATTATGCACGTTTGATGCTTCGTGAAAAAGTAAAAAGAAAATCACCATGGAACAAACGTTAGCACACGTAAAAACATGGTCTCCCTTCCAACCTTATTTCTCCTTTCGATTGGTCTTGCATTCTTCCTAGGTGTTGGGTCTCTTTGGCATCAACGGGGGATACCAAAGGTGTACACTCAATGTTCAATTTTAATTTTATGTTTTGGCAATCCTAAGGGAAGTTACTAAGCCATTATATGTGGGTCAAAGTCAAAACCAAGGGTCGTACAGGTTCCCATAGCGAATATACACTCCTCACCATAGAACGCGATGTAAGGTCATACGGTGCTATGAGTGGTTTACCCCGTCAGGTGTCTCTAATCCTGGTGGTAGAGGTAGTCCACCTTCTTGGGTAAACCGGGGCTGATCAGTGTATTTGAGGGGTTGAGAAGAAGAAAATGCATGATATGCAATGTATGAATAAATATGGCATTTGTAAATCGATAAATGAATACAAGCGAGGTTATATTTCAGTAGTTGCCTAAGTTCCTTGAGTTTTTGCAAAAACTTTTAAGAAAACTTTTAGTCCCCAGCAGAGTCACCATTGTGAGCGGACGACCTAAAAAGTGAAACGCGGCAAAGCGAACCGGGGATTTTTGAAAATGGGTTTCGGGATGTTTTGGAAAACGAGTTTTCGTTTATCTTGCTTTAGGGAAAACCATTCATTCGTTTTGGAAATTCATTTTGTAGAAAGCATTTTCCTATTTTATCACTTAAAGACCTCGAAACCTGAATTTCAAGATCAGTGACAGAGTCGCCACCCGGATCAACGCATCCGAAAATTTCCAGTACAGCTCCCTACAGAGCGTAGACTGCCATACCTAATCCAGAGATTTAGGGTTCGGGCAACTTACCTATTCAACCTCGGGCTTGAATTCAGTTTATTATTTATATTGCCATATTTATTCAATTTATTATCTTTCTCTACCCAATTAAGTTTATTTTTATTAGCCCGTGCTCAAGCAAATGACAGAATTAAATTGCAGAAAAATAAACCATACATCCAAATTAAACAAAAGAATAACAGAGGCAGCTTATACAACCAAATTGAATAAAAATAAAAACTCACATCCTCACATTTACAAACTCCTAGAATACACGAGGATCTAAAAAATACAAGTGCCTAAATACACGAATTAATCTTTTAATTACATCAAAAATAATAAAAAAGAAAATTAATCCTACAAAACAGACAGTTAGCGCAGTTTGCATTACAAACACAAGTAGGACTCACAGCTGGACAGAATTGGGATTTTTAGGAACGAGAGCATGCATTAAGGGGGTAACCGGGTCGACCCGACCGGTCGATCCGGTTAGACCTGGAAAACGGTTTTGAAATGCCCTGTAGATTTTTGTGCTAGAAAACAATTTTTTGGAAAACATTTGGCTCAATTTGATGCAAATTTCCATATTTAGTGGATCTGTTATCCCGGAACTCAAGGTTCTGTTCGTGCAGGTTTTTCCTAATTTCAACATCCATCTAGGTTCCGAAAGCAGTAAACACGCCGAAAACGATTTAAATCTGAATACAGCATCGCGCGACGACGTCCGTATAGGCTGTCCCACGATTCTATCTTCTTTTGGAGACTACAGCCATACAACTGTAATTAGAGTCGTGTGACTCTAATTACAGCCGTGCGACTGTAGCATCCAGAACCCGAAAATGGTTTTCTCTATCCAGAGCCCTGAAATCACTCGAAGGACCTTTTTTGGGGTTTCGGATCACGGATATTTTGGTTTTCGGAACGTTTGAGATACTCCAGGCGATATTTCGGTCGTTTTCAAGTCCGTTCTATATCCGATAGCTCAACAGGTAAAACAAGAATGCTCATCATAAAGGTCGAGAAAAACCCGTGCTCACACTAACTTTACAAAAATAAATCTAATACAATTTGTAATAATAAAAATCAACAACCTTACTTAGCAAAAACAAGATGATACATATATTTTGCATTCATTATATTTTATTGTCAATAGAATACTACACAAATTTAAAAAAATTCACAAAATAATTTCTAAAAAATGCAAAAAATAAAAATTTAAAAAATATTGTTATATTTACCTCTTTTGGGTTTAATGCTTCAAAATGGCTGTTGTTTGACAGTTGTAGTACTAGAGTTTTTTTTTCCATTTGATGATCCTAATCCTAGGTGAATTATATAGAAGAAATCAATTAAGAGTAAATAAACAATCTATTTATAAAAAAAAATTATAGAGAAATTAACAAAACATATAAACACAAAATATAATTAACAACTTACCAAAATAATCACTACTAAGAAAATTGTCGGTTTCAGTTTGGGAGAGCGAGAAGAATAGCTAAAGAAAATGGTGATTTAAAAGTTTTTGTTTTGATGATTTTTTTTTTTTTTTTTTGAATCAGTTGAAGAGAAGAAGAAGATGGTAGGAGAGGGTAATTAGGCTGGTAGCGCAAAATAAATTCGGCCAATTTGTTTTCAAATGATCGGACAGCTAGGAGAATTGTTTATTGAAGATCAGATGGCTGGGGAGAAAAGGAAATAAAGTGTCCAATTTTGCAGGATGCGGACCTAACAAATGTGTCCAATTTCTACTTTTGCGGACACTACCTTATTTTGTCCATCAGACACAGATAGACAGGTCTGAGTTTTCCTAAAGCGGACGGCAGCTGTCTAACTTTCAGACATGTGGACCTAGATTATGTCCTCTATTACCATTCTCGGCTCTTAGCAGCAAAAAGTTAGTCTGCCATCTATGAAATTGGACTTACAGCAGTCCGCTATTCTCAAACTTGGACCCCTTTAAGTCCATTAATTTGACTAGCAAACTCCTTCACAGACCACCTTTGACTACAAAAGCATATGTCCGCATACTCAGTTAACGGATCAAGCCCAAAACACCGTAAGACCGGAAATAATTCAAGGTTTATCATACATAGTGAAATAGTTTGGCATAGTGCCACAAATTTTTCTTTAATCCTTCAATCTGCTCTATCCACTTCCACTCTACAATTTTCTTACGATCGTAACCGATGCACAAAGTAACTAATCCTTCATCAATTCCAAGGATCTCGTTGGTGTTTTTGTCTTCAGTATGCTTTGTCCCTGCTTATGCCGGAAAGAGAGGCCTTCCAGTTCGTACTCCTTTTGCTTCTGCCACTGATTCTCACTGGTGTTTTGTGTTTATATTTTATGTCTATTCAGTGGTTACAGGCTAGCTTTCCTTGATTTTTCTTTTTACTCATATAAGATGTGTGTTTTAGTGAATTATTATATGAATTTTATTTTAATTTTGTCAATTAACGGTTTCAATTTCAAGAACTCCTTTGAATTTGTAATTAAATTTTTTGATAAATTGATTTGGGTTTTGTGGGTAGTGATCTTCTTGTTAGAAATTAAGAATAAAGTATGAAATATTGTAAGTAAATTTCGTGTTGTGTTGAAAGAAATATTGAGAAGGGAAGAGGGAATATGGGTATAAAGTAGGAGAAATTGCAATAGCAAAAGCATTTTGGTGATAAGGAAGAAGCAACTGATGAACTCCGGCGATATGTAGTAATGGAGCAACAACGAACTCCATCGATGGGCAGTGAAAGGGGTTTGCATCGTTGAAGGGATTCATGGTACGTTTTGAAAGTTCAGGGGATAATAGGCGTTCGGTGCTAAGTTGAGGGACAAATTACGTGTTTTGCCTATTATCAAATATATTTTTTTATGGCCTAATACATCTGATACCCTTGTACTTGGCTCTAAACGTCAAATGGCACCCTAAATTTTTAGAACGTCCAATTTATCCCCTAAACTTGGTATAAGCGCCGAAATTTTTCGTTTTTAAAAAAAAATCATGTGTCACATGAGTGTAACATATAGTCATGTAACTGTAGTTACAGTCGTATGACTGTACGATCGAAGCAGGTGCAGAAGACCATACCCATGACATAAGAAAGTTGAGTTGAAAAGAGGGGCATTAATTGCTCTGGTGGGGGGTGAAGCAAGGTCTGAATGAGAAGGAGAGGAAGAGAGAAGATAAGGGACTTTTTGACAATGGATTTCTGGTCTTAAGGAAAGAGTTTTAGAGAGAGATTTGGGAGAAAAAGGGAAGAAAAGGAAAACACACAACTTCAAGCATTCTTTTTCTTGTTAAATCTTAAGGTTTGGATTAAAAATCTATTAGAAATCAATAGGTTAATAATCTGACTCTCTAAACAAATTAAATTTCGGACTAGAAACCCTAAGATTCCCAAGCATTTTGGAGATTTTGGACCAAACTTCTCAACCTCAACTAAAGGAGAAAAAGAGCAAATTTAAGTGGATTGGTGCGACGCCAGGGGTCATTTCTACGGTGGATTAGCGCCTAAGAAGTAAGTACACTTCATCCTCTCTTTTTTTCATGCTTTCTGGGTGATTGGATGTGATTTGGTGCATTTTGTTTCAATTTTCTCGTATTATGTTTCTAGAAATCAAGAACAGCCGTATGACTATTCTTGAGTTGATGAACAGTCGTACGACTGTACATACAGTCGTACGAGTGTTCTTGATTTCCCTCCACTTTTAAATTTTATTTTGAATAATTTTGGTGAAATCCTAAAATTGGAGGATTTACAGTCGCACGACTGTAATGACAGTCGTACGACCGTAATTACAGTCGCACGACTTTAATACTCATCCAATGGCAGAATTTCCAGAATATTCCCTAAAAATTTCTAAAAATCCATAAAAATTCAGAAAACTCCAAAAATCATCAAAATGAATTTTGTTGTGTGCATTCACGACCTTAGATTTAACTTTCATCGTATTTGCATTTAGAACAATACAACGACGGAGACCCGGTTCTCCCGAAAACCGATCCACCTCACATGCTAAAATTAAATTAAACCGAAAAAAACGTTTTCAAAACGATTTTCTCACAAAACAAAAAATACAGGGACGTTTCAAAATATTTTCCAAGTCTAATCGGGCCAGCTAGCCGAGCCGACCCGGTTATCCCCCTAATTGCATATTCTCGAATTCTTAAAGTCCCATTCTGTCTTACTTGAGTCCTATTTATGGTGTGCCGTATATTGTGCTAACCCTTTGTTTTGCAGCTTTTGATTTTGATTTTTAATGTATTTAATAGATTTATCTGTGTATCCTAGGCGATTGTATTTTTTAGATAAATCGTGTATTTTAGGCGATTGTAAAAGTGAGGATGAGAGTTTTTCCTTATCATTCAATTGGGTTGTACAATCATCCTCTATTATTTTTTTTGTATATTTTGAATGTATGATTTAATTTCCTGCAATTTATTTCTTGCTTTTTGCTTTAGCATCGGATAATTAAAATAAACAAATTGGGGTTAGAGAAAAAGAAAATTAAATATGGTCATATAAACTGTAAAGTGAAAGCAAGGTAGAGGTTAAGTAAGTCACTTGCCCAAATCCTAAATCTCTGGATTAGGTACAACAGTCTGTCCTCGGTAAGGAGCTGTACCGGAATTCCCGGTTGAGCTGATCCTGGTAGTGACTCTGCACTGATCTCGGGATTTAAGTTTTGAGGTCTTTGAGTTAAAAACAGGAAAATGTTTTCTACAAAAGAATTTCCAAGTTAAATCCATAATTTTCTAACTCAAGATAAACAAAACCCTTTTTCCAAAATAAAATCAAATCTAACCATCTTTTTCCCTGGTCCGCTTTGCCGCGTCCCATTTTAAAAGGTCGTCCGCTCACAGTGGCAACTCTGTTGGGGACAGTTTCCAAAAAGTTTTCATAAAAACTTAAGGAACTTAGGCAACTACTGAAATAAAACCTCGCTTGCAGTCATTTCACTAGTTCATATTACCATATTTATTTGCACATTGCGTATCATGACATTTTCTTCTTCTCAATCCCTCCAACACACTTATCAACCCCGGTTTACCTAAAAAGGTGGACTACCTCTTCCGCTAGGATTAGAGACACCCAACGGGGTAAACCACTCATAGCACCGCATGAACTTACATCGTGCTCTACGGTGGGGAAGTGTATACTCGCTGTAGGAACCTGTATGACCCTTGGTTTTGACTTTGGCCCATATCTAATGGCTTATCAACTTCCCCTAGGATTACCAAAACTTAAATTCAAAATGAACATTGAGCATGCGCCTTTGGTATCCCCCGTTGATACCAAAGAGATCCAACACCTAGGAAGAATGCGAGACCAATCGAAAGGAGAAATAAGGTTGGAAGGGAGCGCATATTTTTGCATGTGCTAACGTTTGTTCCGTGTTGTTTTCTATTTTGACTTTTCACGAAGCATCAAACATGAGCTTTCGTGTGCCATAATAACCCACATTTTTATACAGCCATTTGCATTTTATTTTCGTGTGAAAACATTAAACCATCTGTATGTCATACATACTGACCATTATTTTTGCAGCCATAGCATTATATTTGTGTGTTGGCATTTTCGCATAGCTTACATAACATCATCTTATTTGTCATGCATCCTAACCACGTTTTTATGCAGTCATTTGCATTTTGTGTAACATAAGCATTCATATCATTTTAGTTAAATTAGGGGCATTCCAAGGATGCCCACCACGATCATATCGTTCCATCATAAATTGGGTATCCCACAATACTCATGTTCTGCCAATGCACCGGATTGCTTTCGGCCACTCCACTAAATCATTCAATAGAGACCATAATGGTCCTAGGTCTATTTTCGTGTAACGATATATATGACACATTTCATGACATCATACTCATTTATTATATAGCATTGTGATCCACATCGGGTTACTTCATGACATTACTACATTATTCAAGGCGCTCCCCGAGTGCCGGATTACTACGCATGTAGGGGCATTTCATAACATCCTAAATCATGAAAGGTGTTCCCCGAACGCCGAGCCTCTGTCTATGTCCTCTGTTGCATGTGACTTTCTTATAACATCATTTCATATCATACGCCCCAAAAGCATCAGAACTTTGTCCAAGGGACGGTCCCATGTGACCATTTCATATCATCTCATGGACCTTAAAAGCATCGAAACTCTATCCGTGTGTCGACACACACGAGACCATATCACAAAAGTCATTAGGTTTCCCAAAGGTGTCAAACCTTTGTCCGTGTGGTGGTCCACAAGTGACCTTTTTGCATAGCATTGGGTGTTCTTGGAATGTCTGGAAAAAATAAGAAATAGAATAACAAGTGGAAATCACTTTCATCATCATTTCATGCATGACATAACTCCATCCATTCATCATAAGTGTTTTCAATGTCTCACTCTTTATGACGTCATTCCATACATCGACCCTAAACGTTTCCCAACTGATGTCAAACAGAATAAGCTGGAGCAACCTTGGACGAGATCTCAGGCTTCAAGGGCTGTTGGGGAACGGAGAGCAGTTGAGACAGAAAGTGATTCTGATTCTAGGGAAGAAGCACAAATGGCTAATCCAATATCGAGCCTTACTAATGCTTTGAAGGATTTTCTAAGATCACAAGACTTTCATGATATGCTGAAGGAGGAAGTGCGGGCAGTAGTGAAAGAGGCTGGAGAAACTGGTGGTAGTGGAGCCGGAAAAGAGAAGAAGGCCGAATCATCCCAGCAGGGTGGTGATACCTCAGCTAATCTGGAAAAGCTACAGGAAATAGAGGTAGCCATGGAAAGAAAGATGAAGGCGAAATGCTCAGAATTGGAGGAGGCGGTGGCTTAGTTAAAGAAAGGGGCCAGTGTCAGTACAGAGTCTAAGAAGGGAGTTAACATTGATGCCATGATCAGCAGGGGCATCGAGACTTTTCCTATCGGATTCCAAATGCCAAGGATGCCTTCTTACAAAGGAATGGGTTCACCAAAGGCCCATGTAAATCTCTACGCTCGGGTTATGCTGACGGCGGGTGCCACTAAGCAACAGGTGATTAATCTCTTCCCGACTACCTTAGAGGGAGGAGCATTAGGGTGGTATAACTCGTTATCAGAGGAGGAACAGTCAGATTGGGAGGTTTTGTCAGCAGCCTTTATTAAATATTACAGCTTCAACACCAAGATTTAAGTGAAGCTGTATGACTTGGACTGAATCAAGCAAAAACCCAATGAGCCTTTTGATGAGTATTACCAGTGGTGGATGACTAAGATGATCCTTCTGAAAAACCGCCCAGATGAAGATGAACTGATACAGAAGCTGATTGATGGCAGTAAGGACATCTTCAAAAACAATATGAAATTTCATCCATTCAATAAGCTTAGTGAAGTCTACAGTATGGCGATGCAAATCGAGCGGGATGAAGAAGAGAAGGCACCAAGCCATAAGGGTGGAAGAAGTTCAGGTTACAGTTCTGGGTATAGATCAACGACTGCAGCCGGGTCTGGTGGTGGTTCTAGCTCAAATTCTGGCAGAAAAGGAGGGCAGACTTCAGAAGTAAAGCAGGTTGAAGTTGCTACAGTGACCCAGCAATAAGGCGGTCAGAACAGGAATCCACGAGGATAGGGCATATCACCTTGGACTCTTCCTTTGGTCAAGATTTTTGCTAAATGCAGAAACGGTGGGTTGCTACAATCCCTAAGGCCATTTGAAAAACCCGCTGAGGCAGATAAAGATAATTTCTGCGCGTATCATGTTGTTGCTGGCCACAGGACCAACAATTGTTACAAGCTGAGGGATGCTATTCAAAAGCTGATAGATGAAGGGAAACTGCAAGAACCAGCTAAGCCTAGCACGAAGACCAACCCGCTACCAACATTTGAGAAGCGGGTCAATATGGTACATTCAGGATTGTCGGCCAATTTTATCTTTGCTTAAATCCTTCAAGCGAATCCCACAATCTAGGCTGTAGCAATAAAGGAAGCTGAAGTGGGGTCAGAATGTGAAAAGAGGTGGAATAGAAGGAAATCAAGCCAATAAGCTTAAATGACCTTGACTCGGAAGATGAATATGAAGAGTTTGGCGGAGAGGAGACAGTTAAGCCTCCGGCCATTGAGAAGCTGAAAGTTCAAGAGGTCCAGAATGTGACTCGGAGTGGCAGAGTGTATCAACCAGTAGATTAGGTGAAGGACAAAGCCCCGATGACTGGGTCGGGTAGTACATCAGCACCGGAGGGGGTTGAAAAAGAGGACTTAGTTATTTCCCAATTAAAGAAGACTCTTGCACAAGCTAGCCTGTGGCATCTGCTTTTGACTTTTAAGAAGCTTCGGGTAGCCTTAGTGAAGAAGTTGTCTGAGATTGAGGTCTCTCCTATTGCATCTCCGAAGGCCAGCCATATGCTGTCTGTTGGATAAAGTCCATTCTGGGACTCCTGACATCATTTTTTCTGAGAAAGATCTGCCTAGTGAAGGAAAGGCTCACAATAAGGCCCTTTACATCAGGGCCCATTTGATGGATAAGGTGATGCCGTGTGTGATGGTGGATGATGGCTCAGCTCTGAATATATGTCCGCTGAAGATGCTACCATGTTTGGGCCTGAATGAAGATTTTCTGAAAAAGTCCTCAACAGTAATCCGAGCATATGACGACTCCAAGAGAACAGTGATAGGGACTTTTGAAACTGAAGTAGAGGTTGGGCCAATCAAGTCAATGGTTGTTTTCACGGTGATAGACATCTCGGATACCTTCTCTCTACTATTAAGAAGGCCATGGTTCCACCCTCTAGGTGGTGTCTCTTCCACCTTGCACCAGAAAATTAAGTTCTCGATAGATGGCGAGATTGTGACTATTGAGGCGGATGCCCAATCAGTGATTGCTGCTGTAAATGAAGGCATTGACCCTTTTGGTGGGTTCCAAGTTGCCGTGATCGGGGAAGAGGAAGCTATAGATGCTCCCATTGTCATCTATGAAAATTATATACTGGAGTGGCTATCTCGATATTTACATAAACAGAACTTTGTCCTGGGCATGGGACTTGGAATCAACTTGCAAGGAGTACCTGAATTCAACATCGATTCAAGGAAACCAAAGCAGTTCGGGCTGGGGTATACAGAGGATATATCTGACTAGAAAAACCTGAGAAGGGGCAGGAATGGCAAAGTTATGATGAAACCATTCCTGAAAGCGGGAGAAGGGCTGTACAAGGGCCAGGATGAACCAGTAAGGGTTGAAAATGCTGAATACCCTGGTTTTGATATTTTTGCTGATGTGGTTGACTTTAAGAAAAGCCAGGAAGAACCAGTGGCCCCCGTGATGGCAGAAAAGCAGTTGCTAAATCTGATGTTCTGCAGGGTGAGCCGCCTGAAATGATGGCAAAAGCAATGGAGGTGGCCGAAGAGAAAAATGAAGAGAAAGCCTGTGATCAAACTGTAGAAGTCATTTCAAGTGCATTGACTGCTGCCTTAAGCAAGACATTTGGGAAGATCAAGGAAGGGTTCGGCGAGGAGCTGATGGCCAAGGTGAATCTGGACTCTGTGGTCTCCGAAATAGCCAAGATCATGGAAAATGCTAAGGCACAGGTTGCTAAATAAGAAGTCAAAGCAGCTGCAGACTTGGATGATGCTTTGAAGATGAAAGTGGAAGCTGAAGAAGTACAAGGCCCTCCGCTTATGGAGGATGAAAATGATTTTGTTGTATCTGTTTCTTCCATTTTCAATATGAATGATGTACTTTATGATAAGTTTAATGCAATGAAATCTCAGTTTGCTTACTTGTGTGATGTTTATCCTGATAATTCTGTGCATGCATTTAAATCACCATCAAGCATATCTAGCATACATGACACTGCATTGCATGAAATCAACACAAGTACAGATGAAAATCCCAAAATAGTACTCATTTCACACGAGTTAAAACCTAAGGAAGAGAGAGAACTACAAAGAATATTACAAAAACATGTTAAAGCTTTCGCTTGGTCATATGAAGACATGCTGGGTGTGGACACAGAGATAGCAGTGCACAAGATCCCAACAAATCCTAAGTTTAGGCCGGTAAAGCAGAAGCTAAGAAGATTGAGACCAAAATGGGCTACATTGGTGAAAGAGCAAGTGGCTAAGCAGATAGATGCTAAATTACTTGAAGTGGTAGAATACACAGAATGGCTAGCTAACATCGTCCCAGTGCTTAAAAAGGATGGAAGGGTCAGAGTATGCGTTGACTATAGGGACCTGAATAAGGCATGCCCAAAAGATAACTTTCCACTGCCACATATAGATGTCCTAGTTGACAGTGCAGCAAAAGCAGTGATGTATTCCTTCATGGATGGCTTTTCAGGGTACAACCAGATCCTGATGGATGTGATTGACAAAGTGAAGACATCGTTCATCACAGAATAGGGTACTTTCTGCTATAGAGTAATGCCCTTCAGACTGAAGAATGCTGGAGCCACTTATCAAAGGGTTGTTACAACTCTGTTACATGATATGATCCATAAAGAAGTCGAAGCATATGTCGATGATATGCTTGTCAAGTCAACAACCCGGGAAGAACATCTTGTTATCCTGGATAGATTTCTTACTCGCATCGGAGAGTATAACTTACGGCTTAATCCTAAGAAGTGCATATTTGGAGTCACATCAGGGAAATTTTTGGGCCATGTAGTCAACCAGAGAGGAATAGAAATGGACCCAGATAAAATCAAAGCCATATGTGATATGCCAGCTCCAAAAACAGAAAAGGAAGTCCGATCATTTCTGGGTTCCTTACAATATGTCAGTTATTTCATAGCACGATTGACTTCCACCTGTGAGCCAATCTTCAAGATGTTAAAGAAAGATCAGCCTATGGTGTGGGACGACAGATGTCAGCTAGCATTTGAGAAAATCAAGCTTATCTGGTAAGCCCGCTAGTCCTGAGCCTGCCAATTCCAGGGAAGCCCCTGATCTTGTACTTGGCGATTAAGGATTCCTCTGTAGGGGCAATGTTGGCACAGGAGCAAGATGACAGAAAAGAGTATCCCATTTACTACCTCAGTAAGAAGCTGCTAGAGTATGAAACTAAGTACACACTAGTGGAGAAGACGTGTGTGGCAATGATCTGGCTGAACAAGAAGCTGCGCCATTACTTCCAGTCCTACAATATACAAGCCGTGGCTAAGGTGGATACAATGAAGTATCTGTATGAAGCACCGGTGCTAGTCGAAAAGTTGTCCAGATGGCTGTTACTCTTATCAGAATTCGATATCAAGTACATCACTAAGAAAACCATCAAAGGGCGAGCCGTGGCAGAATTTCTAGCAAATCAACCTCTGGAATCATATTACACTGAGAATTTGAAGTTCCCAGATGAACAGTTAGCCATGGTTAAAGTAAAAAGATAGGTTATGTGCTTCGATGGTGCAGTAAACAGAAAGGGTGCTGGAATCAGGGTGCTAATAGCAACACTAGATGGTGAAATCATCCCTTTATCAAAGAGGCTGAATTTTCCCATAACCAATAACGGGGCAGAATATGAAGCATGCCTATTTGGGATGGAAGTTCTGTTGACATTAGGGGAAAATGATGCCTTAATTGTCGGAGATTCACTTTTGGTGATCAGGCAAGCTCAGGGTGAATGGGAGCTGAAAGTAGAAGCCTTACGGCCTTACTTGGAGCTGCTACAGTTTAGAAGAGAATTATTCAGCCAATGTGAATTCATACATATCCCCAGGGATGAAAACAAGATGGCTGATGCACTAGCGACTCTATCCTCTATATAGGAAAATCTAGAAGAAACTCAGGTCCAGCCACTAGTTATAGCAACTTCCAGACAACCTTACTTTGAAGTGCACGAAGTAATGGAGCTAACGGCTGAAGAAAAGCCATGGTTCTTCGATATCTACCAGTATGCAAAGGAATGAAAATACCCAGAGGGAGCTAGTACTACTGATAAGCTATTTCTAAGGAGACTAGCCAGTCAATTTAGAATCTTTGAGGACAAGCTATACAAAAGAATGGCACATGGAGTTCTTTTAAGATGCCTGACAGAGCAAGAAGTAGAAGATGTGATGCACCAGGTACATCCAGGCTCTTACGGGCCACATATGAATGGACTAGCTATGGCCAGGAAGATAATGAGACAAGGATACTTCTAGATGACTACGCAAGCAGATTGCATAAGAAAAGTGAAGAGGTGTCACAAGTGTCAGATATATGCGGACATCAGTCATCTTCCACCACTTGAATTACAGAACCTGGCACCCCCTTGGCCGTTTTCAGCATAGGGGATAGATATGATTGGTGAAATTCATCCTGCAGCATCTAATGGGCATAGGTTTATAGTTGTGGCAGTTGATTACTTTTCCAAATGGGTGGAGGCAGAATCCTTTGCTAATGTAACAACCAAACAAATGGTCAAGTTCATCCAGAAGAACATCTTTACCCGATATGGGATTCCCCATCACGTAGTGACTGACAACGGGGTGCAGTTTTAAGGGGCAACAGCTGAGCTACTTGCAGAACATGGCATTGAGCATCATAAATCTTCTCCATATAGACCCCAAGCTAACGGTGTAGTAGAAGTAGCTAATAAGGTGATAAAGAAGATTTTGTCAAAGATGGTGATCACCTATAGAGATTGGGTTGATAAGCTACCATATGCTCTTTGGGGTTACAGAACCAGTGTCCGAACACCAACAGGAAAAACTCTTTATGCCTTAGTATATGGGATGGAGGTAGTATTGCCAGTGGAAATAGAGCTTAAATCACTCAGAGTTGGCCTGGAAGCTCAGTTACCAGAGACTGAATGGGTTCAAGCTAGATACGAACAGTTGGCAGCGCTAGATGAAAAGCAACTGAAAGCACTGGATCATTTACAGATGTACCAGCGTAGAATGGCCAGGGCTTATAACCGAAATGATAAGTACTCCAAACGACAGTTGAAAGCAGGAGACTTAGTGCTGAAGCAGTTACGGCCTTTAAATGTTGATGTTCGAGGAAAATTCAGACCTAATTGGGAAGGGCCCTATGTTGTGAAAAAGGTGCTATCGAAAGGTGGTGTCAGCATCATGGACATGGATGGAAATGAGTTCACGAACCCTGTCAACCAAGATCGGTTGAAGCTTTATCATGTGTACTAAAAAGTCTGCTGGGTTGAAAAATCGAAAGAGCGACCTAGGCAAAAATTAAGACACGAGAGAAAATGATCAGTCGGAAAATCTGAAAGGGACGATTGATGACGGATTTTGGCTCTGTGTGGAATGTATACCATCTGGGAATTAATCTTTTCAAATGTACTCATTTGGGTTTCATCAATAAAGTGAAATGTTTGTTTAAATATATTTGCAATGGTTATGACGAAATGCATAAACAAAGTTATCATGCTTAAACATCCACTTAAAGAAAGCACTTTGCATTTAACTGGTCAAACATATCATGTTGTTTAATGATGAAAATGCACTAAATACATCTAATATGAAATCTTTTATCGTCCTCCAAATCTGATTCAGCTTTCCAAAGAACGACAGTGATTGTCCAAGAACTTACTGTTTCAATCGGTCTTTACTTAAAAAAAAGAAAAAAGAAGAAGAAAAAAAAAAGAAAGAAAGAAGAGAAGCTCACTGGGGTGAAAACCGAAAAGGCGGCCCAGGCAAAAATTAGAGCAGGTCATTGGGGTGAAAACCAAAAGGCGCCTCAGGAAAAAATTAGAGCAGCTCACTGGGCTGAAAACCCGTGTTGGGCAACCCAGGTGAAATTTAGAGCACTTTCAGATTTACCAATTACAGGGGTGAGAAGCCAAGTCTTCCCATTATCTCCCCAACAGGATTCTCTACATCACTCCCCAGCAAAACATTTACAAAGGACACTATGATCTTTTTCCCCAGTATCGTCACGCATTCCTAACAATTATCTCATTTCCCCACCAGTCCTCATATATATCTTCAACAAGGGGAAGTCTTACGCGAAGAACGCCTTCCACCAGCCAGGGGCAAAACATACCTCTCCCCAGCAGAAAGAGGAAACATCAAATAGTGTGAAATACATCCATGTGCATATATATCATTATACACGCATACATAGCATGCACAAATCATTCATCCCCAGCTAGTCTTCATTCTTGATCGAAGGGGCAAAAATTTTTGTTGAAAGTCTCTCGATCAAGGAATGAAGACTTGCTATTTCAAATGTAGGAACTCATCATCCACAGCTTCACATCCCCAGTAGATCCACCGCGAGTAATATAAACCCGGTATCCGCCCAATCCCAAGTTCTCCAGCAGATCCGCCTTAGGTAATATAAACCCGATATCAGCCCAGATCGGCTTCATCTCAAGTTCCCCAGCAGATCCACCTTGGGTAATATAAACCCGGTATCGGCCCAGATCAGCTTCACTCCATATCTCCAGCAGATCCATCTTGGGTAATATAAACCCAGTATCAGTCCAGATAGGCTTCATTCTAGATCCCCAGCAATCTTTGCCTCGGGTAACCTAAACCTGGTATCGGCTGATTTCACCACTTTCCTTTGCCTCAGCTAACCTAGACCCGGTATCGGCCAATTCGCCTTTAACCACCTTCCTTTGCCTCGGGTAACCTAGACCCGGTATCGGCCAATCCGCCCTTCACCATCCTTCACCTCGGGTAACCTAGTCCCGGTATCGGTCTATCCGCATTCCACCAACTTCGCCTCAAATAACCTAGACCCGGTATCAACTTATTTCTTCCCCAGCTTCGCCTCGGGTAACCTAGACCCGGTATTGGCTTATTTCAACAGTGGGTTCTTTCCTGTGTTTACGGCGCTTTGATTCACGCTCTCAAATTCATCATCTCAGGTATTTTAGATCTAGATTTAGGTGTCGAATTTGTAAGCGCCGGAATTTTCCATCCTTAAAAAAAATCACGTGTCACACGACTGTAACATACAGTCGTGCGACTGTAGTTACAGTCATATGACTGTACGATTGGAGAAGGTGTAGAAGACCATACCCATGACATAAGAAAGTTGAGTTGAAAAGAGGGGCATTAATTGCTCTAGTGGGGGGTGAAGCAAGGTCAGAATGAGAAGGAGAGAAAGAAAGAAGATAAGGGACTTTTTGACAATTGATTTCTGGTCTTAAGGAAAGAGTTTTAGAGAGAGATTTGGGAGAAAAAGGGAAGAAAAGGAAAACACACAACTTCAAGCATTCTTTTTCTCCTCTTTTTCTCGTTAAATCTTAAGGTTTGGATTAAAAATCAATTAGAAATCAATAGGTTAATAATCTAACTCTCTAAACAAATTAAATTTCAGACTAGAAACCCTAAGATTCCCAAGCATTTTGGAGATTTTGGACCAAACTTCTCAACCTCAACTAAAGGAGAAAAAGAGCAAATTTAAGTGGATTGGTGCGACGCCAAGGGTCATTTCTACGGTGGATTAGCGCCTAAGAAGTAAGCACACTTCATCCTCTCTTTTTCTCATCCTTTCTGGGTGATTGGATGTGATTTGGTGCATTTTGTTTCAATTTTCTTGTATTCTATTTCTGGAAATCAAGAACAGCCGTACGACTATTCTTGAGTTGATGAACAGTCATACGAGCGTTCTTGATTTCTCTCCACTTTTAAATTTTATTTTGAATAATTTTGGCAAAATCCTGAAATTGGAGGATGACAGTCGTACGACCGTAATGACAGTCGTACGACCGTAATGACAGTCGTACGACCGTAATTACAGTAGAACGACTGTAATACTCGTCCAATGGCAGAATTTCCAGAATATTCCCTAAAAATTTCTAAAAATCTATAAATATTCAGAAAAATCCGAAAATCATCAAAATGAATTTTGTTGTGTGCATTCATGACCTTAGATTTAACTTTCAGTGTATATGCATTTAGAACAATGCAGCGACGGAGACCCGATTCTCCTGAAAACCAACCACCTCACATGCTAAAATTCAATTAAACCGAAAAAAACGTTTTCAAAACAATTTTCTCACAAAACCAAAAATACAGGGACATTTCAAAATGTTTTCCAGGTCTAATCGGGGCCGGCTAGCCGAGCCGACCCGGTTATCCCCCTAATTGCATGTTCCCGAATTCTTAAAATCTCATTCTGTCTTACTTGAGTCCTATATATGGTGTGCCGTATATTGTGCTAACCCTTTTGTTTTGTAGCTTTTTATTTTTATTTTTAATGTATTTAATAGATTTATCCTTGTATCCTAGGCGATTGTATTTTTTAGATAAATCATGTATTTTAGGCGATTGTAAAAGTAAGGATGAGAGTTTTTCCTTTTCATTCAATTGGGTTGTATAATCGGCCTCTATTATTTTTTTGTACATTTTGAATGTATGATTTAGTATCCCGCAATTTATTTCCTACATTTTGCTTTAGCATCGGATAATTAAAATAAACAAATTCGGGTTAGAGAAAGATAATAAAGAAAATTAAATATGGCAATATAAACTGTAAAGTGAAAGCAAGCTACAGGTTAAGTAAGTCACTTGCCCGAACCCTAAATTTCTAGATTAGTTACAGCAGTCTGTCCTCCGTAGGGAGCTGTACCGGAATTCCCGGTTGAGCTGATCTGGGTGGCGACTCTGTCACTGATATCGGGATTTAAGTTTCGAGGTCTTTAAGTTAAAAACGGGAAAATGTTTTCTACAAAAGAATTTTCAAGTTAAATCTTCTAACTCAAGATAAACAAAACCCGTTTTCCAAAACAAAATCAAATCTAACCATCTTTTTCCCCGGTCCACTTCGCCGCGTCCCGTTTTAAAAGGTCGTCCGCTCATACTTGGCTCAACTGATCCAATTTATCCATTGTGATCTGATGTGGCAGAAAGAATGAATGTCGAAAAAATTAAAGCGCGTGAAAAGTATATTAAAATAATTTAAAATTGAAAAAAATTAACATTTTTCTCACTTTCCCTATTCTCTCTTCTACCTTCTTCACCCAAACTTTATTTTCTCTCCCCTTCCAATTATACTTGCTAAATTTGTTTACCTACAACACATTAATTAGCAAGAAAATCAATTAAGGGAACTGCTATATAAACAGCAGTAGGCTACGATTGTAATTAGCAAGAAAATCTTTATTCCTTAATTGATGTTATTCTTTCTCTTTTCTCTTCTTCTTCTTCGTGTTATCATAGTTTCAGAGCAAGCTTCTGCGTCTTCATTCTCCTCTTCTCAAATTCTTTTCTTTTTCTTTTGTTTTTCCTATTGTAATTACAATTCCATTCCTCCTAGAATTATTTTGTAATTCAATTTAGGGTTTTTTTTTTCAATTTGGGGCTTTCTTGTTCTAACTGGGGTGTATTCAATTAAAACTTTTATAGACTTTTAAAATCTAGTGGTATTCAATTAAGACTTTTTAGGAGTCTTTAAAAGTCATCAGGTATTCAATTAAGACTTTTTAAGAGTCTTAAAAGTTATTAGGTATTCAATTAAGACTTTTATAGAGTCTATAAAAGTAATACTGCATTCAAAAAGTCATTAACAATTGATGACAATGACTTTTATATACTTTTTTATAATTTTTTAACTCAAAACACAATTAAAAAGCCATGCATATTGATAAAAGACTTTTTACTTTGATGGAAGACTTTTTATTTTCACTTTCAATCATGATTTTTCATAACCCTCCCTCCTTTACTGCCTCTCTCTGCTCTTACTACTCTTCCTCCACCTCCTCTCTCTCCTCCATCCTATCGCCGCCGGAAACCTCCATTCAGTCCCCTCTTCCCATCGCTGATTGACTGCTCTCCTCCCGCCACCACTCTGTTCCACAGCTCCTCCATTTCAAGCCTCCTGCCATTTTTTTAAAGAGATATTTGTCTAGTCTCTTCCTCCATTCTTTGCTTTCTTTGTTGAATCTCCTTAAAATTGATCAACTGCAAGCAAATCAACTCTTAGGTCCGGTCTAAATATTTTTTTTATGGTAAAATTTATTAGTTTGAGATGGAATTCAAATAAGTATGCGTTTTGAGATGATTTTTATTGTTTGAGCTGGTTCTATACTTTGTTTAGATAGATTACCTTTATAATTTATGCTCTGATAATATACTCTTTTAAATAGGATATTCTCTTGGTGAACTTCTGTAAATTATATTTGATACTTCATTGCTTAGTGTTGCCCTAAAATTGTGCACTAGTAAGTGTACTAGGTCAATTGTAGTGGTGGCAAGACAAGTGTCGATCCCACAGGGAATAAGGGAAAACTATAAGACTTCCTACTAAACCGCCAGATGTAATATTTTCCAACAAAATCAGCAATACAACTTTATATAAGCTAAAAATAATAGAAAGCATACAAGACAATGTAAGGAAGGTTGCTTAAAACACAAGATGTAAAACAATAATAATAAAATCACAGACTTCCACCAGTTAGTCAGGCAATCTCGAGATATCTTTCTTTAGAATTTATAATGAATATATTAAGGAACGCAGATTTAAGGTGTCTTGCTCTCTACCCACCAAGCTTATCTCTCTACCTCACTTAGCATAGGCATTCATGCATTAAGTCAAGCAAGCATTCTACCATGAATAGAAACCCTTAGCACACCCCTAATCTCCTCTCAGTCCCATGGCAAGTGTGTGCGTGTGTGATTTTTCCATATTCCTAAATCTCCTCCCCGTCTCATTAGGAATACTAAACATACAACGGGGCCCCATTGTAATTCTGGTAAGCACATCACAACACAATCATCTCAGCATAATATTCATAATAAAAACGAGAAAGACTTCCCAAGATCACCTGCCCAAGCTGGCTTTAGCCTGCTGAGAAGCCTACTCACAACACATAATTAACTTCAAAAAAAGAATTCCCAACCAGATAGCTTAAAAGAAGAAAAATCAAGTTAAAATTAATGCAAAGATAAAAGTAGTTGAGCAAACATTCAATGCCCTTAACCCTCTAAACAGCAAACTATTTATAGTCCCCTAAAAAAAAGAAATCTAATCTACCTTGAGACATGTTCCCATATTAAAATAATAGCTAAATTTGACAACCATAAAATGTAATGGCTTCTTTGAGAAGCCAAGGATAGTTCTAGAATTTCCCAAAAGAAAATATCTCCTCCTCCTCTCTGGGCCGCACCCCTTCCTTCAACTCCGGCCTGTCCTAGCCGTAGCCCATACCAATTTTCTTCTTCTCCTTTCTGCTGCTCCTTAAGACTTCCCAAATCCAGCAGCCTTTCTGAATGATGCCTCAAACCTAGAAAAGCTCAATATTAGTCATGAATTCTCTATTCTCAATAGAATTTAACCAATTAGTTGCTGAATTCTTGCATGATTATCTGGTAATATTTTCACTCATCAAGAACCCCCACACTTGAACATTGCTTGTCCTCAAGCAATCTTAGAATAAAATAGGATAAAAGAAAAGAAAGAAAGAAAAACTTTAATGGAAAACACATTCAAAAACTTTCCTTAACTTAACTTGAGCAGCAACCATTGATCAATTCATCACCCTTGAACAACAAGACTTCCATGCAAAACACGAAAATTGAGAATACCAAATTAATCAGAGCATTCTTAAGAGACCTAGCTTAGCTTCAGAAACATCCTAAAACATCAAGACCAAACCTTAAATTTCAGCAAGTTAGTAAGAGATTAGACCGAATTTGCCTCTCTAAAAGAGTTCACTCACTCTCCAGTGTTTGGGCGATTTTTATAAGAACTCTCAGCAGCAACACACATTGGTACTAAACCAAAAACTAAGCAAACATCCTATCGCTACCACTCAATCTGACACATGCATAATCAAAAGGTCTTAATAAAGGGTTGTAATGTAAGGCTTAGGTGGGGGTGTGACAAACAGGCTTTTTAGGCTAAAGCAATACCATATCAAAAAACGCAACAGAACAACAAGTAACTTACCCAAAAAGAACTTAAGCAACCAAGATTAGGAGCAGGAAAACTCAAAGATTCAGATGCAATTTCAAGAGCTTTAAGGATTTTAGCACAAGAGGAAAAAAAATGAAACATCCTAGCATAGAATTTTAAGCTCTTTAGCTCCCTTTTTTGTTTTAAATAAGAAAAATCAAGTATGGATAATACAATTGAATGCAACCATTTGATAATATGATACGAGGTAAAATTGATCTTGCTCACAATTTCGAATCCCAAGCAGTTTTAAAGGAGTGAAAATTCTAACTGCCTTTTGACAAAGATTAGACAAATAGTTGCAAACTAAAACTTTGAAAGAAATACTATCACAAGAACATTTGTTTTGAGGACCACAAGAATTTCCAAAAAGGCAGGTTGCATAAATTCAATTGAATTAGACTACTGCTATTCGAGAACAATTTGATTTATTGCTATGGTATTCCTAGGGTAATTTGGAAAACATAGTGTGAATTGGCTAAGGAAAGAATACATATTATGAGAAAAATAAAATAACAGGATAAAAGGCTTAAAGGGCTTTTAAAAAATGGGAAGAGAAATGTTAGGGAGGTTTTTTTTGGGGGGGGGGGGGGATTAACACAATAGGGGTAAAACAAATGCCTTAATCACTTTATGCATGCGACAAACCTTGTGGTTTTGACAAAGACAATCTACTAAGTTCTAGCTTAAAACTTAATATGCATGCCCACCCTACAAAGAATTCAAGAAAGAATTTATAATGATATCAAAGAAAACAGGCTCAAAATCTCACAGAGAAATATAGGGTTAATGCAAATTGGCCTAACTCAAGCTATCAAGGTGAAACAGACTTTAAGGTCTCGAAGCCCTAAGCTGCTTAATCAATAAAAACCAGAATTTCTAAAAGTCTTTCTAAGCAACAGGCAATCAATTTCTAAGTGTTTTATACAGACTTCCTGCATCCTTAGGATCAGAAAATCTCACTGGCTGCTACTACAATTAAACACAAAGAAATCGAAAAATTTTAGACAAATTTTTACAAACTGCTAAGAAAACTAAACCAACACAAAAGTTCATAAAATCACACAGAAAACGTTACAAATTCACAAATAAAACTTAAGAGTACTTAAAACAGCAAAAATTCAAGCAGGGATTCCCAATCAGTAGTCTAACAATTACCAAATAATTCATCCAACAATCATGCAATACCAAAAATTATCAGCAAATTCAATTTAAATTCCACTAGGCAGTTCTTCTCCCCCACACTTAGATTATGCTTTGTCCTCAAAGCATCAAATTCATGCAATAAAAATCAAAACAAGGCAAAAGAAACCACCTATTTCATGGCACAGAAAAATGCTGAGAGCAAGCATTGAAAAGAAACATACTAGAGTTGATTGAGGAGGAGAGGGAGAACATATCATTCAGCATGCTTGGAGGAGACTTGCTCCTCTTCTTCTTCCTCAGACGCATCCCTGATTTCCTCATCAGTGGAATCTTCGTCGTCCCATCAGAATCTTCTTAACCTCCTTGGGCTGGCCAGCCTTCTCTTGCTCCTTCTGCACTTCTTCGATAGTGTCAGAACTCTCATCTTGCTTTCCCAATTTGGCTTCAAGGAGAGCAAGCTTATTCTCTAGAATAGCAATCTTGGCCCTATCCTCAATTTGCCTGGCCCAAAGGCGGTCAATCAAGTTTACCAACTCTGTCATCGTCATCTCTTTCAAAATGCTTCAGTTTTTCTTGGTCATTCAGAGTTAGGTTTTCAATGATTTGCGGTTGGGATGATGTGGAGGAACGAGTAACAGGCCTTTTTCGTTTTGCTGGGGTTTCAGAAGGCTGCTTGGAGGCTGATTTGGCTTCTTTCTTCAATTCAAGCTCTTTTTCCAATTGAAAAGCATCATCCCAGAGCATCCACTTTCCGCCTACCTTCTTGCATACCCCCATCTGATTCAGATTGATAAACTCAAATGGTGCTGGATGGCATTCCAGGGCAAGACCTTCTTCAGAGAACTCCGTCAGGCAAGCTTTGGCAATTCTTGTAATATACGACCCACACAGAATTTTCCCTTGCAGCTTAATGCTATCAATGTAGTGAGCAAACCAAGGCCCAACATTCATCTTTCTCCCTTCAATCATGCACCATAAAGCGAACAGATCTTGGTTTGGAACATGAGATTAGTTGTTCCTCCCAAAAACTGAACTTGCGATAAATTTCTGGAGAATTTTATGGCTGCACTTTTTGATGTGTGTGGCTAAAGAAGTTGTTGAGGATTACTCATTCCTGTTAGTGATTTCCTTCCAAAAGTCAGCAGGATTGAACTCTGGTGCAAAATCAGTGTATGCCTGAGCGAATTCTTTAGATTCCAGAAAGGCGATGCCCACCACCCCCAAATATTGATTTAATTCAATCAAGGAACAAGTTTTCCTTTTCCCCATTACTCTGAAGCTATACTTGCATTGATCATCAAGTTCAGTGATCTCTGGATTGAGAGTGAAAGTGCTGAGGAATTCCAATGTTAGTTCTCTAAAGGCCGGCTCATCAATTTGGGCATAAAATTTGAAACCCCCATTTGCTAATAACTGACGAATTTCATCGTTCAGACCCAAAGTTGACAGAACGTTCCAGTCGAAGGTTCTTGATGGTGCAAAAGTTAAGCCCTTGAATTACTCATATCTCTCGTTTTCCTTGGCGTCGAAGGTCTGCATCTTGGCTAGCATCTTCTCCACAGTACTGGTTTCGGAACCAGAAGGCTGCATGCTCATGGATGACGAAGAGGGCTTTGCACAGGAAGCACTAGGGGCTGGCTTAGCAGATCTCTTTTCTCTGGCCATACTAACAATCTTAAACCAAAGAAAGAAAGAACAAAAAATGTGAAGAAAAGATAAGGAAATACAAAGAATTTGAGAAAGAAAAATAGAAGTAATGAGAAAGAGAAGAGGAAAAGACTTAAAATCGAAACGTGAGAGAAAAGAGAGCAGTTACCCAATTTAAATTCAAAATAAAACTGACACAAGGATAGAGAGGAGGGAAACGTGGGAGTCAGAGTGGGAGAGGAGAGATAAAAATTGTGGCTGATGGGATTGTACACACTTTCCCACACTTCACTTTTACACTCTCATAATTACTCCCTTTTCCGAAAATTACAGCCATAAAAATAAATTCTTGTGGTTGTAAAAAGAAAATAAAAAGCAAGTATGGATCTCAACAAAAAGATAATATCAATTTTAAACTTGATGTTACTTCCCATCCTGACTCCAGTAATAGCCCTGCCAAAAAAAAATTCATCATTAAAATTTGCATATCAAAAAGTTAAAATGAAATAATAGAGGGGTTAAGGAGTTTTCGGACAAAATTGCTTTAATCAGTGTTTGAAGCGGATACTGAGCAATATTTGGTTGCTTAAGGTGGTTCAAGGTATTGGAGACATCCAACACCGTTTGATGATTCCTGTGCAAGATAGGGCTTTGATCTTTGACCATTGATTTTAAAAATTTCACCATTCTGATTCATTATCTCAACTGGCCCATGTGAAAAGACTTCCTTTACTGTATATGGTCTAGTCCATCTTGATTTAAGCTTTCCTGGGAACAATTGCAACTTTGAATTATACAGCAAGACTTTCTGACCTTTGTAGAAAGTCTTCTCTTGAATTTTCTTGTCATGCCATTTCTTTTTCTTTATAGTTGATGGCATTTTCACAACTGAACAACCTGAACTCTTCTAGCTCATTCAGCTGCATTTTCCTTTTTTCGCCTACCAAGTTCCTGTCAAAATTCAAATATGTTAGAGCCCATAAAGCCTTAAATTCTAATTCAATAGGTAAGTGACAAGCTTTTCCATGAAGTAATCTAAAAGGTGACATCCCAATAGGTGTCTTATAAGCTGTACGATATGCCCAAAGAGCATTATCGAGCTTTCTTGACCAATCCCTCCTAGAGTTGTTAACTGTTTTCTCAAGAATTCTCTTTATCTCTCTACTAGAAATCTCAACCTGTCCACTGGTTTGTGGGTGATAAGGTGTAGCAATTCTATAAGTGACTCCATATTTAGAAAAAAGCATTTCAAATTGGCTATTACAGAAATGAGTACCTTGATCACTGATTATTGCTCTAGGAACTCCAAATCTTGTAAATAATTTCTTCAGAAACCTTACCATAACTCAAGCATCATTTGTAGGACTTGCAATGGCTTCTACCAACTTACTCACATAATCCACAGCAACCAATACATATTTATTACCATGCAAGCTCGGAAAAGGTCCCATAAAATCAATACCCCAAACATCAAAAATTTCACAAACAATGATATTATGTTGAGGCATAGCATTTTTGGCAGAAATATTACCTGTTCTTTGGCATTCATTACATTCCAAGACAAACCTATGGGAATCCTTAAAAATTGTAGGCCAAAAGAATCCACACTCCAGAATTTTTGAGGCTGTTAGGTTTGCACCAAAATGACCTCCAACTTCTTGAGTGTGACACATTGACAAGATTGTTGGGACTTCTTCTTGCAAAGCACATCTTTTAATAATCTGATCTACACATAACTTAAAGAGAAAGGGTTCCTCCCAAAAATAATATTTTAAATCCGAAAGGAATTTCTTTCTTTGGTGAGAAGACAAAGAGGGAGGCATAATTCCACAAGCTAAATAATTTGCAATATCAGCAAACCAGGGTATAGAATGTACCGCATAAAGTTGCTCATCAGGAAAAGAGTCAACAATCTCAGCTTGCTTGTCGAGGTTGCTTAGTGGAATTCTCGAAAGATGGTCTGCAGCCACGTTCTCTGAACCCTTCTTATCTTTGATCTCAATATCAAATTCTTGAAGAAGCAAGAGCCATCGTATGAGATGAGGTTTCGCATCCTTCTTATCCAATAAGTATTTTAATGCTACATGATCAGTAAAAACAGTAATCTTAGATAAAACCAAATAAGATCTAAATTTATCAAAAGCATAGACAACAGCAAGTAATTCTTTTTCTGTAGTGTTGTAATTTTGTTGTGTCTCTGTCAAGGTTTTGCTTGCATAGTAAATTGGGCGGAAATGCTTGTCTATCCTTTGTCCTAGCACAGCTCCAATGCAAGTATCACTAGCATCGCATATAAGCTCAAATGGAAGACTCCAATCAGGGGCAATCAAGATTGGGGCATTCACCAGTTTTTCCTTAAGAGTTTCAAAAGCTTTTTCACAAGCTTCATCAAAGCAGAATTGGACATCCTTGTGCAAAAGTGCTATTAGCGGCTAGGCAATCTTAGAAAAGTCTTTTATGAATCTTCTATAGAACCCGGTGTGACCAAGAAAGCTTCGAATTTTTTTGACAGTTGTAGGAGTAGCTAGCTTTTCTATGACTTCTACCTTTGCTTTATCAACCTCCATTCCTCTTGAAGAGATCATATGGCCGAGAACAATGCCTTCATCAACCATGAAGTGACATTTTTCCCAATTCAATACAAGATTGGTCTCCTTGCACTTATTTAGGACTGCTTCAAGATTGTTGAGACAGGATTGGAAAGTCTCGCCATATACTGAGAAATCATCCATGAAGATTTCCACTGTCTTTTCGGCCATATCATGGAAAATCACCATCATGTATCTCTGGAAAGTTTCTGGAGCATTACACAATCCAAATGGCATCCTCCTATAAGCATAGGTGCCATATGGACAGGTAAAAGTTGTTTTCTCTTGATCTTGTGGATGAATGGGAATCTGATTGTACCCTGAATAACCATCAAGAAAATAATAAATGCATAACCCGAAAGTCTTTTTAGCATCTGATCAATGAATGGTAGCGGAAAATGATCTTTTCTTGTAGCATCATTGAGCTTTTAGTAGTCAATGCAAACTCTCCATCCAGTGACTGTTCGAGTGGGGATGAATTCATTTTGCTCGTTCTGACTGACAGTGATCCCACCTTTCTTAGGTACTACCTGAACAGGGCTAGTCCACACTGAATCAGAAATAACGTAGATCATTCCTGCATCAAGTAGCTTAATCACCTCCTTTTTCACTACTTCCTTCATATTAGGATTCAGTCTCCTCTGAGGTTGTATGACAGGCTTATGATCTTCCTCCATTAGAATATGATGGACACAAATAAAAGGACTAATGCCTTTTATATCTGAGATTGTCCAGGCCATTGCTTCCTTGTTCTTTCTAAAGACATAAAGTAATTGAGTTTTCTGCTCCTGTGTAAGTTTGGAAGATATAATTACAGGTAGGTTGCTTGGTGGATCAAGGAATTCATATTCTAAGTGAAAGGGTAATGGTTTCAATTCTAGAGTGGGAGGCTCTTCAATTGAAGGTTTAGAATGCAGTGTGGGTGTATAGTCTAGAGGTTCAATGAATTGTCTGCTTCCTAAGATTGCTGGACATCCAATTTCAGCTTCAATTTGCTTTTCCATATGTTCTTCTTCATTTTCAAAATCTGCTTCCTCAAATTCCTATATGAAAAATGGGTTTAAATTGACATCAGTAGAATCAATAAAATAACAGTGATCATCACAAGCAGGAGGATATTTCATGGCTTCATTCATCTTAAAGACTACTTCCTCATCATGAATTTTCAAAATTAACTGACCATTATGAACATGAAATAATACATGACCTGTTGCTAAGAAAGGTCTTCCTAGAATAATAAAAACATGCAAATCTTCATCCATATCCATCACAATGAAATCAACAGGAAGTATAAACTTTCCTATCTTAACCAAAACATCCTCAATTATTCCCCTAGGATATCTTACAGTTCTATCAGCAAGTTATATGGAAACCCTAGTAGGTTGAGGTTCTCCTAACCCTAATTGTTTGTAGATGTAATATGGCATAAGATTGATACTTGCTCTTAGATCACACAATGCATTTTCAATATTATGGTTACCAATAGAGCAAGGTATAGAAAAACTCCCTGGATCTTTGATCTTGGCTGGTAAAGCTTGCTTGCTCTAAAGAATTGATGAGCAATCACTGTTAAGCTGCACCATTGCTACATTCTCCAACTTCTTCTTATTAGCAAGAAGTTCTTTCAAGAATCTCACATATAAGGGCATTTGTGCAAGTGCTTCTGCAAAGGGTATGTTGATGTGGAGCTTTTTGAAAACTTCCAAAAACTTGTCAAACTGCTTGGCCATGTCATGTTGCTTAGTTCTTTGTGGATAAGGTATCCTTGGTTGATAAGCAGGTACAGGTCGCCCATCTTGAACAGAGGTGTTTTGAATAGAATCTGAGGTTGCTTGACTTTTCTCTGGTTGAGCATTCTCTAGTTGAACTTGAGATTGCTTGACTGCATCAGAAGGCTGCTAAGTGATGTGGGCAGTCTAAGGTTGCTCATTCTTCTCAACAGTCTTTTCTTCTGAGTCTTTGTTCTTGTCAATAATGCTCATCTTATGAGGTTGCTCAACATTTTTACCACTCCTAAGGGTAATAGCTTTGCACTCCTCTCTCGGATTGGGTTCAATGTTGCTTGGAATGACCCCCTTGTTCTTTAGAGTGACAATATTTGTAAGTTGCTGAAGCTGAGTCTCCATGTTCTTCATATAAGCTTGAGTCTGCTTCATGAATTGAGACATCATTTCCTTCATCTCCTCAACCTCGGATTTCTTAGAAGTATAGGACGATCCAGCTTGTTGAACATTATTGGGCTGCTAATGAGGTTGGAAATTACTGTGAGGCTACTGGAAAGGTACATGAGGCTGCTTACCAGGTTGCTAGTTCCAAGAGAAATTAGGGTGATTGCGCCAACCTGGATTGTAAGTGTTGGAAAATGGATTGTTCTGCCTTGGATTGTTTCCAATATAACCATATTGCTCCTGAGTAAGAGAAATGTCACAATCAATGCTTCTATGATCACTTCCACAGAATTCACAAGAAATTTTTGAACTTGAAATAGCTGAGATATTCTGCTTGGCTAACTATTTAAGAATCAGATCTACTTTGTCAGAAAGCTTGGCAACAGCGTCTGAGTCAGTAGTCTGTTCTCGATCTTCACATGCTGAGTGCCATTTATAACTGGTGTTGACCAACCTTTTGACCAACTCATAAAGCTCTTTCGGTGCTAGTTCTTCTGGGTCCCCATTTGCTGCGGATTCGATTTGAATCTTATATGCATTAGTCAAACCATTGTAGAAATTCTGAATTTGCATCCACATGGGAAATCCATGGTTTGGCACTTTTCTTAGGAGTTCCTTATATCTTTCCAATGCTTCTAACAAGGATTCATCATGTTGCTGGCGAAAATGAGTAACCTCATTTCTTAACTTGATTGCTTATCTGGGCGGAAAATACTTAGTCAGAAAAACTTGAGCCATTTCCTCCCAGGTTGTAACTGAACCTGGTTAAGGATTCTTCAGCCAACTTTTAGCCTTATCCCTAAGTGAAAAAGGAAAAAGCTTTAATCTTATCACATCATCTGAAACTCCACGATTAGTATGGAAAGTATTACACATAGTCATAAAATCTTGGATGTGAGCATTTGGATCTTCTCCGGACAATCCTCCAAACTAAACAGCAGCTTGAAGCATTTGAATCATATAGGCTTTGATTTCAAAAACATCGTCCCCTTCATTGGGTATCACAAAGCAAAAAGAGTGTCCCTCTATGATAGGTCTCGAATATTCCTTAAGTCTTTGCCTTGGAGGAGGAAGATGAACTTCTCCCTCTCCTTCTGGTGGTGGAGGTGGTAGATTTTGTTCAACCATTCTCTGTCTTCTGTGAGCTCTTCTAGCAGCACCACTTCTTCTCCTACAAGTCCTTTCGATCTCTGGATCTATAGGAATTAGAAGGATTCCTGCTCTTCGCATACACCAGGAGATTGCTTAAACAAAGAATTTCTGCACAAAACACCAAACACCAAATCAAACAAACGAATTTACAAGAAATCTTTAAAATTTTCAACCGTTAATTCCGCGGCAACGGCGCCAAAAACTTGTTGCCCTAAAATTGTGCACTAGCAAGTGTACTAGGTCAATTGTAGTGGTGGCAAGACAAGTGTCGATCCCACAGGGAATAAGAGAAAACTATAAGACTTCCTAATAAACCGCCAGATGTAAGATTTTCCAACAAAATCATCAATACAACTTTATATAAGATAAAAGTAATAGAAAGCATACAAGACAATGTAAGGAAGGTTGCTTAAAACAGAAGATGTAAAACAATAATAATAAAATCACAGACTTCCACCAATTATTCAGGCAATCTCGAGATATCTTTCTTTAGAATTTATTATGAATATATTAAGGAACGCAGATCTAAGGTCTCTTGCTCTCTATCCACCAAGTTTATCTCTCGATCTCACTTGGATATATGAACCCCCAACTAAGCTTATCTCTCGACCTCACTTAGCATAGGCATTCATGCATTAAGTTAAGCAAGTATCTACCATGAATAGAAACCCTTAGCACACCCCCAATCTCCTCTCGGTCTCATAGCAAGTGTGTGCGTGTGTGATTTTTCCATATTCCTAAATCTCCTCTCGGTCTCATTAGGAATACTAAACATACAACGGGGGCCCATTGTAATTATGGTAAGCACATCATAACACAATCATCTCAACATAATATTCATACTAAAAATGAGAAAGACTTCCCAAGATTACCAGCCCAAGCTGGCTTCAGCCTGCTGAGAAACATACTCACAACACATAATTAACATCAAAACAAGAATTCCCAACCAGATAGCTTAAAAGAAGAACAATCAAGTAAGTTAAAATTAATGCAAAGATACAAGTAGTTGAGAAAACATTCAATGCCCTTAACCCTCTAAACAGCAAACTATTTATAGTCCCCTAAAAAAAAGAAATCTAATCTACCTTGAGACATGTTCCCATATTAAAATAATAGCTAAATTTGACAACCACAAAATGTAATGGCTTCTTTGAGAAGCCAAGGATAGTTCTGGAATTTCCCAAAAGAAAATATCTCCTCCTCCTCTCTGGACCGTGCCCCTTCCTTCAACTCCAGCCCGTTCTAGCCGCAGCCCACACCAATTGTCTTCTTCTCCTTTCTGCTGCTCCTTAAACTTCCCAAATCCAGCAGCCTTTCTGAATGATGCCTCAGACCTGGAAAAGCTCAATATTAGTCATGAATTCTCTATTCTCAATAGAATTTAACCAATTAGCTGCTAAATTCTTGCATGATTATCTGGTAATATTTTCACTCATCACTCAGGTATGCAGTTGTTCCATATTTATAAAATTGCTTACACTTAAATGCATAATTTTCTTAGAAAATAATGTTGATCAGTTGAGTTTCCAATTAAACCAAATGGTGAAACTTTTCATCTACACCAATGTCAATTAATCAAGAAGAATATTTTGAACAATTTGTTAGAACAAAGAGCAACATAGAAATGATGCTAATGAATGGAGAGCTATGATTACTACTTATATGTGAAATAATGCTGAGCATATGAATGATAATGAAGATTAGAAATTTTATAGTTAAATTACATTTTTTTAATTAATATTACTATTCAATTTTAGTATTATTTTTTTATATTTTATGCTTGTAGATTTTTGTATTTATTTCTGTTTTAATGTATTATCATTGAACACATAGAGATTATTATATTTTAGTATTTTGATAAGTCTATAAAAGTCTTTAAAAGTTTATGAAAGTCTATGGATAAACTTTTTAAAAGTCATCAATATTTTTAAAAACTTTATAAAAGTAATTAAAAGTCACTAAAAGTCATCAAAGTCTATAAACGTCATTCACTTAGAAAACGTCTATAAAAATCTCAATTGAATATCACCCCCTTAAGCTTCCGCATTCAATTTTTCCCTGGTATCGTTTCTTTCTTATTTTCTTCAATGGCGGGTCATCGAATTGAAGAAGGTAGTCCCTATTATTGAAACATGGGAGATTCGAGCATGACAAGATCTGCAACCATGCGATATATTCATGCCCTGTATAAGTTGCAAATTCGTCGGCACATCGAAGAAGCTATATCAACGTTTTAGCAGATCATGAACTCCCCATTTTTGCAAATATTGAAAGGTACAGATTAGGTGATCGAGTAATAGAAGAAGAGGTAGGACTGAAGACAGGGAAGAAAAGAAAGAGGTGGTGGATGATATGGGAAAGGGTGGTAGATGATTCAATTTAAGGTTGGATTGGGATTTGTAGGATTTGAATTAAGGTTGGCATTTTTTGAGAAATATGGTATTATTATAAGGATAAAAAGTCTAAAGGGATTTTTGTGAAATTTTTGCAATATATGCCACGTGTCAATTTATTATTGGTAGAGTTAATGGATTGACTTTTCAAATATGTCACATGTGCACGTGTACTAGACTCTCCCTAACTAGTCTGGTAAAGTCGGATTTGGGGGGCATATTGGGTCAACTCAGTGGCGGAGGAGGGGAGAGGGGCACGGGTAGGCCGTTGCCCCCCCAAGCCACTGGAAAACAACCCTAATGGGGGTGTTTCCGGCGGCAACAAATTTTAGATCTCTGGTTTTGGGGCTTTCGTCTTTTTTTTTCCAACCCGGGCAAAACGATGCCAGGGATTTTTTTTTTTTATTAATTTCCTTACCTGAGTTTTTTTTTTAATTACCCAGGCAAAACGACGTCATTTTGCCTGGGGTTTTCTTTTTTTTTTTTTTAAGCCCAGGCAAAAAGACGTCTTTTTGCCTGGGCTGGAAAAAAAAATTATATCAGATGTTGAGCATTCCTTCGACAGCTTCTTCATTCACTCGCTGCTGCAAATTCTCACCACCACACAACACACAGCCCCCACCTGCCTCCTCCACCCGGCCACTCTCCGTCGCCCCGTCAGCCGCTCTCCCTCCGTTTGCCGCTCTCCGCAGCTCCTCTCGTCCGCCGGCCCTTCAATTAGGTAACTTTTAGATTCTAATTCCTAAATATTTTATATTTTACCCTAAATTAAATTTGAGATTTCACAATTAAAATTAGATTGATTGGGCTTGTTATGATGTTGAATTAGGATTAGGAATTGCAAATAATATGTTAGCATTTTATTATATTACTATTATTTGAATCAAATTTTTTTTCATTAATAAGATAAATTGAAGAATTAGGGGTTTAGCCAATTAGGGATTCTAATTTAGGGATTGTGATATATTGTTATTGAATTGAATCAATTGTGTTATAATTTGAATTGTGATTGATATATTGAGAATTTGAGATTGTGATATAATTTAATTTAAAATTGATACATTATGCTTGTGCATTTGGTATTTTGATATTGTACTATGATTTATTATATTAAAATTGTTTTTAAATTTTAAGTTTAGATTTAATAATTTGATTGTGTTACTATATTAGGAATAAGAATATGGAAAAAATTTTTATATTCATTAGCATCGACGATGAAGCCATTTTGCAGTGTTTTCAAAAGTTGGCTTCTCGCTAAAACTATTTGAAACCTTCCAAAAGTTCTCATGCTATGAGTATTTCGTTGTTTCCATCGATTACAAAAAATTAATTGTTAGTATGTCATGTATGTATAAATAATAAAGTTGTTTGAATTGATTTGATTGCATTGTAATTGACTTGAATTGAATTAATTTCAAGTTCGTCGATCGGCCGGAAATTTTTGATAGTCGGCCGGAAATTTTTTGAAAAAATTTTCGCCTCCCCCTGTCCACTAATTCCTAGTACCGCCACTGGGTCGACTGAACCAAGTTCAGTAGGCAAATTAGACGTTTTGGAAGTTCAACGTGTCATTTGATGTTTGGAGCCAAATATAGGAGACATCGAATGTATTATGCCTTTTTTAATAGAATGTTTTAGTTAAGTGTTTTATTTTTCTGGGTATTAATGAAGGTTTAATATATGATTAAAGAATAATAAATGTTACATTATTTTTTATTTTTCATAGTCATTGATTTAATAAATGAGTTCACAATTTTATTGTTTATGTTGCATAGTTGTCGAGATTTGAAACAATAATAATGCTGCTTACCGTACTTATAACGAGATAATGTTATGCTAATAAAAATAATTTTAATATATATTTGTTATTTTGAATTTGATAATTATAATTGAGTTATTTGAAAGATATATTCTGCCTGATATGTTACTAGTTAGTTATACAACATAGTTTCGACGGACTTACATACTGAAATATTTGTATAGAAAATTAGGGTATTAAATATATTTTAAAAACTAAAAACGAATATCTAAGGAAAACTTTACAAAAATTGTGAAAAAATAAAATTGTAAACTGTTAACCATATGTCAAATAATCATATTTAATCTATTTCATATAAATAGCAAATTTTGAGCAAAGAATTTAAAATTTTATTTCATATTACTTCATTGCATATGGTTCATATGGTTGACATGCAACCACGAATCAAAAATCTGGTTTTCGATTCTAGTTCAACGAAGAATCGGAAATTATTTCCTAATGTATGTACTTTTCACATATTTCTACTGTTAGGCACAATGCTACTCTCACCTAATCCATTTCTCACTTTCTTTTCTTCTTCGTGGTAAAAGGAAACAAGAGAAATTCAACTCATAACAATACCAACGCCTATATTTTCCTGCCTGACTACACCAAACGACCTTATGCTCGTGACCCATAAACAAAAATTTATAAACCTTTCAATTTCAATTAATCAGTTCGAGATTAATCAAACACCTAACGCCAACATAATCCTGCAGACCTTAGCTATAAAGGCTGCATTGTAGGCTGTCACATAGCAGTATAGCAATAGCTTAGCGGCTCTCACATCTCGAAAAAGTGTACGAGGTTATAAATTCAATCCTCACAACATCCAACCTTGGAAAAAATGACCCAAATTTAAGGGGGGAAAAATGTCATATAAGATGTAACCAAAAAACAACAAAATAAAAACAAAAACAAACACCAACACACACGGGCGCATGACAGACAGTTATCTACCACGAGTGGAAAATCAACCAAATTGAATTCCATTACATACAGAAACATGTCATACAGCATACCAGATGGTTCCAGGGGATAATAGCATTATTAATGTGTTCTACAAATATAATACTCACAACTAAACACAAGCCTAGCATTAGATTACATACATCTTATGGACATCTACTTTCAGAACTAATTCTGCAGCAGTCTCTATATTTGTGCATAAAGTAGAAAAAAATTAATCCTACGGCTCTGAACTATGTGCCATGAGCGTTGGCACTAATAGATGCCTAACTACAAACTGATGCCAAAGGCCTTGAGAAACCCACAACATGCTAAGAATCTATGGACCATTAGCAATCACATGTCCATATCATCAAATATTTCCCCATCTTCCTCATAACTTGAATTGTCCGCGGGGAATCCCACAGCCACTAAGTTACTGCAGTAAATAGTCATAATTACACATAATTAAATTAAATTACTTTGAAACAAAATCCAAAAGGAGAAAAGAAAAAACAATAAATGATATTAGCACCTTAGACAGCAAAAGCGGAAGCTTACAACACGCTTTAGTTTGCGGTTATAGAAAAAGAAACAGAAAGACCAGCTGCATGGGAAAACAAAAGACATCCACAATGTAACTCTTTATTCTTCATGAGGCATGGCTGTAGGGAAAGCTGAACTGCTGAAAGGACGTAGCAACAGAGCAGTAAATATATAAATATTTGAGTCGCGAAGGTATAAATACTCACATAGCTCCTTTCTCCAGAAATGGGTCCGCATCAGAATCTGGACTGTAGCTGTAGATTTCGCATTCTGCCGGTTTCACGACCTGCATCAATACATCATTAGATTTGTCGTGCAGAAGCAGCCTTCATGCCCTTTAATGTATGCTCACCTCATCCAGAGCCTTGAATAATGTTTCTAACAAGGAACAGTCCTCATTTTCGCTGATCCATTCCTTGAGAAATGAAGAAAAATCATACAAATAGCAGTATTAGACATGCCAAAGCTAAGAAAATAAAAAATAAAAGACCAGCCAAACAATTTCTCTCAAAGAAAAAAATGAAAACAAAGTAAACCCCCACCCCACAAAAGGCTTAGAAACAAAGCAAAACCCTACCTAACGCTAGTTACCATTATAACAATTAAAATGGTTTCTCTAATTCAACTATTGACTTTATCTAAAATAACTCAGAAGCAAAATAGGTCCATTTTATTACTATAAACGTTGAAAACATATCACATACTGTAGATAAAGTACTGGAAAGAAAAAGGCAAGAGAACAGTTATCACTATGGAATACACCTGCTCATCAATGCTGATAAAATTTCAAACCCATGATAATATGCAAGGTCAAAGGGCCTTATTTATACATTTAGCCAAGAACAAGCACATAAAATTGAAAGACAAAAAGATTGATATTAATATAGCATAAATCTCAGTTTTTTTGGAAGAGGCCTGAGAGGGTGATGCTCAAATTAAAAAAAGGTGTATCGATTGCTATGTAGACATGAATTCAGAAACAATTAGTTAGTACCTTTGATGCCTCAAACATATAGGTATCAAAAATCTGCTTAAAAGTGTCCCAGCTTTCCTCTGTGAAGCACTGATGAGCTTTCATAGCACTGAAAACGGCAAATATGTATGGCAATATCATAATATACAGAGAGCACAACAAAAACTAAGCGTGTCAAAATATCCAACTGCAAGTCCCAAGTAATTTGAATATGAAAGGATTCATAAATTTAAAGGAAACAAAGGTGAAGAAATAGCCAAGAATGGATTTGGGAAATGGAGAGACTTGAACTCTCAGCTCCTCCTAGAGCAACAGTTATGAACCGTCTGTCAGACCTTTTGACAACACTCCCATTGCAGTTAAGAAAGGATTATATATTGGGATGCCATGTCGCCCAAGAAGCTGACAATGGCAGTACCCATAATCCTCCTTTCACCATTGATAAATAAACCAATAAATCCGAGTCACAATTAAGTACAGGATTACCTGAAGTCATAATCTGGATACATGTGATACAGTGCAAGAATAAGATAAATCAATGTCTTCCGACTGCAATAAGCATAAAGGAAAACTAGTCAAGGAAGTATTATATGTAATGACCATTTCTGAAACCCACCTAGGTTAAAGTCACCACCTGGATCTGCTCAACAAATATTCAGCTGGAGACGATGAATCAGTATCTGAAGACTTCCCCAGATAATCAAGGATCTGAATAGATAAGTAATCCCCAGAAAGAAACCATATACTTAGGAAATCAAATATAATTGACATGAACATATCCATTTGCACTCATAGCAAGACACACACATTACAAGGTTCTGAAATTGTTAAATGCTCCTCACATTTTAAGGTTGATGGCAATTAAATTGGAAAGGAAAGATAAATGGCTTTACTTTTAACCTAAATAAGATCAACATCATTAAATTCACCTTGGAAATAGTATATGTATACAGAATAACAGATGTCATTTAGAATCCTACCTAGCGTTGTTAAGAGCACTAGGTCCCTTAAGGCGATGAGAACTCATATCGCCAAAGGCACTAAGAGCTTGCCCGAGTCAAGTTAGGCGCTACTTAAAAGAAAAGGTTAGAACATATAACAAAACAATATCAAAATTTCATAAATAAACACATACTCTATATAAGTTATACATTATCTTGTTTTGTGTATAAAGTTCTTTATCTTTCTTGTATTTTATAGTTCTTATGAAACAAGCTGTATGTATTCTCTTTCTTTTGAAGAGACAAAACATATCTTCCCAATTAATCTCCTAACATTTTGCTAACTTCCTTTTTTGCCCTTACTTGAGATATATTTTATATGTTCAGAATTAATATTTCCTTCCACAAATAGTATTTACAGTACCAAAAGTGATAGAAAATAAAAACAGGCCTTTTTGTCCCTTGCGCCTGTCCTGAGGCACTCGCCTAGGAGGTGCCTCCTTGAAGGCGCCTCACCCAAGGGGTTGTGAGGTGCTCATGCCTCGCCTCGTTTAAGCATCTAAGCGGCCGCTAGAGAGTTCATAACAACATTGATCCTACCCAAAATAATTTACTCCCACCATGATTCCATGTAATTTAAACACAATTCGATGGGAATGCAAAAGTGAAAAAGTATTGTAATTTAAACACATAAATGTGAATTATTTTCAATATTTTTGGACTGCTTGTGTGTCAAACACAATAATAGAATCTATTTTAAAAAATAAATAAATTCAATTTCCATTTTAGAGGAAGTCCAACGCTGGCAATTGGCTATTCACAGCCATAACAACCATTAGTCAACTACAAGTAATCCCCACTCCATCCCGCCAAACAAGAGGAAAAAAGAGGGGGGAAGAAATGATTACATATTCAAGCATGCCTCCTAAAGTCAACTCTATCTTACTACCACATAGACCTAGAAAAGCATTATAGAAAAAGAACCAGAAAGAAAGATAGAGAACACATTCAAAGCAGCCGATAACCAAAAAAGAAACACTAAAACCTAGCCTTGTTTAAAGAGTATAAAACACAAATACAGCCTTTATCATTATCAAAGAACAGGTGCAAATCATTTCACATACAATGCGTCAATATATTACCTCATGCTCCAAACTGAAAGAAAGCTTTTTGTCTGTTCCAGTATGTTTACCTTCACGTAAAAACCAAAAATAAATCAATCACATTTCCCTTATAAACTGATATGTCTAAAACATCCTACTTGAGTTCAAGTTTCACTTACAGGAGTACGCTTCTAGACATCCTTTGAATGTTCGTTCCCCCAAATTCAAATTACTTAAGAACTCATTTATACTGAAAAGAAAAAATATAAACAGAGCAGAATCAAAAACAATCACCTAAAAATATTAAAAGTCAAGGAAACTGAAACATGGAAACACACTTATTCATAAAATATTCAAATCAAAAAAGTAAAAGATGTAACAGTTAAACAAAATTTAAGCAAGATATCATACCGTTCCAGCGGAGTATATTCTAGGAACTTCATATTAGGTATTTCTCAGACAGACATGAACGCCTCTCACCAATCTAAAAGGGGAAAAAAACCATGCAATCAACACAATGGACACAAAATTGCATCAAATGAAGACTGAACAGAAAAAGAAACTAAGGAAGGGGATCAATGAATTTACATTTGAGATGAGTTAAATTGAAAATTTGAGAGGAAACGGGACCGATTCAATCAGATTTCAAGGCCTTTGTAGGCAATGGTAAGTGATCGAAATGAACCCTAAATTCGAGTATTAGAGAGATGTTAAGATTTACAAAGATGGGAAAACCTAATCGATTTTGAAATAAAATTGCTCTATTTCGGATTCGGACAGCAGCCGGACACTTGGTTGGGCCGTGTCGGCTAGGTTTACGGCGGCGATACGGTTGGAGAAAAGAGGGCGGCGGCGAAAAGTCGAATTTGATATGGAGGGATTGGGAATTAGGGATTTAGATTTGAGTTTTTTTGTTTTTTTATTTGTTGGTTTCGGGAAAAGTCGAAATCGATAAGGAGGGATTGGGAATTAGGAATTTACAGGGTTGTACAATTAAGATTTTTTTTGTTTTTAAAATCCACTGTATTAAGACTTTTTAAAAGGTTTTAAAAGTGATTAGTTATTTAATTAAAATATTTATATTTAAAAAGTCATTAACAATTAATGACAATAACAATCAATGATCAGTTGAGTTTCTAATTAAACTAAATGTTGAAATTTTTTCATCTACAACAATATCAATCAATCAAGAAGAATATTTTGAACCATTTGTTAGAACGCAATAGCAACATAAAAATGATGCTAATGAATGGAAAACTATGATTGTTACTTACATGTGGATAGGGGTGGCAATGGGATGGGAATTATCAGAAAACCGTGGGGATCCGAACCGACGGGCACGGAAAATAACCGATATTATCCTCTACGGAAATGGGAGTGGGGATTATTTTACCCCCAGTACTTATATATATATATATATATATATATATATATATATATATATATATATATTAATTCCTATTTAGTGCCAAACCTACCTCTGTTTTTTTTAAATGATTGGACTTCAATTTTAAGTTGTTCAAAAAAATTCACTTGGAACTTAAATATTTGTAATATTGGATATATTTTATAATTTGGATATTTAATGTTAGACCGCATTTGTAATATGGTAGAATTTGTATTTTGGATATTAAATGTTAAAATGGTTATTAAAATAACGAAATATTAATTTATTTTATTTATTGGATATAGGCGGGGATTCAACGATATCAATAAGCACCTACGCGGGGAGGGCAGGGGGGGATGGGGTTGAAAAAATCCCCGAAATGTTAAATGGGGAATCACCAAAACCGCCTGTGCAATCATTGGGGGCAGAGTGGGGAATACACCCCCGCCCCCGCACCCGCACCGTTGCCACCTCTACATGTGGACAATGTTAACCATATGAATGATAACAAAGATTAGAAATTTTATAGTTAAATTACAATTTTTTTTTAATTAATATTACTATTCAGTTTTAGTGTAATTAGTTTATATTTTATACTTGTAGATTTTTGTAGTTATTTATGTTTTAGTATATTATCATTGCACACATAAAAATTATTATATTTTAATATTTTAATAAGTTTATAAAAGTCTTTAAAAGTTTATAAAACCCTATGGAATAAACTTTTTAAAAGTCATCAATACTTTTAAAAACTCTATAAAAAATAATTAAATGATATTAAAAGTCATCAAAGTCTAAACAGTTATCTACTTAAAAAAAAAGGATATAAAAGTCTCAATTTAATACCACCTCGTTGATTTAATTTCATGTTTTCATAAGACAATAGTTTTGATCGATTATAACAACATCTAATTCTATTACTATTAATTAATTATGAGTTAAAAATTAAAAAATTATGCAGCGAATGATAAAAAAAACATAAGGTGTTACAAATTAAAAATAACCAAAAGAGTTCAATTGTAAACATAATTTAAGATAAAAAAATAAATAATAGAAAATAGAAAAATGGATACCAATCTAAAAGAACAATACGAAAATTTGTTTTATTTTATTCATAATATATATAGAATAAAATACAATGCTTTATGATAAAAAAAATATTAGATAATATAAAACAAAAAATTATATTAATTATGTTTTACATGACAACATTATATAAAAAAACCTAAATAAAATGACATATAATGATTTATCAAATATAAAAATTAAATACAAGAGAAAAGAGAAATACCCAAAATTTATATCAATATTATTTTCACGCTTAAGCTTCCAAATATTAAAATAATATTATGAATCCCGTACGGAAGTTAAAATCTAAAACAAAGAAAATAATAATTGAGAAGTGAGAATAAGATGTTATAACAAACAATTTGTTTGCTAAAAACAATGACATCATATCGTAGTTCTTTTCACTTTTGGTTTAGTCTGAAATAATTTTTAACGATTTTTAATGTCCTAAGGGATAGATTCCGATGCTTATAACATGAATAAGAGCATAAAAAAGAAAAAATGATAGTATGTGAGATGATAAAAAGTTTTACCTTTATTATATAACTTATTATGTATCCTTGAAAATGAATGTTAAGCTCATGAATGGTTTTTAGTTTTATAACCATTATGAATTTGCATTGACATTAGTTGGCTTTAATAATAGAAAAGTTGCATAATCATGAATTTGTGAATGACATTAATTGATTTAATATTAGAAAAGTTGCATATTGAGAATTGAAATACACATTTTAAAGGCTTATTAAATTAACGAAGATTTATATTTTTTATTTAAAATAATTCATAAAATTAAGAAAATAAATAAATTTGAATGGAAGGATTTGAGAAGAAATAGTTTTACTACATCATACTTTTCACTCTTAAAAAAATTAAGGCATTTTAGGAAAAATATATGATGAATATCAAAAATATATATGACATTCAGTATTTTTTTTAAACCACCAACTTGGACTGATTTAGTATACAAATTATTATACCTATAAAAAATGTTAAACCAATTAACTATATACCTTTACGTTTACAATATCAAAATAAATATATTAGTTAAAGATGGGCTTAATTTCACTCATGGTATACCAACTATCTCCCTAATCACAGTTTGGTATACCAACTACCGTTTTGCACACTGTAGTACCCTAACTTCTAGGTGACCTCCCATTGTGGTACATGTGACCTGTTATTGCAGGTTAACTGTGCCATGTCAGCATTTTGCTGGGCTTAATTTCACTTATGGTATACCAACTATCTCCCTAATCACAGTTTGGTATACCACTTTATACGTATTGTTTCATTTTATTTTTTTTTTTTAAATAACAGAAATATATAAATCAAAGAAAATAAAAGAAAAAAAATTTGATTTATATATTTCTGTTATTTAAAAAAAAAAAGAATGAAACAATACGTATAAAGTGGTATACCAAACTGTGATTAGTGAGATAGTTGGTATACCATAAGTGAAATTAAACCCAACAAAGTGCTGACGTGGCACAGTTAATCTGCAATAACAGGTCACAAGTACCACAATAGGAGGTCACCTAGAAGTTGGGGTACTACAGTGTGCAAAACGATAGTTGGTATACCAAACTGTTATTAGGTAGATAGTTGGTATACCATGAGTGAAATTAACCCGTTAAAGATGCATAAAAGTACATGTAAAAGAGATAATACACTTACAAACGATAAATAATAAGAAAAAAAAAAGGAAAAATGCAAAATCGATGATCATAGATGCAAAAAGAATAAAAAACAATGAGTAAGAACCTTATATAAACAGAGAACTATTTTTTGAGTTCACGATACGATGAAAAGTGAAAAAAATATTTCAATTTAAGTTTATATAATATCAAGATTTAAAGAAATATTTTTCACTATCAAAATGAAACTTTGAGAACTTCTCCCACTCCACATGTACATCTTATGCATTTTATTGTATGTGATTTTATAGTACAAAATTAAAAGATGTTAATGTTATGTTAGCTTATTCAATAAAGTGTATTTAACAATTTATAGGGCAAATTACAAAAAAAAAAAAAAAAAAAAAAAAAAAAAAAAAAACATGTAGTTTCACTTTTTTGCAAATAAAGGACTATGGTTTTTTGTTACAAAAAGAGATTGCGTTTTAAAATATTAACAAAAAAAGAACAACATTTTCCAATTAAAAATGATGATATAGCGGAGGATATTTTTGGTTATTTAACATTCCAATAATTTATGTATATTATTTAAGAATTTTACATCAAGATTTGAATATTTTTCGAAATTTTTTTTTAATTTGTTAGCATTTTTTACAATTTATTATCATTATTTAATTTAGAAAAATATTTACGTTTTTAAAAAAATTTCAAAATTTGTTGTTAATGTCTATTGTATTTTTATCAAGCAACTTAAAAATTTTGAGTTCAAAATGAACAAGAATATCCTATATAATATCATGATTTAATTTTAATTCTCCTCTTTTTATTAACATTTTAAAACACAATCCTCCTTTTGTAACAAAAAAAAAAAAAAAAAATCATCCTTTATTTGCAAAAAAAAGTGAAACTACGAGGATATCTTTTTTTTTTTTTTTGTAATTTGTCCTACTTTCTAAAACGAGACATTTTTCAAGAGTGATGAGAAACGTTACAAACTATAATATATATTATGAAAATAATAAATAACAATTAAGGCAATAAATTGTATTAATTAATCAATTTCAAGATAAATTATTTTGCAATTTTTAGTGATAAAATATATAAAATATCATTTAAAATTCAAAATTATAAGAAAATAGATAAATAGGATTTTAAAAAAATAAGCATGAGAGGGAAAATATTTAGGATCCTTTCCATATATACAAGACACATGTCACTTTTACTCCCTTCATTATAAAATTTTATTAGTTTCTTATCAATTTACAAAGAAAAAAAGGTTATACATATAATTATTTTAACGGTAAACAAAAATTCTAGCAATTCTAGCAATTTTTTTTACAAAACTATTGCAGAAAAGATAAGAAAAAAAAACTCATGATCAAATAAAAAGATATAAAATGAAGACAAACCTTACAAATTATTGATATTTGGTATCCTCTTCAACAACATCTTGAATTTCATTAATGTCCATATAAAATGATAATGATAATTGATATTAACAAAAATATAAAAGTATAAGAACTACGATTTTGCAAACACAACTTAATACAAATTTACATTTAAAAATCTTAAAGTGAGATTTAAAATTTATAAAATTGATAAAGAAAAATCGAAATGAGCGAATGTCAGAGAGAGGAAGAGAGATTAGTATAAAGAGCAAAACTTCAAACCTGTCTAACTTACATCATATTGTTGTAAAGGAAGAAAAATCACTATGAATTGAATGATTCATACTTATATATACATAAAAGATAATTGAATTTTACGTGATTTTATGGCTATTATAGTAATGACAATTAATTTCGTAACATTCCAATTAATTATTCTAAATTTTATTAATTGATAAATTATAATATAAATTATAATAGCATTGTTACCATAAATTAGATTAATATGATTGAAAGAATCTAAACAATAAAGAAAAATGACTTTAAACCTTGTTTTACTATATATATATATTTATTTATATTATAAAATATTCGAAAATATTATAATTTAACAATATAATATAATTTATATAAACGGAATTACCAAAAATACTCCCTTTTAATATTTGTTTTGGGCGTACGATTTGTCAATTTGTTAAATCCGTTTTTTTTATCATACGCTTTTTTGTTAACTTAGGGCTTGTTTGATTATGATGTTTCTATATGCTGATATGTTTGTTATTTGTTATTGTTGTTTGTTGTTGATGATTGTTGATTGATAATTAGTATTTGATAATAACATGATAAATTTCTGCTAATAAAGTATAAAATAACTAATATTGAAAGAAATAAAATAAAATAACTAATATTGAACAAAATAAAATCAAAAGAAGTGTTTTTCATAAAAACGAGTTTTATCTATTAATTAAAAACAACAATTTTTCTTCTAGTATACCTGTTCACTAGGCGGCTAGGCCGCGCCTTGGCCAGGTCGAACTTACACTAAAACTCCTTGCTCAAGCCCAACCCAGCTCGCACTTAGGAAGCTTCGAAATCAAACTGGGCTCAGGTTGGGGTAAAAAGTTAAATCTCAAGCCCAACCCATCCATCTTACCAATAAATATATTTATAATTTTAATTAAAAAAATTATTTTTTGATTAATAAAAATTTTAAAAAAAATCCTATAATTAATAATTATTAATAATAAATCATGCATAATATTATGTACTAAGGTCGAGCCAGCATGAGATGCCTGGGTTTTTGCCCCATCGCTCAAGTTACAGGACCGCGTCATTGACATGTTAATATTGAATTGGAAAAATAAAGTATGTGGAGTCGCCACTCAGATTTACTGTACCGAGAATATACAGTAAATGGATGTAGGGCCGTCTAAACCTTTAAGGAGGCCTAAAGCGAGTTTTTGAGGCCTTTTGGAAACTATAATATTGTAAAAATGTACTTTAAAATTTTTCTTCCTATGTAAAATTTATTTTTCTAGCTTTTTTTAATCAAATTCTGATAAGTGGAAATTATACCTAATTATTTGGGTGTAATTAAATTAAAATGGATTTATTTTGAAGAACAAATGAGCTGAAATAATCAATTTCCAGGTTGCTTGAAGAATTCTAGGTAAAGATAAGCAATCTAGACATACAAGATAAAAGCTGCTGGAATAAAGCTAAATTACATCTATTCTAGAAGAAAGGCAGCCAACAAGTGGCTTAGACGCACATGGAAAGGAGGAGCAACAGCAGGACAAGCACATGCAACAGCCACTCACCAGCACATGCCTAGGGAATGACATGTTGGAGAGAGCAAAAGAGAATATTATAGGGATTTCAATATTTTAATTTAATCCTGGGACCAATACTAATTTAGAATTTCAAGATGTAAACTTTTGGCTTCTTGTGGCAATTTGTTCTGCCACAATTATTTTATTTCCTAACACCTTTTGAAATAGTTTATTACTTTTGTAAGCTGCTGGTTGGCTATTTAAGCCACCAAGCAGCCTTGGATTGGGAACACTTCCAATTCTTATCTCTTCATGAGATGAGGTGGTTTTCTACCTATCATCTTGTATGGTTTTCCTAATTAATACAATTTTCTTCTTTTTATTTTTTTATTTTATTCCATTCAAGTTTGAGATAACAACTACTCATGCAAGGTGAGTAGTCCCTTTCCAGCAGACTTAATCTTACTGGGCAGCAAGAGTAAGTAATCTGTGTCCTTGTTATTTATGAGTAATCATTCTTAGGTGATTGTTTTATGGTGTAATTATTTCATATTGATATTTGGCCAACTTATAGTAAGTATGTTATAAGAAAGGATGTTCTGGATCATAATTACGGAAAGACCATAAAGCACATATAATAAACCAACAAATATTTCAGGTAGATTGTATGCTAAAGGTATTTATCTTGGATAAATTGCTTACTAAAACATAATGCATGATAATTGTTTTATGTTGGATGTTCCTAGTAAATTTATTATTATAAAATCCATATGTAGGATGTTTCAAGTATGGTAACTAACGAAGTAAGAGACCTTAGATCCATGTATTTTAACTTGCTCATAATTAACGAAGAGGAGATTTATTGAAAATGTTTACCTTGTATTGCTCAAGCTTGTATTTCCTTAAATCCGTTCTCACGCAACTTTCTTGATTTGACTCTCTGCAATCTGAAACTTGCTATTATTTATTTCTTTTTATTGTTATAATTAATTTATCCGTACACCTCATTCATTTCATTGAAAAGAAATCAGATCTACTATTTTACTTGAATTATTTAAGATTGTTCACATCAATCCATGTAGAAAACGATACATGGACTCACCACTGTACTATATTCGGACCTAGTACACTTGCTATTGTCACTTTTGGAGACAACAAATTCCTTTATGAAATATTCATAATCAATTTCTTCTAATAAATTCTTTTCAATTGATAAAATTGCTAGCCCATTTAATATTTCTTGTGACATGGTTGATCTTAATAATTTTTTGTTAATTTTAATTTAGAAAAATTTCTTTCAGCATAAGCAACATTTACGATAATGATTAATATTATTTTGTATACAATATACAAATTCGGAAAATAATTAAGTCTTTTAACGTAATTGAGTATATTCATTTTCTATATGAATAATTTCTCTTAAAAATACCTAAACCATTCTCAGTACCTATAAATCTATATGTGAATTACTAGACTATAATTAAATTTAAAAGCCAGGGCTATACAACTTGGTACAAAGCAATTTGAAGAGATACTTGTTCATGTTGGAAAATTGTTCAACTAATTTATACAAATTTAATTAAATATGAATACAACAAAAATTCAAGCAAAACAACCAAATAATAATAAATCAAATAGCAATTAAATCAGAAAAGGTTTATAATAGCCTATGAATTTGTAGATTGAAGCACGCTAATTTGTGTTGTCCTTTGAAAGAAAACGACTCGTCTATACCGATTGTTAATTAACCACATCCTTCTTGTCAGGTCCGTCAGCCCATTAAAATTCTTGTATGTAGCTAAAAATTTCCCAAACCGATACTTGTCAATCCTCAACTAATAATTGGTGTTTACATGATATTATTAGTAAACAATAAACGCTGAATAATTTCTGCAAAAGAATGTCAGTGGAGCTTTAATTTTTTAAGAGGTAAATCTGGGATTTAGGATTTTTGGAAAGCTAAAAGACTTGGAATTTCTCTAGTGAACGTCACTAATTTTTTATCAAGTAAAAAGTTAACATTAGTGGTAGTAATAAGTAGGAAAAGATATAAAAGAAAAATTAGGTATTAAATAAAAAACTGCCACTAAGCTAATTTATAGGAAGAGATTTTAATTCTATTAAATAAAACTTTTAATCAAACTACAAATCTAACAAATATATTAGTATCTTTACTTATTTATTTAATTAAAAATTTAATGACAAGTTAAATCATTAGTATAAAATTTGATTTATTAAATTTTCACTTATAAAATATTATTAATTAAAATTTGAAAATATTAATATATACAATAGAATATTAAAATATGATTTTTGGGGCCTTCAAAATTGTTGAGCCTAAAAGCTCTTGCTTGAATGGCCTTAGGGTTAAGCAGACCCTAAATGTGCATTCGGCTTACTACACCCTTTAGAGATTAGGTGTGGGACAAATGAATTGCTTTATTATTGGGGGCACATATTAGGCATTTAAGGTTTAATTTATTTGAAAATGTCTAGATTGATTTTATTGGTTACTCAATACAAAATTAAATAAATTATACACAAGCTATTAACACATTTTATCTACTGGGGATGGGGGTACAAGGATGTAAAACGAGGATTGTAGAAAAATAAAAGACTGTATTTAAAAGACAAGAAATAAAATATGCATGATATGTATAGCTAAAAACAAGAAAAGTAAGTAAAATGTCCAGATTTCACCACGAAAGCTAACGTTAACCAAGTTTCTCAGAAAATCACTCGAGACAGACCCTAGGAGAGAGAAAATAGCACCAACTTTCCATGTGGGGCACTCAAGAGTCAATTTCAAGCCTTTGTCTTATGCTTGTGCATAGAACAAACCAACCCGAGCTTAGTATGAGAAGCTCGAGCTTAGGTATGCTCAAACGATCTAATTGAGGAAGAAAAGCCATTTTAGGTGTCAAATAGGTGTGAATTTGAGTTTTTAGGGTTTTGAAGACGAGAAACAAGATTAACAAACTTTTTATGGTTCTAGACCCAATAAAATCCCTCGTTTGAAGAAAATCTATTGCCTTTAATGAAAATCTCAAATTCAACAAATAAAAGTGTAAATCATGGTTTAATGCAAATGAAGTGCATGCTACAATACCGGTTACTCATGGACCTACCAACACACAGTGAAAATAAATGAAGCAATAAATAGAAAAAAAGTTTGAAAAAAAATAAGAGTTTCCCAAGGAGCAAAACCCTAAAAGCTTGGGAAAGCTTTAAGTCCCTAGTTTTGTTCTTGAAAATCAAAACCTTTTTTTATTGCAAAAATGCAAAGTAAGGAAGGATTTTAAATCCCCTCATTGTTATACCTGGGAATATAGAGGAGAGCTTAATTTGCAGTGAAGATAAAGAGGAGATTTCCACGGCTTGGCAATTGATATAAGGTGTAAATATGGCTTTATGAGTCATTTAAGGAGAGATGGTGGTGCTGTGATATATGAAAATGGGTTTTAAATGATTTGTAAGGAACAGATGCTGTGGAGGTGGGTTCTTGAGTGATTTTGTGAATAGATTTTGGGAAGTGTTAGGTTTTTAGAGAGCTTTTTGTAAGAAAATCATACTAAAAAGAGATTTATTTTTGAAATCCCAAAAGTCCTCTTCCTCATTTTCATTTTGCAGCTATTTATAGGAAAAAAAAGAAGGGTGAGGTGGCATTACTATGCTTGTGCAAGCATAGTTTAGGCAAATTATGCTCATTCGAGCATAGTGTTTTTCTTGGAGAGCAATCCATTTAGATTGGTGGCAAAGTTGATAAAAAGGGGCAAAAACTATGTCGTGCGAGCATAGTTTAGGGCAAACTATGCTCGCTCAAGCATAGTGGTTTCTTGAGGGCCAATTTTTGACAACTGGCAGAAATGGATAAGAACAAGGGAAAACTATGCTCGTGCGAACATTTGTATGCTCACATGAGCATAGGTAAGTGTGAGCACCGGGTTTTCCCAACCTCAATAATGATAAAGTACCGAATGTCATATATCCTTTTGGTTCATTTCGGGAGTCGATTCGTGAAGCGAAGATTTGGATTTGGAATAAAATTGAGAATTGAAACCAAGAAAAATTTGAAGAATTAGAGTTGACTGAAGAGAACAGCTGCACGGCTATTGGAAGAGCCACACGGTTATTGTGTCAACACCCCTACGGTTGTTACACGACAATCGCATGGCTGTTGATGAATCATTAGCATTCTTGCATGAAACGGACAGCTATTGAAAAAGGGGCTTGACACCATTATCTTACCTAATTTCTCCACTAACCTTCTTATTATGGTTTTGAATTGAAGGGAGCTCAAGAAAACAATTAACAAGGAGAATTAACAAAAAAAAAAAGGAGAGAAGATTAATAAAGAAAAACAAGGAGAGAAGATTAACAGAGAATTAAAGAAAGAAAGGAGAGCAAAAAACCAAATTCTTAAAGTTCCAAATCTTCAAAATCAAACATTCATAAACGTAAATTCTTCAAATTAATCACCAAAATCATCTTTCAAACCAATCCTTAAACCTTTAGAGACTTATTTGGGCATGGAAATTGGAGAATTAGAGGTGAATTGGAGAATTTCAAGCTTTTGGGTTTCAAAATTCAAGTTTATCTCAAATCCAAATTGAAGCTTTTAGAACCCTTTTTCTATCACATTAAACACTGAAGAGACATCTTAAAGATAATTCTGAGAGGCCTTAAACCTTTTTATAGCTTTCTGGGTTGATTTTTGGTGCATTTCATCATTTTAAAATTTTGCTCTGTTTTCTGTTTTCCGGCGAACCTAAGCCGTATGGCTATTGTGACAACCGCACAGTTATTGCATTACAGCCGTACGACTATTGTTTGTTTCAAGATTTAGGGATTTCTAGATTTTTAGCGATTTGTCTTTTGTGTTTAAAACTAGAGATGTACAGATATTTCAATAGCTGCATGACTGTAGCACTATATCTACACGGCTATAATTTTATTTCTAGAATTAATTTTTGTGAATTTTTATTATTTTTTTGCATATTATTTTGACCTAGATTTACATTCTGTATTTATTTAATTTTAGTATTAAATTTCAGTTAAATTTTCTGTAAAACCAGTACAACGATAGAAATGCAAGTTTCTTGAAAACCGGCCCACTTTTGCATGCAGAAATAATAAATCAGACAAATTGATTTTTCAAACGAATTTCCAGTCCCATAAAACCGCATTTATAAATATTTTCTAGGTCGAATTGGGTAATTTATTGAATTTCATGATTTTCCCTGTTTCATGCCCTGAGTTATCTAGATTTCCCATTCTGAGTCTGTGTGAGTCCTACGTGTTTATATATTTATTTGTACTAACTTTGTTTTGCAAGTGGATGTATGTTAGGATAGATGTAAGTTCAACTTTCTATTTTTAGAGATTTTGTATATAGATAAAATTTTACCCCAAATCCCTTTTTACAATTGTATCCCCTAGGGTAGTCATTTCATCGGTTTGTATATTTTAAATTTCTCGAATTTATTTACTGCTTTCAGAATTTATTTATTGCTTTCAGTATTGCATCTCGTGTGTGAGCATTGACTTAATAAAACAAAAATAAAATCAACCATAGAAAATACAAAAGGCATTGATATAAATTGATAAATATATTTTGAATCGAGAAGAAATAAGTGAGTTATCCGAACCCGGATCTCTGATTAAAAGGTATAGTGAGTTGTAGCTCGTTTTGGCTGTACCTCAATTTTCCGAACCGGGTAGCGACTCCTGTCACTTTTTAGTGAGAGCATTCGAGTTTGTTTGTTTTATCACTACAGAATCCGTTTTCAATTTAGAAAATCCCTGGCCCTGTTGTAAGGCCCGTCTCTTTTAAAGGATCATCCGCTCACAGTGGCCACTCTGCTAGGGATTTGTTTTTGTTTTTCAAAATCAGAATTGAAAAATACTAAAAATTTTCAATTCAAAATATTTTAGCAATTTATATCAATGTCTTTTTTTGGCATATCACTTGGAAGCACATTGCACACACACTTTTTGAGGTGCCCTTTAAACCCTGATGTGCTGTTGAAAGTGCCGCCTAAGTTCCGCCAGGCCTTAGGGACACCGAAATAGAACATCACTCATAGCCTCGTACGAATCCCTTTGTTTGTACCCTTGACAAGGGAGAAGTGATGAGTATATTCTGCTATCGGAGCCTTCACGTGAACCTAAGACTTTTGACTTGGCCCATATTAGGTAACCTTAATAACTTTCCTTAAGAAACCAAAACGCAAATTGCATTAATCTGTTGAGAGACGACCTTTATTATCCCCTATTGATGATAAAGAGAACCAATTCCTAGGAAAGATTTTGACGACCAAATGTGAAGAAATAAGGTCAGAAGGGAGTGCATATTTATACATGTTCTAATGTTTGTTCTGGGTGCAGGAATTTGCATATTATGCATTTTCATAAAGCCATTTAGATTCACATAGATTTATGCATTTACATATTGCACCATTTCATTTCCCAAATTACCAAACCACCAAATCTCCAAACCACTAAATCACCAAACCACCAAATTGCTAAATCCTGAAATCGCTAAATTCCAAAACCACCAAATCTCAAATCCCCAAATCCAAAATCCCAAAATCCCAAAATCGTGAAATCTCAAATCCTCAAATCCAAAATCCCTAAATCCACAAATCCCCAAATCCAAAAACCCCTAAATTCTTAAATTGCCAAAATTTCCAAATCACCAAAATCCACAAATCCCTAAATCACCAAATTTCCACAAATCCACAAATTGCCAAATTTCCATAAATTCCCAAATTGCTAATTTTCCCAAATCGCCAAATCCTCAAAATTACCAAAGTCACCAAATCCCTAAATCTCCAAAAACCCTAAATCCTAAAAATGCGGTAAAATGTCGTTTAAGCATAGCCAAATATGTTTTCTCAAACCTTCAAAGTATACCGAAATGCTGCTTGTTTTTACTCAAATTCATGTAAATAAAGCCAAATCTCATTCATTCCAAGCCCCGTATAAGACCGGCTCTATACATAACTTTAAAACCTCGTATAAGACCAGCTCTATACACCTAATCCAAAACTTTTATAAAACCAGCTTTATACACCAAATCCAAAATCCTGTATAAGTCCAGCTCTATACACTTAATCCAAATCCTGTATAAGACTAGCTCTATATACCTAATTCCAAACACCGTGTAAGATCAGCTCTATACATTCGTTCCAAACAACGTATAAAACTAGCTCTATACACCTAATTTCAAACCTTGTATAAGATCAGCTCTATACACCTAATTCCAAACCTTGTATAAGACCAGCTCTATGCATTCAAATCCAAAATCCGGTATAAGACCAGCTCTATACATTTATGTCAAATACTGTATAAGACCAACTCTATACATTCATACCCAAAACCTTGTATAAGATCCGCTCTATACATCTCATTTATCTAAAGCCCCGTACATGATACATATATATCATGTACTTTTAACTAAGTTTTATAACATGTCATTCCATCTCATACATAAGTACATTTATTCATTCACTCATTCATTCATTTTTATTTGATTTTCCTCACGATGTCATTTCATTCATTCATTATGAACCATGTTCCTAATGTTTCGTGGTTGATTTGACACAGAATGTAAATGGAAAAGGAAACTAGGAAAGAGGTTAGGGAGAAAGAAACTTCACTTGGGGAGTCCATGAAGGAAAAAGCTGGGTCGGAGTAGGAAGAAAGCTGAGACTATAAGGGTTAAGGAAGAAGTGACAATTGAGACAGAGAGTGAATCAGAATCTGTTGAAGAAGTTGAGATGGAAAATTACACACCGAACATTGCTGATATTCTGAAGGATTTCCTGAAGCACAGGATTTCTAAGATATTTTGAAAGAAGAGATGTGAGCTATTGTGAGAGAAGGTGGTGAAGGCAGTGCCACCAAACCTGGGAAAGAAAAGATGACTGAATCATCCCAATCTGGGGGTGATTTCTACAAGTGTTGAGAAGTTACAAGAAATTGAAGCTACAATGGAAAAGAAGTTAATAGTGAAATGTACAGAGCTTGATGAAGTAGTTTCTAAATTGAAGAAAGGGACTAATATTAGTATGAAGTCTAAGAGGGGTGTGAATGTGGATGCCATGATAAACAAAGGCATTGTTCCCTATTGGGTTTCAAGTGCCAAAGATTACTTCTTATAAAGGTATCGATTTGCCGGTAGCTCATGTGAATCTCTATGCCTGAGTTATGTTGATAGTAGGTGCTACAAAACAATAATTAATCAATTTCTTTCCAACCACACTTGAAGAAGGGGTATTATCTTAGTATAGCTCATTGTCGGATGATGTACAGTCAGATTGGGAAGCTCTGTCAACTGCTTTTATAAAATATTACAGTTTCAACACCAAGATTCAGGTGAAGCTGTATGACTTGGAAAGAATAAAGCAGAAACCACATGAATCCTTTGATGAATATTATCAAAGGTGGATGAATAAGATGATCTTGCTGAAGAATCGTCTAGATGAAGTTGATTTAGATTTTTATATATGGCAGCAGAGATGTATAAAAGAACAACATGAAGTTTCACACCTTTAGTGAGCTTAATGAGGTGTACAACATGGCAATGAAAGTTGAAAAAGACGAAGAGGAGAAAGCAGCAAGCCACAGAGGTTATAGAAGTTCTGGGTATTGTTTTGGGTATCGATCAATAACTACAGCTGGGTCAGGTAGTGGATCTGGTTCTATTTCTGCAAGTAAAAGTGGACAGTTGTCAATTATTAAGCAAGTTGAAGTTGCTGCTGTGTCTCAACAGCAAGGTAGTTAAGATAGAAATCCGGGAAGTTAAGGCACCTTTCCTTGGACTTTATCTTTATCCAGGATCTTTGCAAAATGAAAAAACAGAGGATTGTTGAGATTTCTAGAGCCATTTAAAAAGCCAGCTGATGTAGATAAGGAAAATTTCTGCACATATCATGTCATTGTTGGCCATAGAACAAATAATTGTTACAAATTGAGATATGCTATCTAGAAACTAATCCATTACTGAAGTTTGAAAAGTGGGTTAACATGGCACAGCTAGGGTAACCAGCTAATTTCGTCTTTGCCCAGATCTTACAAGTAAATCCTAGTGTACAATCAGTAGTAGCCAGTGAAGTTAAGCTTGAGTCAGAAAGTGGGAAGTCAATAGAACAGAAGGAAGTTGTAAAGCCAATCAGTTTGAATGATCTAGATTTAGATAATGAGTATGAAGAGTATGATGAAAGTAAATCGGCTAAGCCATTAGTGGTAGAAAAGCTGAAAATTCTTGAGGTGAGGAATATGACAAGAAGCGGCATGGTGTATCAACCAGTTTCTCAGCAAAGAGATAAAGCTCCAGTGACCGAATCAAGAAGTGTTCACCTGCGAAAGAAATTGAGAAATAAGAGCTAGTCATTTCACATTTGAAGAAAACTTTGGCCCAAGCTAGTTTGTAGCATTTGTTGCTAGTTTCAAAAGAACATAGGGCCAACATTAGTGAAGAGGTTATCCGAAATTGAAGTTTCTACAATAATGTCCCCATAAGCAATATGTTGTTTATTGGATAAAGTTAACTCTGGGTCCCCTGATATTGTATTCTCTGAGAAAGATTTGTCGGATGGAGGAAAAGCCCATAACAAAGCTATTTATGTCAAAGCCAACATAATGGATAGAATTATGCTGTGTGTAATGGTTGATGATGGCTCAGCCTTGAATATTTGTCTATTGAAAATGCTACCATATCTGGGCTTGAATGAAGAAGCTTTGAAGAAGTCCTCGACTATGATTAGGGCTTGTGATGACTCAAAGAGGACTGTGATTGGCATGTTCGAGGCTGAAGTGGAAATGGGACTAGTTAAGTCGATGGTCACTTTCACTGTGATTGGTAATCCTGTTACATTCTCTTTATTGTTATGAAGACCCTAGTTTCATCCGTTGGGAGGTGTTCCTTCTATGCTGCATCAGAAGAGAAAGTTCCTTGTAGGTGATAGGATTGTGATAGTTGATGTGGATTCCCAATCCATGATAGCTGCTATGAATGAAGAAGTTCCACCATTCGACGGATTTAAGGTCACCGTAATTAATGAACAAAAGGTTACAAATGCTCCAATGGTTATATATAAGAACTATATGCTGAAGTGGTTGTCCAATTACCTGTGTAAGCAGAATTTTGTATCGGGGTTAGGACTTGGAGCTAATTTGTAGGGTGTACCGGAGTTTAATATAGATTCTAGGAAGCCAAGATAGCTGAAATGTCTAAAAACAATATCTGTGATGAAGCTATTGAAGTGATTTCGAAGGCATTGACTGTTGCCTTGAACAATGCCTTTGTAAAGACCAAGAAAGGATACAAGAAGAAGTTGATGACTAGAGAAACTTTAGATTCTATAGTTTCTAAGATTATAGAAATCATGATGAAAGATAAGGCATAATTGGCTGAGGTTGAGAAGACTGATCTTTCTACTGAACAAATGTCTGAAATAGCTATTGATTTGGACAATATCCTGAAGCTGAATAAGGAAGATGAAGAAGTGAAAGGCCCTCCCCCTGTGGAGGATGAAAATGACTTTGTTGTATCTGTTTCGTCCATTTTCGATGTAAACAATATACTGTATATCAAGTTTAATGCAATAAAGTCTTAGTTTGCTTATTTATGTGATGTTTGTCCTGATAATTTTGTGCATGCATTTAGATCACCATCAAGCATATTTAGCATTCATAACATTGCATTGTATGAAATTAATATAAGTACAGATGAAAATCCCAGAATGGTATCTACTTCACATGATCTAAGTCCCAAAGAGGAGAGAGAATTCACAAAAGTATTACAAAAACATGTTAACGCCTTTGCTTGGTCATACGGAGATATACTAGGGTTGATACAAAAATTGCAGTGCATACGATTCCAACAGATCCAAAATTCAAGCCAGTAAAGCAAAAACTAAGAAGGCTAAGACCATAATGGGCTATATTGGTAAAAGAAGAAGTGGCTAAACAGATTGAAGCTAAATTTCTCGAATTGGTGGAGTATACATAATGGCTAGCCAATATTTTTCCAGTGCCTAAAAAGGCTGGAAAAGTGAGGGTATGTGTTGATTATAGAAATCTAAATAAGGCTCATCCAAAGTATGATTTTCTGTTGCCTCTCATCGATGTTTTAATTGATAGTGCAGCTATAGTAGCAATGTACTCATTTATGGATGGGTTTTCAGGGTATAATCAAATCCTGATGGATATAATCGACTAAGTGAAGACATCATTCATTACAGAATAGGGCACTTTTGTTATCGGGTAATGCCGTTTGGACTGAAGAATGCTGGAGCTACCTATTAAAGGGCTGTCAAAACTCTATTGCATGATATGATTCACAAAGAAGTGGAGGTTTACATCGATGATATGCTGCTAGTGTGCCCTAGTCCAAATGGCATTGGTTCTTGTATTGTATTATACTTTATATTTGGATATTTTGTATTATATATTTTATGTTGAAATGAAGGCATGAATCTATTTATTCCTATCTTGTGCTATTTATATATAAAGTGTCTAATGATTATAACCATACTAAAGTAAACAAATGTAAGTCATTGGATTATAAGACCTTTTAGTAGAATTAAAGTTATAGTCATAAAGATATCCCTAGCCTGTTCTAATCATGGGAATGAATAGAACCAAAGTCTAGCATATCCTTGACTGGATGGCAGCGTCTCACCGGCCATTAGACATGGAATGTCAGTCAATGATATGGGTACATGTTGGGTTGCATGGTACTGGATCAATCCGCCACGAGAACACCACATGGTTCGATCATCATAAGTGTTTCTCCGGTAGGTCTTGTTATTATCCTTAGACTCGACGTTCGCTGTAACATAACATGGGATCTCATACACTTTGATATACACCTAACAAGCCCATAACAAGATGCCAAGTATTGGTATATTTGGTGGGCCAGTGAACATGTTGATGTTGATAGTAAAGTTGATAGAATTGCCTCTTAACGTCTGCTGAGATGATATCACTGGCCACTTGATGAGCCACTTGATGAGTGGACTAACAAGTGTATGGCCATACCTGAATAAGTTGGGATGCTTAGTTGTTAGGTTTAGTCCACTCGGTATCAAGAAATAAATAAGCATATAAGAGGATGACAGGGCCATGCCTCTTGCTTATATATCGATGTCAGTTGGCAAGGGATATACAAGCTCACTACCGGGTTATGTTTCACATTAGACTATAAGTCTCCATCTTAATTGGGGGCTGTAACGGTTCGCTAGAACCCACTTACAGTCTGTGGGCTTTAGGTCCACTGCCAATATAAAGATGGACCCACAAACACATAGAACGACTGAACGTTGACAAATCAGAATTGGAACAGAAACCAAATTAATTGAGTTATTGACATTAGGTAATATCATAATTAATTCAATTATATTAAGGGAGAAATTAATTTTATTTGATTAATTAATTACATGTAGTAAATAACGAATTAAATAAAATAAAATTTCCTTGGTGGAAATATAAATACAAAGGATGTATTTATTAAGGTTGATTTTAATTTAACTTTGGGTTATATTAATTTGATAAAATTATATTTAATTGTGTCAATTGAAATTTTACAATAAGGTTTTATTTAATTCTAATTGTACAAGTTAAATTAATTTAATCAAATTAAATAACCTATAGTTTTAATTAAAATCCTAGTAGGCTAAGGGGTATACTAAGGAACATATAAGGAAGCCTTAAACCTAATTTCTCCCTAATCCTAGCCACATAGGAATTTAGGCCAACCCAGAAAAATTGTAGGTGCCCCCTTTGGTTGCTTGGTCTTGGTTTTCGTTCAATCCGTTCGCTAACACGAGTCCTGTTCAAGAGTTGTTCATGTACCAGATTATAGAGAAAACACGTTTGGGTTTCTGCAGCAGTCTCTAAAGGAGACAGTTAAGGTGATAAAATTTAATATTCTTTCCATTCTTGGTTTCATTCTATTAATCTACATGAATCTTGGGCTATGGAATCAAGGGGAATTTTAATCGGTATTCCTCCTTGCGTTTAATTTTTCCCGTGACAATTCCTTACATATGCTTGTTAAATCGATGACCCGGGAAAAGCATCCTACTATCCTGGATAGATTTCTAATGCGCATTGAAGAGTATGATCTTAGGCTTAATACCAAGAAATGCGTATTTGGGGTTGTAACAGGGAAGCTACTCAGCCATGTGGTTAGTCAGAGGGGAATATAAATGGATCCAGATAAAATCAAGGCTATTCGAGATATGCCAGCTCCTAAAATAGAGAAAGAAGTTCGGTCCTTTTTGGGTTCGTTACAGTATATCAATCGGTTCATAGCACGGTTGACTTCAGTTTGTAAGCCAATTTTTAAGCTTTTGAATAGCCAATTTTATGGGATGATAGGTGTCAGTTGGCATTTAAAAAAATAAGGCTCATATGGTAAATCCTCCAGTTTTGAGTCCACCAGTCCCTGGGAAACCTCTAATTCTGTATCTAACAGTTGAAGATTCCTCAATAGGGGCAATGCTAGCACAAGAGCAAGATGGAAAGAAGGAGTACCTTATTTATTATCTTAACCAGAAGTTTATGGATTATGAAACCAAGTACACACTGGTAAAGAAGACATGTGTAGCAATGGTTTGGCTGATGAAGAAGTTGAGGCATTATTTCCAGTCATATAAAATACAAGTTGTGGCAGAAGTTGATGCCATGAAATATTGATACGAAGCACCAGTGTTAGTTGGAAAATTATCTAGATGGTTACTACTCTTATTAGAATTTGATATTAAATATGTCACAAAGAAAATCATAAAAGGACAAGTTGTAACATAATTTTTGGCGAATCAACCTCTGGAATCAGATTATGTAAAGAATCTGGAGTTCCCTGATGAATAACTGGTTATGGTATAAGTGAAGAGGTGGATTATATATTTTAATGGTGCTATAAATAGAAAGGGTGCTGGAATTGGGATGATTGTAGCAACACCAGATGGTGAAGTTATTCCATTATCGAAGAGATTGGATTTTCCCATTAAAAATAATGGAGCAGAATATAAAGCATGTTTGTTTGGAATGGAAGCTCTTTTATTGCTTGGGGCAAATGATGTGTTGATTGTTAGAGATTCTCATCTAGTAATTAGACAAGCTCAGGGTGAATAGGAAGTGAAAAAAGAAGCCCTAAGGGCTTACTTAGAACTGCTGCAGTGCATAAAAAAGTTATTTGGTCAGTGTGAGTTCAGACATATTCCTAGAGAGGAGAATAAAATGGTTGATGCGCTAGCAACATTATCTTCTATGTGGGAAAATCCAAAAAGAACACAAATACAACCTCTAGTTATAGCAATTTCTAAACAAATATGTTTTGACATTCAGGAAGTGATGGAATTAACAGCTGAGGAAAAGCCATGGTTCTTTGACATTTACCAGTATATGAAGGAGGGAAAGTATCCAGAAGAAGCCAGTAACGCTGATAAAGTTTCATTAAGAAGATTAGCCAGTCAGTTCAGAATCTTTGAAGATAGGCTATACAAGAGAACAGTGCACGGTGTTCTTCTAAAGTGTTTAACAGAATATGAAGCAAAAGTGGTGATACAACAAGTGCATTCGGGATCGTGTGGACCTCATATGAATGGGGTAGCTTTGGCTAGAAAGATAATGAGACAGGGGTATTTCTAGATGACAATATAGACTGATTGTGTGAAAGAAGTGAGTAAATGTCATCAATGCCCAATTTATGATGATATCAGTCATCTACCACTACTTGAATTAAAAAATTTGGCATCTCCTTAGCCTTTTTTAGCTTGGGGGATAAATATAATAAGGGAGATTCATCCTGCAGCATCTAATGGTTACAAATTCATAGTAGTTGTAGTTGATTACTTTTTGAAGTGGGTAGAAGAATCATTCACTGGTGTGACAACTAAGAAGATGGCTAAGTTTTATTAAGAAGAATATCTTTGCTCGATATGGAGTTCCTCATCATGTAGTGACTGACAATGGAGTACAATTTCAAGGGGCAATAACAGACTTATTTGTAGAATATGGCATTGAGCATCATAAATCTTCCCCATATAGGCCATAAGCTAATGGTGAAGTGGAAGTAGCTAACAAGTCAATAAAGAAGATTTTGTCGAAAATTGTAACCACTTATAGAGATTGGGTTGACAAATTGCAATATGCTCATTGGGGTTGTACCATCATCATAACATTAACAAGAGAAACACAGTATTCTTTGGTGTATGTTATGAAAGATGTATTACCAGTGGAAGTGGAACTCAGGTCACTCAAAATAGCTTTGGAAGCTCAGTTGTCAGAAACTGAAGGGATTCAAGTTAGACATGATCAGTTAGCAACGATAGATGAGAAGAGATTGAAAGTACTAGACCATTTACAAATGTAATAGCATAAAATGGCCAAAGCTTATAACCAGATGGTGAAGCATCCCATGAAACAGTTGAAAGCAGGAGATCTGGTTTTGAAACAGTTAAGACCCACAAATGTTGATGTTCGAGGAAAGTTTAAGCGAAATTGGGAAGGTCCATATGTTGTGAAAAAAGTGCTATCAAAAGGTGGTATCAGAATCATCGATATGGATGGAAATGAATTCATGGATCCAGTCAACCAAGACTGCTTGAAGCTTTATCATATATAAAAAAAAAAGAAAAAGAAAAGACAAGTCTACTAGGTTGAAAGCCCAAAAAGAGCGGCCTAGGAAAAAATTAAGACACGAGAGAAAAATGATTAGTTGGAAATATGAAAGGAATGACTAGTGACAAGTCTAGTTCTGTGTGGAATATATACCATTTTGGGAACCAATTCTTTCAAATGTACTCATATTGAATGCATTAATAAAATATGATTTTTTTTAAAATGTGCTTATGGTTATGTCAAAATGTATAAACAAAATTATCTTGTTTGAACATTCATTGAAAGAAAGCACTTTACATTCAGCTGTTTATAAAGATCATGTTGTTTAACAATGGAAATGTATTAAACATATGCAATTTGAAATCATTTCGATCCTCCAAATCTAATACATCTTTTCTTAATGTCACTAAAAGTTTTGATGCAGATTTAAGCATGAATGTTGTAAAGTCTCATGTAAATTTTGATTAGTATGTATAAATAAAGCACATTTGATCCATCATTCTATTTCTTTCAAAAAAAAAAAAAAAAAAAAGAGCTCATTGAAGACCAAAAAGGTGCCTCAGGCAAAAATTAGATCAACTCATTGAGCTGAAAACCCGCATCGAGTGACTTAGGCAAAAATTAGAACATTCTCAAATTCATTTCTTCTCCAGTAGAATCACAAAGCATGCCAAGCTAAGCCAAAAGCAATGAAGTGTGTTGGATATTGTGGTGTTGTTGAGGTAATTGAGTCAAATGGAAATAGAGTCCAGGAGACTGGGCAGGTGTCCAATAATTATAGATACATTGAAAGGAATTCAACTTACAAGTATGACAACAAGAGTGTTTTGCTGAGATTCAGGAGGAAGAGAGATACAGAGTTATGGATTATGAGACCAACAGCAATTTCAAGGGGCAAATTATAAAGATTTTTCATTACTCCCCAGCGGAATCATAATAAGGAATATCACAATTTTCCTCAACAGTTATCATATATCCTAAGCAGAAGTATAAGAATTTCACTGAATAAAGAATGTACTCCTCAGCTAAAGTTAACAAGGGGTATGGTGCAATTTTCCCCAGCAAATTAAAGAATCTCAAACCTGGATAATATATGAAAGAGTGTTGTGAGCGTCGGGTTTTCTTGACCTCAGTGGTGATAGAGTACCGAATGTCATTTATTCTTAATATTCATAACGGAAGTCGATTCGAGAAGCGAAGATTTGGATTTGATTAAACTTGAAACTTGAAACCGAGAAAATTTGAAGAATTAGGGTTAAGCTGAAGACTATAGCCATATGGCTATTGTTATAGCCTCATGGCTATTTATACGAAAGCAGTACAGCTGTAATGCGACAGCCGCACAGCTGTCGATGAATCACCAGGTTGCTACATAAAGATAACAGCTGTTGGATTACGGGGAGGACAACATTTTTTCCACTAGGTTTCTCATTACAATAAATTTGAATTGAAGGGAGACCCGTAATCAAGAAGGAAAAAACAAGGAGAACAACAAAAGAAAGAACAAGAATTAAAAAAAAAAAAAGAAAATTCCCAAATTCTCAAAACTAAAAACTAAAAATTCAAACGATTAAACACTCAATTCCTAAATTTCAATCACCAAAACTCATAATCCAAACTGAAATTAAACCTTCAAAGCTTATTTGGCCATTGGAATCACAGAATTGAAGCTGAATGGGAAAATTTCAAGCTTTTGTTTTCAAAGTTCAAATTCAAATCAAATCCAAAATCAAGTTTCAAGAATCGATTTTCTATCAAATCGAACATTGGAGAAGTATCTAAAAGGTAATTCTAAGAAGCCTTAAACCTTTTTATAGCTTTCTGGGTAGATTTGGTGTGCATTTCATTGTTTTAAAATTTTGCTCTGTTTTCAATTTTCTGGCAAACCAGAGCCGTACGACTATTGTGAATAGCCGTACGGCTATTCACAATAGCCGCACGACTGTAACTTGTTTCAGATTTAGTGATTTTTATTTTTAGCTATTTCTTTTTGATTCTCTTAAAACCAGAACCGTATGGCTATAGATAGAGCCGCACGACTATAACATTATAGCCGAATGACTGTAGTTTTAATTACAGAATTTATTTTTTGTGATTTTTGTGATTTTCCTTATTTTTGCATATCATTTTGACCTAGATTTATATTCTATATTTATTTAATTTCAACATTAGTTTTCTATAAACCAGTGCAACAATAAAAACGCAAGTTAATTTTCAAATGAATTTCCAATCAAATAAAAATTGAGTTTCAAAATGTTTTCCAAATCAAATCGGGTAATTTATCGAATTTCCTTATTTTCTCTGTTTCATGTCCCGAGCTATCTAGAATTCCCCATTCTGAGTTTGTTTGAGTACTATGTGTTTATTGTTGGATATGCCCTAGTCCCGAGGCATTGGTCCTTGTATTTGTATCATACATTTGTACATTAATGTGAGATTTATGTATTATACAATTTGTTTCATTAAATAAAAGCATTAATCTATTTATTATATATCTTGTGCTATGTTTTAAACAGAGTATCCTATGGAAATATCCATATCCATGTTGACAAGTTTCATGCACTTAGCAGTAAAACCAAGGATAGGGAAAACGATATGACCATAAAGTCATCCATAGTCTGTTCCAATCATGGGAATGAATGGAACTAAAGACTATCATTAACCTGGTTGAATGGCAGTGTCTTACCGGTCATTAAACATAGGATGTCAACCAAGTTAATGGGTACATGCAAAGGGGCATGGTACTGGATAGATCCACTAAACGAGAAATCCACATGGTATAGTATCACAAGTAGTACTTGTATAGATCCTTTGACCTGACCATATGATGGTGCTACATATGAAGTGGCATACTTTGGTGTACACCTAATGGGCCTGTAAAAGGGTGCCAAGTATGGGTATGTTTGGGTATATCAGTGAACATGACAATGCTATGGATGTGTAGTTGGGAATGTCACTCAGTAGTCCATTGAGAAGATATAACTGGCCTCTTGATGAATGCAACTGATAAGAGTGTGGCCACACCCAAACAAGTTGGAACTTGTTTGTGAGCATCAGTTCATTCGGGGATCAAGTAAATGCCCAGACACAAAAGAGGGTGATCAATCCATGCCTCTGTGTTGGACACCGATATCAATGACATGGGATATACGAGTTTAAACTATATGGTTACGGTTCCAGTTTGACTGCTATCTCTGTCTTAATTGGGGGTTGCAGTGGCTTGCTAGAGCCCGCCTGCAGTCTGTGGGCCATAGGCCCACTGCCAATATAAAGACGAACCCACTGTATCGTACGCATTGAACATCTGAACTTAACTAAAGGATTTAGTGTGTCTTGGAGTAAACACGCTAAAGAGAGAGAGAGATCCTTTAATTATATTATACAGATCAATTGGATTGATCAAAATAATATAATTAATATTTATTTAGGCCTTCTTATAATTAATTCAATAAATTAATTTATGAGATGATTTCCTAGGTGGAAATATTTTACATGTATAGGTTTACATGTATTTAATTTTATGTGTGTCTAATTTAATTCCTTGGTTAAATTAATAGGTCAAATTAATTTTAATTTAAGTGTATGTAATATATTATATGGTATAATATATAAATATACATGTTGAATTAAAGTTACATTTGATATTAATTAAAACCAAAGAATTAAATGGACTTGGGCTTGAAAAGGAAAAGCCCACATGGAATTAATTGGGTGGGCCGATTTTTTGGACAAAAGATGATGAGTCATTTATGGTTTAGAACGATGAGTCATCTTTGGACAAAAATATGATGATGAGTCATTCTTAGTAGCAAAATTGGTTTTTGCTTCTTTTTGACATAAAGGAGAATAAGTAGCAAAGTTGGACTTTGCTTCCTCTAAGAGATATAAGAAGAAAAGTTGGACTTTGCTTCCTTTAAGGGCTTATCTTCTCCTTTCTTCTCTTCTCTCTTTGAGTTTCCCACTACTAGCACGGGGTTGGTTCCAAAGGCGTTCGTGTGCGTGACGTTAGAGGAAGTCTATTTTGATTTCTGCAGTCATCTCTTAAAGAGATTTTCTGGTGAGTTTCTAAACTTCCTCTTTACGGTTTTGGTTTTTGATTTCCACTTCACTAGCTCCTGGGCACGGATTTGAGGAAATCAATGAGAACTTCCGCTTTTATCGGCTGATTTCTGGTGAAAAATCCCAACATTTATATATTTATCTGTACTAACTTTGTTTTGCAGGTAGATGTATGTTAGGATAGATGAATGTTTAGCTTTCTATTTTTAGAAATTTTTTATATATATAAAATTGCACCCCAAATCCCTTTTTACAATTGTATCCTCTAGGGTAGTCATTTGATCGGTTTGTATATTTTAAATATCCCAAATTTATTTACTGCTTTCAGAATTTATTTATTGCTTTGAGTATTGCATCTCTTGTGTAAGCATTAATTTAACAAAACACAGATGAAATTAACCGTATAAATATAAAAGGCATTGATATAAACTGTTAAATATATTTTAAATCGATAAGAAATAGGTAAGTTGTCCAAACTCAAATCTCTTATTAAAAGGTACAGTGAGTTATAGTTCGTTTTGGTTGTATCACAATTTCCCGGTTAAGCTGAGCCGAGTGGTGACTCCTATCACTTTTTAGTGAGAACATTCAAGTTTGTTTGTTTTCTCACTATAAAACCCGTTTTCAATCTATAACCCTGGTCCTCCAGTCACAGTGGCGACTTTACTGGGGATTTGATTTGGTTTTTCAAAATAAAAATTGACAAACACCGAAAATTTTTGATTCAAAATATTTTACACTTTATATCAATGCCTTTTATTTGCATAACACTTATTGCACACACACTTTTTGAGGTACCCTTTAAACCCCGATGTACTATTGAAAGTGCGGCCTAAGTTCCGCCAGGTCTTGGGGACACCGCAATAGGTTATCACTCATAGCCTCATACGAACCCATTCGTTTGTACCCTTTACAGGGGAGAAGTGAGGAGTATATTCTGCTATGGGAGCCTTGATGTGAACCCATGACTTTTGACTTGGCCTATATTAGGTAACCGTAGTAACTTTCTTTAGGATACCAAAATGCAAATTGCATTAATGTATCGAGAGACGACCTTTATTTTACCTTGTTGATGATAAGGAGAACCAATTCCTAAGAAAGATTTTGACGACCAAACGTGGAGAAATAAGGTCGGAAGGGAGTGCATATTTACGTATGTTCTAATGTTTGTTCCATGTGCAGGAATTTGCATATTATGCATTTTCATAAGCCATTTAGGTTCACATAGATTTGTGCATTTACATATTGCATTTATTCAAATCCATAACTACCAAATCTCAAATCCTCAATTACAAAATCCCTAAATATCAAAACAGCCAAATCTCAAATAGCTAAACCACTAAATCACCAAACCACCAAATTGCCAAACCACTAAATGACCAAATTCATAAATCGCCAAATCCTCAAAAATGGCTAAATCCAAAACCCTAAAATCCCAAATTGCCAAATAAAAAAAATCACCAATTCATAACTTGCCAAAACCAGAATCACCAAATTCATAAATCGCTAAATCCTCGAACCCAAAACCCCAAAATCCTAAATTGCCAAAATCCCTAAATACCAAATCACCAAATGTCAAATCCCCAAATTCTAAAATCACCAAAGCCCAAAATGGCTAAAGCCTAAAATCCCTAAATCACCAAATCCCCGAATTCTAAAATTTCCAAAGCCCGAAATTGCTAAATTTCGAAATTGCCAAAAATCCCCAAATCGCTAAATCTCTGAAAACCTTAAATCCCCAAAATGTGGCAAAATGCTATCCAAGAACAGCTAAATATGTCTCCTCAAACCCCCAAAATATGCCGAAATGCTATTCGTTTTTACTCAAATTCATTCAAATAAAGCCAAATCTCATTAATTCCAAAACCTCGTATAAGACCAGCTCTATATACATCTTTAAAACCCTGTATAAGACCAGCTCTGTACATTCATACCCAATACCCTGTATAAGACCAGCTCTATACACCTATCCAAAAACCCTATATAAGATTAGCTCTATACACCTATCCAAAAACCCTGTATAACACCAGCTCTATACACATATTTAAAACCTTATATAAGACTAGCTTTGTACATTCATACCCAATACCTTGTATAAGACTAGTTCTATACACCTATCCAAAACCCCATATAAGACCAGCTTTGTACATTCATTTCAAAAACCCCGTATAAGACCAGCTCTATACACCTATCTAAAAATCCTGTATAAGACCAGCTCTATACAAATATACATAAACCCCAGTATAAGACCAGCTCTATACCTCTGTCTAAAAACCTCATATAAGACCAGCTCTATACACCAAATCTGAATCTTGCGTAAGACCAGCTCTAGACACCAAATTCCAAAACCCTGTATAAGACCAACTCTATACATGTACATCCAAATCCTGTATAAGACCAGCTCTATACACCTATTACGAAACCTCGTACATGATACACATATATCATGTACTTTCCAACCAAGTTTCATAACATGTCATTCCATAACATGCATATGTGCGTTACTCATTTATTAATCCATTCATTTTTATTCATTTTTTCCTCACTACGTCATTTCATTCATTCATCATGAATCACATTCCTAATGTTTCGTGTTTGATTTGAAGCAAAATGTTCGTGGAATAGGAGACCAGGCTAGAGGTTAGAGAGAAAGAAACTCCAATTGGGGAGTCCATTGAGAAAGAAGCTGGATCAGAGTAGGGAGAAAGCTGAATCTCCGAGGGTTGAGGAAAAAGCAGTGACAGTTGAGACAGAGAGTGAGTTAGAATCTGTTAAGGAAGTTGAGATGGTAAATTAAACACCAAATATTGCTAATATTCTGAAGGATTTCCTAAAGTCATAGGATTTCTGAGATATCTTGAAAGAAGAGATGCGTCAGTTGTAAAAGAGACTGGTGGTGAAGGCAGTTTCACTAAACCTGGGGCTGATATTTTTGTAAGTGTTGAGAAGTTGCAAAAAATTAAAGCTACAATGGAAAAAAAGTTAATGAAAAAATGTACGAAGCTGAAGTAGTTTCTGAACTAAAGAAAGGGGCTAGTGTCAGTATAAAGTCCAATAAGAGTATGAATATAGATGCCATTAAAAACAAAGGCATTGAAACTTTTCCTACTGGGTTTTAAGTGCCGAAAATTGGTTCTTATAAGGGTATTGGCTCGCCGGTAGCTCATGTGAATCTCTATGCCCGAGTTATGTTAACAGCAGGTGCTACAAAGCAACAATTGATTAATTTCTTTCCAACTACACTTGAAGAAGGGGCATTGTCTTGGTATAGCTCATGATCGGAAGATGTACAATCAGATTAGGAAGCTCTTATCAAATATTACAGTTTCAACACTAAGATTCAGGTGAAGCTGTACGACTTGGAAAGAATAAAGCAGAAACTGAATGAATCCTTTGATGAGTACTATCGAAGGTGAATGAACAAAATGATCTTGCTGAAGAACCGTCAAGATAAAGATGAGTTGATTCAGATTTTGATAAATGGCAGCAGAGATGTATACAAAAACAACATGAAGTTTCACACCTTCAGTGAGCTTAGTGAGGTGTATAATATGGCAATGAAAGTTGAAAGAGACGAAGAGGATAAAGCAGCAAGCCATAGAGGTGGCATAAGTTTTGGGTATGGCACTGGGTACAGTTTTAGGTATCGATCAATGAAAGTTGAAAGAAACGAAGAGGAGAAAGTAGCAAGCCATAAAGGTGGCAGAAGTTTTGGGTATGGCATTAGGTACAGTTCTGGGTATCGATCAATGACTACAGCTGGATCAGACAGTGGATCTGGTTCCAGTTTTGCAAGTAAAAGTGGGCAATCGTTAGAAGTAAAGCAAGTTGAAGTTGCTTCTGTGTCTTAGCAGAAAGATAGTCAAGATAGAAATCTGGGAAGTCAAGGTATCTCTCCTTGGACTTTATATTTGTTAAGGATTTTTGTGAAGTGCAGAAATAGGGGTTTGTTGAATTCCTTAAAGCCATTTGAAAAGCCAGCTGATGTAGATAAATATAATTTCTGCACATAGCATGTCGTTATTGGTCATAAAACCAATAACTGTTACAAATTGAAAGATGTTATTCAGAAGTTAATAGATGAAGGCAGATTGCAAGGACTAGCAAAGCCCAGCACCATGACTAATCCATTACCAATGTTTGAAAAGAAAATTAACATGGTGCAGTCGGGGTTACTGTCTAATTTTTTTTTTGCTCAGATCTTCCAAGAAAACCCCATTGTATAGCCTGTGGTAATCAGTGAAGCTAAAGTAGAGTCAGAAAATAGGAAGCCAGCAGAACAGAAGGAAGTTGTAAAGCCAATCGGTTTGAATGATTTGCATTCTGTAAGCGCCGGGTTTTCTCGACCTCTATGATGAGAATTCCTGTATTACTTGTGGAGCAGACGGACTCGAATCGGACTTGAAAACGACCTGAATGTCGCCCAGAGTATCTCAAACATCCTGAAAACTAAGCTATCCATGATCCAAAACCCTCGAGAAGGTCTCCAGAGTGTTTTTTTAGGGTTTAAGGTGAGCATCGGATTTTCGAGAATTTTGCCCCGGCTCTTGCTAGAGCCGGGAGGCTTTAGTGGGTGAGCCAAGTTGCTCTGATATATGGGCAAAATTTTAGGAAGTCAGGCGGCACATTAAATGTTTGAAATGATATGTGAGTGAAGAGTACAAAAAGAAAAGTAAAAATCAAATCAAGAGGAGGACTTTTCAATCTTGGGCAGAAAACCAAATTTCCAAGAAATAGAGAAAAAGAGAAACAGAGAGCTAGGAAGAGGGAGAAGCCAAATACCACAAGCAAGCTAAGTGAACCAAAACACTCAAGCTAAGACCTAAAACCAATCTCCAAACACTAACACAAGTTCTTTAACCTTTGCTTATTGATTCGGAATCGTTTCGGATTGATTTCGGATTATTTTGGATCGTTTTGGTTTTCGGCTGGTTGAGTTCCAGGGAAAATTCCAAGTTCTCAATCTGTTTCTTGACATTCAAAGCATCAAAAAAACACCAAGGTAAAATCTGAGAGGCCTTAAACCTGTTTGCATTGTCTTTTCTGTGTGTTTTTCTCTATTTTGCATTTTTCAGAAAACGGCTTCAACCCATCATAGCCGCATGGCTGTGTGCTTCAAGAACACAGCCGCACAACTATGTTTAACATGAACACAGCTGGGCGGCTTTGGTACTCAAAGCCGCACAGCTTTGTCCTTTAAGGGCAGATTCTCGAAGCCGAGATCGACCCGTTTTCCACGTTTTCTTTTTGATCTTGATCCATTCTCGGCCTAAATGTGTCCGTGTATAGTAAAAGGTTGGTTTTTGGATTTCCAATCTCACGATACAGGGTTTTCATTTTCCTAAATTTTCATTTTTCTGAGATTCGGGGTTGTTCGATCCACACCGGATCCATTGTCCAACATTTGCGGACCCCTAGCTTCCACGTAAATTTTTAGGAAATCCTGAAAACGAGTAAAACGATATTTTTAAATTAAGAAAACCATTTTCGGGTCCTGGAAATTATAGCCACACGGCTCAAATCACGGCCGCGTGGCTGTAATCCCCAGGAGAAAAAAGAGTCCCAGAACGACCCGTACTGGATTTGTTGTGCGATGCTGTTTTCAGATTCAAGTTACTTTTGGTGTGTTTATTGCTTTTTGGACCCTAGATGGATGTTGTAATTAGGAAATCCACACATATGGAACCCCAAATTCCTGGATAACAGACCCACAAAAAAAGGAATTTTGCATGTAACCGAGCCAATTGTTTTCTAAAAAATGATTTTTCAGCACAAAAATTACAGGGAGTTTCAAAACCGTTTTCCAGCTCTAACCAGTCCAACCGGTCGAGTCGATCCTACTACCTCCTAAGTGCATTCCCCTGTTTCCTAAATTCCTAATTCTGTCCCATTTGAGTCCTATCTGTGTGTGCAATATAAACTGTGCTAACCATCTATTTTGCAGCATTTATCTTTCTTTTATTTTCTTTTTCATTTTTTTATGTAATTGATAGATTTCGTGTATTTTTAGGCAGTTGTAATTTTTAGATTCTCGTGTACTTAGGCGATTGTAATGTGAGGAAAAGAGTTTTTATCTTTTATTCGGTTGGGTTGTATAATCGGCCTCTACTATTTTCTTGTATGTTTTGGATGTATGCTTTATTTTTCTGCAATTTATTTCCTGCATGTTGCTTTAGCATCGGCTGATTAAAATAAACAAAATGGGGTTAGAGAAAGATAATAAAGTGAATTAAATATGGTAATATAAATTGTAAAGTGAAAGCAAGCTAGAGGTTGAAGTAAGTCACTTTCCTGAACCCTAAATCTCTGGATTAGGTACCGTAGTCTACCCTCGGTAAGGAGCTGTACCGGAATTTCCCGGATGAGCTGATCCGGGTGGTGACTCTGTCACTGATCTTGGAATTTAAGTTTCTAGGTCTTTAAGTTAAAACAGAAAAATGTTTTCTACAAAGGGATTTCCAAATCCATGATTTTTCCAACATAAACAAAACCCGTTTTTCCAAAACAAATCAGAACGAAAACGTTTTCCTCGGTTCGTTTCGCTGTGTCCACTTTCCGTTTTCTTAAAAGGTCGTCTGCTTATAGTGGTGACTCTGCTAAGGATGATGGTTTCTTAAAAAGTTTTCACAAAAACTTAAGGAACTTAGGCAACTACCGAAATATAACCTCGCTTGCAGTCACTTCACGAGTTCATATTACCATATTTGTTCGCACCTTACATATCATGACATTTTCTTCTTCTCAATCCCTTCAACACACTTATCAGCCCCTGTTTACCCAAGAAGGTGGACTACCTCTGCCACTAGGATTGGAGACACCCGACGGGGTAACCACTCATAGCACCGCATGACCTTACATCATGTTCTACGGTGGGGAAGTGTATATTCGCTATGGGAACCTGTACGACCCTTGGTTTTGACTTTGACCCACATGTAATGGCTTAGCAACTTCCCTTAGGATTACCAAAACTTAAATTCAAACTGAACATTGAGTGTGCACCTTTGGTGTCCCCCGTTAATGCCAAAGAGACCTAATTCCTAGGAAGATGAAAGACCAATCGAAAGGAGAAATAAGGTCGGAAGGGAGTGCATATTTTTGCATGTGCTAACGTTTGTTCCACGGTGTTTTCTATTTGACTTTTCACGAAGAATCAAGCATGCATGGCTTTCATGTGCCATTCTAACCACATCTTTACGCAGCCATTTTCGAGCATCGACATATGCGTGACACTAATCACATTTTTATGCAGCCACGACATTTTATTCGTGTGCCATTTACATCTTGCGTGCAAAACATACATGACATCATTCCATGTGTCATGCATTTTAACCACATTTTCATGCAGCCACTTGCACTTTCGCGTGACATGCACATCCGTATAATTTCATTTCACCTAATAAAGGATGATTCCGATACCCCAAAACTACCTGTGTTCTGCCCGTGCATCGGATTGCACTTAGCCATTTCACAAATATCATATCATTCAATAAAAGACCACAGTGGTCCTAAGTCTATTTCCGTGTGGCAGTTCACACGATGGCATCACATGGCATCATACGCATTCATCATAGGTGTCCCGGTGATGCCAAAATCCTATTTGCGCATTATGGTTCACATCGGACCATTTCATGACATTATGAAATCATTCGAGGTACTCCCCAAGTACCAGATTAGTACACATATAGGGGCATTCCATAACATTATCAAAATCATGCAAGGTGCTCCACGAATGTCGGACCCCTGTCCGTGGGACGGTCCCCATGCGACCATTTCATTTCATACCATTGAGCTACAAAGTGTCGAAACTCTGCTCGTGTGTCGGCACACACGCGGCCATCTCACTACAAGTCATTAGGTACCCCAAAGGCGCCGAACCCCTGTCCGTGCGGCAGCTCCCACGGACATTTTTGCATTATTTTGCATAGCATTGGGCACTCTTGGGACATCCCAAACAAAGGAAATTCAAACATGCAAAGATCATTCTCATTTTCATTTCCATTCATGAAGCATCATCCAAGCATCGTTCTCCACGACACCATGTCATTCATTTACCATCCCTAACTCTTCACTTATGATGTAGGACCATACACATGTGAGACTAGAAAATACCAAAGCTTTGTACAGATAGTTCACAGAGTAAGTTGGATCGACCAAGGACAAGGTCTTAGGCTTTGAGGTCTGTTAGGGAACAGAGAACAGTAGTGACTGATAGTGATTCTGATTCCGAAGAGGAAGTGGAAATGGCTAATCAATTACTAAGCCTTGCTGATGCTCTGAAGGATTTCCTGAGATCCCAGGATTTCCGTGACATGCTGAAAGAGGAGATGGGGGCTGTTGTACGAGAAACTGGGGAAATCAGGACCAGAAGGCCCGGAAAGGAAAAGGTGGATGAGTCTTCTCAGTACGGCGCTGATGTCTCAGCCAGTGTAGAAAAACCGCAAGAGATGGAGGCAGCCATGGAAAAGAAAAATAAAGGCTAAGTATTCAGAGCTAGATGAAGTGGTGGCTGAACTAAAGAAAAGGGTAAACATCAGCCTGGGCTCTAAGAGAGGGGTGAATGTCAATGCTATGATGAACAAGGGCATTGAAACCTATCCTGTTAGGTTCCAAGTGCCGAAGGTTCCTTCATACAAGGGGATTGGCTCCCCAGAAGCTCATGTGAATCTGTATGCCCGGATAATGCTGACAGTGGGCGCCACTAAACATCAGCTGATCAACTTCTTCCCAACCACACTGGAAGGGGGAGCCCTGAATTGGTACAACTCTCTGGCAGAAGATTTGCAATCTAACTGGGAAGCCTTATCGGTGGCTTTCATCAAATACTACAGCTTTAATATTAAAATCCAGGTGAAGCTGTATGACCTGGAAAGGGTTAAGCAACAACAGAATGAATCCTTTGATGCCTATTACCAGAGATGGATGAACAAAATGATTCTGCTGAAGAACCGCCCCGACGAGGATGAGTTAATCTAGAAGCTGATTCACGGTAGTAGGGACATCTTCAGGAACAACATGAAATTCCACTCTTTTAGTGACCTCAGTGAAGTGTATAGTATGGCCATGAAAATCGAGAGAGATGAGGAAGAAAAGGCAGTGAACCAAAGGGGTGGCAGAGGCTCCGGACATGGTTTTGGGTATAAATCAGTGACTACAACTAGATCAGGCAGTGGATTTGGTTCCGGCCCTATAGGCAAAAGTGGGCAACTCTCAAAAGACAAGCCAGCTGAAGTTGCTGTTGTGTCCCAGCAGCGGGGCAGCCAAGATGGAAATGTGCAAAATCGAGGCCTATCCCCTTGGACTCTTTCTTTGGCCAAGATTTTTGTGAAATGCAGGATATCTATTGAATTCTCTGAAGCCGTTTGAAAATCCGGTCTGTTCCTATCACGTGACGGTGGGGCACCACATGAATGACTACATGCAATTACTGAGGGCTGTCCGACAATTGATCGCTGAAGGAAAGATTGTAGAACCGCATTTAAAGCCCAGTGTTCAGAACAACCCCTTACCCAGCTTTGACTGATCCGCGTGATTCAAGCTATTAAGGAAATGATGCAGTAGCAAAAGATGACCCTCCGCATGTGGAGGATGACAACTATTTTGATGTATCTGCTTTTCTTTTCTTTTCCATTTTCTGAACAACTCAGCCCACGAGGCGTTTAATGTAATGCAGCTTGATTTCAATTACTTATGCAACATTTTTCTGGATGGAACATTGAGCATACATACAAACATTCATCCAATGTCTTTAGCATACATGACACATCATTGCATGAAATGAATTTAAAGACAGATAATGACCCAAAAATGGTATCCGTCTTGAAAAACCTCATGCCTGATAAGAGATAAAAAAAAGAAAGTGCAAAGTACTCAAAAGCGCATAACCGGTTTCACCCGATCCTGCCACGGCACAACTAGGGATCAAAAGAGAAGTCACCAAATGCCAGACTCCAAAGGATCTAAGGGCAAAATCAGCTGAGCAGAAACTCCACGAACCCAAACCAGACGAAAGGGGGAGACCATGACAGGAGAAACTGACGTCGCCAAAAAAACAAGACTATTCGCAGCAAACAGACATCAGTTCATAGCCATGATTGTCAACCACCCAAAGTGGACAAAAACGGAGTTGACCATGATGTCATAGCCTAAAAAAAAAAAAGAAAAGAAAAGAAAAGAAAAGAAGAAAAGAAAAGAAGAAAAAAGTGAGCCCAAATTTAGGAAGAAGAACACACCTGCACGATACAGAATTCCACATTCTGTCACGACCAAGAAGAGACTATGGTTTCAAGGGGCAATGGCGCATGTGTTCCAGAATAAAGGGCTGGGGCATCGATTGTCAACTCCACATCATCCACGAACCAGTGGGGTGACAGAAGCAGCCAACAGATCTGTCAAAGGAATTCTATCAAAGTGGATTGGCATGTCATTATTCGCCTTGCAAAGATGCTGGATTGGCATCAGAGCACTCACCAGGGAGGCGCCGTAGTCATCGACCTTCAAAGTGGAAACGGTTCTACCAGGGAGAAGAGGGACCAAGCTGTCGACCCCATCAACCCGGACGAGCTAAAAAAAAAAAAAGAGAAAAGAATAAAGAAATCCGATCGATTGAAAACCGAAAAGGCGGTCCACGCAAAAATTAGGACAATCCGATGGGTCGAAAATCGAAAAGATGATCCATGAAAAAGTTTAAGACGGTGAGGTGAGCACCACCAGTGGGAAAATCTACAAGGACCAGTTAGTGGCAGTCGTGAATTCGGTCAAGACGAATACCATTGCTAATTCCATTTTTAATTTCATTTCATCTATGATGTGCATTATGCTGAAACATTATCAATGAATGAATGAATGAATGCCTTGCTTTGTTCATTTAAATGTCCCAATTCTACTCATCGTACATGGTTGTGCACGTATTTCGCTTACATGCGTCGCATTTATAAAAAAAAGAGAAAAAGAGATCGCTGGGGATAAAACCGAAAAGGCGCCTCAGGTAAAAATTAGAGCGGCTCGCTAAGCTGAAAACCTGTATTAGGCAGTTTAGGCAAAAGTTAGAGCACCTTCAAAAGAGGCTCGCTGAGGTGAAAATCGAAAAGGTGCCTCAGCCAAAAATTAGAGCAGCTGGTTGAGCTGAAAACCCACATCGGGCAGTTCGAGCAAAATTTAGAGCACTTCCAGATTCACCATTCCTAGGGGCAGAAAAGTGGAACCCTTCCACCATTCCCCAGCAGAAGCTCTTCTACTATTCTCCAGCAGGAACCTCTGCGCTATTCCCCAGTGGAACCATCACAAAGAATGCCACCATTTTCTCTCCAACAGTGATGGGACTTCCTCAATAGCCGTTGCATATCCCCACACATCCCCAGTAGAGGTGCGAGAATCACATCGCATAAAGAATATGCTTCCCAGCTAGATCAGCCATAAGCATGATGTACCTTCCTTAGCCAGAGGCGTTACCCGATCTCCCCAACAAGTGCATAGTATTTCAAAGCTGAACGAATAGCAAGGAGTACATCTCCTAGAATCCATTCGCATAAATATACATTGAAACATGCACATACATACATTGAAAACATACACACACATGCATACATACATCATAACCAATCCAGGTACAGGTACCCGCCACCATCATCGGGCTGTCCCGAGTCAGGATCACTCTCAAAGCAGAAAATAGTCCAACACTGAGGCATTCACCAGGTCTCAAGAGACAAGGTAGAGCCGGGCAGACCCAAACCTCAACATCTCAAGTACCTAGGGGCAAAGTAATCAAGCCGTATTTATTCTTGATCGAAAGGGCAAAAATTTTTGTTTCCAAAATTATCCATCAAGGAATAAATACTCATCCTCAACCTGATTCCAAAATTATCACTCCTAAAGTCACCTACCTCAAGCAAGATTCTCAATCCTTAAAATCTATCCAAGCTAGATTTCGAATCCTTGAAACCCATTCAAGCAAGATCTCAGATCCTTGAAGCCCATTCCAAGCTAGATTTTGAATCCTTGAAACTTCTTCAAGCAAGATTCCTAATCCTTGAAAACCTATCCAAGCTAGATTTCAAATCCTTGAAACTCCTTCAAGCAAGATTCCTAATCCTTGAAAACCATCCAAGCTAGATTTCGAATCCTTGAAACTCCTTCAAGCAAGATTCCTAATCCTTGAAAACCATTCCAAGCTAGATTTCGAATCCTTGAAACTTTTTCAAGCAAGATTCCTAATCCTTGAAAACCATTCCAAGCTAGATTTAAGATTCCTAATCCTTGAAAACCTATCCAAGCTAGATTTCAAATCCTTGAAACTCCTTCAAGTAAGATTCCTAATCCTTGAAAACCTAAACAAGCTAGAGTTGGAATCCTTGAAACTCCTTCAGGCAAGATTCCTAATCCTTGAAAACCTATCCAAGCTAGATTTCGAATCCTTGAAACTCCTTCAAGCAAGATTCCAAATCCTTGAAAACCATCCAAGCTAGATTTTGAATCCTTGAAACCCATTCAAGCAAGATCTCAGATCCTTGAAGCCCATTCCAAGCTAGATTTTGAATCCTTAAAACTTCTTCAATCAAGGTTCCTAATCCTTGAAAACCTATCCAAGCTAGATTTTGAATCCTTTAAACTCCTTCAAGCAAGATTCCTAATCCTTAAAAACCTATCCAAGCTAGATTTCGAATCCTTGAAACTCCTTCAAGCAAGATTCCCAATCCTTGAAAACCTATCCAAGCTAGATTTCGAATCCTTGAAACTCCTTCAAGCAAGATTCCCAATCCTTGAAAACCATCCAAGCTAGATTTCGAATCCTCGAAACTCCTTCAAGCAAGATTCCTAATCCTTGAAAACCATCCAAGCTAAATCCCAGATCCTTGAAACCCATTCAAGAAAGATCTCAGATCCTTGAAGCCCATTCCAAGCTAGATTTCAAATCGTTGAAACTCCTTCAAGCAAGATTCCTAATCCTTGAAAACCATCCAAGCTAGATTTCGAATCCTTGAAACTTCTTTAAGTAAGATTCCTAATTCTTGAAAGCCATTCCAAGCTAGATTTCGAATCCTTGAAACTTCTTTAAGTAAGATTCCTAATCCTTGAAAACCTATCTAAGCTAGATTTCAAATCCTTGAAACTCCTTTAAGTAAGATTCCTAATCCTTGAAAACCTATCCAAGCTAGATTTTGAATCCTTGAAACTCCTTCAAGCAGGATTCCTAATCCTTGAAAACCTATCTAAGCTAGATTTCGGATCCTTAAAACTCCTTCAAGCATGATTCCCAATCCTTGAAAACCATCCAAGCTAGATCCCAGATCCTTGAAACCCATTTAAATAAGATCTCAGACCCTTGAAGCCCATTCCAAGCTAGATTTCGAATCCTTGAAACTCCTTCAAGCAAGATTCCTAATTCTTGAAACTCCTTCAAGCAAGATTCCTAATCCTTGAAAACCAATTCAAGCAAGATCCTTGATCCTTAAAACTACTTCAAATTCTCAGCAGATCCACCTCGGATAGCCTAAACCCAGCATCGGTCCAGATCGGCTTTATTTCACATCCTCAGTAGATCCACCTCGGGTAACCTAAACCCGGCATCGGTCCAGATAGGCCTTACTTCAAATCCTCAGTAGATCCACCTCGGGTAACCTAAACACGGTATCGGTCCATATCAGCTCTATTCCAGATCCCCAGCAGAACCTTACCTCGGGTAACCTAAACCTGGTATCGGCTTATTTCGTCATCAATTGCCTCGGGTAACCTAGACCCGGTATCAGCTTATTTCTCCAGCAGATCCACCTCGGGTAACCTAGACTCGGTATTAGTCCAAATCGACTTCTACCTCATCAACCTCGCCTCGGGTAACCTAGACCCAGGTATCGGCTTATTTTCAATCATCACTACAACAACGACGCTTCAACAAGTCAGGTATGTCTTTCTTTCCTTCTGCTTACGATGCTTCATTCGTGTTCTCAAATTCCCCTCACGTAACCTAAACCAGGTATTAGGTATTGAATTTGATCACACGAGGGGCAGCTGTAAGTGCCGGGTTATCTCGACCTTTATGATGAGAATTCCTGTATTACCTATGGAGCAGACGGACTCGAACACTTGAAAATGACCAAATTGTTGCCCGGAGTATCTCAAACATCCTGAAAACCAAGCTATCCGTGATCCGAAACCCCCAAGAAGGTCTCCCAAGTGGTTTTTTTAGGGTTTAGGGTAAGCGTCGGATTTTCGAGAATTTTGCCCCGGCTCTAGTACAAACTAGAGCCGAGCGGCTCTAGTGGGTGAGCAACTTGGCTTGACAAAAGAGATATATGGGTGAAATTTTAGGAAGTCAGGCGGCACATTAAATGTTTGAAATGATATAAGAGTGAACACTAATAACAAGTTCTTTAACCTTTTCTCATTGATTCGGGATCGTTTCGGATTGATTTCGGATTATTTCGGATCGTTTCGGTTTTCGGCCGGTTGAGTTCCAGGGAAAATTCCAAGTTCTCAATCTGTTTCTTGATGTTCAAAGCATCAAAACAACACCAAGGTAAACTCTGAGAGGCCTTAAACCTGTTTGCATTGTCTTTTCTGTGTGTTTTTCTCTATTTTGCATTTTTCAGAAAACGGCTTCAACCCATCATAGCCGCACGGCTGTGTTCTTCAAGAACACAGCCGCATGGCTATGTTCAACATGAATAGAGTCGAGCGGCTCTGTCCTTTAAGGGTAGATTCCCAAAAACTGCCTGTTTAGCCGAGATCGACCTGTTTTCTATGTTTTCTTTCTGATCTTGGTCCATTCTCGGCCTAAATGTATCAGTGTATAGTAAAAGTTTGGTTTTTGGATTTCCGATCTCATGGATACAGGGTTTTCGATTTCCTAAATTTTCATTTTTCTGAGATTCGAGGTTGTTCGATCCACACCGGATCCATTGTCCAACATTTGCAGACCCCTGGCTTCCACGGCAATTTTTAGGAAATCCTGAAAACGAGTAAAACGATATTTTTAAATTAAGAAAACCATTTTCAGGTCCTAGAAATTATAGCCACAAGGCTCAAATCACGGCCACGCGGCTGTAATCCCCAGGAGAAAATAGAGTCGCAGAACGACCCGTACTGGATTTGTTGTGCGATACTGTTTTCAGATTCAAATTGTTTTTAGTGTGTTTATTGCTTTTTGGACCCTAGATGGATGTTGGAATGAGGAACCCGCACGAACAGAACCCCAGATTCCAGGATAACAGACCCATAAAAAAAGGAAATTTACATGTAACCAAGCCAATTGTTTTCCAAAAAATGATTTTTCAGCACAAAAATTACGGGGCGTTTCAAAACCTTTTTCTAGGTCTAACCGGTTTGATCGATTAGGTCGACCCGGCTACCCCCTAAGTGCATGCCCCCGTTTCCTAAATTCCCAATTCTGTCCTATTTGAGTCCTATCTGTGTGTGTAATATAAACTGTGCTGACCGTCTGTTTTGTAGCATTTATCTTTCTTTTATTTTCTTTTTCATTTTTTTATGTAATTGATAGATTTCATGCGGTTTTAGGCGGTTGTAATTTTTAGATTCTTATGTACTTAGCGATTGTAATGTGAGGACGAGAGTTTTTATCTTTTATTCAGTTGGGTTGTATAATCGGCCTCTACTATTTTCTTGTATATTTTGGATGTATGCTTTATTTTTCTGCAATTTATTTCCTGCATTTTGCTTTAGCATCGGCTGATTAAAATAAATAAAATGGGGTTAGAGAAAGTTAATAAAGCCAATTAAATATGGTAATATAAATTGTAAAGTGAAAGCAAGCTAGAGGTTTAAGTAAGTCACTTGCCCGAACCCTAAATCTCTAGATTAGGTACCGTAGTCTGCCCTCGGTAGGGAGCTGTACCGGAATTTCCTGGATGAGCTGATCCAGGTGGTGACTCTGTCACTGATCTTGGAATTTAAGTTTTGAGGTCTTTAAGTTAAAATGGGAAAATGTTTTCTACAAAGGGATTTCCAAATCCATGATTTTTCCAACATAAACAAAACCCGTTTTTCCAAAACAAATCGAAACGAAAACGTTTTCCCCGGTTTGCTTCCGCGTCCACTTTCCGTTTTCTTAAAAGGTCATCCGCTCACAGATTTAGATGATGAGTATGAGGAATATGATGGAAGTAAATCGGAAAAGCCACTAGTTGTTGAAAAGCCGAAAATCATTGCAGTGAGGAATGTGATAAGAAGTGGTAGGGTTTATCAGCCCGTTTCTCAGCAGAAAGATAAAGAGGCTCCAGTGACCAGATCAGGTAATGTATCACCTCCGAAAGAAGTTAAGAAAGACTATTTAGTCATTTCACAGTTGAAGAAAACTTCATGTGGAGCTAGTTTATGGTATTTGTTGCAGTTTCAAAAGAGCATAAAGCAGCATTGGTGAAGAAGTTATCCAAAATGAATTTTCTCCAATAACATCCCCAGAAGCAACATGTTGTTTGTTAGACAAGGTCAGCTCTAGATCCCCTGACACTGTATTCTCTAAAAAAGATTTGCTGGATGGAGGAAAAGCCCCATAACAAAGCTATTTATGTCGAAGCCAACATAATGGATAGAGTTATGCTGTGTGTGATGGTTGATGATGGCTCAGCCTTGAATATCTATCCATTGAAAATGCTGCCATATCTGGGCCTAAGTGAAGAAGTTTTGTAGAATCCTTGACTGTGATTAGAGCTTATGATGACTCCAAAAGGACTGTGATTGTGACGTTTGAGGCTAAAGTGGAAGTGGGACCAGTTAAGTCAATGGTCACCTTCACTGTGATTGATATTCTTGTTACATTTTCTCTTTTATTGGGAAGGCCTTGGTTTCATCCATTGGGAGGTGTTCTTTCCACACTGCATTAGAAGATAAAATTCCCTATAGGTGATAGAGTTGTGACAGTTGAAGTGGATCCCCAATCCATAATAGCCATTGTGAATGAAGAAGTTCCACCATTCAGCTGATTCCAAGTCGTTGTAATTAATGAAAAAGAGGTCATATATGCTCCAATGGTTTTATTCAAGAACTATATGCCGAAGTGGTTATCTGACTATCTGTGTAAGCAGAAATTTGTATCAAGTTTAAGACTTGGAGCTAATTTGCAAGGTGTGCCAGAGTTCAATATAAATTCTGGGATGCCAGTTTGGTTTGGGATATGAAGCTGAAATGTCATAAAAGAAGAATTAGAAGCAAGCGAAGAATAGTAAATTCATGATAAAACCATTCATTAAAGCTGGTGAAGAGCTATACAAAGGGCAAGTTGAGCCCTTGAAAGTCAGAAATGTTGAATATCCTGGTTTTGAAATATTCTCTGATGTGGTGGTTTTTGAAAAAAAGTTAAGAAGAACCAGTCACACCCGTGATAGAAGAAGAGATAGTTTACAAGCCTATTGTTATCTGTTAGAAGAAATCATCTGAGAAGTCAACTAATGTATAAGGATGAAGAAGAAAGTGAGCTATACTGAGAAACAAATGTCCAAAGAGGAAGCTGAAAAGAAGATCTGTAATGAAGCTGTGGAAGTGTTTTCAAAGGCGTTGACTATCGCCTTAAACAATGCCTTTGTAAAGACCAAGAAAAGGTATAAGAAGAAGTTAATGACCAATGAAAGTCTTGATTCTGTAGTTTCTAAGAATGCAGAAATCATGATGAAAGCTAAAGCATAGCTGGCTGAGCTTGAGAAGACTGCTCTTTCTGCTAAATAAGAGTCTGAAATAGCTACTGATCTGGACAACATTTTGAAGCTGAATAAGAAAGATGAAAAAGTGCAAGGCACTCCAACTATGGAGGATAAAAATGACTTTAATGTATCTGTTTCATCCATTTTCGATGTAAACAATGTACTGTATAACAAGTTTAATGCAATGAAGTCTCAGTTTGCTTACTAGTGCTATGTTTATCCTGACATCAAGCATATTTAGCATTCATGACACTACATTACATAAAATTAACATAAGTACAGATGAAAAACCCAGAACAGTATCTATTTCATACGATCTATGCCTAGAAGAAGAGAGAGAATTGACAAAAGTATTACAAAAACACATTAAAGCTTTTGGTTGGTCATAAGAAGATATGCTAAGGGTTGACACAGAAATAGCAGTGCATAAGATTCCAATGGATCCAAAATTCAAACCAGTAAAGCAAAAGTTGAGAAGGTTGGGACCAGAATGGGCTACACTAGTAAAAGAAGAAGTGCCTAAAGAGATTAAGGCTAAATTTCTCGAAGTGGTGGAGTATACAAAATGGCTAGCCAACATTGTTCCAGTGCCCAAGAAGGATGGAAGAGTGAAGGTATGTGTGGATTATAGGGATTTGAATAAGGCTTTTTTGAAGGATGATTTTTCGGTTCCTCACATTGATGTTCTGATTGACAATGCAGCTAAAGCAGAAATGTACTCATTTATGGATAGGTTTTTAGGGTATAATCAAATCCTAATGGATATAATCGACAAAGTGAAGACGTCTTTTATTATAGAATGGGGCATTTTCTATTATAAGGTAATGCCGTTTGGACGAAGAATGGAGGAGCAACCTATCAGAGGGCTGTCACAACTCTATTGCATGATATGATTCACAAAGAAGTGGAGGTTTATGTCAATGATATGCTTGTCAAATCGATGACCCAAAAAGAGCACCATGCTATTTTAGATAGATTTTTAACATGCATTGAGGAGTATAATCTCCGACTTAATCCCAAGAAGTGCATATTTAGGGTTGCAACAGGAAAGCTGCTTGGCCAGGTGGTTAGTTAGAGGGGAATTGAAATGGATCCACATAAGATCAAAGCTTTTTGAGATATGCTAGCTCCTAAAACAGAGAAAGAAGTTCGGTCATTTCTGGGTTCTTTACAATATGTCAATCGGGTCATAGCACGGTTGATTTTAGTTTGCGAGCTAATTTTTAAGCTCATGAAGAAAGACCGGTCGATTATATGAGATGACAGGTGTCAGTTGGCGTTTGAAAAGATTAAGGTGTATCTGGTAAATCCTCTAATTTTGAGTCTACGAGTTCCAAGAAAGCTTTTAATTATGTATTTCTTCAATAGGGGCAATGCTAGCACAAGAGCAGGATGGGAAGAAAGAATACCCTATTTTTTATCTTAGCAAGAAGTTGCTGGATTACGAAACTAAGTACACCCTGGTAGAAAAGACATGTGTAGCAATGGTTTGGCTGACAGAGAAGCTGAGGCATTATTTCCAGTCATATAAAGTACAAGCTGTGGCTAAAGTTGATCCAATGAAGTATTTATACGAAGCACCGGTGTTAGTTGGAAAATTATCCAGATGGTTACTACTCTTATCAGAATTTGATATTGATTATGTCACAAAGAAAGTCATAAAAGGATGAGTTGTAGTAGAATTTCTAGCAAATCAACCTCAAGAATTAGATTATGTAGAGAATCTAGAATTCCCTGATGACCATCTAGCTATAGTAGAAGTGAAGAGGTGGATTATGTGCTTTGACGGTGCTGTAAATAGAAAGGGTGCTAGAATTGGGATAATTGTAGCAATGCCAGATGGTGAAGTTATTCCATTGTTGAAGAGATTGGATTTTCCCATAACAAATAACAGAGCATAATATAAAGCATGTTTATTCTGAATGGAAGCTCTTCTATCACTTGGTGCAAATGATGTGTTGATTATCGGAGATTCACTTCTAGTGATTAGATAAGCTCAGAGTGAATGGGAAGTGAAGGAAGAAACTCTAAGGCCTTACTTAGAACTACTGTAGTATAGAAAAGAGTTATTTGGCTAGTGTGTGTTTAGACATTTTCCTAGGGAAGAGAATAAAATGGCTGATAAGCTAGCAACATTGTCTTCTATGTGGGAGAATCCAGAAAGAACATAAATACAGCCTTTGGTTATAGCAATTTCCAAACAACCATGTTTTGATGTTCAAGAAGTGATGGAATTATACAAGAGAAGGAGCTAGTTCTACTGATAAGGTTTCATTGAGAAGGTTAGCCAGCCAGTTTAGAATCTTTGAAGATAAATTATACAAAAGAACAGTGAATGGAATTCTTCTGAAATGTTTAACGAATATGAAGCAGAAGTAGTGATTTAGCAGGTACATTTAGGATCATGTGGACCTCATATGAACAGAATAGCCTTGGCCAAGAATTTAATGAGATAAGGGTAATTCTGGATGACAATGCAGACTGATTGTGTGAAAGAGGTGAGGAAATGTCATGAATGTCGGATTTATGCTGATATCAGTCATCTACCACCACTTGAGTTGTAACATCTGGCATCTCCTTGGCTGTTTTCAGCTTGGGGGATAGATATAATTGGAGAAATTCATACTGCAACATCTAATGGGTACATATTTATAGTTGTTGCAGTTGATTACTTTTTAAAGTGGGTTGAAGCAGAATCATTCACTGGTGTGATAGCTAAGAAGATAGCTAAGTTTGTCCAGAAAAATATTTTTGCATGATATGGAGTTCCTTATCATATAGTGACCAATAATGGGGTACAATTTCAAAGGACAACAACTAAATTATTTGCAAAACATGGCATTGAACATTATAGATCTTCTCCATACAGACCACAACCTAATGGTGCAGCGGAAGGCATCTAACAAGTCAATAAAGAAGATTCTATCAAAAATGGTAACCACTTATAGAGATTGGGCTGAGAAGTTGCCATATGCTCTTTGGGGTTATAGAACCAGTGTCAGAGTACTAACAGGAGAAATAATGTATTCTTTGGTATATGGTGTGGAAGCTGTGTTGCCAGTTGAGATAGAACTCAAGTCACTTAGAATAGCTTTGGAAGCTTAATTACCAGAAACTGAATGGGTTCAAGCTAGATATGATAAGTTAGCAGCAGTAGATAAGAAGAGATTGAAAGCACTGGATCATTTACAAATGTATCAGTGCAGAATGGCCAAAGCTTATAATCAGAGGGTGAAGCATCCTAAGAAACAGTTGAAAGCTTATCTCAACTGGCCAAAGCTTATCTTGTTTGAACATTCATTGAAAGAAAGCATTTTGCATTCAGCTGGTTGTAAAGATCATAATGTTTAACAATGGAAATGTATTAAACATATGCAATTCAAAATCATTGTTATCCTCTAAATCTAATTCATCTTTTCTTAATGTCGGTAAAAATTCTGATGCAAATACAAGCTTAAATGTTGTAAAGTCTCATGTGATTTTAATTTATATAAATGAAACACATTTGATCCATTATTCTATTTCTTTCAAAAAAAAAAAGAGAAAAAAGAGAGAGCTCACTGAGGTGAAAACTGAAAAGGCACCTCAGGCAAAAATTAGAGCAGCTCGCTAAGTTGAAAACCCACATCGGGCGGCTTAAGCAAAAGTTAGAGCATTTTCAAATTTATTTCTTCTCCAACAGAGTAAGCCAACCTAAGTCAAGAGCAATGAAACGTGTTGGTTATTATGTTGTCATTGAAGTAGTTGAGCCAAATGGAAATGGAATCTAGCAAACAGGGCAAGAGTCTAATAATTATAGATATATTGAAAGGACTTCAACTTACAAGTATGACAACAAGAAAGATTTTGCTGGTCAATTATGAATTAACTACTAACTTTGAAATAGATGGTCACACGTTCAAAGCTTTAAGTAATCATAACACAATAATGGAAAAATAGCAAGAACTTAATTGCATTAAACTAAAGAAATTACATGGAAATCCTATTAAGCTCCACCATAGCCTTAGCAATGGTGGAATTAGTCCATAATTAAGTTATACACAAACGAAGAAAATAAAGAAAACATGATAACAAGAGTTAAGAATAAACTAGGAAGGTGAAGATCCTAATGGTGGCTTGCGGAGAGAAATCGGAGAAGAAGAATGATGGATAGAACCCTCAAACCCCTAGCTTCCTTGACTTCCTTGAAAATCACGTTCTCTTAGGAAAGAGAAAAATAAAAATATTGCTACATAATGAATCAATGAATAATGTAACAAGCATCCCCCCAATTCCCTAAACCAAACATTTTTCAAGGAGGGAGAGGGAGAAGAAAGACCCAGTTAGGAAATAACTCTCCTAAAAGTAATAAAATAATAATTCTAATTGAGAGTTATTCCTAAAATACAAATATTAATTAGAAATTATTTCTCCTTATCCTAGTTACAAAAGGAAAAGAAATAAAATAGTCCATAGATGAAAAGTCAGTAACTCTGCAGCCCGGGCGTGTCTAAAGACTGGTTAGCTTATACTTCTCAAAAACTCTTTAGTTTTGGCTCTCCATAAGGCATGCCCATGACTTAGGACTTCCTTGCTCTTCCAAATAGCATGCTTGAGTCCCAAAATAGGCGATTTAGCCTCCATATGTTCAAATTCCAACTTTAATGCCCTAACACACAAAAATAGAACGACTGAGGTAGAATCCGCCTAAATTAAAGTGAAATAACACAATTCAAGCTCATAGAATAGGAAAATTCATGTACATAAAACACACTTATCAACTTCCCCATACTTACACTTTGCTTCTCCTGAAGCAAACAAAACATTCCAAACTTAAAAAAAAAGAAAGAAACTTGAAAAATAGAGCTCAAATAATAGACCTAAGAAACCATGGCACCAAACTGATTTAGTAAATCCAACACACTTGCCAAGGAAGAGATCATAACAATTGGACACTTAACCCAAACTTTATACATTCAAAGTGATTCATTTAACTACAAGAATATGAGTTGAATCACAAAAATAATAGACTAGTAAATTGCTCTTCAATCAATCACAAAAACAAATGATCAATAAGACTTTTATTCACACATAAGTTTCCTTGGGGTACCAAACAAGTAATTAAACAAATTTTATTTTATTTTTCACAATACTTAACAGGGCTTGAGATGTTACTTAGCCTTTCCGAACGAGCAACAATGACAGAGCAAACAACAATGCACCTGACTTACTCAACTAAGCACATTCAATCAAGTGGCTACTAGCACTATTCATAACTTTAACTTCATAAAGCCAGCGGAATAGAAATGTGATTTTTCATTAACTTTTTCCATTTTATTTTTTATTTTTTTGATTTTTGATTTTTTTTGACAATTTTAATATACCCAAATAATGCAACAAATAAAGCACACAAATTGTCTATCTCATTTCCCTAGCTATGCTCCATTAAGAAAAAGTTCTTTAGAAAATCTAGGTCTCGAAGTGATACATCTCAACCCAAGAGTTCATGACATCATAAGGGTTTCAATCATCTAGGGCTTTCTGTTGTATATTGTGAGATCAACTCCCTCAACAAGAATACTAGACATAAAAGAATAATTTTGAAAGCCATAATCCATACAATTTCTTTTCAATTCTCTTAAAAAAATTTCAAATTTTTCCTTGATTTGAGTTGGATGTTAAAAGTTGACAGGAGGACAAAAAAGGCACAAGAAATCACCAATCATGCCACAAACCAAGCCAAAACCAAACAAACCAAATAATCCCTTTCCCTATACTTAAAAATAAGCATTGTCCTTAATTTAAAAAAAATTAAGCCAACACCACTAGCAATAAAAAGAAAGGAAAAAGGAAACTCCTCAGGTTGTGAAGGCGAACAATGAAGCATCACTGAGGAGAAGGCGGACACGAAGGCTCACATCCTTGAAGTCGAAACAACTTAGCAATATTCACCTCATTCTTGGAACCCTGGTAGACTAACTACTGCAACAACTTATAAACGGTTGCCAAGTTAATGGAATGAGAGGAAGAAGCGACAGGACCCTTTAATGTTGGTGGAACAACTTTAGGCTCACATTGCTTGGTCTTATCCATTGGGTTTGGCTTATGAGAATTTCGTACAAACCACTGCTAATAGCCAATTGACTTATCCACAGCAATAACCTGCATATTCTTAAGATAATCCAAATCCAAGGGAAAAAGCCTATAGGGCCCATGTAAATTGGTGTTCGCTAAGCTAATCAACTTTGCATTCTCAGCTATATGTGTAATGATTGATCCTAGGATGAAGGGCCTTCATGAGAAATAACAACAACAAATTGTTCATTAATCCAATACCCTAAGTAACTGCCATTTTGTTTTCTATACACCACAAGAAAAACAATTCTACCTTATTGCATGTATTAGAATTATCTTTTCTCACAGAAAATGCAAATGCCAAAAAACGATGTATATATTGCCACATAGGTTTTCTCAAATAATAAGCTTTGGATTTACTAGGATTATAATGTGTATCCTAGGACATATTAACCCATGCAACAGTGGAGTTAAATTCAGGCACAAAATCAAGAGCAGCATTACTATATGCATCCATTCTAGCAGAAGCAGAAATCCATAAGATAAATTGAAATCGGTTATAGATTGCTTGAATTCTTTCCCTATTAGTTGGTATTGAATCACTTTAGGGGTATCAATGGTGAGAGTCTTTGGCTTATTGAATTTAAAACTAGTGTAAAACTCCTAATCATATTAATGTAACCCAGTTTGTTCAAAGCAAAGAAAGACTTCCAACGAATATTATCAACCAAGGAATTAAACTCATCAACCATACCAAACTCATCCATCACAGCAAAATCAATCAAATAATGTGTAATAAAATGCCTAGTACGAATGTTCTTATAAAGTTTAGATTAAGCTTTATCAAACTTCAAACTACTATGCAACTGAGATTCAAGAACAGTAAGAATTATACCTCGAGGTAGCCGGGATTGGGCCTGAAATACCTTAGTTGCTGTAGGCATGCTCGTGGGAATAGAAGGAGTAGGCTGCTCGAACGCGGAAGGGATTTCCAGTAAAGTTGGTTCAACAATAGGTTGAAAGGTGGTGACTTTGCCTTTCTTTGATTTTGATTTGGATTTAGGGGAAGAAATTCGAGTGGATTTCCTTTTGGTATTTTTCCAAGTTGAAACAGCAATTGGAATCCGAGTTGGACTTGCCAGAATGTCATCATCGATGGAAGAGGTTGACGGCTTGAATGGCACTGCTGTAGGAGGAGATGGAGTGGCTGAAATCAAAGGCAGCAGCTATTGGTCTGGATCTAAAAACTCAGGTGAGCCAAAAGGCTACTCACCTCTGGTGATGGGCTCGCCTTAAAGTTCGCTGGAGGTAGTAGAAGGGGAAATAGGCGGCGACATCACAGAAGGGGCTACTGACGGTGGCAAAGGGCTTTCGACGATCAGACGCGATGGTGTGAAGGTTTGCATCCTAGAACGCGTGGGTGGTTTTCTACTGGCCGATACTTTTGTTCTGACCATGAGGAGCAGCGATGGCTAGACGATGGCAAACGGAGATGGGCGTCAGTGATGGAGGTGACAGCTGCAAATAATAGAAGGAGAAGTTAGGGTTAGGCAAAAAAAAAAAAAAACTCAAGCTTTATATTTTTCTGATTTTATTTTATTTTTTTAAATAATAAAAATTATTAATTTTCAAGCTCTCCCCAAATAGAAACAGAAGAGTCTTGTGCACAAGGCACAGGCGTGCCTTGTGCCAAGTTTCTCAAATTGATAAATTTCACTCTTAAAGCACGGGAGTGCCTTGTGCCAAGTGTTACTTCACAAATAAAAGCCTAAAAGAAATAGAAGACTATGCTGCACAAGACACCGGTGGGCCTTAACCAAAAATTTCAGCACTACCATTTTCAAAAGGGAAACATAAGGCACGCCCGTGCCTTATGAACAAAACCTAAAAATTGAAAACAAACAAAGGGAGAAACAAATACAACTAAATGTACAATAAAGCAAGTAAAAATAAGTAAATTAAATTGGGTTGCCTCCTAAAAGCACTAATTTATAGTTAATTAGCTTGACTTCTCCCGGCTTAAATTGGATCCAAAAGGAAAATGGTGACTGCATTGACTTCATAGTCACCACCATCATAGAGCTTAAGCCGTTGGCCATTTACTTTAAATGGAGGTTCGTCAACCTGCTTAATTTCCACTGCCCCAGATGAAAAAACATCAGTTATTTCAAATGGACCAAACCATAAGTATCCATTTATCATGCCATCTCTTTGTTCTTTCCGTATGAAGCTTTGCATTCTCATATGACGAGAGATGAAATTCATCCAATTCACTGAGTTGCAGAAGATGCTTTACACCTATAGCTTGCACATCAAAATTAAGAAATTTTAGCACCCAATAGGCCTTGCTCTAGCTCGATAGGTAAGTGACATGGTTCGTCAAAAACTAAACGGTAAGGGGACGTACCAATAGGGGTTTTAAAAGCAGTTCGATATGCCCATAATTCATCATCTAGCTTAAGAGACAAATCTTTCCTAGATGAATTTACCGTTTTCTCTAAGATGCTTTTTAGTTCCCTATTACTACTTTGCCGCTTGTCTGTGGGTGATACGGCGTTGCTACCTTATGCGTGACATCATATTTGTTCAACAGGTGGTCAAATTATTTGTTACAAAAATGGGTTCCCCCATCACTAATAATTGCTCTAGGCATGCCAAAACGAGTAAAAATATTCTTTTTAAGAAATTTTTTATTGGTAGAGCTACAGCCTCAACCCATTTTGACACGTAATCGATAGCGACAAGTATGTACTCATTGTTGAAAGACTTAGAGAATGGTCCCATGAAGTTGATACCCCAAACATCAAAAAGTTCACAAATTAAAATACCATTTTGAGGCATCTTATACCAACGAGAAATACTACCTGTACGTGCTTTACAAGATTTAACAAAGTCATAAGCATTTCTAAACAAGGTCGGCCAATAGAAACCACATTTCATGACCTTAACTGCTGTTCTAGTTAGGCCCAAGTGGCCATCAGGTTCCTTAGTATGGCAAAGGGTTAGGATAGAAGTTACCTCTTCACTTAGTACACAACGATGAATCATATTATCACCACATATTTGGAACAGATATGAATCTTCACACAAATAATGTCTAGCATCAGAGAAAAACTTATGCTTTTACTGATAAGAAAGACCAGGGGGAACAATATTACCTGTCAAAAAGTTGGCAAAATCGGCATACCAAGGTAGTAGAAGATTGCCATCAACGTTTCGTATGGAAATTGCTCCTTGATTTCCTCGCACGATAAAGATCCTTTAGCTTCAAAGTCAATCCAAGAAAGATGGTCTACCACCACGTTCTCAGTTCCCTTCTGTCTTTTATCTCAATGTCAAATTCTTGAAGAAGGAAAAACCTAACAGATTAATCTCGGCTTCGCATCCTATTTTGCTAACAAATACTTGAGAGCTGCATGGTCAGTATAAACAACAACTTTTGAAAGAACTAGATATGAACGAAATTTATCAAAAGCAAAAACTACATCAAGTAATTCCTTTTCAATTATAGTACAGTGTTGTTGTGCATCATTTGAGGTTTTACTAGCATAGTAGATGGGGTGAAAAATTTTATGCAATCTTTGCACTAAGCATGCTCCTACAGCCAAGTCCTTAGCATCGCACTTCAATTCGAAAGGGAAAGTCCAATCTAGGCTAATTATAATTGGTGCATTGATTAATCTCTCTTTTAGTTCATTGAAAGCATGAACGCACTCATTAGAGAAATCAAACATAATATCTTTCGTGAGCAAATAGGACAAGGGCTTGGCAATTTTGGAAAAATCCTTAACGAAACGCCTATAAAACCCTACATGTCTAAGGAAACTATGTAACAATTTGACATTCGTAGGTGGAGGTAATTTACCAATCACCTCCACCTTGGTCGGATCGACCTCTATTCCCTTTTTAGACACCTTGTTCCCTAGAACAAGACATTCTTGTACCATGAACTTGCACTTTTCCCAGCTAAGTGCCAAATTAGTGTCTTCACACCTTTTTAAAACTAAATCAAGATTATGCATACAACTATCAAAGGAGAACCTAAAAAAAGAAAAATCATCCATGAAAATTTCCATGAAACCCTCAATCATATCAGAAAAGATAGCAGTCATACATCTGTGAAAAGTAGCAAGTGCATTAAACAATCCGAAAGGCATACGCCTATATGCAAAAGTACCATACGGACAAGTGAATGTGGTTTTCTCTTAGTCCAAAGGGTCCACTAGTATTTGCATATAGCCGGATAGACCATCTAAACAACAATAAAATTCATACTCAGCCATTCTTTCTAACATTTGGTCAATGAATGGTAATGGAAAATGGTCTTTTTTGGTGGCTTCATTTAATTTCCTATAGTCAATACACATATGCCAACCAGTGACTTTTTTCACAGGTTTCAGTTCCTGTTTGTCATTTTCCATCACAGTGGTGCCACCCTTTGTAGGTACCACTTGTATCGGGCCCACCCATAGACTATCAGAGATGGGATAGATAATACTTGCATCCAGTAGCTTGATTACCTCAGCTTTCACCACCTCTTTTATGTTTGGATTCAACCGTCTTTGAGGTTGCACTGTGGGCTTTACTTGCTCCTCCATAAAAATTTGATATGTGCATAAGGAAGGGCTTATTCCCTTGATATCAGTGATTGACGACCCGAATGCTCCTTTATGGCTCTTAAGCACTTCTAGCAATTTCTCTTCCATGTTACCTGTCAAAGATGAGGAGACAACAATAGGTAAGGAAGATGGAGGACTAAGAAATACATATTTTAAGTAAAAGGGTAGAGGTTTCAATTCTAAAATAGGAGCTTCTTCCAATAAAGGTTTTGCCTTCGACTTATCTTCACGGTCTAAACTCTCAAAGTGATCCCTCACCCATAGGCAATCCTCCTTATTGCCACTAAGAGAAGCAATAATAGCTTGGATTTCTTGGTCAATTAAGTTATCTTCCACATTTCCCTCAAAGCTAACACTCACCATAGCTTTTCCTAATGGGTTGGCCCAATGCATTGCCTGAAAAACATACTCAACACACTCATCAGTAGAGTTAATAAAATGGACACTCTCAAATTCAGCACTAGGATATTTAAGTGAATTATAAACATTAAAAACCACTTCTTCATCTTGCAACCGAAGAATTAACTTCCCTTGCTAAACATCAATCAATGTTCCAACGGTTGCTCAGAAGGGCATACCCAACAAAATAGGGACCATGTCATCTTCCGCTATGTCGATAACCATAAAATTAGTCGGAAAGATAAACTTGTCCACTTTAACTAGTACGTCTTCCACTATCCCTTTTGGATGAGCGATCAACCTATCAGCTAACTGAAGGGTAATGTTAGTCAGCTTTGGATCTCCAAGTCCCAATTTCCTAAAAACAGACAAGGGTATTAAATTAATACTGACACCTAAATCGTATGATGCCTTTTTAAAAGTATAGTTTCCAATAGTATAAGGGATAAAGAAACTCTTTGGATCCTTAAGCTTAGGGGGTAGCTTATTAAGGATAACGGCTGAACACTCTTCAGTCATAGCAACTATTTCATTGTCCTTTATCTTCCTTTTCTTTGATAATATATCCTTTAAGAATTTAGCATAAACAGGCATCTGTTCTAAAGCTTCTGTAAAAAGTATGTTAATATGCAATTTCTTGAAAATCTCGAGGAATTTATAGTATTGTTGATCTTACTTTTCTTTTTTTAACCTTTGAGGAAAAGGTAATTTAGGCATATATGGTTTAATAATAGGATCAACAAACAATTTAGAAGGCACAGAGTTATTAGATTTATCATTAGATTCACGTATCTCTTCAGCTTCCTTACCTACTTGCAGAGATGGAGATGGTTGCTTAGGAGGTTGAGTTTCCACTTCCTTACCACTCCTAAGTATAATAGCTTAAGTGTGACTTAGGTTTACTTCAGTGTGACTTGGAAGAGCACCAGGAGGTCTTTTTGCTCTACCTCTATTCAACTAAGCTACTTGAGTAACCAAATCTGTGCAATACACCTCATTATTTGCTAGGCGACTCTGAATGTCCTTCAAAATGGATAAAACTAGATCAATAGGTGGAGGATTCTGTCTTGGGGTCTGTTGTGCTTGTTGGTGGTGCTAACCTCTCTGCTTATTCCTATTAAACCCAAGTGGAGGTTTTAGCACATTGTACTGATTCCTATATCAGAAGTTTGGATGGTTCCTTCATCCTGAATTATACTTGTTGCTATAAGGATTATTCTGAAATCTGTTCTGACTGCTCCCCATATAGCTCACATTAACAGTGTCTTACTCAAAAGGATTCCCCAGTTAGCACTCATGACTTTGATGATCTCCTACACAATTGCCACACACCAGGACCTATACAGGTTGCTTTAAACTCAAATGGGCCATCATCAAATCTATCTTTTCACTCAGCTCAGTTACCACTGGATCACTTGGCTGTGTTTCTGGGGCAAAAGCATTTTGCCTCCTCCCACTTGACTTCTCAGCTTGTCATTGAGCACTCTTCTTAGCTAACTCATTCACTAGATCATAAGCTTCCCCTTGTGTTTTCTTAAAGATGTTACCACTCGTAATAGAATAAATGGTGGCATAGTTAGTAGGGGTCAAACCATTATAGAAAGTGCTCACCTTTTGCCACTTAGGAAGGTCATGATAAGGGCAATTTCGTAGTAGTTTCTGAAACCTCTCCTAAGCTGTGAATAGGGTTTTAGAGTCGAACTGTCTAAATGAGGTGATCTCATTCCTTAATATAGTGGTATTGGATAGCAAAAAGTAATATGATAGAAACTCCTTCTCTATCTCATCCCAAGTTGTAATCGACCCTAGCTCGAGAGATTTCAACCAATCCAAAGCTCTACCCTTCAATGAAAACGGAAAGAGCTTCATCCGAATAGAGTAAGCTGAGACACCTTCCTGTCTGAAAGTGTTGGCATGCATTAGCAATTTATCTAGGTGATCATTTGGATTTTCATCAGGCTCTCCCTCAAATTGACCACAATGATTGATCAATTACAACATCTCGGTCTTAATTTCAAAACTCGTCGCATTTATTGGTGGTGCAACGATTTTAGAATTGCTCTGATGTCTATGTGGAGAAAAGTTCCATGATTAGACGGTCATTCTACTACCTCTTTTTCTCAGCTAACCGAGCTTGTCTTTGCTCTTCTATCTCCATAGCTTGTTTTCGTTCCTTACGCCTCTGCTTTCGGTTCCTACGACAAGTTTTCTCAATTTCAGGGTCAATAGGTAAAAGAATAATACCACTACTTCTGCTCAACATGCACAACCAATAAAAAAGAAAAAGAAAAAAAAGAAAAACCTAAAGCAACAAAAACCTTTTAATCTAGAATTACATAAACTAGTCCCCGGCAACAGCGCCAAAAACTTGATGCGTCTAAAACACACACACAAAAGCAAGTGTGCTTCATCGACCAAGTCATATAGAATAAGAAGGATGTCGATCCCATGAGGAATAAGTATGCTAATCCTAAACGCAGTCGGGTTATATTAATCTAGGCAGAGAAAATTATATCTTTGATTGCAATTTGTAAAATAAATCTACTACTAAGCAACAAAGGAAATTAAATAATTTAAACTAAGATTGAAATTCAAATGTATAAAATTAGTGGAGGAACTAGGTAAGGCATATGGTTTTACTTAGCATTCATTCCAGTAATTTCTTAAGTTTTGCAATTAAACTTATTAAATTCCCAAGATGGCGAATTCCTAAAGCAATTAATACCAGTTATGGCTATTAACCCTAATTCATAACCAAGATACTTAAACAGGTTTGGTCTTAAGCAATGAGATTGGAAGGCGTTAAGAACTTGAAAACCTAGTACATACTAGTGAGCCAGCAAACAATGGTCATGCATTTGTTGTATTTTGAATTTTCATTAATTCAATCCTTTGGTCAATTATGAATTACCTATGAACTTTGAAATAGATGGTCACATGCTCAAAGCTTTAAGCAATCATAACATAATAATGGAAAAATAATGAGAACTTAATTGCATTAAACTAAAGAAATTACTTGGAAATCCTACTAAGCTCCACTATAGCGTTAGCTATGGTGGAATTAGTTCATAATTGAGTTATAAACAAATGAAGAAAATATAGAAAAGATGATTAAAAGAGTTAATAATAAACTAAGAAGGTAAAGATCCCAATGGTGGCTTGCGGAGAGAAATCAGAGAAGAAGAACAATGGATAGAACCTTCAAACCCCTAGCTTCCATGACTTCCTTGAAAATCATGTTCTCTTAGTTAAGACAAAATTAAAAATATTACTGCCTAATGAATCAATGAATAATGTAAAAAACCTCCCCCTAATTCCCTAAACCAAACATTTTTCAATGAGGGAGAGGGAGAAGAAAGACCTACTTAGGAAATAACTCTCCTAAAAGTAATAAAATAATAACCCTAATTGAGAGTTATTCCTAAAATAAAAATATTAATTAGAAGTTATTTCTCCTTATCCTAATTACAGAAGGAAAAGAAATAAAATAGTCCATAGATGAAAAGTCAAAACTCCTAACCCTAATTAGAGTACAAAATTCGTAACTTTGCAGCTCTGGAGCGAACGACCTTTTTACGAAATGCGCGGTGAAGCGGAAACCGGGGATTTTCTTTTTAAAGTGTGATGATGTGGTTTGAAAAAGGGTCCTTAATCTTTCTTAAGAAAATCTTTCATTTTATTGGAAAAAACTCTTTTGTAGAAAACTTAATTGTAAGTGTGAATCTTGGAAAAATAGGTTTTTAGAAAATCCCAATTTAAACTTAAAGATCTCAAAACCTAAATTTTGAAATTAGATACAGAGTCGCCACCCGAATCAGCTCATCCAGGAAATTCCGGTACAGCTCCCTACCAAGTGTAGACGCGGTACCTAATTCAGAGATTCAGGGTTCGGGCAACAAATCTATTAATCCTCACTCATTTTCAATTATTATTTCATAATGTAATGCTGCATTCACTTAATTCTACTCATTTTATCTCTTTTTTTTATTATTAACCAATGCTCATGCAAATGACATAAATATAAAACCAAAATAAAGTGCAGGAAAGTAAAAGTACAGGAAAAGTAAATAGATGCCAAATTATACAACCCATAAAAAGAAAAAGCTCTCACCCTCACCATTACAACCGCCTATGATACACGATGATCTAAAAAATTATAATTGCCTAGATACACGATTTAATCTATAAAATACATTCAAAAATAAAAATAAAGAAAAATAAAAGCTGCATCCAAATACGGTTAGTACAAGTAAATAAATCACACCAAGGACTCATATAGGACAGAATAAGGGTATTTTAGGAAACGGGATCATGCATAGGGGGTAACCGGGTCGACCCGACCTGTCGGCCCGGTTAGACCTGGAAAACGATTTTTTGAAACGCCTTGTAGATTTTATGGATGAAAAACCAATTTTGAAAACCATTTGGCTCATTTACACGTATTTTCCAACTTTAGTGGGCCGGATATCACGGGACCCGGGGGTCCCATTCGTGGGTGGGCCTAAGTTAAACATCCATCTAGGGTCCAAAAAGAATGTAAACACACCAAAATTCAGTTTTGAATAGGAAAAAGATGCAAAATTACAAGTTTGGGGCCCAAAAGGGCAAAACTATAATTTTGTCTCAATTACAGCTGTGTGGCTGTAGGTTATAGCCGCGTGACTATAACACCTATAGCCATGTGGCTGTAATGCTCTAGAATGTGTTCTGGCCCTTTTTTCTCGTTTTTGAAAATCGTTACACAAATTTAGCGATTTTGGGTAGTCTGGGATTTCTGGAAACACACTAACTTCAACCAAATGGATCCGAAACGAATCGAAATAAGTCCGAAAATCCCTAAAAACTCGAAATCGCCAAACTTGAAATCACATCCATCAATTAAAATAAGAAAACCAGGAATCTAAGCATACATGGATGTAATTGGACCAATGGTAAACATGGAAAACACATTTAATTTGAAAACGGAAGTGTTATCGGTCGATTCGGGGCGTTTGGAGCTTCTACCCCTGTAGGTTACAGCTGCACCATTATAGGTTACAGCCGCACTGCTGTAATTTGGAAATTACAGCCGCACCTCTATAGGTTACAGCAGGGCGGCTATAATCATAAGTGGGGTGGCTGTAATAAAAAATCACTTCCAAAATCACAAAAAATTCCAAAACACCAACAAACAGCAATCAAAATAAAAGGAAAAAGGATTTTTAAGGCCTCTCAGAATGTATCTTGTCTGTGTTCCGGTGTTTTAGACTACCAAGGATGAATCCGGATGCCGGGAATGCCATGCAATCATGAGCAACCCACAAGCTTGTGCGATTTCCAAAGTTCGAATGGAACCCCGAATGGGATTGAATGAGTGATTATGGTCTAAGAACATTCCTAGAAAACTAATCCCCTCAAAGTTATGATGATTTAACAGATTTTGTTAAGATTTCTTTTATTATTTAGGATTAAAACGTTCAATTTTAGTCTTTTTTTTTCTCAAAAACCCTAAGTGTAGATTTCTTTTTCTTTCAATTTTTTTAATTCTCTCCTTTCCTGTAATTTTTTTTATCTACCTTCTTAACCCTAAAATCCCGTCACAATCTATTTATATCTCCTATTTTGGTTAAAAATCCGAATTAAATGCTGATTTGGACAAAAAAGAAAATCTGATGATTACAGCCGCGCGGCTGTAGTGACCAGATTAGCCTATTTTGCTTATTTTTCGTTCTTTTCTTTGGTTTTCTTAAATACTCACTCGAATTCCTTTGGGGTTCCATACCAACACTTTGTCACACACACTTGGGTCACCCGAGACATTTCTGACGTCATACCGGTCATTCTGAATCCGCTTCATGTTTATCCGTGAAAAAGGTAATAATGGCTTTCATCACCAAGGTCGAGAAAAAATCCGTGCTCACAGGCTGCCCCTCACATGACCAAAGTCGACTTGAACGGGTGCTTGTGCCAGATTCGAGTTTGGTCCCACAGGGACTTGTCTCGGTTGTTTTGCGAAACAGCAGTCTTGCCCAGGTTGATTTGATTCTTTAGGGACTTACTTCGACTATGTTCCGAAGCATAGGACTTTGCCCGAATTGATTTAATGTTCACCAGGGACGTGCTTCGACTCCATCGTGAAGTAGAGGACTTTGCCCAAATTGTAATGGTTTTCTAGGGTCGTGCTTTGACTCCATTATGAAGCAGAGGACTTTGCCCAGATTGCATTGGTTTTCCAGGGACGTGCTTCGACTCCATTTCGAAGCAGAGGACTTTGCCTGGATTGACTTTTCCTTGCCATTTGATGTTTATGAAAGGAAAGGGTATTTTGGTAATTTCGTAGTTTGGGGGTGTTGGCACCCTTTGAAGGATGGTTATTTTGGTCATTTGACTTCTCGTGGGGCCTATGTCATGAAAAGGAATGAGTTTTGATGATTTGGTTCCCTTTCTAATGAAAAGGGGTATTTTGGTCATTTGGTAGCTTGGTGGCTAACAAAAGGGGTATTTTGGTCTTTTCGCCCCTAGTGGAGCTTGTCACTAGGAGAAGAAATATTTTAGTTATTTGGTCCTCCATATAGCAGGCAGTGCTAAAAGGAAGAGTTTTGGCCATTCGGTAGTTCAGTTCCTAACAAAAAGGGCATTTTGGTCATTTCACTTCTAATGATGCCTGTGTCACTGAAGGGAAGAGTAGTTGTGTTTCCCGTGAAATTAGTGTATCCGAGGAAAAGATGCTTTGATGATTTGAGAAATTTGATCATCTCTCTCGAAGCTTTGCAGTTGTTTTGGGCACGTATTCGTTCCTTGATCAACAATTTTGGAAACAAAAATTTTTGCCCCTTCGATCAAGAATGAATACGTGTCGAATACCCTGCCTTTTGACACCTGTAAGACATGAAAACTACCTTTCTTGGGATCAAATTGGCATAAAATAAGTCTTGAAAGATGAAAAGAAAATCAATTTGCAAAGAAACAAACTACAGCCGCACGGCTGTAGTGATTTGAAACTACAGCCGCTCGACTGTAGTGATGGGTTTCAGATGGTTTTCTTTAACAGCTACAAAAATGAAAACATACCATTCTCTCAACTGAAACACTTCCTTCTCCCAGTGATTTTCTTGCCCCAAACATCGAATCATGAGGTGAAAGATGCGTAGAGTCCTCCGGCCCGTTCCTGCTGCTCAACCCGTGTTTCAAACGTGGTTTCCATTCCGGAGGGAAACTTTACTTTAGCATTTGAACCCACGAAGTGTATTTACTGATTAAAAGAGGATGATGAGTATTGCGGGGTGAAGATCGATGCCCCAGTGCCTATCCAACTCCAAATTTCGAACCATGCTTACACGAATCCGGTTAGTTTTCTCCAATTTTTCCACTTTTTCCAAGTTTGAAATTTCTACAAAATTAGAGAAAATAGGTGAAATTGATGCTTGATTTGAGTAGGATATGCCTTTAGGATGTTTATTTGTTGATTTGGCTTGAGTTAGGACAAGATTTGACAAAAAAAAAGTGGATTGGTCGAAATTATGCAGCTACTGTGATCATGAGGGTTACAGCCGCGCGGCTGTGACCTATAGCCGGGCAGTTATAGCCTCATGGCCGGGCGGCTATAGTGTAAAAATTCAAGGTCGTCCAATTTTTCATGATTTTGATGGTGTTTCTTCGATTTTTACGATATATATGCGTTCTAAAAAGCTCATAAACTCCCTGATTATTGATTTTATAGGTGCAATGCGACCATTGCTGTTGTAGGTCCATCACGGAGTCCTTGCAGTGGTATAGGCGACTCCCCCAAGGAGTGAAAGATATTGTGAATTCCACTGGTTTGCATCGGTTGGTTCGCAGCATGTTTGTCACTACTCCTCGCACGAGCTGAGGACTCTTAGCTGCACTCCTAGAGAGGTGGTTGGATTCCACCCACACATTCCATTTCCCCTCTGGAGAGTACACGGTGACTCTAGAGGACATCGTCGTAGATAGATTTAGGGTTTTATGAATTCTCTCCTAAAGTGTGGAGAGGTAATCCATTGATTATTTATAGTAGAAGAGTACAAATACAAATAAGATTCTACAATTAGAGTTCTATACAAAATAGAGTTTATAAACATATAAAACATATATACTCTATTACTCCCCCGCAAGTTGAGCTGGGGTAGAAACCACAACCAACTTGTCTTTTAGAAGATGAAAACGTTGCTGGGAGAGAGGTTTGGTGAGGATGTCAGCAACCTGATCATCAGTAGAGATGTAACGAACAACCAACTGCTTAGAAGCGACATGTTCCTAAACAAAATGAAAATCAAGCTCCAGATATTTGGTACGTTGATGAAAAATAGGGTTGGCCATAAGGTAGGTAGCACTAAGATTGTCACACCAGAGAGTAGGTGCACGCTCCATAGGGTAGGTGCACGCTCCATAGGGAAGCCAAGTTCAACAAGTAGCATCCCAATCCAAGACAATTCCGATGTAGAAGTAGCAAGAGCAAGATATTCTACTTCAGTAGAGGAACGAGACACAGTGCGTTGCTTACGTAAAGCCCAAGAAATAAGATTGGTGCCATGAAAAATTACAAAACCCGAGGTGGACTGCCGATCATCGATATCACCCGCCCAATCGGAATCCGAGAAGGCATAAAGACAAGTCTGAGATTGAGGTTGAAATCACAAACCAAAAAATGTTGTAGCCTTCAAATAACACAATATACGTTTTAGTGCTTACCAATGCAGGACGGTTGGCGCATGCATATACTGAGCAACCTTGTGTATGGCAAAAGCAATGTCTGGATGTGTGATGGTTAGGTACTGTAAGCCTCCCACTGAGCTCCTATATTCCGTAACATTAGGGGATGGTTCTCCCGAAAGACATAACCGATCGGTGGAACGAGCTGGAGTGTCAACCGGTTTGGAATTCAACATACATGCCTTGGATAATAGATCACAAACATACTTCTTCTGAGTTAGAAACAAAGAACCATCACGCCTTGTAAGTTCAACACCCAGAAAATACTTGGCTGGTCCCAAATTCCGTATGGCAAATTGAGACTGAAGAGAATTAAGGAAGCCACTTGACCCAGATCATTACCCAAAATCAACAAATCATCAACATAAATGAGGCAAAACATAACCAGGGTACCTCGACGCCAATAATACAAAGAGACATCAGCTCGGGAGCAAAGAAAACCGTGAGCAAAGAAAACTGTGAGCAATTAGAGCCTGAGTCAGACAGCGGTGCCACATCCGAGGCGACTACTTGAGGCCATAGACAGACTTCCGAAGTCAACATACATGAGATGGCAAAGTTTTATCTACAAAACCAGGGGCTGAACCATGTAAACCGGCTCATCAAGATCACCATGGAGGAAGGCATTAGAGACATCCAAATGTGAGATCGACCACCCAAATGAAACAACAAGTGATAGAAGTAGCCGAATAGTGGTAGGTTTAACCACAGGACTGAAGGTATCATGGAAATCAAGCCCCAGACGTTGGTGAAATCCCTTGGCCACTAAGAGTGCTTTGTAACACTCAATGGACCCGTCAGGTTTGGTCTTCGTCTTGAACACCCATTTACATCCAATTATATTCTGAGCTAAATTTACAGGAACTAATTCCCACGTACCATTAGACACCAATGCTGAATATTCTTCTGCCATAGCCTTACGCCAATGAGCACTCTTGGCTGCTTCTGTGAAACTACTGAGGTCTGAAGGAAGCACCAATGTATGAAAAAACTTTGGAGGAGGCGGCAGTTTACCGGTTTGCTGCCTAGTAACCATGCGGTGAGTGGGCTGAACTTCCACAGTGACAAGAGATGTGGACAGTATCGTAGAGGGGATAGGGGCTTTATGCATGGCCTCTTGTAGGTCAACAATCAAGGAAATGCCAGGTATGGTGTTTCGGTTAGAGGGAAGTGGTTCGGTTGGGGCTGCAGTTGTTTAGGCGTTGGGTTCGGGTTGAGCAGGTGGTGGAGTGTGGGTTGCGAGCTGGTCAGGAGTGTGGGTTGCGGGCTGGTCAGGAGTTGAGGAAGTGGGCTGATGACATGGTTGTTGTTGAAGGGCAGGGGTAATGTGGCAACCAGGAAGCATGGTATGGACAGGGGATGGATCAGGATCAGCAGAGCTACACAACTCCGAAAAAGGGAACACCTGCTAAAAAAAAACAACATGGCGTGAGATAAAGATTTTCTTGGATACGGGATCAAAGCATCTATAACCTTTATGCATTTTGCTATAACCTAAAAAGATGCATTTGCGAGAACGGAAATTTAATTTATTTGAAGAATATGGACGCAACCACGGGTAGCAAAGACAGCCAAATACACGTAACAAAGAGTAGTCAGGGTGACGATTAAATAATTTGAAATATGGTGTAGAGGAGTGTAAGGCAAGAGAGGGCATTCTATTAATTAAAAAGGCAGCAGTATCAAAGGCATAGGTCCAAAAATTCATGGGCAATTTAGCACAGTGTAATAAGGAGAGACCTGTTTCTACTATATGGCGATGTTTTCTTTCTGCTGCCCCATTTTGTTTAGGGGTATAAGGGCAGGACATTCGATGTTGAATGCCATTTTCGCTAAATAAGACCTCATAGCAATAAATTCCCCTCCGCCATCAGAATGAAAAATCTTAATAGGACGATCGAAATATTTTTCAACTACTGAATGAAATTTAATAAATGTACTTAACACCTCAGATTTATATTTCAAAAAATAAATCCAACAATATTTGCTAAACTAATCATAAAAAAGCAAATAGTAAATGTAACCACAAGAAACAAGAACAAGAAAGAACAAGAAAGAATAAGAAAACCCAAGAAGATGAAGAAGAAGAACCAAGATTAGGGTTAGGGTTTCGGTCACCACAAGAATCAAGAAACAAGAAAAAAAAAACCGAGAGAATTCTTTAGAGTTTGGAGTTTTCGGCCTTGCTCTGATACCAAGATAGATTTAGGGTTTTGTGAAATCTCTCCTAAAGTGTGGAGAGGTAATCCATTGATTATTTATAGTAGAAGAGTACAAATACCAATAGGATTCTACAATTAGAGTTCTATACAAAGTAGTTTACAAACATATAAAACATATATACTCTATTAGTCGCCATTACCGGTCTCTTTTTTTCGGACAGACGATACATTTTAACTAAGTCTTTGTATATGGAGGCTATCGTCAGGAGTTAGTATCATTGCTTATTGGAATCGACTCCCCAGATAGCCGGATTCAGTACAGGAGTATCTGGGACTACTGGCTCAGGCGACAGCCTGTGCTCCCGAAGGGGGCCGGTTTCGAGGTGATCAACGAGAGGAAGTATGCTAGAGCCTTTCTATTGCATGCTCTTTCTACCACTCTTTTTCCCACAGGCCGGAGCAGTCTGAATCTGGCTTTGTTGCCTTCCCTGATTAACCTGCAGTCTGTGAGGACTCTTAATTGGGCTTGGGCGGCCTTAGCCCAGCTTTACTATGCCCTGGATCTCTGTGTTCGAGGCTCTTATAAGGAGCAAAAGACTTTCTAGATTCTGTTGCATGTGAGTATTTTGGGGTTTTTTTTTTTTTTTGAGACTCTGGTTTTCACTTTCCCTTTTTTTTTTTTTGCAGATCTGGGTTTACGAGTACCATTTCGTTCCACCCCCAGTAGTGCAGATTCTTGACGGGTATGAACTGGCTGAATTCCCCCGCCTCAGATGGTATATGGGGTTCGTTTGGAGTGAGGTCAACAAGAATGAGGCTGAGTGTCGCTAGGCTTTGAGGGAGATGATGTTCGAAGGGGTATGCCCTTTTTTTTTTAACAATTCTCTAACTTTCTAGTTTCAGATCATCAAGGCTCCCTGGATACGAAAGGGTGATGATCTGCCCCAGGCGCTTCGTAATGCGCAGGCCTTATCCAGTAGGCGCTTTGTGATGGAGTGCCCGTATGGACAGGAGTGGTTCTTGGGCGAAAGGACTCACGACTGGTGCTCCGGTCCCGGGGCACGTAGGATTCCAGCCGCCTTACCGGTGAGACTATTCTGGCCTCATCTTCTGTCCCAGGAGTTGCACCTAGATCTTTATGGCGCTGGATACGAGGCTGGTAGTATGGATGGTGATAATAGTCATTTTATCGCCGTCCATCTATTTCCACCATCTGTTGATGCTGAGGCTGGGGTAAATTTACTAACACTTTTTTTAAGTCATTCCTTTTAATTGACTCCAACCCTCTTCGCGAGGTGGGCGTGCTTGTCCATCTTCATCTGCTAGAGGGAGAGGCAGGAGGCCGGTACTGCTGCTTCTCAGACTGTTGGAGTGGGTTCTGGCACCGAAGCGGAGGGCATCCTTGTTTCTCAACCTCAGGCTCCTCAGACTCCTGAGGTCAGGTATATACATGGTCGGCTTGAGTTCCCGATTGAAAATTCCATTCAGCTATTTGACAATACTCGGCACTCTTATCGGGCCGATCTCCATCACCAGGACCATAATTTTCCCCCAGCCATTCCTCCCGACGCCACGCATATGAGTATTTCCACCCTTATCTATTCTTGCCCCTTTTCCTGATTATCTGTTGTTAGCTGATCCCCTTAAATTGCGATCTTTGCAGATTCTGGTGATGCAGGGTATGTACCTGGGCCAGGCCATTTTTGTATTGAGGACGCTCTCTTTTTGGGATAACGCTGCTTTGACAATAAGTACCTGCACTTGATTTTATGCTTATGTCTGGATGTATGCATGTATTTATGGATGTATATGCATGTAATTGTGATGTTACTCATGCTTCGTTCGATGCAGATGATGATCAGGATGGAGCGCCACGAGTCAGCTTGTTTGAGGGCTGAGAATGATTAGTTGCGGCATCCGGTCACCAAATTGGAAGTCATGAATCAGACTTTCAGAGACCAGGTGGGCGATTGGGATGCCCAGACATGAGATGCGGGCGAGGATATGAGCAAGGGTCAGGGCGACGAGGCAGGAGATGATGGAGATGATGATGATGATGCCGGCTTTGACTCCTCTTAGGCTCACTTCTCTGTTCCCTACTTATGATGTATTGGCCCATATGTGGGTTGTTTCTCTGCATATTTCGACTCTTGCATAGGCCCGATTCGGTGATATATCTAACATATTTGATGTACATGATATTTACATAACATTTGCACCTTTTTTGCCACGAATTTGAGTTTTTTGAGCATGTGCTTCTTTGCTTTTCCATGTTTTCACCGCTCTTCGGTTCAATTTGGTTGGGTCTGGGATGTATTCTGGTGTTTTATAATTTATTTTCTTTGAAAAACAACCCTCGGAACCTATAGCCGCGTGACCATAATCATCAGAAATCATATAAGGATATAGATAAAGTGCTATCTGAACTATAGCCGTGCCCCTGTAAGCATTACAGCTGCCCCACCTGCTACAGCCGTGCCTCTATAGTCTACAGCTGTGCCATTGTAGATGATTACAGCCGCTCCATACCATAAATCTATCCCACATTGATTTTCAAGCTTTTTTCAGCACAACCAAACCCCTATAAGTATTACAGCTGCCCCACCTGTTACAGCCACGCCACTATAGTCTATAGCTGCACCACTGTAGGGCATTATAGTCGCCCCATCTATTTTTCAGCCTTTCTCCTTCTTTCGCTTCTCTTTCAGCAAGGATCAGCTAAGAGGATGACTCCGGGACTACTGGGGTACAATCCGCTCTTCTAATTGGTCCTCACTCATGCCCTTTGGCTTGCAGTACCTCAGGTTTTACACTGCTTTGACTCCGAACCGGGTCTTCTTGGATGCAGCTGTCAGCTTTTAGGATCCGATGAATCATGTCTTTTGTTTCTCTAGTCAGGAGTTGTGAATCTTGATAGAGGAGTTTAGTGCCATCCTCTGTATTCCTTGCCCTTGAGGGGTATGGTTAGCTGTTCCCGGATCTAACTCGAATAATGTTCACCTGTTTCTGAGCCGATTTGGTCCAGCTATAACAGGCCTGGGACACGCGCTTACTGGTAGGCCTATTTCTCCTAGACTCAGTCTTTCTGTTGTAGCTGACTTATGTTTTGCTTTGTCTCCCACTGCCCCTGGCTGGGCTCTGTTGATGAGTTTGTTACTGATGGCTTGCTACCTGTGCGAGTCCCAAGACGGTACTTGTAGTCTTAGACTAGCTTCGGTAGTGACTCAGATGGCTCAGGGGGCATCGCCGATAGGGGTTGTCTTGGCTGAAACCCTAATCCACTTAGATTCTGTCCATTTCGATTCTCCCGTCGAGAGTTATGGATCCCCCTTTCGGCTTTAGGTATGCTTCAGCACTGCATTTTCTAAATTCAAGCATTTGTCACCCCTTTATTTTGACTAATCCACATACAGATCTGGCTATTGGAGAAGTTGAGTCTCCTAAGCCCTCCTCCAACTCATCCGAGATATACTCCGAAGCGCTATTGGTTTCGGCGCATCGGACTCCCAGATTTCGGTTTCATGACTATGGAGCACTAGTTTGATTGGCTGAGGAGACGGACTGATGACTCTATTTGATGGGTCTGTCCTTGGTGGGATATAACTAATATGACTACTGAGACTTAGGCCGGGGGTGTTCAGCTACTCGTGTTGACCCACGTGACCTTTTATCTCCCACTCGGTTGTACAGATAGTACGGACAGCTACAAAGGGTCCCTCGATCCTTGTGTACTATTGAGTGTGGGGTATTTACACCGCAGTGGCCTCAGCATGTGTAGCACCAGTGGATGTACCCTACCCGTACTGAGGTTCTAAGGTATGACACTCTTGTGCCCGTGGAGACAGATGCTTGCTACAGGGCTTGGCTGACAGATCTGATTGGTTACCCCACTAAGCGTGGACTTGAGGCACTAACATTGCGGTACCTTGGTCTTTAGTTGATTAGGATTAGAATTGACTATTACTGTATGACTTTTCATTCTGTTTATGTTTTTCTTGTCCTAATTTTTACATAGGTCGCCCTTTTTGGGTTTTCGGCCTATCGGATTGTCCTTATTTTTGCCTGAACTACCCTTTTGGGTTTTCACTTCAGCAGACTTTTTTTTAATCTATATATACATGTTCAATTCATGGATGTGATATGTAAAAGACATAAAGACAGATACGCATAAAATAATCTGAATTGCAATTAAACTTGTGATATTTAAACGAACATAACCGAACATTCATTCATTCATTCATAAATAATTTTTTAGCATAATGTAGAGCAAATGATGAAATGAAACTATGTACAGAATCATTGATGGTATATGTCTCGACTGAACCCACGTCTGCCACCAACCGGTCTTTATAGATTTTCCAGCTGATAGTCCTTACCTCTTTGTCCTAATTTTTGCATGGATCGCCTTTTCGGTTTTCGACCCATCGGACTGTCCTAACTTTTGCGTGGACGCCTTTTTGGTTTTCAACCCATCGGACCCCTTTTTTTATTTTTTTTACACGTAGTAGTGTTTCAGCTTATCCTAGTTGATGGGGTTGACAAATTCATTCCCGTCCATGTCCATAATCTTTGCAGCGCCCTTTGAAAGTACCCTCTTGATTACATACAGACCTTCCCAGTTTGGTTTGAACTTCCTCCATACATCCATGTTGGTCTGTTTCATCTGCTTGAGTACCAGATGCCCTGCCTTAAACGGATGCTTCTGATGATGAACTTTGTTGTTGTACGTCGTAGCCATTCGTTGTTGATACATTTGCAACCGGTCTAAGGCCTGAAGAAGCTTTTCATCAATCAGTGCCAGCTATTCATGCCTTGACTGGAGCCAATCGGATTCTGGCAATTGTGCCTCCATGACCACTCTTAATGATTTGACTTCCATCTCTATCGGCAAAACTGCTTCCATCCCGTAGACCAGTGAATACGGAGTTTCTCCGGTAGGGGTTCTAATGCTTGTCCGGTATCCCCATAAAGCAAATGGTAACATGTTAGCCCAATCTCTATAGGTTACTACCATTTTTGACAGAATCTTCTTTATGGACTTATTGGCCGCTTCCACTGCCCCATTGGATTGTGGGAGATACAAGGATGACCTATGGTGTTCAACTCCTTTCTCTTGGAACAACTATGCCGTCACCCCTTGGAACTGTACCCCATTATCAGTCACAACATGATGAGGGATCCTATATCTTGCAAAGATGTTCTTTTCTATGAACTTAGCCATCTTCTTAGCATTGATATTTGGAAATGATTCCGCAACGACCCACTTAGAAAAGTAATCCACTGCCACGAAGATGAATCGGTGTTTGTCTGAGGCGGGTGGCCTTATTTCTCCAACTATATCTATGCCCCAAGCTGCAAATGGCCACGGAGTCAAAGACACTTGAAGTTCAAGCGGGGGGAGATGATTGAGATCCCCGTACACCTGACATTTACGGCATTTTTTAACTTCCTCAATACAGTCAGCCTGCAAAGTGAGCCAAAAGTAGCCTTGTCGTAGTATTTTCTTTGCCAGGGCCAGTCCATTCATGTGTGGACCACACGCACCGGAGTGTATCTGTTTCATAACCACAACTACCTCTTCCTCCGTTAGACACTTCAGAAGAACTCTGTTAGCTGTTCTATTAAAAAGTTGATTCTGAAATATCCAGAACTGTGCTGCCAATCTCCGAAGGGAAACCTTGTTAGACTCATTAGCACCTTTGTGGTACTGACCATTCTAGAGGAACTATAGAATATCATAATACCAGGGTCGTTCCCAATTTTTGCGACCATGTTAACTGACGAATAGCATGGATTCTGAGTGACTTCCAAGACAACTAGCTGTATTGGCTGTTTTTGGGGACCTTCCCACATTGATGATAGTGTAGCCAAAGAATCTGCCATCTGATTCTTCTCTCTTAGCATATGTCAGAATTCACACTGGCTAAATACCTTTGCCCTTTCCCAAACCATCTCGAGATAAGGTCGCAGTGACTCTTATTTTATTTCCCGGTCTCCGGTAACCTATCGAATCACCAAAGCTGAATCCCCAATAACTAAAGCCTCATTTGCCCCTAATGTGATCAGAGCCTCAATACCAAAGAGACATGCTTCGTATTCTCCCCTATTGTTGTTCAATTGAAAGTCATGCCGTCTTGCCAGAGGAATGATTTCTCGTTCTGGTGTAGCAATGATTACCCCTAAGCCTGCGCCATGTTTATTCACTGCTCCATCGAAGTACATTACCCATCTGTTTGACTCCTCTTCTACCATTGCCAGTTGTTCGTCGAGGAATTCTAAGTTCTCCACATAGTCTGAATCTATCGGCTGATTGGCTAGAAACTCCGCTACAGCTCTTCCCTTGATTGTCTTCCTTGTCATATATTCTATATCGAAATTCGACAACAAAAGCAACCACCTTGATAACTTTCCCGCTGGCACTGGAACTTGACATAAATATTTCATGGGATCCATCTTGGCTACCGCCTGAACCTTATACGATTGAAAGTAGTGCCTTTACTTCTTCGTCAACCATACCATAGCCGCACATGTCTTCTCTACTATCGTATACCTAGTCTCATACTCCAGTAGCTTCTTGCTCAAGTAATAGATCACATGTTCGTGTCCATCCTCTTATTCTTGTACCAACATGGCTCCCACAGAAGTCTCTTCAATGGCCAAGTACAAAATCAAAGGCTTGTCTGGTATTGGCGGTTTTAGAACCGGAGGGTTCATCAAGTAAGTTTTAATTTTGTCGAAGGCTATCTGACACTGTTCATTCCACTCTACTGGCTATTTCTTCCTCAGAAGTCTGAAAATTGCTTCGCAAACTGTTGTCAATCTTGCAATAAACCAACTGACATACTGCAGTGAACCCAAAAACGACCTTACTTCTTTTCCTGACTGCGGTGCCGGCATATCCCTGATGGCCTTGATCTTGTCTGGATCCATCTCGATCCCTTTCTGGCTGACCACATGACCAAGTAGCTTCCCTAAGGTCACCCCAAATACACACTTTTTAGGATTGAGGCAAAGATTGTATTTCTTGATTCTGGTTAGAAATCTATCCACGATGGCTGGGTGTTACTCTCGGGTCATAGATTTGACTAACATATCGTCCATATAAACTTTGACCTCCTTATGGATCATGTTGTGTAGAAGTGTTGTAACAGCTCGTTGATAAGTCGCCCCGGCATTCTTCAACCCGAAAGGCATGACCATGTAGCAATAAACCCGCCATTCTGTGATGAAGGCCATTTTCACTTTGTCAATTACATTCATCAGGATCTGATTATACCCCGAGAACCAGTCCATGAAAGAATACATAGCTGCCCTGGCAGCACTGTCAATCAAGACATCGATATACGGGAGCAGAAAGTCATCTTTGGGAGATGCCTTATTCAGATCTTGGTAATCCACACAGACCCTAACCCGGCCATCTTTCTTTGTAACCGGTACGATGTTGGCTAACTATTCCCGGTACTCTACTACTTCTAAGAACTTGGCCTTTATCTGTTCGACTACTTCTTCTTTAACCTTTTCAGCCCATTCTGGTCAAAGTCGTCTGAGTTTCTGCGTAATAGGTTTCATCTTCAGATTTGTTGGGATTTTATGCTTTGTAATTTCCCTGTCAACCCCAGGCATGTCGTCGTAGGACCAAGCGAAGGCTTTGACGTGTTTTTGCAAGATTTTTACTAGTTCTTTCCTCTCGTCAGGCATGAGGTCTTTCAAGACGGATACCATCTTTAGTTCATCATCTGTCCCTAGATTCATTTCATGCAATGATGCATCATGTATGCTAAAGACATTAAATAAATTTTTGTATGTATGCACAGTTCCATCCGAAAAAACATCACACAAGTAAGCAAAATCAGATTTTATTACATTGTGTGCCTTGTAGGTAGAATTGTTCACATCAAAAATAGAAAAAGTAGATACATTCAAAAAATTTCCATCCTCCACATGCGAAGGGTCTTCGTCAATAGCAACACAGTCAAATTCTTCAAACAGGTACCCTAGGTCTCCTTCTAGGTCTTCCTTCTGCTTCTCAATCAACTCTTCCTCTTATGTCTAAGCCTTACCCCTCATGACCAGCTTGGTGAGTTCCTTCACTGCTTCCTCCACTAGCTCTTTATGCGTCTTCTTAGTAGGTGGCACCTTCTTTTCTGAACCCTTGTTTGGCTTCATCAAAGTGGATAATGCTCTTGTGATGGCCCCCATGGCCACTTCAATCTCGCTTCTCGCCAGGTCAGTCTTCTTAAAGGCTTCTCCCTTTTCCTCGAATTCAACCCTAACTTGATCAATAGCTTTCTGATTCTGAACCGTTTTGCTTTAATCCCTGGCTCCGGCTCGCAGCATGCTGACAACAGGCTCAATTCCATACTTACTGAAATCAACACATCAGTAAAAATTTCAAATCCCGAGAGCTGACCTCCCTCAACAGTTATGAGCTCAGGAGTCCCGTCATACACTAATTCCGTGGCCCGGACGAAAGTGTCCACCAAGTTCACATGTTTCCGCTCTTGCTTTGGCCTTCCCTCATGATACCCCATCCCAAATTGACGGTACTTGTCACCTTCAATATTGAATTCAGGGATACCTTGTTGTTTGGCCCCTAACCCTTTACTCGGTTCATAGTTCTGCTTGGCGAAGCACCTGTGAATCTAGTCTGGAAACTCAGGCTTGTTAGAGATCACAGCAACTTGAAACCCCATCATCGGCTGCGCAGTAGCACTGAATGCAACTACAACTGAAGGTTCATCTGCTTCAACAGTTACCACTTTCCCCTCGATAAAAAACTTCACCTTCTGATTCAAGGTTGATGGAACTCCCCCTAGAGCATGGAACCATGGTCTCCCTAAGAGCAGAGAGAAGGTGACAGGAATATCGATCACGGTAAACAATACTTTTGACTTTAACTCCCCCACTTTGACTTCAGTCTCAAAGGTTCCCAGTACAGCCCTCTTGCTATCATCATAAGCTCTAATTACGGTGTTGGACCGGCAAAGAGCTTCAGTACTCACTCCCAGGAAAGGTAGGATCTGAGAAGGACAAATGTTCAAGGCTGAGCTGTTATCCACCATCACACTCAGCATCACTTTATCCATGACTTCAAACCTTAAGTACAGAGCCCTGTTATGATTAACCCCTTTAGGTGGGAGCTCTTCTACCCCAAAACTGATCTCCGGGGCCCTGTTAGCCTTTAAATCCACTCCCCTAATCATTGTACACACTTCGTCGGGGGACATAGTAGGGTTGGCATCCATCTCCATCAGTTGTTTAACCACCGCCTCTTGGTGCCTCTTCGATTCCATGAGTAAGTGTCACACACTGGCATGAGCCGGTGTCCTCTTCAGCTGGTCCACCACCATGTCTTCCTCCTTGGCCACTGAAGGTGATCGGACCGTATCATTCTACATCGGTGTAGTGTTCCTTCTTGGGGGTGCCGGAGGTGGTACGTTGGTGGGTTGATAAACCCTACCGCTTCTTGTGATGTGCACCACCGGCCCATCTTTCTCTATTATGGTCCCCCTCTTCGTCTCCACCAGGTAAACAGGCTTCGACTCTTGCACTTTAAACTCATCATATTCGTCCTCTGTCTCAATTTCATCCAAATCAATGGGGCCCGTCTTATCCCTCACTGCCAAAGTCTGCTCTTCAACCACCTCTGGTTCTTCCTCCCTTTCCACTAACATAGCTTGCACGCTCGGATTCACCTTAATGATTTGGGTGAACACATAATTGGCTGATAGACCCGACTGCACCATGTTCACTGACCTTCGAAGGTGGGAAGTGGATTTCTCTGCACGTTCGGCTTCAGAGCCGGTTCTACTATCTTGCCATCCGTGACCAGCTGCTTGATGGCTTTTATCACTTGGGTGCACTCGTTTGTACGGTGACCTGCCATCACATGGTAAGAACAAAAATTATCTTTATCTACCTTAGCCGGAGGTGAGAACGGCCTCAAACTTTGTAACAACCCAGCCTTCCTACACTTGGCAAAGATTCAACTGACTGATTCAGCCCGTGGACTGGTAATTCTCTGAACACTTGGCCTCCCCTGATTCACAGCAGCCACTTCTACCTCCTGTGCTTCAATAGAGGCTACTTTTGATGTTGCCTTTGAACTAGATCCCACTACAATAGCCTTAGAACTGCCACTCTTATACCCTTGAGAGTACCCCTGATTGTCTCTGTAGGAGCCCGAACTCTGTCTGCCCCTCTGCTCTTCTTCCTCGTATCGTTCGATACGCTTGGCAAACTCCATCACCTTATTAAAGGAATGAAACCTCTTAAGCTTCATCTTGTCCTTATATTGGGGCAGGCCACCATCCACAAGCTTCACAATCAAAGACTACAACTCCGGTGCCCCATCTACCAAAACCTGCACATCCATCCACTGTTTGTAATAAGCTGGGAAAGACTCGTTCGGCTTCTGGCAGATTCTCTCTAGGTCCTCGAGAGTTGTCTCAACCTGGGTGTTGTAGGCATATTGCTTCACGAAGGCATCAGCTAAGTCCTCCCAGGTGGAACGGCTATACAGGGGCATCTTCATGTACCACTTTGCCGCAGCGCCCTTTAGAGTAGTAGGAAATAAGTTCAAAAGATGACCCTTTCCAATCCCCATGCTGGTCATCAATCTCACATAACTATCCAAATGGGCTTCTGGTGGTCCTTCCTCGGTGTAGGGGGGAAGGTAGGGCATATGAAAACCAGCCGGAAGCGGCCCTTCTATATCAGCCACCAATGTGGCAGGATCAGCACACTTGATAGGATTAAGTGAACCATCTCCTTCAACTTGGGCATCATAGCATCTATGTCAGAAAATTTTTGGTTGAGCCATTTCTCCAGCATCGACTCAATCGAGGCTTCCCTCGCCTTCTCAAAAGCCTCGTCCTCTTCGGATTGCCGGTCAGGTTCCCTCTAGTTCATTACTACGCCACTCCCTCCGGGAAGACTCCCTCCAGCACTGTTGGTGACTTGGACAAATTGTTGTCCCCCATTTCCAACGGAGGCCTGAGCCAGTTGAACAACCTGATTAGGGAGGGTGGTCATCACCGCCTACACCTGCTCCATAAGAGTAGCCCTGAACTCATCCGAGCTTAAGAAGCTCCTCATAAAGGCAACCATTTCGAAGGGCAAATTTCCATTGTTTCTGTTGTTTCCGTCAGCCATCTCCGCTCTGTCAATCTCCTCTAACAAAACTTGACTGTCAACCGGTAGAGTAGGCAACTGAACCTTGATCTCCCAATCTGAATCTGACCCCAAACTAATTCCTTCCACGGTGACAAGCTCTGATTGAACTGACTGAATTGGTGGGTTTGGCTCTAATTCTACACGAACTAACCGTTTCGAGGTTCGTCTCCAAACTACACATTCAATATAAGGTTAGAAACTCGGATGGATGTCATGGACCTAGACTCGACACACTAAATGACATGTATGGTATGTTCATGTTCATGTTTAGATGGTGCTTCATGGATGTAGACGATGATGAAAATGACTTTTAAATTTTCTTCCTTTTTGTTTTGGATGTTCCAAGCATACCCCATGCCATGCAAAAGACAATGCAAAAATGTCATGTGTGGACCGACACATAGACAAAAACTCGGCGCCTTTAGGGCACCTAGCGGATGTTGTGAAATGGTCGCATGTGTACCGACACACGGATAGAAATCTGACACTTTGTAGGCCATTGAGATGATATGAAATGGTCATATGGTAACCGTCCCACAGACAAATGTTCAATGCTTTTATGGCATCTAAGATGAAGTGATGTTACATACAAGTCACGTGCAAATCGAGACACGGACAACATTTCGGCGTTCGGGGGAACACCTTGCATGATTTGGTCATGAAATGCACTAACATGAGCACTAACTCGACAGTCATGGAGTACCTTGAATGAGTTATTGATGTTATGGAACGATCCTAGATGGATCGTGACATGCAAGCAAAACCACAACGTCTCTATGACACCAACAGTGAATGGTCATGATGCCATATGATGATATCGTGTGATCTGCCATACAAATATAAGTCTAAGACCGTCGTGGTCCTCTAATAATGTAATGAAATGGCTAAGTGTAGTCTAGTACATTGGCGGACACAGGTAATCTTGGGGACTCCCGATATGTCATGAAGTGAAATGTCGTAAGGGGTATACTTAGAACATCCTTCATTTTAGATGGGATGAGATGATATGAATGCCTATGTCATACAGAATGCAAATGGCTGCACAAAAAACATGGTTAGCATGCATGACACACAAGGTGATGTCGTGTATGTTTTATGTGAATATGAACACACGGAATGAATATGGCACACGAAAAAAAATCATGGCTGCACGAAAATGTGGTTAATATGACACACACGTATGATGATGCTCCAAAATGGCTGCATACAAATGTGGTTAGGAAATGACACACGGATGATACGTGTTTATGAAAAGTTCAAAAACAAAACAACCATAAAGCAAACTTTAGCACACGCACAAAGATATGCTCACCCTTATTCCTCCACTCGATGGTCTCGCATTCTTCCTAGGTGTTGGGTCTCTTTGGCATCAACTGGGGATACCAAAGGCTTACTCTCAATGTCCATTTTCAAATATATGTTTTGGAAATCCTAAGGGGAATTTGCTAGGCCATTACATGAACGTATGAGTCAGGCCAAGGGTCGTACAGGTTCCCATAGCGAAAATATGCTCCTGACTTCTCCCCACTCAAGGGTCCAAACGAAGGGGTTCGTACGAGGCTATGAGTGGTTTACCCCCTCGGGTGCCTCCAATCCTAGTGGAAGAGGTAGGTCACCTTTGAAGATAAGCGGAGCTTAAACAAGTGTTGGAGGGATTCAATAAGAGAAAATGTCATGCTTATGCAAATGTGAATGAAACATGAAATTATGATCTAATAATTGACTACAAGTGAGGATGTACTTCAATTGTTGCCTAAGTTCCTTAAGTTTTTATGAAAACTTTTAAAAGAAACTGTTAATCCCCAGCAGAGTCGCCACTGTGAGCGGACGACCTTTTTACGGAATGCGCGGCGAAGCGGGAACAGGGGATTTTCTTTTTAATGTGTGATGATGTGGTTTGAAAATGGGTCTTTAATCTTTCTTAAGAAAATCATTCATTTTATTGGAAAACCTCTTTTGTAGAAAACTTAATTGTAAGTGTGAATCTTGGAAAAATAGGTTTTTAGAAAATCCCAATTTGAACTTAAAGATCTCAAAACCTAAATTTTGAAATTAGATACAGAATCGCCACCCGGATAAACTCATCCAGGAAATTCTGGTACAGCTCCCTATCAAGTGTATACACGGTACCTAATTCAGAGATTCAGGGTTCAGGCAACAAATCTACTAATCCTCACTCATTTTCAATTATTATTTCATAATGTAATGTTGCATTCACTTAATTCTACTCATTTTATCTCCTTTTTTATTATTAACCAATGCTCATGCAAATGACATAAATATAAAACCAAAATAAAGTGTAGGAAAGTAAAAGTACGGGAAAAGTAAATAAAGGCCAAATTATACAACCGATAAAAAGAAAAATCTCTCATCCTCACCATTACAACCGCTTATGATGCACGATGATCTAAAAAATTACAATTGCCTAGATACACGATTTAATCTATGAAATACATTCAAAAATAAAAATAAAGAAAAATAAAAGCTGCATGCAAATACGGTTAGCACAAGTAAATAAATCACACCAAGGACTCATATAGGACAGAATAGGGCTATTTTAGGAAACGGGATCATGCATAGGGGGTAACCGGGTTGACCCGACCGGTCGGCCCGGTTAGACCTGGAAAACGGTTTTTTGAAACGCCTTGTAGGTTTTATAGATGAAAAACCAATTTTGAAAACCATTTGGCTCATTTACACACATTTTCCAACTTTAGTGGGCTGGATCTCCTGGGACCCGGGGGTCCCGTTCGTGGGTGGGCCTAAGTTAAACATTCATCTAGGGTCGAAAAAGAATGTAAACACACCAAAATTCAGTTTTGAATAGGAAAAAGATGCAAAATTATAAGTTTGGGGCTCAAAAGGGCAAAACTGTAATTCTACCTCAACTACAGCCGTGCGGTTGTAATGCTCCAGAATGTGTTCCGGCCTTCTTTTCTCGTTTTTGAAAATCGTTTCGCAAATTTAGCAATTTCGGGTAGTCTGGGATTTCTGGAAACACACTAACTTTAACCAAACGGATCCGAAACGAATCGAAATAAGTCCGGAAATCCCTAAAAACTCAAAATCGCCAAACTTGAAATCACATCCATCAATTAAAATAAGAAAATCGAGAATCTAAGCATACATGGATGTAATTGGACCGATAGTAAACATGGAAAACACATTTAATTTGAAAACGGAAGTGTTATCGGTCGATTCGGGGCGTTTGGAGCTTCTGCCCCTGTGGGTTACAGCCGCATGGCTGTAATCTAGAAATTACAACTGCGCCCCTATAGGTTACAGCCAGGCAGCTATAATCATAAGTGGGGCGGCTGTAATCAAAAATCACTTCCAAAATCGCAAAAAATTTCGAAACACCAACAAACAGCAATCAAAATGAAAGGAAAAGGGATTTTTAAGGCCTCTCAGAATGTACCTTGTCTGTGTTCTAGTGTTTTGGACCACCAGGGATGAATCCGGATGCCGGGAACGCCTTGCAATCACAAACAACCCACAAGCTTGTACGATTTCCAAAGTCCGAACGGAACCCCGAATGGGATTGAATGAGTGATTATGGTCTAAGAAAGTTGCTAGAAAACTACTCCCCTCAAAGTTATGATGATTTAACAAATTTTTTTAAGATTTCTTTTATTATTTAGGATTAAAACGTTCAATTTTAGTCTTTTTTTTCTCAAAAACCCTAAGTGTATATGTCTTTTTCTCTCTATTTTTTTAATTCTCTCCTTTTCTGTAATTTTTTTATCTACCTTCTTAACCCTAAAATCCATCATAATCTATTTATATATCCTATTTTGGTTAAAAATCCAAATTAAATACTGATTTGGACAAAAAAGGAAATCTGATGATTACAGCCGCGCAGCTGTACTGACCAGATTAGCCTATTTTACTTATTCGTTCTTTTCTTCGGTTTTCTTAAATACTCACTCAAATTCCTTCAGGGTTCCGTACCAAGACTTTGTCACACACATTTGGGTCACCCGAGACATTTCTGACATCATCCTGGTCATTCCAAATCTGCTTCACGTGTATCCGTGAAAAAGGTAATAATGGCTTTCAACATCGAGGTCGGGAAAAAACCCGTGCTCATAACTGGTTAGCTTCTGCTTCTCCAAAAATCTTCAGTTTTGGCTCTCCATAAGGCATGCCCATGCCTTAAGACTTCCTTGCTCTTCCAAATAGAATTATTGAGTCCCAAAAATAGGCGATTTAGCCTTCATATGTTCAAATTCCAACTTTAATGCCCTAACACACAAAAATAGAACCAATAAGGGAGAATCCGCCTAAATTAAAGTAAAATAACACAATTTAACCTCACAAAATAGGACAATTCACGTGCAGAAAATGCACTTATCACTAGTCTTCATTCTTGATCGAAAGGCAGAAATTTTTTGTTTCCAAATCTGTCGATCAAGGGATGAGACTCACTACATCAAAGACAGTAATTCGATAATCCTCAGCGGAAAGAATTTCATCTCCAGTAAACTGCTCAATAAAGGATTTACAAAGTTTCAAATAGAGTGACACATAAGTCAATGGAATATCATTCCCACTAACCCAGTTGCTAATAAAGCTTATTGTGCCCACAGAGTATCAAAACCTTCATCAAATTTCTAGCAATTCAAATTGCTTAATCCCTAGTGGAATCAACAGTCAAAGTACAACATTTACGACATTGGTTCCCTAGACAGGTAAGTTTTTCTTTCCTTCGTTCATGGCACTCTTTTCCATGTTCACAAATTCACCTTAGGTATTTCAGACCTGGTATCAGTATGGAATTTGTTCACTCGAGGGGTAGTTGTGAGGGTCAGGTTTTCCTGACCTCAGTGACGATAGAGTATCGAATTTCATTTATTTATAGTGTTCATTATGGAAGTCGATTCGAGAAGCGAAGATTTGGATTTGATTGAACTTGAAACTTGAAATCGAGAAAATTTGAAGAATTAGCGTTGAGCTGAAGACTATAGGCGTATGGCTATTATTATAGCCGCATGGCTATTTATGCGACAGCTGTATGGCTATAACCCAACAGCTGCATGGTAGTCAATGAATCACTAGGTTGTTGCGTGAAGATAACATCTGTTGGATTTACGGGAAGGATAGTGTTTTTTCCACTAAGTTTCTAATTACAGGAAATTTGGATTGAAGGGAGATTAGTAATTAAGAAGGAAAAAAACAAGGAGAACAACAGAAGGAAGAACAAGAATTAAGAAAAAGAAAATTCCTAAATCCTCAAAACTAAAAACTAAAAATTCAAACTATCAAACACTCCATTCCTCAATTTCAGTCAATAAAACTCATAATCCAAACTGAAATTAAACCTTCAGAGACTTATTCGGCCATTAGAATCATAGAATAATAGTTGAATTGGAAAATTTCTAGCTTTTGGTTTCAAAGTTCAATTTCAAATCAAAAATCAAGTTTCAAGAATCAATTTTTTATGAAATCGAACACTGAAGAAGCATCTAAACGGTAATTCTGATAGGCCTTAAACCTTTTTACAGCTTTCTGGGTGGATTTGGTGTGCATTTCATTGTTTTAGAAAGTTTTGCTATGTTTTCTAGTAAACTAGAACCGTATGACTGTTACGAATAGCGGCACGGCTGTTGCATTACAGCCGTATGGCTATAGCTTATTTCAGATTTAGCAATTTCTATTTTTATCAATTTCTTTTTTATTCTCTTAAAACCAGAACCGTACGGCTATAGTTAGAGCCTCACAGCTGTAACACTATAGCCATACGGTTGTAGTTTTAATTACAGAATTGATTTTTGTGAGTTTTATTATTTTTGCATATCATTTTAACTTAAATTTATATTTTGTATTTATTTAATTTCAGTATTTAAATTTCTGCATTAGTTTTCTGTAAACCAATGCAACGATAGAAACGCAAGTTTCTTGAAAACCGACCCACTTTTGTATGCGGAAATAATAAATCGGTCAAACTAATTTCAATTGAATTTTCAGTCCCACCAAAATTGCGTTTCAAAATGTTTTCCAGATCAAATCGGGTATGTTATCGAATTTTCTGATTTTTCCTGTTTCACATCCCGAGTTATCTGGAATTCCCCATTCCTTATCTGTTTAAGTCTTATGTGTTTATATATTTATCTGTACTAACTTTGTTTCATAAGTAAATGTATGTTAAGGATAGATGAATGTTTAGCTTTCTATTTTGGGAATTTTGCATATAGATAAAATTGTACCCCGAATACCTCTTTACAATTGTATGCCCTAGGGTAGTCATTTGATCTATTTGTATATTATAAATTTCCTGAATTTATTTACTGCTTTCAGAATTAATTTATTGCTTTCAGTATTGCATCTCATGTGTGAGCATTGACTTAATGAAACAAAGATAAAATCAACCTTAGAAATATAAAAGGCATTGATATAAACTGTTAAATATATTTTGAATCGAGAAGAAATAGTTGAGTCGTCCAAACCCGAATCTTTAATTAAAAGGTACAGTGAGTTATAGCTTGTTTTGACTGTACCGTGATATCCCAATTGAGCTAAGCTGGGTGTGGAGTCCTGTCATCTTTTAGTGAGAGCATTCGAGATTGGTTATTTTCTCACTATAAAACCCGTTTCAATATATAAAAAACCCGGCCCAGTCGTGAGGCCCCTTTCACTTTCAGGATCATCCGCTCACAAGTATCTTTTGATGTTTACATGCATATGCATTAATATTCATATATGCATAACATACATTAAACATCCATTCACAGGATATCCAAATCCTCTCCAGTTAGTCTTTATTCCTAATCAAAAAGGCAAAAATTTTTGTTTCAAAATCAGTCAATCAAGGAATGAAGACTCACTACATCAAAGATAGAAATTCAACAATCCTCAATGAAAAGAATTTCATTTCTAGTAAACTACTCAACAAAGGACTTATAAAGCTTTAAATAGAGTGACACATAGGGCAGCGAAATATCATTCCCACCAAGCCAATTGCTAATGAAGCTTATTTTTGCCATAGAGTATCAAACCCTTCATCAAATTTCCAGAAATTCAAATTGCTTAATCTTTAGTGGAGTTAATAGTCGAAGTACAACATCTACGATGTTAGTTCCCAAAGCAGGTAAGTTTTCTTTCCTTCTTTCACGGTGCTCTTTTCCATGTTTACAAATTCACTTTAGGTATCTTAGACCTGGCATCAGTATTGAATTTGATCGCGCGAGGGGCAGCTGTGAGCGTCGGGTTTTGAAGATTCAGATTTCGAATGAAATTGAGAATTGAAACCAAGAAAAATTTGAAGAATTAGAGTTGACTGAAGATAACAGCCACACGGCTATTGGAAAAGCTGCACGGCTCTTGTGTCAACACCAGTACGGTTGTTACGTGACAACCGCATGACTATTGATGAATCTCCAGCATTCTTGCATAAAACGAATAGCTGTTGAAAACTGGGCTTGACACCATTATCCCACCTAATTTCTCCATTAACCTTCTGATTACGGTTTGGATTGAAAGGAGCTTAAGAAAACAATTACAAGGAGAATTAACAAAAAGAGGAGAGAAGATTAACAAAGAATTAAAGAAAGAAAGGAGAGTAAAAAATCAAATTCTCAAAGTTTCAAAGCTTCAAAATCAAACAATCAAAAACATAAATTCTTCAAATTTATCACCAAAATCATCTTTGAATCCAATCCTTAAACATTCAGAGACTTATTTAGGCATGGAATTGGAGAATTAGAGGTGAATTGGAGAATTTCAAGGTTTTGGGTTTCAAAATTCAAGTTTATCTCAAATCCAAATTCAAGCTTTTAGAACCGGTTTTTTTTTATCAAATTGAACACTAGAGAGACATCTTAATGGTAATTATAAGAGGCTTTAAACCTTTTTACAGCGTTCTAGGTTGATTTTTGGTGCATTTCATCATTTTAAAATTTTACTCTGTTTTCTAGTTTCTAGCGAACCAGAGCCATACGGCTATTGAAACAGCCGCATGGTTTTTGCATTATAGTTGTATGGCTATTGTTTATTTTAGGATTTCTAGATTGTTAATGATTTATCTTTTGTGTTTAAAAGTAGAGCTGTACAGATATTTCAATAGCCACACAACTGTAGCAGTATATCGGCATAACTATAATTTTATTTCTAGAATTAATTTTTGTGAATTTTTATTATTTTTTTACATATCATTTTGACCTAGATTTACATTCTGTATTTAGTTAATTTCAGTATTAAATTTCTGTATCAATTTTCTGTAAACCAGTACAACAATAGAAATGTAAGTTTCTTGAAAACCGACCCACTTTTGCTTGCGGAAATAATAAATTAGAAAAATTGATTTTTCCAACAAATTTCTAGTTCCATCAAACAACGTTTAAAAACCTTTTCCAAGTCAAATTAGGTAATTTATCGAATTTCGCTATTTTCCTCATTTCACGCCTTGAGCTATCTAGATTTCCTATCCTAAGTCTGTGTGAGTCCTACATGTTTATATATTTATCTGTACTAACTTTTTTTTTTACAGGTAGATGTATGTTTAGCTTTCTATTTTTAGGAATTTTGTATTCCCTTTTTACAATTGTATCCCCAGGGGTAGTCATTTGATAGGTTTGTATATTTTAAATTTCTCGTATTTATTTACTGCTTTCAGAATTTATTTATTGCTTTCAGTATTGCACCTCGTATGTGAGCATTGACTTAATAAAACAAAGATAAAATCAACCGTAGAAAATATGGAAGGCATTGATATAAATTGATAAATATATTTTGAATCAAGAAGAAATAGGTGAGTTGTCTGAACCCAAATCTCTTATTAAAAGGTATAGTGAGTTGTAGCTCGTTTTGGCTGTACCGTAATTTTCCGATTGAGCTGAGCCGGGTGGTGACTCCTATCACTTTTTAGTAAGATCATTCGAGTTTGTTTGTTTTCTCACTATAAAACCCCGTTTTCAATTTATAAAATCCCTAGCCCGGTCGCGAGGCTCGTCTCTTTTAAAGGATCATCTGCTCACAATAAGCTTGAACTGCACCAATTAAGCTAAGTGAAGCTCAACTATGCTCAAACTATGCACATGAGAGTCATACTATGCTCGGGAGGCATAGAAAACGTATTTTTTCAATTTTGGGTATTTTTATAGTTTAAGGATTGTATACTAGATTGAGCATAGTTAAGCTCAAACTATGCAAACTATACATGGGAGAGCTTTACTATGCTCAAACTATGCATAAGATGGTTTCACTATTCCCGAGAGGCATGAAGAAAGTGATTTATGGACTTTGATGTGTTTTTGATGGTTTGAAGAAGGTTTCGATTATGAGTTTGGGGTTAAGTAATGCAATCTCTACTTTAACTCTTCATATGGGCCTTGTTCGGTATTCAAGTATTTTCCTTATTAAGAACGAAAAAAATCTATGCTTGCAGTTGGGTCGGGCTTGGGTTTTATAACTAATCCTAAGCCCAAGCAATGAGGTATTTAGGCTAGTGTGGGCTTAGACTGAGCCAGACCTATATTAAAAACCTTATGTCCAAGCCCAGCCTATGGAAGAAGGGTTAAGCGAGCCGTGGGTTGTTTGAACAGGTCTGCTAAAGAGTTATCAACAGGTGCTAGCAAAATCTAACTAAACATCTCTAAAACTATTGTTTGGTATTAAAAAGCAAAAAATAAAAAATAAAAACAAAAAGAAAGAAAGAAAAACAGGTACCCAAACGAGCTCTTAATTTCTTTTATACGCTGTGTCTTCTCCCCCATCAGATTCCTTTAATTTTCTCTCTCCCCTTTTGTAATTTAAACTTAATTTTCGTCATTTAACTCTAAATCCATTGATTTCTTTGTTATTTGACTTTAGAAATTTTTTTTCTTTTTTTTCGCTTCGAAATGAGATCCATATATATATATATATATATATATATATATATATATATATATATATATATATATATATATATATATATATATTTTCATCTTTTTTTTCCATCCTCAGTTTTTTTTATTGCAAAAGTGTCGACATGGTATCAATACATATACTATGTTGATACCTTTTTTTATAGTTTTGTGATACTGCGTTGATACATATTTTCGTATTTGGTTGTTGTTGTATATGCATTTTTTGCCACATATTGTGTTGATAGTTTGTTGATAATTTTATGATACCTTCATGATACTACATATTATGCATTTATTATTCATTTATGATACTTGGATAACCTCAAATATTATTATAATACTTTTGTGATACTATTATGATACCTTCATGATACTACTTATTATGCATTCGTTATACATTTCTGATACTTGTATGACCTCAAATACTATTATGACACCTTCATGACACTTTGTTGATACATTTGCAATAATATGTTGATACATGTTTTAGTGCTTGGTTGTTATATATGGTCATATACTTGTTAATACTTTTTTTATACTTTTGAGATACGGTGTTGCTAAATGTTTTGGTGTTTGGCTATTGTTATACATGTGTTTTTTGCCATATACTATGTTGATATTTTGTCGATACCTTTTTGATACAAAAACCAAAGATGGAAAAAAAGATGAATATATATATATATATATATATATATATATATATATATATATATATATGTGTGTGTGTGTGTGTGTGTGTGTGTGTGTGTGTGTGTGTGTATGTGTGGATCTCATTTCGAAGAGAAAAAAAATGAAAAAAACTTTCTAAAGTGGAATGACAAAAAATAAACAGATTTTGAGATAAATGACGTAATTAAGTTTCAATTATAGAAGAGGAGAAAGAAAAGCAAAGGAATCATGTAGGGCAAAGAAAAGCGTATATGGCAAATTTTCAAAAGTTTTTGAAGTATTTAATAGAGGATGAGTGATAAGTGAAGACTGTACCTTAAAATATAAGGGATTACGGTTAACGTTTGTGCTTAAATTGAAGGAAAAGCAAGCTAAATGTGTTTGTTTTCAGGTTGCTTATGCAAAAGCAGTGTCAAAGAGCAATCTTGCTTCATAAGCTGAGTCAAAGGCTAGATGTTGCTGATAACCAAGAAATGGATTTAAGCCACCAAAGATGATATGGAATCCACTAAGAGAGGAGGAGAAAGCTATTTATGGGGTTAATTCCAGAATTACCCTTATAAAGTCGAAGAAGATTAGCCTAAAGTGCAAGTGGGTTGACTACAAATTGAGCAAGTGGATTATCTTATCTTTTGACAGCGTAAGCTTAATTACTTTTGAATATTTTATTAAGCAAGTAGCTGACTTTGGAAAGGCTCTTTACAAATAGGTAGTGATTTTGGGTAGTTGATGATCATATTATTTTTTATCACCTACTTACATTTAGTTTTGTAACTTTCTTTATATTTCTAGTATTTTCTCTTTCTATAATTTATGTATTGAGATAGCTTAACTTCTAGTTATGATGCACGAGTAGTCTCACTACACAAGCTCGGTTGTCTAACATAAGTAAGTCTTTTTCTCTCTTATTTATTATGGGTATAATATCTAATATTGGTCGTTAAATAATGAACTTAAGGGCCTGTTTGGTTCAGCTGTTAGTTAATAGCTGTTGCTGTTGCTGTTAGCTGTTTGCTGTTCATGTTAGCTGTTTGCTGTTGCAGTAAGCTGGTAGCTATTACCTAATTAATTGATAGCATTTGGTAAATTTAGTATCAGTTATTGTTGTTGAAATATTAAAAGACTAATATAAATATATATTTGATACCATTATATAATAATTATACAAAAATAATAATATTACATAAATATTAGTAAAAATAATTAGATAATTTAAAAATTTAAAAATAATTTGTATTACACTTTAAAAATTATAATTTTCATTAAATAGCAACTTCATAAGTGTACAAAAATAATTTAAATTATAGTTTCATCTATGTAAAATGTATCAAAATAATATGTTTTTAGCTGTTGACTAAATTAATATAAATAAATTTTAAAAAAGTGAAATTAGCATAAATAAATTAATTTGAGGAATTTATCTCGCTTAATTTTCAACATTTATAGAGATAAAAAAAATTTCATAAAAAATCTACATATTTATATAAAAGTATAATTTATTATTTTGGAAAGGCTAAATTTGTAAAAGCCAAATAATTGTAAGGCGCTTTTCGTGAAAAGCTCTTTTTTCCTGCAGAACAGCTAAAAGCAGCTATTTAAAATTTTTAACCAAACGCTAGTTTTTCTGTTTTTCGGATTGAAAAGTTAAAAGCTGCTGTGAAAAGCAAAAACAAACACCTCGTAAATCTTATGAGTGGGCCACCTCATATTAAGTAACATAATGAGACCGAGAGGACATTTGTGTTATGTTAAAGGTATTTAACTCATATGCAACATGAGACCGAAAGGAGATTTTCATATGTTAAGGGTTTTATCACTAAAATGGTAAAATGCTTCTTAAAACCTTATGCTTGAGATCTAATTTATGAGGATGAGAGTTAAATAAATGAAATTTCATAGAATCTAAGTGAGGACGAGAGTTAAGCTTAGTGACTTAAGAAGAAGATAAATTAAACTTATGCTCTTTACCTTGCCTATACTTAACAAGGGAGATGGATTGAAAACTACTTGACATTGCTTAAATTGGAGTATGTGACCTTTATATATTGTTCTCATTATTTCAACTTTATTTAACATTGCTTATTATTCTATTTTCCCTCATTTTATCAAAGAAAAAAAGATAACTCAAATCTATTGTCTATTAAGAAGTCTAACGTTACTTACTAACCAATCCCTAAAAATGACACTTGTATTTACCACTATATTGCTTAATTGATCTAGTACACTTGCTAGAGTCATATTTGGAGACAATAATCAATGTGTGGTGTATAAACAAATTATAAAGCCGAAATTGGAATATTTTCCTAAAAACCCCTTTATATAAAATGAAGAGGCAAAAAGATCAGGCCCGACCTACCCTATATAAATGATCCTTAAGCCCAACCCTAAAACTAGGCAGGCTTTTGTAGGCTTGGGTCGAATTGGGATTTCCTAATTTTAACTTATCCAAAACTAGCCTAGTGCTATTGGGCTTTCGCAAGTCGTGTGAGCCCTAACCTCATGAACAAGTCTACTTATATAACAATGGGCTTATTACCTGATAACCAGCAAAACAATAATTACTTCCTATAATATAAATACAAAAAAATTTAAAATAAAAAAGAGTCATTGTTTTTTTCCCCTTAACTGTAGTATTTCCTTTGCGATTATAATTATAAACATTATAAGTAGAGTATCAAAATGGATTATTATATCATGTTCGTGTCATGTTAACCTGTTCTGGCGACACGACATAATAAAAATTTGAAACGGGGTTGACACGACCCGACACATGTAGCCTATTTACTTAAACAAATTATTTTTGGGTCAAAATTCAACATCACCCACGTAACATGTCATCCATGTACAGATCCACAAACATACATATCCCTTGTAAAATCAAAATTTACCTAAAAAAAATTAATTCATCACATCTAATTATAATAAAAGCTCATATGTTAATACTTAACAACATCTGCATGTGCCGTATTTATCACATCAAAAGCCAAAATGGCTATTAGTTAAATATTCCCTACAAGACACAGATATTACATCAAAAAGCTAGAATGGCTAATGTAATATAAAAAGTCCTTGATATTTAGAGCCTAGGCTTGACTAATTGGCCCCCACAAAAATAAAGTTTAGCTACATCTAATGAGTTGACATGTTTGAAAAAATTGGAAAGTAAATGAAAAGATATGTTAGTTGATTTCTTCTTTTAATGGCTGTAGAATTTTTTTTATAAGCCACAAAATTATTGATTAAAGAGATACCTATGAGTGGACAATCTTTTCGACAAGCGATGGGCTATGAGACCGGGACCAGAAGAAGGTTTTTTTACTTGTGATGAGATAGCGGTTTTGATTTTTGAAAAACGAATGGAAAACATTCATGATGGAATTCTCTCACTAAAAGATTTAAAGAGTCGCCATCCGGTTCAACTCTACCAGGAAATTGCAATATTGCCAAATCGAGCAAGAATAGCTATACCTTTTGGTCATAGATTGGTATGGACAAATTACTTATTTTTGTCTCGTTTCAAATAATTATAAACCAATTTAATCTTCACATCTTTTATATCTCTTCCCTTTTATTCCATTTTCAGTCCTAGTTATTTTATATATGCTCACCCAAAAAGAGACAAATAAATTTAGAAAGTAAATGAGTTCAAAAAATTAAATTAATATAAACCAATTGAATAATCTAACCTAGGGGATACATTAATAAAATGAGATACATACCTGCAAAACAAAGGTTAGTAGCACAATAAACATATAAATGCACATAGGACTCAAACAGGACAACAGGGTGTGAGCGGACGAAGTTTTCTCTCGAGAGGGAGCCTCGATATCGGGCAACCCTTCCTCGCGAGGGGTTTTTTATCGCTGAAATTTGGTTTTGGAAAATTCGTCATTTATTTCGTAAAAGAATCGAGACCTAAGTCTTGATGGAAAATGTAAGAGTTGACACTCAGCTTAGCTCAACCGGGAAATTACAGTGTAGCGGAACCGGACGAGGGCTGCTACACTTTCCAGAGATCTAGGTTCGAAAAAGTCCCTTATTTCATGTCTAATCAAAATAAATTTGGCCAATGTTTATTGATAGTATTTTATAGTTCTAAGGTTGATTTCCATTGATTTAATTATGCGGCGTACATGCAGATAAAAACGATAAATAAATTAGTTAGTTACAACCCAATTGAATCACAATAAAACTATCCTAGGGCATACATTTGTATAATTTGGAGATCGGGATACAATTGCCTATAATACATGAGTATCTAATGAAATCGAAATTAAAATTAAAATAAAAATAAATTCAAATCCTGTAAAACAAAGGTTAATATGAATATATGCGACAAGTTGGACTCAAATAGACAGAACAGGGAAATGAGAGATTTGGAAACATGGATTTAGGGGATAGTTGGGCAAACCCGGCTAGACCTGGAAACCGGTTTTGAAACATTCTTGTATTTTTTTAATGAGAAAATACATTTTGGAAAACATTTTCTTTTTCTGATTTATTTCCATTTAACACATAAGTGTGAGTCGATTTTCGAGAGATTTGGACCTCCGTCGTTGTTCTGTTCTAAGTGAGATCACTTCAAAAATTAAATCTAAGGTCATGAATGCATGAAATAAATTTATTTTTAATGATTTTCTGACTTTTATGCATTTTTATAATTTTTTCGATTTTTCTAAATTTTTTTGGATTTTTTCTATTTTTTGCTGCTGGCCAGAAACTACAGCCGTGCAGCTGTAATTACAGTCGTGCTACTTTAACCCACTTCTGATCAAAAAATTGCTGAAATTATTTTAAGTGACAAAGATTGTAGCCGTGAAAACCATATACAGTTGTACGGCTGTAGTTATAGTCGTGCAACTTTAATTACATTCGTACGTCTGTTCATCCTGCCCAGAAACAATAGACTTGCATTTTTTGTTTTAAATGATTTTATGCATGAAAATGGACCAAAACACTTAGAAAACGAAGCAAAACACTATTTTAAGGTATATGTACCCTTGTAGCGCACATCTACCGTCAATTTGACCGAAGAAAACACTTTGAATGGGCTCCAAATTGCTTCTCCTCCTTAGAATGTTAGGGTGCAAAAATAAGTCCAAAAATCTCCATAAGTTACAGGTTTGAATGTGTTTAAGACTCTGGAACAATTTATATGTGTTTGTCAAGTTTTAACCTATGATGTCTACCAGTTTTAACCTCAAAACACCAGAATCGAAAGAAAAATAGTAGAAGAAGATGATATTTTTGTTGGGTTTTTCTTCTCTTCTTTTTCCTTCTCTTCTTCTAATCTCTAGAGCTCTCTTCAATCCAAATCCTTTGTTTTGGTCGTCCCCCTTTGCTCTTACCTTTCTTTTACACCTCTAGACCCTCAAAAAGCCAGGAAGACGTAATAAATTCCTGAAATCATTCCCCATTTCTCTCCTATGCAGAATGAGCTGTGACTAGCTACTATAGACCTACAGTCGTACGACTGTAATTTGATTACAGCCGTGCGATTGTAATTACAATCGTACGGCTACTTCGCTCTTTTTTTTCTTATATATATATCCCAGAAAATTCCGTGTTTACCTCTGTAAAAATGACTTTTGGATTTTCATTATTGAGGTTGGAAAATTCCGATGCTTACACAGGGGATAATGGACTACACGGGATGTGAAAAGGGAGAGTCAGGAGAATATGACACATTCAACGGACTTGATCTGGAAAACGGTTTTGAAATGTAATTTTGGAAAAATTATTTCTAAAACATTTTACCGGTTAATGGATCAATATGCACTTTGGTGAGTCAGTTATCCGGGGATCTCCATGGAATTCCGTTCGTGTGGGTTCTAATTACTTCATAGAAATTAAATCTAGACCATAAAGCAGTAAACACATCAAAAATGATTTTTGCAAAAATATACTAAAATATAAATGTCCATACTCAAAATAATCTTAATAAAAAAAACATTTTTTCTCTTTTTTATTATTTTTATTATAAAGATATAATATTTATCAAAAAATAGAATTCTAGAATATTCCTTCTTCGTGTGAGTTTGACCATTTAGCTTGCCTCTGGGCGGAAATCTCACCGATTCATTAGAAAACTAAATTGGAACAGAGAATAGAACTGTGCGGCTTAAGCGAGAGCTGTGCGACTCTCGATTTTATGAAACTAGAGAGATTTTCCAAAAAATGAAATTTTGCATGGCTGCATGGATTTGAGAGTCGTACAGCTCAAGTTAGAGCCGTACGGCTCTCGGTTGTAGCCGTGCAGCTCTATTTTAGTGAAGAATAGACCTGTTCAGCTCTGGTTTCTAGAAAAGAGCAAATTTCATTTTGATTGAAAAATCATCAAATACACAACAAAAACAACCCGAAAAGCAATAAAAGGATTTAAAACCTTTCAGAAGTTACCTTTGATGTGTTTATCTAATGTTTTGAAGCTTTTGAAATAATTCTTATGATGTAAGCCGATTCTAAATAAGTTCTTTTCTATCCCAAATTGGCCCCGATATCATGAACTAAAGATAAAGGATTGAATTTTGAGTGTCTGAGGCTAAGAAAATTGGTGTTTAGGTTTGGTAATGAGATTAGTAGAGTTTTTTGGTTCTATATTTTGTGTTTCTTTCTCTCTAACTCTACTATCTGCTTGGAATTTACCTAGATCAAATCGCTTTTAGTCTATTTTAGTTTTCTAGTCATACAACACGAATACGGAATAGATGTTCAATAAAAAAAAGGGAGTTGTTGAATTGAAAAGCTCAATGATGAAATGATGGAATGAAAATCTAAAGAATATTTGATCAAACACACACAAGACCAATATACAAATATCCGAATTTCAGTGCAACATTCCTATAAAAGTTAGAAATATAAAATGAATGAGACTATAGCCTAACTGTCATCGCTTGAGTTATCATTCTACATGGTCACCTGCAGTTCGGCATACTGTTGAGTAAGCTGAGCAACGTGAACCCACAGAATCTGGATTTTCCCACCTCTAGTCATGCATCCGAGCCTGAAAACAACAAAAGAATGGAAAAGAACTCAAATCATTAGCATAGATGCATAAAACATCCTATATACATATGTTTCATGCAAACAACAGGTACTCACCGCCAGAAGTCCATTATCTTGGATAGCGAGACTCTTAAAGTTTGAAATGGCTTATGCCATATCCACATCTTAACCAACTGGGATCTAAAAGAATTGCACAAGCAGATGATTAAAGTTAGAGCATAATGACAACCAAACAAAAATAATGAAAGAGATTAGCAAACTCACATGAGTAATGGTCTCGGGAATGCAATGAATAGGCATCTGATGGTCAACATCCAATGCAACATTGTAGGGCTACCCCTTTATGTTCACCAACTAGATGTACTCATCAATATTAAAGTCTAGAAACCCGCACACAAAAGATGCAGTAACGCCTGCACTATTGCCAACTCTATTCCCAACGTGGAATCCACTACCAGGGAAGCTGTCTATAGGCTGAACACTTCTAGTCAGGAAGTCACCACTCACCTCTGCGGCAGCATCAGCAGTAGTATTACCCAAAAGGAGAGCTCTAGAACCCTCACTTAGTCCACTCACGGACCAGTGTCCCTCACAGATCTTGAAGGCTTTTCTCTCCCTCAGCTCTTGTTATGGAGAAATGCAGTTAAACAAAAGAACCAAATACAGAATTGTATAACCAGATTAAGGAAGAAAAAGTTTCATACCTTGCCAGTGCTGGTAACTGAAAGCGGTAGCAACTGCTGAGCAATGAGCATCAAGTAGCTGCCCTTTACCCCCTCAACCATGTATCCTTTCCCGAATCTATCGGGATGATCATCTTCTCTCAGTAAGTGGTGATAGAAAAGACTACAAGGAAGAAAGGGTGGACCTATCTCTTAGTCGGGCCTCTCTGCCAACCGTGAACTCGTTCTCCGAAATACCACTCATAGCAGCAAGGACTCTCTATAATGAATCGACGCTCCACCAGGATAGTAGCACTCCTCATGGTAGGAGTCTAAGCTGATAGAGTATCAATCTAAAAAAAAACAATACAATAAAATTTTAAAAAAAGAATACAATAAAATTTTAAAAAAAAGAATACAATAAAATTTAAAAAATGAATGAAAAAAATTCAACTTACAATATCGGGGGTCACCATATTTAAGCGACCTCTACATTCGTTAGCACTGCGCTCCACCTGACTCCAACTATGGCATGCCCATGTCAGGGTTCATGGGAAGCGGGGAAGAGGCTCAACCGGAAGATGTAGAGTAGGCAAATCCAAAAACTCATGCTCGTATACCCAAATCTGCAATCAAGTACATCATTAGTCTATAAAACAATGAAAGTAAAGATACTTACATCAAGTACAATCTAAAAATACTTGACCTCTTTATGTATCCCTCATGCACAAAGGTCAAAACTATAGTATACCTGAGTGAGGGCAGCTCGCCCCCAGTTCAGGCCATTAATTTGATTTAAATAAATAAGAGAGGACAGCATAATAAAGTTCAAATCACTCCCACCTGGAGGAAAAAGGATTTCAGATAAGGTGTAAAGGATAGAGGATCTAGCATATTGCTCCACAATCGTTGCCTCTATCGGCACCTCTACCTCCTCATGCTTTTTTTGCTACATAAAATCTTAGGCTCCCGAGCATCATAGCCTAACAACACAGAAACGGCTTGTGGATCATACTAACCTTGTACCAATGCATAATTGAAGGAGATGGTCTCTCCCTCAAAGCTCAATCTACTAATGGCAACAAAATCCAGCGGAGTAATGGTATACTCCCCTATCGGCATGTGGAAAGTATGTGTGGTATCCATCCATCTCTTTACCAAAGCATTCAGAGCACCATGACTAGTGCGGGGGGCATGAGAAAAAATGTTTGAAACTATATGATGAATCTCGATGCTACCGACGTGGGCTCGCACAGTAGCAGGGAGCATGTCATACCAAACCCTCGGATTAGAAAGCGTCTTAGATCCCTTATTAGTCTTCTACTCCCAAAGAGTGTCAACTTGGAAGTACATATCAACAATAATTTACAAAATTCCTAAAATGATTCATTTTAGCAATTTCATGCATTTTAGCAATTTCATACATTTTAGTAATTTCATGCATTTGAGGGATTTCATGCATTAGGGATTTGATACATTTTAGCAATTTCATGCATTTTAGCGATTTCATGCATTTTAGCAATTTCTTGCATAGCTCAATTTTGGCCTAATCAGAGCCGCACGACTCTTGTCTGTCTGATGAATAAAGCCGCACGGCTCTCACAGGCACAAGAACTGAGCCGTATGGCTCTCATTTCCGTATCACATTTTTTAGAAAAATCCCTAAAAGTCCAAATTAAACACCATAAGCATGCATAATCTACACCAAATCAGTGCATACCATGTCATTCATCCATTTCTAGTCTAAACATACACCAATTTTGTATCAATTTCACAAAATCAAATGAAATCAAAATTAGGGAAAAGTTTGGAAAACTAACTAGATCCCCTGATGCGTGAGAAGGTAGGTCGAGTAGAATGGGTACGTCTTTCCCATAAGAGATACCCAGGTATGGAGTCTTCTCAGAAAACTCGAAAGAGGTCTCAACTAAAACAAATGAGAGATTGAATGTTCCCTTAGGTAAAACATATTGTGGAATGGGTTTGATTAAGTTTAAAACAACAACTAATGGTTTTTCAGAGTTCCTTCTGAAGGGATTTTCATAGAAAAATCAACCGATTAAGCGGAAGTTCGCATTGATTTTCTCAAATCCATACCCAGGAGCAATTGAAATAGAAATAAAAAAACAATAAATTAAAGATGAGAAAAATTAGATTCTCACCGAAATATCTCTATAAGAGATGGCTACAGAAATCGAATTCGATCTCCTCCACGTTCTCATAGACGAATGGCTATCGAACTAGAACCCGTGCTAGCGATTTGATCGACGGAAGAGAGGAAGTTCTTTGCTGAAATTTTCTACCTCTAACTCACTTGTGTTGGCCGAATTCTTCCTAGGGATTTTTACCCTAGTTGGTCGAAATTCACCTAGTGAATTTTAGGCCCAATTCTATTTTAATTTTATGTGGGCTTTACTCTTCTTTAAGCCCAAGTCTGCATTGATTCCTTTGGTTTAATTTAATTGCAAATATAAATTCAATTTAACATGTATGTTTATGTATTATACCATATAATATTTATTACATTCCATTTAAATTAAAATTAATTTGACCAATTAATTTAACAGAAGAATTAAATCAAACTCTTCATAAAATTAAACACATGTAAACCATACATGTGAAATATTTCCACCCAGGAAATAATCTCATAAGTTAATTCATTGAATTAATTATAAGAGAACCAATACAAATATTAATCATATTATTTTGATCAATCCAATTGATCAACATAATATAATTAATGGAATCCTCTCTCTCTAGTGTGTATACTCCAAGTATATGGTTGATCCTTTTAGTTCAAGCTCAGACATTCAATGTGTATGATCCTGTGGGCCCGTCTTTATGTTGATAATGGGCCTATGGCCCACAAACTGTAGGCAGGCTCTAGCAAGTCACTGCAACCCCCAATTAAGACTGAGATAGCAGTTCGACAGAAATCTAAACCCTATAGTTTAAACTCGTATATCCCATGTCATTGATATCAATGTCCAACACAGAGGCATGAATTGATCATCGTTTTTGTGTCTGGACATTAACTTGATCCCAAATGAACTAATGCTCACAAACAAGTTCCAACTTGTTTGGGTGTGGCCACACTCTTATCAGTTGCACTCATCAAGCGGCGGGTGATATCTTCTCAGTGGACTACTGAGTGACATTCCCTTCTGCATATCCATAGCCCTGCCAGTTTATTGACATACCCGAATGTACCTATACTTGGCACCCTGTTACAGGCCCTTTAGGCGTACACCAACGTATGCCACTTCACATGCAGCACTATGATATGGTCAGGTCAAAGGATCCATACAAGTACTACACGAGAATCACGTGTGATACTATACCATGTGGATTTCTCGTTTAGTGGATCTATCCAGTACCATGACTCTTTGCATGTACCCACTAACTTGGTTAACATTCCATGTCCTATGGCTGATAAGACACCGCCATACAACTAGGCTAATGATAATCTTTGGTTCCATTCATTCCCATGACTGGAACAGACTACGAATGACTTTATGGTTATATCGTTTCCCTTATCCATGGTCTCACTGCCAAGTGCATGACACTTGTCAATATGGATATGGATATGTCCATTGGATACTCTATTTATAACATAGCACAAGATATATAATAAATATATTAATGCCTTTATTTAATGACATAAATTGTATAATACATAAATCTCATAACAAAGCACAAATGTATGATATAAATACGAGGACCAATGCCTAGGGACTAGGGCATATTGGAAGCGCCGGAATTTTCTATACTTAAAAAAAAAAGAGAAAAAAGAAGAGTCGTACGACTGTCTTCACCGTCGTGCGACTGTAATTTAAAAATTACAGTCATACGACTATAATATCAAAGCAGTTGCAGGAGCCCATACCTCTACAGCAGAAAAATGGAGGAGAAAGGTGGCGCAATTAATGCACCGAGATGGGCAGGAAGCAACTAGAAAAGCAGAGATAAAAAGAAGAAAGAGGAGGAGAAAAAGCCAATCTTGAATTCTGGTGGAAAAAACTTAGAGAGAGAAAGGAGGAAAGAGAAAAGGAAAAGAAAGAAAACAAAAACCCACAAGTTCTTCTTTTCCTCTTCTATTTTCTTTCAATTCTCAGAATTAGGGTTAAAATTTGATAGAAATCCTTAGGTTAACCACTTAATTTCACAATCAAATTAAAATCTCGTACTTAAATCATCAGAATCCCAAGCATTTCGAATTTTTGGACATAAAGCTTCCCCTCTCAATTTCAAAGGAAAAGTGCGAATTCATGTGGATTGGAGCGACGCCAGGGGTCAAATCGACTTGGATAAACTTCTAAAAAGTAGACACTCCTTTTCCTTTCAATTTTTCTTGCTTTCTGGGTGTTTGAAGTGAATTTTTATGCATTTTTGCTGTGTTTTTGCGCTTCTGTTTCTAGAAATTAAGAACAGTCGCACGACTGTTCTTGGATTTGATGAACAGTCGTACGAGTGTTCTTAATTTCCAGGTTGTTTTTCTTCAATTTTGATTCAAAATAAAATTTTGGCGGAATCTCGGTTCTGGGCCGACTGTAACTTACAGTCGCACGACTCTAACCCTCGTTCCAGAATCAGAATTTCAGCTTTTATCCCCAAAAATTTATAAAAATCCATAAAAAATAAGGAAAATCCGAAAATCATCAAAATGAATTTTGATATGTGCATTCACAACCTTAGATTTAATTTTCAGTAAAATTGCATTTAGAACAATTCAACGACGGAGACCCAGTTCTCCCGAAAACCGACCCACCTTAAATATAAAATGCATGTAAATCGGAAAAATTGTTTTCAAAAATGATTTTCCCACAAAAAAATACAGGGACGTTTCAAAATGTTTTCCAGGTCTAGCCGGACTGACTAGCCGAGCCAGCTCGGTTATCCACTATATGCATGCCCCAATTCTTGATTTCCCAATTCTGTCTATTTGAGTCCTAATTGTGGCGTGCCGTATAAATTGTGCTAACCTTTGTTTTGCAGCTTTTATTTATTTTTATTTTTATATTTGTTTGTATTTTAATAGAATTAATCGTGTATTTTAGGCGGTTGTAATTATTTTTAGATTCTCGTGTACCCTAGGCTATTGTTTAAGTGAGGCGAGAGTTTTTATTTTTTCTATTCGATTTGGTTGTAAGTCGATTAATATTTATGTCTTTTCTTCATTTTTTTATTATGTATTTGTATGCGCGCTGTATGCCTTTTATATTCAATAAAACTGACTTTAGAATTTAAAATACCATTTCGAGAACATTGGCAATATTTAATTTAATTAGACACGAAATAAGGGACTTGTCCGGACCCGATGTTGGAAATGCCCTAGTCCCGGGGCATTGGTCCTTGTATTTGTATGATACATTTGAACATTAATATGAACTTTATGTGCTATACAATTTGTGTCAAGAGATAAAGGCATTAATCTATTTATCATATGTCTTGTGCTATATTTTAAATAAAGTATCCAATGGACATATCCATATCCATGTTGTCAAGTGTCATGCACTTGGCAGTAAGACTATGGATAGGGAAAACAATATAGCCATAAAGTCATCCGTAGTCTGTTCCAATCATGGGAATGAATGGAACTAAAGACTATCATTAGCCTGGTTGTATGGCGGTGTCTTACCGGTCATAGAACATGGAATGTCAACCAGGTTAATGGGTACATGTAAAAAGGGCATGGTACTGGATCGATCCACTTAAAGGGAATCTACATGGTATAGTATCACAAAGGATTCTCGCGTAGTACTTGTATAAGTCCTTTGACTCGACCATATGATGGTGCTGCATGTGATGTGGCACACTTTGGTGTATGCCTAATGGGCCTGTAAAAGGGTGCCAAGTATGGGTACATTCGGGTGTGTTAGTGAACATGGCAGTGCTATGGATATGCAGAAGGGAATGTCACTCAGTGATTCATTGAGACGATATCACTGGCCTCTTGAAGAATGTTACTGATAAGTGTGCGGCCGCACCCAAACAAGATTGGATCTTGTTTGTGAGTATCAGTTCATTCGGTATCATGTTTGAAGAGAGAGAGACTGATTAATTATATTATATATGTCAATTGGATTGATCAATATATTATAATTAATATTTATTTTGGCATTCTCATAATTAATTCAATGAATTAATTTATGGGATTATTTCCCAGGTGGAAATATTATTATACATGTATAGGTTTACATGTATCTCATTTTATGTATGTCTAATTTAATCCCTTGATTAAATTAATAGGTCAAATGAATTTTAATTTAAATGTATGTAATATATTATATGGTATAATATATAAGCATACATGTTAAAGTAAAGTTGCATTTGAAATTAATTAAATCAAAGGAATTAAAATTGGGCTTAAGACTTAAAATGAAAATTCCCACATAATGTGAGATAGTGATGACTGAAATATTGGGCAAGGAAGGGAAAGAATTTTGAGTCATCTTAGGACAAAAGAAGATGGTGAAAAAGGATGAGTCATGGATGACTTTAGGTGGCAAAGTTGGACTTTGTTTCATGAGATATTTTTGGTCATTATTATGGTATGATTAATGAGAAAAATATCCATCCATTTTCTTTCCTCTCTTGGCCGAATTGATGGGAGTGAAGATGAGTCATCTTCTTGACTTTTTGGTATTATGGATGAAGAAGAAGAAAAGGTGATGGTGAGTCACCATGGTGAGTCATTGGTTTGACTCATTTGTAGCAAAGTTGGAATTTGCTCTTCCATACTCATCTCCTTTCTTTCATGAGATATAATAACAATTAAGTCTACTCCACCTTTTGGCCGTGAGAATTATTCTTTAACAAGGAATACTTTGCCCACTTTTGTTTTTTGGGGTTTTCTTTAGAAGAAACAATTGTGAGTAAAAGAGAGATATTGAATTATTTCTTTTGGAAAGAAATATTTTGGATAGCCATAAGGACTTAGCTTGGTCGCCCCTTTTCTTCTCTCCTTCTCCCTGTCTTCTTGTTATCCAAGTTGCTAGCACGGGTTTCGGTCCGAAAGCCGTTCGTGTACGCATCGGTGGAGGAAATCTACACTTGATTTCTACAGTCTGCATCCGTCTCTTAGAGAGACTTTGTGGTAAGTTTTTGAACTTTCTCTTTATGCTTTAAGTTTTTGATTTCCACATCTTAAGCTCCTGGGACCGGATTCGAGGAAATCGACGCGTATTTTCGCTTTTATCGGTCGATTTCCCGTGACGAATCCCAACAGTGGTATCAGAGCGGGCTTTTGATCCGTGGAAATCTTTAACTTGGCGGATCCCATGTTTTAAAATTGGAGTTTTTTGTGGACGGGATTCTTTTGGTTTCGGGTTTGTGATTTTGCCCGTTGAATTTTGCAAATGGAAAATCGTGTTGCATATGGTGTATGCTAGGTTTTTTTTTTCTATTTGTGATTTTCTTGTTTATGGAAATTTATTTTGCATATTTGTTTTATGCTATATTTCATTTTTCCATGGTTGAAATTATTTCTTGGTGTTTTTAATTTCATGTTGTTTTTATATTTTCCCGCAAAAATCACGAACCGTTTCGGGTTGAAACTGGGGCAGCAGCCACTGCCTGCGACGCTGGGCACCACAGGCAGCAGCCACAGTTGGGCAGCATTACCGAGGCTGCCCCGCCCGGCGGGCCGGGCCCAAATTTGGATTTGGCAGGATTTTTTTTTTGGGATGGGCCGGGTTTTAAAATTTTAATTAATTTTAAAATTATGCGTGTTTAAATTTTGGTAATTTTTATGCGCGTGGGGTTTCAAAATTTTAATTGGCTTTAAAATTGTGCATGTTTAATTTTTGGAAATTTTATGCGCGTGTTTTATGAATGGAATTTAATTTTCGTTCATGCGATATTTATTTTGGAAATAAATATGGTTAATTCAAATTGGTTCAGATTTTCTTAGCACGATTACCCGGACAGCTAATTTTGGAATTCATGGTTTCTCAATTGGATTGGGAGCAATTTTGCCTGGGTTGGAGACCCAAAGCCCGCACGGGGTTTAGAACCATGATCGGCTAAAATTTGGCGATTTCAAAATAATGGCTATGGACGTATATGAAATGGGATTAATTCATGCATTTAACATGTTTATAAATTGTATGTGTTGGTTTACATGTGTGTATGATTAAATGCATGAATGGATGTCATAGGGCCTTATTTATGTTGGGTTGTAATATTCCTTTTTGGTTTTTACGGCCTGTTTGTCGTTTTCCTTTTATGTAATTTTATTATATATGTTTATTATGAAATTATGTAAGCAAGGAGCCGATTGGATTAGCGAACCCAGAAGGATGAGGAGGCGGCCCACCTGATGCTGTTCTAGTATAGATTTACTAGAATGATATTAGGATGTAAATTTTGGCCCATAGCATTTCATTTTATTTAATTATGTTTTATTTATTTACATGTGAGAATATATGATCCTACCTTTTTTCACCCGCCTATGCATCTGAGCCGTTATTATTTGAATCTAATAACTAAAAGGTAATTACCAAGTCTCTTAAAAGTGCTTCCCTCATTCAAAACCTTCTCGAAGTGGGGATGGGCCAGTTGTAGACCAGCCCTCGCGGGATGCGCTGGAGCATCGTCATTTTGTATTGGGTTGGAGTATTGGTTACTCTGACATTTGGATGTAGGTTTGGACTTAGAGTGGGCAGTAGGATGTTCCTGGCCCTAAGCATAGATGGGTAAGTGCCAACAGACCTATCAAACTAGAGTCCCTAGGTTGGGATTGGACGGCGTTCCTACCTAATAATTGGGGTATAGTTGTTCCAGGCCCTCGTCTAGCTATATCTTGATATAATATGGATCTCGGCCCATGAGCCCAACAACTCGAGTTAATTAATAACACTATTCATTATTAATTATAATATGGGAAGAACAAGTTAAGTCCTTTATTAACACTTGTAAATTTTTCTTTGTAGTAACCAATGGCTAAGATTGATACTTTATCACTGCGATCTTTCTTGGAATGGGACAAGCTTTCTGGCCCTAACTTTTGGGACTGGTCTATGAACTTAAGGAAAGTTCTAAGACAAGAGTCTAAAGAGTATATGCTCGAAAAGCCTGTACTGGCTATGCCAACGGGAAGTAATCCACCGGCTGCCCAGCTGGAGGAATACTTGGCACATGTAAAAGATAACCGGGATGTGACATGCCTAATGTTGGCATGTATGGTTCCTGGATTGCAAAAGCAATTCATGGATCATCAGGCCTTTGCTATGATGACAACTCTTAATGAGATGTTTTATGAGCAAGCTTATCAGGAAAGGTACCTGATCCACAAGGCATTCCGCAACTGTAAGATGGGAGCCGGGACATCTGTGAGTGCACACGTGCTCAAGATGAAGGGATATCTGGATAATTTAGCCCGTCTTGGAACGCCTATCTCACGGGGGCTGGCGGTTAGCACGATCCTGGCTTCTTTACTGGATTCTTATGATCAATTCATCCTAAACTTTTACAAGCAAGGGATGGACCGTACTGTTAGTGAGATGCATTGGATGCTTCAGCTCACTAAACTGTCAATCAAGAAGACTCCACCGGTACTTGACATTAACAAGGGGAGACCTCCTCTTACTAAAGGCAAGGTAAAGGCCAAAGCCAAGGCTAAAAAGGCTAAAGCCCAACCCAAGGCCCGTTCCAAGGATGTCTGCCTCGGTTGTAAGCAGACTGGACATTGGAAAAGATTGTGTCCCAAGCTTTTGGGAGAGAAAAGGAAGACGCAGGGCGTGTCTTCATCAGGTATATATGTCATAGACATTAACCTCTGTTTCAACATCTTATGTATTGGATACTGGATGTGGTTCTCACATTTGTTGTAATGTGTAGGGACTTAAGAACAGGAGATCACTGGGATCGGGACAAGTAGACTTGCGGGTCAGAAATGGAGCAAGGGTTGCTGCCATAAAGATCAGTAGGACCGGCTTATGATGCCTAGTAGATTAGTTTTGTTACTGAAACTATGTTATTTTGTACCTGTTATGTACAAGAATATTATTTATGTTTCAGTTTTGGATATTTCTGGATGTACATTTACTATTGGTAATTGTGAAAAGGGTTTATCTAGAAAAGAATTATTTTATGGAGTAGCTCTGTTAAATAATGTCTTTTATATCCTGGATCTAAATGAAACTAATCATGTCTATGATATACATACTTAAAGGGTTAAGCCTAATGAACTTAATCTGGTTCACCTTTGGCATTGTCATTTAGGCCACATAAATGGGAAGTGCATAGCTAGGCTTCTCAAAGTTTGAATCCTAGGATCATTTGACATGGAGTCACTCGATATATGTGCATCTCATTTACAAGGTAAAATGACTAAAGAACCTTTTAGCAAGGAGACCAGGGGTAAACATCTATACTTCATATCCTTCACAGATGATTTCATCAGATATGGCTATGCCTATTTAACGAACTATAAGTCTGAGACCCTTGATAGGTTTGAGGGATTTAGGAACGAAGTATAGAACCAACTAGGCCGAAATATCAAAGCCCTTCGGTCGAACCGAAGTGGTGAGCATATAAGCCTTAATTTTGACTTATATTTAAGAGGGCATGGAATAGTTCCATAGCTCACTCCTCTAAGAACACCACAATGAAATATGGGTGTCCAAACAGAAAAACAGGACCCTGTTGGACATGGTCTGCTCAAACGATGAGTTATACCTCTCTCCCAATAAGTTTTAATGGATACGCTCTTGAGACAATGGCTCTCATTCTCAATTATACTCTGACTAAGGCTATGGTAAAGACCCCATTTGGAATATGGATAGGCAGGGCGCCCAATGTGTCTTTCCAACGGATTTGGGGTTGTTATGCATAAGTCAAGAAATTAACTGTGAGCAAAACTAGAACCCAAAACCGACTAATGCCTGTTTGTGAGCTACCCTAGGGAAACCAAAGGGTATTACTTCTACAACCCCACTGAGAACAAGGTGTTCATGGCACAAAAGGGGGTCTTTCTTGAAAAAGGGTTTAGTTCCAAGAAAGACAGTGGGAGCGATGTTGAACTCAGGGAAGTTCAAAGCTCAAAAACTCCTGAAAAGGATAACTCGGAGACCAGGGTGAAGCTTCCAAAGGTGGAAACACCAGCCCAGGTCACACAAGGACCTAAAAGGCCTGGTAGGGATCGTCAGGAACATGAGAAACATGGGTTTCTGTGAGCGGACGACGCGTTTTCGACGGGACGCGGGACTCCCTTTCGGAATGGGGCGCCACGATCTCGGGCGGGCCCCTCCCTCGCGTGGGGGTTTTATAAAGGAAATCCGCGTTTTGAAAAATAAATGGAATTCAATCTTAAAAAGAACCGAGACCTAAGTCTCGATGAATATTGTAGGAGTCGCCATCCGGCTCAGCTCAACCGGGAAATTCTTATGTAGCTGAACCGGACAAACGGCCGCTACACTATCCAGAGATTCGGGTCCGGACAAGTCCCCTATTTCGTGTCTAATTAAAATGAATATAGCCAATGTTCTCGAATGGTATTTGAAAATCTAAAGTCCATTTTATTGAATATAAAAGCATACAGCGCGCACACAAAACATTTAATACAAAAATAAGGAAAAGAAATAAATATTAATTGGCTTACAACCAAATCGAATGGAAAAATAAGAACTCTCGCCTCACTTATACAATCGCCTATATACACGAGAATCTAGAAAAATACAACCGCCTAGGATACACGATTTAATCTATTAAAATACATTAAAAATAAAAATAAAAATAAAAATAAATTAAACCTGCAAAACAGAGGGTTAGCACAATATATACAGCACGCCACAAGTTGGACTCAAATAGACAGAATGGGAAATCAAGAATTGGGGGCATGCATTTAGGGGGTAACCGGGTTGGCTCGGCTAGCCGGCCCGGTTAGACCTGGAAAACATTTTGAAATGTCCCTGTATTTTTGGTTTTGTGGGAAAAATCATTTGAAAACAATTTTACCGGTTTACATGCATTTTTCATATATTAAGTGGGTCGGTTTTCGGGAGAACTGGGTCTCCGTCGTTGAATTGTTCTAAATGCGAATTTACTGAAAATTAAATCTACGGTCGTGATGCACATAACAAAATTCATTTTGACGATTTTTGGGATTTTCTAATTTTTTAGGGATGAGGCTGAAATTCTGATTCTAGAACAGGGATTACAGTCGTACGACTGTAGTTTACAGTCGTGCAATTGTAATCAGTCCAAGACCACAATTTCGCCAAAAATCATTTTTAAGCAAAAATTGAAGAAAAACCTCCTGGAAACTAAGAACAGTCGTACGACTGTATATACAGTCGTACGACTGTTCATGAAGACTAAGAACAGTCGTACGACTGTTCTTAGTTTCCAGGAACAGAAATACGAAAAATGCAGCAAAAACGTACGAAATTCACTTCAAACACCCAGAAAGCGAGAAAAAGTGTAGGGAAAAGAAGTGACTACCTTTTAGAAGCTATTCCAAGTCGTTTTTGACCCCTGGCGTCGCTCCAATCCCAACAAATTCGCACTTTTTCCTTTGAAATGGAGGTTGGGGGTTTGAGTCCAAAAATCCAAATTTGCAAGGGATTCTGATTGTTTAAGTCCGAGTTCTTGATTTGTTTGAGTAGTTAACTGATTAACCTAGGGATTTCTAACAAGTTTTAGGCTTAATTTCGAGAATTAAAGAAAATTAAAGAGGAAGAAGATGAGTTTTGGTGGTTTTCTTTCTCTCTCTCTTTTCTTTCTCTCTCTAAGTTTTTTTTTTTTTACCAGAATTCCCTCTCTCCTTTTCTCTCCTTTCTTCTTCCTTTTTATCCCCTTTTTCTGCTTGCTTGCTGCCAAACCCGAGCAATTAATGCTCCTCCTTCTTTTTCTTCCATTTCTGCTGCAGAGGTATGGGCCTCTGCAGTCTGCCCGACATTACAGTCGTACGACTGTAGCAATAGTCGTACGACTCTTTTTTTTTTTTTTTAAGTATGGAAAATTCCGGCGCTTACAGCTGCCCCTCGCGTGATCAAATTCACCACCTGAACTTAGTCTGGGATAGATGATGTGAATTTGAGAAACGCGACTCAAAGCGCCGCAAACATAGGAAAGAACCCTCTATTGAAATAAGCCGATATCAGGTATAGGCCACCTGAGGCGATACTGGGGAGGAAATAAGCCGATATCAGGTTTAGGTTACCCGAGGCAAAGCTGATGAGGAAATAAGCCGATATCAGGTCTATGTTACCCGAGGCGAAATTGATGATAAGATTGGCCGGTATCGGGTCTAGGTTACCCGAGGCGAAATTGATGAAGAGATTAGCCGATATCAGGTCTATGTTACCCGAGGCAATACTGAGGAAGGAATAAGCCGATATCAGGTTTAGGTTACCCGAGGCAAAGTTGATGAAAAGATTAGCCGATATCAGGTCTATGTTACCCGAGGCAAGTTGATGAAGAAATTAGCCGATATCAGGTCTATGTTACCCGAGGCGATGCTGGAGATAAGATTAGCCGATACCAGGTCTATCTTACCCGAGGCGGACTTGCTGGGGAAATAGACGAAGCTGATCTAGGCCGATACCGAGTTTACATTACTCGAGGCGGATCTGCTGGGGAGCTTGGATGATGGAACGGATTTGGGCCGATGCCGAGCTTACGTTATTCGAGGCGGACTTGCTGGAGAAAGTTGAGATAATGGAGCGGATCTAGGCCGATGCCAAGTTTACATTACTCGAGGCGGATCTGCTGGAGAGAGTTGAGATAATGGAGCGGATCTAGGCCGATACCGAGTTTACATTACTCGAGGTGGATCTGCTGGGGAGAGTTGAGGATATTGAACTGGGGATGAATTCCTGCACTTAAAATGGCAAGTCTTCATCCCTTGATCGAGAGATTTTTAAACAAAAATTTTTGCCCCTTCGATCAAGAATGAAGACTAGCCGGGGATAAATAATTGATATATGCAATGTATGGATGCATGTCGATGTATATGTACATGTATGTATTTTCTGTTATTGGATGTTTCTGTCTTCCGCTGGGGAGATATGTTGTGCCCCCGGTTGATTGTTTGGCGGTTATCGAAGGGGTGAGGTGATTGCTGGGGGAATGATCATAGTATTCCATGTAGAGACTCCACTGGGGAAGAGTGTGGCAACTCAACTGGGGACACAATTGTGGTGTTCTTTGTGTAGACTACACCAAGAGGAAACAAGACTGTTTTGCGGGGGAGTAATTGATGGTGTTCTTACGTAGACTCCGCCGGGGAATAGTGTGGGAAACTCTGCCGGAGAGTGATGTAACGAATTCTGCAGGGAATGTTGAGGATATTTTGTTGTGTTTTTTTTTTTTTTTTTTTTTTTTTTTTTTAGCTCTAATTTTTGCCTGGGTTGCCCAAATCAGGTTTTCAGCCCAGCGAGCCGCTCTAACTTTTGCCTAAGGCGCCTTTTTGGTTTTCACCTTAGCGAGCTTTTCGTATGCCCTAACTTTTGCCTAAACTGCCCAATATGGGTTTTCAGCCTAGCGGGCTGCTCTAATTTTTACCTGAGGCGCCTTTTCGGTTTTCACCTCAGCGAGCCTTTTTTTTTTTTTTTTTTTTTAAGATCTGACTAAAATAATGTTGTGACCCTTTATTACTGGTCCGGGAAGATGAACTGGATTTTAGAGGACGATGAGAAATTTTAAATTGCATGTATTTGATACATTTTCATTTGTCAAATAATGCGATGGTATCGATCAGTTGAATGCAAAGTGCTTTCTTTGAATGTGTGTTTATGCAAGACAACTTTGTTTGTGCATTTGTCATAACCATGCAAATATATTTAAACAAACACTTCACTTTATTGATGAAGTCAAAATGAGTACATTTGAAACAAGTTGGTTCCTAAATGGTACAGATTCCACACTGAGCCAGAATCCGTCACCAGTCGTCCTTTTCAGATTTTCCGACTGATTATTTTCTCTCGTGTCCTAATTTTTGCCTAGACCGCTCTTTTCGAGTTTTCAGTCTAGCAGACCTTTCCCTTTTTTTTTTTTTATACATGATAAAGCTTTAGCCTGTCTTGGTTGATCGGATTGGTGAACTCGTTCCCGTCCATGTCCATGATGCTGACAGCGCCTTTTGATAACACCTTCTTCACCACATAGGGTCCTTCCCAGTTAGGTCTGAACTTGCCCCTAACATCAACATTTGAAGGCCTTAGTTGCTTTAGAACCAAATCTCCTGCTTTCAACTGCCGCTTGGAGTACTTCACATTTTGATTATAGGCTCTAGCCATTCTGCGCTGATACATCTGCAAGTGATCTAGTGCTTTTAGTCGCCTTTCATCTAGTGCAGCCAACTGCTCATATCTAGCTTGAACCCATTCAGTCTCTGGCAATTGAGCTTCCAGGGCAACTCTGAGTGATTTGAATTCTATTTCCACTGGCAACACTGCCTCCATTCCATATACCAAGGCATAAGGGGTTTCTCCTGTCGGTGTTCTGACACTGGTCCTGTAACCCCAAAGCGCATAAGGCAGTTTATCAGCCCAATCCCTGTAAGTGGTTACCATCTTTGATAAGATCTTCTTTATTGCCTTGTTAGCTGCTTCTACTGCACCATTAGCCTGAGGCCTGTATGGGGAAGACTTATGATGTTCAATTCCATGCTCTGCAAATAGCTCGGCTATTGCCCCTTGAAACTGTACTCCATTATCAGTTACTATGTGGTGAGGAATCCCATACCGAGTGAAGATATTCTTCTGGATGAACTTGACCATGTGCTTGGCTGTGACATTAGTGAAGGTTTCCGCTTCGACCCATTTGGAGAAATAATCAACTGCCACAACTATGAATCTATGCCCATTAGATGCAGCTGGATGGATTTCACCAATCATGTCTATCCCCCATGCTGAAAACGGCCAAGGAGACGCTAGATTCTGAAGTTCAAGTGGAGGAAGATGACTAATGTCTGCATAGATCTGACATTCATGACATCTTTTCACTTTTCTTATACAATCTGCTTGCATCGTCATCCAGAAGTAGCCTTGTCTCATGATTTTCCTAGCCATGGCAAGTCCATTCATATGTGGCCCACAAGATCCTGCATGTACCTGCTGCATCACATCTTCTGCTTCTCGTTCTGCTAGACACCTCAAAAGAACCCCATGTGCTGTTCTTTTGTATAACTTATCCTCGAAGATTCTGAATTGACTAGCCAGTTTTCTCAGTGTCAACTTATCAACAGCACTGGCCTCTTCTGGGTACTTTCCTTCCTTAACATACCGGTAAATGTCAAAGAACCATGGCTTTTCTTCGGCTGATAATTCCATTACTTCATGCACTTCGAAACAAGGATGTCTGGAAGTGGCTATGACCAGTGGTTGAGCTTGTGTCTCTTCTGGATTTTCCCACATGGAGGACAAAGTAGCTAATGCATCAGCCATCTTATTCTCATCCCTGGGGACATGTCTGAATTCACACTGGCCGAATAAACCCTTTCTGAACTGTAGCAGCTCCAAATAAGGCCGTAAAGCTTCTTCTTTTAGTTCCCACTCACCCTGAGCCTGCCTGATCACTAGTAGTGAATCACCGACAATTAAGACATCATTTGCCCCTAGTGTCAATAAAGTCTCCATTCCAAACAAACATGCTTCATATTCCGCCCCATTGTTGGTCACAGGAAAGATCAGCCTTTTGGATAAAGGAATGACCTCACCATCTGGTGTTGCTATAAGCACTCCGATTCCTGCGCCTTTTCTATTTACTGCCCCATCGAAGCACATGACCCATCTTTTCACTTCCACCATGGCTAGCTGCTCATCAGGGAATTCCAGGTTCTCTGTGTAATCTGATTCTAGGGGTTGATTTGCCAGAAATTCTGCCACGGCTCGCCCTTTAACGGTTTTCTTCGTGATGTACTCGATGTCGAATTCAGACAAAAGTAACAACCACCTGGACAACTTCCCAACCAATGCTGGTGCTTCATAGAGGTACTTCATTGGATCCACCTTAGCCACGGCTTGTATCTTGTAGGATTGGAAATAGTGGCGTAGCTTTTTGGTCAACCAAATCATCGCCACACATGTCTTCTCCACCAGTGTGTATTTGGTTTCATACTCCAACAGCTTTTTGCTTAGGTAGTAGATGGGATACTCCTTCTTGCCATCTTGCTCTTGTGCAAGCATTGCCCCTATGGATGATTCTTCAACTGCCAAATACAAAATCAGAGGCTTCCCTGGAATTGGGGGACTCAACACTGGTGGCTTTACCAGGTAGGCCTTGATCTTCTCAAAGGCTAGCTGACACTTGTCATTCCACACAACCGGCTGATCTTTCTTTAATAGCTTGAAGATTGGCTCACAAGTGGAAGTTAGCTTGGCTATGAAGCGGCTGACATACTGCAAAGAACCCAGGAATGATCTGACCTCCTTTTCAGACTTTGGAGCTGGCATATCTTGGATGGCTTTAATTTTATCTGGGTCCATTTCTATCCCCCTCTGGCTAACTACATGGCCCAACAGCTTCCCTGATGTGACCCCGAATATGCACTTCTTGGGGTTAAGTCGCAAGTTGTACTCTCCAATGCGTGTTAGAAATCTATCCAGGATAACAGGGTGTTCCTCCCGGGTTGCTGATTTAACAAGCATATCATCGACATACACTTCAACTTCTTTATGGATCATATCATGCAACAGAGTTGTGACAGCCCTCTGATAAGTGGCACCGGCGTTCTTTAATCCAAAAGGCATCACTCTGTAGCAGAAAGTACCCCATTCTGTGATGAACGATGTTTTCACCTTGTCGATCACATCCATCAGAATCTGGTTGTATCCCGAGAAACCATCCATGAAGGAGTACATTGCCGCTTTTGCTGCACTATCAACCAATACGTCAATGTGAGGTAGTGGGAAATTGTCCTTAAGGCATGCCTTATTCAAGTCCCTGTAGTCGACACATACTCTGACCCTTCCATCCTTTTTAGGCACGGGGACAACGTTGGCTAGCCATTCTGTATACTCCACCACTTCGAGGAACTTGGCATCTATCTGTTTAGCCACTTCTTCCTTCACCAGTGTAGCCCATTCCGGCCTTAGTCTTCTCAACTTCTGCTTCACCGGTCTGAACTTGGGGTCCGTTGGGATTTTGTGCACTGCTATTTCTGTATCTACACCCGGCATATCTTCATACGACCAGGCGAAAGCTTTAACATGTTTTTGGAGTATTCTTATTAATTCTCTTTCTTCCTCGGATTTTAGCTCGTGTGAAATAAGTACCATTTTAGGGTTTTCATCTGTACTTATATTGATTTCATGCAATGCAGTGTCATGTATGCTAAATATGCTTGATGGTGATTCAAATGCATGCACAGAATTATCAGGATAAACCTCACACAAGTAAGCAAACTGGGATTTCATTGCATTGAACTTATCATAAAGTACATCAGTTACATTGAAAATGGAAGAAATAGATACAACAAAATCATTTTCATCCTCCACAGGCGGAGGGCCTTGTTCTTCATCAGCTTCCATCTTCCCTTCCAGAGCATCATCCGGGATTGCAGCTTTCTCGGCCACCTGTACCTTAGCTTTCTCCATAATCTTGGCGATTTCAACAACCACAGAGTCTAAGTTCACTTTGGCCATCAGTTCTTCGCCAAATCCTTCCTTGGATTTCCCAAAAGCTTTGGTTAATGCAACAGTCAAAGCTCCCGAGATCACTTCTGTAGTTTCGGCATAGGTCTTCTTTTCGTCTTCTTCCTCGGCTGCTTCTATGGTTTCTGCTATCACCTCAGATGATTCTCCTTTCAGAGTTTCAGATTCAGCAATTGCTTCTTCCATCATTACAGGGGCTACCGGCTCTTCCTGGCTTTTCTCAAAATCCACAACATCTGCAAAGATCTCAAAACCAGGGTACTTGACATTTCCAACCAGCACCGGTTCAGCTTGGCCCTTGTAAAGGCCTTCTCCCGCCTTCAGAAATGGCTTCATCATAACCCTGCCGCCCTTTTTCAGATTCTTCTGCTCGGATTGTTGGGAATTAATCGCACAAAACAAAATATGCGCAGCGGAAAGAAAAACGGATTAATCCCCACCAAGGACCCATGTACATTGCATTGAATTGGAAGGATGGTTAAAGAATTACCTCTTAATTTTTGCAGGATTGGATACAGGAACCAAAACAGATTCCCTCTACAGTTGATCCACACCGAGCAATTGACTCACCGCGTGCTAGCGCCGGGATCGTAGAACAGTTCTTCGAATGAGAAGGTGAAAAATTGATATTTTTCACTTTATGCCAAAAGCATTTTTTTCGGCAATGTGATGGAGATGGGGGGGCTGCTGTATCACATCCAAACCACTTGTTTCTAGGGTTTTTTTTTTATTATTATTAACTTATAATTGTAATTAAATACTATATTTGATTATAATTATAAATTAGCCCCCATAAGTTTTATTAATTCTCAATTAATATTAAACTTAGTCAATTCTCCATCATATACACATATGTATGTAAAATTAATTATATCTCCATATAATATAATTAGCATACTTTATGCTATATTAATCTTATTAATATTTACATACATACATACATATATATATATACACATATACGTAAATGTATATTATAATTAATTATATCACCATATAATATAATTATAATATACATATATATATATATATAGCATACTTTATGCCATAAATATATTAATCTTATTAATATGTTCATGTGTATATACATATACATGTAAATATATATCTTTATATATATTTAATTTCTCATCAATAATAAATCATTATCTCATAATGATTTATCCCCGAATTAAGTGAATCTCATTTTGCTCTTTGTGTGTGACCCCGTAGGATCATATAAATTGGCAATGAGGAAATTACCATAATGCCCTCATAAGTCATAAGCGGACTCTAGCAAGCCATTATGACTACCCAATTCATATGATTGGTATAATCCAATAAACCTACTTATAGAATGTGTCATATTCCCTTTTGTCTCTTGATATCATGATTAATTATAAGACATGGTACACTTGTCAATCTTATATAAATTAATCATATGCTTTCTCGATCTCAAAGCGGACTGTTTAAACAAATCAATTGATACTCTTATCAATTATTTGAGCACGGCCATGCATATAACAGTCTCACTTATCGAGGGGCCCAGTGATATCTCTCTCTTGATAGAGAGGGACAAAATCCCATATCTGTCACTCACATCCCAAGGCATGAGTCATATCGTACCCAATCACAGCCTTTATAACTACTCTGTTACAAGCAGCGTTTGACTGCGTCAAAGCACAACATGAATTCATCCCGGAATCCATGGTGACCTCAGGTCAAAGGAATCAGCTAATGACACTACTATAATCAAGATCAGTTGTGACACATAACCATGAACTTGATCTCATAGTGGGTCTCCAGTAACATGTTCTCTAACATATTACCCGTGAGTATAATATGTATCTCTATACACTATATTCATCTTATGAATATCTATTATCACTCACACTAGTCTTAGTTTGTTATTATTCCCATAATAACAATCGACTAGGGATGTTTAGAATTACACGGTTGATTCATGGATACTTATCATAAATGCTAACATACAAACATAAATGATAATATTAATCTATACTAGATTAATCTTAGAAGTCAAATTACATAATCCATTATTGGCCTTAGGGCACAATCTCCAACAATCTCCCACTTGTACTATGGCCAATCATACATGTATGTTATACCCATTGACCTACATGACTTTCATGTATTCACTCGTGCAGGAGTCTTTGTCAATGAATTATTAATTTTCGCTTCCGTTGCTACTTTACACATATTCACTCTCTCTTTAGAGACAGCCTCTCTAAATTAGTGAAAAACGCCTAAGTATATGCTTGTGTCATACAAGGTTCTTACGCATTGAACTATTGTCCCTACAATAGTCTCACAGGATAAGCAATGCTTAGAACAAAAAACATAAAATTTTGATGAACTTCTTCATCCAAAATTTCTTTACATCACATGTAACTGTATACTTTGGCTGCTATTATAGATATTTAGCTATAACGTTTTATTTTGAACCTTTCAAAATCATAACTTCTCTTTTTAAGAGAATACTAGATCTCGACTGATATATTGCAACTAATTGCAATCAGTTGTATATGTGCAACTATTTACACAGTTAACCTAAGCAAGCTTCTATTAAGTCTTTTATATTGAACGCTTTCAATGCTTTGACTTAAGCCAAAACATTCTTTTAGATCTATCTGTATAGATTCCAATTTCAAGAATACAGGCAGTCATGCTTATAACATTAACTGAAATTACTTTCTTAGCCAAGATTTTACTTCTTGCAAGGTAAGAATGTTATTTCCAACAAGCCATATGTCATCCACATATAGCATTAGGAATACCGATATGCTCCCACTGATCCTTTTGAAACACAAGATTCATCATCCTTTTGATAAAATCAAACCATTTGATTTCTTTATCAAAACTATGATTCCAACTATTTGATGCATGTTTCGATCCTTATGAGAATCTTTGAAAACTTGCATACGCTATTTGAATTCTTTGGATGCTCAAAACTTTGGGTTGTGTCACGTACACATCCTCAATCATGTTTTCACGTAAAAAATAGATTTTGATATCCATTTGCCATATTTTATAATCATATTATGGGGATATGGCAACAAGAACTCAATATGACTTGATCATGATTAATGACTAAAGAGGATTTCATCATAGTCCTACTATGAATTTGTTCGTATCCTTATAGTCACTAGTCGTGCTTTATAAGTTTGAAGATCACCATCCATATCGGTTTTCAATTTGAAAACTCACTTGCAACCATTGCATATGCATCTTCTAAAAGACTTATCAAAGTCTATACTTTGATTGTCAGACATGGACTTATCTTCAACCTTTGTAGCATCAAGTCACATATTAGATTCAAAATCTAACATTGCTTCTTCATAAAAGAAGACTTACTTCATCTAGTAAAATTACATCATGATTTTGAGAAATCCATATCTCTCCTAATCATGTCGTATTCCACTAGACTTTCATTGGACTTGTGTAATTTCAACAATGATCATGAAACCATTTCCACGTTCCTCTTCAACGTTAAATGTCACTTTTGTGAATTACGAGTTTTGTAGGTGTACCTTACTCCCACTAACTCTACTAGAAATTAACTCCCTCTTCAAGGGGAAACCATTTCTAGCTACAACTACTTTGTATCCCAAAGAAACACAGGAGTAACAACTCCTACTTTCCTTTTGAGTAATCCACAATACGATATTTAAATTTAGGTGCCAACTTATTCGAAATAAGCTTTACAGCCCTAAACTTATTCAATGAAACAATTTGGGTCTCTTACCCAACCATATCTCATATGTTGATTCATGAATTGTTTTAGACGGAACAATATACACAGCTGCTTTAATGGCATATTTTTGAGAAAACGATGATCAACTTGACTTCATCATAGATTGAACTATATCTTTATAGAGTTCGATTACTCCCTTTTCGACACAACATCCTTTGTGGCGTACTTGGAGGAGTCAATTGTGAGACAGTCCCACAATTTCTAAGATGATTGTCAAAATCTTGACTCAAATATTCACCACTCGGATCATATCTAAATGACTTTACTATCTTGTCAAGATACTTCATACTCCTTTTACAAGCTTTTGAACACTTCAAAAGTTCCAAACTCGTGTTTAATTAGATACTCTTATCTAGAGAAAAGTTCCACAAAGGTAATGAAGTATTAAAACCTCCTTTAGCAGTTGATTTATAATTCATATACATCCATATGTATAATGCTTAATAAATCGATTATTCTTTAACTACTTTTAGCAAAGAACAACTTTATCATCTTTTACAATAAACAACATTCGCATGATTCAAGATGATTCACAATCTCATGAATCCAAAAGTCCATTCTCATGGAGTTTCGTAATGCGACTTTGCTTATGTCTCCAAGAGGACACTGCCAAAATAGGTTGAATCAACTATTTGATTCGATCCTTACAGTATTTATGTTACAGATGGGCTCCACATATAAAGACAATTATGTAAATCTACATTTCATAATCATGTCTTTATAAAGTTTATAATTCACAATTATAAAATAAACAACATTTGTTTACTCAAGCCAACAAGCTCAATAGGCAACAAGAGTTCGTAACTCACATGTAAAAGTTCATAACCTTTGAGTAACAACCTTTGCTTCTCTTGCATATTCGCATTCTACCTTTCACCTTCATAAGGTTTCTATTCAAATTGCGATTCATCATATTCTACTAATATGAGATTCACAACGGTATCTAATACCTTTTGATATAGAAACAAGAGTAGAATAGTTAATAAATACTTAAGGTAGCAGTCTTACTGCCTTTCATCTTCTCATAGTTCTCCAAACAAAGTTTGCTATTTTCATTCTAATGAACGATTCATTCTAGAAATGGCAACATCCTTCTTTTGGAGATCTCTCTATGCCAACAGCTTTTGTCTTTAAAACATGTTTCACCCGAACCTTTCGGTCTTTATGCTTTTCGACCTTCCTTTTATCCTTTTCCTTTTGAACCTTAAGCACACAATTCGAGGCGGGCTTATCCTTTATGGATAACTTAACATTCTTTTGCATCCTATGCAACTAATTCACAATTTTCTCCATGTCATTCAAATGATAGTTCATCACCAATGACTATCAATTAATGAATTCAAGATCACATCTTAATGCCTTTTTGGAGGCCAATGAGAAAATGTTGCCTCAAACACTTATCTTTTCTTGCTCAGTAACTGATGGAACATTTCCATTTGTGATGTATCATATATCTCAAGTAAAACTTCCACGTACGGAAGAATTGGTGGCAAGTGTAAGATAACAAAATTTAACAGAGTCCCTTCGATGCTTCAAGTAAGCATCTTTTATACTCGTGTTACAATTGCTAGTGGTTCATTGGGCAAAAGGATTATTGAGAACATATGATTCCTTTTGATTTGAGAACAATTCTCAATGTTCAATAACAATTGAGATCAAGGTAATAGCAATTATAACTATAATAAAGCGTGTAAAGATTTTAGTTAAATGCTCCCACTTAAATTATAAAACCCTTTAAAATATTTAAGTGGGTGAAGATCCAAAATCCATACTTAACCAAAGCACTGCTTTGGCATGTCCCTATGATTAAATATAATTTCGGTAGGCAAAGACTCAAAATCATGCTTTAAACCATTTAAACATATTTTGGATGTGCACTTCTTTGCCAATTGCATCATTATGCAACTCTTATAATTTATGAGATGTATGATATCATATATCATATTTAATTGTATGTTACTCATCTCATCTTTGCCTCGGGCTCAAACACCATTTTGATTAACCCTTTGTTAAACCAATTACAACACAATGAGAATCACCATTTCTCATATTATCGCTTCGCTAAGGTCACAACATGCGTACCCGCTTTGGCATGGCTACCATGATGCGAACATAGTACTTGACTAGTGTTATACGTAATTGGGTGGCAAATATAAACTTCATAAGTTTATTTAGGGTTTGTTAAATCCTGTGATTTTAATTGTATCATATACAATTCATGGCATTAATATTAAACATACTCTTGTTAATACTAATTAGCATGGCATCCTATGTCATACATATGTTAAGCATGCAATCTAGCATGGCATCACATGGCATCTAAAAGAAACAAAGCATGCATTTACATATATATATTAACATTTTGCATCACATGCAAAATAATTTCTAACATGCATCAATATTTATTAACATGGCATCTTATGGCATAAAATAAATACAACATGCATAAGACTCAAAACCGTGTTATGGTATGGTTTTATCTACATTGATTTTCATAGGCCAATATGAAAATCAACAGGTCATATCCTAGGTGGTTGTAACCATCGTATGGTCACAGCACAGCCGCACCCCTTGGATCCGTCTTCACGTCTTTGTTCCTTGGCACCATCTCTTGGATTTACATATTTTACAAAAATTGTATCCTATACAATTTTCTAGTAAAATAAAATTTACAAACAATAAATTGCATCCTATACAATTTATCTAGAAAATTAGGATTACATAAATACAAACGACTCGCAGGCCGTATTTATAAAATCTTAATAAATAAAATTAAGCATCCATGGGGTCCAAAACCACACCATAACACCATGCATAAAATTATCAACAATAATTTTATATCTAAAAATATTTAGGGTTCAAAGTGGTAATATACAATCACATTGTATTTAGAATTAATTAATTTGGAAAAATTCGTAAATATGCAGAAACAATTTTCCACACTTAAAACGAAAAAGGGGTAAAACTGTCGAACAGCATGCTCGTCGGGCCTCGCACTGCAGTATCCAATACTGCGCGCAGCCCGACGGGCTGCGCAACACGTAGCTGCGCAGCCCATGCTGCGCAACACGCAGCTGCGCAGCCCATGCTGCGTACGCAGCATGCTGCTTACGCAGCATGTGCAATTGCAATTGCAATTGCAATTGCAGTTGGGCGCAATTGCAATTGCAATTGCATTGCACCCATAATTATTCTGGGCATTATGCCCAGAATAACGAAAACCATTTTTTTTTTTTTTTTTAATTTCATTTAATTAATTGAAACAATTTCAATTAAAATCCCATGAATCAAATTCATGATACCAACCCCTTAAACATTTCAAATTTATTAAAACAAATCATTCACAATGATTCACATTAAAATCAAATTTTAAACATGTTATTCACAATAACATTGAACCCTAAATCAAGAACATACAACCCTAACATGCAATTTTGATCTAATCAAAATAACAAATCCAATTCAACCAATGCACAAGTGGCTCTGATACCACTGTTGGGAATTAATCGCACAAAACAAAATATGCGCAGCGGAAAGAAAAACGGATTAATCCCCACCAAGGACCCATGTACATTGCATTGAATTGGAAGGAGGGTTAAAGAATTACCTCTTAATTTTTGCAGGATTGGATACAGGAACCAAAACAGATTCCCTCTACAGTTGATCCACACTGAGCAATTGACTCACCGCGTGCTAGCGCCGAGATCGTAGAACAGTTCTTCGAATGAGAAGGTGAAAAATTGATATTTTTCACTTTATGCCAAAAGCATTTTTTTCGGCAATGTGATGGAGATGGGGGGGCTGCTGTATCACATCCAAACCACTTGTTTCTAGGGTTTTTTTTTTTTTTATTATTAACTTATAATTGTAATTAAATACTATATTTAATTATAATTATAAATTAGCCCCCGTAAGTTTTATTAATTCTCAATTAATATTAAACTTAGTCAATTCTCCATCATATACACATATGTATGTAAAATTAATTATATCTCCATATAATATAATTAGCATACTTTATGCTATATTAATCTTATTAATATTTACATACATACATACATATATATATATACACATATACGTAAATGTATATTATAATTAATTATATCACCATATAATATAATTATAATATACATATATATATATAGCATACTTTATGCCATAAATATATTAATCTTATTAATATGTTCATGTGTATATACATATACATGTAAATATATATCTTTATATATATTTAATTTCTCATCAATAATAAATCATTATCTCATAATGATTTATCCCCGAATTAAGTGAATCTCATTTTGCTCTTTGTGTGTGACCCCGTAGGATCATATAAATTGGCAATGAGGAAATTACCATAATGCCCTCATAAGTCATAAGCGGACTCTAGCAAGCCATTATGACTACCCAATTCATATGATTGGTATAATCCAATAAACCTACTTATAGAATGTGTCATATTCCCTTTTGTCTCTTGATATCATGATTAATTATAAGACATGGTACACTTGTCAATCTTATATAAATTAATCATATGCTTTCTCGATCTCAAAGCGGACTGTTTAAACAAATCAATTGATACTCTTATCAATTATTTGAGCACGGCCATGCATATAACAGTCTCACTTATCGAGGGGCCCAGTGATATCTCTCTCTTGATAGAGAGGGACAAAATCCCATATCTGTCACTCACATCCCAAGGCATGAGTCATATCGTACCCAATCACAGCCTTTATAACTACTCTGTTACAAGCAGCGTTTGACTGCGTCAAAGCACAACATGAATTCATCCCGGAATCCATGGTGACCTCAGGTCAAAGGAATCAGCTAATGACACTACTATAATCAAGATCAGTTGTGACACATAACCATGAACTTGATCTCATAGTGGGTCTCCAGTAACATGTTCTCTAACATATTACCCGTGAGTATAATATGTATCTCTATACACTATATTCATCTTATGAATATCTATTATCACTCACAATAGTCTTAGTTTGTTATTATTCCCATAATAACAATCGACTAGGGATGTTTAGAATTACACGGTTGATTCATGGATACTTATCATAAATGCTAACATACAAACATAAATGATAATATTAATCTATACTAGATTAATCTTAGAAGTCAAATTACATAATCCATTATTGGCCTTAGGGCACAATCTCCAACACGGATAACCCCTCTACATAACCAAGGCCGTACTGCTTTGACTTTCCCGAGTCGATCTTGAATTCTGGCACACCTTGCAGATTAATCCCGAGTCCCATTCCCGGAACAAAGTTCAGCTTGTATAGATATCGGGATAGCCACTCTGGCATGTAGTTCTCATAAAGGACCATAGGGGCATCTGTAGTTTCCTCCTCCTTAATGACAGCAATTTGGAATCCACCAAAAGGAACCACTCCTTCATCCACTGCAGCTACCATCGACTGGGCATCTGCCTCAACAGTCACAATTCTGTCATTCACAGAGAATTTAATCTTCTGATGCAGAGTGGAAGGAACACCTCCCAAAGGATGGAACCAGGGCCTTCCAAGCAATAGGGAGAATGTGACCGGAATATCGATCACTGTGAAGACAACCATAGACTTAATGGGCCCAACCTCCACTTCTGTTTCGAAGGTCCCTATCACTATTCTTTTAGAATCATCGTACGCTCGAATGACTGTCGAGGACCTCTTCAACACTTCTTCATTCATGCCTAGAAACGGTAGCATTTTCAGTGGGTAAATATTCAGAGCTGAGCCGTCATCCACCATAACGCACGGCATCACCTTATCCATGATGTTGGCCCTAATGTAAAGAGCCTTGTTGTGAGCCTTTCCTTCTACTGGTAGGTCTTTTTCAGAGAAAACAATATTAGAAGCTCCAGGATGGACTTTATCTAGTAAGCAGCACATAGCCTCTGGTGAAGCTATAGGGGAGACTTCGATTTCTGATAGCTTCTTCACTAAAGCCTCCCTATGCTCTTTGGAGGTCATAAGCAAATGCCACAAACTAGCTTGTGCAGGGGTCTTCTTTAGTTGGGAAATGACTAAATCTTCTTTTTCGATTCTTTCCGGTGCCGAAGTACTGCCCGACCCATTCATCGGTGCCTTATCTTTCGTCTGATCCGCCGGCTGATATACCCTTCCACTTCGGGTCACATGCTGCACTTCTGAAATCTTCAGCTTCTCAACAGCTGGAAGTTTAACAGCTTCTCTTCTGTCAAATTCTTCGTACTCATCTTCGGAGTCAAGATCATCCAGACTTATGGGCTTGATCTCCTTACACCCCTCCTTTTCCTCACATTCAGGTTTTAATTCGGGTTCCCCTACCGCTACTGCTTGAATCGTAGGGTTTGCTTGCAAAACTTGGGCAAATATAAAGTTAGCCGGCAACCCCGACTGAACCATGTTAACCCGCTTCTCGAATGCCGGCAGTGGATTGGTTTTAGTGCTGGGTTTGGCTGGCTCTTGCAGTTTTCCCTCGTCAATGAGCTTCCGGATAGCATCCCTTAGCTTGTAGCAGTTGTTGGTTCGGTGGCCTGTCACCACATGATAAGTGCAGAAGTTGTCCTTATCCGCTTCAGATGGCTTCTCAAATGGCTTTAAAGATTGCAATAGGCCGCCATTCCTACACTTGGCGAATATCTTTGCTAGAGTAAGAGTCCAAGGCGATATGCCTTGTCCTCCAGGACCTCTGTTCTGGTTGCTTTGTTGCTGATTCACAGTAGCCACTTCGACCTACTTCACCTCTGATGACTGCCCCTGTTTGCCACTAGAACCTGAACCAGACCCACTGCCAGAACCAACTGCTGTGGTTGATCTATACCCTGAACTGTACCCTGTACTTCTTCCCCCTTTCTGACCAGCTGGCTTCTCCTCTTCATCCCTTTCTATCTTCATGGCCATGCTATAGACCTCACTAAGCTCCTTGAAGGAATGGAATTTCATATTGTTCTTGAAGATATCTTTGCTGCCATCAATGAGCTTCTGTATAAGCTCGTCTTCATCAGGGCGGTTCTTTAGGAGGATCATCTTATTCATCCATCTCTGGTAGTATTCATCGAAGGGCTCATTGAATTTCTGCTTCACCCTCTCCAAGTCATACAGCTTCACCTGGATTTTGGTGTTGAAGCTGTAGTATTTGATGAAGGCAGCAGATAGAATTTCCCAATCAGATTGCTCCTCCTCTGACAGTGAGTTATACCATCCCAAAGCACCTCCCTCCAGTGTGGTGGGGAAAAGATTAATCAATTGTTGCTTGGTAGCACCTGCCGTTAGCATAACCCGGGCATATAAATTCACATGGGCCTCCGGCGAGCCCATTCCTTTGTAAGTGGGGACTTTCGGCACTTGGAAGCCGATAGGAAATGTCTCAATGCCCCTACTGATCATGGCATCAACGTTCACCCCCTTCTTAGATTCAGCACTGATCCCGACCCCCTTCTTCAACTGGGCCATGACCTCGTCCAATTCGGAACACTTTGCCTTCATTTTCTGTTCCATAGCTGCCTCTATCTCCTGAAGCTTTTCAAGACTAGTTGAAGTGTCACCACCATGTTGGGATGACTCAGCTTCTTTTTCTTTCCCGGCTCCGCTACCACCGGTCTCACCAGCTTCTCTAACCACTGCCCTCATTTCTTCCTTTAACATGTCGCGGAAATCCTGCGACCTGAAGAAATCTCTCAGAACATCGGCCATACTCGGTGTCTGCTCTGCCATATTCACTCCTTCCCCAGACTCAGAATCACTATCACTCTCGACTACCCTCTGTCTCCTAGCTGCCCTTGAAGCTTGGGATCTTGTCCAAGGTCGCTCCAGTGTGTTCTGCTTGGGAGTAGACAGGAGGTATTAGGGCCGCGAATGAATGACGTGATATGACATGAAAGTTAAGACATTGAACATGCTTGAGATGCATGGAGTGGAATTATGTATGGAATGATGATATGAATGGTTTCTTCTTTTTATTATTATATTTTTTTCTCTTCTTTTTTTTCGAGGCATTCCAAGAACACCCAATGTTTATGCAAAAATGTCACGTGTGGGCCATCACACGGACAGAACTTTGGCGCCTTTGGGGCACCTAATGAATTCATGAAATGGTCGCGTGTATACCGGCACACGGACGTAGTTTTGACGCTTTGTAGGTCTATGGGATGATATGAAATGGTCGCATGGGCCGGGCCCACTGACAAGGTCTTGATGCTTTTGAGCATATGGAATGATGTTATGAGAAAGTCACGTGTAACAGGAACACGGACAAGAATTCGGCATTCGAGGAACGCCTTTCATGATTTGGTGATGTTACGGGCCTACATATATGCTAATCGGGCACTCGGGGAGTACCTTAAATGGTGAATTAATGTCATGAAGTGGTCGGATGTGGACCACAATGTTATATGATGTTTATGATGGATGGGTGTGATGTCATGAAATGCATCGTGTAAATTATTACACGAAAATGGGCCTAAGGCCGTAGTGGCTTTTATTAAATGAAATGGAATGGCCGAATGCAATCCGGTGCATTGGCAAAACTCGGGTAATTTTGGATACCCGATATGTTATGAAATAGGATGGGATGGTCATGATAGGCGTCGTTGAAATGCCCCTTAATTTAATTTAAGTGAAATGTAGTGAATGAACATGTCACACAATATGCAAATGGCTGCATAAAAACGTGGGTTAAGATGCATGACATACATAATGATGTTATGTATGCTATGTCAAAAATAAAATGCTAATCACACAAGTTTAATGTTATGGCTGAAAAAGAAATCGTTAGTATGGATGACAAGCGAATGAATTAATGTTTTACACACAAAATAAAATGCAAAATGGCTGCATAAAAATGTGGGTTAGTATCACACAAATATGTTTGTGTATGGTATGTCATATGTATGGAAAATGGTGATTATGGTATGTTATGCATGCGTCGGCGATGTGTCACGGAACGGTGAAGAACACATAGCAAGCAAAACGAATTCTTCCAACCTTATTCCTCCAACGTGGTCGGTCTCAAAAATTTCTAACCGAGCCCTAGGTGGGGTTCACTTCGATCACCAACCGGGGGTGATGAAGGCGCGATTTTATTATTATTGTTCACACAATTATTTTGGTATCCTAAGGGAATCCAACTAAAGCTGCCTATATGGGTTCGGTCCAAGTCGGGTTAACATCAAGGCTCTCATAGCAAGATATACTCCTCACTTCTCCCCACTCAAGGGTCCTAGCGAAGGGGTTCGTACGAGGCTATGAGTGGTGTTTCGTATTCGTGCCCCTAAGACCATGAAGAACTTAGGCGACACTTCAACAATCCACCGGGCTATAAAGGATACCTAATCTAATGCAAAAATGGCTAACTAAAATGCAAATAAAATACCAAAAGAGAATCATCCACGTTGTTTTAATTAGACACTTTTCAGGGCTTGTCAAAATTCTTTTAAGTTTTTAAGGAAACTTTTTTAAGAATTCCCCAGCGGAGTTGCCACTGTGAGCGGACGACGCGTTTTCGACGGGACGCGGGACTCCCTTTCGGAATGGGGCGCCACGATCTCGGGCGGGCCCCTCCCTCGCGTGGGGGTTTTATAAAGGAAATCCGCGTTTTGAAAAATAAATGGAATTCAATCTTAAAAAGAACCGAGACCTAAGTCTCGATGAATATTGTAGGAGTCGCCACCCGGCTCAGCTCAACCGGGAAATTCTTATGTAGCTGAACCGGACAAACGGCCGCTACACTATCCAGAGATTCGGGTCCGGACAAGTCCCCTATTTCGTGTCTAATTAAAATGAATATAGCCAATGTTCTCGAATGGTATTTCAAAATCTAAAGTCCATTTTATTGAATATAAAAGCATACAGCGCGCACACAAAACATTTAATACAAAAATAAGGAAAAGAAATAAATATTAATTGGCTTACAACCAAATCGAATGGAAAAATAAGAACTCTCGCCTCACTTATACAATCGCCTATATACACGAGAATCTAGAAAAATACAACCGCCTAGGATACACGATTTAATCTATTAAAATACATTAAAAATAAAAATAAAAATAAAAATAAATTAAACCTGCAAAACAGAGGGTTAGCACAATATATACAGCACGCCACAAGTTGGACTCAAATAGACAGAATGGGAAATCAAGAATTGGGGGCATGCATTTAGGGGGTAACCGGGTTGGCTCGGCTAGCCGGCCCGGTTAGACCTGGAAAACATTTTGAAACGTCCCTGTATTTTTGGTTTTGTGGGAAAAATCATTTGAAAACAATTTTACCGGTTTACATGCATTTTTCATATATTAAGTGGGTCGGTTTTCGGGAGAACTGGGTCTCCGTCGTTGAATTGTTCTAAATGCGAATTTACTGAAAATTAAATCTACGGTCGTGATGCACATAACAAAATTCATTTTGACGATTTTTGGGATTTTCTAATTTTTTGGGGATGAGGCTGAAATTCTGATTCTGGAACAGGGATTACAGTCGTACGACTGTAGTTTACAGTCGTGCAATTGTAATCAGTCCAAGACCACAATTTCGCCAAAAATCATTTTTAAGCAAAAATTGAAGAAAAACCTCCTGGAAACTAAGAACAGTCGTACGACTATATATACAGTCGTACGACTGTTCATGAAGACTAAGAACAGTCGTACGACTGTTCTTGGTTTCCAGGAACAGAAATACGAAAAATGCAGCAAAAACGTACGAAATTCACTTCAAACACCCAGAAAGCGAGAAAAAGTGTAGGGAAAAGAAGTGACTACCTTTTAGAAGCTATTCCAAGTCGTTTTTGACCCCTGGCGTCGCTCCAATCCCAACAAATTCGCACTTTTTCCTTTGAAATGGAGGTTGGGGGTTTGAGTCCAAAAATCCAAATTTGCAAGGGATTCTGATTGTTTAAGTCCGAGTTCTTGATTTGTTTGAGTAGTTAACTGATTAACCTAGGGATTTCTAACAAGTTTTAGGCTTAATTTCGAGAATTAAAGAAAATTAAAGAGGAAGAAGATGAGTTTTGGTGGTTTTCTTTCTCTCTCTCTTTTCTTTCTCTCTCTAAGTTTTTTTTTTTTACCAGAATTCCCTCTCTCCTTTTCTCTCCTTTCTTCTTCCTTTTTATCCCCTTTTTCTGCTTGCTTGCTGCCAAACCCGAGCAATTAATGCTCCTCCTTCTTTTTCTTCCATTTCTGCTGCAGAGGTATGGGCCTCTGCAGTCTGCCCGACATTACAGTCGTACGACTGTAATTTTTAAATTACAGTCGTACGACTGTAGCAATAGTCGTACGACTCTCTTTTTTTTTTTTTTTTTTTTAAGTATGGAAAATTCCGGCGCTTACAGTTTCTCATTTCTGATGATTACACTCTTTTTGTCTTGGACGAAGAGGAGCTTAAAACCTACCAGTAGGCCATAGCTAGCCCATTGTCTGCCATGATGGCCGATATGCAATCTATGTATGATAATCAGGTTTGGAACCTAGTTGATTCACCTCCGGCTGCTAAGGTAATAGGTTGCACGTGGTGCTATAAGCTATAGGCCGACAATACCTTTAAGGGTGTGTATAAGAGGTTTAGTGGGAGCATATTAACTTTTCTGGTATTATTTATGGGTGGCATCCTTTTGATTGGAAGCGACATACCAACACTGCAAGGGTAAAGCAATGGTTGTGTAAGTGCTTCACAATGAAGGACTTAGGCGAAGCTGAGACGATCCTAGGGATCAGGATCTACAGGGATAGATCCAATCCGCTTCCAGGCCTAAGTCAGGCCAAGTACATAGACATAGTTCTGAAAAGATTCAGCATGGACCAGGCTAAGAAAGGTTTCTTGCTAATGTGTTATGGGCTGAAACTTAGTAAGAAGTACTGTCCTAAGGCAAGGCAAGACAGGGAGAACATGAGATTGGTTTTATATGCTTCGGCTATAGGATCAATCATGTACTCCATGCTATGTAAAAGACCTGATGTCACTTTTGCACTAAGTATGATGAGCTTGATCCCAGGTGGATCATTGGAAGGCTGTCAAAGCTATCCTGAAGTACCTTAACCGGACCTAGGATAGCTTCTTAGTGCATGCAGGTCAGGAAGAGCTATCAGTTACTGGGTACACTGATGCAAGCTTCCAGACTGACCAGGATGAATACCGGTCGCAGTCAAGGTATGTATTCATGCTAAATGGTGGTGTTGTTGCTGGAGAGGCTCCAAGTAATCGACCATCGCGGTTTCTATCATAGGAACTGAGTACATTGTAACGTGTGACACAGCTAGGGAAGCTGTGTGGATAAAGAAGTTTATCACGGAACTGGGGATAGTATCTAATATCTGGGAACCAGTTGATATCTTCTGTGACAATTAGGGGCTGTTGCATAAGCTATGTGCCCCGGTCACACATATACACGAAGCACGAACTCAGGGAGTTTCACCTATTGCGAGAAATCGCTGAGGGGGTGACATCTCATTACAAAGAGTGGACACCAAAGTCAATGTCGCAGATCTTTTGACCAATGCACTTGGCTATGCCTATGGATGAAGGTTATGCTAGATCTATAGGGATTAGACCCATGCCTAGTAGGTACTAGTACAAGTGGGAGATTGTTGGAAATGACCTAGTCCCGAGGCATTGGTCCTTGTATTTGTATGATACATTTGAACATTAAAATGAACTTTATGTGTTATACAATTTGTGTCAAGAGATAAAGGCATTAATCTATTTATTATATGTCTTGTGCTATATTTTAAATAGAGTATCCAATGGACATATCCATATCCATATTGTCAAGTGTCATGCACTTAGTAGTAAGACTATGGATAGGGAAAACGATATGGCCATAAAGTCATCCGTAGTCTATTCCAATCATGGGAATGAATGAAACTAAAGACTATCATTAGCCTGGTTGTATGGCAGTGTCTTACCGGTCATAGAACATGGAATGTCAACCAGGTTAACGGGTACATACAAAAAGGGCATGGTACTGGATCGATTCAATTAACGGGAATCTACATGGTATAGTATCACAAAGGATTCTCGCGTAGTACTTGTATAAGTCCTTTGACCAGACCATATGATGGTGCTGCATATGAAGTGGCACACTTTGGTTTATGCCTATCGGGCCTGTAAAAGGGTGCCAAGTATAGGTACATTCGGGTGTGTTAGTGAACATGGCAGTACTATGGATATGCAGAAGGGAATGTCACTCAGTGATTCACTAAGATGATATCACTGGCCTCTTAAAGAATGTTACTGATAAGTGTGCGGCCGCACCCAAACAAGATTGGATCTTGTTTGTGAGTATCAGTACATTCGGTATCAAGTAAAGGTCCAGACACAAGGAGGGTGATACTGCCATGCCTCTGTGTTGGATGCCGATATCAGCGACATGGGATTTAAAAGTTCAAACTACAGGGTTACGGTGATAGTTTGACTACTATCTCCGTCTTAATCGGGGGCTGCAGTGGCTTGCAAGAGCCCGCCTGCAATCTGTGGGCCTTGGCCCACTGCAACATAAAGATGGGCCCATTGGATCGTACACATTGAACGTCTGGACTTTAACTAGTCGGATTAAGTGTGTACTTTGAGTATACATGTTTGAAGAGAGAGAGAGACTGATTAATTATATTATATAGGTCAATTGGATTGATCAATATATTATAATTAATATTTATTTTGGCCTTCTCATAATTAATTCGATGAATTAATTTATGGGATTATTTCCTAGATGGAAATATTATTATACATGTATAGGTTTACATGTATCTCATTTTATGTATGTCTAATTTAATCCCTTGATTAAATTAATAGGTCAAATGAATTTTAATTTAAATGTATGTAATATACTATATGGTATAATATATAAGCATACATGTTAAAGTAAAGTTGCATTTGAAATTAATTAAATCAAAGTAATTAAAATTGGGCTTAAGACTTAAAATGAAAATTCCCACATAATGTGAGATAGTGATGGCCGAAATATTGGGCAAGAAGGGAAAGAATTTTGAGTCATCTTAGGACAAAAGAAGATGGTGAAAAAGGATGAGTCATGGATGACTTTAGGTGGCAAAGTTGGACTTTGCTTCATGAGATATTTTTGGTCATTATTATGGTATGATTAATGAGAAAAATATCCATCCATTTTCTTTCCTCTCTTGGCCAAATTAATGGGAGTGAAGATGAGTCATCTTCTTGAATTTTTGGTATTATGGATGAAGAAGAAGAAAAGGTGATGGTGAGTGGTGGTGGTGAGTCACCATGTTGAGTCGTTGGTTTGACTCATTTGTAGCAAAGTTGGACTTTGCTCTTCCATACTCATCTCCTTTCTTTCATGAGATATAATAACAATTAAGTCTACTCCACCTTTTGGCCATGAGAATTATTCTTTAAAAAGGAATACTTTGCCCACTTTTGTTTTTTGGGGTTTTCTTTGGGAGAAACAATTGTGAGTAAAAGAGAGATATTGAATTATTTCTTTTGGAAAGAAATATTTTGGATAGCCATAAGGACTTAGCTTGGTCGCCCCTTTTCTTCTCTCTTTCTCCCTCTCTTCTTGTTATCCGAGTTGCTAGCACGGGTTTCGGTCCGAGAGCCATTAATGTACGCATCGGTGGAGGAAATCTACACTTTCCGCTTTTATCAGTCGATTTCCCATGACGAATCCCAACACCCGAATCTCTGAATAGTGTAGTGATCATTCGTCCGGTTCAGCTACCTTAAGAATTTCCCGGTTAAGCTGAGCCGGGTGGCGACTCTACAATATTCATCGAGACTTAGGTCTCGGTTTCTTTTAAGGATTAATTTTCCTAAAACAGATTTTCCATTTAAAAAAACCCCACGCAAGGGAGGGGCCCGGCCGAGATCGAGGCGCCCCTTCCGAAAGGGAGTCTCGTGTCCCGTCGAAAACGCGTGGTCTGCTCACAGTGGCGACTCCGCTGGGGATATTTCTTAAAAAGTTTTCTTAAAAACTTAAAAGAATTTGACAAGCCCTGAAAAGTGTCTAGTTAAAATAAGGCGGATGATTCTCTTTTGGTATTTTATTTGCATTTTTAGTTATCCATTTTTTGCATTAGATTAGGTATCCTTTTATAGCCCGGTGGATTGTTGAAAAGTCGCCTAAGTTCCTCTTGGTCTTTGGGGCACGAATACGAAACACCATTCATAGCCTCGTACGGACCCCTTTGCTAGAACCCTTGAGTGGGGAGAAGTGAGGAGTATATCTTGCTATGAGAGCCTTGATGCTATCCCGACTTTGACCGAACCCATATAGGCAGCCCTAGTTGGATTCCCTTAGGATACCAAAATAATTGTGTGAAAAATAATAAAATCGCGCCTTCATCAACCCCGGTTGGTGATCGAAGTGAACCCCGCCTAGGACTCGGTTAGAAATTTTTGAGACCAACCACGTTGGAGGAATAAGGTGGGAAGAATTCGTTTTGCTTAATATGTGTTTCTCGCCGTCTCGTGACACATCGCCATTGCTACCTACGCGTGCATAACATACCATAATTACCATTTTCCATACATGTGACATACCATACATAAAACATTTTTGTGCGATACTAACCCACACTTTTATGTAGCCATTTGCATTTTATTTCGTGTGTAAGACATTAATTCATTCGTTTTTCATTCATACTAACGATTTCTTTTTTTTTCAGCCATAACATTAAGTTCGTGTGTTTAGCATTTTTTCACATAACATACATAACATCATTGCGTATTCCATACATTATAACTCACGTTTCCGTGCAGCCATTTGCATATTGTGTGACATGTCCATTCACCACATTTCACTTAAATTAAATTAAAAGGGCATTTCAAGGACGCCTATCATGACCATCCCGTTCCATTTCATAACATATCGGGTACCCAAAATTACCCGTGTTTTGCCGATGCACCGGATTGCATTTGGCCATTCCACCGAAATCATTTCATTCGATAAAAGCCACAACGGTCTTAGGCCCACTTTCATGTAGCGATTTACACGATACATTTCATGACATCACGCTCATTTATCACGGACATCATATAACACCGTGGTCCACATCCAACCACTTCATGACATTAATTTACCATTCAAGGTACTCCCCGAGTGCCCAATTAGTATACATATAGATCCATAACATCATCAAATCATGAAAAGGTGTTCCATGAATGCCAAACCTCTGTTTGTGTCCCTGTTACAAGTAACTTTCTCATGACATCATTTCATATCATATGCTCAAAAGCATCAAAACTTTGTCTGTGGGCTTGGTCCATGCGACCATTTCATATCATCCCATAAACCTATAAAGCATCGAACTCCATCCGTGTGTCGGTACACACGTGACTTCACGAATTCAGTAGGTGCTCCAAAGGCGCCGAAGCTCTGTCCGTGTGGTGGCCCACACGTGACATTTTTGCATAAGCATTGGGCGTTCTTGGAATGCCCCAAAAAGAAGAAAGATAATAAAAAAAGAAACCATTCATACCATTATTTCATACGTAATCCCAGTCCATTCATTTCAAGCATTCTTAATGCCTTAATTTTCATGTCACATCATGTCATTCATTCACGACACTAATACCTCCTGTCTACTCCCAAGCAGAATACACTGGAGTGACCTTGGACAAGATCCCAGGCTTCAAGGGTAGCTTAGGAGACAAAGGGTAGTTGAGAGTGACAGTGATTCTGAGTCTGGGGAAGGGGTGAATATGGCAGATCAGACACCCAGCATGGCTGATGTTCTGAAAGATTTCTTTCCATCGCAAGACTTCCCCGACATGTTGAAGGAAGAAATGAGAGCAGTTGTAAGGGAAGCTGGTGAGACCGGTGGCAGTGGAGCCGGGAAAGAAAAAAAGGCTGAGTCATCCCAACATGGTGGTGACACTTCGGCTAGCCTTGAGAAGCTACAGGAAATAGAAGCAGCTATGGAACAGAGAATGAAAGCGAAATGTTCTGAGCTAGATGAAGTTATGGCCCAGTTGAAGAAGGGGGTCAATATCAGCGCTGAATCGAAGAAGGATGTAAATGTTGATGCCATTATTAGTAAGGGCATCGAGACATTCCCTATCGGCTTCCAAGTGCTGAAAATCCCTACTTACAAAGGAATGGGCTCGCCGGAGGCTTATATGAATCTGTATACCCGAGTTATGCTGACGGCGGGTGCCACAAAGTAGCAGCTGATCAATTTATTCCCCACCACACTGGAGGGAGGTGCTTTAGGATGGTATAACTCACTGTCAATGGAGGAACAATCTGGTTGGGAAGTTTTGTCTGTGGCCTTCATTAAATACTACAGTTTCAACACCAAAATCCAGGTGAAGCTATATGATTTGGAGAGGGAGAAGCAAAAATTCAACGAGCCCTTTAACGAATACTATCAGAGGTGGATGAACAAGATGATCCTCCTAAAGAACCGCCCTGATGAAGACGAGCTTATATAGAAACTCATTGACGGCAGCAAAGACATTTTCAAGAACAACATGAAATTCCATCCCTTTAAGGAGCTCAGTGAGGTTTACAGCATGGCCATGAAGATAGAAAGGGACAAAGAGGAGAAGCCAGCCAGTCACAAGGGGAGAAGAAGTACATGGTACACCTCGAGATATAGATCAACCGCAACAGCTGGGTCTGGCAGTGGTTCTGGTTCAGGTTCCAGGGGCAAACAAGGACAATCTTCAGAAGTCAAACAGGTTGAAGTGGCTACTATAAATCAGCAGCAAGGCAACCAGAATAGGGCTCCTGGAGGACAAGGCATATCACCTTGGACTCTTCCTTTAGTGAAGATATTCGCCAAGTGTAGGAATGGTGGCCTACTACAGTCTTTAAGGCCGTTTGAGAAGCCATCTGAAGCTGACAAAGATAACTTCTGCACTTATCATGTGGTGACAGGCCATCGAACCAACAACTACTATAAGCTAAGGGATGCTATCCAGAAGCTCATTGATGAGGGAAAGCTACAAGAGCCAGCCAAACCTAGCACTAAAACCAACCCGCTGCCGGCATTCGAAAAGCGGGTCAACATGGTCCAGTCGGGGTTGCCGGCTAATTTTATATTTGCCCAAGTTCTTCAAGCGAACCCTACAATTCAGGCAATGGCAGTAGGGGAACCCAAAGTGGAACTCGAACGTGAGAAAAAGGAGGAATGTAAGGAGATCAAGCCCATAAGTTTGAATGATCTCGACTCCAAAGATGATTATGAAGAATTTGATAGAGGAGAGGCAGTTAAACTCTTAGCTGTTGAAAAGATGAGGATTCAAAAAGTGCAGCATTTGACCTATAGTGGTAGGATATATCAGCGGACAAATCAGATGAAAGAGAAAGCACCGATGAATGGGTCGGGCGGTACTTCGGCACCAGAAGGGGTCGAGAGGGAGGACCTAGTCATCTCCCAGCTAAAGAAGACCCCTGCCCAAGCTAGCTTGTGGCATTTGCTTCTGACCTCCAAGGAGCACAGGGCTGCTCTAGTAAAGAAATTATCAGAGATTGAAGTCTCCCCCATAGCTTCACCAGAGGCTATGTGCTGTTTGTTAGACAAAGTCCATATTGGAAGTCCTGATATTGTCTTCTCCGAGAAAGACCTACCCGAAGGCCCACAACAAGGCTCTTTATGTCAGGGCCCATGTGATGGATAAGGTAATGCCTTGTGTTATGGTGGATGATGGATCGGCGCTGAATATTTGTCCACTAAAGATGTTGCCATTTCTGGGGCTAAATGAAGAAGTGTTAAAGAGATCCTCAACAGTTATATGAGCATATGATGACTCTAAAAGAACGGTAATAGGGACGTTTGAGGCAGAAGTAGAGGTTGGGCCAGTTAGGTCCACAGTTGCTTTTACAGTGATTGATATCCCGGTCACATTTTCCCTATTGCTTGGAAGGCCCTGGTTCCATCCTTTGGGAGGTGTTCCTTCCACATTACATCAAAAGATCAAGTTCTCTATGAATGGCAGAATTGTGACTGTTGAGGCGGATGCCCAATCAATGGTAGCTGCAGTAAATGAAGAAGTGGTTCCCTTTGGTGGATTTCAAGTCGCTGTAATTAAAGAGGAAGAGACCACAGATGCCCCTATGGTCTTTTATGAGAATTATATGCCGGAGTGGCTATCCCAGTATCTATATAAGTAGAACTTTGTCCTAGGAATGGGACTCGGAATCAATTTGCAAGGGGTTCCAGAATTTAAGATCGACTCGGGGAAGTCGAAGTAGTGTGGCCTTGGTTATGTAAAAGGAGCATCTGAGCAGAAGAATCTGAGGAAGGGCAAGAATGGAAAGATTATGATGAAGCCATTTCTAAAGGCGGGAGAAGGCCTTTACAAGGGTCAAGCTGAACCGGTGATGGTAGGAGATGTCGAGTATCCTGGCTTCGAGGTTTTTGTAGATGTAGTTGATTTTAACAAAAGCCAGGAGGAGCCAGTAGCCCCTGTAATGGCGGAAGAAGCAACTGCTGAATCTGAATTTTTACAAGGAGAGTCATCTGAGGTGGTAGCAGAAGCCATAGAGGTGGCTAAGGAAGAAGATGAAAAGAAGACCTGTGTTGAAACTATAAAGGTGATTTCAGGCGCTTTAACTGCTGCTTTAAGTAAGGCATTTGGAAAATCGAAGGAAGGGTTTGATGAAGAACTGATGGCCAAAGTGAACTTAGACTCTATGGTCGCTGAAATTGCCAAGATTATGGAAAAGGCTAAGATGCAAGTGGCCGGAAAAGAAGCAAAGAAAGCTGCAATCTCGAGTGATGCTCTGAAAAGGGAGATGGAAGCTGAAGAGGAACAAGGCCCTCCGCCTGTGGAGGATGAAAATGATTTTTTTGTATCTATTTCTTCCATTTTCAATGTAACTGATGTACTTTATGATAAGTTCAATGCAATGAAATCCTAGTTTGCTTACTTGTGTGATGTTTATCCTGGTAATTCTGTGCATGCATTTAAATCACCATCAAGCATATTTAGCATACATGACACTGCATTGCATGAAATCAATATAAGTACAGATGACAACCCTAAAATGGTACTCATTTCACATGAGCTAAAATCTCAGGAAAGAATACTCCAAAAACATGTTAAAGCTTTCGCCTGGTCGTATGAATACATGCTGGGTGTGGACACAGAAATAGCAGTGCACAAAATCCCAATGGACCCCAGGTTCAGACCGGTAAAGCAAAAGTTGAGAAGATTAAGGCCGGAATGGGCAACACTGGTGAAAGAAGAAGTGGCTAAGTAGATAGATGCCAAGTTTCTCGAAGTGGTGGAGTATACGGAATGGCTAGCCAACATTGTCCCCGTGCCTAAAAAGGATGGAAGGGTCAGAGTATACGTCGACTATAGGGACCTGAATCAAGCATGCCCAAAGGATAGCTTTCCATTGCCCCATATTGACGTCCTGGTTGATAGTGCATCAAAAGCGTGTACTCCTTCATGGATGGCTTTTCAGGGTATAACCAGATTCTGATGGATGTGATCAACAAGGTGAAAACATCGTTCATCACAGAGTAGGGTACTTTCTGCTACAGAGTGATGCCTTTCGGATTAAAGAATGCTGGCGCACTTACCAGAAGGCTGTCATAACTCTATTGCATGACATGATCCACAAAGAAGTCGAAGTGTATGTCGATGATATGCTTGTTAAATCAACAACCCGGAAGGAACATCCTGTCATCCTGGATAGATTTCTAACACGCATTGGAGAGTACAACCTGCGACTTAACCCCAAGAAGTGCATATTCAGGGTCACATCAGGGAAGCTGTTGGGTCATGTAGTCAGCCAGAGGGGGACAGAAATGGACCTAGACAAAATCAAAGCCATCCAAAATATGCCAGCCCCAAAGACAGAAAAGGAAGTCAGATCTTTCCTGGGTTCCTTACAGTATGTCAGCCGCTTCATAGCATGGTTGACTTCCACTTGTGAGCTGATTTTCAAGCTATTAAAGAAAGATCAGCCGATTGTGTGGGATGATAGGTGTCAATTGGCATTCGAGAAGATCAAGGCTTACCTGGTAAAGCCACCGATATTGAGTCCTCCAATTCCAGGAAAGCCTCTGATTTTGTATTTTGCAGTTGAAGAATCCTCTATAGGGGCAATGCGTGCACAAGAACAAGATGGCAAGAAGGAATATCCTATCTATTACCTTAGCAAGAAATTGCTGGAGTATGAAACCAAGTACACACTGGTGGAGAAGACATGTGTGGCTATGATCTGGTTGACCAAAAATTTGCGCCACTATTTCCAATCCTACAAGATACAAGCCGTGGCTAAGGTGGATCCAATGAAGTATCTCTATGAAGCACCTGTATTAGTTGGGAAGCTATCCAGGTGGTTGTTACTCTTATTTGAGTTCGACATCAAGTACATCACGAAGAAAACAATCAAAGGGCGAGTCGTGGCAGAGTTTCTGGCAAAACAACCTCTAGAATCAGATTATATGGAGAATCTGGAATTCCCTGATGAGCAACTAGCCATGGTGGAAGTGAAAAAATGGGTTATGTGCTTCGATGGGGTGGTGAATAGAAAAGGCGCTAGAATCGGGTTACTTATAGCAACATCGGATGGTGAGATTATCCCTTTATCCAAAAGGCTAATCTTTCCCGTAACCAATAATGGGGCAGAATATGAAGCATGCTTATTTGGAATGGAAGCTCTATTAACCTTAGGGGCAAATGATGTCTTAATTGTCGGTGATTCACTTCTAGTGATCAGGCAAGCTTAGGGCGAGTGGGAGCTGAAAGAAGGAGCCTTACGGCCTTACTTGGAGCTGCTACACTTCAGAAAAGACTTATTTGGCCAGTGCGAATTCAAACATGTCCCTAGGTATGAGAATAAGATGGCCGATGCATTAGCAACTCTATCCTCCATGTGGGAAAATCCAGAGGAGACACAGGTCCAACCACTGGTTATAGTCACTTCCAGACATCCTTGCTTCGAAGTGCACGAAGTAATGGAATTATCGGCTGAAGAAAAACCATGGTTCTTTGATATCCACAAGTATGTTAAGGAAGGGAGGTATCCAGAAGAGGCCAGTGCTGCTCATAAGTTGACACTAAGAAAGCTGGCTAGTCAATTCAGAATCTTTGAAGATAAGTTGTACAAAAGAACTGCACACGGGGTCCTTCTAAGGTGTCTAACAGAGCAAGAAGCAGAAGAAGTGATGCAACAGGTACATGTAGGATCCTGTGGGCCACACATGAATGGGCTTGCCATGGCTAGGAAGATAATGAGACAAGGGTATTTCTGGATGACGATGCAAGCGGATTGTATAAGAAAAGTGAAGAGATGTCATGAATGTTAGATATGCAGATATCAGTCATCTTCCACCAGTTGAACTTCAGAATCTAGCATCTCCTTAGCCGTTTTCAGCTTGGGGGATAGATATGATTGGTGAGATTCATCCAGCTGCATCTAATGGACATATATTCATAGTTTTGGCAGTTGATTACTTCTCCAAATGGGTGGAATCAGAATCCTTCACTAATGTAACGGCCAAGCAAATGGTCAAGTTCATCCAGAAGAACATCTTCACCCGGTACGGGATTCCTCACCACATAGTAACCGACAACGGAGTGCAGTTTCAAGGGGCAACAGCTGAGCTACTTGTAGAACATGGTATTGAACATCATAAATCCTCTCCATATAGACCACAGGCTAATGGTGCACTGGAGCAGCTAACAAGGCAATAAAAAAGATCTTATCAAAGATGGTAACCACTTACAGAGATTGGGCCGATAAACTGCCTTATGCTCTTTGGGGTTACAAAACCAGTGTCAGAACGCCGATAGGAGAAACTCCTTATGCATTGGTATATGGAATGGAAGCAGTATTGCCAGTGGAAATAGAACTTAAATCACTTAGAGTCGCCTTGGAAGCTCAATTACCAGAGACTGAATGGGTTCAAGCGAGATATGAATAGTTGGCGGCATTAGATGAAAGGCGACTGAGGGCACTGGATCATCTTCAGATGTACAAGCGTAGAATGGCCAGAGCCTATAATCGGAATGTGAAGTATTCCAAACGGCAGTTGAAAACGGGTGACTTGGTTCTAAATCAACTAAGGCCTTCAAATGTCGATGTTAGGGCAAGTTCAAACCCAACTGGGAAGGACCCTATATGGTGAAGAAGGTACTATCAAAAGGTGCTGTCAGCATCATGGATATGGATGGAAACGAGTTCACTAATCCTATCAACCAGGACAAGCTAAAGCTTTATCATGTATAAAAAAAAAAAAAAGAAATCTGCTAGGCTGAAAACTCGAAAAGAGCGGTCTAGGCAAAAGTTAAGACACGAGAGAAAATAATCAGTCGGAAAACCTAAAAAGGACGGCTGGTGACGGATTCTGGCACAGTGTGGAATATGTACCATTTAGGAACCAACTTGTTTCAAATGTACTCATTTTGACTTCATTAATAAAGTGAAGTGTTTGTTTAAATATATTTGTATGGTTATGACAAATGCACGAGCAAAGTTGTCTTACATAAACATACATTCAAAGAAAGCACTTTGCATTCAACTGATTGAAATCATCGCATTATTTAACAAGTAAAAATGCACTAAATACATGCAATTTGAAATCTTTTATTGTCCTCTAAAATCCAGCTCCTCTTCCTAAAAGAGCAATAAGTGGTCGCAATACAATTCAAATTGTTCGTAAAAAAAAAACTCGCTGAGGTGAAAACCGAAAAGGCACCTCAGGCAAAAATTAGGGCGGCTCGCTGGGCTGAAAACCCGTATTGGGCAACCCAGGCAAAAATTAGAGCACTTACAACTCATAATTTCCCTATGAAGCAAGAAAAGCAGAATGTCCTCAATGTTCCCCATAGAAGTCATCACATCGACTCCACATAGAGTCACCACGCAATTCCCCAGCAGAATCTACATAAAGAACACTATAATTGTTTCCCCAATCGAGTTGCCACACTTTTCCCTAGCGGAATCTCTGTAAGGAGCACTACAATTATCTCCCCAGCAGTATCATACATCCCCAACAATCACCTCACTCCTTCAAAAATTGCCAAGCGAAGCCCCGAAGAAAGCAAAGTCAACCAAGGGCACAACATATCTCTCTCTCCAGCGGAAGGCAGAAACGTCAAATAATGGGAAATGCATACATGTACATATACATCATCACGCACTCATACATTACATACATCAATCACTTATCCCCAGCTAGTCTTCATTCTTGATCGAAGGGGCAAAAATTTTTGTTTAAAAATCTCTCGATCAAGGAATGAAGACTTGCTATCTTAAGTGCAGGAATTCATCGTCCCGAGCTTCAATTCTTCAGCAGATCCGCCTCGAGTAATGTGAACTCGGTATCGGCCCAGATCGGCTTTATGATCCATTTCCCCAGCAGATCCGCCTCGAGTAATATGAACTTGGTATCGGCCTAGATCGGCTTCATCATCCATTTCCCTAGCAGATTCGCCTTGAGTAATGTGAACTCGGTATAGGCCCAGATCGGCTTCATCATCCATTTTCCCAGCAGATCCGCCTCGAGTAATGTGAACTCAGTATCGGCCCAGATCAGTTTCATCTATTTCTCCAGCAAAGCTCACCTCGGGTAACCTAGACCCGGTATCGGCTTATCTCATCAGAGGGTTCATCCCAGTGTTCGCAGTGCTTTGATTCGCGCTCTCAAATTCATCATCTCAGGTGTTGTAAACCTGGATCTAGGTGTTGAATTTGATCACGAGAGGGCTAGCTGTAAGCGCCGGAATTTTCTATACTTAAAAAAAAAAGAAGAGAAAAAAGAAGAGTCGTACGATTGTCCTTACAGTCTCGTACGACTGTAATATCAGAGCAGTTGCAGGAGCCCATACCTCTGCAGCAGAAAAATGGAGGAGAGAGGTGGCGCAATTAATACGCCGGGATGGGCAGGAAGCAACCAGAAAAGCAGAGATAAGAAGAAGAAAGAGGAGGAGAAAAAGCCAATCTTGAATTCTGGTGGAAAAAACTTAGAGAGAGAAAGGAGAAAAGAGAGAAGGAAAAGAAAGAAAACAAAAACCCACAAGTTCTTCTTTTCCTCTTCTATTTTCTTTCAATTCTCAGAATTAGGGTTAAAATTTGATAGAAATCCTTAGGTTAACCACTTAATTTCACAATCAAATTAAAATCTCGGACTTAAATCATCAGAATCCCAAGCATTTCGGATTTTTGGACATAAAGCTTCCCCTCTCAATTTCAAAGGAAAAGTGCGAATTCGTATAGATTGGAGCGACGCCAGGGGTCAAATCGACTTGGATAAACTTCTAAAAAGGTAGACTCTCCTTTTCCTTTCAATTTTTCTTGCTTTTTGGGTGTTTGAAGTGAATTTTTGTGCATTTTTGCTGTGTTTTCGCGCTTCTGTTTCTTGAAATTAAGAACAGTCGCACGACTGTTCTTGGATTTGATGAATAGTCGTACTACTGTATATACAGTCGTACGAGTGTTCTTAATTTCCAAGTTGTTTTTCTTCAATTTTGATTCAAAATAAAATTTTGGCGGAATCTTAGTTCTGGGTCGTTTACAGTCGCACGACTGTAACCTCATTCCAGAATCAGAATTTCAGCTTTTATCCCCAAAAATTTATAAGAATCCATAAAAAATCAGGAAAATCCAAAAATCATCAAAATGAATTTTGATATGTGCATTCACAACCTTAGATTTAATTTTCAGTAAAATTGCATTTAGAACATTTCAACGACGGAGACCCAGTTCTCCCGAAAACTGACCCACCTTAAATATAAAAATGCATGTAAATGATTTTCCCATAAAAAAAATATAGGGATGTTTCAAAATGTTTTCCAGGTCTAACCGGACCGGCTAGCCGAGCCAGCCCGGTTATCCCCTATATGCATGCTCCCAATTCTTGATTTCCCAATTCTGTCTATTTGAGTCCTAATTGTGGCGTGCCGTATAAATTGTGCTAACCTTTGTTTTGTAGCTTTTATTTATTTTCATTTTTATATTTATTTGTATTTTAATAGAATTAATCGTGTATTTTAGGCGGTTGTAATTATTTTTAGATTCTCGTGTACCCTAGGCGATTATATAAGTGAGGCGAGAGTTTCTATTTTTTCTATTCGATTTGGTTGTAAGCCGATTAATATTTATTTCTTTTCTTCATTTTTGTATTATGTATTTGTATGCGCGCTATATGCCTTTTATATTCAATAAAACTGACTTTAGAATTTAAAATACCATTTGGAGAACATTGGCAATATTTAATTTAATTAGACACAAAATAACGGACTTGTCCGGACCCGAATCTCTGGATAATGTAGCGATCGTTCGTCCGGTTCAGTTACCTTAAGAATTTCCCGGTTGAGCTGAGCCGGGTGGCGACTCTACAATATTCATCGAGACTTAGGGCTCGGTTTCTTTTAAGGATTAATTTTCCTAAAACCGATTTTCCATTTATAAAAACCCCACGCAAGGGAGGGGCCCGCCCGAGATCGAGGCGCCCCTTCCGAAATGGATTCTCGCGTCCCGTCGAAAACGCATCCTCCGCTCACACATATCCAACATCTTCATCATTTTAGCAGGTTGCAATGAAGATTTGGGTGAAAATTTGATAAAAAAAACCGAGAGAAAATGAGTAGAAGAAGTGGAGAGGTGCGATTGCCATGAAAAGGTTCTGCTTTTATTTTTCAAAATCTACCCGTTAGAGCCATATGAATCTAACATTAGAGCCGTATGGTTCTCACTCAACCATTGAGAGTCGCACGGCTCTCAACATAAATTAAGTATGTTTCCTCTTCATTTTCTCTTCGCGATTTCTCATTTAATGAAATTATATTTATCCAAGAATCACCTGAGTAAGGTATATTTATATTTGCAGGATTTCGACACTCAAGAATGCTCAGAAAATTTTGCGACACTAAAATAGCCGAGTTCATTCAAAGCAAAATTGCACCGAGTATGCCAAAATATGCATCTTTATCCTTAACCAAAGGGGAAAAAATTTTTGTTTCAAAATTATCGATCAAGGAATAAAGACGTCGATGCAATCCTTCAAGTGATGAGTCTAGCATGGCTCTAATACTAACAAAATAGCTCAGCATGACGTAAATAAAGAAAATGAATTTAGGTTATAGGTCTAGCACGATGCAACACCAATAACTGTTCAGTGTAGCAACCTTTACTCGCCAGCGTGGCATTTATCCCAACTGCTCAACATAGAAACCTTTACTCGACCAGCGTGGCATTTACCTATTAGCAACCTTTACTCGCCCAGCATGGCATTTACCCTATCTGCTCAGTGTACCTTTACTCATCTAGCATGGCGTTTACCCTATCTGCTCAACGTAGCAACCTTTACTTAACCAATGTGGCATTTATCCAATAACTGCTCAGTGTAACAACCTTTACTTACCCAATGTGGCATTTACCCTATTTGCTCAGTGTAGCAACCTCACCCACCCAATGTGGCATCTTTACAAATCTTATCCAGGTGATATTTCAAACATGAATTTTATAACGAATCAAAACTAATTATTTCAAATCTTATAGGTGCGTTAATCACGTCAAGAAGCAAGATGTTATACAGACTTCGTACCAAGAAGGAAGTTTTTCTTTCTCTTGTTCGTCGTGCTCCTTATAGTGTACTCGAATTCACCCTAAGATCTAGTGAGAGTTTGCCAGCACTGAATTCAATTACACAAAGAGCAGCCTATGAGCGTGGATTTTTTCAACCTTAGTGATGAAAACTAAATTAGTTATCTTTTACATCAAGTTTTATACACGAATCGGTTTGAATAATGAAAACGGGCACCGAATGAGCTCATGAACGAGAATCATCCAAAAAATCAAAGGCCTAAACCCTATTTTCAGTTAGAGCTGCATGGCTCTATTTGGGTCCCATGGCTCTCATTAGAGCCACACGACTCTATCTAAAAAAGGGTTAAGCCGTGAAACCAATTTGAAAAGCGAAATTTCTAAGCCTAATTGAAAGCCACAAAGATTATCTTTGAGCCACACGGCTCTTATTCCAACAAAAATAGAGCCATTCGGCTCTTATCTTAGACAGACAAAAAAATAATTCGCCCAGTATGGGTAAAGAAAATGAGACAAAAAATTTGGATATGGAGGGATAAGAAAGGAGCATAAACTAGAGGGGAAAGGAGATCTTTTAGAAAAAAATAACAAAAAAAAGAAAGCTTGTTAGTGTATGCCCTAGTCTCAAGGCATTGTATCTCATTTGTATTATACATTTTTGTTCATGTATTATACATTGGTGTGTTATTAATAAAGGCGAAATTTGTTTTATTAATTTCTTATGTAATTAATAGTAATAAAGTATCCAGTGATTGTGTTTGTACTCGTTGTGACTGGACGACGTTTTAACGAGATTACGTGAGATGCAGCGAAGCAAAACGAGTTTTTTTTTTATTAGCTTTTTTACATAATGATTATACTTACAAAATTCATTTTTTAAAACGATTTTCATACAAGATTCGAGACCAAAATCTTAAAGAAAATATAGGAGTCACCACCCGGCTCAACTCAACCGGGAAATTTAGGTATAGCTGAAACCAAGTGAGGGCTACTATACCTTCCAAAGATCTAGGTCCGGACGAGTCAGTTGGTTGTTATCTAATTAAAATGCACGCTTCAAAAACCAAACTATAGCATTTTATGAACTAAATTGATTTTATTTAGAGCATACGGCATTCAGAGAAGGTACTGAAAGCAGTAAATAAATTAATTATACAGACCCAATCACATAAGCTACTCGAGGGGATACATATGAATCAAATAGAGAATCAGGATACAATCGCGTAAAATACACGAATTTATCTAACATAATAATAGAACCTAAACATACATCTAATCCTGCAAAATAGATGTTATTACACGAATAATCACTTATAGGACTCAATCAAGATAGAATGAGATAATAAATGAGTTGGGGTTATGCATTTAGAGGGGATAGCCGGAGAGACTCGACAAATCTCACCAACTAGACCTAGAAATGTTTTGAAACATCCCTGTGTTTATTTTTGAGTAAATGATTTTTCCGGTTAATTATTTAACATGGTAAGTGGGTCAAATTTCAAGAAACTAGGTTTCCATCATTGTTCTATTCTATTACATGCTTTTGGAATGTAAATCTAAGGTTCAAATGTCATGAAGGGTATGAAAATCAATTTTTGGCAATTCTGTCCTGAGTTGATACCCGCGTGGATGTTGAGACAATAGCTGTGCAACTGTATATTTACACTAGTGCAGGTGTAACTTCAAGATCAATAAAGGATTTCAAAATTTGGAGTTTTCACAGTTCTGTTCTAAGAACCACAGCTGTGCGGCTGTATCTACAATAGCATGGGACTATAACTAGAGCCATGTAACTGTTATGTCTGCCGCATGGCTCTGGTTCTCAGTCGAGAACATAAAATAGAGTACTTTTGAAAATGACGCAAATGATGCCTAAATACAGCATAAACGAGTCAAATGTTTTGCTTTCTCAGATATTTACCCTTGTAGTGTGTATCCATAGCTTTATGAGGTGTAAATTCTTCAAGAAAAGCTTTGATTTCGAACTCAAAATTTAAGCTCTAAAAATGGTTTCAAGCTCTGAAAGTTAAGGTTTTAGTATTTAGATTAGTCTCTAGACATATTAGAAGTCTTAGTGAAGTATTTTCCTAAGATTTCTAACCGATTTTAAACCTAAAAACAGAGATTAAAGATGAAAATTGAAGAAATAGCTTGGATTTCTTTTTCCCTTTTCTTCCCCTTTCTCTCTAAATAAAAAATGCCAACCCTTAATTCAGAAACAAAACCCTTTTTATAAACAGAAGAATGGCTTCTCCTTATAGAATTCGCCCCCTAGAATCCTAAAAAATTATTTTTAAGAAGAAGAGTCACGATTCTGTCAGGGATCAACACCCGTGTGGGTCTTGATGCTTCAGCTATACGGCTATTGGTGCAACAGTCATGCGGTTGTTGTCCCCAAACAACCTCCTCTTTGTCCGAGAAATGTTCTAAGGCTTGCAATTCGGTCAACCGGAGCTTTGGTCTTAAATTGACTTTAACTCCTACGGCTGTAAAAACTTACAGAAGCAAAAGGACAACTTATTCATCACTGAAACCAGGGATGAAAATCCCTTACTCACACTTATGATTGTCGATAACATTCTCTGAGTAGTAAGACTATGAGTAGGGAATCAAACATAAGTATAAAATATATCCCTAGTCTATTTGAATCGTGGAAACGATAATAACTAAACACTAGCATGTGGCTTGATTGTTTGGTAGTGTCTTACCGACCATTGGACATGGATTGTCAATCAAGGAAATGGGTACATGTTAGGTTACATGGTACTGGATCGATCCACTTTGAGAACACCACATGGTCCCCATGTCATAGGTGGTTCTCAAACAGTACTTGTATTGGATCCTTAGACTTGATATTCCTATAGGCATAGAAGTGAGCTCGCATGCTTTGATGTATGCCTAATGAGCCTGTAACAAGGTGCCAAGTATGGGTACAATTAGGTATGTCAGTGACCATTGAGGACTAGTAGGGATTTAAAAGGATATACCCCTGAGTTAACTCTAAAAAGATATCACCAGCCACTTGATGAGTGGGACTGATAATAGTGTGGCCACACCTAAATAAAGCAAGGTTACTTATTTATGAACTTCAATCTACTTGGTATCAAGGAATGTCCATGCAGCTATAGAGGGTGACATTGCCATGCCTCTTGTAGGACACCGATATCATTGGCAGAGGATGTATACGTTACTACAGGGTTTATGCTTCGTATAAGATTGATATCTTCTTATTTAGGTAGTTGCTATGGTTTGCTAGAACCCACTTGCAACTTGTTGGCCTTAAGGTTTTGGGCCCATTGCCAGCATAAGATGAACCCACAAGATCGCACATAAAGATATCTGAACGAAATTTTCACAGACTTAATATATATTGGTATATATTATGTAGAGCTTTATGTTAATAATACTCATAGGCTTTTTGGTAAAGTCAAATTAATATAATTTATTTATGGAAAAATTCATTTTCAATCTATTTAAATAATTACTTGGAGTAATTAAATAGATGAAAAATTATCTTAAAATTTAAATGTGGAATACTTTAATTTTAAGACATGGATTAATTAAATTGGGATTTATTTAATGTAATTGATTGAGCTATAGTTAGTTAATTATGATTCTATTATATGTGTATAATGAAATTAAATTAATTTGAATTATAGTCAATTAAATAAATTAAAGTATAAGCCCTAATTAATTTGAACCACTTATATGCAAGGATGATATAAGACATATTTTCCCAACCCTAACCCTAATTCTAAGTGAGGAGAATTTCAGCCACCACCCTCACCATAGGGATTTCGACCAACAAGGGAAAAGGGAGAGAGCTTTGGTTTTGTCCTGTGCTAGCACACCGTTCCGTTGGAGAGGCATCTGTGTGCGTGATAGTGGAAAGGCTTTATGGTTTAGCAATATTTTCTATCAATTTCATTATTATGAGGACGACATAGGTATGGAATTGATACTCCATTCTTGTTATTTATTTGTTTTTTTCATAATCTAAATGATTTGTTCCTAGAACAGATTCGAGTGTGAAACAAAATTGCTTCCGCTGCGGTTTTAAAGTTTTGTTTTGCACTGGGAGAATCTCAACAAAACTTAGTGAGAAAAAAAGGGAGAGAGGAAAGATAGCGAAGACAGAGAGAGTTAAGGAGGGTTAGGGAGAATTTTGAGTGTTAAAGAATCAGTGGGAAAAGGGGAACCAGAAACTTACTCAAATCCTCACTTCATAACCTAGACTCCAATCCTTTTAATCCTAAACATCCAAACTTCAATCCTTGTTACTTGGTTTCTGATCTCGAAGACAATTCGGGGTGGAGATGAACTTGTTCGAAACAGGCTTGAGTCTTAAGAACCGGCTTCAAAAACTCAAAAATACTAGATAAACATATTAAGGGTAATTTCTTAGAGGCCTTAAAACCTTTTCACTGCTTTCTAGGTTGTTTTGATGTGTATTGTGAAGTTTTAAGCCAAAAAATTTTCTCCTCATTTTTTGGTAATTACAGCCGTAAGGCTCTATTCTTCTTTAGAACAGAGCCGTATGGCTCTATCCATAGCCGGACGAATTTATTTTGAGACGCATGGCTCTTACCTCCATTCAGTCCCATGGAAAATTCGATTTTCCAAATTCTCTATTTCATCAAAGTTTTTGAGCAGCATTGCTCTCATTTGGGGCACATGACTCTGTTCTTTGTTCCAGTCCATTTTCTGATGAATCAATAAGGTCCCGTTTTGTAAAACATGAAATTGCTAGACTCACAGGATGAGGAAATATTCTAGAATCACATATTTTGATAAATATTAAGTAATATATGTTTTAAGATTATTTTAAGTATATATATATATATATATATCAATATTTATGCATAAAATTATTCATGATGTGTTTGTCGTTTTAGACCTAGATTTAATTTTCTGTGGTATATTAAACCCCAACAAATGAGATTTCACGGAGATCTCGGGATAACCAACTCACTGGAGTATATATGTTGAATCATTAATTGGCAAAAATGTTTTAGCAATTGTTTTCATAAAAAAAATGTGTTTCAAAATTAGCTTTCCAGGTCAAGTCGGTCAGATCTGCCAGATCCTTCCGATTCTCCCCTCCCCCCTCCCTAATTTCATATCTTTATCCATTATCCCTTGTTTGTCATTCTTGATTCCTATGTGTGCATTTATACTTATTATGCTACTGACCTCTGTTTTGCAAGTAGATGTATGAGCTTTCCCTTTTTATATTGTGTGTATATTCTAGGCGATTGTACCCTGTACCCCATTTTTATAATGTACCCCATTGGGTAAATCATTCGGTTAGGTTGCATTAATTTATATTCTCGAGTTTATTTACTTATGTGTATTCATTTATCACTTTTCCATATAAGCATATAAAGATAATCAAGACTAAAAATGGAATAGGAAAGAAATATGAAAGATGTGAAGATTAAATTGGTTAATAATTATTTGACATAAGATAGAAATAAGTGATTTCTCTGGACCAGAATCTGTGACTAAAAGGTGTAGCGATTCCTGCCTGATTTGGCTATGCCCCAATTTTCCAGTAGAGTTTAACCGAGTGACGACTCTTTAAACCTTTTAGCGAGGGAATTCTATTTCGTACATATTTCTTTCGTTTTCCAATAGTCAAAATTGCTTTTGCATCACCAAGAAAAACCTTCTCCAAGCCAAGCCTCATAGCTCATCGCGTAAAAAGATCGTCCGCTCACACTAGCTTCTTCCATTTTCAATCTTTCCCCTCTATTTTGTGCACGGATTCTCAATAATTGCTAATTAATTGAATTCAATTGTGAATCTGAAACCAAAATAGAAAAAGCAGGATTTAAGGATACGAATGAGGAGGAGACCTAAAATGAGGGATTCAATAGAAATGAATGCTGTAATAATGGGAGCCTTACTAAGCCTAAGAGAGGCAAATCTAAAACTCCTAGAAAGCCTATGGAAAGCGTTCTCAGGCAGAGTTAGTCCCTCTTTATCATTTGATCTATTCTTTTTTGCGTATATGTCATTGAATTTGTAATAACTTATGATTCCCTTTTTCTTTTTGTTTAAGAAGAATATCCAACTGATTTCTTCCGCTTTTAATAAGAACACTGATGGCTTTAATAATGTAACTAATGAGAGTCAGTCCCCCACTATCTTAGTCTTTCTTTATTAATTTCTTCAAAATGATTAATGCTTTCATATGTCCATCGGTTTTGTTTGAATCAACAAAATGTGTCAATTTCTCAATTTCATATTGTAGATTATAAAATGCAATAGAACTTTTCTCTTTATCAGGCGGAATATCATTCTTTTGAGTTTCACCTTTCAAATAAATAGATTAGTTTCTAAACCAATCATCTCACGATATATGGATATTTATGAATGAGTTAATATTTGATTACTAACCTATTTCTATTCCTTTCTTAATTGCAGACTTGGTGCCACTTTTTAATGAAGCTGATGATTATAGTTGGAAAAGTCTCTCAATTATAATTAGAGCTTGGACTAATTATTGATAGAGTTTATATTGGGTCGTTCATGACTTCTCTTGATATAGCAGGTATAATTGTGGTGGGAAAATAACTCTTAATAAATAATATAGATTTTAACCTTCTTATTGCATGTCTTTTAGGATTTTCCATTTCCATAATAAAGGCAAATGAAACAATTTTGAAACCTTTGGATGCTCCAACAAAGGCTCCATTTCGGTCTATTAGAGTTGAAGCTTTGTATTGATGTGTCATAAAATAGTAGCTATCATATATACTGAAACTCATGTTTGGTTTATGCAATTATTTATTGTTTGTCATTCTTTGGTGCTTTAAGCTATCAGTAGCTATTTTTTTTCTTTCTATTGATATGTTGTTTTGTGAGAGAACTAATATTAGAAGGAAAATGTTTGTGTTTTGTTATGTTGATTTTGAAATGTATAGAAATTAATTTATCAGTTGTTAATCTTGTAATTGTTGAGAATTCAAAATGTTTATGGGCATGGCTCTTATCTAATTTTCATATATGTAGCCTCCAAACCCATAAACTTGCTTTTGTTCCTAAGACTATTGTTCCTTTTATAACATGTTCTTATTTCCTCCTCAACTTTCTATAAAATTTGCTTCGTCAGTAGGAATAATTTTCTTTTTAACATGGTCTTTATATAAATACTTTCTTTAAGGATAACATATGGTGGCTTGATGTTGAATGAATTCCTTTATTGTTATTCAGATCTAAACGATTCTAAGGAGTCAGAAAAGAGTGAGATTCAAAATGCTATTGTTTATTGGTCCATCTCTACAGCAAATGGGAGAGTGAGTATTCTAACCAATGCTAATAGCAACAGTGTTGTTGCTATTTCCTCTCTCATTACTTATTCCTTTCTACTTTTACCATCTACCTATTTAAATCACTATCTTTATAGTTAATTCTAATTCTCTGTTTCTAATTTCACCCTTTTAATTTATTCACCTTTTAACCTGTTATTGCAAACATGTAGTCAGTGTCCTTCATACAATATTAACCTCTTGCTGTTATATACACTGTTAGTGTTTGAAGATTCCTTATTTTTATCCATTATCTTTATTCAACTTTCTAATCACTAACAAGCAAAATGATGGATGTAAATTTTCAGTAGAATTTTAGAAAATCTTTTGATCTTATACTTTTTTTATGGTATCTCTATTTGATTTTGAATTTTGAGTGTCTTACTAATGGTATTCTAAATTACAAACGTTAAGTTTAGACTTAGCAGATCATTAGCTTCATACAAAGAAGATAATGGGATTAATAATGCTATAAGAGAATCTCCTTGCATGGTAAACAACTAAATAAATTTAGACTTTGCTCTTGAGTCATGTCACACTAAAATATTTAGACCACCATAATGATAGCTATTTTCTATATGTTGTCATTTCATGTGTAACTTTAGCCTATCCATGAAAATTTTCAAAATGGAAGATGTGCTACCTTATGATTTCTAAATGTTTCCTAATGTCATATATGTTTCCATTCTTAGAATCTGAATTGTATGTGCCTTGTCATTTCTAAGTGTCAGGTAAACTCATTTATTATTGGAATGAATTGCAATTCATTGTTAATATTAAAGAAAACTATGCTAATGATCCTATACTATGCTAATTATCCTAGTCGATTTGCATATATGAATCTAATTCAAGGATTAACCTAAAAAGTTTTAGAAGATTTTAGTTTTAGTGCTGTGATTTATTACTAAGTAGGTTGGTTGTTTGTTGCTAAAATAGGCCTCAATGTCTACTACAGTTCATAACTATGTTCTTCCTTCTCTTTTGTTAATTTCATTCTATTTAAGTGGTGAAACTAACTAGCCCAAAATACTTGAACAAAATTAAAGATTATCCTATAGATTATTAATTCTTAGAGTTCATCTTTTAGTATTATTTGAATAAATTTTTAAACAATTATCATGTCAAAATGATTAGATTTAAACACTAACATTTTTTTATGGAGGAATTATTGGTGTGCATTAGTCCAAAGGCATTGGTTCTTGATTGTATTATATATTGTATGCAAATATTTTGTATCAGACATTATGTTATATATAAAGGCATTTAATCTATTTATTTGTTTCTTGTGCAATTTAATAAATAGAGTATCCATTGATTATAGCCATACTTATGTTAACTAATGTAGGTTATTAGCTAATGAGACATTGAGTAGTGTTAAAGCTGTAATCATAAAGTTGTCCTGGGTCTATTCTAATCATAGGAGTGAATTGAGCTAAAGACCAACATATCCTTGACTGGATGGTAGTGTCTCACTGAGCATTGAACATAGGATGTTAGTTAAGTATATAGGTACATGTTAGGTTACATGGTAGTGGACCGATCCGCTTCGAGAACACTGCATGGTCCGATTGTCATAGGTGTTTCTCAGGTAGTTCTTGATATTATCCTTAGACCTGATTTCACTATAACATGACATGGGATCTCATATACTTTGATATACACCTAACAGGCTCGTAACGGTTCCCAAGTATGGGTATGTTGGGTGGGCCAGTGAACATGTTGATGTTGATGGTGAGTTGATGGAATTACCACTCAGTGTCCCCTAAGATGACATCACTGGTCACTTGATGAGTGGGATTAACAAGTGTATGGCCATACCCGAATAACTTGGGATACTTATTTGTGATCATTAGTCTACTCAGAATCAAGGAATAAATAAGCATAGAAGATGTTGACTAGAACCATGCCTCTTGCTTATACATCGATGTTAGTTGATAAGGGATATACAAGAATACTACCAGGTTATGTTTCACATAAGACTGTTAGTCTCCTCTTAATTAGAGACTGTAATGATTTGCTAGAACCCACTTACAATTTGTGGGTCCTGAGCCCACTGCCAACAAAAAGACGGACCAACAGGATCGTACACATAGAACAGCTGAACTTGTGACAAATCAGAATTGTACACATTAGGTGTACTGAGAATGTAAACTCGGTTAATTGATTTATTGACAATGGGTTTTGTCAAAATTAATTCAATTAATTTAAAAGAGAAATTAATTGTATTTGATTAATTAATTACATTATGTAAATAATTAATTAAATATATTTTTTTCCTTAGTCAAAAATTAAATGCACATGTTGTATTTAATTAAGGTCGGGTTAAATTAAATGTGGGTTGAATAAATTTAATTAATTGCATTAAATTGAGTCAATTGGAATTTTATTATATGGTTTAATTTAATTCCAATTACATAATTGAATCAGTTAATTAAATTAAAATTTAACCTAAACTTAATTTTAAACCTAATTTTATACTGGGTTTAAGAGGGACGTTAGAAAACTAATTTCTCTTAACCTAGCCACCTAAAAATTTCGGCCAACACTACATTAGAGGGAGCCAAATTCTTTTGGTGATTTTTTCCGAGTTCTGTTCGTCTCTATGCGCTAGCACGAGTCCACTGCTGTAGATATTCATGTACCTGACTGTGTAGAGTTGTTGTTTGTCGGTTTTGCAATATTCAAAAGTCTCTAGAAGAGACGTATAAAGTGAGAAAATATTTATTTTCTTTCCGTTCTTGGATTCTAACAAAATCATGGTTCCTGGAATAATGGAATCCAAGAGAAAATTTTAATCGGTATTTTCCGCTGCATACTGATTTTCCCCATGAAAATTCCTTAGAGAGATATGGCATATCCTCCTTGAATATAAAAGATTCTTAACACCATTTAAAGGAAAAGTTTAAATGTTTATGGCATAGATCTTCATTTCCTTTTAATCATCAACAAACGATAAACAATGCAATGAATCTTAATAGTAATTATACCAAAACATGGTTTTTAGTAATCTCTAATTTGTTTCTATAAATTTCTATCTGTTAATGATATGGATGCTTTTAGAGAAAACGAAGGTCTCTGGACTTATGAAGCTATTTTTTAGAACAATGAAAGGGTTGTTAGGTAAAGCTTTAGAAGGTCTTAAAAAAATAGAAGAGAAGAAGGGTTGTATTGAAGATATACCAGAACATGCACCTTTAAAAAGCCATGACTTAGTTGTTCTTCTTCTTCTTTTTAATATATTTGAAGGAGAGTACCTAAAGAAAAAGAGAGATAGGTAAAGAAAAATAAAGATGATTAAAGAAAGAGAAAGCTATTGCCCTCAATGAGAAAATACTATTTTGAGATCAATTATGTTTATGAAATCTGTGTTTTGATATGAGTTGAGTATGTATTTTGATAGAAGCATGACTTGGGTATGAACTTGCTGTGGTATGAAAGTCTTCTGACAAAGAGTTTAGAAATTTGATAGTTTAAGACCACTTGATCCGATATACCAAGTTTTTCTGGCAGTATTGACTCTAAAATTATGTTATTATAAAATAGCAGTTCATTAAGTCTTTTATGATGATTTGACATTCAGATTATAGAAAAACTATTTGGTATTTGGTTCCCATCATCTTAAAACAGATAGCTGGCAATTGCTTTTGTGTCTCATAATATGTGATTATTTGTCAAGTATTTCTTTTTAACATGATTTTTACAAGTGAAATATTCTATGATACATATCTTATCCTTTGAATAATTGTCATCTGCTCAAGGTTTTAATAAAGTTTTAATAACACTTATCCTTTGAATGCTCTACAAGTTCTATTTCTTAGCAACCTCCTCATGTCTCTTTCTCTGTTGCAATAATTTTTGCCTCCAACCTGCAGTATTAGATTAGGTAGTATTCTTAGAGGCTTTGTGGTCATCTTTGTTGCAGCAAAGACTGTAATTTATCTTTAGATTCCAATGCTGCAATTAATGTTGGTAGAAGTTATTGCTATCAAGAATTAGAATCATGTTATGGTAGTTTCAAAACCGTTCATATTTGTTATCTGCTTATAGCAATAGTCAGATTTTTTTTAAGTGAATGATGAATGATGTTTGTTTGATATCATTACAATAGTTACTCCGGCAATAAAGTGGATAAAATGATGTTTAGTAATTAGATGGGCTGATGTTAATCATTATTATATTATTTACTAAAAAAAATTATATTATGTATCATATTGATTATCCAATATATGTGTTTCTTGTCTTTTTTTAAACTTGAGTATACTAGTAATTTTGCAGGAAAATTATAAAAGTAAAATTGAAATCTGACTTTTATCAAACGATTGAAAAGCTTAAGGACTAAAAGCTTAAAGTTTCCAATTAACTTTATAACTAGATAAATTGAAATAATAATACCAAAATTAACTATTGGAATGGAAATAAGACTTAAATTGAACCGATTTTACATAAAATACAATTTACAGAGTAAAGTAATATAAATTGGCTAAGGATCCTCCAAAAATGACTAAGGATTCTCTAAGAGAAAAATGGTTGAATATGAATAAAATTGAATGAAATGAATTAAAATTTTGATTGATGCTCTGTTTGAGAGTTGAGTTGATGATGTCTGGGATCCTCCTTCCTTTCATCCAGAACTTCTATTTATAAGAATAAAAAAAAATTAACTGCTTCTTTTTGAATGTAATATGCTACTTCTTTATTATAATTTTCCACTAGCCAAACTTCCACTTTTTAAAATAACTATCAAAATCTCTCCAGTTCCTGATTCCACATTATTCAACGAAAACTTCCTAGTGAAGCAACCAACTCCACAACTAACTAGCTAACTAACTAATTAATTTGTACATTAATAAATCAATTAACTAATTAATTTCAGAAATTAGGTAAAAAATTAATTAGGCCACAAATACAATCGGTCCAATTAATTTACAGGTTTAACAATTGTCCCCCCCCCCCCCCCCCCCCCCCTCTCCCATGTACCTAATTTAAAAATTAAATTGGTACATGCAAAAAAAAAAAAAAAAGGAAACTTAAACCAATAAGTGAAGGAAATAAAAACTGGAGGGACCAAGGCTGACATTTCATCATTTAAAACAGCAAAAACCATCGATAAAAATCAAACTTCACTTTCTTTTCTTCGATTTCAAAATCAAAACAATACCCAAATCCCTTACTTCCAACCATCCAAGCACAATTTGCAAATTCAAGCTCAAATCACCACATGTAAGTCTCCTTTAACTCTAATCTATTTGAATTTCTGGAATTTCTTGATGAGTTGTGATTTTTATTTGTGAAAAATTAAGACAAAAACCATGAAAATATCTCTTACTGGACCTCTAGCAGTGTCGTCAGTGTCTGCAGCAGCCTACTGTGCCTACTGTGCGGCAAATCAGTGAGGGGAGGCAGACTGAGCGACCTGGTTGCAGTGAGGAGATGAGGACGGATGCGACCTGCTACTCCTCGCTGCTGGTCACAACACACTGCCTGCTGCTGGCTGCGTAGGAACTTGGCTTTTAGGTGCTGCTTCTTTTTAAAATTGCTAATTTCCCTTTACTGTTCATTGTACACTTTAACTGCCTTCTTTCTTCTTCTTCTTTTTTTTTTTTTTTTTTTGAATAATTAATTAATTGCAACTAAAATTCCTTACAATTAATCAATTATTGAATTCTAATGGATGAAATGGGTAAAATAAGGTAATAATGGATTGTGTATAGAGGGATTAAAAATTTCTATGGATGGAAAAAACGATAGGGGTGGGTTGGAAATTTTTGGTCTTTATGTTTCTGGCTTGGTTTTATGTAGTGTTGGTGGATATCTCTTATGATATTGCTATTGGTAAACAAAAAATAGAATATTTTCTTTAGAAAACCCAATATATATATATATATATATATATTTATAACCTCCCTGATGTGTCGCCAATCCACTAACCAAAAATTTTTCCTTATTTTCAGCCCAAAGACAATGGTTTTCCCCCCAAATGAAATATAGGCCCAAGGTCCAATTTAGTAGACTGAATGAGCAAGTTTTTAATTTTATTCCCAATGCGGATGACCCAGATCTAGAAACACTACCCGGGCCAACCCAATATAAGAAATTTCTTGGGGTTTTCCTTTTAAACCTGCCCATCAATGATCATCCTCATCCAGCTTTAAAAATTAATTACCTGGCTATTTCCCCTTTTCAAAAATTCTCCAAATTTCCAAACCCTTTCTAAAGACTCCATATCATCTCTGCCTCTTCCAAATTGAAACCTACACCATCTCAACCTTAATGTTTCAAATATCTCATCCTTATTTCTCCACATTCCTTCATCAGAGGAAACATTATTCACACTTTATATAAATATAGCTTCGAATGTTGTGACCCAAACCACCCTTCATTTAAAAAACTAGTTGGAACCCTAAACAAGCAACTTCTACTAACTTTGTAAGTTTCCCAAACCCAGAAGACCTTTAGAACTTATCACAGGCAAAGGAAAAAGTACCCTATACTTGTTTCTTAGTTTCAATTTTTTCCTTCAGCATAACCCCTCCCAGTAAGCTCTCCACTTCTTTGCTTTGCTAAATCAAAATAAATTATATGTATTTGGTGGTTATTGCTCTGTTTTGCTTATAAATAGGTCTTAGTACTCAACTTAAACCAAAATAAAAATCATTTTTCTTGGCAAATTTTTATTCGCCAAAGGAAACCAGATCGTTATTTTAGTGCTACATCATATAATAATTACAAATATTTAATTTCTTTCACTATGTGCACCAAACAATAACTTATACCTTTTTCCTCCTTTCTAGTAGAAATGTTCCTAGGCATTGAACCATCAAAGCTTCATCCTCAAGGTTCTCTATCCTCTTCCTTTGAGGTAATTCGGCCTTTTTCCTTCACTTGCCTTTAGTTGTTAATTGTAAACATTCTAAAGTCTATACTCTCATATTATGAAGCTCTCTCTTACTAACTGCCCCCAATCGATGAGACTCCACCATTTCCTTACCCTGCTGGAGTAGGGGATGAGCTGCTTGTTGATAAACTAACCCGTCCACCAAAGAGCAGTGGTAAGATGAAATCCTGGCCCTGATTTTCTTTAGAATGGAAACCATGGGTAAACAAATTAGCTCCTGTATTTGAGATTCATTGGACCCAGATAGGCATAAAATACTTTGTCAACCTTACTTTTCAACCCCACTTTCTTTTCCCAAGACATGGTGCTCGCTGCATTAACCATGTGGTCAATACTTTGTAACTCCTTCTTCTTCCCTAGAGGCCCTATGTTTATTACCTTAAGAGACATTTTAGCCCTAACCAAGTTACCTATCTTAGGACCCAAGGTTCCTATATTGATTGAGTATAATGCCTTTCCTGATTTTAAACCCTTGGAATTAGATGCCAAATTCAAATCTTATGGTGCATACATCAACCATTTTGCTGTCGGACCCTAGAAGCTGATCCCACTAATGAACACATACACTTTTTATTTTCCTAGTAGTGGCCATCCTACCAAGGACTATCTGGTCATAGCTAAATATTTAGCTGAGGAGTAGCCTTTAGCTCTTGGAAACATGCTTTTAGGGGTTTTTTTTCGACAACCTATATATGTTAATCACTAGAGAATCTTTTTCCGGGCTAAATGTTGGGTGCGTGTGGCTCCTACAGCTATGGCTTTTTCCTATTTTCTTGCTTTGAGGGGTGATAAGCCATTGCCAGAAGGATTTTACGGTATACGGGTGTCGGCTTGTGAATGTCCTTTAGGCTATGAGTCTTGTCTTTCCTTTTTCCATAATTTAAAGATGGCTCCTAAACACTATTTTATTTTCCATGAAAATATCAGAGACTTGTCTGCGTCTGGTAGAGAATTATGATTTTATGGACTTGACCCAACTGGGAAGTTGTTCTGGAAAGCCTACCTTACTCCAACATTTCTTCACGTAGGGGTAGGAACAAAGAAATTAGGAATTTGTATATTTCCTTGTTTGGAGGGGTATTTCCCTACTTTGTGGTCTAGACAATTTGGTTTGGTCCAGTGGAAAATAGCTGTGAGCACGGGTTTTCCCGACCTCTGTGATGAAAATCCTATGTTACCTGTTAGACAGACGAACATGAGTCGGACTTGAGAAGGAGGAGAATAATGCCTGGAATATCTCAAAAATTCTGAAAACCGAATAGTCCTTGATCCGAAACCCCGAGAAAAGTCCTTTGAGTGATTAGAGGGCCTAGACGTGGGTGTTGGATTCAGGAAAATCCATGACAACTCTGGTTAGAGCAGCACGGCTGTAGTTTTAAGACTACAGCCGTACGGTTTTAACTCTAGAGCTGCACGACTGTAACATTACAGCCATGCGGCTCTAGATAGCGGTCAGATTACTTACTAAATAGCAAGCATCAGTCTCTGACAGGTAGTGTAATTCTGAACTTAGGGTGATTAGCCAAGATTTTAGAGGTTTTTAAGAGCAGAATATAGAAAACACAAGGGAGGGACAGAAAACAAAGATAGACAGAAGAGATAGAAGAGAAAACCATTCAAAAAGAGAAAAGAGAGAAAACTAAGACAACCCAAGAGAAAAATACCAGACACAGTGAGAATATAGACTAGAAAGACAAAAGGTGAGAGTTCCCAGCCACACTTTCACTTGTTCGGATCGTTCTTGTGATTGTTCGGATTGATTCGGGATGTGTATTCGAGGATTTCGGGATATTTATGAGGTTCTAAGCGAATTCCGGCTTCTAAATCCACTTCCAGTCGTCAAACACACTGGAACATCAATAAGGTAAACTATGAGAGGCCTTAAACTCGTAATGACTTTTTTAATGCTGTGATTTTTCTGTGTTTTGTAAAAATCCATAACTGCCTGTTTGATTACAGTGGTGCGGCTCTAACTAGAGCCGAGCGGCTGTAATACTATAATCGCATGGCTATGTTCTTCTGGGCAAGAACCCAAAAAGCCCTAAATCAACTAAAATCAGTTAGTTTTCCCATTTTAATCATTTTGTTATGAACTATTTCGGTCCAATCACATCCATTACATTCAGAATTATGGTTTTCGGTTTTCCAATAATATTGATGTGAGGTTTGGTTTCGTTGATTTAGATTTTTTGGAATTTGGGGTTGTTCGATCCAAACCGGATCCACTGTCCAGCTTTAGCAGACACCGAGGTTCCTTAAAGTTCCTAGAAATCATAAAAAATTATTAAAACAGTGATTTTCAAAGTGAAGAAAACTAATTTCGGGTTCTAGATACTACAGCCATGCGGCAGTAGTGGCTATAGCCGCGCGGCTCTAACTATAGCTGCACGGCTCTGACTAGAGCCGCACGGCTGTAGTTCCCAGATGAAGGCATAATCACGGGACAACTCCCACGGACGTCAACGCGTGATGCTGTCTTCAGAATCAAACTATTTTTGGTGTGTTTACTGCTTTGGGCCTTAGATGGATGTTTGGAATTAGGAAACCCACACGAACGGAACCCCAAGTTCTGGGATATCCGACTCACCAAAATGAAGTAATTTGCATGTAATCGAGCCAAAATATTTTCAAGCACAAAAACCTACAGGGCATTTCTAAAATAGCTTTCCAAGTCAAATCGAGTAAGTCACTCAGACTTCTCGGTTATCCCCTAAATGCATGTCCCTATTTCCTGAGATTCGCCATTTTGTCCTATTATGAGTCCTATGTATGCCTATGATATAACTGTGCTACCCAATCTGCTTTGCAGCTTTTATTTCATCTTATTTTATTTTGGATGTATTTGATAGATTATCTGTGTATCCCAGGCGATTGTAATTTTTAAGAGATCCGTGTATCTAGGCAGTTGTATTGGTGAGGATAAGAGTTTTTTTTATCTTTTTGGGTTATAATAAGCGGCCTTTATCATTTTATTGTTTGGTTTGGATGTATGGTTTACTTTCCTCCACTTTATTTCATGCTATTTATTTCTGTCATCTGAATGAGCATGGGCTAATAACAAAAGATAAAATGGGTAGCGAATAAGTGGGTAAAATATTGTCATATGAACTTATAAATGAATGCAAGCTTGAGGTTAAATATGTAAGTTGCCTAAACCCTAAATCTCTGGATTAGGTACGGCAGTCTATGCTTTGTAGGGAGCTGTACCGGAATTTCCCGAATGAGCTTATCTGGGTAGCGACTCTGTCACTGATCTTGAAATTTAGGTTTCGAGATCTTTAAGTAATAAAACGGGATTTTTTAAAATGCAAAACTAGTTTTCCTAAAACTCACATTAAAAAAAAAAGGTTTTCTACAAAAGTGATTTCCAAATAAATCAATGGTTTTCTTAAGCAAGATGCAAACATGTTTTCAAAACAAACAAACATTTAAGTTCCTCTTTTTCCCCGGTTCGCTTCGCTATGTTCTGCTTTCAAAAAAGGTTGTCCGCTCATAGTGGCGACTCCGTTGGGGATAAAAGGTTTCTTAAAATGTTTTTTTATAAAAACTTAAGGAACTTAGGCAACTACTGAAATATAACCTCGCTTGCAGTCATTCACTAGTTTATAGTACCATATTTTACTCACACTTGCATAGCAAAACATTTTCTTCTTCATAACCCCTTAAACTCACTGATCAACCCGATCTATTTCAGAAGGTGACCTACCTCTTCCGCCAGGATTGGAGGCACCCAAAGGGGTAAACCCCTCATAGCACCGCATGAACCTCTCATGTTCTATGTGGAGGAGTGTATATTCGCTATGGGGACCTGTACTTTGGCTGACATGTAATGACCTAGTAATTTCCCCTTAGGATTACCAAAACATAAAATGTGAAATTAGACATTGAGAGTACGCCTTTGGTATCCCTGGTTGGTACTAAAGAGACCCAACACCTAGGAAGACTGCGTGCCAATAGAAATGAGGAATAAGGTTGGAAGGGTGAGCATGTTGTTGCGTGTGCTAACATTTGTTCCATGGTGGTTTTATTTTGACCTTTACATGAAACATCAAGCATGCATAATCATTTGTGTTCCATTCTAACCACATTTTCGTGTAGCCATTTTCAAGACATGAATATATGTGTGACATTGATGCTAATCACTTCTTCATGCAACCACAACATTTTTTTGTGTGCCATATACACTTGTATCTCGTGTTTGACATCCCCATGAAGCATAGATGACATCAGCCCGTATGTCATGCATACTAACCAGGTCTTCGTGCAGCCACTTGCATTTCATATGACATGAACATTCATATCATCTCATCTCATGCCATTCAATGTGAGACATTCTGAGAATGCCCATCACGATCATTTCATTTCATTTCATTTCATATTGGGTGTCCAAAACTACCTGTTTTCTGCCTGTGCACCGGATTGCACTTGGCCATTCCACTATACCATGTCATTCATTAGAGGACCACGACGGTCTTAGGTCTATATTTGTGTGGTGGGTCATATGACAATATTACATGACATCATGCCCATTCGTCATTAGTGTCACGGTGATGCCGAATTCTTGCTTGTGTGTCATGATCCACATCAAATCGTTTCATGACATTGTTGAATCATTTAAGGTACTCCATGAGTACCAGATTACTATATGCGTGGGGGCATTTCATGACATTACTAAATCATACAAGGTGTTCCACGAACGCCAAACCTCTGTCCGTGTCTCTATTCACATGTGATTTGTTTGTAACATCATTTCATGTCGGATGCCCTAAAAGCGTTGAAACTTTGTCCATGGGACGGCCCCCATGCGACCATCTCATATCACTTCATTGACCTACAAAGTGTTAAATTTTTGTCCGTGTGTCAGTAAACATGTGACCATTCCATGACATTTACTAGGTGCCCTAAAAGCATCGAAACTCTGTCCGTGTGATTACTCACACGTGACCTTCTTGCATTATCTTTCACATGGCATTGGATATTTTTAGAACATCCAAAGTAAAGAGAATGAAAACATAAGGATCATTCTCATTATCATTTCCATCCATTTGACATCATTCAACCATGATCAACTCACGACCGTACATTTCACTTCATACATCAAACCGTTTAAGTGCTCCACGAGCACTGAAAACTTCATCTCATACACCGAGTCATTTAGGTGTTCTATGAACACCAGAAACTTTGTTTCGCACATCAATCCATTTAGGTGCTCCTCGAGCACCGAAAACTTCATCTCATACACCAAGTCATTTAGGTGTTCTGTGAATGCCGAAAACTTCATTTTGCACATCAATCCATTTAGGTGATCCACAAGCATCGGAAACTTCATTCCATAACACCAAGTCATTTAGACACTCCACAAGCATTAAAAACCCACTTCATGCATCGATGTTCCATGAGTGTCAAAGAATCTCATCTCATATCACAGCATAAAAACCCAAGGTGCTCCCCAAGCGCCGAAACCCTGCCTATACTCCAAGCACACATTCATTTCATATCATGACATAAAGATCCAAGGTGCTCCCTGAGTGCTGAAACTCAATCCGTGCACCACGCACATGCACAGGTCCATAGCATAAAGTTCCTTCACAAGTATCATCTTGCTTCAACCTGTGGACACCCCTCGTGTCAGTCTATCCCTCGGGTGCATAGTCATGCCTATTTCAAGTTCCTTTGCAAGTATCATCTTGCCTCGATCCGTGGACACTCCGCATGTCATTCTATTCCCTGGGTGCATAGTCATGCACCCTATTTCAAGTTCCTTTGCAAGTATCATCTTGCTTCGATCCGTGGACACCCCGCGTGTCATTCTATTCCTCGAGTGCATAGTCATGCACCTTATTTCTAGTTCCTTCATAAGTATCATTTTGCTTCAATCCGTGGACACCTCGCGTGTCATTTTATTCCCCTAGTGCATACTTATGCACCTTATTCCAAATTCCTTTACAAGTATCCGTGGACACCCCGCATGTCATTTTATTCCCCAGGTGTATAGTTATGTACCTTATTTCAACTTCCCTCATAAGTATCATCTTGCTTCAATCCGTGGACACCCCGCGTGTCATTTTATCCCCCAGGTGTATAGTTATGTGCCTTATTCCAAGTTCCTTTGCAAGTATCATCTTACTTCGATCTATGGACGCCCTGTGTGTCATTTTATCCCCCAGGTGCATAGTTATGCGTCTTATTTCAAGTTCCTTCACAAGTATCATCTTGCTTCGATCCGTGGAAACCTCGCATGTCATTTTATCCCCTAGATGCATAATTATGCACCTTATTCCAAGTTCCTTTGCAAGTATCTTCTTGCTTCAATCCGTGGACACCCTACGTGTCATTTTATCCCTTGGGTGTATAGTTATGCACCTTATTCCAAGTTCCTTCACAAGTATCACCTTGCTTTGATTCGTGGACTCCCCGTGTGTCATTTTATTCCCTAGATGTATAATCATGCACCTTATTTCAAATTCCTCACTAGTATCATCTTGCTTCAAGCCGTGGATACCCTACATATCATTTTGTCCACATGGTGTATACTTATACGCCATGCCTTGCCTTAATCTGTGACCATCTCAGCAGCATTCATTACATTTGTGCATTCCTATTCTTGATTTTGTATACATTTGGTTGGTTCAAAAGAATATAACATGACATGGCATTACATGACATCATATGTACAACTCACCATTCATAGATGCACACATCAAATCATACACTCATGCATACATCATCCTCTATTTAAGATTCTTCATGCATACGCCCGTCGACACTAATAAGTGTTCTTATCAGGGGGAGGGGTAAAATTTCAAGAATGGCCAACCCAATGAACTCTAACAGCATGATAGATGTTGTGGAGGACTATGTCACTTTCATCATGATTTCGAAAGGCAGTCAGGGAAGAAGTGGCAGCAATGCTAAGAGAAATGCTAGGGGGTGACTTTGGCAGAGTAGAGAGACCGACGGCAAAGTACACCAAATTAGAAGCAAAAGTGATGGAGCTCGAAGGAAAAATAAGAGATATGGTATGCATAAATTCCAACGCCAATGCTAGCAGGAAGCATAATTTCCAGATTATTAATGCTCATTCCCGACGCCTTGAAAGGTCCTCTTATTGAGAATTGGGTCTACCAAGGCTGAACATGGATGCGGAGTCACCTCTAATAACTGTGAAGACTGTAGCACGGTTGCTACACCTTCTTAAATCAAAGGAATTCACAGGTTATCCAAAAGAAGATGTTGTAGTAGCCCTTCAGGGGTACCCTACTCGAATCGAAAGCCAAAAGAATCACATGACGCTCCCTGAGACGGCTTATCTGGATTAGATCTTTCAAGAGGGTGTTCAAGGTTTGACCAATGAAGTAGAACTGAAGGGGCCCCTCAAGACCAATGTCAGCACCGACTCCATTCCATGACACACCCGGAACCTGCCTACCAAGGGTAATGGAAAAGAAATCTCCTCGTGGCCCTACTTGTTAAATAGACTATTTGCCAAGTGTAGAAGGAAGGATCTACTGCAAAGTGTCAGGCCATACCTGGAACCAGAAGAAGCACAAAAGAGCAATTTCTACAGTTATCATATGGTGGGAGGCCATCGGACCAAAGAATGTTTAGCTTTAAGGGATGAGATTCAGAAGCTAATCGACAACGAAAAATTACAGATCTCATCTGGCTTTAATAGACGACCTGGGGCAATTAAAAAAGCTGCCAAGGAAACTCCTCAAGCTTCTCGAGGAAGGGAATATGATGAAGAACTGCAAGGTCTGATTTGATAAGAGTGGGGCAGTGGCACTGAAGCTGAAATGGTGACTAGTCGGAAAATAATGAGATCAACACCTTTTAGTAACCTTCTTCTTGTAGGGAACTTGTTTTGTTTGTAAGGTGTATTGAACTTAGTTTGAATGCAATGCAGTTTGTTATCTTTTTACTCATGTGATGATTGCATGTACATGGCATTATGCATGCATTTGACCATCTGAAAAGACATGTCCAACACACATAATATTAAAATGCATGACATCAATCTAAGTACTGCAGGGAACCTGAAAGTGCATTTGGCCTTTATCAAACTCTCTCTTGAAAAGTGAGTTTGTGAGATAAATAAATACGGAATGGCATCAACTCTGCCAAGTCATTCGCCAACCAAGGTCAGCAATCCTTACAAATCACAATTCAAGATGCTATCAACCCCACTCTAAAGTTTCAATTTAAGCAGCGCACATGATACCTAGACCATTCCAAGCCAAAAGCTATTGCTGAACCTCAAAATCCAACTCCAAAATGAAACCCCAAGCCCAATTCCCTATCCAAGAAGGTACCTTGTGTCAAAACTCTAAAGCTAAATCCCAAACTCGTCAAAATCTCCAACATGTGAGAAATTCAAATAACCTTCATCAGCCATCATGTGGTAAAACCCTGAAGCAGTTCATGGTCATAGTGCATGTAGTATCTTATTCATATGACATTCATATACATGACATTATGCATGCATTGTTCATCCAAAATAGCATATTAAACACACATGACATGCATGAATTTAAGTGTAGCAGGAAAACCAAAAGGTGGCTATAGCTTGGATTTAGTTTCTTTCTTTAAAAAAAAAAGAGAGAGAGGTGGTTTCTCGATAGGTCATTCAACTAGTGGGAAACGGATTTACAAGATTGATCGACTTGCTATTTGAGTATCTTGCTATTAAGAATCAACTAATCTTGATCCCAATGGTGTCCAATTTTACAGCCTGAGTCCCCTATCTAAGTCATAACCAACCCATTCCTTGAATCAGCCACACTTCTTTGATATATGAGAATCCCAACACCTTCTGTTGGATTCCCTGAAAAAAAAAGAAAAAAAAAACAATTTCTCCTCACACCCCAATTACCATGCCATATCGCCCATGTCATCCCATTACTTCATTCCCTTTATAAGCTCGAACCTAAAACAACGTCATCTGCATTGTTTCACCTATTTTTCTCATTTCACCACAAAAGGCATGACCTAAGATAATTGCAGCTGTCCACTATGATGTCGTTGTGGTCCAAGGCAAGGTACAGATAATGCAAATGATACAAGGACAATTCGATATCCAAACACCACAAATCAAAGGACCATCATATGACTCGCTACGCGAGGGGCAGAAAATGAAGGAGTGATTGCCACTCAAATTCCAGAAACTGCTCAAGAAACAGAGATCCATGTATGCCAAGTTGGTAAGACAATAAATGAAATACCTTCCAAAGTAAACTCAGCATTACATCAGAGGAAGGGTTGGAAACTTCAGATCTGAAGAACAAATCTCACCAAGAGGAAAAGCCTAGGATGAAGGATATTAAAATAACATGCATCAGTCTATGCTGATACCTCGAAAAAAAAAGAAAAAAGAGAGTCTCCAATGTGGAAAACCAAAAGGACATATTGGTAACACGAAGGGGCATTGATCAAAATTAGAGACACAGTTTGGATTTTCCTAATGCATCCACATTCATTATGTCATGGGTGTTTTATATTCTATTTCGATGTTTAATATGCATACATCATGTCATCGAATATAAATGTCCACATACAGATTACATCACGCAACGAACCATATTTAATGAAGCATTTTGCACCCAAATACAAGTTCCTAATACTAAGGACAGGTAAAGGCCAAACCAATGGATATCATCAGGGTGAGGTTTTCACAATCTTCGATGAACATATCAAGCCACACTTTCCAATGCCAAGGCAGGCCAATACGAAGAGATCAACTTGGTTGGAATACTCGGGCAGAATTTTCAGGCTATCCAAAAATAATTAAAAAAAAGTATATATATATATATATATATATATATAAAAGAAGAAACAAGTTATCAAAAGAGAAAATTTCCGAAATGGAAAACCAAAAAGACGTGTTAGTAACAAGAAGAGGGTGATGTTCAGGCCAAAGTCACTTTTAATTTCCCTATTATGCTCATTCTTATGTCATCATAATGATATTATGCATGTTTGATTTTCTACTTAGATGTTCATATTGCATACGTCTTGCCATTACATATAAACACCCATCAATAGGTCATTGCATCTAAGCCCACGATGATGAAAATGGAGTTCATGTTATAAACAGCAATACCCTGTCAGGATGTTATGTACAAAAGTGCAGTCCATAATACAGAATCTGAATCTTATCCTTTCCCTCAGCCAGAAAGACCATTCCTTTGCAGAACGGGTGGCAAAGTCTATGATCTCGATACGCGAAGCCCGATAGCGCTTCGGAGTGTACCATGAATAAGAAGGAGGAATACTCAAAAGGATCAGCTTCTCCAGTAACCAGATCTATGTAATAGCCAGTCGACCTGGAAGGTGTTGAGGCAATCAGACTGAGTGAGCATGGTATAGAAACATGCCAAAAGCAGGGATGAGCATCGGTCGGTCTCAATAAGGCAATTAGAATGCAGGAATTCAAATAAATCATAGTCTCAGTTAAGATAACCCCCATGAGTGAAGCGCCATAAATCATCTGAGCCACCATTGAGGCTAATCAGAAGTCACAAATCCCGTTTGTGGACTCGTGACGCTGAACACCAAGTGCGGACTGCACCAAAACCAACACTAGAAACATCATGTCACATACATGCATACACTCAAAGCATACACACATACATGCAAACACTCAAAACATACATACATATATGCATCGAGACCAACCCAAGTACAGGTACTCACTATCATCATTGGGCTGTCCTGAATCGTGGACTCTCTGAAAGCAAAAATAGCCCGACACTGGGGTATCCTCTGGGCTATAATGCGCGAATTAGAGTCGCACGGTTCTAATCTCAGATAAGAGAATTTTCTGAATTTACATAATTTTCATTTATGCCGATATAATCCCGAGAAGGGTATTCTTTACTTTTTGCAGGTATCCAGGGGCAAAACAATTAAGCCGTATTTATTCTTGATCGAAGAGGTAAAAATTTTTGTTTCCAAAATTATCGATCAAGGAATAAATAAACACTCTCGATGCAACTTCAAAAATCAGTGCCCCTTTGGGCCAACTTCAAAATCAGCACCCCTTTAGGTCGACTTCAAAATCAGTGCCTTTTTAGGCCAACTTCAAAATCAGTGCCCCTTTGGGCCAACTTCAAAATCAACAACCCTTTGGGTTGACTTCAAAATCAATAACCCTTTGGGTTGACTTCAAAATCAGTGCCCTTGTAGGCCAACTTCAAAATTAGCACCCCTTTGGGCCAACTTCAAAATCAGTGCCCCTTTAAGCCAACTTCAAAATCAGTACCTTTTTGGGGTGACTTCAACTTCAAAATCAGTGCCCCTTTAAGCCAACTTTAAAATCAGCACCCCTTTGGGTCGACTTTAAAAATCAGTGCCCCTTTGGGCCAACTTCAAAATCAGTACCCCTTTGGGTCGACTTCAAAATCAGTACCCCTTTGGATCGACTTCAAAATCAACACCCCTTTGGGTCGACTTCAAAATTAGTACCCTTTTAGGTCGACTTTTAAATCAACACCCCTTTGGGTCGACTTCAAAATCAGTGCCCCTTTGGGTCGACTTCAAAAATCAATGCCCTTTTGGGCAACATCAAAATCAACACCCCTTTAGGTCGACTTCAAAAATCAGTGCCCCTTTGGGCTAACTTCAAAGATCAGTACCCCTTTGGGCCGACTTTAAAATCAGCACCCCTTTGGGTCGACTTCAAAATCAACTCCCCTTTGGGCCAACTTCAAAGTTAGCGCCCCTTTGGGCCAACTTCAAAATCAGCACCCCTTTGGGTCGACTTCAAAAATCAGCGCCCCTTTGGGCTAACATCAAAATCAGGGCCCCTTTTGGCCAACTTCAAAATCAGCATCCCTTTGGGCCAACTTCAAGCCAAAGCTCCTAGAGCCAAGATGTTAGGTACATTTTCTTTTCTTTTCTCACCGCGCTCTCTATCACAAGACCAAACTCGATCCTGGCACAATAGCCCGACTATGTCGACTTTGATCTCGCAAGGGGCAGTCTACGAGCACGGGTTTTTCCGACCTCTATGATGAAAATCCTATGTTACCTGTTAGACAGACGAATGTGAGTCGGACATGAAAAGGAGCAGAATACTTCCTAGAATGTCTCAGATGTTCCAAAAACTGAACAGTCCTCGATACGAAACCCCGAGAAAAGTCCTTCGAGTGATTAGCGGGCTTAGACGTGGGTTTTGGATTTAGGAAAATCCATGATAGCTCTGGTTAGAGATGCATGGCTATAGTTTCAAGACTACAGCCATGAGGCTTTAACTCTAGAGCCACACAGCTATAACATTACAGCCGTGCAACTCCAGAAAGCGGTCAGATTACTTCCTAAATAGCAAGCATCAATCTTTGACAGGGAGTGTAATTCTGAAATTAGGGTGATTAGCCGAGATTTTTGAGGTTTTTAAGAGTAGAATATAGAAAACAAAGACAGACAGAAGAGCTAGAAGAGAAAACCATTCAAAAAGAAAAAAACCATTCAAAAAGAGAAAAGAGAGAAAACTAAGAATACCAAGAGAAAAATACCAGACATAGTGAGAATATAAACTAGAAACACATAAGGTGAGAGTTCCCAGTCACACTTTCACTTGTTCGGGTCATTCTCAGGATTGTTCGGATTGATTCAGGGCGTGTATTCGAGGATTTCAGGACATTCATGAGGTTCTAAGTGAATTTCAGCTTCCAAATCCACTTTCGATCGTCAAACACATTGGAACACCAATAAGGTAAACTCTGAGAGGCCTTAAACTTGTAATTACTTGTTTGGTGCTATGATTTTTCTGTGTTTTGTAAAAATCCAGAACTGTCTATTTGAGTACAGCTGTGCGGCTCTAAATAGAGCCGATCGGTTGTAATACTATAGCCGCATGGCTATGTTCTTCTAGGCAGAAACCCGAAAAGCCCTAAATCGACCGAAAGCAGTCAGTTTTCCCATTTTAATAATTCTGTTATGAACTATTTCGGTCCAATCACATCCGTTACATTCAGAATTATGGTTTTTGGTTTTCCAATAATGTTGATGTAAGGTTTGGTTTTGTTGATTTTGATTTTTGGAATTCAGGGTTGTTTGATCCAAATCGGATCCACTATCCAGCTTTAACAGACAACCAAGTTCCTCAAAGTCCTTAGAAATCATCAGAAATGATTAAAACAGTGATTTTCCAAGTGAAGAAAACTAACTTCGGGTTTTGGATAATACAACCACACGGCTGTAGTGGCTATAACCGCATGGCTTTAACTAGAGCCGTATGGCTGTAGTTCCCAAATGAAGGCAGAATCACGATAAGACTCCCACAGACATTGACACATGATGTTGTCTTTAGAATCAAACTGTTTTTGGTATGTTTACTGCTTTGGGCCTTAAATGGATGTTTGGAATTAGGAAACCCATACAAACGGAACCTTGAGTTCTAGGATATCAGACTCACCAAAATGAAGTAATTTGCATGTGATCGAGCCAAACCTTTTTCAAAAATATTTTCAAGCACAAAAACCTACAGGGCGTTTCTAAAACAGTTTTCCAGGTCTAATCGAGGAAGTCGCCCAGACTTCTCGGTTATCCCCTAAATGCATGTCCCTATTTCCTGAGATTACCCATTTTGTCCTGTTATGAGTCCTATGTATGCCTATGATATAACTATGCTAACCAGTCTGCTTTGCAGCTTTTATTTCGTTTTATTTTATTTTGGATGTGTTTGATAGATTATCCATGTATCCTAAGCGACTGTAATTTTTTTGATATTGGTGTATCTAGGCGAAAGTATTAGTGAGGATGAGAGTTTTTTTTTATCTGTTTGGGTTGTCATAAGCAGCCTCTATTATTTTTTTGGTTTATTTTGGATGTATGGTTTAATTTCCTCCACTTTATTTAATGTTATTTATCTCTGTCATCTGAATGATCATGGGCTAATAACAAAAGATAAAATGGATAGAGAAGAAGTGGGTAAAATATTTTCATATGAACTTATAAATGAATTCAAGCTTGAGGTTGAATAGGTAAGTTGCTCGAACCCTAAATCTCTGGATTAGGTACGGTAGTCTACGCTCGGTAGGGAGCTGTACCGAATTTTCCCAGATGAGCTGATCCGGGTGGCGACTCTGTCACTGATCTTGAAATTTAGGTTTTGAGATCTTAAAGTAATAAAACGGGATTTTCTAAAATGCTAAACTAGTTTTCCAAAACTCACATTAAACAAAAGGGTTTTCTACAAAAGGGATTTCCAAACAAATCAATGGTTTTCCTAAGCAAGATGCAAACCCGTTTTCAAAACAAATAAACATTCAAGTTCCTCTTTTTCCCAAGTTCACTTTGCCGCGTTCCGCTTTCAAAAAAGGCTGTCCACTCACAACAGCCATATCCAATAGCAAATTCCCAGAAGGGGAACTTAGGAATAAAGTGAGTGTCATAGATATTCCAAACATAGTACAAGAACAGAGTATACATTCCCTAGAAATTGACGAGTTAGTGTTTGAATGTCATGTATATGCTCAAAATTTCCATTCCCAGTTTGAAGAGAATTAGCATTCCTTGTTCCTTAGATTTTTCAAGGATGATCCCAAGGGTGAGCCACATGCTTCGAATTTCCTTGGTCCTTTTTTTAACTCCTAATTTACATTTTGTTTTATGTAGGGAAAGAGACAGGTGGAGAAGTCCCTACTACCATTCTTAAAAGAAAGAAACAAAGCCAGCCCAAAAACAAGCAAAAAAAAAAAGCTACAGGCAAAGTTAGTGGGAAAGCTACTACTCCTCTGGTTCGTAAATCCAATGGATTAACGGCTGTGAAACATGTAAAAGCCAACCAAAGTGAGAAAGTGGCTATGGAAGTTCCAAGTGATGATTTTAACCACGGATCAAAAGTAGAGGTGGAGCCTGAACCAGAGGACAGTGATAATTCTCAAAGTAAGGATGCAAGTGATTCAGGTAATCTTTCTTTTCATTTCTTTAGTGTTATCTTCTTCCTTATATTGTTGCTATGTTTTGCTTTATGCTAAAGACTTTGAAATTGGCAGATGAGCAAATAGGAAAAGAGTAAGGATATGCAACTGCTGATGAAGATGATTCTTTGAGAATAGAGCCAGCACTTTAAGGTTTCGATCAAAGCTATAATCCCCAACATCAATCTGGTGGTTTTGAGCCTCCTTCTTCTAGCAGCTTCAAGATAAAAGTTATTTCCAGTGATGGCCCATATCTAAATTACAGGGCTAATTCATCCTTCACTCCTTCTACCCAAGTAAGTTAGAAAAGAATACAACAATATCTAACTCTCATATTGTATTCCTGTTGATGACTCTTACTTTGGGTAGTTTCTATTTCAGGACTTTGTAAATAGATTAGTGGCAAGGCTCGAGCTTTCTTCCCTAGTTGACCCGTTATCAGACCTGGACCTCAGCTTTCTCACCAAGAAAGTTGTCAGCACCGCTGGAACTGGTCCTACACCATCCTAGGAATCCATTGCTTACTCTAAAGAGACAGTTGCCAAGTATCTTACTTTGGAGCTAAATAAACTTGATCACTTGCAAATTCAAATTTTGAAGTCTGCTTTGACTGTGCTTACCTCTACCTATCAGTCCGAAGATAAAGAAGACCTGCTCACTTCTCTTGCCTCCAAGCTATCTACCTACTATAATCAATTAAGCTATGATATAGATGAGTTCCTTTCTCTTGAAAGCCAACTTTATACCTACATGAAGTTTGTTCATGAACTCAAACTCATTGGAGAAGAAATGGAAGCAAAAGTGGCAACGGATAGGCTTAAAAAGCAGCATATGAAGAAGAGGAGAATTTTATATTGGACTTGGAAGCACGAATAGTTGCAAGCAGATCAAGACTTCAAAAGCTAGATGAAGAAAGGGCTGAACTTGCCAAAAAAATAAAGCTTTTAATGAAATTGATGTAAGGAAAGCCAAGTTGAAAGCCCAAAGGAGTGAAGTGGATACTTGGGTGAAAAGAAAAGAAGATATTAGTGCTAGATGAGCTAGCATGACACAAGCTTAGCGGGATATGAAGACCATTCACTTGAGTTCTATTCCATAGGGATTCCTTAGAAATAGTAGGAAGTAGCAGGAAGTTATTAGTTTTTTTTATTATGGCTTACTTTGAACTCTTAAAGATTGTAATCCAATAACCTTAACTATTTTTTGAATGAGAAGTGGCTATGAAGCCAACTTTTTCTCAAGCATTGTGTGATACATCCATCTATGCATATCATCTTATTGCCTGTGATTTGAGAAATGGCCTAAGGCCTATTTATACTAGGCAGGTACAAACTTATAGGGACGTGCTTTATTCGCAACGTGTGATTACTTACTGATGGACACTGGTCTTGATAGAAACTATGGTTGTGTGAAAAGCGACCAGAGGCCTGTAATTGCTTGATAACATACATACATTCATTGCGGCTAATAAGTCAACTTACATTGTGTGAATGTTGTGAAATTGAATTCTGTAGGTGGCCTAGACTTAGAAAATATAAGCCAACCCTTGCCAAAATTTTACAAAAAATCCTTTCCTAATAAACCTTTAAGAATTCTCTAAGGATTCTCTAAGGGTTCTCCCGGGAGATTTCTTGCATTTCCCACATGGTTGGATAGAACTTCTTTAGGTATTTCCTATTTATCTTCTTCATATGTGGTTGATCCTCCAAGCTGGATAACCAATATGAATTTCCTTCCAAAACCTTGTAGATTTTGAATAGCCCTTCCCAATTAATTGACCATTGTTCAAACTCTCTGTCTTTGGAACCGATAGGCAGTATTAACCTCCATACTAAATCTCCAACTTCAAATGACTTCTTTTTCACCCTCTTATTGTAAGCTTTAGCAACTTTGCATTTTTGGACCAACATGTTGTTGAATGTTGTTATTCTCTCCTCTTTTAAGTCCTCCAACTCGGCTAACATAGCTTTTGAATATCCTTTCACTGTCAATCCTGCCTGCTTTGCCACCCTACACGACTACACCACCACTTCTAGAGGGAGACCAGCTTCGCGTCCATAGGTGAAAAATGCAATCTTAAATGGACTTCTGTTTTTCAACATTTGTCACTGCAGACATTTGTTATTCGGATTCCCCATTTTCTACTTATTCAGAATGATTTGTTAAGCAGGAGTCTACTTAATCATTTTTTTGGTTCCTCAGCTTTAACACTTTCACAATCTTCCAGCTGCAATAATCTTTCTAGCATTCAGAATATGCGCTTTTATATTAGCAGCTGTAATCACTGCTTCTTGCTCCTTTTTGCTTTACTCATCATCAACTTCTTCAATGATAGGAGCATCCTTTAGTGGCCTACTGATACTTGGCATGACTAAGGCTTTCTCTTCCTCTACTCTCTCTTTATCTTTGTTCATCATAAATAAGAGCTTTTTTGGCCCAAGCTTGATTTTTCCTAACAACTGGACTAACCCAACTTCCTTTTCATAGAATCATGCATCCACTGCATTTAAAGTAACCTAAAATGGCTTTTCATCTGCCCATACTATCTCCACTTCATCTCCCTTCCAAAAAAAGAAAAAACTGAAGCAAAGAGGATGATACACACCATTTAGCATTTATCTAATCCCTTCCTAATAGCACTTGATAGTTGGTAGTTGAATTCACAACAAAGAAAGCAGCCATATGGGACTTGCTCCCTACTGTAACTTCCAATGGCAAGGCCCCAAGAGATTTAGAAATCTCACCATTAAAAGCTGATACTATGACATCTATTGCAATAAGATCCTCCTCCCCTTTTCTAAGAACTTTGACCATCCTCCAAGGCATGGTGTTGACAGCAGATCTGTTGTCAATCAAAACTCGAGAAGTAGGCTCTTGTTAAGGTGAGCCTCGATGTAAAAAGGTTTGATGTGTCGAGTCATCTTCTCATAAGGCTTTTACAAAATAACCCTCTTCGGTCCCCCTTCTTCTGGTGCTTGGATGGTAACCCTATTGCAAACTTTTGGTTCTTCCTTAGGGACCTCCCACTCTTCATAATCCGCATCACTTGCATCATTTTTTACATTTTCCACAACTTCATCCACTTCCCTGTCAACTTTTAGGAGATCAATAGGTAAAAACAATGAAGTTGCATGTATGGGAATCACAATATCACCGATTTTAATCTCTTTCACATTCAATGTGGTGGCTGGCTCTTCCTTGGCTTTTTCTTTCCCAACTTCGGTTTATTCCAAAGCCTTGTACTTTTTAGCTAACTTCTTTCTCTGCAGCCTTCTTTTTTATGTTCGAGTAAGAGGTGGTGGTTTTTATGGAAACTTTTTATGTTTCACTACTTGCCACTCTTTGCTTGGCTTAGAAGCTCTAGGAACCACAAACCTAGGTCAATTCCTGGTGGACTTAGTTTGTGATTCTTTCTTCTTATTGCGTCTCTACGGGAACTTGAGTCTATCATGTACACTTTCCTTCTTTGGTTCCCATCTCTGAATTCTCCTTCATACTTGGCTGGAATTTCTTTGGAACCTCATTTGGTCATTCTCCTGTCTTTTGTTAAGTACCTATCTAAGATCAAAAGAAGTCATGTTAACTATAACAACCGATGGGAAAAGGTCTTCATCTACTAGTATAGACTCTTTCTTCTCTGGGAATTTGAGAATCCCACGGTTAAATCTATCTTGAACCATATTTTTGAAAGCCCAACATACACTCGTGGAATGGTTCCACGAATCATGATACTTGTAATAGGTCTTTCCCCTCATTTCTTCTTTGGACAAAATTTTGAAATTCTGTAAAAAAGTTATAAGCTTTTCCTTCACCAATAGTCAAATATCTCCTCTATCTTGCCAACATCAAAATATAGTTGACATTACTCTTCTTGGCTTCTCTTTCCTTTGTTGTTTTGAAAGTAGCTAGACAAACTTTAGCTCCTTTGTTCAAAAGTTCAGCTACTGCAATATCCGGAGTATTAACCTCCTGGAAATATGAACCAAGAGAAGTCTTTTTCCTGTGATCATCCTCCCTTAAGAGCTCTTCAAACTCAAAAACTTTTGCTTCTAGTTCATAAAAATCCCTAAACTCCATTCCTTGGAATTTCTTCCATAATTCAATATCCAAGCCTCATTAAGCCATCCTGAAAAACTCATTTTCTGGCAGGAATACCCTGCACCTACTCCGCATTCTCTTGAAACGAGCTATGTAAGCATCAGTTGTCTCACCATTCTTTTGGGACATCTAGGATAGCTCTACAACACAAACTTCTGGTTCAGAATGAAAAAACTGAGTATGGAAGCATCTCTCCTTCTCCTGCTATGTATAAATAGAATTTCTCGGTAGTGTAGAATACCAAGTGAATGCCATCCCTGTTAGAGAATTAGAAATAGTCATAGCTTGTAATTATCAAAATCAACAAGATTGGCCAATTCCCCACACTGTATCGTGAACCTGACAACATGCTCTAAGATGGATTATCCATCCTCTCTAAAAAACAAGCTGAAATCTGGAATGTAGTATCCCCTAGGATAAGGGTTCTCCCAATCCACAGCAACCGGGTATGGTTTGTAAAACTCCAGCCTTCCCACCTGCTTTGGGCCTGCACCATACAATTCCTGCATAATTTCCCTCACTAAATCTGCATTCACAGGCTGGTGGTAAATAGGAGGTGGTGGTTATGCATGAATTAGAACACCACTAGTGGGAATTCCTCCTTTCACAATGTATCTATGCATGCCCCCCGAGTCTAACTCTTCCTCTCTCACATAGTTGTTAGGAGAGGCTTGCATATTGGTATAACCCTACAAATAAACAACTGGAACACCATTAGGATTTGGCCTGCTTCCTCCTTGGATGGGGCCATAAACCGGTCCCTTCTCCTCCCTCAGTGGAGGAATTTGATATTTCTCTGCCTGGCTACTCTTAGTGTCCTCCATAGAAACCATCACTTCCTTCCCTTTTGGTGTTGGAGAACTAGTAGCACTTTCTTTAGCTTCCTTCCGACTCCCACTTAAATGTTGGACTTCTTGCAACACTTCACCTATCATTTTGGTTAGATTAACCAAAGCAGTAGCAACATTGGGAGAATCATTCTCACTTGGAATTTACTGGTTGGACCCCTTTCTTTGTTGTTGAACAGGAGGGACTATGTCAACATTATTAAAATGTCTAACTAAATTAGCCACTTCATGTATTATCAGGCATATCATCTGCATCTTCGAATGTAGTAACTTCTTTGTCTTTAGAATTCCTTTTTAGCGGCATTGTGTCTGTGGTCGCACCAAACATGACAAATTATTTCTTGCCTTTTTCATAAACTTAAGCGTGCCAGTAATTTTATAGGAAAGTTATAAAAGCAAAATTGAAATCTGACTTCTATCAAACGATTGAAAAAGCTTAAGGACTAAAGCTTAAGGTTCCCAATTAACTTTATAACTAGATTAATTGAAATAACAATGCCAAAATTGACTACTGGAATGGAAATAAGATTTAAATTAAATTGATTTTGCATAAAATACAATTTGCAGAGTAAAGTAATATCAATTGGCTAAAGATTCTCCAAAAATGACTAAGGATTCTCTAAGAGAAAAATGCTTGAATATGAATAAAATTGAATCGAAGGAATTAAAAATTTGATTGATGCTCTGTTTGAGAGTTGAGTTGATGATATCTGGGATCCCCTTCCTTTCATCTAGGACTTCTATTTATAAGAATAAAAAAAAATTAACTGCTTCTTTTTGCATGTAATATGCCACTTCTCCATTTTAATTTTCCACTAGCCAAACTGCCACTTTTTAAAACAACTGCCTAAACCTCTCCACTTCCTGATCTCATATTCTTCAATGAAAACTTCCCAGCAAAGCAATCAACTCCATAGCTAACTAGCTATCTAACTAATTAATAAGTAAATTAATAAATCAATTAACCAATTAAATTCAAAAATTAGGCAAAAAAATTAATTAGAGCCAGAAATTACAATCGACCAATTAATTTATAGGTCTAACAATATGTATCAGTAATATTAAATATTCAAAATTTGAATTTTTGTATTTGCATATAAGACATGATGATTGAATAGCTTCGCGCATAGCGCAGGTAAAAAAAATGAGACTTCTTGATTTTCTTCTATGGATTTGGGTGTCTATGATGGCCGAATATCTATTTTTATCATTGAAAAAAAAAATATAGACACAAAAACATATTATTTATTAGTTAACCTTGATATTAATGTAATACATTTCATTTTCATATTTTCACTTTAGTTAACCTAATATTAATATTTATTATATATTTATTTTTATATAATTAAACTATATAAATATTATTATATATCTTGTGCATTGCATGGGTGTTAAACTAGTTTATATATAGATATGACTTAAATAATATTTTAATTTATATAAAAACGAAAAGGTGGGTGGGCAGATTCACCCTATATAAATGAGACTCAAGCCCAACTCTAAACCAAAGCAGGCTTTTGCCAGCTTAGGCTTGGCTATCCAAATTTTAACTTATCCAAGTCTGGCCCAAGGCAGGTGAGTTTTTATGGGCCTCAGAAATATATTCTTTTTCACCTAAATATGTGTTGATGATTCGTGAAACATCTTCTTTAACACTTTCTAGGATGATCAATAATGTTTTGGCATTCAACTATTCTTTTGAATGTCAACTTTCAAGTAATTTTCTCATTCAATCTTATTCATGATGTAATTGCATTTAGAGTAAACTATTGGAAAATACATTTCTAATGCATTTTAGTTCAAGGTAGTGTGGTTAGAATTGCTCATTTGAAGTTTATAGCACCTTTAATGATTGAAACTCAAAGTTAAACTTTCTTAATTCATTTTTTTTATGCTTAAGGAAAAGCATTAGCTTTAGTTTAGAGGATTTAGATGTGGTCATTTTATTTCTAATTAATTTGAAACTTTTAACTCATTAATTTCATAATTATGATAATTTGAAACATTTTGCTTATAATTTCATATTTTCTGTGAATAGATTATATTTAGGAGATTGTAAGCTATTCATAGCTAACTTTAGGAGGAAAATGGACTAAATGGGCTTTGGATCATAGGAGCATAATTTCATAGCGCAATTGGGTTGAGTCATAATATAACTAGGAGAGGAGAATATATTTTGTGGCCTTTTTATAATTATCTAATACTTTTGGACATATTTATAATTGTGCCTGCTAGCCTATTTTATCTTTTTAAACAATATTCTCTAAGGTTTCTTTTTGCTTTTGAAGGGTACAAAACCCTCTTTTTCTAGGCAACCACGCATCATGTTTTGGAGTCTCTTAAGAACTTTATTTTATCTAGTTTTGAGTGATTTCATCACTATTTATATATATCTTCTACATCATTCATTTTATGAAGTTTATTAATTGTTTTGAAAAAGTTATTCAGAATATCATCATGTGTTTGTGTGATTAGTCTTTTCACATAGGATGGTTGGACTAGGCTTTTGTTTTAGGTAACTTTTTCTTCTAAAAAAATGGTGTTTTTATATATATAGGTTGTTAGGATTTTGTGCTTTTAATGAGTTTTGGTCAAACTTTAAATGCTTGTTTTTTGACTTTGAGAAAACCATAAATGGAAAGATCTATTTTTTAATACATTGAATGCATGTTAGGTATTATGTTATCCATAAACGGTCTTCAACAAAATGTTGCTAAGATTACATAGGGATAAGAGTAAGCGTTTAAATATGATTTTCATGAGATATGCTTAAAGTTATTTTGTATGAGATTTGCTTAAACCCAAAACTGTTCTAAAAAACCCATGTTTAGAAAGAAAGTTATTTGATTCACTACTAGAAGTTGTTTATCTGTCCTGTGTTTTTTTATTGTAAGTTTTCTTAAGATGTGTTAACAAACTATTCTAAGTTTAAAATCATATATTTAATTATTTTAAGTTAAGTTCTCTTTTTTTTTTAATTTAGATCTAAATTATTAGATTTCAAATCTACAGATATTGAAAGAAACTTGATGTTAGGCATCAAAGTTAACAAAACCGTATTTTTGCTCCATCAATCCTTGTGGGATGATCTTGAGATCTTTATTACTTTAGTACTTAGTTGCTAATGCTCTTACTAGTAAGACAAACTCGTAATGTCCAATAAGATACAACTGTTAGACAAAGAGATGCAACGTTTCAACAACACATACAAATAGATATATAGTGATATTTGATCTCTCTTAGTCTTAAAATGATTCTTGATTGCCTTTAATATTTCTTCTCTCTAGTTTAGGTAATTTTTTTGTAGTTTTGAGTGATATTTAATGTAGTTAGTTTGTTGTCTTGATCATGAATATGAGAAAATGCGTTTTTCAAGTTTTAGTGTGGTTTACTCCTCTACGAGTGGAAAATTTAGGAGATCTTGGTTTTTTTATTACAGATTTGTTGAATTTGTTAATGTAATTACAAATAAAAACTATGATACTAAATATAAAAATTATATATATATATATATAGATGTGACACACATATTATTTTTAGATTGTTGGCTAATAAAATTGGTTTAAAGGTTAAGAACAGATAATAACAATGAAAGGAGTAAGAGTAGTGGAATGTTCATGCTTACATCTTTAATGAGATAGATACCCTAACTGATGACAAAGATTATGATTATAATTAAAAGACAAATAATGGTATTAAAAATTCGGTATGAATAGATATGCATAAAAATCTCAAGGCCAACTATCATATCATAGATTCTTAACATAAATTCAACACTTTCATTTACATAGCATTTGCATGATGTGGTGTTAATAAGCCACCAAACTCTTCTTCGAAATATGAATTTATAACCTAAAAGTTAATTGGTCCATTTGCATTTTCAACTACTACTGTGAGCGCTGGGTTTTTCCCGACCTCCATGATGAAAGTTGAATTGGTTATCTGCTGTTTAGAAATCTTTGTTGAAATCGGTCTGAGAAGCAAGAATTCAGATTTAAACAAGCTTTGAACTTGAACCCAAAAGAATTTGAAGAGTTAGGGCTGAAAAGTGACTATACCCGTACGAGTATTGCACTACACCCATACAGCTGTTGTTGAGTGGCAGAGATTCTTGCTTGAAATGCACAGATGTTGGATTTGAGGGAAGACATAATTTTGAGTTTGGATTGAAGGGAGTTCTTTGAAATGAGAAGGAAGGAGACCAAGAACATGAACAAGAGTAAGAAAAGAGAGAAAAAGAATAAAGGAAAATCAAATTTCTTAAATTCTCATAATTCCAAATTCAACCAATCAAGCTACAAATTCACCAAATTCAGTCACTGAATCACAATCCAAACCTAACCTAAACTTCCAAAGACACAAATTGAAGCTGAAATTAGAACATTGAAGGTTCAATTTGGGAGAATTGAAAATTTTGGGTTCAAAGTTCAAGTTCATTTAAATCTGGATTTCAAGCTTCAAGAATTGATTTTTTTTTCAAACACTAGAAAAGCATCAAAGGTAACTTCTGAGAGGCCATAAAAATCCTTGTTACTTTCTGGGTGATTTGTTGCTTCATTTCATATGCTTTGTTTTTTAAAATTTCAGGTGTGAGTGGACGATCTAAAAAGCGGGAACGCAGCGATGCGAATCGGGGAAAAGGTGATTGGGAAATATATGTGTTTGGATTTTTAGAAAACAGAATTTTAATTATCTCGTTTTAGGAAACCATTGAATTTATTTTGGAAATATATTTTATAGAAAACCTTTTCCCATTTAATTGACTTAAAGACCTTGAAACCTAAATTTTAACATCAGTGACAGAGTCGCCACCCGGATCAGCTCATCCGGGAAATTCCGGTACAGCTCCCTACCGATGGTAGACTACTGTACCTCATCTAGAGATTTAGGTTCGGGCAACTTACCTATTCAACCTCTAGCTTGCGTTCACTTTATAGCTTATATTACCATATTTTGTTCGCTTTATAATCTTTTCCTATCCAATTTTGTTTTGTATTTAACCCATGCTCATACAACAAAAAATGGAATAAATTGCATAATGAATGAATAAATCATACATTCATATGGCTCAAAAGAATAAAAATAATACAACCAAATCGAATAAAGAGGAAGACTCTCAACCTCACATTACAATCGCCTAATATACACGAAGATCTAAAAATTACAATTGCCTAAAATACAAGGTAATCTATAAATTACATAAGAAACAAAAATTAAAAGTTGCAAAACAGATGGTTAGAACAATTATATCATATACACACATAGGACATAAGGAATTCGGGGACATGCATTTAGGGGGATAGTTGGGTGAACTCGGCTAGTTCGCCCGACTAGACCGGGAAAACAGTTTTGAAACGTCCCTGTAGATTTTTATGAGAAATACATTTTTGAAAATATTTTCTTTTTCTGGTTTACATTCATTTAGCATGCAATTGTGGGTCGGATTTCGGGAGATTTGGATCTCCGTCGTTGCATTGTTCTAAGTGCAATATCTTCAAAAATTAAATCTAAGATCATGAATGCATGAGGCAAATTCATTTTTGAAAATTTTTTTATTTTTCTGAATTTTTATGATTTATTATGGATTTCCTGCTGCCGGACAAAGATTACAGTCGTACGGCTGTAATTACAGCCATGCGCCTGTAACTACTGTCGCATGACTGTAACTACAGTCGTGCGGCTGTAATTTGCCCATTTAAGAAAATCGCCAAAGTTTATTCAAGTAAAATAGATAACCGTGGGAATTTAAAAACAGTCGTATGACTGTAGCTGCAGTAGCACGACTGTAATTACAGTCGTGCAACCATCCATCGCCACAAGAATAGTCGTACGACTGTTCTTATTACCCAGAAACAGCAGACCAAAAATATGTGATTTTATACATGAAAATAAACCAAAACACCCAGAAAGCGAAGCAAAACAAAGGCTTTAAGTATAGTTACCCTTATAGCGTAAATCCAATGTCGATTTGCCCGGAGAAACGCCTTGGATTGGCTTCAAATTGTTTCTCCACCTTTGTGTGTCAAGGCTTTAAAAATGGTCCAAAAATCTCCAAGTGTCACAGATTTGAGTGAGTTTGGGTTCTGGAATTGATTATGTCAAGTTTTTAACCTATGATTTCTATTCGGTTTTAAACTTTATAACACAGAATTAAAAGAAAAAGAGGAGAAGAAGGTAGTGCTTTTGTTGAGTTTTTTTTCCTTTCCTTTTTGTTTCTCTTCTTTTCAATCCCAAAAATCTGTCCAAATGTCTCCTCCCTTCTCTTTCTTTCTTCTCCCTTTTATATCTAATCCTCCTTTTCTTGCTGGCTGAAATCGGGCATTAAATGCCCCTCAAATCACACCGTTTTTTTTCTCATGGTATGGGCTCCTGCTACCTACTACAGACCTACAATCGTACGACTGTAATTACAGTCGTCTGACACAGGTCTTTTTTTTTTACTGGAAAATTCTGGCGCTTGCATCAGGTTAACCAGATCCCACGGGTATCGTAATACTAGTACAGTTATTACTATATCTGTACGGATGTAGGTAATACCCGTATGGATATAGTTAACATTTCAGAGTTTCATTTTGGTTATTTCTTATTTTCTAGGTTTATTTCAAGGCTATACCCGTATGGATGTATACTATAATCGTATGGATGTTTTTATACCCGTAGGGGTATAATTTTGAAACAGAATGCATATTTATGTGTTTTCATGCATTTGACCTAGATTTAATTTTCGGATTATTTTTAATAGACTAGTTCAACGATAAAAACACACGTTTATTGAAATCCGGCCCATTTTTGTATGTGTATATATTAAACCGGATAAAATAATTTTCAAATTAATTTTCAGTCCCATCAAAACCGCATTTCAAAATTTTTTCCAAGTCAAATAGGGTAATTTATCGAATTTTCCGATTTTTCCCTTTTCACGCCTCGAGCTATCTTGAATTCCTAGTTCTGAGTCTATTTAAGTCCTACCTGTATATATTTAGCTGTACTAACTTTGTTTTGTAGGTAGATGTATGTTAGGATATATGAATATTTATCTTTTTATTTTTAGAGAGATTTGTATATCGATAAATTTGTTTCTCGAATCCCTTTTATACAATTATATCCCCTAGGATAGTCATTTGTTTGGTTTTTATATTTTAAATTTCCTAAATTTATTTACTACTTTCAAAATTTATTTATCGCTTTCAGCATCGTATCTCGTGTGTAAGCATCGGCTACATAAAACGAAGATAAAATCAACTGTAGAAAATATAAAAGGCATTGATATAAACTCCTAAATATATTTTGAATCGAGAAGAAATAGGTGAGTTGTCTAAACCTGAATCTCTGACTAAAGGTCTAGCAATTCGTAGCTCATCTAGACTATACCGCAATTTCCCGACTGAGCTGAGCCGGGTGACGACTCCTGCCACTCTAGTGAGAGCATTCAAGTTTTTTTGTTTTCTCACTTAAAAACCTGTTTTCAATTAAAAATCTTTCCGGCCCGGTTGCGAGGCCCGTTTCATTTTTAGGATTGTTCACTCACAACTACATTATTTCATTCCAACTGTGCTTCATAGCTTGAATTTGTAGACAAAATTTGTTTTAAAAAAATGAACAGCTTTGGCAGACTGAATGCCACTATGTTCAGGTTATTCCATGGGTCATAAAAACACAATCGAAATCCAATATTTTTCATTGAAATCCTTCCAGTCAAACACATCTAAGTTAATCCTACTCTTGAAGTATACCTGTGTGAGGAAAGGATTTGTTAGCTAAGCAGTTTGGATACTAGTAGGAAAATCTATTAAAGCTTGTAATAGCTCAACAACTTCGAATTGCTTCCCTTTTCTCTGTATAAGTACTCAAGTTTCTTGTAAACTTTTCTCAAGCTGAATAACATAATCTTTCACTCTTGTTTTTAACTTAATTTAATTTTCTAATTGCAATATGGTTTCAAAGCAGTTTGGTTGCTCAAAATAGAAATCCAGTGTATAAAAGAAAAAAAATAGAAAATAAAACCAAAGGAATATGCATCTCTCAGTATCAAAGAATTTTATGTTGTTATATAATTCCAATAAAGATGAAGTATCTTATTTTCAAAATTTTATATTCTACACGATACGTAATTTAAATACAAAATTTTCCTATAAAAAAAAACAAATCATAATATTTGGTATTATTTATCAAACTGGTAAAAAAAATAAATGACTTTTCATATTAAGTTTTCTTTTATTCATTCAATATTAATCCATTTTCATTATCAATAGAAATAAATGAATGTATTGTGCAGTTAATTTAATTAATGAATGTATGACATTAAATATATCACTGAAATGCAATTATCAAAATAGCCAATAAAAAAAGCAGTAATAAGCTAAAGATTAAAAATTAGTCGTTGAAAAAGTATATCTATACATTCGAAAGATCAGATCAAAAAATAGTTTGGAAAAGCTTACAATCTAAATATCAAACCAAAAAGTGTGTTGAAGTCCCAATCCATATGAAAATATGAGCACATATGAAATCATGTTAGATGAATTCAATAACAATTCTTATAAGCAAGTTCTTGAAATGGTGGAAGAGCATGAACAACAACAAACCACTAAATCAAGAAGATATTCCAATCAACGAATTCATATAGAAGGGAATCGTGAAGTTGGATACGAACAATTGGTTAATGATTACTTCTCCAAATAACCAGTGTCCGCGTATTCTCATTTTTTATAAAGGTACAAAATGAGAAGACATGTATTTCTTCTAACAATGGAATCTCTTGGGAACCATTCTTTTTACTTTAAGTTAGGAGTTGATGAAATTGGTTCTCCTTTTTAAAAATGCACTGCTGCCATGCAGATACTAGCTAATGGATTGTTAGTCAATAGATGCTTTGGTTGAAAACCAATGAATTGCTAAAAGACACTGCTATTAAGTGCATAGTCAAATTTGTTTGAGGTTTGAATGAAATATTTGGGCACCAATACTTGAGAAGGCCCGACGAGGATGATGTGAAGTGCTTGCTTCAAGTTGGAGAGAGACGTGAATTTCTATATGCTTGGTAATCCTGATTGCATGTATTGGAAATGAAAAATTGTCCAGTTGTTTGAAATAGTTAATTCACACGAGGTGATTATGTCATTGTTGAGTGTCATTCATGTTTGAAGTGATTGCATCACAAGACCTTTGGATTTGTCATGCATTTTTTAGTTGCTCCAAAGTTGAATAAGATATCAACATGTTCAATTAATCTCCATTGTTTACTAACATATTATAAGGACGAGCTCCATAATTTGAAGTTATAGTAAATGACACCACCTATAACAAAGGGTAATACTTAATAAATAGTATTTATCCATAATGTGTTACATTTGTTAAAACCATTTCATTGTCATTAGGAAAAAATGACAATTATTTTTGGCGCATCAAGAACCAATAAGAAAAGGACGTAAAACTGACATTCAGAGTTCTTTAATGTTGTTTCACAATTGTATGAGGCCCTGTACATCCTTAGCAAATATGATATTACATAATATGATACTTACAAGAATGCTTATGAATATGAATCTCCCACTAATGACATACCAACAATTAAGCTATGCAATGAATTGATTCTTGAATTTGTTATGATCCTTCGCGCAAATAAAAAAAATTCATGATAAATAAATGTACAATCACTTGCAACTTTACAAGATCTGGTGAAGCATATTTGGCAACGTTTAGACACCATCACGATGAAAATTATTCTGTCATGTTTTATATCATGTTATTCTAATATATTGTTGTTTTGTAATGCAATCTTGTTGAATTTAGTAAGTTTACATCAAGTTTTAATATTTTTGTAGATTTACATGTTTAAATTTTGATATTAATAACAAAACAACTAGCTTTTTGGCTTGTACAAATGCAAGGACTTTTATGATAGTAGTACAAAAAAAACTTGTGGTTTGACCAGTTTGCAAATAAAGGGCTGTGTTTTAAAACTTTATAAAAGCATGACATATGATTTGGTTATTTTGTATATCAAGAGTTTGTCATCCAATATATTCCCCTGAAAACTCTCTTATCCTTCAAAATTTTACCAAAAATTTTTCAAGTTTGTTGGTAAATATACCATGGATCCTGGTCTGAAAGCTTGAAATTTTTCGGATAGTTGGTATATTTTTATTAATTAATAATGTTAAAAAAATATAAAAAATCATATAAAATATAAAAATTACTGAAAAATATCCAAAATTTGGAAATTTGGAAATTAAAATACAATAGACTTTTCTGTGGAAGCTTGAATTTTTTTTTGGAATGTGAGTATATTTTTATTAATTAAAAATAAAAAAAATCATAAAAAAAGAAACACTGTTGACAAATATCCGGAAAATATATGCACATTGGATAATAACTTCACAACAAGTTTTAAAAATTTAGATATTATTCGGCAATTTTTCTTTTCTTTTTGATTTTTTTATGATTTTTTTTGTATTGTTAATTAATAAAAATATACCCACTTCTTAAAAAATTCCAAACTTTCACATCAAGGTCCATTATACTTTAATCAACAAACTTGAAAATTTTTAGGTGAAATTTTGAAGGATAAGAGATTTTAGGGAAGTATATTGGATAATAAATCCTTGATTTGTAAAATCGTCAAACCTCTTGTCATGCTTTTATACTGTTTCGAAATACAGCTCTTAATCTGCAAATTGGCCAAATCATGAGGTTTTTTTTATACTTTTCCCTTTATAATATTTTTCAAAATTTAAATATTTTAGTTTTAATTTATTATTGTTTACCTATAATTTTTTAATTAATTGTATATATTTTATTTGAATTGTATAAATAATAAAAATAATCATAAAATATATTATGAAAAATTTTTATAAAAATCAACATACATACATATCATAAGAAGTCTGAAAGCATGCATAAAAAATACGAACGAAAAAATATTATATAGTTGAATGCAGTAGAAATAAACTAAAAGTTTTATACCCATAGGATGCAAAGTGTACCTAATATTTTTCAGATAAAATAAAAATAAAGGAATTTGGAGAAAAAAAATGTGGAAGAGTAGAGTTTGTTTTAGTAGATTTTTAAATTAACTCAAAACATATCTTTTATCCCTTATCTAAATAAATAAGAATGAACTAAATTTAAATTTAATAATTAGATAACTGGATTTAAAAAGCTAAATTAAATAAAAAAATTCTCAAAAATATGAGAAAATGACACATCACCTTTAAGTGTATATATATATATATATATATATATATATATATATATATATATATATATATATATGAGATAAATGATAAAACATAAATAGCGGTAAAATATAGAATAAACTTTATATAACAAGAAAAAGTAAACAAAAAAAGGAAAAAATAAAAAAAATCTAAATACGGGAATTTAACTCAATTATATCTAAATATTTAATTTTGATAAAAATAATTAGATTTAAATTTATATGAAAAATTTTAGTAATATATAAAAGATTTTTTTTATAAATATAGATGTTTCTAGTGTCTATTATTTTATATTATAAATATAGAATATAGATTGGTTTAAAATAGAGAGTCAATATTCTCAAAAAAAAAAAAAAAAAAAAAGGAGTAAACCAGAAAAGAAAAAATTAATAAAAATTTTAAAATAGACGAATATTCTAATAATATCTGAGTATTTATTTTTGGAAAAAAATTAAATATAAATGGGTAGAAAAAATTTTAGTAATATATAAATGATTATTTTTTATTTTAATAATTAAAATTTTTAAAAAATCCTAGGAATAAATATGCATCCTTAGTCCCTATTTCTTTATATTATTAACAAATAATGAATGTGATATATTTGACGGTAAGCTTTTATTCTTTGATGACTTTTGCAATAATTACAGGCTGGTGAGTAGGGTTGTTAACGGGGACCTGGAGATCCGTCTCCGTCGGGGGCCCGTCCGAATGGGGACGGAGATTCCCCGTTTAGAATCCCCGTGGGGCGGGGACGGGGACATTTTTGTCCCCGTTTACTAAACGGGGACGGGGATGAGATTTATCTCCCCCGCCCCGCGGACCCGTCCCCATCCCCGTTTACTTCCCAATGGGGATTTTCGAGAAATCCCCGTTTATTTATTTATTTTATTATTTATTTATACATATACATAAATAATTAAATTTTATAATAATAAAACTAAAACTAGGGATTAGTTTATATCCCTAGGTGCAAAACTTAAAATTTAGCTTTTGCACTTGATAGAATTTATCAATTTAAAAACCTCTAATTTAAGTACTTTATTTTGAAATAATAATATTAGTAATTGTAATATTTTAATTAAATATTACTTTCTTATAAGAAAAATTAAGTGATTTATTTAATGGTCTCCAAACTGTAATGCTTTTTAACTTATTTTTGTACCAAATTAAATTTTATTTAAAATTTCAAAAAAAAAAAAAAAAAATCTTAACGGGGACGGGGATCCCCGCGGGGAACCCGTTCCCCAACAGGGCCGGGGATGAGGATGAAGATCATCCCCATTTACTAAACGGGGACGGGTACGGGGATCCCCGCCTAGCTGGGGAACGGGGATGGAATTGCCAATCCCCGTCCCGCCCCGCCCCGTTTACATCCCTACTTGTGAGCATGAACTGACTTTGTTTAAAAATCGAACTAAATCGGAAAAGAACCGAACCGAATGGAAATACAAGGTCTTTGTTTTTTTCAATCCGACCAATAACTCTTCCAAAGAGTTTTGGCCTAGGTGCCCTCAAACCAAACCCAACTAATCAAAATGGTTTTATAAAAAGAAGAAAAAAAGATCAAAATGACATGTCGTTTAGTGCATTTTGAAGTTTGAACCAAACTACGCGAGAAGACGAAGATGAGTTCTGGAAGTAGCTTCAGCGAAGAACAGCTGAACCAGCAGGAACACCATTGCTGCATATCCCACGAGTTTCTCAAAGCAGCGACCAGCAACCCCAAGAAAATCGCGGTCATACATTCACCGCCGTCTGCCGGAGATCGCAAGGCCGCCTCTTACTCATTTAGTCCACCGGTGTATGAAGGAGACCAATGTTTCACGTTTTCTGATGTTTTGAAGTCTGTTGACTACATCAGCTGCCGCCTCCGCTTTCTTCTCGACGCTGCTGATGATTCTAACCTTATGAGACCCCAATCCGTCTCAGGTCTTTGATTCTTTAGTCATTGCTTAATTTAATTTTCAGTGTATTGCTGAGGCAAGTGAGGGAATCAATTTTTATGTTTTCAATGTTAAATTACATTGTAATCATGGTCAACATCATCTTAAAATATTGCAGGTAAGTCTAATCATGGGGAGCAGAGCGTAGCTGATGATGTAGCTGAACCTTCCATATCAGTTTTGCCGAGATTGGGGCAAGTTTCTGAGGATAAGAATTTCTATAAACCAAAAATATTGGGAATATATATGCCGCCTTCTGTTGAGTATATAATCTCCGTTCTTTCGGTTTTGAGGTGCGGAGAGGCTTTCTTGCCTCTTGATCCTTCATGGCCGGAAGATAGAATATTATCCATTATTTCTTCTTCAGATGCTGATCTTGTTATCACTTCTGCCTCATCCTTTAGTAAGGCTGGTTTTCATGAGCTTAATAAACAGAATTGGCTTCTTGAGTGTGGTGTTTGTCCTGTGTTATGTTTTTCCATGGAAGAAAGTCTTAAACAGCATCTCTCTCCATTACACTTAGTTTGGCCTTGTGAAAAAGAGAAAAAAAGATTGTTCTGTTATTTAATGTATACATCTGGATCGACTGGAAAGCCTAAAGGTGTTTGTGGAACTGAACAAGGTAAGCATTTGAGTTGCTTGAGTTTTCTATTGTGCAATTTGTTGTTCACAGAGTGGTTGCTACACCTGTGCTGTGAACAAGAATGAGCTGAATTTCGGCCCCTTTTATGGCATTCAATGCTAAGATTTTAATTTGAGTTAATTTATGGTGTAAATTTTGGCGAATTGTCATCGCCTTCATATCAAATTTGGAGGATTTCAATATTTTCGTGCAAATTGAAGATGAATGGATAACTTCTTTTCTCTCACTTGATTGTTGATTCTTTGGCTCAGTCCTTTCTTGGTTTGTTTCCTCATTCCATCAAAATAACAAAATTAGCAAAGTGCAAAGTGCATACACCTCCTTCATCTCTCTGCTAGAAGTTTGATGAATTGGACTCCTCTGTTGCCTTACTTGTTTGTTTCCTCATTCCATCAAAATAATAATATTTGATTTTCTTGTTTTCCTTTCAAGGTGTATTAAATCGCTTTCTGTGGATGCAAGAAGCATATCCCATGAATGGAAATGAAGTGTTATTGTTCAAAACATCAATAAGTTTTATTGACCACTTACAAGAATTTCTTGGTTCCATGCTTACTGCATGTACGCTTGTTATACCTCCTTTCAATCAGCTGAGAAAAGATCCATTTTCTGTAGCCAATTTTGTACAGGTATATTTACTGTAGATGTGGCTTACTATATAGTATTTTTGTTCTTCATGCATATTTGATCTGAGCTTCATGTAAAGTTAGCTTTAACTATTCAGATTCAGTTACCACTTACCAAACCATGTCCACCTTAGTTGTTTTGGGAGTGTTGTTAATTTTAGGTAACTCTTATTTTTAGGCTATAGAGTATCGTAGAAGTTAATTGTCATCATATGTATAGTCAATGACATTTGCAGTGAGACATCATTCTTGAACTCTAGACAACATCATTTTTCTTTCAATTCTTGTATAATGTGATATGCACTGTGGATTTGTTGTATGCATTTAGCATCGTTTTATATGTTATAACTTTATCTAAATTCTACATATTTGATAGTTTGTACACTTCGCAAACAAATAAGGTTAGTTTATCAATTTTATAATCAAGAAAGATTAAGAAAAATAAACTAGACTTTTGGATATTTAGAAGGTGCTCTCCTGGCCTTATTAATAAAAGTTAGTGCTTCAAAAGAAGGTTATGGTATAGAAAGCATCTGGGCTGAACTATGGATTCAGCTAAGAGGGATCCTTCTGGGATTCAATGAAAATGCATTCAGATCGTATGACCTTGATGATATATAACTTTATTTATCAGTGTTAGACAGCTTTTGGGGGACAATTGTACTCATCAAGAATTTGTGGGTGGTATGTGGGAAAAGTTGAGGAGGAGATGAAAGAGAAGTGGTAAGACACAAGAGTTGAGGAAGTGACAAAAAGAGATTTTGAAATAGCAAACTTCCCATTTAATGCTCAATTATCTATCATTAGCTCTAGTTTGGATGAAGTTTGGTTTCCCATAAGAAGGTAAAAGGCTTAGTATAACAGATCTGGTACCTGTTGTGGATGAGGAGTGGGGATGTTGGCTTGTTACTTTCTGAATGTTCGGAGAAATGAATGCTGCTGCTGGTAATCATCTTCGACTTCTACTATCCATGCTTGTTTTGCTTTAGTGTTAACAAGGAATAAATGGTTCAAAAGGCCCAAATTTCATCAAGAACTTATTTCACTGTATGTAGGAATCTTATAACTGAGTTCAGAAAGTGGATTACTTGCTGTGCTTAGTGTTAGATTATTGGTTAAACCTATATTTCTGTTATCGACTCTTGTCTCAGTTAATTTTTATTCATTGAATTTTGAGACTGAGGCTGTTGAGCCATAAAATTTTCAAATGTGTTTTTGTTGCTTTATTGATCCGTATAGTATTTTTTATTTTGTAATTTATGCCTATTGAGTATGTCCTAGATTTTTCCTAGACTTTCGGTTGTAAGGTTCAAATGTATCCTTTGAAGTGTAGGCTTAATTTTTTTTCTAGGTTAGCCAAAGTAGGAGCATCCATTACGTAGGGAGGCATATCATTTCTTATGTTTTTTTAGTGTTATAATTATTTTTTTTTTATTATGGTCAACCATTTTCACTTCTTTCCATCTTAAAAAATGTTTCTTTTGCCAAATAACAAATTGGAGAAAGTGCTTTCTTGATTGGCATCAACTAATGATGGGTGGGTGAGTATGCCAAAGTATGGGCTGTCATGCACCTTTGCATTTGATTCTTTAGTCCAGTGTTCAGTAGATTTTTGCACTTATAAATTCTTTTTGGACACTTGTATTTGGAGTCTTTTATTTATTGTGAAGTTCCACAACATAGAATTTGTCCAAGTATTTTTCTTCTTGATATGAACATGGTTTCTAGATAGCATTTTTTTGGCTTTCGAAACTCATATATGCTTCTTCATTTTCCATCTGTGTGTGACTTCTGTTCTTTTCATTCCTGGAAGTGATGAATGTGTTTTCTTCTATTTTTGGTGGTTGCTGTTATTGATGTTTCCATTTGGCTAGTAATGAACATGTTAGCTATTTGTGCAGGCCTACTATATAGATAGGCTTATTGCTGTTCCTTCACTGATGCGGATAATCCTTCCTGCTTTGCAAAATCAATATAACATTCAGATTCAGAGTTCATTGAAATTGCTAGTGCTAAGTGGCGAAGTATTTCCTTTATCCTTGTTGGACGTACTGTCAAATTTACTACCCAATACCTCTATTTTGAATTTATATGGGAGCACAGAGGTTAGATGGAATCTCTCTTTTAAACCTTTTTCTCTGAGGCAAAATTTTTTTTTTTTAATTTGTTTTAATATATAAGACGAAGGGAATTTACACTGCTTATGTTTTGCTTTCTTCCTTCTTATCTTTGTGTTTGTCTCCATTATGATTATCAATGCTCTTGGTAATAATTTTACGTCCAATTTTGCAGTGAAGTGTATGCTTCCAAGTGTTACCATGAATTGTAGAAATGCTTCACTCGAGCAGCTTCTTAGTTTATTTATTTATTTTTTTCCCCTCTACTTTCTTATCTGTCATCCTATGATGTTAATAAATATTGCTTACTGGGATTAAAAATGCAGTTGTGTGTATTAATAGCTCAAAGGTTGTCAATCATGTTTTTGTATGTTTCTTGTTTTGTGATGTTCCTCCTAGTCTTGACAGCATATCAGTTGCTTTTTTCCTTGGATTTGTGTTCCTTGTCGTTCTTCATTTATGAATCTTCTTGCATTTAAGTAATTTATCCACATTTGAATTAAGGTAGCTGGGGATTGTACATATTTTGATTGCAAGAGGTTGCCAATGATTTTGGAGGCTGAGGAGCTAACAAGTGTTCCCATTGGCATTCCTATTTCTAATTGTAAAGTAATATTGGTTGGTGAAACTGATATGCCCAATCAGGGAGAGATATGTGTTAGTGGTCCCTGTGTTTCTTTTGATTTCTCTTCCAAGTCTTCTGTAATGTCTTTAGACTACGTAAAAGTGCATGATAACAGCATCTGCAGCTGTTTGGTGGATGGCTGTGGAAGTCAAATATATTATAAAACTGGTGATTTAGCTCGACGTCTTCAATGTGGCGAGTTGGTATTTTTGGGGAGAACTGACCGCAGTTTAAAAGTTAATGGCCAACATATAGCCTTAGAAGAGATTGAAAATACAGTCAGGGGACATCCTGATGTTCTTGATGCTGCTGTGATTTCCCATGAAGGTCCAGAGGAGCTTTTGCACCTTGAAGCATTTTTTACATTAAAAGATAATAAAAAATCTGGTGATTCAGTTAGATCAATTAGGAGTTGGATGTTTAGCAAACTTCCTTCAGCTATGGTCCCTAGTCGCTTTGTATTAAAAAATTCGCTGCCCCTCTCTTCCAATGGAAAAGTTGATTATGCCTCACTTCTCACTATGAATGACCAAGATAAAGTTGGCAATGCCGGCACCAGTGATCTCTTGCACATTGTAAAACAGGTTTTGCTTGTGCTATAAATTATTTTAGCTTCTAACATCTCTATGCATTTCCATTCTATTTTCTAATTGCCAAACCATTTGTACCATTTAGCAATATGACCCTTTTCTAACAGGCATTTTGTGACGCTTTGATGGTGCAAGACTTTGCTAATGATGGTGACTTCTTTATGATGGGCGGTAGTTCCATTACTGCAGCACAGGTTTCTTATAATCTGGGTATTGATATGAGATTGCTTTATAAATTTTCCACTCCATATAAGCTTCGAAATGCCCTCCTTGATGAGAGGGAATCTTACAAGGTAGATGTGAGAACTGATATTAGTCAGAAATCAAATTTGAAAGTTCTGAGTTCAAATCTTAGTCATAAATCAGAGAAGTGGCTGATAAAGAACCTTCATCACAAGAATGATCAAAAGGCTGCAGTCTCCAAGCGGTTGAAGGTTGACAAACACATATCTTCAAAATATATTAGTATTGACGATGATACTACTTGGTCTGCTTTGATACCAATCTCATGTTCATTCAGCCGATGCAACAAGATTATGTATGAAAGGGAGTACAAGTTAAGGGATTCCTATCAATCAGCTTTGTCATCAGAAGCTCTGAGAGAAAGGGAAGGTATTTCTATGTGTAGACTGTGGAAAGTTCACATGGAGTCCTGTGTAGATGCCTCGCCGCTTGTGGTGTCTAAAGACGAAGATGTCTATTTATTTATTGGATCTCATGCACATAAGTTTGTTTGTGTTAATGCAAAAAGGTATGGATTTTCTTTTAGTGAACAGAAAAAAATCCTAATCGTATGGCTTGCAATAAATTGTATTACTCTTACCATCTAATTATCATTTTTGTAACATCTTTCCCAAAGACCATGCATAATGCTTGAATGAGTCACAAAAATAAAAAAAGCAGTGTGAAGAACGCCTTTTAGGCTCTTCTTAACTGGCTCAAAGTTTACGCAAATGTGGGAAATCTGATAGGAGACATACATTTGAAAGAATTCTGGTTCCACCAGATGACCGGTTCCAAAGTCATAGCCTTCAAAAACTACATTGGAAAACTTTCTCAGTTTCACGAACAGGTTTTTCTTTTTTTGTTTTGATTTGCACAATGTTAGCACTGTTTTCATGAACATTACTAGACTAAATGCTGAGTAGCTGATAGAGTTGCCTTTATGTTTCAATTCCAATTATATGACTCCCTTTTGGAAGATGTTTCCTAGGATATTGCAATGATCTTTTTTGTTATATGTGATATTACAAGTTGTATGTCATACTATGCTCTACAATGCAATATCATTTTCTTGTTCATGATGCCTGAAATTTTGGGGTGGGGCATTAAATGTTTATCTTCTAACTGTGGTATTATATTATGGTTAGTGGTTCTGTCCAGTGGGAAGTCAGACTACATGGACGAATCGAATGTTCAGCAGCAATTGCTGATGACTTTTCTCAGGTTCTGCTTCTTCTTATTGTGCATGATTCACAATGTGTTAAGCATTTTGAGGCTTTCAAATCTCTTGTTTGCATTTTCAGGTTGTAGTTGGATGCTATGAAGGGAAAATATATTTTCTGGACTTCTTAAATGGCAATATTCGTTGGACCTTCCAAACTGGGGCTGAGGTATGATAATCTTTTTTCCGTCCTTTCCATGCTTAAGAGGTTGAATACATTGACCTTGCCTCAAATTCTTTTGTCTCTCTATCCTTTTTGAATTGCATGGTAGATGTACTGAGAAACACAACAGAGGAAATTGCTTGCCTTACTATAAATAATCAATAGCAATTTAAAGCTTAGGTGTGCTCCAGAATATTTGTATAAGCATGACAAATAAACTCCAAGTCTTATGGTTATTTGACATGGTGAGAAGTAAGTAAACCTGGAAGCCCATGAAGCTGCTGGGCTTTGGTTTCTCTTTGAATTGTTTTAGATGATATTATCTACTGTTGGGGAACTCTTACATATGATAGCGATGTTTTAAGAAGTGGATAAGATGGTCAAATTATGAGTTCAAAATCCTTCTAGCTGAAGTTTTTATCCCCTTTCAAGTTCAATAAAATCATTTGACAACTTCATGGTTAAGTGCTGTTGAAATGTATGTGCTGAGTTTCAAAAGTTGTCAAGTTAATGTTCATGTTTCATTATCTTAACTTCTTTGTCCTTTTTGTCTCTCCCACATTTGCATGCACATATGCATGTAACATGTAAGGTTCTTGGTCATACACTGATATCACTTCAAGAAGTTTTCCTACCATTCTAATACAGGGCTTAATGTTAGTTATACTAGTCATCTGATTTATCAGAATCTTGTTGTAAACTAGTATCGAATAAGGACAACAAGGTTATTGCTTTTTTTTTTTTTTTTTTTTTTTTTGTGCTTTTTATTACCTACAATGCTAGAAGCCATGTCAGTTAGAAGTTAGAGTTGTCCTGGGTGCATGAAGGCCATTATGCAGAATATCATGTAATGCGTTGATGGATGAACTTTGTACCTCTTAAATACATGTGTGAAGGAAAAAGGAGTATTTCTTATTGTTCTTTCATTTGTTTATTGCTGGGTTTTTCTCTTATATAGTCTGCATGTGTATTAGTTCACCTCTAATTTTTTTTTTCTTTTTTTTTATGAAGGTAAAGTGCCAACCAGTTGTGGATATAAGTAGACAATTGATCTGGTAAAAGTCTGTACTATATCATGCTTTTGTCAACCGAGCTGATTTATGCTTGTTTCTACTGCTTTTATTGATTATAGATACTTTTTTTCATGGTTGAATAAGTGGCACTGGGTATTCTTTCTGTTTGACCAGATAAGGTGAAGCTATCAAGTTACATTTGCCATTTAATCACATATCCCCTGCAATTTGGTTATGTTGACCAAATCCCGAACAAGAAATAGAATAGAGGGAGATAGAATCACAGGGCAGAAGAAATTACAATTGATGACAAAGAGGAACCAAACCTAATAATTGGGATTAATGGAATTTCTCTCATGTAAATAATCTAATGTTTTGCATTTGGTTGCACCTTTCTGTGCCTTTTCCTGGGCTAGGAATCAGAGACATAAAGACAAAAGACACAACATTTAGCTCATTAAAACTATTAAAATTCCTGTTTTCATCATATTGCCGAATTTGACCATCTAGCTCTAACATTCTATTATGTCTTTCGATGCCGAAAGTCCCCTACCTATTAAAAATCAAACAATTTTTTTTTTCTTAACGTTGAATTCCCTAAGTATGTCGAATGTTGACTAATATACTAAAAAAATACATATGCAAATTACCTCAGAGAGGAACGAAGGAAAAATAAAATATTATATTCTGAAGTGTTCAAGAAAATAAATTACAACTCTGAGAGATCTAATTCTGTTTAGTGATTTGCTGTTATTCGAGTTCTCAAAGACTACCATAACCAGTGGGTAAAGAATTTGGTGTTGTAGCTCTATGTAGAAAGCCCACGGGGTATGATGCCAGTTGTTGGTACCTGATAGAAATCATAGTGGGCGGGATCATATACTTAATGACTTTGATGCCGGTTCTAATGTTGGGCCTCATATGTGGAGAGTTTACTCTAGGATGGGCAAGGGATCTCGTAGCGAGGGTTTAAGGTACGGAGAGGAACAAGGAGGATAGTGGAGCAGGTTTTTGTGTGCTGCCTTGACATAGCAGAAACGGTTAGAAGGGTAGCAGGGGAATTATGGTGGGATTGGTGGAAAAGTGAGAGGAGGGGGTTTTAAGGATAGCAGCTGAGGGTTTTAGGGGTTATGTTAGTCTTCTTTAAGTTTTTGGCTCTTCACCTATGAGTGAATGAGAGGGGACTGAGTCCTAAGGGAGTGATGGTCTGTTGATCTCATTCTTCTAATTATCTCTTGTATTTCTTTGCCCAGAAGTCTCATTAGAGAATTAGATCTAAAGAAAATATATGTGGCAATACTCACATCCTTTGTCTCTCTTGTGATTTAAGAAGCTTGTTCATCGAAATAGTTCACCCCTTTTTTTTTTTTTTTTTTGGTAAAGTTGGTCACAAGAAAATTATCTGCAGGTGCGGCTCTCATGACCACTATTTATATGCTCTTGACTACAGAAATCATTGCTGTATTTATAGGCTTTCATGTGGTGGAAGCATATTTGGTTCACCTGCAATTGATGAGGTGAATATCTGCTAATCAGCTGACAATTCAGTTTTACTTTGCAGAATACAATACATGGTCCATAAACTTTCAGTTTAATTTGGTTGATTTGAGTTTGCTGTAGTTTTATTGCGTAATTCTCGTGCTCTTCCTGATGCCAACTTTTTCTGTAGAATATGCTGTTGCCAATCCACATATGTTTATAACTGATGGTCACATGTATTCATTCACTGTGAACCCACTTCTCTGACCAACGATGTTTCATAATATAATTGTCTTTGATATTTGCTTTTCCCTCCTGTAATGTATTATATTCTGCACTTGTCCTGTATTATAATTTAGTTTTTGGACTTGATATTTTCAATCAGAGAAAGCAACAAAAATTTTGCTGGATCTGTGAATTCTAAATTCCATGCATTCCTTTTTCCTCTTGCTGAGAACCCATGTGTGGAACGAATGGGTCCACTTGCAGCATCTATGAGTTGTAGGGATTTAGTTAACTCCCGGTTGATTATCTTAATTATATGGTGTAATCAGATCATATTGCTATATCTAGTATTGTTGGAATACAATTAATGAATGCGGAAATTACTGAATCATCTTACTTTATCTCCTATTTAATATTTAATTAATTTTCACTAGGTGCGAGAGACAATATATGTGGCTTCAACTTGTGGTCTTGTGACAGCAATATCTCTAAAGGTATGATCATAAGTTTCTTTGCTTTTACCTGTGACTGAGATTTCAGGAACATCATTTCAAGTTGAACTAATGATCAGTGATCTTTTCTTCAAAGAACTGGACCTGCTTGGACTGAATTTATCCGGAATCGAATTGTCTTGAACTTGAGTTGAAAGAACCAAAAAATCATCATATTTATTTGATTAATTTTACAAAATAAATGAAATAAGTCTATGAATAATTTGTTTATGCACATATTGTATATTTTTTCAAGTAGTAAACATGTATTTTTCCAAGTTGTAATTTTTAAATGAATTTAGTGATTCTATGTAACTAACTATTATTATTAATTTCACCAAGAAAAAAACTATTTATTAATAATTGGTATAACAAATTTATCATATTAAACAATAGAAATTTAATAAAGATGACAAGTATATGTATATCCGAATCTCCAAATATCTGTAGTGAATTGAACCGATGGAATTGGATTGTCTTTTGTTTTTGGAGAATTTAATTCTAAAGATTTATTTTTTCAACTCAATTCCAAAGAGTTGGGAATCTCTGATTTCCAATCAATTTCAGAGATTTTCAAATCCTTGAATAAAACATGCCCATCCTAGCTGCAAGTGTATTGAGTATATAAAGTTCCTATTCTTGATGAATAAACATTGAATATAATTAACTTTTTCCCTATTCAAGTAACACCTCCAACCTCTTCAAAAGCTCGAAGTGCAGGAGGTCTACTTTTGTTTGATGGGCACCATTATATGTTGAATATTATTTTATTCATTTAGCTATGCTCTTCAAATGCAGGCTTTACCATTTCTTACTTTATGGCAGCGTGAGCTTGAGGTGCCAGTATTTGGGTCTCTTTCAGTTGGTTCTCCCCATGGAAATGGTATGCATATGTTTCAGTTGACTATTCCCTTGTGCAGATGGACTATTTGACAACATTTATGCCGTTGTTGCAGTTATTTGTTGTCTAGTGGATGGAAACGTTGTTGCACTGGATTCAGGTGGATCCATCATTTGGCAGGTATGAATTTTATCCTTTTGCATCATATCCAAATTCACCTTTAATACCTAAATTTGATGTTCATAATTTCTGTCATCCCTATCACCCATTATGATGAGACACCTAAGAATTACTAGTTCCATATAATGTAATTCTTAAACTATACAATTGGGTATCAAAAAAATAACAAAGAGCTTTCCAAAATTGGTATAATTATAAACTATGTTTGTCAAGTGTGCATGAACTAGCTCGCTTCCTACAAGATTCATTGTGAATCTTGATTTATTGACCTTGTGGAATTTTGTTAATATCCTCCTGCTTTACTCCATGTAGGTAGGCTGCATACATTCTTTTCTTCCATTTTTAGCCATTTCTTTTTATTTAAGGTTGTGGGGGGGATCTGCAGGTATTTTGTTGGCTCTATATTTCTTGAACTTTTGGGGCACATCTATTCATCAATGAATATTTACTTTATCTGTTCTATCATGTTGATTGCATTTCTGGAAATCTTTCTTCAGTGTAGCACTGGTGGTCCTATATTTGCTGGAACTTGTACATCTTGTGTGCTTCCTTCTCAGGTGAATAGTTCTGCCTTTGTCATTTCTAAATAAATCTTCTCTCTCTCTCTCATATACGCACACACAGAGAGTACACTTTTATTATGTCAAGGCTAAAAATCCATGGAAACTGAAAGGAAGGTTATAATATAGGAATATTTTCCGTTGGCTTCTGAGTTTCTTCTGTATAAGGAATTTTTGTTTGGAGATTTAGACTTTCAGTTTTGAGTTTTAGACTGTATGTTCAGGGATTTGAATTTCAAGATATGTGGTTGAGACCATTGATTTTTCAGAAACAAATATTTGGACTTAAATTATTCTAGAATTTGCAATACCGAAGGCTAAATGTATGAGTGTAAGATGATTGAAAGCAAGATGGCATGATAGAGTAAGAAACAAGGAAACTAAGAAAAGCTCTGGTCTCAAGCTTATAGATAAGGTCCAAGAAGAAATTTCATGATTATCAGTTAAATAAACGAGAATTTTGAAACCTTTGCAGTGGATCCGACCTTTATAAAAATATAAATCGAAACCGAAAGATATACGAACTCTTCCACTGTCATGTTATTTCATCTATTGTAAAGAGCAAAGATAGATGAAACAACTTGACAGTTCCTTTATAGATTTTAAATCATACTTGACCGTTGTAGAACCCAAAACTAGCCTTGACCTTCTAGACAGAATAATGAATTCATTTTATTTATAAATTTTTTCTTATAATATCAATCTCTGTCTTGGGATATTGTTGTTTTGCCCCTTGCGGTTTTGAAAACTTTTCTTCAATTTAAAGGGGCAGTAACCTTTCCTGCCAATAAAATCAGCATTTCGTATGCTTATGGTCTCTGCAGGAAGATCAGCTTGAATAAATGATTATCCTAAGACGTAGGGCTGCATGCATTCTTTTTCTTCTATTTTTAAGTTTGGAAGATTCGTTTAACTGTTAGTTCATTGACTTTTTGAGTCTTACTTGCTGAGTGATATCAAGAATCTGCAAACTCGATTTTTTGTATTAGCCTGAGAAAGTGACTCAAGAAAATTAGCTACAATTTCCAAAGATGAAAATATATTTTTATTATCTCAATATTTTAAGCGAGTCAACAGTAATATTTGCACAACCTTGACATCACGAAATAAACAGTTACATTATTCCACCGCAATGGTTCCAATACTTCTTTTGGTTTCCCCCAAATCTTAATGATGTTAATTGGACTGCATGTTTTTGTTATGTAATTTTAGCCTGTTTCTTTGTCCTGCAATCTTAATCTCCAACTTTCCTTCACTTCAATTCCTATGTGAATTTGAAAAAAGGGCTATAAAACAAATGTGGTTACTAATTTAGGGATATTTCTTCCTGTTACTTATTTTGATATAGGTGCTGGTGTGTTCAAGAAATGGGAGTGTTTACTCATTTGAAATGGTATGGTTCTTTACTTCTTTGTTAATTTCATGGCAATATGTGAGTGCACTTGTGTGTTTCTGTTGGTGGGACTTTCCAACCAGTTCTTCCAGAGCCAGTATTGCTGGTATTACTCTTCTCCAATTAAGTTAATATTTTTTTTTTAGAATGACGTTTATAGTATGACCATGGACCAGAACAGTTCAATCTCAATCAATAGGCAGTTCTTGATGTGATAGATTCGTGTTTTCTAGTTAGTTTCAAATTCTTTGCATGGATCTGCTGAAACTCTTGATACACATCCTATTATGTTCTTGGATTCTGTGGGATTTGTGGATTTCTGTCTTCAATATGGTGCCATGACTTCTATAACAAGGCATAAAGGACTTAGGCTCGTGAATTGAAGTGTGTTAATACACAACTGAAATTTTTGATATTGTCCTTCCATAGAATCAGAACTGAGTAAGCCAGGTCCTTCACGGAATCAGAAAGAGAGAGAAATTTTCAGGGACCAGCATAAAACAGAAAGTAGACATTAGAAGTCTTGTCCTTTATTTCTTATTTAGGGCCTTGCCTGGACAACTTAGTTCTGTTCTGTTGCTTTGTATGTCAATTGAGAAGCTGATGATTTTCCCTGTTCAGTGTTTAATTTTGATAGAGAATGTGATAGATAATACTATATGAGAATTGAGGGCGATAAAGGAAAAAGGGACATGTGGCTATCCTAGTTATAGTCAGTTATATCAGGGATTTAGTGTATGGGGTGAGGATTATATATATATGAGAGGAGAAAGTACATATGGGTAGTTTGGGCCTTTTAGCTCTGACGTAGGAGAAGGGGAGAACCTGGGCTGTGCTTTGGCATATATTTATGTTTTCCATTACTTTCTAGTTCATCAAATTTCCTTTTTATATATGTGTTTGCTTCTCATTTTTTATACTGTTTATTCATAGCCTTCTTCTAATTTCTGGTGTGGATTTTCTAATCATATATTCTTGTACATATCCTAATTAATCTGCCTTCCAATTTGATCCTTAAAAATGTTTCTACCTATTCACTTTCTTTTGTTGCACATTATTCATACCAAACTCTCCTTTCAGGAAAAGGGGGATCTACTCTGGGAGTATAATGTTGGAGATCCAATAACTTCATCTGCTTATGTTGATGAACATTTGCAGTTGCTGTCTGATTCCTCCCTTGTGTCAGACAGGTGAAGAAACCGCAGAATATTTTATAAGAAATTCTGATTTTACATTATCTGAAGCATCCATTCATGAAATCTTTCAGGTTGGTTTGCGTATGTACAAGTTCTGGAAGCATACATCTGCTCCGTATCAGTTTGGATCTTTTGGGAAAGGAAAATCAATCAACTAAAAATGTGGTTCAGGAAGTTGCAAGTTTGGAGCTCCCAGGAGACATATTCTCTTCACCTGTGATGATTGGTGGAAGGATTTTTGTAGGTTGCCGAGATGATTATGTGCACTGCATTTCACTTGAAAGTGTTGTAGAAGAATGAAAGTGCTCGTCAGGTCAAATGGCTCTTCCAATTATTTTCAGTATATGACATAGAATCCTGGATCTCTTATCAGCTTAAAGCATTAGGAGATGATGCTCTGCATAATACGCCCCTCTGAATTGCTGGTTGTTAAAGCCCTCTTTGGTTTGTCTTCTGATGTTGGCTCTGACATGAATTGGAGGAAGGGGTGGCTCAACCATATACCAGTAGCTGATGAAGGAGGTGCGCTTTTCTTCTGGTAGTTGATACTTTCTTGATATGAGAAGAGGCAATGAAGGTTTCTCATATGATGTTCAATTGGAAATTTTGATTTTGGACTAGAATGAAAGCAGCCTCAAACTTCAGAAGAGATCATAGCATCCAGTTGGCGTGCTGGGCAAACCATCCAAAGTTCAGAAATACTTCCTGTAGGGTAATTGACTTTTCTATTTGTTGTGTAACATTATAGAAACAAAAAAAAAAAAAAAAGGGAAAAGAAATCTCAACACTGTTAACATTCGACAGGATCCAGTTCCAGTCTGTTGTCAGATCTTCATCCTACAATTAAGGCCTGAAATTAACGGACTGCAAGTGATCCCAGTACGAGATTGTGAGGATCCAGTTCCAGTCTGTTGTCAGAGCTTCATCCTACAATTAAGGCCTGAAATTAACGGACTGCAAGTGATCCCAGTACGAGATTGTGGAGGAGTTAAAACTAAGAAGTAAGTCATAGTTAACTCCAACAAGTCTTACTGCTAGCATGAAAGAGAAAGAGAAGGAAAAGGATTGATTTTGAGGAGTTAAAACTAAAAGGTAAGTCATATCTCTATGAAAGGTCTTCACTTTTTTCTTTTTCCTGAAAACATTTCACCACCCCCACAACAAAATTTTTAATGGCCAGGTTGAAGTTTTCTATAAATCTTTTGTTTTGTAAACAGGGTTCCTTCCTGCACTGCAGGCTGCAGCTGCAGGGTCATTTTAAGTTGTTCATTTACAGCTGTGATCTAATGAAACAAGTACTTCTCTTTTTTGGATTGGAAACGTGAAACGGCCAACTTATCTACAACTGCTAGCTTGAGAGTTATAAATCAATTAATCGAGTATTAATTGTCAAAAATTTGTTTGCTTTGCATTTTAAGAAGTTCATTTGCTTTGTTTAAACTTCAACTTGATTTTTCCTTTTGTTAAATTAGTCTAGCTATCATTAGTTGATACGTGTCGAAAAAACCATGTATTTGTGACACACCGGTTTTTGGATTAGAAAGAATTAATTTGACAAAGGAAAAGAAAATTCTATGGTATGAACTAAATTGTTATCTGTATTTCATTTTTGACAAATTAATCCAAGTTGAAGTATTAGACCTTAATCCAAAAGTTTTTAGCCCAAAGAATCAAAAGAAAGTCCATAGGTAAATTTTAGGATTATATTTATGCTAAATTGCTTTCATAAAAATTGATATTTTTGTTTATTTCCTTTTTAATTTAATTTAGAAAATCGTGCAAGTAATCGTTGAGAGCTTAGACAAAGTATGGTACTTGAGGGAAACTACATATTTATCCTTTTTATTGGGCCAAATTTTTAACTTTGGGCTTCTGAATTTTAATTTAGTAATTAAAATTAAAATAAATTGTCAAAAACACTTCTATTTTAGGTTCTGTTTTCGGACTCTATCTTTTTAAAATTACTAATCTATCTTTTTTTATTTTCATAATTGTTGAATTGATTTTTTTTTTCTTAATTCATATTTTTTATATATTTTTTTTTTACAAAAATTTCTTTCAAACTTTTCAAATTTATTCAAATTACGTGATTTTATAATGCGGGCCACAAGTTGTAAAAAGGATCAGCAATTCAACTTGGAAACAATTACTTGTCACGGAAATAAATTAAATATATATTTTAAATTGTATCTTTATTTTAATTGTAATTATTTTATAATTGGGATTAGGAATAGATTTTATTGTAAGGATCCTAAATTGATAAGGATTCCTATTTTGTTTGTATTTTAATTTATTTAGTATTTTTTTTAATTAGGAAGTTTAGACTATTTAGAAGTTTTTATTGTTTAGAAATTTTATTACATTTAGGGTAGTTTGCCTATAAATAAGCTTTTATTTTTCAATTGTAATCAGTTTTCGATTTCAATAAAAATTTCGGAATTATTTCCCTTACCCTGCTTTTGTGAATTTTGGGAAATTCAACTAGTAGAATACTAATTTCCGGCATCGTGCGCGATTAACGGACTTTAGTATCTTTTGTTCAAGTTTCCGCTACATCAGTTGGTATCAGAGCCGGGTTCCTAAACCTTAGTCGTCATCATGCCGCCAATAAGAGAGCGCAGAGTCGATGAGGTTGCGGGACAGGAAGACATGAACCGATTAGAGCAGAGACTAAAACAACGCCTCGAAATCCTAATAGACCAGAGAATGGAGACTATTGTGGATCGTTTGGCAGACCGAATAGATAGGCTGTTCGCAGCTCGTATGAGGGTGAATTCTCGACAAAGGAGGAACCCTAATTATGAAGAATTCAGAAATCCATTTGTTGGATTGGAAGAGTTCTATGACAGAGAGAACGAAGTAATTTTCTCTAAAGAATCAAAGCTTGGAGAAGGTAAATTCTTTGATTGCACTTTACCTCCAACAGATGATAAAGAATATGCTTGTGTTGAAGTAGTAGATTATGATTCTAGTGATAAGATTATTGGTATTAAAGAAACTTTACAGCCAATTTATGATGTATATGAAGACAAATATGGGAATTCTGATTGGAAAAGTGATATCGATTTTATTAGGGTCAATTATATTTTGAATATGGATCCGTTTAACAAATTTAAAGCTTGGTTTCCTAACGGAAAAACTCGAGGACGAGTTTTTTCTAAGAGGAGTATGATGTGGGCCACAAGTTGGAAAAAAGATCAGCAATTCAACTTGGAAACAATTACTTGTAATGGAAATAAATTAAATATATATTTTAAATTGTATCTTTATTTTAATTGTAATTATTTTATAATTAGGATTAGGAATAGATTTTATTGTAAGGATCCTAAATTGATAAGGATTCCTATTTTGTTTGTATTTTAATTTATTTAGTATTTTTTTAATTAGGAAGTTTAGACTATTTAGAAGTTTTTATTGTTTAGGAATTTTATTATATTTAGGGTAATTTGCCTATAAATAGGCTTTTATTTCTCAATTGTAATCAGTTTTTTATTTCAATAAAAATTTCGGAATTATTTCCCTTACCTTGCTTTTGTGAATTTTGCGAAATTCAACTAGTAGAAGACTAATTTCCGGCATCGTGCGCGATCAATGGACTTTAGTATCTTTTGTTCAAGTTTCCGCTGCATCATTTTACTTTGTACACAGTTTTCTCTTCTTTTTTCATAATTTTAATCTAATTTCGTATTTATCTTTTAAACCGTTTAATTTTTTTTATCGTGCGACTTTAGATTTTTTTTTTCTCTTTGAAATAAGATTCATATGTATATATTTTTTCCGATATTTTTTTTCATTAAGGTATAACTTATTATACCTTTGTATCTTAAGGTATAACTAAGGTATAATCATTATACTAGTGTATCTTAAGATATAACTAAGGTATAATTATTGTATAATCACTGTAATAGTGTATCTTAAGGTATAACTAAGGTATAATTATCGTAATATTGTTATTATACATTAGTTATACATTCGATATTCTTATTATACCTTACTTATACATTTGTACAACTATTATATCTTAGTTATACTTTAATTCTACCTTTGATACTCTTATTATACCTTAGTTATATTTATTGATACACTAATACACTGATTATACCTTAGTTATACCTTCTAATGTACTAATTATACATTCTGATACATTGATTATACTTTATTTATACAATGTTTGTACCTTATTTATTCATTGTTTAAGCATTGTAGTGTATAAGCGGTGTATAATAGTGTATAAGCAATGTACAACAATGTAGCAGAAGGTGTAAGTAATGTATAATCATTGTATTAGTGTATTTGTAAGTATAACTAAGGTATAATCAGTGTATCGGAAGGTATAACTAAAGTATAATCAGTGTATCAAAAAGTATAATTAAAGTATCAAATGATATAACCAATGTATAAACAAAGCTAACAGTTTTACAAAGGTACAAACAATGTATAACTAAGGTATAATCAGTGTATCACAATGTATAATTAAGATATAATATTTATAAAAGTTATAATACATTGTTATACATGTTTATTCATTATTCTACATTGTATATATACTGTTATAAGCTGCTTATACATTGTTATACACTACTTATACACTATAATGCTTAAACAATGTATAAATAAGGTATAATCAGTGTATTAAAAGGTATAACTAAGGTATAATCAATGTATTAGTGTCTTAGTAAGTATAACTAAGATATAATCAGTGTATCAGAAGGTATAACTATGATATAATTAACATATCAAAACGAATAATAAGAGTATCAAAGGTATAACTAAAGTATAATTAAGGTATAACAATGATTATACATTAAGATACACTATTAAAGTAATTATACTTTAGTCATATCTTAAGATATACTATTATATTGATTATACCTTAGTTATGTCTTAAGATACATTATTACAATGATTATACTTTAGTTATACCTTAAGATACAAAGGTATAATTAGTTATATCTTAGTGAAAAAAATGTTGGAATATATATATATATATATATATATATATATATATATATATATATATATATATATATATATATGGATCTTGTTTTGAAGAGAAAAAAAAAAAACAAAAAGAACATTCTAAAATCGTATGACAAAAAAATAAATGGATTGAGAGAAATGTGGACAACGTAAAATAAGGTATTTGAGTAATTTTGAAAAGTTTAAAAGGGATTTTGGCAAAAATTTCCTCTTCACGTAGAAAAGAAAGTTTGCACCAAAATGTTAGTATTTTTGTAAAATCCCCTAAAATTAATGCTTGAACTTTGAATTTTGTTAGATTTTAGTCTTTATAAACATATCACAATACTTTGGGATTCATTGAAAAAAAAAAAAAAAAAAAAGAAACTCTTTAATGGATAAATTTTGGTTTTCTTTGTTCTGAAGCCTGGAATTCATGATGCCTAGCTTTCAAGGGGTCTCGATTTTGTTATAGGGCTTGTTTGATAATCCAATTAAGCACTTAAAATTAAGAGGATGAATTAAGTCAATGTCAAGATTTGAAAACAAATCCAATAAATTATTAGGATGTCAACCAAATATATTTAAGGAAATAACTAATCAAGATGATGTAAATTTTTTGACATAATGACAGCATTCAATTACCTTTAATTAGCCTAATAAATAATGTAACATATTGATAAAAATATCATAAATTTAAATTCAAATAATTATGAATTTGTTTCCATAAGAAAATAAACTTACTAATACAATTACAATTAGTTTACAAATGAATCTTGATCTTTTATGATATCGTTGTGATCATTATTAGGAGAAAAAGTCATCATTGAAAAATATAAAAACATACACTCAATCTTCCATATTCACATCCTATTTGTTTTCTCTAATAGATGATACAATTCGTATTTCTAATTCTGGAGAAAACATATTATAACTTTCCATTTCAATAAAAATATAAGAGATTGATGAGAATTTTCCTTGCAGACCGGGATTAACCAAAAATATAAATAAAACATAATCAACAACAAAAATTTTAACTAACAAATATAACGATTTTGTTGATCAAACAAATACTTAAAATATATCAACTAACTATATGCTACTAATGATTGAATCTTATACTAATGATTAAGCAATATAACCAACAATAATCTAATAGTATGCTAATAGTAAACTACAAGTAATGTAAGAATATGCTAATTATCGTCCAAAATATTAAATTATAAATCAATTGAAGTGGGTTAATTGAAATTTCAAACAAAAACCCTAGATTATTAATTTATTAATCCACTCAGCCAAATGTAATAGTTCCACCGGCCTGAAATAGAGAACTTATATTAACATGCAAAATCTTTGTTGGCTAAAAAAAGAGGATGAAGTTACCAGATATAAGAATCCGAGAAATAAACCGATGGAGGTAGAGAACACCCAACCAAGTACTATGTTGCTTGTTAATTGTGTTGGGATTCGTCATCGGAAAAATAACGTGGCGCATTGGAAATTACACCGTTAAAATTTTCTTAGAATCCACCTATCGTGTCCAATTACCATTGATTGGAATAAAATCAATATCAATCAAGAGAGATTCACTCACCAAATCTGTCTCTTCTAGAGACTGCTGCAGAATTGAATCTTTAAGCGGAAACGATCTCCACAATCCGGTGCACAACCAACTATCGAGCGGAAACCGGTGCTATCCGAAGAAGCGGAAGGAATGGAGACTTATTTACTGTAAATTGTTGCCGTTTTTTGGGCTAAAATTTCCAGCAATAAAGTAAGGGCTAGGGTTTTTATTTTGTTCCTTAAGTGTGCCCTTATATAGAGACATTGTCTAATTAGGTTTTAATTAGGTTAATTAAACTCAAGCCCACTAGGATTATAATTATATAAATAAACTTTAATTAAAAGTATATACTATATAATTTAATTCCATTTGGATAAATTTAATTACCCCTAAATAAAATTAAATCACACTTAAGTAAATACAATACATGTATTTAATTTTCCTACTTAGGAAAATTATTTAATTAATTATTTACTTTATGTGATTCAATTAATTAATTAATTAATTAATTACATTATGTAAACTTATTAATTAAATTAAATCAACACAATGATAATTAATTACCTTGACACTGAATGTCAACTAATTAATTAACGCATTCCTTCCAATGTATATTACATGCACAATTTCTATAAGTTCCGGCTCAGTTGATCTATGTGCACGATCCTATGGGTCTGTCTTTATGTTGGCAGTAGGCCCAAGGCCCATAGACTGTAAGTGGGTTCTAGCAAACCATTACAGCCCCCAATTAAAACAAAGATGCAGCAGTCTGTTGAAGACATTGGCCCAGTAGTAACCTCACAGTGTCCTTTGTCAAACGATATTGATATGAATAAACAAGAGGCATGGTGTCCATCATCCTCTTCTGCTGTTTATTATCATTCTTGATCTTGAGTTGATTGATTAATCAAATAAGCAACCAACTTACTTAGGTATGGCCATACACTTATCAGTCCCACTCATCAAGTGGCTAGTGATATCATCTCGGTATTACCCGAGTGGCAATTCCATCACTTCACCATCAATATCAATATGTTCATCGGTCCACCCAATCATACCCAGATTTAGCATCCTTTTATAGACCTGTTAGGTGTATGTCAAAGTGAACCGGATTCCATATTGATACTATAATGAAATCTAGTCTGAGGACAAAAGAGACCTTCTTAAGAAAGACCTATGACGCGACAACCATGTGGCTTTCTTGTGTGGATCGATCAAGTCCCATGCCAATGACATGTACCTATATTCATGACTGACTATACAAGAACTATGGCTAGTTCAGAACTGCCATACAGTCATCAAATATACAAGTCTTTGGTTCTATTCGTTCCCATGATTAGAACAGACCTGGGATAGGTTTTATGATTATCAATCAATGGATACTCTACTCATATCATAGCATAAGATATAAATGAAATAGATTAATTGCCTTTATTAATGTGACACAAATAATGTATTCATACAATGACTTAATGTATAATACAAAATACAAGAATCCAATGCCCTAAGAACTAGGGCACACCAACAATCTCCCACTTGCACTAGTTCCAAGTGGACATTGCCCTAATTCCTATAGATCTGGTATAATCGTCGTGCTATGTCTGCGGTAGCGTTTTGGTCAATGGATTAGCGACATTATTCTTGGTGTCAACCCTCTGCAATGATATGTCACCTCTGTTCACGATCTCCCGAATGAGGTGAAACTTTCTAAGCACATGTTTGGATCTCTTATGTGACCGGGGCTCCTTAGCTGGTGCGATGGCCCCGTTGTTGTCACAGAAAACCTCATTTGGGTCTAGGATAGTGGGTACTACTCCCAACTCAGTTATGAACTTCTTGATGCAAACAGCTTCCTTTACAGCTTTGCATGCAGCTATGTACTCAGCTTCCGTTGTAGAGTCAGCAATGGTGGCCTGCTTTGAAGACCTCCAACTAATGGCACCGCCATTTAGGAGAAAAACAGAACCAGACTATGACTGGTTTTCATCCTCATCCGTCTCAAAGCTTGCATTAGTGTAACCTGATACTACCAGCTCATCTTGACCTCCATACACTAAGAAAGCATCCTTAGTCCAATTAAGGTACTTTAGGATTGCCTTGACAGCCTTTCAATGTTCCTCCCCGAGGTCCGACTAGTACCGGCTAGTCATACTTAGTGCAAACAAGACATCAGGCCTTGTACATAATATGGAGTACATGATAAATCTAATAGCAGATGCATAAGGGATCTTTTCCATGCTCTCCCTGTCCTTCTTTGTTTTAGGACCATCTTTCTTACTCAGCTTCAACCCATGGCGCATAAGCAAGAATCCTTTCTTTACCTTGACCATGCTGAATCTTTTCAGAACCTTGTCAATGTACGTGGCCTGACTTAGGCCTAGAAGTCGATTGGATCTATCTCTATAGATCCTGATCCCTAAGATTGTCTCAGCTTCGCCTAAGTCCTTCATTACGAAGCACCTACTCAACCACTACTTAACCCCTTGCAGTGTTGGTATGTCACCTCCAATGATAAGGATGTTATCAACATACAGAACTAGAAAGGTGGAAACACTCCCACTAACCATCTTATACACACAGGGATCATTAGGATTCTGTGTGAAGCCATATTCTGTGATGGCCTCATTGAATTTCTGATTCCAAGACCTCGATGCTTGCTTCAATCCATAAATGGATCTTTGAAGCTTGCATACCCGGTTTGGATACTTTGGATCGATAAAACCCTTAGGTTGTATCATGTACACATTCTCGAGTAGCTTGCCATCAAGGAAAGTGGTCTTAACATCCATCTGCCATATCTCATAGTCGAACCATGTAGCTATGACTAGTAGTATCCTAATGGATTTAAGCATAGTAACTGGTGAAAAGGTTTTCATCATAGTCAATTCCTTGAACTTGCCTGAATCCTTTTGCCACCAATCGCCCCTTGAAGGTGTTGTCGGCTTTTAACTTGAAACACCACTTGCAACCTATCACCTTAGCACTTGGTGGTGGATCCACCAAGTTCTATACTTGGTTATCATGCATAGATTGCATCTCAGCCTTTATGGCTTTGCGTCATTGATTTGAGTGTGGGCTTTTAAAAACCCCCTGATAGGTCTTGGGCTCCTCTTGGTCAACGACCATAAGGTCCCCATCATCAGTCACGAGAAAGCCATACCTCTCTGGCTGATGGCGTGTCCTACTAGACCTTTTAAGGTCCTGTGCAACCGGTTCTGGTTCCTTAATTTCTTGAGTAGTCAGATCGGTTCCCGAAGCATCCTCAGCAATAGCTGCAGGAGTTTTGTGAGTCTTGAACTTCTGAAAGTTCAACATTACTCCCATGTCTCTCTTGGAAAGGAATTCCTTATCTAAGAAGACTGCATTTCTGGCTATGAAAACTTTGTTTTCCTCCGGATCGTAGAAGTAATAACCTATAGTTTCCTTAGGGTAACCCACAAACTGGCACTTGACAGATTTGGACTCGAGTTTGCCACTTGTTAATTTCTTAACATGTGCATCACAACCCCAAATCTTTAAGAAGGAAACATTGGGCTTTCGGCCCTTCTATAGTTCATATGGTGTTCCCTCAACTGCCTTGCTTGGTGTACTATTAAGAATGTAAGCAGCTGTCTCTAAAGCATATCCCCAAAAGGAGACAGGGAGTGTAGCATGACTCATCATCAAGCGGACCATGTCTAGCAAGGTCCTATTCCTCCTTTCTGACACTCTATTCCACTAGGGTGTACCAGGAGGAGTGAGTTGGGATACAATGCCACACTCTCTAAAAAACGAGTCAAACTCTTGGCTTAAATAATCACCCCTTCGGTCAGACCAAAGTGCTTTTATTTTCTTGCCAAGTTGGTTTTCTACTTCATTCTTAAAGTCCTTAAACCTTTGAAGAGTCTCAGACTTATGCTTCATCAGATACACGTAACCGTATCTGCTGAAGTTATCCGTGAAGGTGACGAAGTACAGATAACCGGATCTAGCACTAGTGCTCATTAGGCCGCTTACATCAAAATGAATCAGCTCCAATAGCTCTGACGCCCTTTTAGTAGTCTTGCTAAAAGGCACCTTTGTCATCTTGCCTCTTAAACAAGATTCACATGTGTCATAAGACTGGATGTCAAATGGCCCTAGCACTCCATTAGAGTGAAGCCTAGCTATGCTCTTCTCATTTATATGGCCAAGTTAACAATGCCAGATGTAAGTAGGATTAATTTCATTTTGTTTAATCCTTTTTGTATTTATGTTATAGATTGAACTTTCACGTTTTAGATTAAGGCTATATAAGCCATTTTCAAGAAATGTTGTTCCATAAATAATATTGCCACATTGCATAGAAATTCTACCATGCCCAATATTAAATATAAAACTAGAAATATCCAATAAAGAAATGGAAATAATATTCCTATGCATAGCAGGTACAAAATAACAGTTTCTTAATTCTAAAACTAGTCCACAAGGCATCTCGAAGAAATAATCACCGATCTCCATGGCCTGAACCTGAGCACCATTTCCGACTCGAAGATCTACTTCTTCAGACCCTAGTAATCTCTTATGTCTTAGACCCTGCACATTTGAACAAATGTGAGATCCACATCCAGTATCCAAGACCCAAGATGTAGAAATAGCCAGATTAATCTCAACAACATAAATACCTGAAGCAGTAGTTTTGCCCTTTAGTTGCTCCCTTAGCTTTGGACACGAGCTCTCCCAGTGCCCCTTTTCATGACACTCGTGGCAGACATCATCAGGAGAAGCAACCCTCGCTTTAGGTTGGGCAACCACCTTTTTACCCTTGGCCTTGGCCTTTTGGGGCTTAGCCTTGGCCTTAGATTTGGCCTTTCCTCTAGCAATGGGCGTATTGTCCTTGTTCACCAGCAATACTTTAGGAGTCTTCTTAAGAGACTGCTCAGCAAGCTTGAGCATGCCATTCAGCTCAACAACCGATTTATCCAACCCTTGCATATGGTAGTTCATGATAAACTGGTTGTAAGACTCAGGAAGTGACCCGAGAATAATGTCTGCTACTAAGTCCTGTGGAACTGGCGAGCCGAGACGGGCAAGTGTATCAATATACCCCTTCAACTTTAGCACATGAGTGCTAACAGAAGTCCCGGCTGCCATTGCAGTCGTGCAACATGCCTTAGTTGTCAGGTAACGTTCCTAATGAGCCTGATCTTGGAACATCATTTTAAGTTGATCCATCATCTCATAAGCATGCTCGTCCATGAACTGCTTCTAAAGATTAGAAACCATGGTACCCAGCATGAGGCACAAGACATCTCGATCATCCCTCACGTGCCGGTCGTACTGCTTTAGCATCACTGTGGTGACACCTCGACTTGCGAGAGGGCCAGCTGGTAAAGGAGCATTCAGTACATACTCCATGGACTATTGTCTAAGAAATATTTGTAAGTTCCTAGCCCAGTCCAGGAAGTTAGTCCTCGAAAGCTTCTCCTTCTCCAAGAGTGACCTATGTGAAAGTGAGTTGTTGTTTGTTACTGCCATTTTAAATTGCTTATGTGAAAATGGGAATAATCTATATGGAAGAAATCATTGCTTGAGTTAGAAATAAAGGACTTTATACCAATTCAAATTAATGATCCGATTTTAATTTGTTCATTGGTGATGTTAATTAGCTGACTTGACCAAGATCCACAACTTATTAATGACTAGCCGGACTAGGGCTCGCTAACCAACCATTGATTCGTTTGGTAGGACAACCTATCCAATCCTGCCACGAAGAACTCTTGGTTTGATGGGCTTATTAACACTTTACCCATCCGTGCTTAGGGTCCGCTCTGAGCTAATGCTACCCATGTTGAGTCAAACCACCATTCACATTTTAACCATACCAAGTATCCTAACCCTCGACGGCCCACCGAATACTACAATGTACCCAGCTAGGGCATGGCGCACATTGCAGCATCGATGGGAGGAAGAGGTGTGAATGTGGGAAGCACTTTTAAACGACTCAATATTTTAATTTCTGGATTATAATTAAGTGATACGGCTTAGCATGCATAACCGCGGGTAATAATTTGGTGATCCATACATCCATATTATATGACAAATGCAATAACATACTTAATTTAAAATAAATGAGATCCTATGGGCCTTTAATTACAACCTAATGAAAAACTAGATATCCCTATCTAATTCTTTATGGGCCGGACTGCAATCCTTCTTGGGCTCCCACCATGGGTTTGCTCCATCTGGGCCTTCCTCCATACTTGATGCAATTACAACAATTTTATTTTAAATAAAATCTATTCTAAAATTACATCAAAATAAAAGAAATGGTGCGTAGGCCATATTTTCCAAAATCAAATTACAACCAATAATAATTTAGGGCCCATCGAACTCAACATCACATTTCAAACAAAGTACTTGTCGTGCACATACATACCAATATGATGCATGATCATGGCATTCCAAATTATAAATATAAATATTAAGCCGAGTTACTTAGGATGAAATCGCCAATTTTAACAAATTTGACTAAGGCCCATAAAGGCCCAATGGATAACATCCATAAATGCAAAATTAACAATTTTGCTCCCACTGGAATTTGGGTTGTCACGAATTTAAAATTTAGCTCTCCCAATTTTAACCGGTGCCACGATTTATTTGGCCAATTTCACAAAGTCCATATTCAATTTAATATGCAAAACAATTAAATTAAATATGCATGCCAACAAAATAAACAATTTAAATACAAATTAATTTAAAAAAAATTAATTTAATTTGCATTAGGGCCCGGGATAAAAAAATACCCATAAAATCAAAAACCGGACCCACTTTATATATTTTTTTTAAACATTAAAAATTCCAACCAAGAAAATATAAACAATCAATAAAGAAAATACAATTCTAGATTGAAACGAATTGGGGAAAAAAAATCAAAAACCCCAAACAACAATTCTAGGGTTCATCAAAAACCAAAACCAATTAAGTAAGAACCCTAAAATCACTCTCTAATTGTGAGCGGACGACGTTTTTGGCCATCTCTCGGAAGGGAGCCTCGATATCGGGCAACCCTCCCTTGCGTGGGGTTTTTGGAATGGAAATTCGGTTTTGGAAAATTAAATTGTTTCATAAAAGAACTGAGACCTAAGTCTCAATAGAGTGTAGGAGTCGCCACCCGGCTCCGCTCGACCGAGAAATTACAGTGTAGCTGAAACAGAACGAGGACTGCTACACTTTCCAGAGATGTAGGTTCGGACAAGTCCCTTATTTCATGTTTAATCAAAACAAAATTGGCCAATGTTCGTTGATGGTATTTTAAATTTCTGAGATGGATTTTCATTGATATAAACATGCAGCATACACACAAATAAAATAAAATAAAATAAAAAGCAGTAAATAAATAAGTTATTACAACCCAATCGAATAAAAAGAAAAACTCTCGTCCTCACATTACAAGCGCCTAAAATACACGATGATCTGGAAAATTACAATCACCTAAAGTACACGAATTAAGCTATTAATTACATTAAAAGTAAAAATAAAAAGAAACTAAAAGCTGCAAAACATATGGTTAGCACAATTTATAGCACACCACAAATAGGACTCAAATTGGATATAATTGGGATTTTAGAGAACGGGGGCATGCATTTAGGGGGTAACCGGGTCGGCTCGGCTAGCTGGCCCGATTGGACCTGGAAAACAGTTTTGAAACATCCCTGTATTTTTGTTTTGTGATAAAATTCATTTTGAAAACATTTTCTTTTTCCAGTTTACTTTATTTAGCATATGAAGTGGGTCGGTTTTCGGGAGATTTCGGTCTCCGTCGTTGCATTGTTCTAAGTGGGATAATTTCAAAAATTAAATCTAAGGTCGTGAATGCACACAACAAAATTCATTTTGATGATTTTTTGACTTTTCTGAATTTTTATGATTTTTGTGAATTTTTATGGATTTTTATGGATTTTTCTGGATATTCTGCTCCTGGACGAAAATTACAGTCGCCCGGCTATGATTACAGCCGTGCGACTGTAATTATAGCCATGCGATTGTAATTACAGTCGTGTGACTGTAACTCACCTAATTGTAGAAAAATCGCCAAAGTTTATTCAGTGATAAGGAAAAAAGGAGGAAATTTTAAAAAAACAGTTGTACGACTGTAGCTATGGTCGCACGACTATAATTACAGTCGTGCAACTGTTCATAGCCAAAAGAACAGTCATACGACTATTTTTAATTCCCAGAAACAGTAGCCCAAAAATGTGGATTTTTATGCACCAAAATGCATCAAAACACCCAGAAAGCAAAGCAAAACAAGGGATCCAAGTGTAGTTACCCTTGTGGCGTTGATCCACCGTCGATTTGACCGCTGGAAACACCTCAATCAGCTCCGGATTGCTTCTCCTCCCTTTATGTGTTAAGGTTCCAAAATCTCCCAGAAAGTCACGGATTTAATCGAATTATGGATTTAAGATTGATTTAGTTTAGTGAGTCAAGTTATTATTTATGATTTCTAAGAACTTTTAAGCTTTATCACACTATAATTGAAAGAAAAAGAGTAGAAGAACAATGGTGGTTTGTGTGGATTTCTTCTCTTCTTTTTCCTTCTCTTCTTCTCACTGTTCCTCTCTCAATCTGTCCAAAAGCCGAAAAGTCCCTCTCTTTCTTCTTTTCCTCCTTTTAACTGGCCTTTCTTGCTGCTAAAAAAGGGCATTAATTGCCCTTCAAATCACCCAATTTTTTATTCTTAAGGTATGGGCTTCTGTTACCTGCTACGTATTTACAGTTGCACGACTGTAATTTTTTATTACAGTCGCATGACTATAATTACAGTCGTGTGGCACACATTTTTTTTAAGTATGAAAAAAAATTTGGCGCTTACACTAATACCACTGCTGGGATTCGTCATTGGAAAATAACGTGGCGCAGCGGAAATTACACCATTAAAATTTTCCTAGAATCCACCTATCGTGTCCAATTACCATTGATTGGAATAAAATTAATATGAATCAAGAGAGATTCACTCACCGAATCCATCTCTTCTAGAGACTGCTGTAGAATCGAATCTTTAAGCGGAAACGATCTCCATAATCCGGTGCACAACCAACTATTGAGCGGGAACCGGTGCTAGCCGAAGAAGCAGAAGGAATGGAGACTTATTTGTTGTAAATTGTGGCTGTTTTGGGGCTGGAATTTCCAGTAATAAAGTTAGGGCTAGGGTTTCTATTTTCTTCCTTAAGTGCGCCCTTATATAGACACCTTGTCTAATTGAGTTTTAATTAGGTTAATTAAATCCAAGGCCACTAGGATTATAATTACATAAATAAACTTTAATTAAAAGTATATACTATATAATTTAATTCCATTTGGCTAAATTTAATTACCCCTAAATAAAATTAAATCACACTTAAGTAAATACAATACATGTATTTAATTTTCCTACTTAGGAAAATTATTTAATTAATTGTTTACTTTATGTAATTCAGTTAATTAATTACATTATGTAAACTTATTAATTAAATTAAATCAACCCAATTGTGACCGCGGGTTTTTTCTCGACCTCGGTGATGAAAGCCATTATTACCTTTTTCACGGATAAACATGAAGCGGATTCGGAGCGACCAGGATAACGTCAGAAATGTCTCGGGTGACCCGAATGTGTGTGACAAGTCTTGGTACGGAACCCCGAAGAACTTTGAGTGAGTATTTAAGAGAACCGAGGAAAAGAATGAAAAATAAGCAAAATAGGCTAATCTGGTCACTACAGCCGGTCGGCTGTAGTGCCCTACAGCTGCGTGATTGTAATCATTAGATTTCCTTTTTTGTTCTAAATCAGTATTTAATCCGGATTTTATAACCAAAATAAGAGATATAAAAGCATAATAACCAGTATTAGGGTTAAGAGAACACGAAAAATAGGCAGAAAACAAAAAGAGAAACACATTTTCTTGGAGATTTTTAGGTTTCTTAAGAGAAAAATTGGGGAAAATAAAAAGTTTTAATCCGGAATAATAAAAAAATCTTGACATAACCTATAGAAACAATCATAATTATGAGAGAACTAGTTTTCTAGGGGTGTTTCTAGACTGTAATCATTCATTCGATTTCATTCGGGATTCCGCTCGGGCTTCGAAGATCGCACACGCTTTTAGGTTGTTCGTGATTGTAAGGCATTTCTCGGCATCCGAATCCATCCCTGGTGGTCCAAAACACTAGAACACATCCAAGGTATATTCTGAGAGGTTTTAAAAACCCTTTTTAATTCAATCTGGGTGCTATTTGTTGGTGTTTTTGAGTTTTTTGCGATTTTGGAAGCGATTCCAGTTACAACCGCCCCACCTGATGATTACAGCTGCACGGCTGTAACCTACAGGGGCGCAACTGTAATCTACAGGGGCACGGTTGTAATCTTCAGGGGCAGAAGCTCCAAATGCCCTAAATCGACCGATAACGCTTCCGTTTTCCAATTAAAGGTGTTTTTTTTATGAATATTATCGGTCCAATTACATCCATGCATGCTTAGATTCCCGGTTTTTTGATTTTTAATTGATGGATGTGATTTCAAGTTTGGTAATTTTGGGTGATTAGGGATTTCCGGATTTGTTTCGATCCGTTTCGAATCCGTTTTGTTGAATTTAGTGTGGTTCCAGAAATCCCAGATTGCCCAAAATCGCTAAATTTGTAAAACGATTTTTAAAAAACGAGGAAAGAAAGCCGAAAAACATTCTAGAGCATTACAGCCGCACGACTATAGGTGTTACAGCCGCGCGGTTGTAGTTTAGGAGGCAGAATTACAGTTTTGCCCTTTTGGGTCCCAAACTTGTAATTTTGCATCTCTTTTCTATTCAAAACTGAATTTGGGCGTGTTTATATTCATTTTGGACCATAGATGGATGTTTTTAGGCCCACTCACGAACGGAATCCCCGGGTCCCAGGATATCCGGCCCGCTAAAAGTTGGAAAATACATGTAAAATGAGCCAAATGGTTTTCAAAATTGGTTTTTCATCTATAAAACCTACAGGGCGTTTCAAAAATCGTTTTCCAGGTCTAACCAGACCGACCAGTTGGGTCGACCCGGTTACCCCCGTAAATGCATGACCCCGTTTCCTAAAATATCCCTATTCTATCCTATGTGAGTCCTTGGTGTGTTTTATTTACTTGTGTTAACTGTATTTGGATGCAGCTTTTATTTTTCTTTATTTTTATTTTTGGATGTATTTTATAGATTAAATCGTGTAGGGAGCTGTACCGGAATTTCCCGGATAAGCTGATCCGGTTGGCGACTCTATATCTAATCTTGAAATTCATGTTTCGATATCTTAAAGTTAAATTGGGATTTTCTAAGAAAAAATCTTATTTTCCAAAATTCACAAACTTCCAATTAAGTTTTCTACAAAATGAGTTTCCCAATAAAATGAAAGATTTTCTTAAGGAAGATTAAAAACCTGTTTTCAAACCACATCATCACATCTCAAAAAGAAAATCCCCGGTTCCAGCCTCACCGCGTGTTCCGTAAAAACATCGTCCGCTCACAGTGGCGACTCTGCTGGGGATCAACGGTTTCTTTTAAAAAGTTTTCACAAAAAACTTAAGGAACTTAGGCAACAACCGAAGTATATCCTTACTTGTAGTCAATTATTAAATCATAATTCGATGTTTCATTCACATTTGCATAAGCATGACATTTTCTCTTCTTGAATCCCTCCAACACTTGTTTAAGCCCTGTTTATCTTCAAAGGTGACCTACCTCTTCCGCTAGGATTGGAGGCACCCGAGGGGGTAAACCACTCATAGCCTCGTACAAACCCCTTCGTTTGGACCCTTAAGTGGGGAGAAGTGAGGAGTATATTTTCATTATGGGAACCTGTACGACCCTTGGCTTGACTCATACCTTCATGTAATGGCCTAGCAACTTCCCCTTAGGGTTACCAAAACATATATTTGAAAATAGACATTGAGAGTACACCTTTGGTATCCCCAGTTGATGCCAAAGAGACCCAACACCTAGGAAGAATGTAAGACCAATCGATTGGAAGAATAAGGTTGGAAAGGTGAGCATATTGTTGCGTGTGCTAACGTTTGTTCTATGGTGGTTTCATTTTTGACCTTTACATGCAACATCAAACACTCATCATCTGTGTGCCATTTTCTAACCACATCTTTATGCAGCCATTCGCAAGAATCATCATACGTGTGGTATTATACTAACCACATTTTCTTGCAGCCATAATGTAAGCGCCGGAATTTTCTATACTTAAAAAAAAAAAAAAACTATAGTCGTACGACCATTGTTACAGTCGTACGACTGTAGTATCGGAAAAACTGCAGAGGCCCATACCTCTGCAGCAGAAATGGAAGAAAAAGAGTTGAGCATTAATTGCTCGGGTTTGACAGCAAGCAAGCAGAAAAGCAGAGGTAGAAAAAGAGAGAAAGAGGAAAGGAAAAAGAAGGAGATTTCTGGTGAGAAGGGACTTAGAGAGAGAAAGAGAAGAGAGAGAAAAAGAAAACCACAAAAAACACTCATTTCTCTCCTCTTTGATTTTCTTTAATTTCTTAAAATTAAGGTTGAAATTTGTTAGAAATCCCTAGGATAATCAATTAACTACATAACCAAATCAAGAATTCAGACTTAAACCATCAGAGTCCCTTTGCAATTCGGATTTTGGACAAAAAGCTCTCAACTTCCATTCAAAGGAAAAAAGTGCGAATTTGTTGGGATTGGAGCGACGCCAGGGGTCAAAAACGACTTGGAATAGCTTCTAAAAGGTAGTCACTTCTTTTCCTTACACTTTTCCTCGCTTTCTGGGTGTTTGAAGTGAATTTTGTGCGTTTTTCCTGCATTTTTTGTATTTCTGTTCCTGGAAACTAAGAACAGTCGTACGACTGTTCTTAGTCTTCATGAACAGTCGTACGACTGTATATACAGTCGTACGACTGTTCTTGTTTCCAGGCGATTTTTCTTCAGTTTTTGCTTAAAAATGGCTTTTGGCGAAATTCTGATCTTGGACTGATTACAGTCGCACGACTGTAAACTACAGTCGTACGACTGTAATCCATGTTCCAGAATCAGAATTTCAACCTTCATCCCAAAAATTAGAAAACCCCAAAAAAATCATCAAAACGAATTTTGTTGTGCGCATCACGACCATAGATTCAATTTTCTAGTAAATTTGCATTTAGAACAATTCAACGACGGAGGCCCAGTTCTCCCGAAAACCGACCCACTTAACATATGAAAAATGCATGCGAACCGGTAAAATTGTTTTCAAAATGATTTTCTCACAAAACCGAAAATACAGGGACGTTTCAAAATGTTTTCCAGGTCTAACCGGGCCGGCTAGCCGAGCCGACCCGGTTACTCCCTAAATGCATGCCCCCAATTCCTGATTTCCCGTTCTGTCTATTTGAGTCCTAATTGTGGCGTGCTGTATATATTGTGCTAATCCTCTGTTTTGCAGGTTTTAATTTCTTTTTATTTTTATTTTGGATGTAATTTAATAGATTAAATCGTGTATTTAGGCGGTTGTATTTTTCTAGATTCTCGTGTATTCTAGGCGATTGTACAAGTGAGGCAAGAGTTTTCTTTATTTTTCCATTCGATTTGGTTGTAAGCCAATTGATATTTATTTCTTTTCCTTATTTTTGTATTAAATGTTTTGTGTGCTCGCTGTATGCTTTTTATATTCAATAAAATGGACCTTAGATTTTGAAATATCATTCGAGAACATTGGCTATATTTATTTTAATTAGACACGAAATAAGGGACTTGTCCGGACCCGAATCTCTGGATAGTGTAGCGGCCGTTCGTCCGGTTCAGCTACATAAGAATTTCCCGGTTGAGCTGAGCCGGGTGGCGACTCCTACAATATCCATCGAGACTTAGGTCTCGGTTCTTTTACGTATTAATTCTATTTATTTTCCAAAACGTGGATTTCCATTTATAAAAACCCCACGCGAGGGAGGGGCCCGCCCGAGATCGAGGCGCTCCATTCCGAAAGGGAGTCCCGCGTCCCGTCGAAAACGCGTCGTCCGCTCACAGTGGCGACTCTGCTGGGGAATTCTTAAAAAGTTTTTCAAAAACTTAAAAGAATTTTGACAAGCCCTGAAAAGTGTCTAATTAAAATAACGTGGATGATTCTCTTTTGGTATTTTATTTGCATTTTTAGTTAGCCATTTTTTGCATTAGATTAGGTATCCTTTTATAGCCTGGTGGATTGTTGAAGTGTCGCCTAAGTTCCTCCTGGTCTTAGGGGCACGAATACGAAACACCACTCATAGCCTCGTACGAACCCCTTCGCTAGGACCCTTGAGTGGGGAGAAGTGAGGAGTATATCTTGCTATGAGAGCCTTGATGTTATCTCGACTTTGACCGAACCCATATAGGCAGCTCTAGTTGGATTCCCTTAGGATACCAAAATAATTGTGTGAATAATAATAATAAAATCGCCTTCATCACCCCCGGTTGGTGATTGAAGTGAACCCCGCCTAGGACTCGGTTAGAGATTTTTGAGACCGACCACGTTGGAGGAATAAGGTTGGAAGAATTCGTTTTGCTTGCTATGTGTTCTTCACCGTTCCGTGACACATCACTGACGCATGCATAACATACCATACACATGACATACCATACACAAACATCTTTGTGTGATACTAACCCACATTTTTTTATGCAGCCATTTTGCATTTTATTTCGTGTGTAAAACATTAATTCATTCGCTTGTCATCCATACTAACGATTTCTTTTTCAGCCATAACATTAACTTGTGTGATTAGCATTTTATTTTTGACATAGCATACATAACATCATTATGTATGTCATGCATCCTAACCCACGTTTTTATGCAGCCATTTACATATTGTGTGACATGTTCATTCACTACATTTCACTTAAATTAAATTAATGGGCATTCCAAGGACGCCTATCATGACCATCCCATCCCATTTCATAACATATCGGGTACCCAAAATCACCCGTGTTTTGCCAATGCACCGGATTGCATTCGGCCATTCCACCAATACCATTTCATTTAATAAAAGCCGCAACGGCCTTACGCCCATTTTCGTGTAATAATTTACACGATGTATCTCATGACATCATACCCATCCATCATAAACATCATATAACATTGTGGCCCACATCCGACCACTTCATGACATTAATTCACCATTTAAGGTACTCCCCGAGTGCCCGATTAGTATACGTATAGGCTCGTAACAATCACCAAATCATGAAAGGCATTCCTCGAATGCCGAATCCTTGTCCGTGTTCCTGTTGCACGTGACTTTCTCATAACATCATTCCATATCATATGCTCAAAAGCATCAAGACCTTGTCTGTGGACCCGGCCCATGCGACCATTTCATGTCATCTCATAGACCTATAAAGCGTCGAAACTACGTCCGTGTGCCGGTATACACGCGACCATTTCATGAATTCATTAGATGCCCCAAAGGCACCGAAGTTCTGTCCGTGTGGTGGCCCACACGTGACATTTTTGCATAAACATTAGGTGTTCTTGGAATGCCTCGAAAATAATAATAAAAGGGAACCATTCATAGCATCATTCCATGCACAATTTCACTCCATGCATCCCAAGCATGTCTTAATTTTCATGTCATATCACGTCATTCATTCACGACCCTAATACCTCCTGTCTACCCCAAGCAGAATACACTGGAGCGACCTTGGACAAGATCCCAAGCTTCAAGGGCGGCTAGGAGACAGAGGGTAGTCGAGAGTGATAGTGATTCTGAGACTGGGGAAGGCGTGAATATGGCAGAGCAGACACCGAGTATGGCTGATGTTCTGAGAGATTTATTCACGTCGCAGGATTTCCGCGACATGTTAAAGGAGGAAATGAGGGCAGTGGTTAGAGAAGCTGGTGAGACCAGTGGTAGTGGAGCCGGGAAGGAAAAAGAAGCTGAGTCATCCCAACACGGTGGTGACGCTTCGGCTAGTCTTGAAAAGCTGCAGGAGATAGAGGCAGCTATGGAACAGAGGATGAAAGCCAAGTGCTCTGAGCTAGATGAGGTCATGGCCCAGTTGAAGAAGGGGGTCGGGATCAGTGCTGAATCCAAGAAGGGGGTGAACGTTGATGCCATGATCAGTAGGGGCATCGAGACATTTCCTATCGGCTTCCAAGTGCCGAAAATCCCCACTTACAAAGGAATGGGCTCGCCGGAGGCCCATGTGAATTTATATGCCCGGGTTATGCTGACAGCAGGTGCTACCAAGCAACAATTGATTAATCTGTTCCCCACCACACTGGAGGGAGGTGCTTTGGGATGGTATAACTCACTGTCAGAGGAGGAGCAGTCTGACTGGGAAGTATTGTCAGCAGCCTTCATCAAATACTACAGCTTCAACACCAAAATCCAGGTGAAGCTGTATGATTTGGAGAGGCTGAAGCAGAAATTCAATGAGCCCTTCGATGAATACTACTAGAGATGGATGAACAAGATGATCCTCCTAAAGAACCGCCCTGATGAAGACGAGCTCATACAGAAGCTCATTGATGGTAGCAAAGATATCTTCAAGAACAACATGAAATTCCATTCCTTCAAGGAGCTTAGTGAGGTCTATAGCATGGCCATAAAGATAGAAAGGGACGAAGAGGAGAAGCCAGCTGGTTAGAAAGGGGGAAGAAGTACAGGGTATGGTTCAGGGTATAGATCAACCACAGCAGCTGGGTCTGGCAGTGGGTCTGGTTCAGGTACCAGTGGCAAGCAAGGGCAGTCATCAGAAGTGAAGCGGGTTGAGGTGGCTACTGTGAATCAACAGCAAGGCAATCAGAATAGGGGTCCTGGAGGACAAGGCATAACACCCTGGACTCTTACTTTGGCAAAGATATTCGCCAAATGTAGGAATGGTGGCTTACTACAGTCCTTGAGGCCGTTTGAGTTCCCACCTGAAGCTGACAAGGATAACTTCTGCACTTATCATGTGGTGACAGGCCACCGGACCAATAACTGCTATAAGCTAAGGGATGCTATCCAGAAGCTTATCGACGAGGGAAAGCTGCAACAACCGCCTAAGCCTAGCACTAAAACCAATCCACTGCCGGCATTTGAGAAACGGGTTAACATGGTTCAGTCGGGACTGCCGGCTAACTTTATATTTGCCCAAGTTCTGCAAGCGAATCCTACGATTCAGGCAGTGGTGGTAGGGGAACCTGAAGAGAAACTCGAGTGTGAGAAGGAAGACGGGTGTAAGGAGATCAAACCCATAAGTCTGGATGACCTTGACTCCGAAGATGAGTACGAGGAATTTGGCAAAAGAGAAGCAGTCAAACTTCCAGTTGTTGAAAAGCTGAAGATTTCGGAAGTGCAGCATGTAACCCAAAGTGGAAGGGTATATCAGCCGGCAGATCAGACGAAAGATAAAGCACCGATGAATGGGTCGGGCAGTACTTCGGCACCGAAAAGAGTCGAGAAAGAAGACTTGGTCATTTCCCAACTGAAGAAGACCCCTGCACAAGCTAGTTTGTGGCATCTGCTTATGACCTCCAAAGAGCATAGGGAGGCTTTAGTGAAGAAGCTATCAGAAATTGAAGTCTCCCCTATAGCTTCACCAGAGGCTATGTGCTGCTTGCTAGACAAAGTCCATGCTGGAGCTCCTAATATTGTTTTCTCTGAGAAAGACCTACCAGCAGAAGGAAAGGCTCACAACAAGGCTCTTTACATTAGAGCCTATATCATGGATAAGGCGATGCCGTGCGTTATGGTGGATGATGGCTCAGCTCTGAATATTTGCCCACTGAAAATGCTACCGTTTCTAGGCATGAATGAAGAAGTGTTGAAGAGGTCCTCGACAGTCATTCGGGCGTATGATGATTCTAAAAGAACAGTGATAGGGACCTTTGAAACAGAAGTGGAAGTTGGGTCCATCAAGTCCATGGTTATTTTCACAGTGATCGATATCCCGGTCACATTCTCCTTATTGCTTGGAAGGCCCTGGTTCCATCCTTTGGGAGGTGTTCCTTCCACATTGCATCAGAAGATTAAATTCTCTATGAATGACAGAATTGTGACTGTTGAGGCAGACGCCCAGTCGATGGTAGCTGCAGTGGATGAAGGAGTGGTTCCTTTTGGCGGATTCCAAATTGCTGTCATTAAGGAGGAGGAAACCACAGATGCCCCTATGGTCCTTTATGAGAACTACATGCCAGAGTGGCTATCCCGATATCTGTACAAGCTGAACTTTGTCCCGGGAATGGGACTCGGGATTAATTTGCAAGGTGTGCCAGAATTCAAGATCGACTCGGGAAAGTCAAAGCAGGACGGCCTTGGTTATGTGGAAGGGTCATCCGAGCATAAGAACCTGAAAAAGGGTAAGAATGGTAGGGCCATGATGAAGCCATTTCTGAAGGCGGGAGAAAGCCTTTACAAGGGCCAAGCTGAACCGGTGCTGGTTGGAAATGTCGAGCACCCTGGCTTTGAGATCTTTGCAGATGTTGTGGATTTTGAGAAAAGCCAGGAAGAGCCAGTGGCCCCTGTAATGGAAGAAAAAGCAACTGCTGAATTTGAAATTCTTAAAGGAGAATCATCTGAGGTGATAGCAGAAACCATAGAGGTGGCCAAGGAAGAAGATGAAAAGAAGACCTCTGCTGAAGCTACAGAAGTGATCTCGGGAGCTTTGACTGCTGCATTAACCAAAGCTTTTGGGAAATCCAAGGAAGGATTTGGCGAAGAACTAATGGCCAAAGTGAACTTAGACTCTGTGGTTGCTGAAATCGCCAAGATTATGGAGAAAGCTAAGGCACAGGCAGCCGAGAAAGCTACAGTCCCAGATGATGCTCTTGAAGGGAAGATGGAAGCTGAGGAAGAACAAGGCCCTCTGCCTGTGGAGGATGAAAATGATTTTGTTGTATCTATTTCTTCCATTTTCAATGTAACTGATGTACTTTATGATAAGTTCAATGCAATGAAATCCCAGTTTGCTTACTTGTGTGATGTTTATCCTGATAATTCTGTGCATGCATTCGAATCACCATCAAGCATATTTAGCATACATGACACTGCATTGCATGAAATCAATATAAGTACAGATGAAAACCCTAAAATGGTACTCATTTCACACGAGCTAAAATCCGAGGAAGAAAGAGAATTAATAAGAATACTCCAAAAACATGTTAAAGCTTTCGCCTGGTCGTATGAAGACATGCCGGGTGTGGATACAGAAATAGCAGTGCACAAAATCCCAACGGACCCCAAGTTCAGGCCGGTAAAGCAGAAGTTGAGAAGACTAAGGCCGGAATGGGCTACACTGGTGAAGGAAGAAGTGGCCAAATAGATAGATGCCAGGTTTCTTGAAGTGGTGGAGTATACAGAATGGCTAGCCAACATTGTCCCCGTGCCTAAAAAGGATGGAAGGGTCAGAGTATGTGTCGACTACAGGGACTTGAATAAGGCATGCCCTAAGGACAATTTCCCACTACCTCACATTGACGTATTGGTTGATAGTGCAGCAAAAGCGGCAATGTACTCCTTCATGGATGGTTTCTCGGGATACAACCAGATTCTGATGGATGTGATCGACAAGGTGAAAACATCGTTCATCACAGAATGGGGTACTTTCTGCTACAGAGTGATGCCTTTTGGATTAAAGAACGCCGGTGCCACTTATCAGAGGGCTGTCACAACTCTGTTGCATGATATGATCCATAAAGAAGTTGAAGTGTATGTCGATGATATGCTTGTTAAATCAGCAACCCGGGAGGAACACCCTGTTATCCTGGATAGATTTCTAACACGCATTGGAGAGTACAACTTGCGACTTAACCCCAAGAAGTGCATATTCGGGGTCACATCAGGGAAGCTGTTGGGCCATGTAGTTAGCCAGAGGGGGATAGAAATGGACCCAGATAAAATTAAAGCCATCCAAGATATGCCAGCTCCAAAGTCTGAAAAGGAGGTCAGATCATTCTTGGGTTCTTTGCAGTATGTCAGTCGCTTCATAGCCAAGCTAACGTCCACTTGTGAGCCAATCTTCAAACTATTAAAGAAAGATCAGCCGGTTGTGTGGGATGACAAGTGTCAGCTGGCCTTCGAGAAGATCAAGGCTTACCTGGTAAAGCCATCAGTGTTGAGTCCTCCAATTCCAGGGAAGCCCCTGATTTTATACTTGGCAGTTGAAGAATCCTCTGTAGGGGCAATGCTAGCACAGGAACAAGATGGCAAGAAGGAGTATCCCATCTACTACCTAAGCAAAAAGCTGTTGGAGTATGAAACCAAGTACACACTGGTGGAAAAGACATGTGTGGCGATGATCTGGTTGACCAAGAAGCTGCGCCACTATTTCCAATCCTACAAGATACAAGCTGTGGCTAAAGTGGATCCAATGAAATATCTCTATGAAGCACCGGCATTGGTTGGGAAGTTGTCTAGGTGGTTGTTACTTTTGTCTGAATTCGACATCGAGTACATCACGGAGAAAACCATTAAAGGGCGAGCCGTGGCAGAGTTTCTAGCAAACCAGCCCCTAGAATCAGATTACACAGAGAACCTGGAATTCCCTGATGAGCAGTTAGCCATGGTGGAAGTGAAAAGGTGGGTCATGTGTTTCGATGGGGCAGTGAATAAAAAAGGCGTTGGAATCAGAGTACTTATAGCAACGCCAGATGGTGAAGTCATTCCCTTATCCAAGAGGTTGAATTTTCCCATAACCAATAATGGGGCAGAGTATGAAGCATGCCTATTTGGGATGGAAGCTTTGCTAACACTAGGGGCAAATGACGTCTTAATTGTTGGTGACTCACTTCTAGTGATCAGGCAAGCTCAGGGAGAGTGGGAACTAAAAGAAGAAGCCTTACGGCCTTATTTGGAGCTACTACAGTTCAGAAAGGGTTTATTCGGCCAGTGTGAATTCAGACATGTCCCCAGGGATGAGAATAAGATGGCTGATGCATTGGCTACTTTGTCCTCCATGTGGGAAAATCCAGAAGAGACACAAGTACAACCACTGGTCATAGCCACTTCCAGGCATCCTTGCTTCGAAGTGCATGAAGTAATGGAATTATCAGCCGAAGAAAGGCCATGGTTCTTTGACATCTACCAGTACGTTAAGGAGGGGAAGTACCCAGAAGAGGCCAGTGTTGCTGATAAGTTGACACTGAGAAAACTGGCTAGTCAATTCAGAATCTTCGAGGACAAGTTATACAAAAGAACAGCACATGGAGTCCTTTTGAGGTGTCTAACTGAGCGAGAAGCAGAAGAAGTGATGCAGCAAGTACATGCAGGATCCTGTGGGCCGCATATGAATGGACTTGCCATGGCTAGGAAGATCATGAGACAAGGCTACTTCTGGATGACGATGCAAGCAGATTGTATAAGAAAAGTGAAGAGATGTCATGAATGTCAGATCTATGCAGACATTAGTCATCTTCCTCCACTTGAACTTCAGAATCTAGCGTCTCCTTGGCCGTTTTCAGCATGGGGGATAGATATGATTGGTGAAATTCATCCAGCTGCATCTAATGGGCATAGATTCATAGTTGTGGCAGTTGATTATTTTTCCAAATGGGTCGAAGCGGAATCCTTCACTAATGTTACAGCCAAGCACATGGTCAAGTTCATCTAGAAGAACATCTTCACTCGGTATGGGATTCCTCACCACGTAGTAACTGATAATGGAGTACAGTTTCAAGGGGCAACAGCTGAGCTATTTGCAGAGCATGGAATTGAACATCATAAGTCCTCTCCATATAGACCACAGGCTAATGGTGCAGTGGAAGCGGCTAACAAGGCAATAAAGAAGATCTTATCAAAGATGGTAACCACTTACAGGGATTGGGCTGATAAACTGCCTTATGCTCTTTGGGGTTACAGAACCAGTGTCAGAACACCGATAGGAGAAACTCCTTATGCCTTGGTATATGGAATGGAAGTGGTGTTACCAGTGGAGATAGAACTCAAGTCACTCAGAGTTGCCCTGGAAGCTCAATTGCCAGAGACTGAATGGGTTCAAGCTAGATATGAACAGTTGGCAGCATTAGATGAAAGGCGACTAAAAGCATTGGATCACCTGCAAATGTATCAGCGCAGAATGGCTAGAGCCTATAATCGAAATGTGAAATACTCCAAGCGGCAGTTGAAAACAGGAGATTTGGTTCTAAAGCAACTAAGGCCTTCAAATGTTGATGTTAGGGGCAAGTTCAGACCTAACTGGGAAGGACCCTATGTGGTGAAGAAGGTGTTATCAAAAGGCGCTGTCAGCATCATGGACATGGATGGAAACGAGTTCACCAACCCGATCAACCAAGACAGGCTAAAGCTTTATCATGTGTAAAAAAAAAAAAAAAGAAAAAAGGAGAGGTCTGCAAGGCTGAAAACTCGAAAAGAGCGGTCTAGGCAAAAGTTAAGACGCGAGAGAAAATAATCAGCCGGAAAACCTGAAAAGGGCGGCTGGTGACGGATTCTGGCACAATGTGAAATCTGTACCATTTAGGAAACAACTTGTTTCAAATGTACTCATTTTGACTTCATCAATAAAGTGAAGTGTTTGTTTAAATATATTTGCATGGTTATGACAAATGCACAAACAAAGTTGTCTTGCATAAACACACATTCAAAGAAAACGCTTTGCATTCAACTGATCAATATCGTCGCATTATTTGACAAATGAAAATGTATCAAATACATGCAATTTAAAATCTCTTATCGTCCTCTAAAGTCTAGTTCATCTTCCCAGACGAGCAATAAAGGGTCACAACGCCATTAAAAAAAAAAAAAAAAAAAAGCTCGCTGAGGTGAAAACCGAAAAGGCATCTCAGGCAAAAATTAGAGCGGCCCGCTAAGCTGAAAACCCATATCGGGCAGTTTAGGCAAAAGGTAGGGCATATGAAAAGCTCGCTAAGGTGAAAACCGAAAAGGCGCCTTAGGCAAAAGTTAGAGCGGCTCGCTGGGCTGAAAACCTGATTTGGGTTACCCAGGCAAAAATTAGAGCATAAAAAAAAAAAAAAAAAAAAATTCAAAATTCATAACTTCCCAAGGAGCAGGAAAAACAGAACATCCTCAGTATTCCCCGCAGAATTCGTCACATCACTCCCCAGCAGAGTTTCCCATACTATTTCCCGGCGGGGTCTACACAAAGAACACCATAATTGTTTCCTCAGTCAAGCTGTCACACTCTTCCCCAGCAGGATCTGTACAAGGAATACTACGATCATTTCCCCAGCAGTCACCTCACTCCGTCGATAATCACCAAAACAATGCCCCAAGAAAAGCAAAATCAACCAGGGGCAAAGCACATCTCCCCAGCGGAAGATAGAAATGTCCAATAACAGAAAATACGTACATGTGCATATACATCATCATGCATCCATACATTGCATATATCAATCACTTATCTCCGGCTAGTCTTCATTCTTGATCGAAGGGGCAAAAATTTTTGTTTAAAAATCTCTCGATCAAGGAACGAAGACTTGCCTTTTTAAGTGCAGGAATTCATCCCCAGCTTGATATCCTCAGCAAGTCAGCAGATCCGCCTCGAGTAATGTAAACTCGGTATCGGCCCAGGTCCGCTCCATTATCTCAACTTTCTCCAGTGAGTCCGCCTCGAGTAATGTAGGCTCGGTATCGGCCCAGATCCACTCCATCATCCAAGTCCCCTAGCAGATCCGCCTCGAGTAATGTAAACTCGGTATCGGCCCAGATCAACTTCATCTATTTCCCCAGTAAATCTCGCCTCGGGTAACATATACCTGATATCGGCTAATCTCTTCATCAATTTTGCCTCGGGTAACATAGACCTGATATCGGCTAATCTCTTCATCAATCTCGCCTCGGGTAACATAGACCTGATATCGGCTAATCTCTTCATCAATTTTGCCTCGGGTAACATAGACCTGATATCGGCTAATCTCTTCATCAATCTCACCTCGGGTAACATAGACCTGATATCGGCTAATCTCTTCATCAATTTTGCCTCGGGTAACATAGACCTGATATCGGCTAATCTCTTCATCAATTTTGCCTCGGGTAACATAGACCTGATATCGGCTAATTTCTTCATCAATTTCGCCTCCGGTAACCTAGACCTGATATCGGCCAATCTCTTCATTAATCTCATCTCCAGCATCGCCTCGGGTAACCTAGACCTGATATCGGCTTATTTCCTCCCCAGCGTCGCCTCGGGTAACCTAAACCCGATATCGGCCTATCTCATCAGAAGATTCAGTCCAGTGTTCACGGTGCTTTGATTCACGCTCTCAAATTCATCATCACAGGTGTTATGGACCTGGAGCTAGATGTCGAATTTGATCACGGGAGGGGCAGCTGTAAGCGCCGGAATTTTCTATACTTAAAAAAAAAAAAAAAACTATAGTCGTACGACCATTGTTACAGTCGTACGACTGTAATTTAAAAATTACAGTCGTACGACTGTAGTATCGGAAAAACTGCAGAGGCCCATACCTCTGCAGCAGAAATGGAAGAAAAAGAGTTGAGCATTAATTGCTCGGGTTTGACAGCAAGCAAGCAGAAAAGCAGAGGTAGAAAAAGAGAGAAAGAGGAAAGGAAAAAGAAGGAGATTTCTGGTGAGAAGGGACTTAGAGAGAGAAAGAGAAGAGAGAGAAAAAGAAAACCACAAAAAACACTCATTTCTCTCCTCTTTGATTTTCTTTAATTTCTTAAAATTAAGGTTGAAATTTGTTAGAAATCCCTAGGATAATCAATTAACTACATAACCAAATCAAGAATTCAGACTTAAACCATCAGAGTCCCTTTGCAATTCGGATTTTGGACAAAAAGCTCTCAACTTCCATTCAAAGGAAAAAAGTGCAAATTTGTTGGGATTGGAGCGACGCCAGGGGTCAAAAACGACTTGGAATAGCTTCTAAAAGGTAGTCACTTCTTTTCCTTACACTTTTCCTCGTTTTCTGGGTGTTTGAAGTGAATTTTGTGCGTTTTTCCTGCATTTTTTGTATTTCTGTTCCTGGAAACTAAGAACAGTCGTACGACTGTTCTTAGTCTTCATGAACAGTCGTACGACTGTATATACAGTCGTACGACTGTTCTTGTTTCCAGGCGATTTTTCTTCAGTTTTTGCTTAAAAATGGCTTTTGGCGAAATTCTGATCTTGGACTGATTACAGTCGCACGACTGTAAACTACAGTCGTACGACTGTAATCCATGTTCCAGAATCAGAATTTCAACCTTCATCCCAAAAATTAGAAAACCCCAAAAAAATCATCAAAACGAATTTCGTTGTGTGCATCACGACCATAGATTCAATTTTCTAGTAAATTTGCATTTAGAACAATTCAACGACGGAGGCCCAGTTCTCCCGAAAACCGACCCACTTAACATATGAAAAATGCATGCGAACCGGTAAAATTGTTTTCAAAATGATTTTCTCACAAAACCGAAAATACAGGGACGTTTCAAAATGTTTTCCAGGTCTAACCGGGCCGGCTAGCCGAGCCGACCCGGTTACCCCCTAAATGCATGCCCCCAATTCCTGATTTCCCGTTCTGTCTATTTGAGTCCTAATTGTGGCGTGCTGTATATATTGTGCTAATCCTCTGTTTTGCAGGTTTTAATTTCTTTTTATTTTTATTTTGGATGTAATTTAATAGATTAAATCGTGTATTTAGGCGGTTGTATTTTTCTAGATTCTCGTGTATTCTAGGCGATTGTACAAGTGAGGCGAGAGTTTTCTTTATTTTTCCATTCGATTTGGTTGTAAGCCAATTGATATTTATTTCTTTTCCTTATTTTTGTATTAAATGTTTTGTGTGCTCGCTGTATGCTTTTTATATTCAATAAAATGGACCTTAGATTTTGAAATATCATTCGAGAACATTGGCTATATTTATTTTAATTAGACACGAAATAAGGGACTTGTCCGGACCCGAATCTCTGGATAGTGTAGCGGCCGTTCGTCCGGTTCAGCTACATAAGAATTTCCCGGTTGAGCTGAGCCGGGTGGCGACTCCTACAATATCCATCGAGACTTAGGTCTCGGTTCTTTTACGTATTAATTCTATTTATTTTCCAAAACGTGGATTTCCATTTATAAAAACCCCATGCGAGGGAGGGGCCCGCCCGAGATCGAGGCGCCCCATTCCAAAAGGGAGTCCCGCGTCCCGTCGAAAACGCGTCGTCCGCTCACACATAACATCTTACTCGTGTGTCATATACATCTGGTGTGCTTGCATTTCATAAAGCATACATGACATCATCTCGTGTGTCATGTATCCTAACCACGTTTTTGTGCAGCCATTTGCATTCTGTATGACATGGGCATTTATATCATCTCATCCCATCTAAAATGAAGGATGTTCTAAGTATGCCCCTCACGACATTTCATCTCATGACATATCGGGAGTCCCCAAGATTACTCGTGTTCGCCTGTGCACCGGATTGCACTTGGCCATTTCATTACATCATTGCACCATTAAAGGACCACAACAGTCTTAGGTTTGTGTTCGTGTGGCGGATCACACAACACCTTCACATGATATCATGTCCATTCATCATGGTGTCATGGCCGCACTAAGGTCTTGTTTGTGTGTCACGATCCAGATCGGATTGTTTCATAACATTGATGACCCATTTGAGGTACTCCACGAGTGCCAAACTAGAATTCATATTAGGACATTTCATAACATGTTTAATCATGCAAGGTGTTCCACGAGCGCCGAAATGCTATCCGTGTCTCGAGTTACACGTGACTTGTTTGTGACATCACTTCATCTAAGATGCCATAAAAGCATCAAACCTCTGTCTATGGAACGGCTCCCATATGACCATCACATATCATTTCATTGACCTATAAAGTGTCGACCCTCTGTCCATGTGTTGGTACACATGTGACCATTTCATGACATCCACTAGGTACCCCGAAGGAGCTGAACTTCTGTTCGTGTGTCGGCCCACACGTAAAATTTTTGCATTGTCTTTTGCATGACATGGAGTATGCTTGGAACATCCACAACAAAAGAAAAGAAAATAAAAAAGTTGTTTTCATCACCGTCCACATCTATAAAGCATCATCTGATCATGAACATGAACACACCATACACACCATTTAGTGTGTTGAGTCTAGGTTCATGACATCCATCCAAGCTTCTAACCTTATGTTGAATGTGCAGTTTGGAGTCGCACCTCAAAACAGTTAGTTCGCATTGAGTCAATGCCAAACCAACCAATTCAGTCAGTTCAATTAGAGCCGGTCACCGTGGAGGGGATCAGTTCAAGGTCAGACTCAGATCGAGAGATCGAAGTTCAGTTGCCCATTCTACCAGTTGACAGTCAAGTTTTATTAGAAGAAGTGGACAGAGCAGAGATGGCCGATGAAAACAATGGAAACTTGCCTTTTGATATGGCTGCTTTTATGAGAAGCTTCTTAACCTCAAAGGAGTTCAAGGCTACTCTTAGGGAACAAGTGTAGGCCGTGATAGGCACCCTCCCTATTCAGTCTATTCCACCAGCTCAGACTTTGGCTGGAAGTGGGGGACAACAGTTTGTCCAAATTACCAATGCTACTGGAGCAAGTCTTCCTAGAGGAAGCGGTGGAGTGATTAACCACCGAGAACCCGACCGTCAGTCCGAAGAGGATGAGATCTTCGAGAAGGCAAGGGAAGCCTCGATTGAGACGATGCTAGAAAAGCGTCTCAATCAGAAATTTTCTGATATTGAAGCCATGCTACCTAAGCTAAAGGAGATGGTCCACTATAACCCTGTTAAGTATGTCGACCCGACTACTTTAATGGCTGATGGAGGAGAGCCACTCCCAGCTGGTTTTTAGATTCCTTACCTACCTCCGTACATTGGGGAAGGTCCACCGAAAGCCCATTTGGACAGTTATGTGAGGTTGATTACTAGCATGGGGATTGGGAAAGGCCATCTCTTAAACCTGTTTCCGACTATGCTTAGGGGTGCTGCAGCAAAGTGGTATATGAAGATGCCTTTATACACCCGTTCTACTTGGGAGGACCTATTTGAAGCTTTTGTAAAGCAGTACGCTTACAATGCCCAAGTAGAGACTACCCTCAAAGACCTGGAGAGAATCTGCCAGAAGCCAAATGAGTCCTTCCCGGCTTACTACAAGCGGTGGATGGATATGCAAGTTTTGGTGGATGGGGCACCAAAGTTGGAGTCGCTCATTGTGAAGCTGGTGGATGGTAGTCTACCCCAATACAAGGACAAGATGAAGCTGAAGAGATTCCACTCCTTCAATGAGGTGGTAGAGTTTGCCAAATGTATCGAGTGATACGAAGAAGAGGAGAAGAGGGGCAGACAGAGTTCGGGCCCCTACAGAAGCAATCAGGGGTACTCTCAAGGGTACAAAGGCAGCAGCTCTAAGGCTACTCTAGTGGGGTCCAATGCTAAGACGACTCAGGGTGTAGCCCTAATCAAAATGCAATGGGAGGACGTGGCCACCGTGAACTTGGGAAGACAGACTCCTCAAAGGGTCACTAGTCCGTGGGCTGAGTCAGTAAGCCTAATCTATGCTAAGTGTAGAAAAACTGGTTTGTTGCAGAGTTTGAGGCCATTTTTGCCTCCGGCTGAGGCGGATAAAGACAATTTCTGCTCTTACTATGTGATGACGGCTCATCGTACAAATGATTGCACCCAGTTGATTAAGGCCATCAAGCAGTTGGTCGCTGATGGAAAGATTATCGAGCCGGCTTTGAAACCTAGCATTCAGAATAATCCCTTGCCCAACCTCGGATGATTCAGGTGCACAAGATATTGAGAACCATGACGCTGCAATAAAGAGAAGACCCTCTGCATGTGGAGGACGATATTTGTTTTAATGTTTTAGTTTATTTTTATTCTTATCATTTACCATGTGAACAATTCAAACCTTAAAGTGGGTAGTTCAATAGAATTTGGTTTCAATTACTTGTGTAATATTCTTTCGAATGGAACTTTGCATGCATACAAACATTCATTTAATGTCTTTAGCATACATGATGCATCAATGCATGAAATGAATCAAGGGATAGATGATGACCCAAAAATGATATCTGTCTCGAAAGACCTCACGCCTGATGAGAGGAAAGAAAATTGCAACATACCATAAAAGAACATGGAAATCTTTGCCTGACTGAATGATGTCGCATGGAGATTGATGGAGATATTACTGAATACCAAGTTCCAAAGGATTCGAAGACAAAATCAGCCAAGCAGGAGCTCCATAGACTCAAACTAGAAAAAGGAGGGTTGTCACAACATAGGAAATTGACAGTGTCAGCAAAGTAAGGACACTGGCGTCGAACGGACATCGCTCCATGGTCGCAACCGTCAACTGCTTCTCAAAGAGGGTAGAAGCAAAACTATATATTAATGTCACTTCTAAAAACAAAAAAAAAAAAAAAGAGAAGAGAGAAAAAAATGAAAAAAAAAAAGAAAAAGTTCTATTATAAAAAAGTGCTATTATGTCATGACTGATGATGGAGTACAATTCCTAGGGGTAATAACACAGTACTCCAAAATAAAGGGTTAGACATCATAGACAATCTCTGTATCCCTCATAAACCAACAGGGCCACAGTGGCAGCCAATAAATCCATCAAAAGGATTCCGTCAAAAGTAGTGGCACCTACAGAGTATGGGTTGACATATTACCGTTTGCTTTGCAAGGACATAGAACTAGCATCAGAGTATGCACTAAAGAAACGTCATACTCCTTAGCCTACAGGATGGAAGCGGTTCCACTAGGGGAGACAAAGACCAAGTCGTCAACCCCATCAACCCAGACAAGCCCAAGCGCTATTATGTGTTAAAAAAAAGGTTCGGTGGGTCACAAACCGAAAAGGTGATCCATGCAAAAATCAGGACAGTCCGATGGATCGAAAACCGAAAAAGCGGTCCATGCAAAAGTTAGGACAGAGAGGCGAGCACAATTAGCGGGAAAATCTGCGAAGACCAGTTGGTGCTAGGCGTGGGACCGGTCGAGACGTATACCATTATTGATTCTGTCCTTAGCCTCATTTCATCTTTAATGTGCATTGTGCTAAAACATTATAAATGAGTGAATGAATGAATGCCATTTTCTGTTCGGTCAAATGTCCCAAGTCTGCTTGAGATTGAATTCGTTTACATGCATCTCACCTAAAAAAAAAAAGTCCGATGGATCAAAAATCGAAGAGGCGGTCCATGCAAAAATTAAGATAGTCCGATAGATTGAAAACCCAAAAAGGGCGGTCTATGCAAAAGCTAAGGCATAAAATAAAGTCTGCTAAATTGAAATCCCGAAAGGGCAGTTCAGGCAAAAATAAAGATAGTCCGATAGGCCGAAAACCCAAAAAGGGCGACCTATGCAAAAATTAGGACAAGCAATGAAAATAAAACAAAAGTCATACAGTAGTATCAAGCTCAGACAACTCTAATCCTGTAAAAACCGAGGTACATCAAAGCCAGTGCCTCACACCCACGTCCCGTAGGGTAAGCAATCAGGATGCATCCACTGATGCTGCATGTATCGAGGCCACTGTGGTGTAAATACTCTGCACTCGGTGTACATAAAGATCAAAGGACCCTCTACAACGGGCCATACTGTCTGCACAGCCGAGAGGAGAGTAGAAAGTCAAGTGGGTCAATCCAAGCAGCTGGATACCTCCGGCCCAAGTCTTAGTTGTCACATCAGAAATATCCCATTAAGGGCAGACCCACCTGGGCCTCCAAATCTGTTGGTGTGCCCTAGTTCTTAGGGCATTAGATTCTTGTATTTTGTATTATACATTAAGAGTCATGTATGAATACATTATTTGTGTCACATTAATAAAGGAATTAATCTATTTCATTATATCTTATGCTATAATATGAGTAGAGTATCCATTGATTGATAATCATAAAACCTATCCCAGGTCTGTTCTAATCGTGGGAACAAATAGAACCACAGACTTGTATATTCGATGACTGTATGGTAGTTCTTAACTAGCCATAATACTTGTATAGTCAGTCATGAATATAGGTACGTGTCGTTGACATGGGACTGGATCGATCCGCATAAGAAAGCCACATGTTTGTCGCGTCATAGGTTTTTCTTGAGTAGGTCTCTTTTGTCCTCAGACCAAATTTCATTATAATATCAATATGGAATCCGGTTCACTTTGACATATGCCTAATAGGTCTGTAAAAGGATGTTAAATACGGATATGATTGGGTGGACCGGTGAACATGTTGATATTGATGATGAAGTGATGGAATTGCCACTCAGGTAACACCGAGATGATATCATTGGCCACTTGATGAGTGGGACTGAAAAGTGTGTGGCCATACCCAAGTAAGTCGGTGCTTATTTGATTAATCAGTCAACTCAAGATCAAGAAATATAATAAACAATAGAAGAGGATGATGGACACCATGACTCTTGTTTATTCATATTGATATCGTTAGGCAAAGGGCACTATGAGATTCCTATCGGGTGAGTGTATTCGAAAGACTGCTGCATCTCTGTCTTAATTGGGGGCTGTAATGTTTGCTAGAACCCACTTACAGTCTGTGGGCCTTGGGCCTACTGCCAATATAAAGACAGACCCATAGGATCATGCACATAGATCAACTGAGCTAGAACTTATAGAAATTGTACATGTAATGTATATTGGAAGGAATGCGTTAATTAATTAGTTGACATTCGGTGTCGAAGTAATTAATTAACATTGGGTTGAATTTAATTTAATTAATAAGTTTACATAATGTAATTAATTAATTTATCAATTAATTGAATTACATAAAGTAAACAATTAATTAAATAATTTTCCTAAGTAGGAAAATTAAGTTCATGTATTATATTTACTTAAGTGTGATTTAATTCTATTTAGAGGTAATTAAATTTAGCCAAATGGAATTAAATTACATAGTATATACTTTTTAATTAAAGTTTATTTATGTAATTATAATCCTAGTGGGCTTGGGTTTAATTAACCTAATTAAAATCCAATTAGACAAGGTGTCTATATAAGGGCGCACTTAAGGAATAAAACCCTAATTCAACCCTAATTAATTGTTGGAAATTTCAGCCACCAAGAGTAGCCCAAATCAGCCGAAAATCCCAGCATTAATCCTCCATTCCTTCGCGTCTTCGGCTAGCACCGGTTCCCACTCAATAGTTGGTCTACACTGGACTTTGGAGATCACAGTTTCAAGAAAGGATTTTACAGCAGTCTCTAGAGGAGACGAATCCGGTGAGTTAATCTCTCTTGATTCTAATTGTTTTTATTCTAATCAATGGTAATTAGACACAATAGGTGGATTCTAGGAAATTTTAACGTTATTTTTCTAATGACGAATCCCAACAAAATCATCCACTTGATCTATGAAGATCTAACTCATGATCTCTAACTCGATGACCCGTCGACACAACAGGTCAACTTTCACCCTCTAGCGAGCAGACTCTTGGCACTCCCATTCACTGTCTGCACCAAGAAAATCATAAAAAGCACCATAATCCTACGCATATGCATCCAGGACATACACATGCATATACACTCAAAACATGCACACACACATGAATACACGCATCAATGTGTACTCAAGTACAGGTACATGCTATCATCATCAGGCTGCCTCGAGCCATGAGTACTCCGAAAGCAGAAATAACCTGACACTAGGGCATCCTCAAATCCCAAGTAAGAGACTTTTCTCAATTTCAGAATTCATCTTTACGCTAATATAATCTTGAGAAGGGTATTCCTTATCTTTTACAGGTATCCGAGGGGAAAACAATCAAGCTGTATTTATTCTTGATCGAAGGAGCAAAAATTTTTTGTTTCCAAAATTATCGATCAAGGAATAAATATGCACTCCCGATCCAATTTCAATGGTATTGCTCTACCACAGAGAGTCAATTTCAATGGTATCGCTCCACCACAGAGAGCCGATTTCAATGGTGTCGCTCCACCACAAAGAGCCGATTTCAATGGTATCGCTCCACCACAGAGAGCCGATTTCAATGGTATCAAGAGGCAAAATATTCAGTCCATATTCATTCTTGATCTAAGGGGCAAAAATTTTTGTTTCCAAAATTATCGATCAAGGAACAAATAAGTACTCGAAACAACTTCAAAACATCAAAGGAGATAATCAAGCTTCTCAAATCACCAAAGCATCTTTCCCCAGCCACAAAAGCTTTATGGGAAACACTATTATCGTTTCCTTCAGTGACACAGGCCCTACTAGAAGTGAAATGACCAAAATACTCCTTTGTTGGTCACCAAACTACCAAATGACCAAAATACCCTTTTCATAAAAAAGGGAAACCAAATCATCAAAATTCATTCCTTTTCGTGACGTAGGCCCCACGAGAAGTCAAATGACCAAAGTACCCTTTCTCCAAAGGGTGCCAATGTCCCAACTGTGAAATTACTCATGAACACCAAATGACAAGGAAAATTCAGTCTGGGCAAAGTCCTCTGCTTCACGATGGAGTCCAAGCACGTCCCTGGAAAACCAATGCAATCTGGGTAAAGTCCTCTGCTTCGCGATGGAGTTGAAGCACGACCCTAGAAAACCAATACAATCTGGGCAAAGTCCTCTACTTCACAATGGAGTCGAAGCACGTCCCTGGAGAACATCAAACCAATTTGGGCAAAGTCCTATGCTTCGTAACAGAATTGAAGTAAGTCCTCGAAGAATCAAATCAACATGGGTAAGACCGTTGTTTTGCAAAACAACCAAGACAAGTCCCTACAAACATCAAAGCTGGTCGACGCGAGAGGAGCCACAAGGTACATCCTCTTCTCCTTCTCACCGTGCTCCCTATTGCGGGGACCAAACTTGAACCAGGCACAAGCACCCATTCAAGTCAACTTTGGTCACGTGAGGGGCAGCCTGTGAGCGCGGGTTTTTTCCCGACCTCGGTGATGAAAGCCATTATTACCTTTTTCACGGATAAACGTGAAGCAGATTTAGAGCGACTGGGATAACATCAGAAATGTCTCGGGTGACCCGAATGTGTGTGACAAGTCTTGGTATAGAACACCGATGAAGTTCGAGTGAGTATTTAAGAGAACCGAGGAAAAGAATGAAAAATAAGCAAAATAAGCTAATCTGGTCACTACAGCCACGCGACTATAATCATCAGATTTCCTTTTCTTTTTAAATTAGCATTTAATCCCGATTTTATAACCAAAATAGGAGATATAAAAGCATAATAACTGGTATTAGGGTTAAGAGAACACGAAAAATAAGCAGAAAACAAAAAGAGAAACACATTTTCTTGGAGATTTTTAGGGTTCTTAAGAGGAGAATTGGGGAAAATAAAAAGTTTTAATCCAGAATAATAAAAAAATCTTGACATAACCTATAGAACCAATCATAATTGTGAGAGAACTAGTTTTCTAGGGGTGTTTCTAGACTGTAATCATTCATTCGATTTCATTCGGGGTTCTGCTCGGGCTTCGGAGATCACACACGCTTTTGGGTTGTTCGTGATTGCAAGGCATTTCCCGGCATCTGAATCCATCCCTGGTAGTCCAAAACACTGGAACACAGATAAGGTATATTCTGAGAGGTCTTAAAAATCCTTTTTAATTCATTCTGGGTGCTATTTGTTGGTGTTTTTGAGTTTTTTGCGATTTTGGAAGCGATTCCGGTTACAGCCGCCCCACCTGATGATTACAGCTGCACAACTGTAACCCATAGCCATGCAGCTATAACCTACAGGGGCACGGCTATAATCTACAGGGCCGCGGCTGTAATCTTTAGGGGCAGAAGCTCCAAATGCCCTAAATCGACCGATAACGCTTCCGTTTCCAATTAAATGTGTTTTTTTATGAATATTATCGGTCCAATTACATCCATGCATGCTTAGATTCCTGATTTTTTGATTTTTAATTGATGGATGTGATTTCAAGTTTGGTAATTTTCGGGTGATTAGGGATTTCCGGATTTGTTTCGATTCGTTTCGGATCCGTTTTGTTGAATTTAGTGTGTTTCTAGAAATCCCGGATCGCCCAAAATCGCTATATTTGTAAAACGATTTTTAAAAAACGAGGAAAGAAAGCCGAAAAATATTCTAGAGCGTTACAGCCGCACGGCTGTAGGTGTTACAGCCGCGCAGCTGTGGTTCAGGAGGTAGAATTACAGTTTTGCCCTTTTGGGCCCCAAACTTGTAATTTTGCATCTCTTTTCTATTCAAAACCGAATTTGGGCGTGTTTACATTCTTTTTGGACCCTAGATGGATGTTTTTAGGTCCATTCACGATCGGGACCCCCGGGTCCCAGGATATCCGGCCCGCTAAAAGTTGGAAAATGCATGTAAAATGAGCCAAATGGTTTTCAAAATTGGTTTTTCATCCATAAAACTTACAGGGCGTTTCAAAAACCGTTTTCCAGGTCTAACCGGGCCGACCGGTTGGGTCGACCCGGTTACCCCCCTAAATGCATGACCCCGTTTCCTAAAATGCCCCTATTCTGTCCTATGTGAGTCCTTGGTGTGTTTTATTTACTTGTGCTAACTGTATTTAGATGCAGCTTTTATTTTTCTTTATTTTTATTTTTGGATTTATTTTATAGATTAAATCGTGTATCTAGGCAATTGTAATTTTTTAGATCATCGTGTATTATAGGTGGTTGTAATGGTGAGGATGAGAGCTTTTTCTTTTTATGGGTTGTATAATTCGGCCTCTATTTACTTTTCCCGTACTTTTACTTTTCTGCACTTTATTTTGGTATTTATATTTATGTCATTTGCATGAGCATTGGTTAATAATAAAAAAGAAGATAAAATGAGTAGAATTAAGTGAATGCAACTTTACATTATGAAATAATAATTGAAAATAAGTGAGGATTAGTAGGTATGTTGCCCGAACCTCGAATCTCTGGATTAGGTACTGCGTCTACACTTAGTAGGGAGTTGTACCGGAATTTCCCGGATGAGCTGATCCGGTAGGCGACTCTATATCTAATCTTGAAATTCATGTTTCAAGATCTTTAAGTTAAATTGGGATTTTCTAAGAAATCATCTTATTTTCTAAAATTCACACTTCCAATTAAGTTTTCTACAAAATGAGTTTCCCAATAAAATGAAAGATTTTCGTGAGGAAGATTAAAAACCCGTTTTCAAACCACATCATCACATCTCAAAAAGAAAATCCCCGGTTCCCGCCTCACTGCGCGTTCCGTAAAAACGTCGTCCCCTCACACCAATGTTAATTAATTACCTTGACACCAAATGCCAACTAATTAATTAACGCATTCCTTCCAATGTACATTACATGCACAATTTCTATAAGTTCCAGCTCAGTTGATCTATGTGCACGATCCTATGGGTTTGTCTTTATGTTGGCAGTAGGCCCAAGGCCCACAGACTGTAAGTGGGTTTTAGCAAACCATTACAGTCTCCAATTAAGACAGAGATGCTACAGTCTGTTGAAGACACTGACCCAGTAGTAACCTCACAGTGTCCTTTGCCAAACGATATCGATATGATTAAACAAAAGGTATGGTGTCCGTCATCCTCTTCTGCTGCTTATTATATTTCTTGATCTTGAGTTGACTGATTAATCAAATAAGCAACCGACTTACTTGGGTATAGCCATAAACTTATCAGTCCTACTCAACAAGTGGCCAGTGATATCATCTCGGTGTTACCTGAGTGGCAATTCCATCACTTCATCATCAATATCAATATGTTCACCGGTCCACCCAATCATACCCGTATTTAGCATCCTTTTACAGACCTGTTAGGCGTATGTCAAAGTGAATCGGATTCCATATTGATACTATAATGAAATCTGGTATGAGGACAAAAGAGACCTTCTCAAGAAAGTCCTATGACGCGACAACCATGTGGCTTTCTTGTGAGGATCGATCTAGTCCCATGTCAACGATATGTACCTATATTCATGACTGACTATACAAGAACTATGGCTAGTTCAGAATTGCCATACAGTCATCGAATATACAAGTCTGTGGTTCTATTCATTCCCACGATTAGAACAGACTTGTGATAGCTTTTATGATTATCAATCAATGGATACTATACTCATATTATAGCACAAGATATAAATGAAATAGATTAATTACTTTTATTAATGTGACACAAATAATGTATTCATACAATGAGTCTTAATATATAATACAAAATACAAGAATCCAATGCCCTAAGAACTAGGGCACACCAACAATTGTGCAAGATGTTGCTGCCTTCATCGGTTAATGGCAATGCTGCCGATGAGAGGTGGCTAGAACTTGATTTGAGTGTTATTTTTGTTGGTTAAAAAATTCGAATGTCTAAAAGAATTTGAAAATGGACAAAACAGAGATGGTGAAAAGTAAATAAATATAGGCATGAAAGTATTTGACTATTAGTCAAATATAGTAATTAAGGTAAAACATATTTATTAGTTTATTGAGCACATTTTACCATGAAAGCCTTCAAGAAAATAAAAATACTTAAATAAAGCTAATTTCCATAAAAACTACATATTGACTAATAATTAGATATTATGGTGATTAGTTAACATCCAACTAATTTTGGTTAAAAATTGATTATTAGTTAATTATGGATCGATATCTAATTAGATAAGTGTGAAATTATGACTATTTGTATAATTTTTTCTAAAATTAATATTTTAGGTATCTAAGAGCATAAGTTTGTTTGATAATAGCACTTAAAAGTTTCAGTCAAGTTAAAAAAAATCATTTAATCTAGTAAACCAAAATATTTTCCTTGAAATTTTAAGTTTTAACACTATGAATAGGTTTTTTTTTTTTTTTTTTTTTTTTTTTTTTTTTTTAAATTCAGTGATTTATTTTTTGTTTTTATCAGATAACTCAATCATTTAATAGTTTCAACATTTATAATATTCAACACTTAAATTTCAGCGCATAGTTTTTCAGCACTTAATTTTAAGTTTACTAGTCGCTATCTACATCTTAACAAAATCGAAGTTTATGGTCAAAATTCACTAAATCAAAGTTTAAAAGCCGAAAGTAAAAATTCAAGCAATTTCAAAGGCCAAAAATATTGTTTCGCCGATTCTTCAAAGAGAGCATTATCAGTCGTACAATGACATGATCGATCTAGTTTAATGCATCCAACTCTCTTTCTAAATTAAAATGAGTTAGGAATCATTTCCTTTCTCTCATTTATGAAGGCTGTGTACAACTTCTTGAGGTTGCATTTAATCTTTCCTTGGTAAAGCTTTACAAACTTATTTCTTCATCCATTTATATATGTCTTGGTGGTAAAGAGTAATTTATGCCCCTCGTTGGTTTATGTAATTTGTTAGTTGTTAAACCATTTATATGCAATGACTAAGAATTATTTGACTTGTCATGAAGAGGGGGAAAAAAAAAATTAATAACCAATTTATTAGAGAATTGTGGTGATAGAGAACTATTATAGCAAATATTAAAATTGGATATACATAGCTTTTTAACTGTTTTATCCTGATTGTATTCATTTTTTTTTTTTTTTTTTGTTTTTTAGCAAATACATTCTAGATCCTCTTCATTTTTATAGATTTTGCAATTTATCATAATAAATTCTTTTAACATATTGGGTATATGATCGTATTAAATTTGATACGTTTTTCTCGTGTAGACTGTACTATCTGTTAAGTGACACGTGATACTAAATTGAAGTTATGTTTCATCTATAAATATCCACTACTGAAGGATGATTAAAATCTCTCCAGTAAACTCTCAATCGAGTCTAATACTACTTTTCTAAAAAATTATGTTACATGCTAGTTAACAGATATTGTAACCAACGGGAGACAAAAATATTAACTTTGGTACTAATATTATCAAAACAGAAAAATCATGTAGATAATGTGTTGAAAAAATTAATCAGGGAGCAAATTGTGAAATTTATTATTGTTATTATTAATTAATTAATTAATTAATTAATTAATGTGAAGAATAGATTTCTAACAAATTAGTGAAAGAGTAGCAACTAACAAACTCCCCCGGTTTTCAATGCATTTGTGTTGGTCGTGTTCAATGGTTTCCCCATTGATGGGCTACACCATTATTGGCATCCTCTGCCACCTTCCAAGAATTCCTCCATCCACATAAAAACAAAAAGGAAGGAGGATGAATCAATCTCCACCTAATTCTTTCCAATACAGAAAAGGAGATGTTTTAATCTATGTTATTGCATTCTTTTTCTTTTCTTGTATTGTTTCTGGTGGAGTATTTCTTGGTCTTTACCTCTTCTTCCCTCAACCCCTGTCCTGGTTTCCTATTCTTGGTTTGGTTCTTGTTGCTATTCCTTGGTTATTTTGGTTATTCACCTTTTTGTATAGATGTTTCAGCCCCAGAAATTCCCAGCCTCCTCAAGCATTTAACAAATCTGGCTCGAGATCAGCTGCATCCGTTTTCGACAATCCTCCTGCTGCTGCTGCTGCACCTGTCCAACAAAATGATGAATCCCATCTGCATTCCGATTCTGCTACTGGAGGTGGTGGAGGAGGAGGAGTAGGACGCCGCGTGCAATTTGGCGGTGTTATTGTTATAACTGAGGACGAAAAGGACGATAAAACTACCCCCACTGATGATGACCAAAGTGTTGATAGGCCGCCCCAGCCGGAAGATGACCAGGGAAGTAGTAGCTCCTTACACTTATTGCATAAAGATGGAGAAGTTGATAAATAAGATTCAATATTTTAGAAAAAGATTCAATATTTTCTTGATTGATTTTGTTTATAGGCCGATTTGATTGTGTGAAAGAAGAAGAAAAGATATATATGGCCTGAAAAAGCACATTGCTGTGTTCTTGTTTAATTGCAGAAGGTGTTAAAGGGGATGATGATAATCTACAGAAAATATCATATGCAGGTTTGTAGCAATTGAGTGGTAGAGATTTTACGTAGAAATACTTAGTTGAATCCCATCCGTTCTTTATGTATATGTAACACTTTGAAATCTTTATTGTATGATCATGATTGTGTTGGTAAATATTTTCTTTTGAAAAAACAAACACAAACGAAAATGTCATTAAAAAAAAAATGATTCAGTCTCCAGAAAACCATAGAAAACTAGCAACCATGAAAATGAAATATGGGAAAGGGAGATAAATGTAGTAAAATATTAATTAAGATATTAAAATGGCTAATTTAATATCTCCTACAACTCTACTTTTCATGCTAATAGAAGATTGTTGATGTTAATATTAAAGAAGATTAAAGATTAAAAAACATTATCAAAGGTATATTGGTCACTTAAAGCGTGCTAGAAACATGTGAAGTGTATTGCTAAGCCAATAACGAAAGTTTCTTAAGGGGAGTGGGACATGCTACTATGAGACAAATAAGTTTTTGGCATGCTCCGAATTTCACTTGAGCATCTAAATCTGGATCAATCCATGCAAAAATATCTCTGGACGAAGTTCGAGCACAGTGCCAACTATATCCCAAGAAAAAGATAATTTCAAAAATTTCATCTAATAAAGGTCCATCTCAGGAAACCAAATAACAAAGAAACGAAGAGGGTATCTTTTTTTCACATTTTATTTGGCATGTTTTTTTGTGAGAAAATGTATGTAGTTTGGTAAGGTAAAAGTAATGGTAATGTTGTTATGCATTTAAGTCTTGTGTTTTCAGGTTACAAAGATTCAAAGATTGAATTTAGCAGTGTTGAAGAGAAGAAATGGTTGAACTGTCACTTTAGTAGATTCTGAAACTGCATTTAAAGGCTAGATAAGTTAATTCAAACAAAAACTACAGAAAATATATATATATATATATATATATATATATATATATATATATATATATATATATATATATATAATCAAATTATTAAAAATTAGCGAGAAATAAGAATCTGATAAAATCAAGTCAATATTTTGGATGCACCTTCTTCTTCTTCTTGACTTGGCAATTGCAATCAGTTATGCTACTAATGCACCCTAACTTTCTCTTCATTTCCTTCCACATGCTACTCTTCTCTTTCTCTTTCCCTTTCTCCTTTTTCATTTTCTCATTTCTGTTCCCGTTCTCAATTTCTTTCCTCATCACATAGCATTTCTTCTCTAACTCCATTACTTTGATGCTCATTTTCTCCATGTCAGCCCTCACTTCTTCCTCATCGAAACTCGACTCACAGGCCTTTTTTTCATCCACTTCCTCTTTTATCAATTTCGAGTCGAATGCCTCTACCTTATGTGTTATTGTGTCTCTCATTCGCAGCTGTGTCACAAACAAAACCTGCACTACGAACCTCAACGGCAATCTCCTGTTTGTGACTGCGTGTTCGCAGGCTTCAGGCGACAATTTATGGCAATCCAGAATCCTGCATACTTCGTTTCTTTCATCTTCTGTTAAATAGCTATGCTTATCTAAGTAAATATCAATAGCTCTGTATATTCCGTCCCAATTTTTCTGGAGTCCTAATGATACAGACATTGACATCTCTGCTAGATTAATAAATGTCTCAGTCCTCAAATCTATGTCTGTTGCAACTTCTGTTAAGAAATCTTCAACCAGTTGTGCAACAGGGATAAACCCGGAACTGTCAGGAGTAGTGTAGTTTCTATAAAAATGCTTCAGAATCCTCCTCACACAGTCAATATCATACTGTGTTTCTTTCGTATAGCCCTGTGAAGGTATCAAGAGGTCTTTAACTGTTGCCTGATGGAGTTGCTTCCCGATTCGCTGCTCGAATCCATGTCTACACTCGTCGCTGGATTCCAAGGAAATTGCATACTTGAGCATTCTGAAAAGCAGTGTGCAGGGAACCACTCCTTTCTCTTCAGGCAGAAGTCTTTCGACTGCTTCGATCACATCCCTCTGCGAGTTCCTTTTGTACATCGACATATTCTCCTCCCCGATTCCATTGCAGAACACCCATTTCTCAGCATACAAACAAAGAGATCCTGCCAGGTACTCACTCGGGATTTGATACTGATTCATCCTGTGAATAATTGGACCGTATAGCTGAAGAGACAGTGTAGTCAAATCTTCTGATTTCCAATGAGGAACAAAGAGCCTTCGTCGCACATTTGGTCTATCACCTTCCTCCTCCTCCTCCTCCTCATCATCATCACTATCGTCATCATTCCTCAGATTGCTAATCGGATCCCCAATGAGACGGGGATTGACCAGGGCTTTTTCGACAAGAGACTGTAAACAAGCATCAAGCAAACCCAAGCTTTCCGCCTGGGGAAGAACACTCCCAGCGGAACGAAAGGCTTTGATTGTTTCATTCCAACTAGTGAGAACTCTTTGTTCAAAAAATGTAAGAACCTTCTTAATCAGATTGTTGTTGCAGTGACTTTCTGTCATTTCCAAGTAGAAAGCAATGCAAGTGAGGGGAATTACATTATCAGAAGAAAAAGCAGGTTCGAATCCACGACAGAAATTTACAACAATTTCAATGATATCAGGATCAGCAGGAATATCCGGGAGAAGAGTAGAGAGTGTTAACCGGGGATTTTGTTGGAGCAAGTAAGCTACTTTGGCTGATCTTTCAGCCAGAAGTTCCTGCATAAATAAATACATCTCAATTTGTAAAACATTTAATTTTTGTGCTGATTACATACAAGTATATAATTAAGATTAAGCCCACACCATGTTCAAAGAAAACTGCAAACCATGTGCGTGAAGCCGTAATTCTGCAAATGTAGGCTTGGGAAACCTGTTAAGAAAAAAAGAAATCAGATTTTTGAGCTAAAAAGGAATCGGCTTTACAACTGTATCAATGAAGAATTACCTAGATGATACTTCAACTTTGTCCATGTTAATGAAACGTAATAAAATAAGAATGAATTAGCAGAGGTTGAACAAGCAAAAATGTCAGTGGAAAGTACAAGGAAGGAAGAAGAGAAAGCATCAAAACAAATTCACTAACAAACTTGAAAAATGATTTTCTCCTAATCTTTTGCTTTCGGTTGTTATTTTTCTAATTTCGTTTTAACCTTATTTTTTCTAATTATTATTTCTTTTTCTATGAATTGCACAGTCAAGTTTAAATTTTAAAAAATAACTAAATGAAATTCTGATCTTTATCTCTTCTTTCTCACTTTAATCGCTTCCACGTCGATATATATATTTAACCTTATGATGGTATATATTCTGCCCTCTGCTTTCATTTTTTTTCTGTGCCATTGTGAGATTTAATAGTTGTTTTATTCTTCAATTCTTCCATGAGCATAACTTTGGTTAAAGTTTTGGAATCGGAATCGGAATCGGAAACGGAATGATAGGAAATCGGAATCAGAATCACCAATTAATAGTTTTGTTTGCTTTAGTCCAGAATCAGAATTTACTTATTTGTTAGAAATTAATAATAGTTTTTATAAAATGCAATTTGATAAAATATATATGAGATATAAAATATCATTAATGTTTAACAATTATTTTTTCTATATTTATTATCATTATTTTATTATTTTAACATTTTATTTATGTTAATAACTAAATAATATTAATAATAACCATATCCGTATATATGTGTTTTATTAGATGTATACAAGGTTATGAAAACCGGACCGGACCGGCCGGTTCGACCGGTTTTACCGCGAACCGGCCATTGGTCCGGTCGGTTTAATTAAATTCTACGGTTTAGTCAAAAACCGGATTTGACCAGTTCGAACCGCGAAAAACCGGTAAACCGGCGAACCGGTCGAAAACCGGTTTCTTGACCAATTTTAAGTTGAAATTAAGAAAATGCTGAAAGTAGGATTTGAACCTATGTCTCTTCACTTAAGTTTGACATCTTATACCACTGGGCCATCCTGACTTTACTGATGGGTTTTACTTAAATTTTTAATATATCAATTAAATAAAAATGTATCATAAAGAAAGCATTTTCATGAAATTATTTGCTTATATCATAAAATAATAAAATCAAAATGACACTTTTCGTTCTTAATCTTGAAAAACGTACATAAATTGAATTTGAATTTATGAATTTTTGTATAGTACAATAAAACTGAATATTCTATATTAGTTCATTATGTTTTATTGAATCCTACCATTTTGTAAGTTAATTTCTTATTCAAAATCCAGTTTACTACTTGCTTAATCTAGCAGTAGTACTTTTGATTTCTTTAGTATTGCCCTTACTATTACTAGTCTCTATTTTTACCCTTGCTATTACTAGTTTATTTTTATTATTTAAGGCTTGAATTTAATTAAGTTTTAAAATATTTTGTGAAGTTATTTTGAATATTTAACATTTAAAACTTATGTTTGATGAATTTATAAGCTTATTTATTATTTAAATAATATTTTTTTCAAAAAATCAATAATCCGATATAACCACCGGTTGAACCGGTAAACCACGTACCAATAGCTTCACCGGTTTGATGTCCTGTACGATTATGATAACATTGGATGTATATGTGTCGTATAATTTTTGTCTCGATTTTTTGACATTGCGTCCCAGTCAGCACATAAAATAGGATTCAATCAAGTCAAATATTCAATCCCGTAAAAAAGGACATTTTTGTTTTTTTTACTATTCAACATGAGAGGACAATTTTGTATTGTTTAAATGTTGAGGAAAAAATAAACTATTTAATGTAATTTTTAAGATCGAGTCATATCAATAAGATAATTTATATATGCATAACTTCTCTTAAATTCTTAGGGTGCGTTTGGTTCAAGTTTTGGAATCGGAATCGGAAACGGAAACGGAATGATAGGAAATCGGAATCAGAATCATCAATTAATAGTTTTGTTTGGTTTAGTCCGGAATCGGAATTTAATTATTGTTTAGAAATTAATAATAGTTTTTATTAATATATTATATTACATTTTTATATATTTTTACTCTTTCCATATTATTTTAGTTTGTATATAATACTTACATTATATAATTTATTATTACTTGAATAGTAATATAATACGAACAATTTATAATGCTTCATTATAATAAAGAAAAAGAAATATTATATATATATATATATATATATATATATGTGAGAAATATACCAATGCAATGTCAATAATATACACATATACGATTGGATGGTGGGCAAAAACAGTTTTGGATTTGCTTTAATTTTGAGATAAAGGATGAGAAATAAAAAGAAACGTGGGATGTTAATTTTTTCGGATTAGTTTTACTGTAGAAAGGGAATGAAAATTGATTGATGTGGGGTTAAAGGGGAATCAATGATTCCCAAAGAGGGGGGAATGGGATTCCCATTGCCTACCTAATAATGCTTAACCAAACATGAACAAAGGGAATAAATCATTCTTATTCCCATTCCATAGCTTAATTTAGTCTAACCAAACGCCCCCTTACTGGTTTTAAAGCCCGGACAACACCATAGATTAATTAAAAATTATTTTGTAAGTGAAAATAAAAAAAATAAATTTAAACTTATTTAAATATAAATTATATTTTGTGTTCATTATCAAAATAAAAATCTTTAACACAGTTTTGTCTTTTGATAGTAAACATTGTAATACACAGTTTACCATGATTTGGCATCAAATTTTTTTTATCTATGAGTATATATTGTTTAGACTCAATGCATATTTTTCTATTTTTAACTTACATATTTGAAATAAGTACCTATATTTTTTTATTATTTATCTCATTTATTATTATTTTTTATAAACGATGTACATATACATAATATTTCAATTGAACATTGCATTTTGTCCCTTAATCAGTATGTGGCCATCTGGTTAAGTGCAATTTATGTAATTTTATTCTATGCACTTAATTAGTGCCATCAGATTAAAGCAACGTATAAAAGTTTTTTCCGATAAATATACTCTAAAAAATAAAAAATAAATATATATATTAATATTGGTTTTTGGTCCGCTCATGACATTTTGGAATGGCAGGGACTAAACTGTAATTATGGATAAATTACAGGGATCAAATGTGTAATTTGGTCCGACCCTATATATAGATAGAAGTTGGGATTTCCACTATAAATAGAGAAGAAGTTTCTCTATTTCGTGAGAGGGAAGAATTGTAGAGATTCCTTCTGGCTCCGGGGAAAACGTCTCTAGAGAGAAAACACGATATACTTCTTCGTTCGTCAGAAGAATTCACGGAGATAGTCCGTACTCAGTGTATTCATACACTAGTAGGAAAGGCAACCAGAACAATCCGGTTTCTTGTGTAGATCAGATCCATTCCATAAACGAGTTTCCGCTGCATATAAACTGTAAGTCTGTTTATATATTCCGATTACGGATTTTATAGGTTCGTTGTATGATCTATATGACATTCTGACTTCATTGGTATCAGAGCCGAAAAGTTTATAGATTGATGTGTTCAAATCTAATTTTCTGGTATTTCATGAATGATTGATGTGTTCAAATCTTGATTTCTGGAATTCCGTGAATTAGAATAAGTTTTATCCGTTTGAATGCTTGTTTATTCGATTAAATACATATTTGTTCGTTTTGATACGGATTTATATTGATATCCATGTCAAAATGATTTCGTAAATCTTGATATCTGATGTTCCATGAATAAGAATATGTTTTTGTTCATTTTGAATACGTTTTTGTTCGTTTTGATACGGTTTTGATTTGATATCCGTGTCAAAATGATACCGTATTAGATCCAACAGTATAAAGTGTCAAAATTTTTTATCGGAATTTCGAAAATCTAACCACACCACTGAAATCAGCACGAAAAATTGAGTCGAAATCTCAAATTTCACGGCCAACGGAGTCCCGGAAGGTGGCGCGTGGACCTCACGCGCCACACTATGACTGGAGTTTGTTTCCAAAGCGGTTGAGAGAAGTTGGTATAAGGGACACATGGCACAACGCGATTGGTTGATTTTTCTGACTGTTGAAAAATTCAACCAATCACGTATTGACACATGTACAAAGTCAACCGTTTTTGAAAAGGTCAACTGCCACATGTCAGACACGTGGACCAATAGCATGACGACACGTGTGTGATTGTCCCACGTTAGCATGACACGACATCATAGTGGACTAATACAGTGATGACACGTGTCAGAGCAGTGCCACATCAGCATGCCACGTCACCAGCCACATCATCTGTTGATCTAATTATGTGATGACACGTGGCGGGTGTGCCATGTCAGCATGAATCACATGTTACCATGTGTCACGTGAGTCAATAGAACCTTTAGAGCGCGTGAAGGCGCGTGTCACCGTGTGGAGGGCATGGAACAGCTTCAGGCGGCGCGTGGAGGCGCATGCGGGCGTTTCCGGCGCCCAAATTTCGTCAAATTTTTTCCAGAATTAAAACTTACAATTTTCTTGGATTTTTGGTATATTTTGATGAATTTTTGGAATTCATTTGATATTTTAAACTAAATTTACTAGTATTTATTGTATATAAATGTTTAATTTATGTTTAATAAATTCAAGAAAATTCAGTATATTTATTATGTATTTATATAATGAATTTTGGTTGATCATTAACAAGTTTTTTTTGTTATTTCTATATGTGTTATAGAAATGGCAACTTTCGCAAAAAGGGCGAAAATAATCCAGTCTCAAGAGGAGGCAAGGACTATACAAAAACTGGAAGATAAGCTTTTCTCTAAACGGTATTCCCCATTGGAGGAAGGGGATATTGTTGGATTTATGGAGTGGTTTAATGAGTTAAACCGGGAAATCCAAGAGCTTGTCTGGAAATGAGGATTTTCCTCTGGAACTGATTAATTAAAAATGTTAAAATTTGCGAAAAAGGCTTTTCGTGAAAAGCACTTTAAGGAATTCTAGTTTGGAGAAAATTCTGCATTAGACGAACTGGTGGACTCCATTGAAGGATTAGTTCCTGAACAGGATTATGGATCGCAATGCAAAGTATTTGTGTTGAACTTGGCTGAAACGGGAGCTAAGTTATCTTATAATCCTAGAACCATGTTACTTGGAAGTAACAAGTTGGTTCGTCGCCCATGTCTGGATGCTGTTATTAAGGGTGTTGAGAACATGCTTTTGGATCTCTACTATAAGTTCATAGAGATGATCTCAGTCACCACAAAAGAAATTGAGATAGTTCAACTCGATGGAAATGAAGATTGAGCTCTTCATTTTTCCACTCTTTCTCTTGCTGATTTCGTATCTCAATTTTGTATTGAATGGCTTCGTGCTGAAATTTTTTTTTTGTGGTTGTAATTTTGACTAAATGTTGGATTTTTTTTTTATATATGGTATATAAAATGTTTATTTGTTAAACATTGCTATTTTGGTATTTGTTTTAGTAATTTTAATTTATTTATTTTGATATTATAACTAAGTGTTATATTACTCATTAGTTTTATACTTAAGAGAAGTATAAATGTTAAATAAATTAAAATATAATAAAACAAAAATAAATATATATTTATTATTGGAAATTTAAACCTAATATGGGGTTTGTATTAGCCTATGTAAATGGTGACTCGATGCATTGCGCATGGATGTTCGATTTTACGTGAACCAAACACTATTTTTAGTTTTAAATGTTCTTATAATAAATATGGTGTATCGCTTACTTATTAGTGCTCCTTCGTCTTTAACGTTTTTTTTTTCAATGGCTGCTTCAAAAGCAATAGTTGCTTAACTAAATAAGGACCTTCGTTTGAACGGTGACAATTATGAAGTTTGAGCTATGAAAGTCCAATACGTAATTGAAGAGCAAAAGGCTCTGGATAATCTGGAGAGAATTATGGTTCCTCCTGCAGAAGGTAACACCGTTCAAGCAAGGAGGGACCTTAAGGCTTATCAAGCCTAGAAGAGGAAGCACTCGTCTGCTCGCATTATCATGCTTAGTGCGATGAATGATGATATCGCGAAAAAGTTTTGCGTATACAACACAGCTAAAGAACTATGGGATGCTCTCAAGGAGAATTTTTGTAGGTGTCTCCTTAACAAAACTCCGTTCTTGAAGTATCAAGTTTGATACTTATGAGAAAAGAGCTGACCATACAATGAAGAGGAATTTAAGGGAAATGTCTAACATGATTTCTGAGCTTCATGATGCTGGTCATAAGTTGACCGAGTAGCATAAAGTTCAAGCTGTGATACGTTCTCTGCCGAATGGGTAGGAGCATATGAAGTTGCAACTCACTCATGTCCACGACATTAAGACCTTTGATGATGCTATTCATCATCTTGAACTGGAAGAGGACCGTCTGGCCTCTCTTAGTGTGAAATATGAGGTTCGTATGGCTAGTTCAAGTCGTGGTCTGAATTCCAAGGAGAGGAACAAGAGGTTCTTTAAGAAGAAGGCAAAGAGAACGGTGGGCAGTGTTCCAGTTCAAAAGAAGGGCAAGAAAGATTTTAACATTTCTAGTTAAATGTTATCAAAGTGTATAAGAGTTATACATTTGTTTCAAGTTCTATTTTCCTAACTGAATCTCATCCTTTGTGGATCGTAGACTCAGGAGCAACAGACCACATAACAAAGGATCGAGATTCTTTTGTTGAGTTCCGCAGTGTTCCACGGGGAACAAGGTGGATATATGTGGGAAACAACTCTAAAGAGGAAGTCTTAGGGATTGGCTGTTGTCAGCTGGTCTTAAATAGTGGACGACCACTGTTTCTTGAAAATGTCCTCTATGGAATTTAAAGGAACTTGTTTTCTGTTTCTGCCCTTTATGAATTTGGGATTCATGCTATCTTTTGAATTGAACAATTTTAGTCTTTTTATGAACATTATCTAATTTGGTGGTGGACATTTGTTGGATGGTTTTATTGTTTTGGATTTGGATCCAAATTATGTGTGTCATAATAGTTTTTCCTTTATTGTTAACTTGTCTGTGGATAATGTTAGCCTTTCAAAAATGTGGCATGCGAGACTTAGTCACATTGGTCAACATCGTTTAGTACGATTGGCTAAAGCAGGTTTGTTAGCTGATTTATCAAATATAGATCTCCTAACTTGTGAAAGCTGCTTAAAAGGAAAGATGACAAGAAAACCATTTGGTAAAGCTACGCGAGCTGACCAACCATTGCAACTAATCCATTCTGACATCTGTGGCCCAATGAATGTTTGGGCAAGGCATGGTGTGTACTATTTCATTACATTCATGGACGACTATACAAGGTATGGTCATGTCTATTTGATTGCACATAAATATGAAGCATTAGCATGTTTCAAACGATTTATGACTCTAGTTGAAAATTAATTAGGGAGAAGAATCAAAGCTTTAAGGACCGATCGGGGAAAAGAGTACCTCCCCGAGAAATTTAAAGTTTTATATGATGAAAAAGGTATAAAACATCAGTTGACTATACCTAGGACTCTGCAACAAAATGGAGTCGTGGAAAGAAGAAACTGAACCCTCTCAGAGATGGTAAGGTCTATGATGGCTGAAGCCAATTTGCCTATCTCCTTTTGGGGAGATGCACTATTGACTACCACATATGTACTCAATAGAGTACCTTTTAACTCCGTAGAAACCGTGCCTTATGAATTGTGGACGAGCCGCAAGCCCAATTTGAACCATTTACAACCATGGGGATGTGCTACCTATGTTCATGATACATCTAGCAAGCATGGCAAGCTAAGCCCAAGAGGCAAGAAAGGTATCTTTATAAGATATCCTGATCTCTCCAAAGGATATGTTCTAGTGGTAGAGAATGAGAATGGTCAAATAACAGTATTTGAGTCACGAGATGTCACATTCTTAGAGAATGAATTGCCTAAGCTGGGAGAAGTGGATAAGGAATTCACTGTCTTTGAAACTCAAGAGTCTGAAACTTTAGGATCGCTCAATCTGAGTGGGAGGAATGAAGTTGAAGACGTAAGGAAAAGGGAAGAGAATGATGTTTTTCAACCTTCACAAGCGGATTTGAGTAATCCTGACCCTAACATGAATGGTCTTGATTTGAGTGGGAGTCTTGTTCCAAATTTAAGTGTGAATATGGATATAAATCCCAGTGGGAGTGGTCCCAGTGGGAGTTCTACCTAACACCTTGATGAATATATAAGATTTGTTTATCAAGAAGCAGAACCTCTGAGGCGATCGAAGAGGGGAAATATTCCACGACGTCATCATTTAGTTGATAGCGAAGTTCTCTCGATCGTAGCTCAAATTGAAGACATTCCAACTAACATGAGAGAGATATTGGAATCTCCAGCAAAGGAAGAATGGATAAAAGCAATGGAAAGTGAGATGGAGTCAATGAGAATCAACAAAGTTTGGGAACTAGTTGATCTACTCAAAGGGTGCAAAGCAATTGGGAATAAATGGGTACATACTATTAAGCGATCAGCGGATGGGAAACCTATCCAGACTAAGAGTCGGCTGGTTGCGAAGGGGTTTACATAACAGGAAGGAATTGACTATCAGGAGACTTTTTCACCTGTTGTCCGTTTCAGGTCTATAAGAATAGTTCTTGCTTTTGTATCATGTATGGACCTTGAATTACATCAAATGGATGTAAAGACTGCATTCTTGAATGGTGAATTGAACGAGGAAATCTATATGGTTCAACCAGAAGGTTTCGTTGTTCGGGGTCATGAACACAAGGTTTGTAAGTTGAAGAGATCAATTTATGGCCTTAAGCAGTCTTTAAGACAATGGTATTTTCGGTTCCATGAAGCGATTATATCAGTGCAATTTAAGGTGATTAATGCAGACTCATGTGTCTACATTAAGCGTGAAAACGGAAGGAAGTTTGTCATTCTAACATTATATGTTAATGATATTTTGTTAGCAGGAAATGACAATTCCTTACTTAAGAAAGTAAAGACTTGGTTGTCTTCTAACTTTGAGATGAAGGATCTAGGAGAAGCTAATTACATTCTTGGGGTTAAGATCTCAAGAGATCAATCTAAGAGATTATTGGCTCTTTCACAAGAGACGTATATCTTAGAACGGTTTGGTATGGCTCGCTGTGATCCCGATCCAACCCCTATTGCAAAAGGTATGGAACTGAATGCAAGTATGTGTCCCACAACTCCAGAAGAGACTACAAGGATGGAGAAAATTCCTTATAGGTGTGCAATTGGTAGATTGATGTATGCTATGATTTGTACATGACTTGATATAGGTTTTGCGGTGGGTCTCGCAAGCCGTTATCAGGCTAATCCAGGTTTGATGCATTGAGCAGTAGTGAAAAGGATATTGAGATATTTGAAGGGGACTTCAAATTTTTCCCTTTATTACCAAGGAAAGGATCTTTAGTTAAAGGGATACGCATATGCTAATCACGGAATTGATAAAGACGGGAGGAAGTCCACGTTTTCATTCTAGGAAATGGTGCAATTTCCTATTGTAGCTAGAAACAAAGTTGCGTAGCATTATCGACTATGAAGTCGGTATATGTAGCTGCAGCAGCTGTAGTACAAGAAGCAGTTACGACTATCTATTTCGACAGCACTGCATTGATAGTTTATTCCAAGAATATTTGTTATCATGGAAAAAGAAAGCATATCGATATAAAATATCACTTTGTTAAAGACAAAGTAGCACAAGGAGAAATACGTTTAGTGCATGTTCCAACTGGTAATATGCTTGCAGATTCGTTAACGAAGCCAATAGTTCCAAATATTTTTAGTAAAAACATTTTAGAATTTGGTCTTCGTAGGTTATAGGAATATGTTGTTGTTTTTGAACTGTTGTAATAACTTTGGTAAATCCTATTGGAATAGAATGTGAATTATTTGTTGTGTTCAAATTCATTCACTATTTAAATCGATACACATAGAGCTATAGAGTATAGTTCAGTATGTTGGCGAAATGTCATCTACCCACATGGATGAATCTTTTACTATGAGTTATGTGTTCATAGGTAAAAGTGGGAGTGTGAGAAACTCCATATGTGATATGAGAAATATCATAATTTCATTAATACTGAAAGCTGTCTTGTGAAAGGCTTAAATGTGGACTAGAGGTACTGATGCATGAGTTGCATTTAGAGACTGAATGCTTTCGCATAGTGTTTATAAAACATACGTCCTAAGTGGATTAACACTATGGCATATTTTAGTAATATGTGTAAACGCCGACCAAGGGATGGAAAGAAGAAAATTGATCTCAACTTTCCTAATGTGAGACCCAAATGAAACTATGAGTTTCAAGTTCACCCTTAAAGACTCTTGTAAATAGCAAGAAGGGTATGTCTGATGATTAACTTGATTGGAACCCTAAACCAGGCTTTGTTAGCTATGAACGGACATATAAGGACCAATTAGATAAGCATTGGGCATATGGCGGAAGGTTATTTATAGAGAGGAAGTACATTTTCAGTAACATATCACTTAGTAATCATATAACACTCGAGCTCAATACTTTTTCATGGAAAAGGTATGTAGTGTATATGAATGTTTTCGTGAGATCAACAGTGAGTCGAAAACTAGTGATCATGGAAAATGGAATAGGGGGAAGTCACGTTAAGCTAAAAGTGGAACGATGAAGGAGAGTTTCAAAGGTTTAACCGTTACGTCGATTGGTCGCATGAATTCATCGAATAAGAATTGAAAGAAGTATGTGTGTTCAATCACAATGAAAGTGTGTCTTGTCATGTGCGAGTGGGAGATGTTGGTTTTTGGTCCGCCCATGATATTTTGGAATGGCAGGGACTAAACTGTAATTATGTGTAAATTACAGGGACCAAATGTGTAATTTGGTCCGACCCTATATATTGTTGGAAGTTGGGATTTCCACTATAAATAGAGAAGAAGTTTCTCTATTTCGTGAGAGGGAAGAATCGTAGAGATTCCTTCTGGTTTCGGGGAAAACGTCTTTAGAGAGAAAACATAATATACTTCTTCGTTCGTCGGAAGAATTCACGGAGATAGCCCATACTCAATGTATTCATACACTCATAAGAAAGGCAACCAAAACGATCCGGTTTCCTGTGTGGATAAGAATTGCACCGTAATCAAACTTCCGCTGTAAAACAAATTGTAAGTCTATTTATATATTCTGATTACGGATTCTATACGTTCGTTGTATGATCTATATGGCATTCTGATTTCAATTAATAAATAACAATAATAAATAAATAAAAACTTCTATTTTGTTCTTAACTAAAAATAGATAATTAAAAAACAATTTCACTATATAATCTTAAAAATAAAAAGAATAAATTACAAAATGGCAACACTAATTCGTTCAACATTAAAATTATAAGTGATAACAATAATTTGTTCACCATATACGAACCTTTGCATGCATTAAAGAATAATAATACATTCAATTTTATGAGGGGTAATGGATCGCTAAATTTCAATCTACAAAGATCAAATAAAAAAAGGGAGAAAATTATTAATAAATAAATCATGTGAACAAAATATTTCGTGACTACAAAAAAATCGCTTAATTAATAATATAAGTATAAATGATTTTTTTTTTTTTCTATTTTTTCATCAAATTTGTTAGCCAGTACAAATAAAGAGATGAAATTATTCCAAACAATACAAATACACTTACATAAAGATATTTTTACTTTGATGCAGGTATGTCACAAAATCTTTCTTTCTCGTCTTTAGCGTTTGCTCCTTTATACTCTCCTTTCTCATTAGGTCTTCAGTCCCTGACAACAACTCTAAAATTAATTACTTTGAAACTTCACTCTCTGTTTTTCACAACAATTTTATAATTTCAAGTGCTTTATAATTAATGTCAAAATAATCTTAAGGTTCAAAACATCAGAATCCCTGCATATATACATCATAATCCTTGACAAAGAATGTTGATAATCGACCAACGCGAACCAAACACAAGAACCAATAGTCACAGGTGGCACCTGTGAGCATAGATTTTTCTGACTTCAATGATGAGAACAAAATTAATCATCCTCTGTATCAAGCTTTCTATAGGAATCGGTCCGAAAGATGAAGACGGGTATCGAATGAGCTTGGAAACAAACTCGAGAATTGTGCGAGAAATCAACAGGCTAAACCCTAATTTTAGTGAGAGCTGTATGGCTCTTGTTTGGATCTCACGGCTCTAATTTGAGCCGTATGGCTCTATATGAAGAAGGGTAAAGCCGTAGAAATTTGAAAATTAAGATTTATGATTCAAAATTGATAGCCATACAACTCTAAACTATAGTTGTACAGTTCAATCCTCTAAAAATCAGAGTTGTATGGCTCTAATCACTGACAAAGAAAAAAATAATTCACCTAGAATGGGCACAAAGATTGTGGATCTTGAACGGGAGAAAGTTGTAAGAAAAGAGAGGTAGGAAAAGAAAAGGAGGGGGAACCATTTTGAAAATAAGCAGAAACATTACCAACAAAAAAAAAGTTAGAAAAGAGAGGGATAACATAAAATAAACCAGAGAAAGTTATTAAGTGAGAGAGCAAAAGGAAAAAGAGAGAAAACTATACTCTCTACTTCTTTTGTATCACACTAGTTTTCTTTTCCCAGTTTCAAACATTAACCATCCTAGCTTTAAACACCCAACCTTTCATCTCTTATCCTTGGTTTGTGATCTAGGGAACGATTCGGGGCAAAGGCGAACTCATTCGGAACCGGTTTAAATCTCGAGAATTAGTTTCGAAGGCTCAAAATACTAGATAAAAGCACTAGAGGTAACTTCTGAGTGGCCATAAATCTTTTTACTGCTTTCTGGGTTGCATTTTGTAGTATGTTTGAAATTTTTTACCCAAAAACAAACATGTTCATATTTGGAGATTAGAGTCGTACAACTCTGTTCTTCGACAGAAGAGAACCTCACGACTCTAATCTTTAGGTAAAGTTCCATGCAAAACAATTTTTTCAAACTAAATTGTTTTCCCAAATATTAAAGCTGTATGGCTTGTTTCTTGATGAGTAAAGCCGACGGCTTTGTTTTTCATTCCAATTTGGTTTTCTGATGAATCAGTAAGATTTCATCTCAGATGCAGGTTAAAGAGCCAATTTCACAAGAAGAAGAAATTTTTCTAGAATTTATTTTTCGATGAATATGTTAATATACTGTAATATAAATAAAAAGAAAAAAAAATATTTCTCCATTAAAGTTATTTTGAGAATCCATATCTATATTTTAGTATGTTTTCTTGAAAATCGTTTTTGATTTGTTTACTACTTTATGACCTAGATTTTATTTCTGTGAAGTAACTAGGACCCACACAAATGGAATTCTATGAAAATCCTGGGGTAACTGACTCACTGAAGTATATATTGATCTATTAATCAGAAGAATACTTTTGAAATTTTTTTCTAAAAAATACGTTTCAAATCGTTTTTCAGGTCAAGTTAGTTGGATCTATCAGATTCTCCCGACTCTCCCATTTCACATCTCGAGTAATCTATTATCCCTTGTTGTCTTGTTTAAGTCCTACGTGAATTTATATGTTTATTGTGCTACTAACCTCTGGTTTGCAAGTAGATGTATGTTAGGTTGGCTCTAGCTCTCTTCTTTTAGATTATTCATGTATTTTAAGCGATTGTACCTCATATTCTAAATTATCCAATTGGATTGTAATAATTTAATTTTTTGAATTTGTTTACTTTATGTATTTATTTAGCGCTTTCTCCATGAGCATATGAAAATTAACTAGGGCTGAAAATGAAATAAGCGAATAAATATAAAAGACATGAAAATTAAAATAGTTAATAATTATTTCAAACGAGGCAAAAATAAGTGATTTTTCCGTATTCGAATTTCTTGCTCAAAGGTATAGTGATTCCTGTACAACTCGGCTATACCGCAATTTTACGGTAGAGCTGAATTGGGTGGGGACTTGATGCAGCAGAAATTTCAAACAAAATACTAAAATCCGTTGATCGCACACGATGCCAGAAATTAGCTTTTTATAGACTGAATTTCGCAAAATTCGTAGGAAATAGGAAGTTGGAATAAAATCCGAGATTATTATTAAACATCAAAAAACTCCTTACAACTGAAATAAAATAGCCTATTTATAGGCAAGCCCAAACAGAATCCTAACCGGAAAAGGAAAGCAATAAAAACAGGAAAAAGAAAAAATAAAACAAAACTTCCTGAAAAAGCCTAAAAACAGTAAAATGCAATTTTGAGGTCCTAAACGATGTTTTTTTTATCATTGGCCCAATTCCAATAAAATTAGGATCCGAAATTGTGAAAATCCGACAACCCAGACTTGAAGTTAATTACGGATTTGCCACTTTTCCATAAACAACAAAGCTTTCTCTTCTAGTGCATCATGACTCCTAAATCATTTTAGTGAGGGAATTTGGTTTCGTATGTTTTCTTCCACTTTTCAAAACCGAAGCCATAAAACGGCCTAATTTCCAAAATAAATGAAACATTCTCCCAACCCGCATGTCGAAAGGATCATCTGCTCATAATAGCGACTCTGGTGAGGATCAATTTTCAAAATCAAATTGACAAAAACCAAAAATGTCTCATTTCAAATAATCCTAGCAGTTCCAACTTCACGTTTTTTTATTGCATCATATCATGTGAACTTCCACACACTTTTCTGCAATTCCTTTCTTAACCCCGATATGCTATTGAAGTGTCACCTAAAGACCAAAAGCTCTTATGGACACTAATATAACATATCACCCATAGCCTAGTATGAACCCCGACCTTTGAGTGAGGAGAGGTGAGGAGTACATCTTGCTATAGGAGCCTTGATTCTGAACTCATATAGATAGCCGTAGTAATCTCCCTTAGAAAACCTAAATGAATTTGCATGATTATTATGAGCGGTGCCTTTATTATCCCCGGTTGGTAATAAAGTGACCCAATATGTAAGAAAGATTATTATTTGGCCAAATCGAGGAGAAATAAAGTCGGAAGGGAGTGCATCTTTTATACGTGCTAGTACTAATGATTTGGTTTGTTGTGTAGATTTTGTGATTTATATTTAAGCATGAAAACCATGTGTGTGTCGTGCATACATACTAACCTTTAGTGCAACCATATGTTTCATGTGACCTGATCATTGTCCATTATCATCCCATCCTCATTTTGGGCGTGTAAAATACATCAAAGTTTTATCCATACATAGTCATGTGCACTTATTTTAAAGTCGTGTCCCACATCTTAGACATGTAAATACATCGAAGTTCTGTCCATAAACACTCGTGTGCACTCGTTTTGAAACTGTATCTCATGTCTTAAGCATTTCAATACATCGGTGTTCTGTCCACACATAGTCATGTGCACCTGTTTTAAAGTTATGCCTTGTTATTTAGATATATAAATACATAGAAGTTTAGTCCACTTATGGTCATGTACACTTGTTTTTGAATTCTGTCTTATGATTTAGAACGTGTAGGAACATCGAGGTTTTGTCTACACACAGTTGTATGCACCTATTTTTAGGTAATGTCTTGTATTTAATGCCTTAATCGTAAAGTCATGTCATCATATTGTCTGTGTTTAGTTGTGTACACTCCTTTAGGAAAGTGTTTAGTGTCTTGCGTTAGTCTTAACCTTGTGTAGGAACAAAGTCGGTTATCACAGAATTAGATTGATCGGTCAGTCCCATTTTCATTTCATGCATTGCAGTAGCATTCATGACATATCATGCGTACATGTATCCTATATCGTGAGTGTTCCTACATTCCTTCGGTCGTGATCATTCATGTATCAAGCACACAGTTAGATGACACTAACCCCTCAAACAATGTTGAGATAATCAAGGATCTCTTCACTTCTCCTAAATTAATTAAGCAAATGGAGACGCCGATGAGAACCATCAACAACAAAGAAAAGGAGAGAGAGTCTTCCTCTAGTTGGGAAAAGGAAAGATTCCAAGATGATGAATTGGCGGCTGAAAAGAAATGGAGGGCCAAGTATGCAGAACTGGAGGAAGCTGTTCTAGAGTTAAAGAAGGGGGCTAGTATTAGGTCCAAGTGCTTGGATGTAAACACTATCATGAATCAAGGAATTGAGAGATTCCCAGTAGGCTTCCAAATTCCAAAGTTGCCAATATATAAGAGGATTGGGTCTCCATCGGCCCATATCAATTAGTATACTTGGATCATATTGACGGTCGGAGCTACTAAGCGTCAGATGATGCATTCGTTCTTTATCACCTTTAAAGGAGGTGCACTCTCCTAGTATAAATCCTTACCTGAAGAAGTACAGATGGATTGGGAAGCTCCCTCTGCGGGTTTCACCAAGTACTATAGCTTCAACACCCAACTGTAAGTCAAGTTGCATGATCTCGAGCAAGTCTGCCTGAAATACGAGTCGTTTGATGAGTATTACAAAAGATGGATAAAGAAGATGATCCAACTAAAGAATAGGCTCGATAAAGATGAGTTAGTTCTGTAGCTAATTGATGGGAGTTTGGAGGTGTATAGAGATTCAATGAAGTTCTATGATTAAGATAAAAATGGTCATGAAGAATAAAAGCAAGAGAAACAGAAGGAATTGCTATTATCAAACAAGTCGGAGGCCAATGAATGAATAAAAAATTACCAAGATGAAATGTTTCCTTTGTCCATCTTAATTAATGAAGCTAATAACAATGATTTAGCATAGAAGAAAAAAAAAGGTATTTATTAATTTTTCATTCTAAAACATGTAAAAAAAGTAAACTAGAAAGAAAGAAAAGAAAACCTCAAAACAAAATCCGAAAACGTGAAAGAGAAATTTTGCTATAATTTTGGCTTTCTATTGTATCACTATCCAGAATCAAACTAATAAGCTCACTAATTTATTTAATTTCTTATTATAACTTAAAGACCTCGAAACCTAACTTTCGAGAGCAGTGATAGAGTCGCCATCCAGATCAGCTCATCCGGGAAATTCCGGTATAGCTCCCTACCGAGCGCAGACTATTGTACCTAATCCAGAGATTCAGGATTCAGGCAACTTACCTACTTAACCTCAAGCTTGTATTCGTTTATTATTTATAAAGTCATATTTATTCAATTTATTATCTTTTCTAACCCCAATTTCGTTTATTAGCCCGTGCTAAAGCAAAATGCAGAAAATAAATTACAGGAAAATTAAAACCATTCACACAAATATACAAAAGAATAGTAGAGGCCGATTATACAACCAAATTGAATAAAATATAAAGACTCTCATCCTCACTTTACAAGCGCCTAGGATACACGAGGATCTAAAAATACAACCGCCTAAGATACACGAATTAGTCTATTAAAATACAGCGAAAATAAAAATAAATGCTGCAAAACAAATTGGTTAGCACAGTTTATATTATAAACATAAACAAGAATCAAATCAGGACAGAATGGAGATTTTAGGATAAAGGAGCATGCATTTAGGGGGTAACCGATTCGACCCGACCGGTCGGACCAGTTAGACCTGGAAAACGGTTTTGAAACGCCCTGTGATTTTTGTGCCGAAAAATCAATTTTCATAAACCATTTGGCTCGGTTACATGCATATTTCCATTTGTGTGGGTCGGTTATCCCTGAACTTGAGGTTCCGTTCGTGTGGGTTCCTAAATACACATTTCATCAAGGGTCCAAAATGCAATAAACACACAAAAAAAGTTTGTGAAAATACTATTTTGCTCGTTTTCAATGTTTTCCGGGGATTTTGCGGGATTCGGGAGTCCACAAATGCTGGACAATGGATCCGATCGGATGAAACGACCCCGAAACTCATAAAATAAACCCCGGAAAATACTGAAAACCCTGATATTCGAGTATGCAATGTTAGAAAATCAAAAATACAAATACATATAGATGATTTTGGCAAAAAATGATCCCAACAGAAAAATCAAAATGGAAAACGGCTTGTTTCTGCCGATTAGGACAGATAAGGGATCTGTGCCTGAGGAACAGAGTTAGGAAGCTCTGGGTCAGAGCCGGCTGGCTCTGTTCTTTAGAAACACAGCCGTACGGCTATGATGGGCAGCACCAGTTCCAGATTTTCATCAAAATAACAGAAATGCACAGAAAATCAATACAGACAAGTTTTAGGGCCTCTCAGAGTTTACCTGGATTGTTACTTAGATGCCTGGAGCATCAAGAAACAGATTGAAAGCTTAGAAATGTGCACGAAGCTCAACCGGTCGAATCCTTTGAAGACCCAGAACGATCCGAAACCAAGCCGAAATAATCCCGAATCAAAGAGTAAAGGTTGTTGGTTGTGTTGTTATTTCTTGGAGATTAGCTTATGGTTTTGAGGAGAGTACTTGAGGGCTCTCTTTCTCGGTTTCTTTCTCTCCCTTTCTCTCTGTGTTTTTTTTCTTTTCTCTCTGCCTTTTGCCTGAGAATCGAAAAGTCCCCCCTCTCTTCTCTCTCTCCTTTTTTTCTTTTATCTGCCTCTCCCTGTCTTCTTTCGTTCCATCAATCAGTAGCCCGAAAATCTTCAGAAAATTTGCCAAAAACTCTCGCCTATCAAGACAAGTTGCTCTGCTTTGCAGGGTAACTATTCTTGACCACTAGAGCCGGCCGGCTCTCGTTGGCACTAGAGCCGTACGGCTCTAGTTAGAGTCGGCCGTCTCTAGTTCAATAAACCAGAGCCGTCCGGTTCAACCAAGAGTCAGGGCAGAATTTTGAAAAGTCAGACATGCAGACCAAACCCTAGGAATGATTCGAGAGACCTTTTCGGGGTTTCAGATCGTGGGTAGCCTAATTTTCATGTCATCTGAGATTCCCTAGGCAGCATTCTGGTCGCTTTTAAGTCCCGTTCGAGCCCATCCGGTCCACAGGTAATTAAGGAATTCTCATCACCGTGACAAAAAAAAAGCCCGTGCTCACAGGCTGCCCCTCGTGGGATCAAAGTCGGATCATCGTGGGCTCTAAAGCCTAGATCGAGTTTGGTCTCATGACTAGGAGTGTAGTGAGGAAGGAAAAGGAAACGTACCTGGCGTTCCTTGCTGGAGGTGTCGGCCGTGGTTCCAAGTTGACTCACTGCGGGGAAGTACGCCCATAACGTTGGCTCACTGTGGTGGAGCATACCCGTAGCATTGGCTCACTGTGGTGGAGCGCGCCCGTGATGTTGGCTCACTGTGGTGGAGCGCGCCCGTAAAGTTGGCTCTCTGTGCGAAGCATGTCCGTAAAGAGATTCAATTCTTTTCCGTGTGGTGGAGTATTACATGTACAGCTCTTCCTTCTCCTTTCAATGCGAGAAGGCTGAATAAAACTTACTGCCTTTCCTATGTAATGAAGAGGTAGCACAAACTTGGAGTTTTTCTCTGTGTGGTGGAGTTCCCGTGAAATTGACGTCAAGTAGCGTATTTATTTCTTGATCAATAATTTTGGAAACAAAAATTTTTGCCCCCTCGATCAAGAATAAATACAATTGAATTGTTTTGCCCCCAGATACCTTTTAAAGGCAAGTGAATCCTTCAATAGATATTTCTTCCCTGTCCATGTGACGACAAGGTTGAAATAATAGATGATGTACTATCTCCCTCTGTGTGATGAAGAAGTAGCATGAAGTTGATGTTGTCTTGCCCCCAGATCCATATTAGAGGCAAAAGATTCTTCAATAGGCATTTCTTTCCTGCCCATGTGACAATAGGATTGAAATGAAAGATGATGTACTGTCCCCCTCTGTGTGATGAAGAAGCAGCACGAGCTTGGTTATTGTCTTGCCTCCAGATCCCTGTTAAAGGCAAGAAACTCCTTCAATAGGCATTTCTTCCCTGCCCATGTGACGACAAGGTTGAAATACATGTTCTTCCTCTCCTATGTGACAAAAAGATTGAACAAGCTAGTCTATTGTTCTACCCCCAGATATCCTGTTAAAGGCGAGAAGTTCTTCAACAGAGATTCTATCTCGTCTATGTGGCGATAAGGTCGAAGTAAGAGATGTGCTGTCCCTTCTATGTGGTGAAGAAGCAACACAAGGTTAATTGTTGTCTTGCCCCCAGATCCCTGTTAAAGGCAAGAAAATTCTTCAATAGGCATTTCTTCCTTGCCCATATGATGACAGGTTGAAATGAGTGTTCTTCCTCTCCTATGTGACGAAAAGGTTGAACGAGCTGGTCTGTTGTTCTGGTCCCAGATACTTGTTAAAGGCGAGAAGTTCTTCAACAGATATTTCTTCCCTGTCTATGTGACGATAAGGTCAAAATAAGAAATGCACTGTCCCTTTTATGTGGCGAAGAAGCAGCACAAGGTTGGTTGAATTGACTTGCCCCCAGATCCCTGTTAAAAGTAAGAGATTCTTTAATAGGCATTTCTTTCCTGCCCATGTGACGACAGAATTGAAATGAATGTTCTTCCTCTCCCATGTGACGAAAAGGTTGAACGAGCTTGGTTCTTCTCCGTGTGGTGGAGTTCCCGTGAGATTGATGTAAGATTGTCTTACCCCCAGATACCTGTTAAAGGCAAGAAATTCTTCAATAGGCATTTCTTTCCTGCCCATGTGATGACAGGATTGAAATGAATGTTCTTCCTTTCCTATGTGACGAAAAGGTTGAACGAGCTTGGTTCTGTTGTTTTACCCCCAGATCCCTATTAAAGGTGAGAAGTTCTTTAACAAAGATTCTTCTTTGTCTATGTGATGACAAGGTTGAAATAAGAGATGCATTGTCCCTTCTATATGGCGAAGAGATAGCACGAGGTTGGTTGTTTTCTCCATGTGGTGGAGTTCCCGTGAGATTGATATAAGATTATCTTGCCCCTAGATACCTGTTAAAGGTAAGAAATACCCTTCTTGGGATTATATTGGCGAATGTTGCAATAATTGGAGAATTTACCATACTTGAGAATTGGAGTCGTAGGGCTCTGATTTACGTGCTATGATTCTGAGGATGCTCCTGGATTAAACCTTTTCTGTCTCAGGAAGATTCTTGACTCGAGATGACCCAATGGTAATGATGAATGCCTCAACAAAATTGTATGCAAGAGCATGTATTTATTATTTAATTGATAATTTTGGGAACAAAAATTTTTGCCCCTTCGATCAAGAATAAATACGGCTGGATTGCTTTGATGTATGCATACGTGAATGCATGCATGATTTGAGTGTATGCATGTATGCAACATGATGTTCATGCTACTATGCTTGGTATCTGTACGATGCTGGGGAGGTGAATTCGTGACTTTTGATGATCTCCTGTGGGGACTGTTTCCATCGGATGACTTTACCGAGGATTTTGATTCAGTGGGGATTGTTTTAGCTGAGAACTCAGCTGGGGAGTATTCTGATCCATTTAATCTTGCTGGGAGATCTGTTGGAGATTCTGATCCAGTGGAAAGAATCTTAGCTAGGAACCCATTAGGGATTTTGTTGGAGACTTTATGGCGGATCTTGCCGAGGATCACTCTGCCGAGGATGATCATAATAGGGATGGTACAACTGAGCCGGCAGTTGCCATTTGTAGTGACAATTTCATTGATGCCACCATGGGTTTGGATGCAATGACCTACTGATGGGTGTTTACATGCAATGGCATGGTATATGTAATATGAACATCTAAGCAGAAAATCAAACATGCCTAGTATCATTATGATGACATCAAAATGAATACGATGGGAACTCAAAAGTGACACTGCCTCTGTATGTCACTCTCTTCTTGTTACCCACACATCCTTTCGATTTTCCGTGTCGGAGATTCTCTCGTTGAAGATCATTGTTATTTTTTTTTGAATGAACGATGGCCAAGTGGATCTCTCAGCACTGGTTTGCCTTAGAGTTGGAGAATGTCCTTCAATAAGTCCGTTGGGGATCATAATAGGATCGTCCTTGATGATAATTCATGGTTTAGCCTTTACCTGCCCCAAGTGTTGGAGGTTTGGGTTTGGATGTGAAATGCTTCATCGACTCTGGTTTGCTACGTGCGACAACCTGTATATGGACATTTACATGCAATGGCATGACACATGCTTATTGAGCATCAAAATAGCATATGAAACATTTATGATATGATGAATGTGACTGCATTAGGAAAATCCAACCCGTGGTTCTGGTGTGGATCAATGTCCCTTCACTACACTTCTTTTTTTTTCTCTTTTTTTTTTTAAGGATCCGCTGGGGATATGCTAAGAGCAGGTTACCAAAGTGTACAGCCAACCATTGGATAGAGCCGCCTCTATTAAGCAGACCACCTGAGATGGAGTCAATTAACCACTGAAATCTCCAAGGGTAGGAGGTTGTATTCATGCCTTGAATTCACCCTAGATTCCAATTCACACACGTACCCCAAAGATGGACACAGCTTTTAGTCCTTCAGGGCGTGGCCATGGCTAAGAAGTGAGAGAACCACTGGTAAGTAGTCACTTCTGTTGCAGCTGAAGACTGAGTTCTTGAAATGGTTGGTAAATGTAACTTTCCCCTGAATATTAGCACAGCAGGCTTTGCAAGTCTTTCTGTTGATGGGAACATCCCATTCATGATTGTTGAAAGCTTTGTAAAAACCTGGTTGCTCCAACACTATTGGTGAAGTTCATAGGGGTGAGCGTCTGTCTTCTCCTTTCTGTAGCACATTTTGCTCAACAGAACCATTCCTTACCAGGTTGAGTGATACTGGTGGATGACCATTCCTTTCACAAAATGTCCCACCCACTACTCTTTTCCTTGAAGTTCTGCACAGGGTATAGTGTGGACTTTGCTGGACGAGAACAGTGGTCGCCTAGGAGTTCCATCAATAGTTGCTTAAGCAGTGGCAAACTCCAGCTCAATCTAAGCAGGCTTATATTCAAATCCTCTCTCTGTCATGAAATCAAGGATTTTCCTGTCAGTCTGAGGTTACAAAATGTTTGGTCTGGGGGTTTAGGTTGAAGAGAAGTGGCATGGGGTAGAAATAGAATCCCCAATCTGGTACAGGTTGATGATAAACAAAGACTGATTGAGTCAGTACTTTGTCATATACCCTTATTACTTTTTTGGTGATGAGATGATGCTAATATGGAACAGCATTGGGTTCAATTTCTTGTTAGAAGCCATTGATGGTAGAAAATGAGGCTTCACAGAATCAGTTTAGGGGGAAGGATGAAAAAGGGATTCACCAAACAGGTGTTGGTGGTTTGGTTGTAAACGGAAGACAAAGGGTGTCGAAGGTATGGAAGAGGTTGGAAAAGGGTAGTGCTATGGGTTTGAAGATAGGAAAGTCCAAATCTTTCACAGAAAGAGTACAAAAATCTGATAGTGATGGAAAGTTGGGAAGTGGAGGCGCTCCAGTGTCAGCTATAGCGGCTATGCATGAAAGAGAAAGATTCTTCCACCTACACTGATTCCCCCCCCCCCCTCTTTTTTTTGAAGGACCAAGCCCAAGCCATAGCCACCTGTTGGTTTTCCTGCTGCATTCAAACTCATACATGTCATACGTGTTTGATATGCTTTTTTGATGAACAATGCATGCTTAATGTCATGTACATATGAATGTCACACAAACAAGATAATGTATGCACTACGACCAAGACTGCTTTAGCATTTTACACATGGTGGGTGATGTGGGTGATGAAAGCCATCTGAATTTACCACAGGTTGGAGATTTCGGTGAGGTTGGGAATTTAAGTTTCAGGGTCTTGGCTTGAGGTGCCCCCTCTGGATATGGGGTCAAGCTTTGCCTCCGGGAGGACTTTTGGGTGTAGTTGCCTCAATGAGGGCTTTCTTTAGTTTGGGTGCCTCAAGGAGGGCTTTTAAAATTTGATTTTGCCTCAAGGAGGGCTTTCTTCAATTTGGGTGCCTCAAGGAGGGCTTTTTAAATTTGATTTTGCCTTAAGGAGGGCTTTTTCCCTTTTGGGGTAGGATTTAGCGTTTCAAAGATGGCTTTCAATTTGTAATGGTTTGGGCATATGTGTGCCATTACAGTTGAAACTTTGGGGCAGGGTCGGTAGCGTCTTTCAAGGATCACGGAATTAGATCAGGAGATGCCTCGGCGGAGGCGGTGCCACCATATCATTTTATTTATCTCACAAGCTCACCTTTCAAGAGAGAGTTCGATCAGGGGCAGGTTCACTTTTAACTTTCCAATAGTATTCAGATTGATGTCGTGCATTTTGATACTATGCGTGTTTGATATGTCATTTTAGATGCTCAAATGGGTGCATAATACCATGTACACACAATCACCACATAAGTAAGAAGATAACAAAATGCATTGCATTCAAAATGATATTAATACACTGTAGAAACAAGAATGATATCCCTATAAAAAGGAAAGCTCCAAAGGTAGTTTTTTTTAGCCCCCGACTAGTCACTACCTCGGATTCAGTACCGTTGCCCCATTCTTCGTCAGATCAGACCTTGTGGCTCTTCATCATATTCCTCTCCTAGAGAAGTTCGAGGAATTTCCTTAATGGTCTCCTTGATTGCCCCTGGTCGTTTATTGGAGGTGAATAGGACCCTCAATTTTCCCTCATCGACCAACCTCTGGATCCTCATTCGCAGAGGGACACATTCATCGGTCCGGTGGCCTGCTACTATATGATAGTTGCAGTAGTTTCCCTTTTATTCTAGTGTTGGCGCCACGTATGGTCGGACACTCTGTAACAGGCCCATCTTTCTGTAGATGGTGAATAGTCTGGTCACTGAACGAGGCCCAGAGGATGCGACTACCCCTGTGTCTTCAGGCAGTGAACCCTGGATTTGTCGCGAAGCAGAGTCAATGTTGGCATTGGTATCAAGAGGTCCTTTTAGTTTTCCCTCATTGGATGACCCAGATAAGCCCAAATTTTGGTGAGAGGACCTTCTGAGGTGTCGAGAAGGAGTGTCGGTAATTTTGGCGTTCTGCTCCTTATTAATACCAACACTGGAGTCCGTGCTCATTATGTCCCTTATTTTCCCTTCGAGTTCTACCACCCAGGTTTCCAACTTAAAACATCTCGCCGTCAGCTTCTCTATTCTGTCCTGATCATTCCCCAGCATTTCTCTCAACATTACTGCCGCTTCCTCGCAACTGCCTTCCGGAATTGTGGTGAAGCGACATAGTCTTCCACCATATCTGCTATGGCATTGATGTTCTGTGGGCTAGTCATTCTCAAGATCCTTTCCCCTGATGAGAGCACTTATTAGTGTCGACAAGCAGATACCAAACAGGGAATAGTGTATGCATAAATGTGTGACATGACGCGCATGTGTGTGGATGATGAATTGCATGTGTGATGTCATATAATGCCATGTCATGCTATACTATTGGAGATCGACCATACAGATGAAATGGATGCTGGTGGGGATGATGCATGCTAAAATAAAACATGGTGTATAAATATACACCATAGGGATAGAATGACACTCGAGATTGTCCACGGATCGAAGCAAGTAGTACTTGCAATAGGGTGCATAGTTATGCCCCTGGGGAGAATGACACACTGGGGTGTCCACGGGTCGAAGCAAGACATTGCTTGGGAGGGAAGTTGAGATAGGGTGCATAGTTATACCCCTGGGAAGAATGACACACTGGGGTGTCCACGGGTTAAAGCAAGACATTGCTTGCGAGGGAAGTTGTATGCCCTTGGGAAGAACAACACACTGGGGTGTCCACGGGTCGAAGCAAGACATTGCTTGCGAGGGAAGTTGAGATAGGGTGCATAGTTATGCCCCTGGGAAGAATGACACACTGGGGTGTCCACGGGTCGAAGCAAGACATTGCTTGCAAGGGAAGTTGAGATAGGGTGCATAGTTATGCCCCTGGGAAGAACGACACACTGGGGTGTCCATGGGTCGAAGCAAGACATTGCTTGCGAGGGAAGTTGAGATAGGGTGCATAGTTATGCCCCTGGGAAGAATGACACACTGGGGTGTCCACAGGTCGAAGCAAGACATTGCTTGCGAGGGAAGTTGAGATAGGGTGCATAGTTATGCCCCTGGGAAGAATGACACACTGGGGTGTCTATGGGTAGAAGCAAGACATTGCTTGCAAGGGAAGTTGAGATATGGTGCATGGTTATGCCTCTGGGAAGAACGACACACTGGGGTGTCCATGGGTTGAAGCAAGACATTGCTTATGAGGGAAGTTGAGATAGGGTGCATAGTTATGCCCCTGGGAAGAACGACACATTAGGGTGTCCACGGATCGAAGCAAGACATTGCTTGCGAGGGAAGTTGAGATAGGGTGCATAGTTATGCCCCTAGGAATAACGACACACTGGGGTGTCCATGGGTCGAAGCAAGACATTGCTTGCGAGGGAAGTTGAGATAGGGTGCATAGTTATGCCCTTGGGAAGAACAACACACTGGGTGTCCACGGGTCGAAGCAAGACATTGCTTGCGAGGGAGGTAAAATGCTATAGTGGTGTGTGTGCGCATGATGATCTAACATAATCTTCAGCACTAAGAGAGTACCTTGGATGATGAAACATGATATGAGGTGAGACAGAACAGAGTGCTTGGCATGCAAATGGTTTTTTGACACTCAATGTGTACCTTGGGTTTTTATGTGATGAAATGATATGAGATAATGTGCTTGGCATGCAGGCTGAGTTTCGGTGTTCAGGGAGCGCCTTATGCTTATGTATGAATGAGATGTACAATCATGGGTTGGTGCGACTGGATGATGTCAAATGGGTGGAGGTAGGAATGAAGATGATTCACCTTATTATATATTTTGGACATTTCGCGGATGCCCCAATGCTATGCGAGAAGGCAATGCAAGCAGACCGCGTGTGATCCCGCACATGGGCATAGGTTCGGTGCCTTTGGAGCGCCTAGTGGATGTTATGAAATGGTCACGCGTGGTCGACACACGGACAAAGTCCTAATGCTTTTGAGGCATCTAATGGATGTTATGGAATGGTCGTGTGTATGCCGATACACAGACGGAGTTCTGATGCTTTTGATGCATCTGACATGAAATGATGTTACATATGAGTCACGTGTAACTCGAGGTACAAACAGAAGTTTGGCTTTCATGAAACGCCTTACATGATTTATTAATGTCATGACATGCCCCTGTATATGTAGTAATTGGGTACTCATGGAATACCCTGGATGATTTAATAATGTCATGTGCAATTCGACGTGGATCATGACACACAAGCGAGATCTCGGTATCCCAATGACACCGGAACAAACTGATAGATGAGATGTAGTGTAATGCTTATCATGTGACTCTCCACATGATCATAGATTTAGGACCGTTGTGGTCTCCTAATGAATGGAATGTAGAAATGACCCAGTGCAAACCAAGGCACAGGTAAAACGCAGGTGACTTTAGGGCACCTGTTATGAAATGAAATGATTATGATGAGCATCTTTAGGACGTCCTTTGTTAGGAGTTATGACATGAAATGTTGTGAATATACATGTCATAGAGAATACAGGTGGCTGCAGAAGATGTGGTTAGGATGCATGGCATACAAGATGATGTTATGCGGGCAAGGAATGAATGCATATGTCACCCAAACAAAGCATCGTAGAGACACAAAGACGTGATTAATACACATAACACATACACAAAGTGATGCCTTGCATGTTTCATGGAAACATTAACACAATATGTGTATGGCACATAAAGTATCATGGCTGCAGAAGAATGTGGTTAGTATCAATGCTACACAAATGTTAATGCCTTGGGAATGATTATACAAAACATGATATGAATGACATTCAGATGATTGTGTGCATTTGATGTTTCATGAATGAAGACAAGAATGGGCATGAATTCCTTATTTCCGACGTTCCAGGAATGCCCTATACAGTGCAAAATAACGCAGAGAAAACCATATGCGGACCATCATACGAATAAAAAGTCGGTGCTTTTGGGGCATCTAATGAATTATCGTGAAATGGCCATGTGTGAGCCGGCACACAGGCAGAGTTTTGACATTTTGTAGGTCGAAAGAATATAACAAAATGGTCACATGGGAACTTCCCCAAGAATAGAGTTCTAATGCTTTTGAAGTAATGTGATATGAAATGATGTTGCAGGAAAGTCGCGTGTAACTCGAGACTCGGACAGGGGTTCGGCGTTCGTAGAACACCTTGCATGAATTGATAATGTCATAAGATGCCCCTATATGTGTACTAATCTGGCACCTGGGGAGCACCTCAAATGATTTCACATTGTTATGAAATGGTTCGATATGAACCATAATGCACAAACAGGACTTGGCGTCACCCAGAAACTTATGATGAATGAATGTGATGTCATGTGATGGCATCGTGTGAACTATCACACGGAAGAAAATCTAGGACCATTGTGGTCTACTATTGAATGATATGATATTTTGTGAAATGGCCGAGTGCAATCCGATGTACGGGCGGAAATCGGGTAGTTTTGGGGTACCCGAGATGGGATGAAATGAAATGATCATGATGGGAATTCTTAGAACGTCCCCAAATAGGTGAAATGGAATGAAATGGAATGGATGCATATGTCACACAAACATATAAGTGGCTGTAGGAAAACGTGGTTAGAATGCGTGACACGCGGAATGATGTCATGTATGCTTTATGGAAATGTTGGCACACAAGATGTATATGTATGTCATATGAGTAAAATATCATGGTTGCACGAAGACATGGTCAGCAGTGGCACATGAGGTGATTATGCATTTTGGATGCTTCATGAAAAGATAAAAGGGAAACCACCATGGAACAAATGTTAGCACATGCAGAGGTATGCTCTCCCTTCCAACCTTATTTCTCCTTTAGCTTGGTCTCACATTCTTCCCAGGTGTTGGGTCTCTTGGTATCAACAGGGGACACCAAAGGCGCATACTCAAATATTCAATTTAATTTTATGTTTTGGTAACCCTAGGGGAAGTTACTAAACCATTACATGTGGGCCAAAGTCAAACCAAGGGTCGTACAGGCTCCCATAGCGGATAAACACTTCCCCACCGTAGAACACGATGTAAGGTCATGTAGGCTATGAGTAGTTTACCCCGTCGGGTGTCTCCAATCCTAGCGGTAGAGGTAGGCCACCTTCTTGGTAAACTAGGGTGAAACAGTGTATTCAAGGGGTTGAGAAGAAGAAAATGTCATGATATGCAAAGGTATGAATAAATATGATGTTTATAAATCGATAAACGAATACAAGCGAGGTTATATTTCAATAGTTGCCTGAGTTCCTTAAGTTTTCATAAAACGTTTTAGGAAACAAGTTCACTCCCCAAAGGAGTCACCACTGTGAGTGTACGACCTTTTCGACGAAAAGAAATAAGCGCGGTGAAGCGGACTGGGGGAAAAGATTTTTGATTTGGTGAATTTTGTGGAAAATCGGATTTATTTATGTTGAGTCGGGAAAATTATTGATTTAATTTAAAAATTCATTTGTAGAAAATATTTTCCCATTTTATAACTTAAAGACCTCGAAACCTAATTTTCGAGATCAGTGACAGAGTCACCACCCGGATCAGCTCATTCGGGAAATTCCGGTACAGCTTCCTATCGAGCGCAGACTACTATACCTAATCCAGAGATTTAGGGTTCGGGCAACTTACCTACTTAACCTCAATCTTGTATTTGTTTATTATTTATAAAGTCATATTTATTCAATTTATTATCTTTTCTAACCCCAATTTCGTTTATTAGCCCGTGCTAAAGCAAAATGCAGAAAATAAATTGCAGGAAAATTAAACCATTCTACAAAAGAATAGTAGAGGCCGATTATACAACCAAATTGAATAAAATATAAAGACTCTCATCCTCACTTTACAAGCGCATAGGATACACAAGGATCTAAAAATACAACCGCCTAAGATACACGAATTAGTCTATTAAAATACAGCGAAAATAAAAATAAATGCTGCAAAACAAATTGGTTAGCACAATTTATATTATAAACACAAACAGGACTCAAATCAGGACAGAATGGGGATTTTAGGATAAGGGAGCATGCATTTAGGGGGAAACCGATTCGACCCGACCGGTCGGATCGGTTAGACCTGGAAAACGGTTTTGAAACGCCTTGTGATTTTTTTGCTAAAAAATCAATTTTCATAAACCATTTGGCTCGGTTACATGAATATTTCCATTTTTGTCGGTCGGTTATCCCGGAACTTGAGGTTCCGTTCATGTGGGTTCCTAAATCCACATTTCATCTAGGGTCCAAAATGCAATAAACACACTAAAAAAGTATGTGAAAATAGTATTTTGCTCGTTTTTAATGTTTTCCGGGGATTTTGCCAGATTCGGGGGTCTGCAAATGCTGTACAATGGATCTGAATCGGATGAAACGACCCCGAAACTCATACAATAAACCCCGGGAAATACTGAAAACCCTGATATTTAAGTATGCAAAAGTCAAAAATCAAAAGTACAAATACATACAGATGATTCTGGGCCAAAAATGATCCCAACAGAAAAATCAAAATGGAAAACGGACTGTTTCAGCCGATTGGGACAAATAAGGGATCTGTCCCTGAGGAACTGAGTCGGGTGGCTCTGGGTCAGAGCCGGTCGGCTCTGTTCTTCAGAAACACAGCCGTACGGCTATGATGGGCAGCACCAGTTCCGGATTTTCATCAAAATAACAGAAACACAGAGAAAATCAATGCAGACAAGTTTTAGGGCCTTTCAGAGTTTACCTGGATTGTTACTTGGATGCCTGGAGCATCAAGAAATGGATTGAAAGCTTAGAAATGTACACCGGAGCTCAACCAGCCGAATCCTTTGAAGACCCAGAATGATCCAAAACCAAGCCGAAATAATCCCGAATCAAAGAGTAAAGGTTGTTGGTTATGTTGTTATTGCTTGGAGATTAGCTTAGGGTTTTGAGGAGAGTACTTGAGCGCTCTCTTTCTCGGTTTCTTTCTCTCCCTTTCTCTCTATGTTTTTTTTTTCTTTTCTCTCCTGCCTTTTGCCTGAGAATCAAAAAGTTCCCCCTCTCTTCTCTTTCTCTTTTTTTTCTTTTATCTGCTGCTCCCTGTCTTCTTTCGTTCCATCAATCAGTAGCCCGAAAATCTTTAGAAAATCTGCCAAAAACTCTCGCCTGTCAAGACAAGTTGCTCTGCTTTGCAGAGCAACTATTCTTGACACTAAAGCCGGCCGGCTCTAGTTGGCACTAGAGCCGTACGGCTCTAGTTAGAGTCGGCCGTCTCTGGTTCAATAAACCAGAGCTGCCCGGTTCAACCAAGAGTCAGGGCAGAATTCCGTAAAGTCAGACATGCAGACCAAACCCTAGGAATGATTCGAGAGACCTTTTCAGGGCTTTAGATCATGGGTAGCCTAATTTTCATATCATCTGAGATTCCCTAGGCAGTATTCCGGTCGCTTTTAAGTCCCGTTCGAGCCCGTCTGGTCCACAGGTAATTAAGGAATTCTCATCACCGAGACTGGGAAAAAACCCGTGGTCACAACCACTTTATTGCTTCCTTTGAATTAGAGTCTTTTCTATGCCTTTTCGAATTTAACATCTCTCTTCTTTCTCTCTCTCTCTCTGTGTTGCAGAGGTCAATCTCTTTACCTCTATTGCTTTTAATTGAACTGCCCCTTGTACATAGTTCTTATTGATGAATTTTCTTGATTCTTACATCTCCATTCCTTCTCAAGTCAGGTTGGTTTTTTTTTCAATGCCTATTTTAGCAACACCATAGATTTTGCTTAGGCAGTTAAGAAGCTATTGTACTCATTAATGGAAATTGGTAAAAGTGTAATGTAATACTTAGAAAGTCAATAAAAAAATATTGATAAATTTTGTAAAGCATCTTTTCATTTGGCCGTGTCTCTATTTCAACATTTTTCATTGCATAAGTCTCAAGAGCTAAGTTAGTTCATTATGAAGAATATTGAAAACTTATTTTGGGCCATTACAAGCAACTCTTTTTAGTTTTCACCCAATTTCTTATGCAACATCCTAAGTCTATTTCACTATCAAGAAACCATATGAAAGTTTGGTTGTTCTGCCTTTCTCTTTCTTTTTTTTTTAAATCCAGGTTAATAGAGTTTTTTCGATCAATTTATCATTTGTAGGGTCTTTATTTCCACTTTCTATCATGATAAGGAGAATTATAGTGTGCTTCTAGCTAACCAAAACATGTCATGTCAATATGAATGCTGACGTGTTTCATTTTAATTGGTAGGGAGTAGTTTACTCCTGGTTTATACTAGAATCTTTGGTTGGTCTAAATAGGACCATTGTATGGGCAAGAAATAATGCATGGTTCCATTTCAATGGAGTTGTTTGGATGGATTTATCAGTTGTAGATCTTTAGGTTTATAATCTCTGCTTTTTATCATGCTAGCACTACTTTTTCATAGATTTCATATAAGAATATTATATATTGCTGTGACTTGAGACATCATTTTACTGAATATCCAACAACTATTACCCTGGCTTAAATTGATGTATGCATTCAATTTGGGCACACTTTCAAAAGTTTGGATTCCTACTATTAACATATACAGATTTCAGTTTCAAGTACAAGTGCTGTCTTTTCTGGGATAAGATGCTAACATACCTTGAATCTCAAAGAAGACCATTCATTCTGATTCAGAGATGGAAATAGAAAAATAATTGAACACCTAATCAATATGGAAACTGAATGCAAAATTAGTTGCATACGTGCCATATAAAATTTAAATTTTTTTGTGTGCAACATTATATGGAAGTGCTCTTCCCTGATCTTTTATGCAACGGATTTTTTAAAGTGAAATAATGCAAATTGTTAAGGAGTTATTGATTCTAAGAATATCTATAAGCGCCAGAATTTTCCATCCTTAAACAAAATGATACAGCGGTGTCACACGACTGTAATTAAATTACAGTCGTACGACTGTAACGTCGGAGCAGGTGCAGAAGCCCATACCTCTGCAGCAGAAAAGAAAAAAACAAAGTGGAAGGCATTAAATGCCCGAGAAGAGCAGCATGGAACTAGGGAATAGGAGGAGAAAGAGAAGAGAAGATTGGGATTTTTTGGCTCTTAGCTTAAGAAATCAGAGAGAAAGAAATTTTAGGAAGAATAGAGAAAAGAGGAGAAAATAAACCCACAAAACTCAAGCTTTTCTTCCTTTTCTTTTCCTCTAATTATTGAGTGTTAATGTCTAAAACCGGATAAAAATCATAGGTTAATGACTTGACACTTAAACTCAATCAATTTCGGACTCTAATTTCACTCAAATCCGTGACATTTTGGAGATTTTGGACCCAACTCTTCAAATCTCAACTCAAAGGGGAAACGAAGCAATTTGGTGTGGATTGGTGCGTTGCCAGAGGTCAATCCTATGGTGGATCAGCGCCTTAGAGGTAAACACACTTCATTCCCTCTTTTCCTCATGCTTTCTAGGTGAATTGGTGCGTTTTTGTGTATTTTATCCAACTTTTGCATTTTCTATTTCTGGAAATCAAGAACAGTCGTACGACTGTTCTTGAGTTGATGAACAGTCGTACGAGTGCTCTTGATTTCCATTAATTTCTCAGTTTTATTTTTAATAATTTTGGCGAAATTCTGAAGTTTGATTGATTTACAGTCGCACGACTGTAATGCTCGTCCAAGAGCAGAATTTCCAGAATAATCCCTAAAAATTTCTAAAAATCCCTAAAAATTCAGAAAATTAAAAAATCACTAAAAATGAATTTTGTTGTGTGCATTCACTACCTTAGATTTAATTTTCAGTGCATTTGTATTTAGAACAATACCACGACGGAGACCCAACTCTCCTAAAAACCGACCCACCTCACATGTTAAATTAAATTAAACCGGAAAAATAAAAACGTTTTCAAAACGATTTTCTCATAAAACAAAAAATACAGGAACGTTTCAAAATGTTTTCCAGGTCTAATCTGGCCGGCTAGTCGAGTCGACCCGGTTATCCCCCTAAACGCATGCCCCCGATCTCTAAAATCCCTAATTCTATCCTACTTGAGTCCTATTTGTGGTGTGCCATAAACTGTGCTAACCCTCCGTTTTACAGCTTTTTATTTGTATTTTGGATGTATTTAATAGATTTATCCGTGTATCCTAGGCGATTGTATTTTTCTAGATAAATCATGTATTTTAGGCGGTTGTAAAGTGAGGACGAGAGTTTTTATTTTTTATTCGATCGGGTTGTAATAATTTAATCATTTACTACTTTACTTTATCTGTATGTGCGTTGTATGTTTAACTTAATGCAATAAAATTGACTTTAGAATTTGAAATACTGTCTATGAACATTGGCCCTTTTTATTTTAATTAGACATAAAATAAGGGACTTGTCCGGAACTAGATCTCTGGATAGTGTAGCAGCCGTTCGTCCGGTTCAGCTACATTATAAATTTCCCGGTTGAGCTGAGCTGGGTGGCGACTCCTACAATATTCATCGAGACTTAGGTCTCGGTTCTTTTAAGAACTAATTCTATTTTTTCGAAACCGATTTTTCCATATAAAAACCCCACGCGAGGGAGGGGCCCACCCAAAATCGAGGTGCCCCTTCCGAAAGGGAGTCCGTGTTCCGTTGAAAACGTCGTCCGCTCACAGTGGCGACTCTGCTGGGGATTTCTTATAAAAGTTTTCTTAAAAACTTAAAAGAATTTGACAAGCCCTGGAAAGTGTCTAATTAAAATAAGGTGGATGATTCTTGATTGGTATTTTATTTTGCATTCTTAGTTAGACATGTTTGCATTAGGATAAGTATCCCGGTTTAGCTGGTGAATTGTTGAAGTGTCACCTTTGTTTCTCATGGTCTTAGGGGCACGGATACGAAACAACACCCATAGCCTCGTACGAACCCCTTCGTTCGGACTCTAGAGTGGGGAGAAGTGAGGAGTATATTTTGCTATAGGAGCCTTGATTTTAACTCGATTTGGACCGAACTCATATAGGCAACCTCAGTTGGATTCCCCTAGGACACCAAAATAAATTATGTGAATAAAATAAAATCGCGCCTTCATCATCCCCGGTTGATGATAAGAGAACCCCACCTAGGACTCGGTTAGAATTTTTGAGACCAACCACGCTTGGAGGAATAAGGTTGGAGGAATTTGTTTCGTGTGCTATGAGTTTCTCGCCATCCCGTGACGCATCACCATCGCTATCTACACGTGCATGATATACCATAATCGACATTTTCCATACATATGACATACCATACATTAAACATTTTTGTGATAATTAACCCACGTTTTTATGTAGCCACGTGCATTTTTATTTTCGTGTGTGAAAACATTAAATCATCTATTTGTCATTCATACTAATCATTTCTTTTTCATCCATGACATTATATTTGTGTGATTAGCATTTTTTCCACATAGCATACACAACATCATTACTTGTGTCATGCATTCTAACCACATTTTTGTGCAGCCATTTGTATTTTGTGTGTCATAAGCATCCATATCATTTCACCTCATTTAAATATAAATTAAGGACAATCCAAAGGATGCCTACCACGATCATTTCATTTCATAACATATCGAGTATCCCAAGATTACCCCTATTCTGCCAGTGTACCGGATTGCACTCCGCCATTTCACCAAATCATTTCATTCAAAAGAGACCACAATGGTCCTAGGCATACTTCTGTGTGACAATCCACACGATGCATTTCAGGACATCATAGTTATTTATCATATAGCACTATGATCAACTTCGGGTTACTTCAAGACATTACTACATTAAGCCTGGTTAGTACACATGTAGGGGCATTTCATAACATCCCTAATCATGAAAGGTGTTCCCCAAACGCCGAGCCTCTGTCCGTGTCCCTATCACACGTGACTCCCTCATAACATCTTTTCATATCATATACTCAAAAGCATCAGAACTCTGTCCAAGGGATGGTCCCATGTGACCATTTCATACCATATCATTAGACCTTCAAAGTGTCAAAACTCTGTCCGTGTGTCGGCACACATGCGACCATTTCACAAAATTCGTTAGGTGCCCCAAAGGCACCGAACCATGGCCCGTGTGACTGTCCACACATGGTCTCCATTGTATTATTTTTGCATAGCATGGGGTATCCTTGGAACGTCCAAAATCAAAAGAATAAAAATAAGGGAAATCATCCTCATTTTCTCACAATATACATCTCATTCATCTGTTAAACTTTTAGAGACTCCACAAGCATTGAAGACATTTTCATCTCATGCACTGATTTTGGTGTCCTTCGTGCGTGCGCCCTGACCAATCCTAACAAGTAGTTTTATCAGGGGAGAGAGGGAAAGAGCCTCGAAAATGGCTAGCCCATTGAACTTCAACACCATAATAGATGCTTTGGATGATTACATTGCTTCATCACGATTTCGAAAGGCGGTTAGGGAAGAGGCAGCGACAATGTTGAAAGAGATGCTAGGAGATGATCTCGACAAGGTAGAAAAATTGGCGGCGAGGTGAACTAAATTTGAGGCACGTGTGGCAGAGCTCGAAGGCAAAATAAGAGGGCTGACAGATGAAGTGGAATTGAAGGTGCCCCTCAAAGCCAATACTGACCTTGTTCCGGGACAAATCAGGAATCCACTCCCCAAGGGTGATGGAAAAGGCATATCCCCGTGGCCTATTTTATTAAGCCAATTATTTGCCAAATGTAGAAAGGAGGGGCTACTACAGAGCATCAAGTCATATGTAGAGCCAGCACCGGATCAAAAGAACAACTTCTGCAACTATCATGTGGTGACAGGTCACCGAACCAACATCTGCTATGCTTTAAGGAAAGAGATCCAGAAGTTAGTTGGTGAGGGGAGGTTAAAGGTGCCATCCGCTACTAAGGAGCAACTGGGAGCAAGCAGGGAGATTGGCAAGGAAATTCCTCAAACCTCCCAAGGAGAAGAATATGATGAAGAGCTCCAAAGTCTGGTCTAATGAGAGCGGGGTGGTGACACTGAAACTGGGGCAGTGGCTGGACGAGGAATGGTCAAGCGCTGTGAGCTCAATACCCTTAGAGGCTCCTTCTTGTAGGGAACTCATTTTTTTTTTGTAAAGTGTATTGAACTTGTTTTGAATGCAATGTGTCTTGTTATTTTCTTACTTATGTGGTCATTACATGTACATGGCATTAAGCATGCATTTGATCATCTGAAACAACATGTCCATCACGCATAATATTAAGATGCATAACATCGATCTGAGTGTTGTAGGGAATCTAAAGGTGAACCTAACTCTGATTGAACCCCTTCTTTAAAAAGGGGGGGGGGGGGGGGGTTGCGAAACAAATAATGGGATAGCGCCACTTCCACCAAGTTATTCGCTGATCTAAATCAATGATCCTTACAAATCACAATCCAAAACGCTGTTGGCTTTACCCTAAAGTCTCAATTTGAGCAGCCCGCGATACACCCAAATCATTCCAAACCAAAAGCTATTTAGAGCCGATTCCCAAAACGAAGCTTTAAATCTAATTACATTCCCAAGAAAACATCTCGCAGCTAAAAAAAAAAAAAACCCAAACTCGCCCAAAGCACCAAGCCTTAAGAAATCCAAATGACCTATGCCACCCACTATGTGGTAAAACTCTGAAGCGGATACTGGTTGTAGTGTATATATAATCTTGTCTGTATGACATTCATATGCACATGACATTACGCATGCATTGTTCATCCAAAAGACATATTAAACACACATGACATACATGAATTTGAATGCAGCAGGAAAATCAGCAGGTGGCTATGGCTTGGATTTAGTTTCTTCAAAAAAAAAAAAAAAGAGGAGATCAGTGCAGACAGAAGTCTTTCTCCCTCTCATACATGGTCGCCATAGCTAACACTGGAGTGTCTCATAGCATTAAATGGTGGAAGTGAACAACATTGTTTGCCCAAGAACCTAACCATTGGAAAGCCTAAGCCAAATAATAATAAGAAGATCAACACTAACCTCAGTGGGAAAACGAGCTTAATGATCATAAATCTACCAAGCTAGTTCCAAAGACATAATCTGCTACAAATCCTGGTCAAGTGTTGCCTGGAGTAAAACAAGGATAAGCCCAAAGGGGAGTCTACTTATGATTTCCCTCACTTCCCTACAGATTTCAAGACTGGAGGAAATGTCGGTTATGGATTTGTGAACGGCACCAACAGTGTTGAAACGACTGGGCTTTAGAAAGCTTTCAACAATCATGAATGGGATGATGCCATTAACAGAAAAGCTCATAAAGCCTATTGTGCTTATATTCAAGGGAAAGTTGCATTTACCAATCATTTCAAGAATTCGGTCTTCAGTTGCAACAAATGTGAATACTTACCAGTGATCCTTTCATCTCTAGAAGGTGGTGTAATTTGTTGTAGGATCATTGTGAGTGGCAAGCACAAACAAAAGTGAATACTTACCAGTGATCCTTTCATCTCTAGAAGGTGGTGTAATTTATTATAGGATCATTGTGAGTGGCAAGCACAAGGGAACCAAGATCAACTCAAGTCATTCCGAATCAGACCACTCATCGGAGGGCTGGAAGCTGTGTCCATTTTTGGGAACTGTGCTTGAACTAGAATCTGGGGTGAATTGAAAATGTGAATACAACTTCAAACCTCAGGAGAATCTAGTGGTCAATTGAATCCATCTCAGGTTGTCCATCCACGGTAGCGACTCCACTCAGTGTTCGGCTGCATATCTTAAAAAAAAATCTCCAATGTGTAAAACTGAAGAGGGCACATTGGTAATTTGAAGGGGCACCAATCCAAACTAGAGCCACCCTTTGGTTTTTCCTAATGCATCCATATTCATCATGTCATAAATGTTTTGTACTCAATTTTGGTGTTCAATATGCATTTGTTGTGTCATCACATGTCAATGTTCACATACGGGCTACATCACACAGCAAACCATATCTGTTGAAGTGTTTTATACCCCAAACACAAACCTCTAATACTAGGGGCAATTAAAAAGCCGAACCACTAGGTATCCTCAACAGCAGTATCCTCGTGAGTCCTGATGAACACATCAAGGTACATTTTTCCATCCTAAGACAACTGTTGCAAAACGGGGTCAACGCAGACAAAATGCTCATTACAGAATTTTTAGACAAAAAAAAATTCTTCCGACACAGAAAACTGAAAGGACATGTTAGTAATGAGAAGAGGGTGATACACAAAGTTAGAGTCACTGTTAATTTCCCTATTATACTCATTTTGATGTCATCATTGCGATATTATGTATGTTTGGATTCCCGATTAGATGTTCATCTTGCATACACCATGCCATTACATATAAACATCCATTAGTAGGACATTGTATCCAAGCCCATGATAATGCCACAGGAACTCCTGTTATGCGGTACGAAAAGGCAAGGTCTCGCCCTTATCTTCTTGCTGAACCAAACAAATCATCCATCGGCGTAGCCTATTACCCTGATCCAATGAACCTGATAGCACTCCAGAATGTGCAAAGGATGAAGTGGAAAGTCACTCAAGAGGGCCAACTCCTTTAATACCTAGATCAGCGTAATAGTTAGTAGATCAGAAAAATGTCGGAACAATCGGACTGGGTCAATATGATGCAAAAACATGCTTAGAGTTAGGAAGAAGCACCCATTTGTTTCAATGAGATTAAACCATATCGGCGTGGTGCTGGAAGTCATCTAGGTTACCATTGAGGCTAATCACGAGCCATGAATTTCATCCCCAGGCTCGCACGGATACCAAGAACAAAGCATAAGCCGCATGTTGCATACATGCATGCATTTAGAACCATACATGCATCTGTACATATATGCATACATTTAAAGTAAATGCACACAATTCACATGCATACATACATCTCAACCAATCCAGGTACGGGTACTCGCCACCATCGTCGGGCCGTCCCGAATCAAGACCACTCTCAAAGCACAAATAGTCCAACACCGGGGTACCCATCAGGCCTCAAAAGACAAGTCAAAGCTATGCCGGCCCAAGCCTCAATACCTCGAGTTCCTAGGGGCAAAGTAATCCGGTCGTATTTATTCTTGATCGAAGGGGCAAAAATTTTTGCTTCCAAAATTATCGATTAAGGAATAAATACTTATTCTCAACCTGATTCCAAAATTATCAATCCTAAAGTCCCATCACTCAAGAATGATTTTGGATCCTTGAACTCCTTCAAGCCTAATTCATAATCCTTGACAAAAGCTCTCAAGCTTGATTTTGAATCCTTGAACTTCTTCAAGCATGATTCCTAATCCTTGACAAAACCTCTCAAGCTTGATTTTGAATCCTTGAACTTCTTCAAGCATGATTCCTAATCCTTGACAAAACCTCTCCAAGCCAGATTTTGAATCCTTAAACACCTTCAAGATAGATTCTTAACCCTTGCAAACCTCTCAAGCTTGATTATGAATCCTTGAAATTCCTTCAAGCCTGATTCATAATCCTTGACAACACCTCTCTAAGCAAGATTTCGAATCCTTGAACTCCTTCAAGCATGATTCCCAATCCTTGCAGATTTCCCAAGCATGATTTTGAATCCTTGAATTTCTTCAAGCCTGATTCATGATCCTTGACAAACCTCCTTAAGCTTGATTTTGAATCCTTGAAACCTCTTCAAGCCTGATTCATGATCCTTGAAAAAACCTTTTCAAGCTTGATTTTGAATCCTTGAACTCTTCAAGCCTGATTCATGATCCTTGACAAAAACCCTCTCAAGCTTAATTTTGAATCCTTGAAACTCCTTCAAGCCTGATTCATGATCCTTGACAAACCCTCTCAAGCTTGAATTTGAATCCTTGAACTCCTTGAAGCTTTGATTCATGATCCTTGAAAAACCTCCTCAAGCCTAATTTTAGATCCTTGAAACCTCTTCAAGCCTAATTCATGATCTTTGACAAAACCCTCTCAAGCTTGATTTTGAATCCTTGAAACTCCTTCAAGCCTGATTCATGATCCTTGACAAACCCTCTCAAGCTTGATTTTGAATCCTTGAAACTCCTTCAAGCCTGATTCATGATCCTTGACAAACCCTCTCAAGCTTGATTTTGAATCCTTGAACTCCTTCAAGCCTGATTCATGATCCTTGATAGACCTCCTCAATCGTGATTTGGGATCCTTGAAACCTCTTCAAGCCTGATTCTTAATCCTTGAAAACCACCCAAGTTAGATTTCGGATTCTTGAAAATCAATTCAACCAAGATCCTAGATCTTTGAAGCCAATTCAAATCTCCAGCATTGCCTCGGCTAATATAGACCCGGTATCGGCTTATTCCATCCAATTGACTCAATGCATCACTATGGCAGTGAGGCTTTAACAACTCAGTTGCATGTTTTATTTCCTCTGTCTGCGGTGCTTTGATTCATACTCTCAAATTCATCACCTCAGGTATTCTAGACCTGGATTCGTGTGTTGAATTTGATCACACGAGGGGCAAGCGCCGGAATTTTCTGTCCTTAAAAAAATGAAGCAATGGTGTCACACAATGTAATATACAGTCATGCGACTGTCATTATAGTCGTGCGACTGTAATTAAATTACAGTTGTACGACTGTAACGTCGGAGCAGGTGCAGAAGCCCATACCTCCGCAGCAGAAAAGAAGAAAAAGAGGAAGGCATTAAATGCCTGAGAAGAGCAGCAAGGAACCAGGGAATAGGAGGAGAAAGAGAAGAGAAGATTGGGATTTTTTGGCTCTTAGCTTAAGAAATCAGAGAGAAAGAAATTTGAGAGAGAATAGAGAAAAGAAGAGAAAATAAACCCACAAAACTCAAGCTTTTCTTCCTTTTCTTTTCCTCTAATTCTTGAGTGTTAATGTCTAAAACCAGATAAAAATCATAGGTTAACGACTTGACACTTAAACTCAATCAATTTCGGACTCTAATTTCACTCAAATCCATGACATTTTGGAGATTTTGGACCCAACTCTTCAAACCTCAACTCAAAGGGGAAAAGAAGCAATTTGGTGTGGATTGGTGCGTTGCCAGTGGTCAATCCTACCGTGGATCAGCGCCTAAGAGGTAAACACACTTCATTCCCTCTTTTTCTCATGCTTTCTGGGTGAATTGGTGTGTTTTTGTGCATTTTATCCACTTTTGCGTTTTCTGTTTCTGGAAATCAAGAACAGCCTCTTGAGTTGATGAACAATCGTACGACTATAAATACAGTCGTACGAGTGTTCTTGATTTCCATTAATTTCTCAGTTTTATTTTGAATAATTTTGGCAAAATTCTGAAGTTGGATTGATTTACAGTTGCACGACTGTAATGCTCGTCCAAGAGCAGAATTTCCAGAATAATCCCTAAAAATTTCTAAAAATCCCTAAAAATTCAGAAAATTAGAAAATCACTAAAAATGAATTTTTATGTGTGCATTCACTACCTTAGATTTAATTTTCAGTGCATTTGCATTTAGAACAATACCATGACGGAGACCCGACTCTCCCGAAAACCTACCCACCTCATATGTTAAATTAAATTAAACCGGAAAAGAAAAACGGTTTCAAAACGATTTTCTCATAAAACCAAAAATACAAGGTCGTTTCAAAATGTTTTCCAAGTCTAATCGGGACAGCTAGCCTAGTCAACCCGGTTATCCCCCTAAACGCATGCCCCCGATCTCTAAAATCTCCAATTCTGTCCTACTTGAGTCCTATTTGTGGTGTGCCATAAACTGTGCTAACCCTCTATTTTGCAGCTTTTTATTTTTATTTTGGATGTATTTAATAGATTTATCCGTGTATCCTAGGCGATTGTATTTTTCTAGATAAATCGTGTATTTTAGGCGGTTGTAAAGTCAGGACGAGAGTTTTTATTTTTTATTCGATCGGCTTATAATAATTTAATCATTTACTATTTTACTTTATCTGTATGTGCGTTGTATGTTTAACTTAATGCAATAAAATTGACTTTAGAATTTGAAATACTGTCTATGAACTTTGGCCCTTTTTATTTTAATTAGACGCAAAATAAGGGACTTGTCCTGAACTAGATCTCTGGATGGTGTAGCAGCCGTTCGTCTGGTTCAGCTACGTAATAAATTTCCCAGTTGAGCTGAGCTAGGTGGCGACTCCTACAATATTCATCGAGACTTAGGTCTCGGTTCTTTTAAGAACTAATTCTATTTTTTTCCAAACCAATTTTTCCATAATAAAAACCCCATGTGAGGGAGGGGCCCACCCGAATTCGAGGCGCCCCTTCTGAAAGGGAGTCTGTGTTCCGTCAAAAATGTCGTCCGCTCACAATATCCAATCCCTAACACTCTCCAACCTTGTTAATTCTTTAAGAATACCCAAAATTGAAGTAGAAAATATAACAAATCAATAGGAGCTGTTGATTCTAAGAATATCCATCATCAACCATAGATCATCTCAAGTTTGTTGATTTCATTTAAATGCCAAGAATGAGGAAAAAGAGAAGAAACCATCTCTAGGGTTTAATTTGATTTCCAAAATGATAAAAAGTGGCTACAATATATGTTTAAGGAGTATTTATAGGTAGGACAACCTTACAAATAAAAAAAGACCAAAATACCTTACTAAGGGAAATACAATAAATAAACATAAAATTTGGAATGAAATTTGTAGGACCCAAAAGTTGGGGTGAGAAGAATATCTTCCTCAAGCCATGATCATGGCTTATTACTCTTCAGCAAGTTTGATAATTTTTTTTTAAGCCATGAGCATGGGTTATGACCTGTAGAACTTTTTCTTCTTTAACTTTATGGTGAATTGCTTTTTGATCCATTATTCTTTCTACTATCATGAGCTACCATAGGCTATATTATACCACTTTTCAATTCATGAATCATAAGACTTTTTCTTAAATTCAATCATTCGACCTTTAGATTTTTATCTTTCAATACACTTTCCATAGTAAAATTATTTTTAAATTTCTTTATATGGTTGACTATAAAAATTTGGCGAATAAAAATTAGTCAAAAAATGATAAAGAAGACGAGGTAATAATCAGTCGGTGTGAGCGGACGACGCGTTTTCGACGGGACGTGAGACTCCCTTTCGGAATGGGGCGCCTCGATCTCGGGCGGATCCCTCCCTCGCGTGGGGTTTTATAAAGGAAATCCGCGTTTTGAAAAAAAATTAATAGAATTAATAAATAAAAGAACCGAGACCTAAGTCTCGATGGACATTGTAGAGTCCCCACTCGGCTCAGCTCAATCGGAAAATTCTTATGTAGCCGAACCGGACGAACGGCCGCTACACTATCCAGAGATTCGGGTCCAGACAAGTCCCTTATTTCGTGTCTAATTAAAATAAATATTGCCAATGTTCTCGAATGGTATTTCAAAATCTAAAGCCAATTTTATTGAATATAAAAGGCATACAGCGCGCACACAAAATATTTAATACAAAAATAAGGAAAATAAATAAATATTAATTGGCTTACAACCAAATCGAATGGAAAAATAAAAACTCTCGCCTCACTTGTACAATCGCCTATATACACGAGAATCTAGAAAAATACAACCGCCTAGGATACACGATTTAATCTATTAAATTACATCCAAAATAAAAAATAAAAATAAAAATAAAAATAAAAATAAATTAAAACCTGCAAAACAAAGGGTTAGCACAATATATACAGCACGCTACAAGTTGGACTCAAATAGACAGAATAGGAAATCAAGAATTGGGGGCATGCATTTAGGGGGGTAACCAGGTTGGCTCGGCTAGCCGGCCGGTTAGACGTGGAAAAACATTTTTGAAACATCCCTGTATTTTTGGTTTTTGTAGAAAAAATCATTTTGAAAAAACAATTTCTCCGGTTTACATGTATTTTTATATATTTAAGTGGGTTGGTTTTCAGGAGAAATGGGTCTCCGTCGTTGAATTGTTCTAAATGCAATTTCACTAAAAATTGAATCTATGGTCGTGATGCACACAACAAAATTCATTTTGATGATTTTTGGGGTTTTCTAATTTTTTTGGGATTTTTTGGGAATTTTTGGGGATGAGGCTCAAATTCTGATTCTGGAACAGGGATTACAGTCGTACGACTGTAGTTTATAGTCGTGCGACTGTAATCAATCCCGGATCAGAATTTCGCCAAAAATTCATTTTGGATCAAAAACTGAAGAAAAATCGACTGGAAATTAAGAACAGTCGTACGACTGTATATACAGTCGTACGACTGTTCATGAAAACCAAGAACAGTCGTACGACTATTCTTAATTTCCAGGAACAGAAATACGAAAATACAGCAAAAACGCACAAAATTCAATTCAAACGCCCAGAAAGCAAGGAAAAGTGTAAGGAAAAGAAGTGACCACCTTTTTAGAAGCTATTCCAAGTCGTTTTGACCCCTGGCGTCGCTCCGATCCCAACAAATTCGCACTTTCCCCTTTGGAATTGAAGTTGAGAGCTTTTTGTCCAAAATCCAAATTGCAAGGGTTCCTGATGGTTTAAGTCCGAGTTCTTAATTTGGTTATGTAGTTAATTGATTAACCTAGGGATTTCTAACAAATTTTAACCTTAATTTCGAGAAATTAAAGAAAATAAAAGAGGAGGAAAATGAGTTTTTTATGGTTTTATTTTCTCTCTTCTCTTTCTCTCTCTAGATTTCTTTTTCACCAGAATCTCCTTTTCTTCTTCTTTTTCCTCTTTTTATCTCTCTGCCTTCCTCTTGCTTGCTGCAACAAGGGAGCAATTAATGCTCCCTTTCTCTTTCCTTCATTTCTGCTGCAGAGGTATGGGCCTCTGCAGATTTTCCGACATTACAGTCGTACGACTGTAATAATAGTCGTACGACCATATTTTTTTTTTTTAAGTATAGAAAATTCCGGTGCTTACAGCTGCCCCTCGCGTGATCAAATTCGACATCTAGCTCCGGGTCTATAATACCTGTGATGATGAATTTGAGAGCGTGAATTAAAGCGCCGTGAACACTGGAATGAACCTTCTGATGAGATAGGCCGATACCGGGTCTAGGTTACCCGAGGCGACACCGGGGAGGAAATAAGCCGATATCAAGTCTAGGTTACCCGAGGCGAAGGAGTGGGTGAATTATGGTTTAGCCGATACCGGGTCTAGGTTACCCGAGGCGAGCTTGATGAAGAGATTAGCAGATACCGGGTTTAGGTTACCCGAGGCGATGCTGGAGATGAGATTAGCCGATACCGGGTCTATGTTACCCGAGGCGAAATTGATGAAGAAATTGGCCGATACCGGGTCTAGATTACCTGAGGCGAGATTGACAAAGAAATTGGCCGATACCGGGTCTAGGTTACCCGAGGCGATGCTGGAGATGAGATTAGCCGATATCGGGTCTATGTTACCCGAGACGAACTTTACTGGGGAAATAGATGAAGCTGATCTGGGCCGATGCCGAGTCTACATTACTCGAGGCGAATCTGCTAGGGGACTTGGATGATGGAGTGGATCTGGGCCAATACCGAGCTTACATTACTCGAGGCGGACTCACTGGAGAAAGTTGAGATAATGGAGCAGACCTGGGCCGATACCGAGTTTACATTGCTCGAGGGGGATCTGCTGACTTGCTGAGGATATTAAGCTGGGGATGAATTCTTACACTTAAAATGGCAAGTCTTCATTCCTTGATCGAGAGATTTTTAAACAAAAATTTTTACCCCTTCGATCAAGAATGAAGACTAGCCGGGGATAAGTAATTGATTTATGCAATGTATGGATGCATGATGATGTATATGTACATGTATGTATTTTCTGTTATTGGACTTTTCTGCCCTTCGTTGGGGAGATATGTTGTGCCCCTGGTTGATTTTACTTTTCTTGGGGCATTGTTTGGTGATTATCGACGGAGTGAGATGACCGCTGGGGAAATGATCGTAGTATTCCTTGTAGAGATTCCGCTGGGGAAGAGTGTGACAGCTTGACTGGGGAAACAATTGTGGTGTTCTTTGTGTAGACTACACTGAGGAGTAACATGGCGACTTTGCGGAGAGGTAATTGATGGTGTTCTTTATGTAGACTCCGCTGGGGAATAGTATGGGAAACTCTGTTGGGGAGTGATGTGACGAATTCTGCGGGGAATAATGAGGATGTTCTGTTTTTCCTGCTCCGCGGGAAGTTATGTTTGTTTGTTTTTTTTTTTTTTTTTTTTAGGTGCTCTAATTTTTGCCTGGGTAGCCCAAATCAGGTTTTCAGCCCAGCGAGCCGCTCTAACTTTTACCTAAGGCGCCTTTTCGGTTTTCGCCTTAGCGAGCTTTTCATATACCCTAACTTTTGCCTAAACTGCCTGATATGGGTTTTCAGCTTAGCGGGCCGCTCTAATTTTTGCCTGAGGTGCCTTTTCAGTTTTCACCTCACCGAGCATTTTTTTTTTTTTTTTTTTATAGATTTGACTAAAATGGTGTTGTGACTCTTTATTGCTCGTTTGGAAAGATGAACTGGACTTTAGAGGACGATAAAAGATTTTGAATTGCACGTATTTAATGCATTTTCATTTGCCTAATAATGTGATGATATTGATCAGTTGAATGCAAAGTGCTTTCTTTGAATGTGTGTTTATGCAAGACAACTTTGTTTGTGCATTTGTCATAACCATGCAAATATATTTAAACAAACACTTCACTTTATTGATGAAGCCAAAATGAGTACATTTGAAACAAGTTGGTTCCTAAATGGTACAGATTTCACATTGTGCCAAAATCCGTCACCAGTCGTCCTTTTCAGGTTTTCCGGCTGATTATTTTCTCTCGTGTCTTAACTTTTGCCTAGACCGCTCTTTTCGAGTTTTCAGCCTAGCAAACCTCTTTTTTTTTTTTTTTATACATGATAAAGCTTTAGCCTGTCTTGGTTGATCGGGTTGGTGAACTCGTTTCCATCCATATCCATGATGCTGATAGCGCCTTTTGATAACACCTTTTTCACCACATAGGGTCCTTCCCAGTTGGGTCTGAACTTGCCCCTAACATCAACATTTGAAGGCCTTAGTTTCTTTAGAACCAAATCTCCTGCTTTCAATTTCCGCTTGGAGCATTTCACATTTCGATTATAGGCTCTAGCCATTCTGCGCTGATACATCTGCAGGTGATCCAGTGCTTTTAGTCGCCTTTCATCTAGTGCAGCCAGCTGCTCATATCTAGCTTGAACCCATTCAGTCTCTGGCAATTGAGCTTCCAGGGCAACTCTGAGTGATTTGAGTTCTATGTCCACTGGCAACACTGCTTCCATTCCATATACCAAGGCATAAGGAGTTTCTCCTGTCGGCGTTCTGACACTGGTTCTGTAACCCCAAAGAGCATAAGGCAGTTTATCGGCCCAATCCCTGTAAGTGGCTACCATCTTTGATAAGATCTTCTTTATTGCCTTGTTAGCTGCTTCCACTACACCATTAGCCTGTGGTATATATGGAGAGGACTTATGATGTTCAATACCATGTTCTACAAGTAGCTCAGTCGTTGCCCCTTGAAACTGTACTCCATTGTCTATTACTATGTGATGAGGAATCCCATACCGAGTGAAAATATTTTTCTGGATGAACTTGACCATGTGCTTGGCTGTAACATTAGTGAAGGATTCCGCTTCGACCCATTTGGAGAAATAATCAACTGCCACAACTATGAATCTATGCCCATTAGATGCAGTTGGATGAACTTCACCAATCATGTCTATCCCCCATGCTGAAAACAGCCAAGGAGACGCTAGATTCTGAAGTTCAAGTGGAGGAAGATGACTAATGTCTGCATAGATTTGACACTCATGACATCTCTTCACCTTTCTTATGCAGTCTGCTTGCATTGTCATCCAGAAGTACCCTTGTCTCATGATCTTCCTGGCCATGGCAAGCCCGTTCATATGTGGCCCACAGGATCCTGCATGTACCTGCTGCATCACATCTTCTGCTTCTTGTTCTGTTAGACACCTTAAAAGAACTCCATGTGCTGTTCTTTTATACAACTTGTCCTCGAAAATTCTGAATTGACTAGCCAGTTTTCTCAGTGTCAACTTATCAGCAGCACTGGCCTCATTTGAGTACCTTCCCTCCTTAACATACAGGTAAATGTCAAAGAACCATGGCTTTTCTTCGGCTGATAATTCCATTACTTCATGCACTTTGAAGCAAGGATGCCTGGAAGTGGCTACAACCAGTGGTTGAGCTTGTGTCTCTTCTAGATTTTCCCATATGGAGGACAAAGTAGCTAATGCATCAGCCATCTTATTCTCATCCTTGGGGACATGTCTGAATTCACACTGGCCGAATAAACCCTTTCTGGACTGTAGCAGCTCCAAATAAGGCCGTAAGGCTTCTTCTTTTAGTTCCCACTCACCCTGAGCTTGCCTCATCACTAGAAGTGAATCACCGACAATTAAGACATCATTTTCTCCCAAGGTTAATAAAGTTTCCATTCCAAACAAGCATGCTTCATATTCCGCCCCATTATTGGTTACGGGAAAGATCAGCCTTTTGGATGAAGGAATGACCTCACCATTCGGTGTTGCTATAAGTACCCCGATCCCAGCGCCTTTTCTATTCACTGCCCCATCGAAACACATGACCCACCTTTTCACTTCCACCATGGCTAACTGCTCATCAGGGAATTCCAGGTTCTCTGTGTAATCTGATTCTAGGGGCTGGTTCGCCAGAAACTCTGCCACGGCTCGCCTTTTAATGGTTTTCTTCGTGATGTACTTAATGTCAAATTCAGACAAAAGTAACAACCACCTGGACAGCTTCCCAACCAATGTCGGTGCTTCATAGAGATACTTCATTGGATCCACTTTAGCCACAGCTTGTATCTTGTAGGATTGGAAATAGTGGCGCAGCTTCTTTGTCAACCAAATCATTGCCACACACGTCTTCTCCACCAGTGTGTACTTGGTTTCATACTCCAACAGCTTTTTACTAAGGTAGTAGATGGGATACTCCTTCTTGCCATCTTGTTCTTATGCTAGCATTGCCCCTATAGAGGATTCTTCAACTGCCAAGTACAAAATCAGGGGCTTCCCTGGAATTGGAGGACTCAACACTGGTGGCTTTACCAGGTAAGCCTTGATCTTCTCGAAGGCCAGCTGACACTTGTCATCCCACACAACCGGCTGATCTTTCTTTAATAGCTTGAAGATTGGCTCACAAGTGGAAGTTAGCTTGGCTATGAAGCGGCTGACATACTGCAAGGAACCCAGGAATGATCTGACCTCCTTTTCAGTCTTTGGAGCTGGCATATCTTGGATGGCTTTAATTTTATCTGGGTCCATTTCTATCCCCCTCTGGCTAACTACATGGCCTAACAGCTTCCCTGATGTGACCCCGAATATGCACTTCTTGGGATTAAGCCGCAAGTTGTACTCTCCAATGCGTGTTAGAAATCTATCCAGGATAAAAGGGTGTTCCTCCCGGGTTGTTGATTTAACAAGCATATCATCGACATACACTTCAACTTCTTTATGGATCATATCGTGCAACAGAGTTATGACAGCCCTCTGATAAGTGGCACCGGCGTTCTTTAATCCAAAAGGCATCACTCTATAGCAGAAAGTACCCCATTCGGTGACGAATGACGTCTTCACCTTGTCAATTACATCCATCAGGATCTGGTTGTACCCTGAAAAGCCATCCATGAAGGAGTACATTGCCGCTTTTGCTGTGCTATCAACTAGGACGTCAATATGTGGCAGTGGAAAGTTATCTTTTGGGCATGCTTTATTTAAGCCCCTGTAGTCAACGCGTACTCTGACCCTTCCATCCTTTTTAGGCACGGGGACAATGTTGGCTAGCCATTCCGTATACTCTACCACTTCGAGAAACCTGGCATCTATCTGTTTAGCCACTTCTTCCTTCACCAGTGTAGCCCATTTGGCCTTAGTCTTCTCAACTTCTGCTTTACCGGTCTGAACTTGGGGTCCGTTGGGATTTTGTGCACTGCTATTTCTGTATCTACACCCGGCATGTCTTCATACGACCATGCGAAAGCTTTAACATGTTTTTGGAGTATTCTTATTAATTCTCTTTCTTCCTCGGATTTAAGCTCGTGTGAAATGAGTACCATTTTAGGGTTTTCATCTGTACTTATATTGATTTCATGCAATGCAGTGTCATGTATGCTAAATATGCTTGATGGTGATTTAAATGCATGCACAGAATTATCAGGATAAACATCACACAAGTAAGCAAACTGGGATTTCATTGCATTGAACTTATCATAAAGTACATCAGTTACATTGAAAATGGAAGAAATAGATACAACAAAATCATTTTCATCCTCCACAGGCGGAGGGCCTTGTTCTTCCTCAGCTTCCATCTTCCCTTCAAGAGCATCATCTGGGACTGCAGCTTTCTCGGTTGCCTGTGCCTTAGCTTTCTCCATAATCTTGGCGATTTCAGCAGCCACAGAGTCTAAGTTCACTTTGGCCATCAGTTCTTCGCCAAATCCTTCCTTGGATTTCCCAAAAGCTTTGGTTAATGCAGCAGTCAAAGCTCCCGAGATCACTTCTATAGCTTCGGCATAGGTCTCCTTTTCATCTTCTTCCTTGGCCACCTCTATGGTTTCTGTTGTCACCTCAGATGATTCTCCTTTCAAAATTTCAGATTTAGTAATAGCTTCCTCCATCATTACAGGGGCTACTGGCTCTTCCTGGTTTTTCTCAAAATCCACAACATCTGCAAAAATCTCAAAGCCAGGGTGTTCGATATTTCCAACCAGCACCGGTTCAGCTTGGCCTTTGTAAAGGCTTTCTCCCGCCTTCAGAAATGGCTTCATCATGGCCCTGCCATTCTTACCCTTTTTCAGGTTCTTCTGCTCGGATGACCCCTCTACATAACCAAGGCCGTACTGCTTTGACTTTCCCGAGTCGATCTTGAATTCTAGCACACCTTGCAAATTAATCCCGAGTCCCATTCCCGGGACAAAGTTCAGCTTGTACAGATATCGGGATAGCCACTCCGGCATGTAGTTCTCATAAAGAACCATAGGGGCATCTATGGTTTCTTCCTCCTTAATGACAGCAATTTGGAATCCACTAAAAGGAACCACTCCTTCATCCACTGCAGCTACCATCGACTGGGCATCCGCCTCAACAGTCACAATCCTGTCATTCATAGAGAATTTAATCTTCTGATGCAATGTGGAAGGAACACCTCCCAAAGGATGGAACCAGGGCCTTCCAAGCAATAGGGAGAATGTGACCGGGATATCGATCGCTGTGAAGACAACCATGGACTTGATGGGCCCAACCTCCACTTCCGTTTCGAAGGTCCCTATCACTGTTCTTTTAGAATCGTCATACGCTCGAATGACTGTCGAGGACCTCTTCAACACTTCTTCATTCATGCCTAGAAATGGTAGCATTTTCAGCGGGCAAATATTCAGAGCTGAGCCGTCATCCACCATGATGCACGGCATCACCTTATCCATGATGTTGGCCCTAATGTAAAGAGCCTTGTTGTGAGCCCTTCCTTCTGCTGGTAGGTCTTTCTCAGAGAAAACAATATTAGGAGCTCCAGCATGGACTTTGTCTAGCAAGCAGCACATAGTCTCTGGTGAAGCTATAGGGGAGACTTCAATTTCTGATAGTTTCTTCACTAAAGCCTCCCTATGCTCTTTGGAGGTCATAAGCAGATGCCACAAACTAGCTTGTGCAGGGGTCTTCTTCAGTTGGGAAATTACCAAGTCTTCTTTCTCGACTCTTTCCGGTGCCGAAGTACTGCCCGACCCATTCATTGGTGCTTTATCTTTCGTCTGATCTGCCGACTGATATACCCTTCCGCTTCGGGTCACGTGCTGCACTTCTGAAATCTTCAGCTTCTCAACAGCTGGGAGTTTAACAGCCTCTCTTCTGTCAAATTCTTCGTACTCATCTTCGGAGTCAAGGTCATCCAGACTTATGGGCTTGACCTCCTTACACCCCTCCTTTTTTTCACACCCGGGTTCCACTTCGGGTTCCCCTACCGCTACTGCCTGAATCGTAGGGTTCGCTTGCAGAACTTGGGCAAATATAAAGTTAGCCGGCAACCCCGACTGAACCATGTTAACCCGCTTCTCGAATGCCGATAGTGGATTGGTTTTAGTGCTAGGTTTAGCTGGCTCTTGCAACTTTCCCTCGTCAATGAGCTTCTGGATAGCATCCCTTAGCTTGTAGCAGTTGTTGGTTCGGTGGCCTGTCACCACATGATAAGTGCAGAAGTTATCTTTATCGGCTTCTGATGGCTTCTCAAATGGCCTTAAGGATTGCAATAGGCCGCCATTCCTACACTTGGCAAATATCTTTGCCAAAGTAAGAGTCCAAGGCGATATGCCTTGTCCTCCAGGACCCCTATTCTGGTTGCTTTGTGGCTGATTCACAGTAGCCACTTCGACCTGCTTCACCTCTGATGACTGCCCCTGTTTGCCACTAGAACCTGAACCAGAACCACTACCAGACCCAGCTACCGTAGTTGATCTATACCCTGAACTATACCCTGTACTTCTTCCCCCTTTCTGACCAGCTGGCTTCTCCTCTTCATCCCTTTCTATCTTCATGGCCATGCTATAGACCTCACTAAGCTCCTTGAAGGGATGGAATTTCATGTTGTTCTTGAAAATATCCTTGCTGCCATCAATGAGCTTCTGTATAAGCTCGTCTTCATCAGGGCGGTTCTTTAGGAGGATCATCTTGTTCATCCACCTCTGGTAGTATTCATCAAAGGGCTCGTTGAATTTCTGCTTCACCCTCTCCAAATCATACAGCTTCACCTGGATTTTGGTGTTGAAGCTGTAGTATTTGATGAAAGCTACTGACAATACCTCCCTGTCAGATTGCTCCTCCTCTGACAGTGAGTTATACCATCCCAAAGCACCTCCCTCCAATGTGGTGGGGAAAAGATTAATCAAATGTTGCTTTGTAGCGCCTGCTGTCAGCATGACCCGGGCATATAAATTCACATGGGCCTCCGGCGAGCCCATTCCTTTGTAAGTGGGGACTTTCGGCACTTGGAAGCCAATAGGAAATGTCTCGATGCCCCTACTGATCATGGCATCCACGTTCACCCCCTTCTTGGATTCAGCACTGATCCCGACCCCCTTCTTCAACTGGGCCATGACCTCGTCTAGTTCAGAGCACTTGGCTTTCATCCTCTGTTCCATAGCTGCCTCTATCTCCTGCAGCTTTTCAAGACTAGCCGAAGTGTCACCACCATGTTGGGATGACTCAGCTTCTTTTTCCTTCCCGGCTCCACTACCACCGGTCTCACCAGCTTCTCTAACCACTGCCCTCATTTCTTCTTTTAACATGTCGCGAAAATCCTGCGACCTGAAGAAATCCCTCAGAACATCAGCCATGCTCGGTGTCTGTTCTGCCATATTCACTCCTTCCCCAGGCTCAGAATCACTGTCACTCTCGACTACCCTCTGTCTCCTAGCCGCCCTTGAAGCTTGGGATCTTGTCCATGGTCGCTCCAGTGTATTCTGCTTGGGGGTAGACAGGAGGTATTAGGGTCGTGAATGAATGACGTGATATGACATGAAAATTAAGACATTGAACATGCTTGAGATGCATGGAGTGGAATTATGTATGGAATGATGATATGAATGGTTCCCTTTTATTATTATATTTTTTCGAGGCATTCCAAGAACACCTAATGTTTATGCAAAAAAACGTCACGTGTGGGCCGTCGCACGGACAGAACTTCAGCGCCTTTAGGGCACCTAATGAATTCGTGAAATGATCGCGTGTGTATCGGCACACGGACGTAGTTTTGATGCTTTATAGGTCTATGAGATGATATGAAATGGTCGCATGGGCCGGACCCACAGACAAGGTCTTGATGCTTTTGAGCATATGATATGGAATGATGTTATGAGAAAGTCACGTGTAACAGGAACACGGACAAGGATTCAGCATTCGAGGAACGCCTTTCATGATTTGGTGATGTCATGGGCCTATATGTATACTAATCAGCACTCGGGGAGAACCTTAAATGGTGAATTAATGTCGGATGTGGACCACAGTGTTATATGATGTCTATGATAGATGGGTGCGATGTCATGAAATGCATCGTGTAAATTATTACATGAAAATGAGCCTAAGGCCGTTGTGGCTTTTATTAAATGAAATGATATTGGTGGAATGGCCGAATGCAATCCGGTGCATTGGCAAAACACGGGTAATTTTGGGTACCCGATATGTTATGAAATGGGATGGGATGGTCGTGATAGGCGTCCTTGAAATGCCCATTAATTTAATTTAAGTGAAATGTAGTGAATGAACATGTCACACAATATGTAAATGGCTGCATAAAAACGTGGGTTAGGATGCATAACATACATAATGATGTTATGTATGCTATGTCAAAAATAAAATGCTAATCACACAAGTTTAATGTTATGGCTGAAAAAGAAATCGTTAGTATGGATGACAAGCGAATGAATTAATGTTTTACACACGAAATAAAATGCAAAATGGCTGCATAAAAAATGTGGGTTAGTATCACACAAAGATGTTTGTGTATGGTATGTCATGTGTATGGAAAATGGTGATTATGGTATGTTATGCATGCGTCGGCGATGTGTCACGAAATGGTGAAGAACACATAGCAAGCAAAACGAATTCTTCCAACCTTATTCCTCCAACGTGGTCGGTCTCGAAAATTTCTAACCGAGTCCTAGGCGGGGTTCACTTCAATCACCAACCGGGGGTGATGAAGGCGCGATTTTATTATTATTCACACAATTATTTTGGTATCCTAAGGGAATCCAACTAGAGCTGCCTATATGGGTTCGGTCAAAGTCGGGATAACATCAAGGCTCTCATAGCAAGATATACTCACTTCTCCCCACTCAAGGGTCCTAGCGAAGGGGTTCGTACGAGGCTATGAGTGGTGTTTCGTATTCGTGCCCCTAAGACCAGGAGGAACTTAGGCGACACTTCAACAATCCACCGGGCTATAAAAGGATACCTAATCTAATGCAAAAAAAAAAAAAATGGCTAACTACAAATGCAAATAAAATTCCAAAAGAGAATCATCCACGTTATTTTAATTAGACACTTTTCAGGGCTTGCCAAAATTCTTTTAAGTTTTTAAGAAAACTTTTTGAAGAATTCCCCAGCGGAGTCGCCACTGTGAGCGGACGATGCGTTTTCGACGGGACGCGGGACTCCCTTTCGGAATGGGGCGCCTCGATCTCGGGCGGATCCCTCCCTCGCGTGGGGTTTTATAAAGGAAATCCGCGTTTCGAAAAAAAATAAATAGAATTAATAAATAAAAGAACCGAGACCTAAGTCTCGATGGACATTGTAAAGTCCCCACCTAGCTCAGCTCAACCGGGAAATTCTTATGTAGCCGAACCGGACGAACGGCGGCTACACTATCCAGAGATTCGGGTCCGGACAAGTCCCTTATTTCGTGTCTAATTAAAATAAATATTGCCAATGTTCTCGAATGGTATTTCGAAATCTAAAGCCAATTTTATTGAATATAAAAGGCATACAGCGCGCACACAAAATATTTAATACAAAAATAAGGAAAATAAATAAATATTAATTGGCTTACAACCAAATCGAATGGAAAAATAAAAACTCTCGCATCACTTGTACAATCGCCTATATACACGAGAATCTAGAAAAATACAACCGCCTAGGATACACGATTTAATCTATTAAATTACATCCAAAATAAAAAATAAAAATAAAAATAAAAAGAAATTAAAACCTGCAAAACAGAGGGTTAGCACAATATATACAGCACGCCACAAGTTGGACTCAAATAGACAGAATAGGGAATCAAGAATTGGGGGCATGCATTTAGGGGGGTAACCGGGTTGGCTCGGCTAGCCGGCCCGGTTAGACCTGGAAAAACATTTTTGAAACGTCCCTGTATTTTTGGTTTTTGTGGAAAAAATCATTTTGAAAAAACAATTTCTCCGGTTTACATGCATTTTTATATATTTAAGTGGGTCGGTTTTCAGGAGAAATGGGTCTCCGTCGTTGAATTGTTCTAAATGCAATTTCACTAAAAATTGAATCTATGGTCGTGATGCACACAACAAAATTCATTTTGATGATTTTTGGGGTTTTCTATTTTTTTTGGGATTTTTTGGGAATTTTTGGGGATGAGGCTGAAATTCTGATTCTGGAACAGGGATTACAGTCGTACGACTGTAGTTTACAGTCGTGCGACTGTAATCAATCCAGGATCAGAATTTCGCCAAAAATTCATTTTGGATCAAAAACTGAAGAAAAATCGACTGGAAATTAAGAACAGTCGTACGACTGTATATACAGTCGTACGACTGTTCATGAAAACCAAGAACAGTCGTACGACTGTTCTTAATTTCCAGGAACAGAAATACGAAAATGCAGCAAAAACGCACAAAATTCACTTCAAACGCCCAGAAAGCAAGGAAAAGTGTAAGGAAAAGAAGTGACTACCATTTTAGAAGCTATTCCAAGTCGTTTTGACCCCTGGCGTCGCTCCGATCCCAACAAATTCGCACTTTCCCCTTTGGAATTGAAGTTGAGAACTTTTTGTCCAAAATCCAAATTGCAAGGGTTCCTGATGGTTTAAGTCCGAGTTCTTGATTTGGTTATGTAGTTAATTGATTAACCTAGGGATTTCTAACAAATTTTAACCTTAATTTCGAGAAATTAAAGAAAATAAAAGAGGAGGAAAATGAGTTTTTTGTGGTTTTATTTTCTCTCTTCTCTTTCTCTCTCTAGATTTCTTTTTCACCAGAATCCTCCTTTTCTTCTTCTTTTTTCCTCTTTTTATCTCTCTGCCTTCCTCTTGCTTGCTGCAACAAGGGAGCAATTAATGCTCCCTTTCTCTTTCCTTCATTTCTGCTGCAGAGGTATGGGCCTCTACAGATTTTCCGACATTACAGTCGTACGACTGTAATTTTTAAATTACAGTCGTACGACTGTAATAATAGTCGTACGACCATATCTTTTTTTTTTTTTTTTAAGTATAGAAAATTCCGGTGCTTACAGTCGGTAAGTAGTGTTTTGCAGTTGGAGGGATTTGATTTTATTAAAAAAGAGCATGTATGAATACAATGTTTTTTTTCCTATATTGACTTGCTTTGACTTCATCGGATATTAGATTGTCATTTAAATTTCAAAGAAGAAAATATACATTAATTGATTGTTCCATCGCGACAGTAAACAAAAGCCAAGAACAATCACTTTTGCATGTTGGCTTATATCTTTATCGTACTGTTTTTTCATGGTTAAATGTATATCCTATATCTAGGGCCAAAAGCAAAACTGGATTGAAAATTCTTATTTGCGATAATAAAGACAATTTACATAGTTGTGTGCAAAATATAGCAAATAAATTTTCAATAATGTATAATCGATTAGTACAATAGAATTAGCTATAATTTAAATTGTCATTTTGTTGAATCAAGTTTTGATGATTACAATATTAAAGGAAGATAAAAAAAAAATAATAAGAGATCTAAAGTAATTAAATTAAGATTAATTAAATAAAGATATTAAATCAAAATTACAGAAAGATATTTTATTATGAAAAGGCTTTTATTAAAGTAAAAAAAAAAAAGAAGGAAAGAATAATATATACTCTAATAATAAAAGATTAAATAAATAAAGATCTTAAAATTATAAAGAATATCAAATAATTAAAGATGAAGACATACAAAAAATCTTTAAGAAAAAAAACCTACTATGTTATGCTTGGAATTACAAAAATGGACTCTTACAATCTTAAAAAGTTATACACCTACAGAAGCCTATGCAAAGAATAAAGGTCACCTACAGAAGATTATACATTATATGATGGTCACCCACAGGAGGCTGTACAAACCAGAACGGTCACCTACAAGAGGCTATACATTGAAGGAAAATCAATACATTGCTATAGAAGGCTATACATTGTATAATAAACTCATACATAAGGCTATAGTAATGTAAATCAATAGCTTCAAAAGCCTGTGGAAGCTTCAACAGATTTGTGCAGGAAGCTCCATTTTCAATGCTTCTGCGTAATGGCTATATTTTCTCCTTCACCTATAAATAGAAAGCAAATCCATCATTCATAAGTGGAGAAGACATTTAGCAAAATCACACCTATAAGCATACATTCGAGAGTCTTTTCTAACACAAGTCTACATAGAGATATTCAAAGAATTATAGTCTTCATTAATTCTCAAACAACAAATTTATTTATTCAAAAAGGGAATTGTAATTCACACAAAGGATTTTGTGTAAGAGGGAGCTTTGTTGCGGTGATTTCAACAAAATATTGTAAAGTTTCACACTTGAGCTTGAAAAGTGTGGTGATAGTTTGGTTATTAAGCTTGAAAACAACAGTTATAAAAGTTTAATGTTTGATCTCGCAAAAAAGCACCAGAATAGTTGTTGTTGAACTATAAAACAACACCTATAAGTTTGACATAGAGCTTGTAAAAAGTGTCAGTAGAGGTTTTGATACTTTCCTTAGAAAAGTATTGATTTAGTTACTTGAACTCATAAAAAGTAACATTAAGCTTGGTTCCTGCACATAAAGGAATCCTTAGTGGAAAATTTCTAGCGGTGGGCTTGGGGACAAGAGTAGGTAGGTTGGGCCAAACCTATATAAATTATTGTGTCTTCAATATCTCTATCTATACTCTCTTTATTTACTACTATTTACATATGAGTAATTAAATTAATAACATTAGTTATTTAGAGATATTGTTCAAGCTAATCAAATAGATTATATTCACAAGTTTTATGAACTATTTAATTCCTCATTTTAAGTAAAATTTTTTTTATTGGGCAGAATTGTTTTTACTGAAAAAGTTTAATAAAAGATTTTTTATTCGGTAAGACACATTATTCACCCCTCTCTAGTGTGTCACTAGCCTATTCTTGGACCAATAATTGGTATCAAAGCCTAACTCTTGCCCAAAAGTTTTAACATCCTTAGAGTGATCCAAATGGCTAGTATTTCTGGAAGTTAAAATTCTTTCATGCCCGAAGATCATTCTATCAACAAACCTCCTCTATTTCATGGAGACAATTATAATTTATAGAAAATATGATGGAGATATTTTTACAATCTATAGATATTCATATTTAGAGGATTATCAAGGAAGGATCCAATATTCCAACTAAGATTGTTGATGGAATAACAATCACAAAAGATGAAAGTAGTATGATAATGTTGATTAGAATAAAGTAGCTGTAAATTCTAACCTATTAAATTATTGCAATGTGCTTTAAATACTAATGAATTCAATCATGTTTCAGGGTGCACGATAGATAAAGAGATATAGGAGAAACTTAAGATGACTCATGAAGGAACTAAGCAAGTTAAAGATGCAAAGATTAATCTTTACATCATGGAATATGAGTTGTTCAAAGTAGAGCCTAAATAATCTTTATCAGAAATCAACACAAGATTCACTCTTATTGTGAAAAAACTAAAGAATCTTGACAAGAACTATACAGATGAAGAGTTAATCAGAAAGCTCATCAGAAGAATGCCATCAACATGGGATTCAAAGCTCAGAGTAATGGGAGAATCAAAGGATTTCTCAATTTAATGGGTAATTACTTATGAAATGAAGATAAAATCCACCAATGATCATAAGCATACTAAAAAGGAAAGATCCATTGCACTTTAACCTGTAAGCTCTAAAATTGAAGAAACTGATATTGAATCAAGTAGAGATGAAAACATTACCGATGAGAAAAAAAGCCTTACTTCTCAAGAAATTCAGAAAGTTCTTGAAAAAGAAAAACAAAGACAAGAAATCCTTCAAAAGAACTTTCAAAAGCAACAAGGTAGATAAAGTAAAAAAGGATCCATAACCCTCCAACACATGCTTCGAATGCAACAAGCATGGCCACTTTAAAGCCGAATGTTCAAACCTCAAAAGCAAATTTAAAAAGAATGATAAAAATGCAATGATAATGACTTGGAGTGATAGTGAAGATTCCTCTTATGATGATCAAGGAAAAGAAGAAAATTGCAAATATATTTTATGGCAGATTATTATGAAGGAACTTCATCAAAGGAAATAAAGGAAGATGAAGATATTGAAGATGAGGTAATTCTAACTTCCTTAGATATTGAAGATGAAGTAATTCTAACTTCCTTGTCTCATAAAGAAATTATTCAAGCCTACTTTAAGATTTATGATACTTTACTAGAAACTAGCTTTAAACTCGAAAAGAACATGAAAGAAAAATTTTAGAAAAAGATTTAAAAAATCTTGAGTTAAGAAACAAGATAAAGTTTCTAGAAGATACTAATCTTGAATTAGTAAACAAAGTATCATGTTTAGAAGAAAAGTATGAAAAGCTTAACACTACCTTTAACAAATTCACACTCGGAGAAAATATGTTGAATATGATCTTGGATAGCCAGAAAAGTCCAAATGATAGATCAAGAATTGGTTACCAAACCAATCAAAGTATACATATTGAAAGAACTACCACATCTAGCCTTTCCTCATCTTTCACACAAAAGAAAAATCCCCTATCCATAAAACAACATCCCTCTATACAAACAATAAAACAAAGGACCAGTCACATATAATCCTCTGTACAAACTTCCACAAAAAGGTTATAGTTACCTTTAAAAAGTAGCAACAAAAGAATACAATGACAAAAGGAAGAATTCATAATTGTTATAACCTCTTTCCACAACATAAGAAAGAGTTCACACTTGACAACCTTTTGTGCATCCCAAACAAAGACATACTTCAAGAACTTTTCTAGACCTATATCAAATTTCAAAAACTACCCATTCAACTATAGGTTATCATCAAGACATGATTATGTTCCTAAACAATTATACCAAAAGTCTAACCATGATTCCTTTCACAAATATAGAAATCATGCTACCAAGTCTCATCACCTCTATCAATATTTTCACTAGCAACAAAAGAAAGTTACATGCTACTATTGCAATCATAATGGCCATGTTATTGGTTAATGTATATTTCAAAAAGGTTTTTATGGAAAAACTATGTGGATTCCTAAAGTAAAAGAATAAAAAAATTTTAACAAAGAAGGACCTAATTTTATTGGAGTACCTAAAGTTATTAATTTTTCTTGTAGGTATGCCTAAAGAACGCCCTTGGAGCATAAAAGTAGTACATCAATAGTGGATGTTCAAGGCATATGAAGGGTGATAGCAAGTACTTCACCACTTTAAGACAAGTTAAGGGAGAAATTGTGAAATTTGGAGATAAAAAGGAATGACAAATCATTGGTAAAGGAAAGATTGGTGATAATCCATGCATTGATGAAGTATCATTAGTAGATGGACTGAAATATAATCTCTTGAGTGCCAGTCAATTGTGTGACAAAAACCAAAAGGTAATTTTTTACTCAAAGAAATGTGAAATTATTGATACAAAAGATGGTAAGACTTTACTTGTTGTTCATAGAGTTGGCAATATATTCTCCTATTTCAAACTTCTTTAACTGTCAAAAAGAGAAATTGTAGTAGAAAGGAAATCAAACAAAAAGATAGGAGATTATACCTGCATAGGCATTGTTCCTTGTAGCTTTGAAAATCAAATCCAATCCCCAACTGTACCAAATCTTCATCCTCCTATTTTGAGGAGAAACCAATTAAAAATGAAGGCAACTGAGATCAATAAGAGTGGAGCGAAGAAAACTGGAGTAAGGAAAATGAGAGCATTTGTTATGAAACAAAAACCAGCACAAACCGAGGAAACTGGAACCTCATGAAGGCAACGAAGAGGGGAATCCTCTGAACAGGCATCATCAGGAAAGTTCTTGCCAAGGACCAAGGCAAAGAAGCTGACTGCCTTTCCTCTAATGAGAAGAATCAGAAAAGCCTACTAGCCATCTTTCCCAGCCACTGTTTTTATACCAAAAAGAGGTACACTTTACCCTGATGAATTCACTGGGAGAAAGATAGATTGTAGGAGGGTAGATTGGTCCTACATTAGCAAGGAAAATTTGCCACTTGCTGGTTGGTTTAGATATCAGGGGTGGGAAGAATTCATGCAAATTAATGAACCTATTTATCTTTCACTAGTGTCACAATTTTATGGTACCTTAACCCACTTAGAGGATAAAAACTTTGAGGTTACAGTAGAAGGAAAAATATGTGCTATGAATGAAAAGGTCTTTGTAAAGATCTTCCTAGGACTAGTGCAAAGATAACTAGATATGTTGAATTATTTATGTTTGGGGAATATAATTTTGAAGAGTTTGGTAGGAAATTGTTCAACATTCCCATCAATCATAAGATTCCAAAATCAGGTCTTAACTCAGGGTATCTTGATGGAGTATTTAGAACCCTTCAAATTTTGAACTTTACATTCTTCCTACCTCAGACCTCTAGTTTAGCCATAATGGACGGGTCTAATATGTGCTTTGTGTGGCATCTTATTAATTACAAGAAAATTAATCTTTCTTAGATGATGATTAATTATCTTACAACTATTGGATGCACATCAGCTCTCCCTTATGATATGTTGCTCAATAGATTCTTCCATCACTATGGCATTTGTACCAAAGACCATTACTATCAAATACAAGTCCCATTCTTAATCAAACCCAAATTGTTCACACCATCAAATTGAACAAACACAAGATCCAATTGCCCAAAAATCCTTTCAGCTATGAGCAATTTGAGAATGACTATGAAGGAAATGATGGCTGAATAAGATCATAGAATAGAGATTGAAGAAATTCCTGAAACTGAAGAACTAAGAGAAGAAGAAGATGATTATGTATCAGAACCTCCAAGAGAAGCAAGCTACACTTCTATCTTTAAACAAAATGATGTTCAAAATATACTAGAGTATGAAGAGGAAGAGGATGTCCATCCTGTGTTTGAATTCAAAATAGGAGAAAGTGAAAAAGGAGGGAAAGATATGTTTTCCAGTTCAAGTCAAAACTTGAATGACATGTTCAATAAAGTGTGTCAAGAGGATTAGACTCCTGACCAATTTAGAAGTATAGAAAGGATGGCATAAGAAGCTCTTATTGAAATCAGTAGGGAGAAAGATTAAGTAGAAGAACCCCCAATTATTGATAATGACATCTTCTGTGCTAGTGTAAGCGCCAGGTTTTCCTGACCTCTATGATGAGAATTCCTGTGTTACCTATGAAGCAGACAGACTCAAATTGGACTTGAAAATGACTAGAATGTCACCCAGAATATCTCAAATGTCCTGAAAACCAAGCTATCCGTGACCCGAAACCCTCGAAAAGGTCCCTCGAGTGATTTTTTTTAGGGTTTAGGGTGAGCATCCAATTTTCGAGAACTTTGGCCCGGCTCTTGCTAGAGCCGCGCGGCTATAGCCTAGAACCACACGACTCTAGTACAAACTAGAGCCGCACGGCTCTAGTGGGTGAGCCAAGTTGCTCTATAGGCGGCACATTAATTGTTTGAAATGATGATGAGTGGAGAGTATAAAAGAAAAAGAAAATCAAATCAAAGGGAGGCAGTGATCTTAGGCAGAGAAAAATCATTTTCCAGAAGAAACAGAGAAAAGAAGGTAGAGAAAGGAAAGGAGAGAAACCAAGAAACCCAAGGCAAGGAGAAGTGATCCAAACAAAGAAGGTAAGACCTAAAGCTAATCCATAAACATTAATAACAAGCTCCACAACCTTTGCACATTGATTCGGGATCGTTTCGGATTGATTTTGGATTGTTTCGGATCGTTTTGGTTTTCAACCCGTTGAGTATTCAGGGAAAATTCCAAGTTCTCAATCCGTTTCTTGAGGCTCAAAGCATCAAAACAACATCAAGGTAAACTCTGAGAGGCCTTAAACCCGTGTACATTGTCTTTTCTTTGTGTTTTCTTCATTTTTGCAAATTTCGAAAATCGGACTTTGCTAAACATAGCCATACAGCTGTGATGGTGATGAACATAGCCGGGCGGCTCTGTTCTGCAGGGGCAGATTCCTGAACTGCCCCGATCGGCCGAAAATAGTCCGTTTTCCATTTTATGCATTCTGTTGTGAACAATTTCAGCCCAAATTCATCCGTGTGTTGAAAAATTTTGGTTTTCGGATTTCTGTACGTACGGATATTAGGGTTTTTGGTTTCTTCAGGGTTTTATTTTCTGAGTTTCGGAGTTGTCGATCCGAATCGGATCCGTAGTTTAGCATTAGCGGACCCCCGAACCCTATAAAATCCCCGGAAAATATCGAAAGCAAGCAACATAGTATTTTCACAAAAAATGAGAAAACCACTTTTCAGGTTCCGGGAATTACAGCTGCACGGCTGTAATTTTTCGAATAAAACAGAGCTGCGAAATGACCCATATGGATGTCGTCGCTTGGTGCTGTTTTCGAATTTAAATTATTTTTGGCGTGTTTACTGCTTTTTGGACCCTAGATGGATATTGGATTTAGGAACCCACACGAGCAGAACCCTGAGTTTCGAGATAACAGACCCGTTAAAAGGAAAATTTGCATAAAATTGAGCCAAATAATTTTCTAAAAATTGTTTTGCAGCACAAAAATTACAGGGCGTTTCAAAACCGTTTTTCCAGGTCTAACCGATTACCCCCTAAATACATGCCTCCGTTCCTAAAAACCCTAATTCTGTCCTGTTGTGATTCCTATCTATGTTGTGCCATAAATTGTGCTAACCAATTTGTCTTACAGCATTTGTTTTTATTTTTATCATTTTTACTGTAATTAATAGATTATTCCATGTATTCTAGGCGATTGTAATTTTTTTTAGATATTCGTGTATTCTAGACGTTTGTAAAGTGAGATCGAGAGTTTTTATTTTTATTCGATTTGGATGTATAAGCGGCCTCTATTATTTTTGTATAATCTAGATGCATGGTTTATTTTTCTGTAATTTATTTCTGTCGTTTGCCTGAGCATGGGTTGATATATATAAATGAAATTGGGATAGAGAAAGATAATAAAGCAAATTAAATATGGTAATATAAACTGTAAAGTGAAAGCAAACTAGAGGTTAAAGTAAGTCACTTTCCCAAACCCTAAATCTTTGGATTAGGTACAGTAGTCTACTCTCAGTAGGGAGGTGTATCGGAATTTCCTGGATGAGCTTATCAGGGTGGCGACTCTGTCATTGATCTTGGAATTTAAGTTTCGAGGTCTTTAAGTTAAAATGGGAAAATGTTTTCTACAAAGGGATTTCCAAATCCATGATTTTTCCAAGATAATCAAAACCCGCTTTCCACCAAAACCAAAACGAAACAAAAACGGTTTTCCCGGTTCGCTTCACCGCGTCCCGATTTTTCCAATATCGAAAAAGGTCATCCGCTTATAATGGCAACTCCGCTGGGGAGACTAGTTTCTTAAAAAGTTCTCATAAAGACTTAAGGAACTTAGGCACCGACGCAAACATAGCCTCGCTTGCAGTCACTTCACTAGTTCATATTACCATATTTTGTTTGCACCTTGCATATCATGACATTTTCTTCTTCTCAATCCGTCAAATACACTGATCAGCCCTAGTTTACCCAAGAAGGTGGACTAACTCTTCCGCCAGGATTGGAGACACCCGAGGGGGTAAACCACTCATAGCACCGTATGACCTTACATCGTGTTCTACGGTGAGGAGTGTATATTCGTTATGGAAACTTGTACGACCCTTGGTTTTGACTTTGGCCCACATGTAATGGCTTAGCAACTTCCCCTAGGATTACCAAAACTTAAATTCAAAATTGAACATTGAACGTGCACCTTTGGTATCCCCCGTTGATGCCAAAGATACCTAACACCTAGTAAGAATGCAAGACCAATCCAAAGGAGAAATAAGGTCAGAAGGTAGTGCATATTTTTACGTGTGCTAATGTTTGCTCCATGGTATTTTCTATTTGACTTTTCACGAAGCATCAAACATGCATAGATTTCGTGTGCCATTCTAAACCACATCTTCGTGCAGCCATTTTCGAGCATTGACATATGCATCACACGAATCGCATCTTCGTGCAGCCATGACATTTTTATTTTGTATGCCATTTACATCTCGCGTGCAACATTTCGACGAAGCATACAAGACATCATTCCATGTGCCATGCATCCTAACCATATCTTTGTGCAGCCACTTGCATTTTCGTGTGACATACACATTCATGTCATTTCATTCCACCTAATAAAGGATGTTCCAAGTGTGTTCCTCACGAGCATTCCATTTCATTTCATATCGGGTATCCCAAAACTACCCTTGTTCTGCCGTGCACTAGATTGCACCCGGCCATTTCACAAATATCATATCATCCAATAAAAGACTATAATGGTCCTAGGTCTTTTCTCATGTGAAAGGTTCACACGGTGTCATTACATGACACACATTCATTCATCATAAGTGTCCTGGTGATGCCAGGATCCTGTTTGCGCATTGTGGTTCACATCGGACCATTTCATAACATTGTGAAATCATTCAAGGATCTCCTCGAGTACCAAATTCGTACACATGTAAGGGCATTCCATAACATTATCAAAATCATGCAAGGTGTTCCACGAACATCGAACCTCTGTCCGTGTCTCTAGTTACACACATATTCCACGACATCACTTCATATCACATTGGCTCAAAAGCATCAGAACTCTGTCCATGGGACGGTCCCTATGCGACCATTTCATTTCATACCATTGACCTACAAAGCATCGAAACTCTGCCCGTGTGTCGGAACACAAGCGGCCATTTCACTACAATTCATTAGGTGCCCCAAAGGCGCCGAACCTCTATTCGTGCGGCGGCCCCACGAAACATTTTTGCATTATTTTGCATAGCATTAGGCACTTGTGGGACATCCCAAATAAAGGAAATTAAAACATGCAAAGTTTATCCTCATTTTCATTTCCATTCATGAAGCATCATCCAAGCATCATTCTCCACGACACCATGTCATTCATTTACCATCCCTAACTCTTCACTTATGATGTAGGTCCATACACACGTGAGACTAGGAAATACCAAAGCTCCATAAACACAGTTCACAGAGTAAGCTGGATCGACCAAGGACAAGGTCTCAGGCTTTGATGGCTGTTGGGGAATAGAGAATAGTAGAAACTGATAGTGATTCTGATTCCGGAGAGGAAGTGGAAATGGCCAATCAAACACCAAGTCTTGCTGATGCTCTAAAGGTTTTCCTGAGATCTCAGAATTTCCGTGACATGCTGAAGGAAGAAATGCGGGCTGTTGTAAGAGAGAGCGGAGAAATCGGAACCAGTAGGCCTGGGAAAGAAAAGGTGGATGAGTCTTCTCAGTATGGGGCTGATGTCTCAGCCAGTGTAGAAAAGTTGCAAGAGACTGAGGCAGCCATGGAAAAGAAAAGGAAGGCGAAATACTCTGAGTTGGATGAAGTTGTTGCCAAGCTGAAGAAAGGGGCCAATATCAGTTTGGGCTCCAAAAGGGGAGTGAATGTAGATGCAATGATCAACAAGGGCATTGAGACCTTCCCCATTAGGTTTCAAGTGCCGAAGGTTCCTTCTCACAAGGGGATTGGTTCACCGGAGGCCCATGTGAACCTCTATGCACGAGTCATGTTGACGGCAAGTGCCACTAAGCAGCAGTTGATTAACTTCTTCTCGACTACACTTGAGGGGGGGTGCACTGAGCTGGTATAACTCTTTGTCTAAAGATGTGCAATTAGACTGGGTGGCCTTGTCAGCGTCCTTCATCAAATATTACAGCTTCAACACCAAGATCCAGGTGAAGCTGTATTACCTGGAAAGGGTTAAGCAACAACAGAATGAATCCTTTGATGCTTACTACCAGAGGTCGATGAACAAAATGATTTTGCTAAAGAACTGCCCCAACGAGGATGAACTGATTCAGAAGTCGATTGACGGTCGTAGGGACATCTTCCTAAACAATATGAAATTCCACTCTTTCAGTGAGCTCAGCGAAGTACATAGCATGGCTATGAAAATTGAGAGGGATTAAGAGGAAAAGGCAGTGAGCTACAGGGGCAACAGAGGCTCCAGGCATGGTTTTGGGTATCGATCAGTGACTACAACTGGATCAGATAGCGGATCTGGTTCCGTCCCTATAGGCAAAAGCGAGCAACTCTCAGAAGAGAAGCCAGCCGAAGTTGCAGTTTTGTCCCAGCAGCGGGGCGACCAAGATGGAAATTTGCAAAATCGAGGCCTATCCCCCTTGGACTCTTTCTTTGGCCAAGATTTTTGCAAAATATAGGAACGACGATCTATTGAATTCTTTAAAGCCATTCAAAAAGCCGGCTGAGATCGACAAGGGAAATTTCTGTTCCTATCACGTGACAGTAGGGCACCACACGAATGACTGCATGCAGTTACTGAGGGCTATCCGACAATTGATCGCTGAAGGATAGATTGTAGAACCACCTTTGAAACCTAGTGTTCAGAACAATCCTTTACCCAGCTTTAACTGACCCACGTGTTCAAGCCATTAAAGGAGATGATGCAACAGCAAAAGAAGACCCTCCGCATGTAGAGGATGACAACTATTTTGATGTATCTGCTTCTATTTTCTTTTCCATTTTGTGAACAATTCAGCCCACGAGGTGTTTAATGTAATGCAATTTGATTTCAATTACTTGTGCGATATTTTTCTAGATGGGACACTGTGCATAAATACAAACATTCATTTAATGTCTTTAGCATACATGACACATCATTGCATGAAATGAATTTTAGGACAGATGATGACCTAAAAATGGTATCCGTCTTGAAAGACCTCACGCCTGATAAGAGAAAATAAAAAGAAATTGTAAAGTATCCAAAAGCGCATAACCGGCTTCACCCGATCTTACCATGGCATGACTGGGGATCGACAGAGAACTTAGCAAATGCGGGACTCTAAAGGATCTAAGGGCAAAATCAGCTGAGCAGAAACTCCACGGACCCAGATCAGACAAAGAGGGTAAACCACGATAGGAGAAACTGACGTCGCCACAAAAACAAGACTATTCATGGCAAACAGACATCAGTACATAGCCATGACTGTCAACCACCCAAAGTGAATGATAACAAAGTCGACCATGATGTCACAGCCCAAAAAAAAATGTGCGCCCAAATTTAGGAAGAAGAAGACATATGCACGATACATAATTCCATGTTCCGTCATGACCAAGAGGAGACTATGGTTTCAAGGGGCAACGGCGCATGTGTTCCAGAATAAAAGGCTAGGGCATCGATCGTCAACTCCACATCATCCATGAGCCAGTGGGGTGATGGAAGCAATCGACAGATTTGTCAAAGGAGTTTTATCAAAACTAGATTGGCATGTCATTATTTGCTTTGCAAAAACGCTGGACTGGCATCAGAGCACTCACTAGGGAGGTGTCGTAGTCATCGACCTTCAAGGTGGAAATGATTCTACCAGGGAGAAGAGAGACCAAGTTGTCAACCCCACTAACCAGGACAGGCTAAGAAAAAAAAAGAAGAGAGAAAAGAATAAAGAAATCTGATGGATCGAAAACCGAAAAGGCGGTCCACGTAAAAATTAGGACATTCCGATGGATCAAAAATCGAAAAGGTGGTCTATGCAAAAGTTAGGACGGTGAGGTGAGCACCACCAGCGGGAAAATCTGTAAGGACCGGTTGGTGACAGTCGTGAATTCGGTCAAGACGGATACCATTGCTGATTCCGTTTTTAATTTCATTTCATCTATGATGTGTATTATGCTAAAACATTATTAATGAATGAATGAATGAATGTCTTGCTCTGTTCATTTAAATGTCCTAATTCTACTTGGAATTGAATTCATATCATGCATTATACATGGTTGTGCACGTCTTTCACTTACATGCATCGTATTCACAAAAAAAAGGCTCGCTGGGTGAAAACCGAAAAGGCACCTTAGGCAAAAATTAAAGTGGCTCGCTAAGCTAAAAACCTACATTAGGAAGTTTAGGCAAAAGTCAGAGCACCTTCAAAAAAGGCTCACTGAGGTGAAAACCGAAAAGGCACCTCAGGCAAAAGTTAGAGCAGCTCGCTGAGCTAAAAACCCACATCGGGCAGTTCAGGTAAAATTTATAGCACGTCCAGATTCACCATTCCTAGGGGCAGAAAAGTGAAATCCTTCCACCATTCCCCAGTAGAAGCTCTTCTACTATTCTCTAGTAGGATCCTCTGCGCTATTCCCTAGTGGAACCATCACAAAGAACGCCACCACTTTCTCTCCAATAGTTATAGGACTTCCCCAATAGCCATTGCATATCCCCATATATCCCCAGCAGAGGTGCGAGAATCACATCACATAAAGAATGTAATCCCCAGCTAGATCAGCCATAAGCGTGGTGTATCTTCTCTAGCCAGAGGCACGACTTGATCTCCCAGACAAGGGCATAGCATTTCAAGACTGGACAAATAGTAAGAAATACATCTCCCAGTGTCATTTGCGCATGAACACGTTGAAACATACATGTACATACATTCAAAACGTATGCACACATGCATACATACATCACAACCAATCCAGGTACAGGTACCCGTCACCATTGTCGGGCCGTCCCGAATCAGGATCACTCCCGAAGCAGAAATAGTCCAACACTGGGGCATCCATTGGACCTCAAGATACGAGTTAGAGCCACACGGGCCTAAGCCTCAACATCTTGAGTTTCCAGGGGCAAAGCAAACAAGCCGTATTTATTCCTGATCGAAGGGGTGAAAATTTTTGTTTCCAAAATTATCGATCAAGGAATAAATACTCATTCTCGACCTGATTCCAAAGTTATCACTCCTAAAGTCCTACCACTCAAGCTGGATTTCGAATCCTTGAAACTTCTTTAAGCAAGATTCCCAATCCTTGAAAACCATTCAAGCCAGATTTCGAATCCTTGAAAACTACTCAAGCTGGATTTCAAATCCTTGAAACTCCTTTAAGTAAGATTCCCAATCTTTGAAAACTATTCAAGCCAGATTTCGAATCCTTGAAAACCATTCAAGCCAGATTTTGAATCCTTGAAACTTCTTTAAGCAAGATTTCTATTCCTTGAAAAACCATTCAAGCCAGATTTCGAATCCTTTAAACCCCTTTCAAGTAAGATCCCAGATCCTTGAAACCAATTCAAGTAAGATCCTAGATCCTTGAAAACCATTCAGGCCAGATTTCAAATCCTTGAACCCCCTTTCAGGCAAGGTACCAGATCCTTGAAACCAATTCAAGCAAGATCCTAGATCCTTGAAAACCATTCAAGCTAGATTTCGAATCCTTGAAACCCCTTTCATGAAAGATCCCAAATCCTTGAAACCAATTCAAGCAAGATCCTAGATCCTTGAAAACCATTCAAGCCAGATTTTGAATCCTTGAAACCCCTTTGTAGCAAGATCCTATATCCTTGAAACTATTTCAAATCCCTAACAGATCTACCTTGGGTAACCTAGACCTGGTGACAGGCCTAGATTGGCTTTTCTTCAGAAATTCAATAGATCCATCGCGGGTCACCTAAACCCGATGTTAGGCCCAGATTTGCTTCAAACTCAAACTTCAGCAAGTCCATCGTGGGTAACCTAAACCCGGTGTCAGGCCCAGATTTGCCTCCATCTTAACTTCAGCAATTCCGTCGCGGGTAACCTAAACCCGATGTCAGGCTCAGATTTGCTTCCATCTCAACTTCAGCAGATCCGTCGTGAGCAACATAAACCTGATGTCAGGCCCAGATCTGCTGTAACTCAGGTATGTCTTTCTGTCCTTCTACTTACGGTGCTTCATGTTCTCAAATTCCCCTCAGGTAACTTAAACCTAGTATCGGGTATTGAATTTGATCTTGCGAGGGGTAGCTGTAAGCGCTAGGTTTTCCCGACCTCTATGATAAGAATTCTTATGTTACCTGTGAAGCAGAAGGACTTGAATCAGACTTGAAAACTATAGGAATGTCACCCGGAATATCTCAAACGTCTTGAAAACCAAGCTATCCGCGATCCGAAACCCCCAAAAAGGTCTCCCGAGTATTTTTTTTTAGGGTTTAGGGTGAGCGTCTGATTTTCGAGAATTTTTCCCCGGCTCTTGCTAGGGCCATGTGGCTGTAGCCTAGAGCCACACGAGTCTAGTATAAACTAGAGTCGGGCAGCTCTAGTGGGTGAGCCAAGTTGCTTTGCAAAGTAGAGCAACTTGGCTCAACAGAAAGAAGATGGGCGAAATTTCAGGAAGTCAGGTGGCACATTAATTATTTGAAATGATGATGAGTGGAGAGTATAAAAGAAAAAGAAAATCAAATCAAAGGGAGGCAGTGATCTTAGGCAGAGAAAAATCATTTTCCAGAAGAATCAGAGAAAAGAAGGCAGAGAAAGGAAAGGAGAGAAATCAAGACACCCAAAGCACAGAGAAGTGATCCAAACAAAGAAGTTAAGACCTAAAGCTAATCCTTAAACATTAATAACAAGTTCCACAACCTTTGCCCATTGATTCGGGTTCGTTTCGGATTGATTTCGGATTGTTTTGGATCGTTTCGGTTTTCAGCCGGTTGAGTATTTAAGGAAAATTCCAAGTTCTCAATCCATTTCTTGATGCTCAAAGCATCAAAACAACATCAAGGTAAACTCTGAGAGGCCTTAAACCCGTGTACATTGTCTTTTCTTTGTGTTTTCTTCATTTTTGCAAATTTCGGAAACCGGACTTTCCCGAACATAGCCGTACGACTGTGATGGTGATGAACATAGTTGGGTGGCTCTGGTACCCAGAGCCGCACGGCTCTGATCCGTAAGGGCAGATTCCCGAATTGCCCCGATCGACTGAAAATAGTCCGTTTTCCATTTTATACATTCTATTGTGAACAGTTTCGGCCCAAATTCACCCGTATGTTGAAAAAATTTGGTTTTCGGATTTCTGTACGTATGGATATTAGGGTTTTCAATTTTTTCTAAGTTTTATTTTCTGAGTTTTTGGGTTGTTCAATCCGAATCGGACCAGTAGTTCAACATTAGCATACCCCCAAACCCTATAAAATCCCCAAAAAATATCAAAAGCGAGCAAAACGGTATTTTCACAAAAAAAAATGAGAAAACCACTTTTCGGGTTCCGGGAATCACAGTTGCACGGCTGTAATTACGGTCGTACGGCTGTAATTTTTGGAATAAAACAGAGCCGCGAAATGACCAGTATGGATGTCATCGAGCGGTGCTGTTTTCGAATGTAAATGATTTTTGGCGTGTTTACTGCTTTTTGATGGATATTGGATTTAGGAACCCACACAAACGGAACCCTGAGTTTCGAGATAACAGACCCGTTAAAAGGAAAATTTGCATGAAATTAAGCCAAATAATTTTCTAAAATTGTTTTCCAACACAAAAATTACAGGGCGTTTCAAAACCGTTTTTCAAGTCTAACCGGTCCGACCAATCGGGTTGACCCGATTACCCCCTAAATGCATGCCCTCGTTCCTAAAAACCCTAATTCTGTCCTACTATGAGTCCTATCTATGTTGTGCCATAAATTGTGCTAACCAATTTGTCTTGCAGCATTTGTTTTTATTTTTATCATTTTTACTGTAATTAATAGGTTATTCCGTTGATTTTAGGCGATTGTAATTTTTTTAGATATTCGTGTATTCTAGGCGTTTGTAAAACGAGGTCGAGAGTTTTTATTTTTATTTGATTTGGATGTATAAGCGGCCTCTATTATATTTGTATAATCTGGATGCATGGTTTATTTTTCTGTAATTTATTTCTGTCATTTGCCTTAGCATGGGTTGGTATATATAAACGAAATTGGGATAGAGAAAGATAATAAAGCAAATTAAATATAGTAATATAAACTATAAAGTGAAAGCACGCTAGAGGTTAAAGTAAGTCACTTGCCCGAACCCTAAATCTCTAGATTAGGTACAGTAGTCTACTCTCGGTAGGGAGCTGTACTGGAATTTCCCGGATGAGCTGATCTAGGTGGCGACTCTATCACTGGTCTTGGAATTTAAGTTTCGAGGTCTTTAAGTTAAAACAGGAAATTGTTTTCTACAAAGGGATTTCAAAATCCATGATTTTTCCAAGATAATCAAAACCCCGTTTTCCACCAAAACCAAAACGAAACAAAAACATTTTCCCCGGTTCGCTTCGCCGCGTCCCGATTTTTCCAATATCGAAAAAGGTGGTCTGCTCACAGCTGGTGTGCCCTAGTCCAATGGCATTGGTTCTTGAATTGTATTATACTTTATATTTGGATATTTTGTATTATGCATTTTGTGTTGAAATGAAGGCATGAATCTATTTATTCATATCTTGTGCTATTTATAAATAGAGTATCCAATGATTACAACCATACTAAATTAAACCAATATAGGTCATTGGATTATGAGACCTTTTAGTAGAGTTAAAGTTACAGTCATAATGATATCTCTAGTCTGTTCTAATTATGGGAATGAATAGAACCAAAGACTAACATATCCTTGACTGGATGGCGGTGTCTCACCAGCCATTGGACATGGAATGTTAGTCAATGATATAGGTACATATTGGGTTGCATGGTACTAGATCAATCCGCCACGGGAACACCACATGGTTCGATCATCATAGGTGTTTCTTTGGTAGGTCTTGTTATTATCCTTTGACTAGATGTTCACTATAACATAACATGAGATCTCAATCACTTTGATATACGCCTAACAGGCCCGTAACAGGGTGCCAAGTATGGGTATGTTGGGTGGGCCACTGAACATGTTGATGTTGATAGTGAAGTTGAGAGAATTGGCACTCAGCGTCCCCTGAGATGATATCACTGGCCACTTGATGAGTGGGACTGACAAGCGTATGGCCATACCTGAATAAGTTGGGATACTTATTTGTTAGGTTCAGTCCACTCGGTATCAAGAAATAATAAGCATATAAGAGGATGACAGGGCCATGTCTCCTGCTTATATATCGATGTCAGTTGGTAAAGGACATACAAGATCACTACTGGGTTATGTTTCACATTAAACTACAATTCTCCATCTTAATTGGGGGTTGTAATGATTTGCTAGAACCCACTTACAGTCTGTGAGCTTTGGACCAACTGCCAACATAAAGATGGACCCACAGAATTGTACACATAGAACGAATGAACATTGACAAATTGGAATTGGAACAGAAACCAAATTAATTGAGTTATTGACATTAGGTTATGACATAATTAATTCAATTATAAGGGAGAAATTAATTTTATTTGACTAATTAATTACATGTAGTAAATAATTAATTAAATAAAATAATATTTCTTTGGTGGAAATAAAATACAAAGGTTAAATTTATTAAGGCTGACTTCAATTTAGTTTGGGTTATTTTAATTTGATAAAATTGTATTTAATTGTATCAATTTAGAATTTTATAATATGGTTTTATTTAATCCTAATGATACAAGGTAAATCAATTAAATCAAATTAAATAAATTTAGCTTTGGGTTATTTTAATTTGATAAAATTGTATTTAATTGTATGAATTAGAATTTTATAATATGGTTTTATTTAATCCTAATGATACAAGATAAAACAATTAAATCAAATTAAATAATCTATAGTTTAATTTAATCCTAGTACACTAAGGAGTGTAAAAGGAATTAGATAGTCTTTCGTGTACTAGATTGTTTAGGAAACGCATTTGGGTTTCTGCAGTAGTCTCTTAAGGAGACAGTTAAGGTGAAAAAATTTAATATTCTTTCCGTTCTTGGCTTCATTTTATTAATCTACATGAATCTTGGGCTATAGAATCGAGGAAAATTTTAATCGGTATTCTGCCTTGCGTTTAATTTTTCCCGCGACGATTCCCTACAGTGGTATTAGAGGCAGGTTCATGTTCCAATTTGGCCATTGCTGCTGCTTGACGCAGCAGGTTTATTACCTGCTGCGTGGTAGCAGGCTGCCGTGCAGCAATGCTGTTGTCTCCGGACAGCAGTACCGACGCATGGGGTGCGGGTTCGATTTGGATTTTACAAGTATTTTGTTTTTTCGAACCCTATGTGAAGTTTTAAATTGGTTTTAAATTCGCATGATTTTACTTTCGTGATTGGATTCGTGTAGTTTCTTGTGTGATTTAATTCATACATATAATTTAATTTTTGGTTAAATTAAATTGGTTAATGAAATTGATCCAATTGGCCCTTGGCACGGGTTGAGAATTGGACTGCTAATTCGGGTCCGTGACCTGACATTGGTTATGGATGCTAGAATCAGCGATTTCACAAACGGCTGGACATAATTAATTAAAAATTGGAATTGCCATGTTCATGCATTCTAATACATGTATATATATTGATATTTGCTATTTTTGTGCTTGGTTGTGTAGATTTGAGTGCTATTGGGCCTTAGATGAATTTGGATTGTAAAATTTAATTTTGGAAAATACAACCTGGGTGTCGTTTATTTTATGTAATTTGTTTTAATTTATATTTTGTAAATTTAATTGTAATTGTATCAAGCCATTGGAAAGGAAGCCTATTGGTGTCATGCCCAAGAGGAGTTTGCAAGTCCGCCCGGTGGATCTCTAGTATAGGCTTACTAGTTATTCATTAGGTTGTAAAATAGGACCCATAGTGTCTCTCTTACTTATATACATATTTTATACTTATGTTAATTTTTTTTTTTTTTGTGTGTATATATATATATGATTGTATGTTAAGCCATTCCTATCACCCGCGATTATGAATGCTAAGCCGTTATTAATCAATCCAATTAAATATTGAGTCAATTAAAAGTGCTTTCCACATTCAAACCTTGTTGGTTTTTGAATAGTGCAATGTGGGCCGTGCCTCTGCCGGGTGCATTGTATTATTCATTTACTGTATAAGGTTAAGGTACTGGGTACACTTAGGGCTTGAATGGTGGTTGGACTCAACGTTTGTAGTAGGATAAGCTCCTGGCCCTAAGCACAGATGGGTAAATACCAATAAGCCCATCAAACCAAAGAGTCCCTAGGTTGGGATTGAAGGGAGTTCCTACCAAAATAGTTAAGGGTTGGTTGATAAGCCTCCATTTGGCCAATTCTTAATGAAATATGGATCTTGGTCTTGTGACCATACATTACCAGCAAATTAATTAAAATGGATTGTTAATTAACATGGTTAAAATAATAAAGCGCTTTATTAATCACTCTGAAAATTTTTTTGTGTAGATAATCACTTAAAATGGCTGGTAATTCATTTTCACTGCGATCACTCCTCAAAAAGGAGAAACTATTTGGGCCTAACTTCCTAGACTAGGCTTGGCAGCTAAGAATAGTGTTGAGACAAAAGTCCAAGGAATATGTGCTAGATAGGGCCTTACTGGCGGCACTGCCTGCAGGTCGAGGGGTTACTCATGCTCAAATTGAGGAGTACGACATGCATAGGAGGGATGATAGAGATGTGTCTTGCCTTATGTCGGGCACAATGGTTCCTGAGCTGCAGAAACAGTTCATGGACTGTCAAGCCTATGCGATCATGGATGATCTCAAAAGGATGTACCAAGATCAGGCACGTCAAGAAAGGTTCTTGACAACTAAGGCACTCAACACCTACAAGATGGCAGCTGGGACACCTGTGAGCACCCACGTGCTCAATATAAAGGGCTATATCGACACATTGGCCCATCTCGGCATGCCAGTCCTGTAGGATTTGGCAATAAACATCATCTTAGGATCCCTCCCTGAGTCTTATGATCAGTTCATCATGAACTATCACATGCAGGGCATGGACAAGACTATGGCTAAGCTATATGGAATGCTCAAGCTTGCTGAAAAGCCTGTCAAAAAGACTCCACCAGTGCTGCTAGTGAACAAGGGAAACACCTCTGTTGTGAAGGGCAAAGGCAAGGCTAAAGCCAAAGCCAAGGGCAAGAAGGCCAAGGCTAAGAAGGCTAAGCAAGAGCCCAAGCCCAAGGCCGCTCCTGAGGATGTATGCTTCAAATGCAAGCAGAAAGGACACTGGAAAAAGACATGTCCAAGGCTCATGGGAGAGCAAGTGAAGAACTAGGGTAGTTCTTCAAGTATATATGTTATTGACATTAACCTCACTATTTCGACATCTTGAGTGTTGGACACTGGATATGGATCTCACATTTGTTGCAATTTGCAGGGAATGAGAAATAGGATGTTATTCGAATCTGGAGAAGTAGATCTTCAAGTCAGGAATGACGCTAAGGTTGCTGCCATTGAGATTGGAGATTTCTACTTGGAGATGCCCACTGGATTGGTTTTGATTTTGAAAGATTGTTATTTTGTACCGGCTATGTGCAGGAATATTATTTTAGTTTCTATCTTGGATATTTCGGGATTTGTTTTAATATTGGTTTTGGAAGAATTGATATTTTGAAAGACAATATTATTTATCAAAGTCGTTTAGGCCACATAAATAAGAAGCGCATAGCTAGACTTCACAAAAGTGGAGTACTAGGGTCATTTGACCTGGAGTTTTATGATACATGTAAATCTTGTTTAAGAGGCAAAATGACAAAGGCACCTTTCAACAAGAAAGCTGAGAGGCCAAGGGCTTATTGGAGCTAATACACTCGGATGTGTGTAGGCCCATGAGCACTAGTGCTAGAAATGGTTTTCACTACTTCGTTACTTTCACAGACAACTTTAGCAGATGTGGCTATGTCTATCTAACAAAGAACAAGTCTAAAACCATTGATAGGTTCAATGAGTACAAGAACGAAGTGGAGAACCAACTGGGCAAGATTATTAAGGCACTTTAGTCTGACCAAGATGGCAATTATATGAGCCTAGAGTTTGATTCATTCTTGCGAGAGTGTGGGATTATCTCACAGCTCACTCCTCCTGGGACACCCCAATGGAATGGAGTATTAGAAAGGAGGAATAGGACCTTGTTGGACATAGTCCGCTCGATGATGAGTCAAACCACTCTCCCAACATCCTTTTGGGGATATGCATTAGAGAAAACTGGATTCACACTTAACCATACACTGAGTAAGGCAATTGAAAAGATGCCATATGAACTATGGATGTGCAAGGAGCCCAACGTCTCTTTCATACAGATTTGGGGTTGCGAGGCCCATGTCAAGAAATTGACAAGTGCCAAGCTAGACTCCAAAACCGAAAAGTGCATGTTTCTGGGTTACCCCAAGGAAACAAGGGGATATTACCTCTATAACCCTAATGAGAACAAGGTGTTCATAGCACGAAAGGGTGTCTTTCTTAAAAAAGAGTTTATCTCCAAGAAAGACAGTGGGAGCAATATTGAGCTCAGGGAAGTTCAAGATCCACAAACACCTATACAGGATAGCTCAGAGATCGAACCAGAACCTCAAGCAATTGAGGAATCTGAACAGATAATACAGGACCTTAGAAGGTCTGGTAGGGTCCGTCATCAACTCGGGAGATATGGGATTCTCATGACCGATGATGGGAATCTTCTAGTCTTTGTCTAATAAGAACCCAGGACTTACCAAAAGGCTATTGAAAGCCCACAATCAGTTAACTAGGGTAAAGCCATGGAAGCTAAGATGCAATTGATGTACGACCACCAAGTTTAGGATTTGGTTGATCCACCTCCGGGTATTAAGGTAATCAGTTGCAAATGGTTTTTCAAGTTAAAGGCTGATAACACCTTCAAAGGGTGATTAGTGGCGAAGGGTTTCAGATAAGTCCAGGGAATTGGCTATGATGAAACCTTCTCACCAGTTGCAATTCTTAAATCCATTAGGATATTACTTGCCATGGCTGCATGGTACGATTATGAGATATGGTAGATGGATGTTAAGACTGCTTTTCTGAATGGAAATCTACTCGAGGATGTGTACATGGCACAACCTGAGGGTTTTATTGATCCAAAGAATCCTAACTGGGTATGCAACGTTCAAAGGTCCATTTATGGATTGAAGCAAGCTTCTCAGAGTTGGAACCTGAGATTCAATGAGGCTATTAAGGAATATGGCTTCATATAGAATCCAGATGAGCCCTGTGTGTACAGGATGGTTAGTGGGAGTGTATCAACATTCCTAGTCCTATACGTAGATGACATCCTTCTCATTGGAAGTGACATACCAACACTGCAAGGGGTTGAGCAATGGTTGAGTAATTGCTTCGCAATGAAAGACTTAGAAAAAGCCGAGTTGATCTTAGGGATCGGGATCTACAGGGACAGATCTAATCGGCTTCTAGGCTTAAGTCAGGCCTCTTACATAGATAAAGTTCTGAAAAGGTTTAGCATAGATAAGGCAAAGAAAAGTTTCTTACCTATGCGCCATGGACTCAAACTAAGTAGGAACAACGGTACTAAGACAAAGGAGGACTGGGAGAAGATGCAGAAGATCCCATATGCTTCGACTATAGGATCTATTATGTACTCCATGTTATGTATGAGACCCGATGTCGCTTTTGTACTGAGTATGACTAGCCGATACCAGTTAGATCCCAGGGAGAATCACTGGACGGTAGTCAAGGCAATCCTCAAGTACCTTAACAGGACTACGGATAGCTTCTTAGTGTATGGAGGTTAAGAAGAGCTGTCATTGGTAGGGTACACTAATGCAAGCTTTGAGACCAATCAGGATGAAAACCTGGTTATGTCTTCCTATTGAATGGCAGTGCCATTAGCTGGAGGAGCTCGAAACAGCCAACCATCACCGATTCTACCACAGAAGCTGGGTACAGCTGTTTCAATGAAGAAGTTCATCACTGAGTTAGGAGTAGTTCCATCTATCCTAGACCTAGTGAATGTCTTCTGTGACAAAAACAGGGCCATCACACAATCTAAGGAGCCTCGGTCACATAAGAAGTCCAAACACGTACTCAAGAAGTTTCACCTCATCCAAGAGATCATAGACATAGGAGACATTTCATTGTAAAGAGTTGACACTGAGAATAATGTCGCTGATCTGTTGACCAAGGTGCTACCACAGACACACCACGAGGGTCATACTAGATCCATAGGGATTAGGGCAATGCCTAGTTGGAACTAGTGCAAGTAGGAGATTACTGGTGTGCCCTAGTCCAAATGGCATTGGTTCTTGAATTGTATTATACTTTATAGTTGGATATTTTGTATTATACATTTTGTATTGAAATGAAGGCATGAATCTATTTATTCATATCTTGTGCTATTTATAAATAGAGTATCCAATGATTATAACCATACTAAAGTAAACCAATGTAGGTCATTGGATTATGAGACCTTTTAGTAGAGTTAAAGTTATGGTCAGAAACATATCCCTAGTATGTTCTAATCATGGGAACAAATAGAACCAAAGACTAGCATATCCTTGACTGGATGGCGCAGCGAAAAATACATTGTTTAAAATTTCCTAGAATCCACCTATCGTATCCAATTACCATTTATTAGAATAAAACCAAATGGAATCAAGAGAGATTAACTCACCAGATTCATCTCTTCTAGAGACTGCTGTAGAATCGTTTCTTGAAACTACGATCTCCAAAGTCCGGTGCACAACCAACTATTGAGCGGGAACCAGTGCTAGCCGAAGACGAGAAGGATTGGAGGTTTAATGCTGGGATTTTTGGCTGTTTTGGGGCTGCTCTTGGTGGCTGAAATTTCCAGCAATTAATTAGGGTTAAATTAGGGTTTTATTCCTTAAGTGTGCTCTTATATTGACACATTGGCTAATTGGGTTGTAATTAGGTTAATTAAACCCAAGCCCACTAGGATTATAATTACATAAATAAACTTTAATTAAAAAGTATATACTATGTAAGTTAATTCCATTTGGCTAAATTTAATTACCCCTAAATAAAATTAAATCACACTTAAGTAAATACAATACATGTATTTAATTTTCCTTCAATTTCAAGGTAATTAATTAACATTGGGTTGAATTTAATTTAATTAATAAGTTTACATAATGTAATTAATTAATTTATTTAATTAATTGTTTACTTTATGTAATTCAATTAATTGATAAATTAATTAATTACATTATGTAAACTTATTAATTAAATTAAATTCAACCCAATGTTAATTAATTACCTTGACATTGAATGTCAATTAATTAATTAACACATTCCTTCCAATGTACATTACATGTAAAATTTCTATAAGTTCCGGCTCAGCTGATCTATGTGCACGATCCTATGGGTCTGTCTTTATGTTGGCAGTAGGCCCAAGGCCCATAGACTGTAAGTGGGTTCTAGCAAACCATTACAGCCCCCAATTAAGACAGAGATGCAGTAGTCTTTAGAAGACACTCACCCGGTAGCAATCTCATAGTGTCCTTTGCCTAACGATATCGATATGAATAATCAAGAGGCATGGTGTCCGTCATCCTCTTCTGTTGTTTATTATATTTATTGATCTTGAGTTGACTAATTAATCAAATAAGCACTGACTTACTTGGGTATGGCCATACACTTATCAGTCCCACTCATCAAGTGGACAATGATATCATCTCGGTGTTACCCGAGTGGCAATTCCATCACTTCATCATTAATATCAATATGTTCACCGGTCCACCCAATCATACCCGTATTTAGCATCCTTTTACAGACCTGTTAGGCATATGTCAAAGTGAACCGGATTCCATATTGATATTATAATGAAATCTGTTCTGAGGACAAAAGAGACCTACTCAAGAAAGACCTATGAAGCGACAACCATGTGGCTTTCTTGTGCGGATCGATCCAGTCCCAAGTCAACGACATGTACCTATATTCATGACTGACTACACAAGTATTATGGCTAGTTAAGAACTGCCACACAGTCATCGAATATACAAGTCTGTGGTTCTATTCGTTCCCATGATTAGAATAGACCTGGGATAGGTTTTATGATTATCAATCAATGGATACTCTACTCATATTATAGCACAAGATATAAATGAAATAGATTAATTGCCTTTATTAATGTGATACAAATAATGTATTCATACAATGAGTCTTAATGTATAATACAAAATACAGGAATCCAATGCCCTAAGAACTAGGGCACACCAACAACATGTTGGGTTGCATGGTACTGGATCGATCTGCCACGGGAACACCACATGGTTTAATCATCATAGGTGTTTCTCTAGTAGGTCTTGTTATTATCCTTTCACCCGATGTTCACTTAACCTAACATGGGATCTCATACACTTTGATATATGCCTAACATGCCCGTAATAGGGTGTCAAGTATGGGTATGTTGGGTGCCAATGAAAATGTTGATGTTGATAGTGAAGTTGACGGAATTGTCACTCAGCGTCCCTTGAGATGATATCATTGGCCACTTGATGAGTGAGACTGACAAGTGTATGGACTTACCCGATTAAGTTGGGATACTTATTCTTTAGGTTCAGTCCAGTCGGTATCAAGAAATAAATAAGCATATAAGAGGATGACAGGACCATGTCTCTTGCTTATATATCGATGTCAGTTGGCAAGGGATATACAAGATCACTACCGGATTATGTTTCACATTAGACTGCAATTCTTCGTCTTAATTGGGAGTTGTAATGATTTGCTAGAACCCACTTACAGTCTGTGGGCTTTGGGCCCACTGCCAACATAAAGATGAACCCACAGGATCGTACACATAGAACAACTGAACATTGACAAATCGAAATTGGAACATAAACCAAATTAATTGAGTTATTGACATTAGGTTACGTCATAATTAATTCAATTATAAAGGAGAAATTAATTTTATTTTATTAATTAATTATATGTAGTAAATAATTAATTAAATAAAATAATATTTCCTTGGTGGAAATAAAATACAAAAGTTGAATTTATTAAGGCTGACTTTAATTCAACTTTACGTTATTTTAATTTGATAAAATTGTATTTAATTATATCAATTAGAATTTTATAATATGGTTTTATTTAATCCTAATGATACAAGGTAAATCAGCTAAATCAAATTAAATAATCTATAGTTTAATTTAATCCTAGTACATTAAGGAGTATAAAAGGAATTAGAAACCTAGTATACTAAGGATAATACTAAGGAGTATAAAAGGAAGCCTTAAAGTTAATTTCTCCCTAACCCTAGCCATTTGATATTTTTGGCCTACACCAAAGAAAGGAGCAAAAATTCCTAGGCTGAAATTTCTTGGTTTCCATTCTTCCGTTTACTAGCACGAGTCGATTTCAAGAGTCATTTGTGCACCAGATTATGAAAGAAATGCATTTGGGTTTCTGCAGTAGTCTCTAGAGGAGACAGTTAAGGTGAGAAAATTTAATATTCTTTCTGTTCTTGGTTTCATTCTATTAATCTACATGAATCTTGGGCTATGGAATTGAGGAAAATTTTAATCGGTATTCCGCCTAGCGTTTAATTTTTCTTGTGACGATTCCCTACATTCTGTACTTCAGATGAGCTGTACAATATCCCTCAACATTGCTTTATATCTACAAAAGAAGTAGAAGCCAGCATTCCTCCTATGCCATTCAATAATATGGCCTCTTCTAGTACCACTCCATCCTTTTCCCATTCTCAATCAGCTACCTCTCAGTCTTTTAGAAGCCAAGGAGGAAACCATTCCATTTATAAAAATTTTGAAGGAATCATCGACTCACCAACATTCTATACAAGAATAGTTAATCAAACTCTATTCTAGTTTTTCACCCCTATCTTCCAAAAATGACTCAAAATCACTCTCCTTATCAGCCATAGCCTTTAAGGATAGAACTTTCATCACCCTCCACCTTAGTACCAAATCTCCCTACACATCATATGCCATCTGAACCCTCACCTGAAATTGCCTCAAAATTCCTACAAGTCCATACCACTTCCATCTATATGAACCATCGCTTTTACTCGGGAATCATACCTCAAGATTACTACTGAAGTATTAAAGATTTGTTAAGCTCTAATGAATTCAGAGACATTTCAACAAGTTACATTTGAGATAAAGCAGATATAGATGCAGATCTTGGAAATGCAAATAAACATCATGGAGAATACTCAGTACCAAGAGGAAACTCTAGCTAAGGTGACTGGAGAGATCAGACATCTGGCCAACTAAGTAGAATCTATGCATTTAATGCTCTCCAAGCTATATGTTGCACCAAAGCCAGACCCAAATGATCAGGTTTGAAATCTATAATGTCTTAATGTAGAGACATGCAGTCAAGTGAAGGCATTAAGGATGCAGCCAAGTCTATCTCTACAGCCTTTTTTAAGTACTCTTAACTTTAATTTTTTTCTAAGTACTGTTAATTTTAAGTTTCATCATCTTTGAGTATTGTTAATTCCTTAAAAACCGTTATTTAGTATTTGTATGTTTTAGGCTAATTTTTCAAGTATTTTGTTGTATTTTGATCCCTAGATCAAAATATGGTAGTGAATAATTGATCTTTATCCAATTCCTACTTATGCTTGGATATTTTATTCCCCTATCTTTATATGCTATGTTCCTTTTTGTTGATGTCAAAGGGGGAGAAATATTTATGTTTGAAATATCTAAGCAAATGTGATGTGAGATGTTTGAAATATCAGAGCAAATGTGATGTGAGTAGACACTTACATACATGATAGCTTTTGAATATATGGGTATGCATCTGGTTATAATCAGTATATATAATACGACTATATTACAATTACAGGAGTATGTAAGTTTATGCTGATATTTAAACATTTTGCTATTGTGAACAGTCAATAACTAATGATTATGATACCAAGATGCTTATGGTACCTTGAGAATGCTTAAATTTAGAATTATGAATGGTTAACAGCCTTATAGCTCTAATATGAAAAAGAATTATAACTCTCTTTCAGAAATATCATGTGGTTACTATCCTTGAATGAATTTTCTTAGTTATTGATATCATATGAGGAAAATACCAGTATTGTTTTACTTGAACATAAGTACTGGTATTGTCTGAATAATAACATATGGATATGTTGTAAGTTTTTACAAAATAAAATATGCACTTCATGTACATAACTTGTTTCACAGTATGAGACATCTACTTACAGTATTGAGTTACCTTATGCACATTTTTGTTATGTTACTAAAAACTAAATTGTGTTGTTCCTAAACAGAAAAACCTAGGTAATATGTTTAAAACATCTTATGATTGGTTTGTTTTGAATCCTTGGTGTCTCTTGAAAAACAATTTGAAGATGTTATTATGAATGCTTAAAAGTCTAATATGAAAAAGAATGCTTGTAACATTATGTCTTTTTGAAACTACTGTCATATATCTCTGTTACTAAAGTTGATAACAGAGTATAATATTATGTTTGTGCTAGTATGCTATAAGTATAGTTTCTCTAAATGCTGTTGTGAAGGATAGTTAGACATGGTGCAGACTATGAAATACCTTAAACAAACATAGCTGCAGATCACATTAAAATGCAGTTACTTAATGCATTAAAATTGCTATGAGATAGTGTCATCTAGTATACAAATGATGTTTTGACATGTGAACAATAATGTCTAATGTGTCATGTTAAATAAATTACAGGTTCTTTAAGAGATTTTTTTGTCAAATGAGATTACAGTTCCTAGTACAGTACTAACACTAGATGAACTTAATGAATACACCAGCACTGCACTTGTTGTATGCATTTTCTTATGTACCGCAACTAGAATCTTTTATGATCAAAAGTTTTTTGAACAGATTTAACTAATCTTTGATAACTTTGCTCCTAATATTCTTAGTTTGCAGAAGTTATACATATATGCCAGAAATTACTAGTTTAACATGGAATGTATACTTCTGTGCCATATGAATATAAAAGTTACCAGTAGTATGCTTTCTTAGTTAGAAACTGAAATGAACTTTTGTACTTATAGGAGTCAACTACTTATGTTATGCTACCTATGGATTGTTGCTCAATTGGCAATACAGGCTGAGTATGTGGAAGGAGAATCAGGTTCAAATCTCACTAAATATATCCACAAGGAGGGGTGAGGAGCCTTAACTATGACTAAGTCCATAACAGAATTATCCCAATGTGGAAATCTGTGGTTTATACAAAAAAAAATGATGATTTTGTACCATAATTGTGGACATTAACATTTAGAGATTACAAATGTATGTGCTAAATGCTTAATCACTATTGGATGTGTTAATCTGAGAAAATTGCAAAGCTAGTTTTCATTCTTAACCACATATATGGACATTTGTTATATATAGTTAGTCCATAATTGATTGTAATTTGGGCCAAAGAAATCTCATGCTAATTTAAAACTCCAGGTTGCTAAAAGCTTTTATTTATCCTTGGGTTATTTTTTTCATTCTAAAATTAGCTCTGAACATCATATGATAAAAAGCCCAAGAATTTTGATTCGCTTATCTTAAACAAAATTCTTAAAATTAGTTATTAGTAATTTTCAAACTATAGAAAGGCATTTGAAAATTAAAATTGGACCAGTAACCAATTTATTCAAAGAATTCTTTTAACAAAAGTTATTTTCTTTTCTTGTGCAAAAAAATTTAAGATTAACTTCAAGAAAAATTAGAAATCAAATTGATTCCTAATATTTCCAGAATTAAAAGCAGAATCCTTGGAAAGGAATCACATTCTCAGGGAGAGCAACGTCAAGAGAAAATCTTTATCCTGACTTTAATTTCATTTTCATTTGTATCATCTAAATTAGATATTTCAAAAAGTATTGTCATCATTAGAAAGGGGAGAATGTTGAATCAACTTTTGATATACAATATTAAATAAGATAAAAATAAAAAAAAAAAGTATCTAAACTAATCAAATTAAGATTAATTAAATAATGATATTAATCAAAATTACATAAAGATATTTTTATTATAAAAAGACTTTTATTAAAGTCGAAAAGAAAGAAGGAAAGAATAATATATACTTTAGTAATAAAAAATTAAAAAAATAAAGATTTTGAAATTACAAATAGTATCATAGTATTGAAGATGAAAACATACAATAAATCTTGAAGACAAAGGAAAGACTACTATAATCTATAAGAGGATGTTATGCTTGGAATTACAAAAAAGGACTCTTATAATCTCAAAAGGTTATACACCTACTGGAGCCTGTGCAAAGAATAAAGGTTACTTATAGAAGACTATAAATTGTATATGAAGGTCACCTACAGGAGGCTATGCACTGTACAGCGGTCACCTACAGGAGGCTGTACAAAGCATAACAGTCACCCACAAGTGGCTATACACTGTATAATGACCACATACAAAAGGCTAAAGGAAAATCAGTATATTGTTATAGAAGTTTATACATTGCATAATGAACTCATACAAAAGGCTATAGTAATGTAAATCAACAGTTTCAAAGGCCTGTAAAGGCTTGAACAACAAAAAGCTCTATTATCAATGCTTGTGAGTAACAACTATATAACAGCTATATTTGCTCCTTCACTTATAAATAGAAGCAAATCCATCATTCATAAGTGGAAAAGTTTTAACAAAATCACATCTATAAGCATACATTTGAGAGTCTTTTCCAACACAAGTCTACAAAGAGATATTCAAAGAATTATAGTCTTCATCGATTCTCAAACAACAAATTTATTTTTTCAAAAAGGGAATTATAATTCACACAAAGGGTTTTGTATGAGAGGCAGCTTTGTTGTGGTGATTTCAACAAAGCATTTTAAAGTTTCACACTTGAGCTTGAAAAGTGTGGTGATAGTTTGGTAGTTAAACTTGAAAACAATAGTTGTAAAAGTTTGGTGTTTGATATTGTAAACAGCACCAAAATAATTGTTGTTGAACTATAAACAACACCTATAAGTTTGATACTAGAGCTTGTAAAAAGTGTCGGTAGAGGTTTTGATACTTTGCCTGGAAAAGTATTGAGTTAGGTACTTGAACTCGTAAATAGTAACATTAGACTTGGTTCATGCCCGTAAAGGAATCCTTAGTGGAAAATCTCAAGAGGTTGGCTTGGAAACAGGGATAGGCCGGTTGGGCTGAACCTGTGTAAATCGCTGTGTCTCCAATATATTTATTCCTACTCTCTTTATTTACTAATATTTACATACTGAGCATTTAAATTAATATCATTAGTATTATTTAGAGATATGGTTCAAGCTAATCAAAGCGATATATTCACAAGTTTTACGATTTAGTTTCACATTTTAAGTAAAACTTGTTTTACTAGGTAGGATTGTTTTTACCGAAAAAGTTTAATGAAAAATTTTTTATTAGGTAATATGCAACACCCTCCCCCCCCCCCCCCCCTTAGTATGTCACTAGCCTATTCTGGGGCCAACAAATTTAATTACATATCAATGAATCTTTTCATATTAGTCATGTTAAATACATTCAAAAAATATCATATACAATGTGCATTACACGGGTATAGAACTAGTATTAGTATATACGAATCTTTTGGCAAAGATTTAGGGGTTGTACTTTTGGGATGAAATTTGCTTGGGAGAAAGGGTTCCGTAAAGTGGTTTTCGAGCTTGATTCGAAAGTGGTGCTTCACCTTGTCTCTATAGGGATTCTGACCACCACTTTTATGGTTGGATTTTGAATCAATGTTTGATGCTTAAGGAGAGATAGCAACTATATGTTGTGCGTTTGGAGCAGTTTGGAACCATGGGAAATTGCCTTTATTTATTCTTATAGGAAAGGGAAGGCAGCAGATTAGATGGCGAATATTGCATAGTATCTTTCTTTGGGCATTCACAATTGTGAGACACCTCTTGCAAGCAAACATCTACATCATTATTTTGTCCAATTCTTCTGTTTGTACTCTACCTTGGGTCGTGAGGTAGATTTTGTTGTCTTACTTTGGTTGTTTTTTTTTCTGTAAAAATCACTTATGATAATTTGGTAGAATATACTAGAGAGTAAATTTTGAAAAAGAAAAATATGTGATAAATATTTATATCAAAAAGTTTTTCAAATCATTATTAGCAGTACTCAATTAGGATCATTTATATTAGGGAAAAGTATAAAAAAATATACGTGGTTTGCAAGTTTTGGAAACGTATGTCTCTATTTTAAAAGTTGACAAACTCAAGTCCGTTGTTACAACGTTTGACAAATAGAAACTTTCATCTAACACACCCTCTAAATACTATCCTATCTATCATTTGGATTTTGGGCTCAAATTTTATATCTTTGTTAGTAGTGAAATTTCACAATTTTCGAAAAGCGCATATATTTTTCTAATTAAATAATACAAAAAATACAGTTATTGCTAAAAAATATTCAAATTTTGATAGGAAATTCATAAATAACATGGACAATTAAAAAGATAAGCAGAAGAAATCTTTGAGATTTACATAGGTATCGAATCAAAAGAATTTGTATTCACATTGTTAACTCGATCCCTATCTGCGGTCAACTAAATATTTTTTATCATCTAGCATTTGATTAGTTTACCTATATTATTTAAAATTATCCATTAAGATTCGAATTTTTTTGCAATTATCTACTTTTTCTATTATTTAATTAAAAAACTACTTGGTTTTATCAAAAATTTCAGAATTTCATTATCAATGTTCATTATATTCATATCAACCAGATTGTAAATTTTCAGTGAAGAACAAAAAAGTTGGCCAGTTTTTAGATGTTTTATTGGATATAGGAATTTGTTTGTTAGCCACGAGATATCTCTTTGCAAATAGAAAAAATCTCATACCTCTCTTACAGAGACCTGCATTTGCAAAACCAATAAGCCACATGTATTTTTTTGTACTTTTCCTTTTATTTTGACTTCTTTTTTGTTAAATATTTTAACTTTTATGTAAATCTAACTAAAGAAACAATAAAATAAATTTATGGGTAAAAAATTTATTAGTGTCTATGTTTTTACACATTATACTAGTCCGTCAATGTGATAATTATATTGTCCTTAAGTTTTGTTATTACAACTGTTTAGTCCTTTTAGTAGTCAATGGTCAAATTAGATTAATAATTTCAAAATTACCCTTTATTCTATTTTTATAATGGAAACACATATCATCTTTTCTATTTTATATTTTTTCCTCGATAATCCTAATAAACCCAGTATTGATCCTCACAATTGAGCCATACATGATGGCCTGATATTGACTTTTGAAAGTGAATTGCATGTTGAAGTGTGGGACTTTTGAAATATTACCCAGGCCTATGAATATGAATATATCTTTTAACCCCTCATGTGAATTTTTCAAGTAATGCGTACCATAAACTGAAAAGGGAACTGCAAATTTTATACGTATTATCATTTATATGTCCAGAGATTACTCTAAGCAGGCAGGCTCAAGATCAGTAAATATACCATCTTTTCTTGTGAAACAGCATGTCTGTTCCATAGATTCTATCAGTCCAACACCTTTGAGCCCTCATAAGAGAATATTCGTTCTGCATTTTGGTAAGTAATATCTGCAACTTCTTCTTTTGGCATGTCCAGCAAAGATGCAACATGGCTGAGTACCTATAAGAGTCACAGAAAATTGTTTGGTATTTTAAATGAATGAAGCCATGCCTTAACCAGAAGCAAATCCATGACAGATTATGCTGCACAAGCTAAATGCAATAGTTGGATGGAGACGGAGACGGAGAGTTTGAAAGCAAACAACATACGCTATGGATATTTGCTGGATGATTAATGGTTTCTTTTGGCTGTGCTGATGCATCTTTTGAATCAGAATTTTCTCCTTTGGAATGGCTCCTTTGAGGGTCCGATAAAGATTTATCTTCATCCACCGAAAATAGCGAATCTAAATTTGTATTTGGTAAGGCATCAGGAGCATCTGTTTCCAACAATATCCTATCAGAAGAAACCTGAAAAAAGGTTTGGACCCAAAAAAAAAAAAAAAAAAATTGAATTTCGCAACATTAAGAATGTGTTAAACACGAAAGTAGACCAATCGATGAACTAACAGCTTTCACGATACGTTTAGCCTTCTGCACTTTCATGGACATAAGGAAGCCTGAGAAAGAGAAGTATGCACCAAGCTTCGCAAATTCAGGAACCATCTCAGCCGAACCTAGATATGAATGAAGAATCACTCCAGCAGGGAAAGGTCCCATGCTTCTGATGAATTCATAGGATAAATCAGAAAGCTTGTTACAGAGTATAACATCTAATAAGCATATATTGCCATTAAAACTTTTGGACAAATATTAGACATAATAACTAATGACCACACAGCAATATGAAGTAGGCAAGAAAAATATAGTCCATCAGCCAACAGTGCCACTTATTTCGACAACATCAAAAGCATTGAATTCAAACTTCATGGAATGACATTAATCAAGAATGTCTATAAAGGCAAAGCAGAAATGAAAAAGAAGCTGTTCCATAAGACCTGGAAACGTAAGTCAACACGGAGAAATTCCGCTGTACACGGAGTACTCCTGGTCAATGGCGTCACGTGGTTCACTCCTGGCATAGGCGAGAATTTTTGGCCAACAATTTCAAATTGGTTTCCATTCAATTATTTCAAACAAAATGAAGGGCATATAATCACAACAAACAAAAACGAAACTTATAGTTTCTGGCTAGGCAGTTGCATTATGCATGCTCATTCAATTATACACACATCCAACTGGTAATGTAAAATGATGATAGTGCTCCACCAAAGAAAAATCTGCTTGCAAGTTAACACCGAAAAATATTTAATTACCCTTCCATTAGGATTAAAGATAAAATCAGTAAGAGGAGCAGTAATAACATATTGCTTCGTACTTTATCACCTCAAGAAGATCGCCATAAGCGCGAACACAATGAATGGATGCTGGTTTATTCAGCTCTTTTGCAAGTTCAAGCTGTTGTTGAAATACTTCAACCTACAATGGAAAATGTCACCCATTCAAGACCAGTTTAGGAACGATATTATGCAAGACATTTTAGTAAAATCAATGTATTAGTTCATCCGTTGAGAATCTGAGCGAAAATGAAGACACTACAGTACACTGAGACACAATTAGATGTAGGAAGAATCTTCAATTTGATGTCTTCAAAAGGTATGATAAAATTTAAAGGAATTTGGAAACATAAGTACGTTTACAGATATATACCGACCTACAAGAATCCATTGTATGCATATATACGTGGGGGTGATATACACATCTCTACAGTGAACATATAAAATCTCTTCATCAAAACATCAAACCCTTTCAAGGCACCATCAAGGACATATAAAAATGTCAAGAGATAAGCACCTTATAATCACAAGCCTAGAGGCATTACCTTCTAGATTTTATTTTACAAATAAAAACAAAATTTGTGTGCTTCTAATTCAGCTTGCAAACAAAGTCGTGTACTGAACTAGAATTCCTGGACCATGGAATCAAGTTCATGTTGTCTACTTCATGAAGTTGAAATGATAATTAGTTAAATGGCACGCCTCTTCAACCAATCCACAAATCACAACACACAAAAGCCAATTCGATGACACCTTCTCACATAAAGAAAAATGACAACTCCAAGTTGTAGAAATCAAGGAATACCTGATCTTTAAAATCAATCTTCTTTCCATGAGAACCTTTGTCCAATCCAATCTGAAAAGGTTCATTTAAGTTATCATCCAACCTTAGTTTTCTCCTACAGTCGAATTTGAATGAACCAGTATATAAATTTGGATATTCTAATTAATCACATATTCTCTGTACATAGTAATGGAAACTACAAACAAGAAAATGTAATTTTAACCTCTCCAACAGCAGCAGAGGGATTGGTCTCAAAGAATTGCTTGAGGGTGTTGAGCCAATTGGGAGACCTATCTGCAACATACCTGCAGATAGAATGTTCAATCAAAAACTCAAATTTCAAAAATGACTAAATAAAAATTAAAAAGTAAAAAGGATTATAGATCCTTTTTCCCTGTACTATCATTGGAATGGTTCACCCCCTCGAACTATTGGAATAGAACATTTGCCCTTGTAATGTCACAATTTGGGCCAATGTCACCCTGCATTAACAGAATGTGGCGGATCTTGTATAGATTTCACTATGTTTTAACAAAGTATTATGCAATTTTCGTTGGGTTTATGAAAATACAATATATTATGTACTCCATTGAAATTGATATGAAACAGGTAACATTAGCCAAATTATAATATTATAAGTAGTAAAATGTTCCATTTTCAGAGTGAAAGGGCATTACGTACAGGCAGCAAAAGGTTTTTAATCCTGAAAAAGATGGAAGAGGAAAAGTAAAGATAGGTAGACTCACCAAGGGTGGAGACCAAAGCAGGGAATCACAGAAGGATACTGCTGGGCCATCTCTTGAACCAGATGCCAATCTTTCTAAATAAAAAAGTGAAGAAATTTGTAAGATGATGAAGAGGGAAGAGAAAGAAGAGAGAGAGAGAGAGAGAGAGAGAGAGAGAGAGAGACAAGAAGAATACCTCAGAGACTCCATTAACAGCAAAGCGAAGTATGCCAGAATCAAGAGCAGTGGAAATGAGTTGCGGAGCCTTATTAAGGATTCTTGGGTCTTGGAGGTGACAGTGTGCGTCGAACACTTTGATCCCCATCATTCTATCAAAAATTACATATTCTGAAGCTGAAATTTAATCACACGCCTACCATCATTGGGTTCATCACAGAAGAATGGGCAGTCCAATCTGATGAACCCACAATCAATTCAATTCTCTTTTGGGTTCATTTCATTTTCGAAATTCAGTCAAAAAGTTTCCTTCTTTGGGCCTTTCAGTATCCATTTTGTTTTCAGAATCAAAGTTTTTTTTTTTTAAGTTCCCGTGTTTTTTTTTTCAATAAAAAAGAATAAATTTGATGTACTTAATCGGTTAAGAAATACTAATATGAAAGGAGTAGATTTTATTTACAAGTAGATTAATTAAATTATTTTCATTGCATAATATTAAATAATATTTCTTCCAAGAAACGAGAAATTAGAATTACAAATTAAAATTCTATGCAATTGATCATAACCTAATAAATTATCACTTGAATCATTAAGGGGGCGTTTCGTCCGTTTATTTTTAAGTCGGAACTAGGTTGGGAATGATTGATTTCCATTCTTATTGTTTGTTTCAATCAAAAAGTGTATGATTGGAATTTCATATTCCAATTAATTGATTCATTCCTCTTACCCTCTCAATCATATTTGGTCTCATCACTACCCCTCTTTTCTTTTCTTTTCCTTTCTTGCAACATCTTCAGCATTAGCAGCTTCTTCTTCCAACAAGTCTATCAGATTCGTTTCTAACGCTTCTTTCTGAGCTTCAAAAAAAGATTTCCATATCTTCACCTTACCCTTTCTCATCAACTTGTTTAATTGCACAATTGTATCCTCAATAATATCTATCTGTTTAGTTTTAATAGGTTTCTTCTCTAGCTGCTCTTTCAGTCCCTTCTTCAACAAGACTGCCAGTGCTTTGGATATGGCATCTACAACCGCATCAATTTCCTCTTCATAATAGGTTTCTTCCTATAGCTAACCCGAGACAAGTAGCATTTCAGCTTCAGCGGTGTGCCACTTAAAGGAAGCATGGTGATGGCTGTAAAGTCTGAAGATGTAATGGTGCATTCCCTTATCGAGAAATGCAATGTGTGATTAGTACACATCTATCTCTCGATAAGGGCAGTCAACGCCCCGTGGTTAGTGTGCAGCGTTGTATGCCTAGTAGGTAGCACCAATCCTACAAAGCCAACGGTGATCACACACTCTCTAACCACTAGAGGCGTCTGACTCCACTAGTTCCTCACCTCAGTGAGCGAACCAACACCCTAACACTCACACTCATGCAAATACAAAAAAATAAGGAGTATTCTTAGACTATATACTAGTATACATGCATCATTATTCATTCAATAACAATTCATGCGCGTTGCAAAAGTTAGGATTTTAGGCAGTTCTATCGTTGATGCCAGTTCGAGTATCGCATGACATCCGCACGGGTATCACGTGATGCCTGCATGGGCATCGCAACACCCGTGCTAGTCCATACTAGACCTACATGAGTGTTGCCCATAAAAACCCCAAAATCCCAAATGCCCCATTTTTTATTCATTTTTATCCTAGATTTCCATTCTTATAGCCTATGGGATATTCCTAGCATGAATTCTACTCATCAATTTCAGCAAATACACACAAAATTCACAAAAATAATTCAAACCCCACCAACCTAAATAATTTTCAATAGAAACACTTGAAATTTAAAGGGAAATCGAAGCCTACCAGATGCTGGGAGGTGTGGTTCTCCAATTCGACAATGAAAGGGATCTCTTGACGAAGGAAACCCTAAGATGTGATGTGGAATGAGGTAAACCATACCCATCTATAATACTTATGATAGGCAGTCTGTTTGGCAATTGCTGCGGCCACACATAGCTGGAAAGGATGCTTTTTAAGCATTTTTTAGCTTTTTTCTACATTTTAGCGGATTTGGAGGAGAAATCGGTTGATTATGAGAAAAAAGGATTTGCAAGGGAGGAGTTTTTTATTTTAAAAGCTGCACCTCTTCTCCTTCTATTTCTACTTATGTCTACACTCGACACCCATGCTAGCATCACAATAGCCACATGGGTATCATGCTGCAGCCGCACAATTATCATGCCCAATACCCGTACCAATTTCCCTTATTTTTTCTTCTCCAGATTCAATAATTTTACAGTATTTCTAATCCATTTCCTCTAGGAATGTTTGTTTTCATGGCATTGTAGGATCCAAGTGACACCACACCAAATTCTGGCATCTCATAGCCATTAAAATCCCACAGTTCATAGACAATCTTGACATCACATAGCCACCAAATTTTAGCATCTCATAACAAATTCGGCATCTCATAGCCATCAAAATCCAATAGTTTATAGCAAATCTTGGCATCTCATAGCAACCAAATTTTAGCATCTTATAGTAAATCCGACGTCGCATGGCCATCAAATTTCAACATCTTAGTAAATCTGGCACCTTATAGCTACCAAATTTCAGCATCTCATAGCAAATCCAATATCTTGTAGCCATCAAATTTCAGCATCATAGAGCAAATTCGGCATTTCATAGCTGCCAAACTTCATCTTTTCATAAGATCGACCCGACATCTCATAGCCACCAACTTCAACACTTCATAGCAGATAACCCAACATTTCATAGCCGTCAACTTCAACACTTCATAGAAAACCATCCTTTATCTTCATTCTTGGCCGAAAGGGCAAAATTTTTGTTATCGATCAAGGAATGAAGATAGGGGCACATGAGGAGAGACTTTCGTTTCTCGATAACCTAGTCACTCAACAAGCGAGAGGGTCATGTATTTTCTCTATCTTTACTCACTGCACTCTCAATCATGCATCTAAATTCACCATGACATCCAAGACCCAGATGCCGTGAATCTAGATACACGAGGGGTGGCCTGTGATCACAAAATTTTCATCCCTTGATTTTAATGACAAAAAATTCAACTTGTTGCCTCCATAGCTATAGAGTTCAGAATCAACTCCAGATCAAGACTTTTGGTCGGTTGTCGATTCCGCCAAAAATACAATTTATAAACTCGTTTCACCTTATAACAATAACAGTAGCGTAGTGGTAAATCGAGGTCGAACTCTAGAGAGCTATCAATTGATTTAATTCGTTAATGATCCAGCAAGAACAAACATAAATAAAATTAAAGGGGGGGATTGATGATTTTTCGAATGACAAAGAATTAAGTGCTAATAATTATAAATTTTAAAGTAATTGAGTTAAGATCAAAGAATGAATAAAAATCAAATAAGTGAAACCTCTACCTAAGGTAATTCTTCGACTTGGAATAATTCGAGATTGATCATAGATTGTACAAGGATAAAATTTAATCATTCCAGATTAGTTACAGTTCATAGCTTCGCGCATAGGAACCAACTTCTCCTAACATATGATTGCTTAGCACGGCTCAAACAACTACCTAATCGATAAACAACCCTTCCTTAGCGGCCAGAATTTAATTTACCGAAAGCATTAGAAACTAGAGAAGCCTAATATAAACCAATCTATTCTTAGTGATATCAATTTAAGTTTAAACCCTTGTTTCCTTTAGTGTTCTAACTCAATGAATCGATCACGGATACGATTCATTGAAACAATTTATTAGATTGTAAGTAAAATAGCTGGCCAAGAAATTAAACCACAAAATAATAAAAAGAGAGGGTCCCTCCCTTGAAGCAAAAACAAGAATATGAAACAATTAAATAGCATTACAGTATAAGAACAATCTCACAATCAAGTTCTTCGAAGCCTTGAATTCCTTAGGTAGAGAATAAGAAACTAGCTAGACATAACACCAATCGAAAGCATAGAAGACATGAAAAACTTATAGAGAAATAGATGAAAGAAAGTTGCAGCCCTCAATGGCTATGATGGAATGTTTTTCAGCTGCCAAAAGGCTTCTCTCTATTATGATATATATTTTTCGTTCTCCCCTTGATGGCCCTTTTTATAGCTGCCAAAAAGCCAACCTTTACAATAAAGTGTTGTAGTAACCACCCATTTTCTACTTAAGTTTGTTATTTATTCTCCACTTAAATTTGTTATTTAATTCCCAATTAATATCCACGTAAGTTTTTCAAGGGGAAACACCTTTGTTTAAAGCTAATAATTACAACTAATAAAAGCATGAAATCGTGCATTTGGTGGGCTTGGCACGGCTGAATTGCTGCAACAATTACACCCAATCTGCCTTTGGATAAAAATGCCTTCTGGATCCCCAACGACGATCTCTCCGTTCAGATTTGAGACATGGATGTACGGAAGACGTTATTCAAATTTCACTGCGATCCAACGGTCGTAACTCCAAGAAATTCCAAAACAGTGCAGCTAGTGCTGTTGGCATCGGATGTCGGCATGCCGGCTTGCTGGCTTGGCACGGAAACGTGCCGAATCTTTGGAAATGGAACTTCTTGCTTCGAATTTGGCATGCCATGCCACATTGAATTTCCAGCACTTCAAGCTTTTCAAGCACCTTTCCACTCCGGTTCTTGGTTCGGGTCCAAATACCTATCCAAAACAAACACGAAACACATAACAGCACCATGATATTTGTCCACAATAAAGCATAACCCGAAAAATATGGAAATAAACCCTTAAATCACTAAAAACCGCCATAAACCACTAAAAACATTCAAAACACTAATTAGAGCACAAACAAACGAAAATCACACAAAACATAACGAAATAAATCCATAAAATTCAACTAAATTATGCGAATTATGCTATCTATAAACTTTGGTTTGTTAAAACTCCAAGTTGTGGTTGGATTTTGGCTAGACAGGTGTTGATTTCATAGCAACACCCTTACAGGTGTTATATCAACAATCGTATGACTTTTGCATAAACAGCTGCACGATTATCAATCAATCCCACTAAATCTTACATTTTGTGCATGATTTAAGGGATCTTAAGCATGGGTATTTAAGCAAAAATCAGAGAGAGAAAAGGGACTCGGACCAAAAAAATCAAAAATTGCTTAGAGAGAAAAGAAAAGGAAGAGAGGAAACCTTATTGTTGGGAATGCCCTAGTCCTAAGGCATTGGTCCTTGTATTGTATCATACATTTTGTATCTTATAATGAGATTTATGTATTATACATTCGTGTCAATGAATAAAGGCATTAATCTATTCATTATATACATCTTGTGCAATATTAGAGATAGAGTATCCAATGGACATATCTATATCCATGTTGACAAGTGTCATGCACTTAGCAGTAAGACCATGAATAGGGAAAACGATATGACCATAAAGTCATCCACAGTTTGTTCCAGCCATGGGAATGCATGGAACCAGAGACTATCATAAGCTGGGTTGTATGATGATGCCTTACCGACTATTGGACATGGAATGTCAACCAAGTTCATGGGTACATGCAATGGGGCATGGAACTGGATAGATCCATTAAACAAGAAATCCACATGGTATAGTATGATAAGTGATTCTCGTGTAGTACTTATATGGATCCTTTGACTTGACCATGTTATGGTCTTGCATGTGAAGTGACACACTTTGGTGTACGCCTAAAGGGCCTGTAACAGGGTGCCAAGTATGGGTACATTAGAGTGTGCCAGTGAGCATGGCAAGACTATGAACATGCAGAAGGGAATGTCACTCAGTAAACCACAGAAAAGATATCACCGGCCTCTTGATGAATGCAACTGATAAAAGTGTGCCCACACCCAAACAAGTTGGAACTTTTTGTAAGCATCGGTTCATTTGGGATCAAGTAAATGTCTGGACAGAAAAGAGGGTGATGACACCATGCCTCCGTGTTGGACACCGATATCAATGACATGGGATATATAAATTCAACTACAGGGTGAAGACTTTCGTTAGACTGTTGTCTCCATCTTAATTGGGGGCTGTAATGGCTTACTAAAGCCCGCCTACAGTCTGTGGACCTTGGGCCCACTGCCAACATAAAGATGGGCCCACAAGATCGTACACATAAAATGTCTGAGATTGAACTTGTCGGATTGCCCGTATACTTGGAGTACACAGACTACAGAGGTAAATATTAATTAATTAAATTATAGATCAATTGGATTGATAAATATAATTTAATTGATATGTATTTTAATTAGGAATTTATTTCCGGGTGGAAATAAAATACATATATAGGTTTATATGATTTAAGTTGAATCTCAATTAATTTAATAGGTCAATTTTAATTAGCAAATCAATTTTAATTTGATGACATGTATATAAATACATGCATGAAAATTAAAAGAGAATTGCACTTAATTTTACTAATAATAATTAATTTGGATTTAGGGATTTATGGCATTAAAATCCTAACTTAAAATCCAATTAAGCCCAAGGGAAATAAGGGAAATAACAAGGCTATAAGGGAAATAACAAGGCTAAAATTTTCGGCCATCTCTTTCTCTTCGCCTTTGATCCACCGTTAGCACGGGTTCTACTTGATAGACGTTCGTGCAAGTGAGAGTGGAGGGAATCGATTTTGGTTTCTACAACCATCTCTAGAAGAGACATTGAAAGGTGACAATCTAACTCTTGATCTTTTGTTTTTATGTTTTTGATTTCCATTTCAATTGCTTCTGGTTCACGGATTTTAGAAAATCTATCTGAGCTTCCGCTTTTATCAGTTGATTTTCTATAAAAATCCTTACACTTGTTTCTTCTAACTTTTACTCTTAAGTAGGCCAAAATTGGTAGAAATCATAGGAAATTTGTAAATAAACACAAATAATAGGCTTTAGAGACTAAACTTTCCACTAAATTTGTAACATTTGGAGTCATTTTGGTGGATTTAGAGTTTGAACCTCAAAGAAGGATTTTCAACATATTGGAGGTGATTTTAAAGTGATTCTCAACTCTATAAGGAGTGGATTTAGGCTGCAAGGGTAATTAAGTGAGAAACTCAAAGCATTGGCTCTATGTTTATGGTTTTGTGCATCATTTCATCCTAAATTATTATCTCCTGTTTTCTGCTATTCTGCACTTTCAAAGAGAGTCACATAGCTATCGCAATAGTTGTGCAAGTTTTATGTTATAGTCACACGAATGGGTTAAAAGTCCAGCATAACAGTATAACCGCCAAGTTCAAAATCTTGCCTTTCTCAAAGCAAGAACAGCACGGGTGTCATTGAACAGTAGCATGATTGTCGACTTGTACCTGCACCACTATTATTTCAGGGTTAGAACATGTTTTAGTTGTTTTTGTGCATTTCATAGAATCATGGCCTTAGATTTATTTTTAGACATGTAATAGATCAAAACACCGCTAGAGATCCTAATCTCTTAAAAACCTACCCATTTTGCATGTTAAAGAAATAAATCGGTAAAAACATTTTCAAAACCATTTTCTCCAACAAAAAATACAGGAACATTTCAAAATGTTTTCTAGGTCCAGTCAGTGAAACCTGGCGGGTTTCCCCGACTATCCCCTAAATGCATAATCTTGAATCATCTATTTCCCCCATTCTGTCATAATTGAGTCTTATATGCTATTTTTCATGCACTAACCTCTGTTTTGTAGATTGAGATGTATGTTTGGATAGAGGATTGTGTAGAGTTTTCATTTTACAACTAGATATACGTGTATTATAAGTGATTGTATCCTGATCCCTTTTTATACAAATGTATCACCTTAGGATAGACTACGTGTGATTCCTTTCTTCTCATTTGGACTAGTAGTTTTGTTGCCTTTCGGTGTCGATGTTAATTTGTTGAATTTCTAGATTTATGTTAGATTTTTTTTTCCTTATTGGTGTGGGTCTTTATTTGAATGAATTCTAAAGTGACTCTCTTTGATTGTTCATCTTTTATCAATATTGAATTAGATAGAGTAATCATGGATTGGAGGTAAAAAATTGAATCAGGTTTCTTTAGGCAAAAGTGTTTTAAAAAGGTGGGTAAAAGACTAGAGTCTAGGGTTAGGATTCGGGCGGAGGAGGATAAAGATTTACCAGATTCTCCAAACAACTCCTCCCAAAATGATAATACCTTAGGAGACAAGTCAGGTACTTCTAATTCTGGAACCTCCCAGGACCCAGCAGATCATAGTGAACTGGGTAAAAAAACTAAGGTTTACACACTCCCCGTATAGAAGACATGGTTTCCTTGATCCACAAGAGTCATATCAAGGACTTTAGGAAATCTTGACCTGGCTAAAAAAAAAGTGAAGTCATGGTCCCTTAAAATACTCAAAGAGTTCATTATCCACCATTAGGTTAATTTTCCATAGATCTTTACCAAATTCAGGTGAGCTTTAAGTATCCCTTAATCAAGGGCTTATTTGATATACTTTGTACTTTTGACTGATGATCTACATGGGCTTCTTATTATTTCGATGTGGGCCAACGGATGGTTAAGGCCTTGAAGCTTGCTGAGGGCAAAACTACTTTTGATAAGCAACTTGCAGAGGTTGAGAATGAGTTGGATGTTGAAAGGTCCAATATGACCAAGGCTAAAGAGGACCTGAGGATCACATGGGAGGAGATGGAGACTCAGAAAGAGTAATTAGCTGTGACACAAAAGGGGCAAGAGGAGGATAACCGAAATGCTGATGCTAAGTTAATTAAGCGGGCGTTTGGGTCTTGCATACTCAAGGCCCGCAAGCTCTTCCACCAAGAAATCCCACATACTTTGGATGATTTTAAGTTCCCACCAATGAAGGATCGTTTGTTGCAAAGTCGGACTACAGCAGAGGAGGTTGCGCGTCTAGAAGCTGCCCACAGCAAAAAGAGTTGTAGTAACCAAACACCAGCTTCTTAGCTTTATGTTTTTGTATAAGTCCCCATTGGGGCATTTGTAACAGAATAAAGCTTTTTTGTGAGTATTTTTATTGATTTGGCTTTTACTTTGCGATACACACTTGAAACGATCCTTATAAGTTTTTAATGCCATTTATGATTTGGTTCAAGTCTTTTAACATTGTTATGCTTTTGGGATTTTCTCGATGCAAAACCGAAGTTAAAACCGCAGCATAAGCGATTATGCTTTGCACTCGAATCTATTCTAGAAACAAACTGAATTGACTACGGAATAAGAAACAACAAGACTCAACTAAAAAGTGATTTAAATCATACATATGTCCCCGCAATAGAGACCAAATTGAATCCTTGATTTGCGTAAAGAATCTCCACCCTCACGCACACGAATGCCTGTCGAACATGATAATGTGCTAGCACAGGACCAAAAATGGAGCTCACCCTAATCCATCTGTCTTGGTCGAAACCCTCTCCCTTGAGTGTGGTTGCTGAAATTTCCTTAGGGTTTTAGGAAGAAAACTATGCTTTTGTACCCATGTTTTAGGTTTAATTTGTTAATTCAATTTAATTAGTTTAATTTAATTTAATTAGATTAAATCATAGCCATTTGATAAAATCTAGTCGCATAAATTAAACTCAATTAATTAAATTAACTAGGCCTAAATTTAATTAATCCTTCTCTTAACTATAAATGTAAACCATGTACTTATATTAAGAGATTATTTCATCCATTAAATTAATTACACCAAATTATTAAATCAATCGGTTGAAATAAAATTTCTCACTTAGTTAATTATATTAATCTTGACTTTACATAAAGTCTATAGATATAATTAACATCAAGCTCCATATTAAATATAATATATATCCAATATACATTATAATTAAGTCCATGACAATCCCGTTCAGACATCTTTGTGTGTGATCTTGTGGATTCATCTTATGTTGGCAGTAGACCAATACCTTAAGGCCTAAAAAGCTGTGAGTAGGTGTGAGGACGGGTTTTTTCCCGACCTCTATGATGAAAACCCTTTGTTAGCTATTAGATAGATGAACATGAATCGGATTTGAGAATGAGCGGAATAATGCCCGAAATGTTCTCAAACGGCCCGAAATTCAGAAAAGTCCTTAATCCGAAACCTCGAGAAAGTCCATCAGGAGATTAGGAAGCTTAGGTGCACATGCAAGTTCTATCTAAAGTCGCACGACTATAGTTTACAGTGGCACGACTATAGTATACAGTCGCACGACTATAGTTTACAGTCGCTGTAAGCGCTGGAATTTTCCGTAAAAAAAATCACACGTGTTATACAACTATAACATACAGTCGTGCGACTGTCGTTATAGTTATGCGGCTGTAATTAAAAATTACAGTCATATGACTGCAACGTTAGAGCAGGTGTAGAAGCCCATACCTCTATGGCAGAAAGAAGAAAAAGAAGAAGAGAGCATTAAATGCTCGGGCATTGGCAGCAAGAAAGTTGCAATAAGAGAGGGAAAAGAAAGAAAAGAGAGAAGGAAAGAAACTCACAAAAGAAAAAAAAAAAACCTCAAAACTTTGCTTTCTCTTTTTTTTTTTTTTTTTTTTTTTTTTTTTTTTTTTGATTCTTGAGTGTTAATGTCTAAAACCGGATAGAAATCATAGGTTGACAACTTAACACTTAAATTCAATCAATTTCGGACTTAAAGCTCTCAGAATCCTTGACATTTTGGAGATTTTATATTGGTGTGCCCTAGTTCTTAGGGCATTGGATTCTTGTATTTTGTATTATACATTAAGAGTCATGTATGAATACATTATTTGTGTCACATTAATAAAGGTAATTAATCTATTTCATTTATATCTTATGCTATAATATGAGTAGAGTATCCATTGATTGATAATCATAAAACCAATCCCAGGTCTGTTCTAATCGTGGGAACGAATAGAACCACAGACTTGTATATTCGATGACTGTATGGTACATGTCGTTGACATGGGACTGCATCGATCCGCACAAGAAAGCCACATGGTTGTCGCATCATAGGTCTTTCTTGAGTAGGTCTCTTTTGTCCTCAGACCAGATTTCATTATAATATCAATATGGAATCCGGTTCACTTTGACATACGCCTAACAGGTCTGTAAAAGGATGCTAAATACGGGTGTGATTGGGTGGACCGGTGAACATGTTGATATTGATGATGAAGTGATGGAATTGCCACTCGGGTAACACCGAGATGATATCATTGGCCACTTGATGAGTGGGACTGATAAGTGTATGGCCATACCCAAATAATTTGGTTGCTTATTTGATTAATCAGTCAACTCAAGATCAAGAAATATAATAAACAACAGAAGAGGATGACGGACACCATGCCTCTTGTTTATTCATATCGATATTGTTAGGCAAAGGACACTATGAGATTACTACCGGGTGAGTGTCTTCTAAAGACTGCTGCATCTCTGTCTTAATTGGGGGATGTAATGGTTTTCTAGAACCCACTTACAGTCTGTGGGCCTTGGACATACTGCCAATATAAAGACAGACCCATAGGATTATGCACATAGATCAACTGAGTCGGAACTTATAGAAATTGCACATATAATGTACATTGGAAGAAATGCGTTAATTAATTAGTTGACATTCGGTGTCAAGGTAATTAATTAACATTGGGTTGAATTTAATTTAATTAATAAGTTTACATAATGTAATTAATTAATTTATTTAATTAACTGAATTACATAAAGTAAACAATTAATTAAATAATTTTCCTAAGTAGGAAAATTAAATACATGTGTTGTATTTACTTAAGTGTGATTTAATTTTATTTAGGGGTAATTAAATTTAGCCAAATGGAATTAAATTACATAGTATATACTTTTTAATTAAAGTTATTTATGTAATTATAATCCTAGTGGGCTTGGGTTTAATTAACCTAATTAAAACCCAATTAGACAAGGTATCTATATAAGGGCACACTTAAGGAATAAAACCCTAATTCAATCCTAATTAATTGCTGGAAATTTCAGCCACCAAGAGCAGCCCCAAATCAGCTGAAAATCCTAGCATTAATCCTCCATTCCTTCGCGTCTTCGGCTAGCACCGGTTCCCGCTCAATAGTTGGTCGTGCACCGGACTTTGGAGATCGCAGTTTCAAGAAATGATTCTGCAGCAGTCTCTAGAAGAGACGAATCCGATGAGTTAATCTCTCTTGATTCAATTTGGTTTTATTCTAATCAATGGTATTTGGACACGATAGGTGGATTCTAGGAAATTTTAAACGGTATATTTTCCGCTGCGCGACGTTATTTTTCCAATGACGAATCCTAACAGTGGTATCAGAGCCTTGCTTTTGTCCATTAGATTGATTGGAATTGGTTCTTGAAAGCATTCTTGAAGAAAGAATGGATTTCAAGTTTGTGATTTTAGGGTTTTTATTCAATTGGTTTTATTTTGGATAAACCCTAGAATTGTTGGATTGGGGTTTTTGATTATTTTCCCCAATTGGTTTTCATCTAAAATTATTGTTTTATTGATTAATTATTATTTTTTGATGGCTGGATTTTTTTTATGATTTAATTAATAAAAAAAAATTGAGATTTAGGCAAAAGATGGAATCGCAATTCTGCGATTCCATCTGCTGCCTTGGCAGCAGCTGCGGCTTGCATGGCATGCTGCCGAGTAGCATGCCACGCAGCAGCCCACTGGGTTGCTGCTGCCGCGCAGCGACACTGCTGCTCCGCTCGGGCAGTAGCGTTGCGCGCGGGTTTCGGGTCCGGTTTTGGATTTTGCGGGTATTTTTTTTATCCCGGACCCTAATGCAAATTAAATTAATTTTTTTTAATTAATTTGTATTGAAATTTTTTTATGTTGTTGGTATGCATATTTAATTTAATTGTTTGCATATTAAATTGAATATGAACTTTGTGAAATTGACCCAATAAACAGTGACACCGGTTAAAATTGGGAGAGCTAAATTTTAAATTAGTGACAACCCAAATTCAAGTGGGAGCAAAATTGTTAATTTTGTATTGATGGATGTTATCCATTGGGCCTTTATGGGCCTTAGTCACATTTGTTAAAATTGGCGATTTCACCCTAAGTAACTCAGCTTAACATTTATATTTATAATTTGGAATGCCATGATCATGCATCATATTGGTATGTATGTGCACGACAGGTATTTTGTTTGAAATGTGATGTTGAGTTCTATGGGCCCTAAATTATTATCGGTTGTAATTTAATTTTGGGAAATATGGCCTGCGTGCTATTTTTTATTTTATTTTGATGTAATTTTAGAACAGATTTTATTTTAAATGAAATTGTTGTAATTGCATCAAGTATGGAGGAAGGCCCAGATGGAGCAAGACCATCGTGGGAGCCTAAGAAGGATTACAGTCTGACCCATGAAGAATTAGATAGGATATCTAGTTTTTCATTAGGTTGTAATTAAAGGCCCATAGGATCTCATTTATTTTAAATTCTGTATGCTATTGCATTTGTCATATGGTATGGATGTATGGATCACCAAATTATTACCCATGTTTATGCATGTTAAGCCGTATCACTTAATTATAATCCGGAAATTAAAATATTGAGTCGCTTAAAAGTGCTTCCCACATTCACACCTCTTCCTCCCATTGATGCTGCAATGTGCGCCATGCCCTAGCTAGGTACATTGTAGTATTCGGTGGGCCGTCGAGGGTTAAGATACTTGGTATGGTTAACATATGAATGGTGGTTTGACTCAACATGGATAGCATTAGCTCAGAGCGGGCCCTAAGCACAGATGGGTAAAGTGTCAATAAGCCCATCAAACCAAGAGTCCTTCGTGGAAGGATTGGATAAGTTGTCCTACCAAACGAATCAATGGTTGGTTAGCGAGACCTAGTTCGGCCAGTCATTGATAAGTTATGGATCTTGGTCAAGTCAGCAAATTAACATCACCAATAAACAAATAAAACTCGGATTATTAATTTGAATTGGCTTAAAAGTCCTTTATTTCTAACTCAAGCAATGATTTCTTCCATGTAGATAACCCATTTCACTTAAGCAATTTAAATGGCTGCAACAAACAACAACTCACTCTCACTTAGGTCACTCTTGGAGAAGGAGAAGCTTTCGGGGACTAACTTCCTGGACTGGGCTAGGAACTTACAAATAGTTCTTAGACAAGAGTCTAAGGAGTATGTACTGAATGCTCCTTTACCAGCTGGCCCTCCCGCAGGTCGAGGCGTCACCACGGCGATGGTGGAGCAGTATGACCGACATGTGAGGGATGACCGAGATGTCTCGTGCATCATGCTGGGTACCATGGCTTTTAATCTTCAGAAGCAGTTCATGGACAATCATGCTTATGAGATGATGGATCAACTTAAAAAGATGTTCCAAGATCAGGCTCGTTAGGAACGTTACTTGACAACTAAGGCACTTTGCACGACTGTGATGATAGCTGGGACTTCTGTTAGCACTCATGTGCTAAAGTTGAAGGGGTATATTGATACATTTGCCTGCCTCGGCTAGCTAGTTCCGCAGGACTTGGCAGCAGACATTATTCTCGGGTCACTTCCTCAGTCTTACAACCAGTTTATCATGAATTACCATATGCAAGGGTTGGATAAATTGGTAGTTGAGATGCATGGCATGCTCAAGCTTACTGAGCAGTCTCTTAAGAAGACTCCTGAAGTATTGCTAGTGAACAAGGCCAATACATCCATTGCTAAGGGAAAGCCAAATCTAAGGCCAAGGCTAAGGGCAAAAAGGTGGTGGCCCAACCTAAAGCAAGGGTTGCTTCTCCTGACGATGTCTGCCATGAGTGTCATGAGAAGGGGCACTGGAAGAGCTCATGTCCAAAGCTAAGGGAGCAACTGAAGGGCAAAACTGCTGCTTCAGGTATTTATGTTGTTGAGATTAATCTGGCTATTTCTACATCTTGGGTCTTGGGCACTGGATATGGATCTCACATTTGTTCAAATATGCAGGGTATAAGAAATAGGAGATTATTAGGATCTGGCGAAGTAGATCTTCGAGTCTGAAATGGTGCTCGGGTTCAGGCCATGGAGATCAGAGATTATTTCTTAGAGATGCCTTGTGGACTTGTTTTGGAACTAAGAAACTGTTATTTTGTACCTGCGATGCTCAGGAATATTATTTCCGTTTCTTTGTTGGATATTTCTGGTTTTGTATTTAATATTGGACATGGTAGAATTTCTATGCAATGTGGCAATATTATTTATGGAACAGAGGTTCTTGAAAATGGCTTATATATCCTTGATCTAAAACGTGAAAGTTCAATCTATAACATAAATACTAAAAGGACTAAACAAAATGAAATTAATCCTACTTACATCTGGCATTGTCGACTTGGCCATATAAATGAGAAGCGCATAGCTAGGCTTCACTCTAGTGGAGTGCTAAGGTCATTTGACATCCAGTCTTATAACATATGTGAATCTTGTTTGAGAGGCAAGATGATAAAGACGCCTTTTTGCAAGACTGCTGAAAGGGCCTAAGAGCTATTGGAGCTAATACATTCTGATGTATGTGGCCCAATAAGCACTAGTGCTAGATCTGGTTTTTTGTACTTTGTCACCTTCACGGATGACTTCAGTAGATACGGTTACGTGTATCTGATGAAGCATAAGTCTTAGGCTCTCCAAAGGTTCAAGGACATTAAGAATGAAGTAGAAAACCAACTTGGCAAGAAAATAAAAGCACTTAGGTCTGACTGAGGGGGTGAATATTTGAGCCAAGAGTTTGACTCGTTTTTAAGAGAGTGTGGGATTGTATCCCAACTCACTCCTCCTGGTACACCCCAGTGGAATGGAGTGTCAGAAAGGAAGAATAGGACCTTGCTTGACATGGTCCGCTCGATGATGAGTCATGCTACACTTCCTGTCTCCTTTTGGGGATATGCTTTAGAGACAGCTGCTTACATTCTTAATAATACACCAAGCAAGGAAGTTGAGGGAACACCATATGAACTATGGAAGGGCCGAAAGCCCAATGTTTCCTTCTTGAAAATTTGGGGCTGTGATGCACATGTTAAGAAATTGACAAGTGGAAAACTAAAGTCCAAATCTGTCAAGTGCCAGTTTGTGGGTTACCCTAAGGAAACTAAGGGTTATTACTTCTACGATCCGGCCGAAAACAAAGTTTTCATAGCCAGAAATGAGGTCTTCTTGGAGAAGGAATTCCTTTCCAAGAGAGACAGTGGGAGTAATGTTGAACTTTTAGAAGTTCAAGACTCACAAACTCCTGCAGCTAATGCTGAGGATGCTTCGAGAACCGATCTGACTACTCAAGAAATTAAGGAACCAGAAACGATTGCACAAGACCTTAGAAGGTCTGGTAGGACACGTCATCAACCAGAGAGGTATGGCTTTCTCGTGAATGATGATGGGGACCTTATGGTCGTTGACCAAGAGGAGCCCAAGACCTATCAGGAGGCTGTTGAAAGCCCATACTCAGATCAATGGCGCAAAGCCATGGAGGCTGAGATGCAATCTATGCAATATAACCAAGTATGGAACTTGGTGGATCCACCTCCGGGTGCTAAGGTGATAGGTTGCAAGTGGTGTTTCAAGTTAAAGGCCGACAACACCTTTAAGGGGCGATTGGTGGCAAAAGGATTCAGGCAAGTTCAAGGAATTGACTACGATGAAACCTTTTCACCAGTTGCTATGCTCAAATCCATTAGGATACTACTAGCCATAGCTGCATGGTACGATTATGAGATATGGCAGATGGATGTTAAGACCGCTTTCTTAATGGAAAGCTACTCGAGGATGTGTACATGGCACAACCTAAGGGTTTTATCGATCCAAAGTATCCAAACCGGGAATGCAAGCTTCAAAGATCTATTTATGGATTGAAGCAAGCATCGAGGTCATGGAATCAAAGATTCAATGAGGTCATTACAGAATATGGCTTCACACAAAATTCTGATGAGCCATGTGTGTATAAGATGGTTAGTGGGAGCGTTTCCACCTTCCTAGTGCTGTATGTTGACGACATCCTTATCATTGGAGGCAACATACCAACACTGCAAGGGGTTAAGCAGTGGTTGAGTAGGTGCTTCGTAATGAAGGACTTAGGCGATGCTGAGACGATCTTAGGGATCAGGATCTACAGAGATAGATCCAATCGGCTTCTAGGCCTAAGTCAGGCCACATACATTGATAAGGTTTTGAAAAGATTCATCATCAACAAGGCAAAGAAAGGATTCTTGCCTATGCGCCGTGGGTTGAAGCCGAGTAAGAAAGATGGTCCTAAAACAAAGAAGGACCAGGAGAACATGGACAAGATCCCTTATGCATCTGCTATTGGATCTATCATGTATTCCATGTTATGTACAAGGCATGATGTCGCGTTTGCACTAAGTATGACCAGCCGGTACCAGTCAGACCCCGGGGAGGAACACTGGAAGGCTGTCAAGGCAATCCTAAAGTACCTTAATCGGACTAAGGATGCTTTCTTAGTGTATAGAGGTCAAGATGAGATGATAGTGTTAGGTTACACTGATGCAAGCTTTGAGATCGATGAGGATGAGAACCAGTCACAGTCTGGTTATGTTTTTCTCCTGAATGGCAGTGCCATAAGTTGGAGGTCCTCAAAGCAGGCCACCATTGCTGACTCTACAACGGAAGCTGAGTACATAGCTGCGTGCGAAGCTGCAAAGGAAGCCGTTTGGATCAAGAAATTCATAACCGAGTTGGGAGTAGTACCTACTATCCTAGACCCAGTTGATGTTTTTTGTAACAACAACGGGGCCATCACACAAGCTAAGGAGCCCCGGTCACACAAGAGATCCAAACATGTGCTCAGAAAGTTTCACCTCATTCGGGAGATCGTGAACAGAGGTGACATATCATTGCAGAGGGTTGACACCAAGAATAATGTCACTGATCCATTGACCAAAGCACTGTCGCAGATACAGCACGACGGTCATACATGATCTATAGGAATTAGGGCAATGCCTAGTTGGAACTAGTGCAAGTGGGAGATTGTTGGGGTGCCCTAGTTCTTAGGGCATTGGATTCTTGTATGTTGCATTATACATTAAGAGTCATGTATGAATACATTATTTTTGTCACATTAATAAAGGTAATTAATCTATTTCATTTATATCTTGTGCTATAATATGAGTAGAACATCCATTGATTGATAATCATAAAACCAAGCCCAGGTCTGTTCTAATCATGGGAACGAATAGAACCACAGGCTTGTATATTCGATGACTGTATTGCAGTTCTTAACTAGCCATAGTACTTGTATAGTCAGTCATGAATATAGATACATGTTGTTGACATGGGACAAGATCGATCCGCACAAGAAAGCCACATGGTTGTCGCGTCATAGGTCTTTCTTGAGTAGGTCTCTTTTGTCCTCAGACCAGATTTCATTATAATATCAATATGGAATCCGGTTCACTTTGACATACGCCTAATAGATCTGTAAAAGGATGCTAAATACGGGTATGATTGGGTGGACCGGTGAACATGTTGATATTGATGATGAAGTGATGGAATTGCCACTCCGGGTAACACCGAGATGATATCATTGGCCACTTAATGAGTGGGACTGATAAGTGTATGGCCATACCCAAATAAGTTGGTTGCTTATTTGATTAATCAGTCAACTCAAGATCAAGAAATATAATAAACAACAGAAGAGGATGACGGACACCATGCCTCTTGTTTATTCATATCGATATCATTAGGCAAAGGACACTATGAGATTACTACCGGGTGAGTGTCTTCTAAAGACTGCTGCATCTCTGTCTTAATTGGGGGCTGCAATGGTTTGCTAGAACCCACTTATAGTCTGTGGGCCTTGGGCCTACTGCCAATATAAAGACAGACCCATAGGATTGTGCACATAGATCAACTGAGCCGAAACTTATAGAAACTGTACATGTAATGTACATTGGAAGGAATGCGTCAATTAATTAGTTGACATTCAGTGTCTAGGTAATTAATTAACATTGGGTTGAATTTAATTTAATTAATAAGTTTACATAATGTAATTAATTAATTTATTTAATTAATTGAATTACATAAAGTAAACAATTAATTAAATAATTTTTCTAAGTAGGAAAATTAAATACATGTGTTGTATTTACTTAAGTGTGATTTAATTTTATTTAGGGGTAATTAAATTTAGCCAAATGGAATTAAATTACATAGTATATACTTTTTAATTAAAGTTATTTATGTAATTATAATCCTAGTGGGCTTGGGTTTAATTAACCTAATTAAAACCCAATTAGACAAGGTGTCTATAAAAGGGCACACTTAAGGAATAAAACCCTAATTCAATCCTAATTAATTGCTGGAAATTTCAGCCACCAAGAGCAGCCCCAAATCAGCTGAAAATCCCAGCATTAATCCTCCATTCCTTCGTATCTTCGGCTAGCACCGGTTCCCGCTCAATAGTTGGTCGTGCACCCGACTTTGGAGATCGCAGTTTCAAGAAACGATTCTGCAGCAGTCTCTAGAAGAGACGAATCCGGTGAGTTAATATCTCTTGATTCAATTTGGTTTTATTCTAATCAATGGTAATTGGACACGATAGGTGGATTCTAGGAAATTTTAAACGGTGTATTTTCCGCTGCGCCACGTTATTTTTCCAATGACGAATCCCAACATTTTGGACCCAACTCTTCAAACCTCAACTCAAAGAGGAAAGGAGCGATTTCAAGTGGATTGGTGTGTTGCCAGGGATCATTCCTATGGAGGATTAGTGCCAAAGAGGTAAACACACTTCAATCCCTTAATTTTTCTTTGCTTTTTGGGTGTTTTTGTGTGTTTTTGTGCATTTTAGCTTAATTTTCGTGTATTCTGTTTCTAGAAATCAAGAACAGCCGTACGACTGTTCTTGAATTGAAGAACAGTCGTACGACTATAATTACAGTCATACGGGGTGTTCTTGATTTCCCTCCAAGTTTAGTTGTTTTTTGAATAAAATTTTGGCGAAATCCTAAAACTGGAGGGATTACAGTCGCACGACTGTAACATCCGGCCAGGAGCAGAATTTCCAGATCAGTCCATAAAAATTTCTAAAAATCCCTAGAAAATCAGAAAAATCCGAAAATCATCAAAATAAACTTTGTTGTGTGCATTCACGACCCTAAATTTAATTTTCATTATTATTGCATTTAGAACAATGCCACGATGGAGACACAATTCTCCCGAAAACCGACCCCACCTCACATGCTAAATTAAATTAAACCGGAAAAAAAAATGTTTTCAAAATGATTTTATCACAAAATTGAAATACAGGGACGTTTCAAAATGTTTTCTAGATCTAATCGGGCCGGCTAGCCGAGCCGACCCAGTTATCCCCCTAAATGCATGCCCCCAAATGCTAATTTTCCCAATTTTGTCTTATTTGAGTCTTATTTGTGGTGTGCCGTATATTGTGCTAACCCTCTGTTTTTCAGCTTTTAATTTCTTTTATTTTTATTTTTGATGTAATTTAATAGATTTATCCGTGTATCCTAGGCGATTGTATTTTTTAGATAAATCATGTATTTTAGGCGGTTGTAAAAGTGAGGTTGAGAGTTTTTATTTTTGTTCGATCGAGTTTTAAGCCATTTAATTATTTGCTGCTTACTTTTATTTCTATTTTATCTATATGCGTGCTGTATGTTTAACTTAATGCAATAAAATTGACTTTAGAATTTGAAATGCCATACTTGAACATTGGCCAATTTTTATTTTGATTAGACACGAAATAGGGGACTTTTACGGACCAAGATCTCTGAATAGTGTGGCGGCCATTCGTCTGGTTTAGCTACACTAAAATTTCCTGGTTGAGCTGAGCCAGGTGGCGACTCCTACACTATTTATCGAGACTTAGGTCTCAATTCTTTTATGAAGTAATCTAGTTTTCTAAAACGAATTTCCATCCTAAAAACCCCACGCGAGGGAGGGGTTTGCCGGAAATCGAGGCGCCCCTTCCGAAAGAGAGTCTGTGTTCCATCGAAAATATCATCCGCTCACAGTGGCGACTCTGCTGGGGAATTCTGACAACAGTTTTTCTTAAAAACTTAAAAGAATTTGACAAGCCCTGAAAAGTGTCTAATCACAATAAGGTGGATGATTCTTGTTTGGTATTTTATTGTGCATTCTTTAGTTAGACATTTTTGCATTAGGTTAAGTATCCCTTTTTTAGCCTGGTGAATTGTTGAAGTGTCGCCTTTGTTCCTCATGGTCTTAGGGGCACGGATACGAAACACCACCCATAGCCTCGTACGAACCCCTTCGTTCTGACCCTTGAGTGGGGAGAAGTGAGGATTATATTTTGCTATGGGAGCCTTGATTATAACCCGACTTGGACCGAACTGATATAGGCAACCTTAGTTGGATTCCCCTAGGGTACCAAAATAAATAGTGTGAATAAAATAAAATCGTGCCTTCATCATCCCCGGTTGATGATCGAAGAGAACCCCACCTAGGACTCGGTTAGAATTTTTGAGACCGACCACGCTTGGAGAAATAAGGTTGGAAGAATATGCTTCGTGTGCTATGTGTTATTCATCTTTCGACATTTCACGACATACCATAATCACCATTTTCCATACAAATGGCATACCATTCGTAAAACATTTTGTGTGATACTAATCAACATTTTTATACAGCCATTTGCATTTTATTTGCGTGTGAAAACATTAAACCATCCGCATGTCATTCATACTAACCATTTCTTTTTCAGCCGTGACATTATATTTGTGTGATTAGCATTTTTCCGCATGACATACGCAACATCATTATGTATGTCATACATCCTAACCCACGTTTTGTGCAGCCATTTGCATTTTGTGTGTCATAATCATTTGTGACGTATCATTTAAATTAAATTAAGGATATTCCAAAGGACGCCCACTACGATCATTTCATAACATATCGGGTGTCCCAAGATTACCCATGTTCTGCCAGTGTACCGGATTGCACTCGGCCATTTCACCAAGTCATTTCATTCGAAAGAGACTCCAATGGTCTTAGGCCCATTTTCATGTAATGATTTACATGACAAATTTCACGATACCATACTCATTTATCATAAACATCATATAACACCGTGGTCCATATCCGATCATTTCATGACATACTACATTATTTAAGGCGCTCCCCAAGTTTCGGGTTAGTACGCATATAGGGCCATTTCATAACATTACAAAATCATGAAAGGGGTTCCCCAAGCGCCGAACCTCTGTCTGTGTCCCTGTTACACAGGACTTTTTTTTTATAACACCATTTCATATCATATGCTTAAAAGCATTAGAACTTTGTCCAAGGGACGGTCCCATGCGACCATTTCATCTCATCTCATAGACCTTCAAAGCGTCGAAACTTTGTCTGTGTGTCGGTACACACGAGACCATTTCACAAATTCATTAGGTGCTCCAAAAGCGCCGAACCTCTGTCCATGTGGCGGTTCACACGTGACATTTTTGCATAGCAGTGGGCGTTCTTGGAATGTCCCAAGAAGAAGGAAAAGAATAAAAAAAAGAAACCATTCATATCATCACTTCACTCATAATCTCACTCCATTCATTCATTACAAGCACTTTCAATGCCTTACTCTTCATGTCACCATGCCATTCATTCATGACCCTAAACGTTTCTCGTATGATCCCGAGCAGAATAAGCTAGAGCGACCTTGGACGAGATCTCAGGCTTCGAGGGCAGTTAGGGAACAAAGAGCAGTTGAAAGAGAAAGTGATTCAGAATATGGGGAAGAAGTGGAGATGGCTAACCCGACATCAAGTCTTGCAGATGCCTTAAAGAATTTCCTAACGTCATAGGATTTCCGTGACATGATAAAAGAGGAGATACGAGCGGTAGTAAGAGAAGTCAGAGAAGTTGGTGGTAGTGGAACCGGAAAAGAGAAGGAGGCCGAATCATCCCAGTAGGATGGTGATACCTCGGCTAGTCTGGAAAAACTGCAAGAGATAGAGGCAGCAATGGAAAGAAAGATGAAGGAAAAATGCTCGGAGTTGGAGGAGGCGGTGGCTCAATTAAAGAAAGGGGCCATTATTAGTGCAGAGTCTAAGAAGGGTGTTAACATTGATGCCATGATTAGCAGGGCATCGAGACTTTTCCTATCGGATTCCAAATGCCAAGGGTGCCTTCTTACAAGGGAATGGGTTCACCAGAGGCCCTTGTAAATCTTTACGCTCGGGTCATGCTGACGGTAGGCGCCACTAAGCAACAGGTGATTAATCTCTTCCCGACTACCTTGGAGGGAGGAGCATTGGGATTGTATAACTTATTATCAGAGGAAGAACAGACTGGTTGGGAGGCTTTGTCGGTAGCCTTTATTAAGTAATTCAGCTTCAATAACAAGATTCAAGTGAAGTTGTATGACTTGGAGCGGATCAAGCAGAAACCCAACGAGCCTTTCGATGAGTATTATCAATGGTGGATGAATAAAATGATCCTTTTGAAGAACCGACCAGATGAAGATGAGCTGACACAGAACCTAATTAATGGCAGTAAGGAAATCTTCAAAAACAACATGAAATTCCATCCATTCAACGAGCTTAATGAAGTCTATACTATGGCGATGAAAATCGAACATGATGAAGAAGAGAAGGCGGCCAGTTATAAGGGTGGTAGAAGCTTGGGGTACAGTTTTGGGTATAGATCAACAGCTACAACCAGATCTGGTGGCGGTTCAAGTTCAAGTTCTGGTGGCAAAGAGGGGCAGACCTCAGAGGTAAAGCAAGTAGAAGTTGCTACAGTGACCTAGCAACAGAACAATCAAAGCAGGAGTCCGGGAGGTCAGGGCATATCACCTTAGACTCTTCCATTGGTGAAGATATTTGCCAAGTGCAGAAACGGTGGGTCGCTACAATCGCTGAGGCCATTTGAAAAACCTTCTGAGGCGGATAAGGACAATTTCTACATGTATCATGTTGTTGCTGGCCATAGAACTAATAATTATTACAAACTAAGGGGTGCCATTTAGAAGCTGATAGATGAAGGGAAGCTGTAAGAGCCAGCCAAGCCCAACAAAAAGACCAACCCGCTATCGGCATTTGAGAAGCGGGTGAACATGGTACATTCAGGACTACCAGCTAATTTCACCTTTGCTCAGGTTCCTCAAGCAAACCCTACCATTTAGGCTATTGCAATTGGTGATGCTGAAGTAGAGTCAGAATGCGAGAAGAAGGTAGAGCAGAAGGAAATCAAGCCAATAAGCTTGAAAGATCATGATTCAGAGGACAAGTATGCAGGTTTTGGCGGAGAGGAGACATTTAAGCTCCTAGCCATTGAGAAACTGAAGGTTCAGGAGGTACAACATGTGACTCGAAGTGGTAGGGTGTACAACCGGTAGATCAAGTGAAGAATAAAGCCCTGATGACTGGGTCGGGAAGTACGTCAGCACCGGAGGGAGTTGAGAAAGAAGACTTGGTCATTTCCCAGTTAAAGAAGACTCCTGCATAAGCTAGCCTATGGCATCTGCTTTTGACCTCTAAAGAATATAGAGCTGCTTTAGTGAAGAAACTGTTAGAGATTGAAGTCTCTCCTATTGCATCTCCAGAGGCCATCTACTGTCTGCTGGACAAGGTCCATTCTGGGACTCCTGACATTATTTTTTCTGAGAAAGATCTACATAATAAAGGAAGGGCTCATAACAAGGCCCTTTACATTAGGGCCTACGTAATGGATAAGGTGATGCCATGTGTTATGGTGGATGATGGCTTGGTGCTGAATATATGTCCACTGAAAATGCTGCCATTTCTGGGTCTGAATGAAGATGTGCTAAAGAAATCCTCAACAGTAATCCGGGCATACGACAATTCTAAGAGAACAGTAATAGGGACTTTTAAAACTGAAGTGGAGGTTGGACCAGTTAAGTCCATGGTCGTTTTCACGGTGATAGATATCCCGATCACCTTTTCCCTACTGCTAGGAAGGCCATGGTTCCATCCTCTAGGAGGTGTCCTTTCTACATTGCACCAGAAAATTAAGTTCTTGATGAATGGTGAGATAGTGACTGTTGAGGCGGATGCCCTTATGAATGAAGGAGTTGTCCCTTTTGATGGGTTTCAAGTTGTAGTGATCGGGGAGGAAGAAGCTACAGATGCTCCCATGGTAATCTATGAAAATTATATGCTGGAGTAGCTTTCCTGGTATTTACACAAGCAGAATTTTATCCCGGTTATGGGACTTGGAATCAATCTGCAAGGAGTGCCTAAGTTCAACATCGACTCGGGAAAGCCAAGCAGTTTAGCCTTGGGTATACAGAGGAGGCATCTGATCAGAAGAACCCGAGAAGGGGCAAGAATGGCAAAATCATGATGAAACCATTCCTGAAAGCAGGAGAAGGGCTTTACAAGGGCCAGGCTGAACTAATAAGGGTCGAAAATGTCGACTACCCCGGTTTTGAGATTTTTGCTAACGTTGTTGACTTTGAGAAAAGCCAGGAGGAACCAGTAGCCCTTGTGGTGGTAGAAGAGCCAGTTGCTAAATCTGATGTTCTGCAGGGGGAGCCGCCTGAAGCGATGGCAAAAGCAGTAGAGGTGGCAGAAGATAAAGCCTGTGATGGAGCTATAGAAGTAATTTCAAGTGCATTGACTGCTGTCTTAAGCAAGGCATTTGGGAAGACCAAAGAAGGGTTTGGCCAGGAGCTGTTGACTAAGGTGAACCTAGACTCTGTGGTTGCCAAGATAGCCAAGATTATGGAAAAGGCTAAGGCGCTGGTGGTCGAAAAGGAAGCCAAAGCAGTTGTGGTCCCAGATAATGCTCTGAAGATGAAGATGGAAGCTGAAAAAGTACAAGGCCCTCCGTCTGTGGAGGATGAAAATGATTTTTTTGTATCTATTTCTTCCATTTTTAGTGTAAACGATGTACTTTATGACAAGCTTAATGCAATGAAGTCTCAGTTTGCTTACTTGTGTGATGTTTATCCTGATAATTCTATGTATGCATTTAAATCATCATCAAGCATATTTAGCATACATGACACTACTTTGCATGAAATCAACATAAGTACAGATGAAAACCCTAAAATGGTATTCATTTCACTCGAGTTGAAATCCGAGGAAGAAAGAGAATTAATGAGAATATTACAAAAACATGTTAAAGCTTCCGCCTGGTCATATGAAGACATACCGGGTGTAGACACGGAGATAGCAGTGCACAAATTCCAACCGACCCTAAGTGCAGGCCAGTAAAGCAGAAGCTGAGGAGGTTGAGGCCAGAATGGGCTACATTGGTAAAAAAAGAAGTGGCTAAGCAGATAGATGCCAAGTTTCTTGAAGTGGTAGAATACACAGAATGGCTAGCTAATATCGTCCCAGTGCCTAATATCGTCCTAGTGGCTAGCTAATATGGTCCCAGTGCCTAATATCATCCCAGTGCCTAAAATGGATGGAAGGGTCAGAGTATGTGTTGACTATCGGGACCTAAATAAGGCATGCCTAATAGACAATTTCCTATTACCTCACATTGATGTCTTGGTTGATAGTGCAGCGAAAGCAGCAATGTATTCCTTTATGGATGGCTTTTTGGGGTACAACCAGATCCTAATGGATGTGATCGACAAAGTGAAGACATTGTTCATCACAGAATGGGGTACTTTCTGCTATCGAGTAATGCCCTTCAGATTAAAGAATGCTGGAGCCACTTATCAAAGCGCTGTCACAACTTTGTTGCATGATATGATCCATAAAGAAGTCAAAGTGTATGTCGATGATATGCTTGTCAAGTTAACAACCTGGGAGAAACATCCTGTTATCCTGGATAGATTTCTTACACTCATTGGAGAATACAACTTGCGGCTTAACCCCAAAAAGTGTGTATTCAGAGTCACATCAGGAAAGCTATTGGGTCATGTAGTCAGCTAGAGAGGGATAGAAATGGACCCAGATAAAATCAAAGCCATCTGAGACATGCCAATTCCAAAAACAGAAAAGGAAGTACGATCATTTCTTGGTTCGTTACAGTATGTCAGTCGCTTCATAGCACGGTTGACTTCCACCTGTGAACCACTCTTCAAGCTACTAAAGAAAGATCAACCGATTGTGTGGGATAACAGATGTCAGCTGGCGTTTGATAAAATCAAAGCTTATCTGGTAAATCCACCAGTCCCGAGCCCACCAATTCCAGGGAAGCCTCTGATTTTGTACTTGGCAGTTGAAGAATCCTCTATAGGGGCAATGCTGGTACAGGAGCAAGATGGTAAGAAGGAGTACCCTATCTACTACCTCAGCAAGAAGCTGTTGGAGTATGAAACCAAATACACACTGGTGGAGAAGACATGTGTGGCAATGATCTGGTTAACCAAGAAGCTGCACCACTACTTCTAGTCGTACAAAATACAAGCTGTCCCCAAAGTGGATCCAATGAAGTATCTTTACAAAGCACCAGTGCTAGTTGGGAAGTTATCCAAGTGGCTACTACTCTTATCTGAGTTCGACATCAAGTACATCACTAAGAAAACCATCAAAGGGCGAGCCGTAGCAGAATTTCTAGCAAATCAACCTCTGGAATCAGATTACATGGAAAATTGGGAGTTCCCAGATGAACAATTAGCCATGGTGGAAGTAAAAAGATGGGTTATGTGCTTCGATGGGGAATTAAACAGAAAGGGTGCTGGAATCGGAGTGCTGATAGCTACACTGGACAGTGAAATCATTCCTTTAGCAAAGAGGTTGAATTTTCCCATAACAAATAACGGGGCAGAATATGAGGCATGCCTATTCGGGATGGAAGCTCTATTGATATTAGGGCAAATGATGTCTTAATCATTGGAGATTCACTTCTGGTGATCAGGCAAGCTCAGGGTGAATGGGAGCTGAAGGAAGAAGCCTTATGGCCTTACTTGGAGCTGCTACAGTTCAGAAAAGAATTATTTAGCCAGTGTGAATTCAGACAAGTCCCCAAGGATGAGAACAAGATGGCTGATGCATTAGCAACACTATCTTCCATGTGGGAAAATCTAGAAGAAACTCAAGTGCAACCACTGGTTATAGCTACTTCTAGGCATCCTCGCTTCAAAGTTCATGAAGTAATGGAATTGACAGGTGAAGAAAAACCGTGGTTCTTTGACATCTACTAGTATGCTAAGGATGGAAGATACCCGGAGGGAGCTAGTACTGCTGATAAGCTGTCACTAAGGAGACTGGCCAGTCAATTTAGAATCTTTGAGGACAAGCTATACAAAAGAATGGCACATGGAGTTCTTTTGAGGTGCCTAACGGAGCCAGAAGCAGAAGATGGGATGCACCAGGTACATGTAGGTTCTTGCGGGCCATATATGAATGGACTCTCTATGGCCGGGAAGATAATGAGACAAGGGTATTTCTGGATTACAATGCAGGTAGATTGCATAAGGAAAGTGAAGAGATGTCACGAGTGTCAGACATATGCAGACATCAATCATCTTCCACCACTCGAATTATAGAATTTGGCATCTCCTTGGCCATTTTTAGCATGGGGAATAGATATGATTAGTGAAATTCATCCAGCCGCGTCTAATGGGCATAGATTCATAGTCTTGGCAGTTGAATACTTTTCCAAGTGGGTGGAGGCAGAATCCTTTGCTAATGTAACAGCCAAGCAAATGGTCAAGTTCATCCAGAAGAATATCTTCACTCGATATGGGATTCCCCGTCATATAGTGATTGACAACGGAGTGCAATTTCAAGGGGCAATAGCTATTGCAGAACATGGCATTCAGCATCATAAATCTTCTCCATACAGACCGCAAGCTAATGGTGCGGTTGAAGCAGCTAATAAGGCAATAAAGAAGATCTTATCGAAGATGGTAACCACTTACAGAGATTGGGCCGATAAGCTACCACATGCTCTTTAGGGTTATAGAACCAGTGTTTGAACACCAACAAGGAAAACTCCTTATGCCTTAATGTACAGGATGGAAGCAGTATTGCCAGTGGAAATAGAGCTCAAATCACTCAGAGTTGCCCTAGAAGCTTGGTTACCAGAGACTAAATGGGTTCAAGCTAGATACAAACATTTGGTAGTGCTAGATGAAAAGCGACTGAAAGCACTGGATCATTTACAGATGTACCAGCGCAGAATGGCCAGAGCCTATAACTGAAATGTGAAATATTCCAAGCAGCAGTTGAAAGCAGGAGATTTAGTGCTGAAACAATTAAGGCCTTCGAATGTTAATGTCAGGGGCAAGTTCAGACCCAACTGGGAAGGGCCCTATATGGTGAAGAAGGTGCTATCAAAAGGTGGTGTCAACATCATGGACATGGATGGAAATGAATTCACCAACCCTATCAACCAAGACCGGCTGAAGCTTTATCATGTATAAAAAAAAGAGAAGAAGAAGTCTGCTAGGCTGAAAACTCAAAAAGAGCGGCTAGGCAAAAGTTAAGACACGAGAGAAAATGATCAGTCGGAAAATCTGAAAGGGACGATTGGTGACGGATTCTGGCTCTGTGTGGAATGTGTACCATTTGGGAATCAATTCCTTCAAATGTACTCATTTTGATTTTATCAATAAAGTGGGGTGTTTGTTTAAATATATTTGCATGGTTATGACAAATGCATAAACAAAGTTATCTTCCTTAAACATACATTTAAAGAAAGCACTTTGCATTCAACTGGTTAAATTCATTGCGTTATTTAATAAATGAAAATGCATTAAATAATACAATTTGAAATCCTTTATCGTCCTCCAAATCTAGTTCATCTTCCTAAAAGAGCAACAGGGGTTATCCAAGGACTTAACTGTTAAAGAAATCAATTTTGTGAGACCATGCACTCGTACTATCAATGGCTTCTAAAAAGAAATGGAACCTCAATGCTGCTCCATATAGCATCTCAGCACCAGAAGCATGGAGGAGCAAGTGGTAACGGCATCATTTTAATCATTCCTTCTTCATCTAAAAAAAAAAGAGCTCGCTGAGGTGAAACCGAAAAGGCACCTCAGGCAAAAGTTAGAGCAGCTCGCTGGGCTGAAAACCCACATTGGGCAACCCAGGCAAAATTTAGAGCATCAACAGATTCATAAACTCCCTAGGGGCAGAAAGTTAGGATTTCCCCAGTAATTCCCCGTAGGAGTCCGTACATTATCCTCCAGCAGGATTCTCCACACTATTCCCCAGTGGAATCTCCATAAAGAACACCACAATTATTTGACCAATAGTGTCATGTATCCCCAACAGTCACCTCACTTCTCCAATAATCATCAAGTAATGCCCTACACCAACCAAAGTCAAACGAGGGCATAACATACCTCTCCCCAGGGGAAAGAGGAAACATCAACTAGCGAGAAGTGTATCCATGTACATATACATCATCATGCATGCATATATAGCGTACATGAACCATTCATCCCTAGCTAGTCTTCATTCTTGATCGAAGGGACAAAAATTTTTGTTCCAAAATCTCTCGATCAAGGAATGAAGACTTTGCTATTTTAAGTGCGGGAGTTCATTATCCCCATCTTCAAGTTCTCCAGCAGATCCGCCTCGAGTAATATAAACCCGGTATCGGCCCAGAACAGCTTCATCTCAAGTTCCCCATCAGATTCGCCTCGGGTAATATAAACCTGGTATCGGCCCGGATCGGCTTCATCTTAAGTTCCCCGCCTCGGGTAATGTAAACCTGGTATCGGCCCAAATCGGCTTCATTCCAGATCCCCAGCAATCCTTGCCTCGGGTAACCTAAACCCGGTACCAGCTTATTTCACCACTTTCCTTTGCCTCAGGTAACCTAGACTCGGTATCGGCCAATCCGTAATCCATCTTCCTTTGCCTTGAGTAACCTAGACCCGATATCGGCCAATCCGCAATCCACCTTCCTTTGCCTCGGGTAACCTAGACCCGGTATTGGCCAATCCGCAATCCACCTTCCTTTGCTTAGGGTAACCTAGACCTGGTATCGGCCTATCCGTAATCCACCTTCCTTTGCCTCGGGTAACCTAGACCAGGTATCGGCTTATTTCTTCCCCATCTTCGCCTCGGGTAACCTAGACCTGGTATCGGCTTATCTCAATAGAAGGTTCTTTCTTGTGTTTGCGGTGCTTTGATTCGTGCTCTCAAATTCATCACCTCAGGTATTCTAGACCTAGAGTCGGGTGTCGAATTTGATCACGCGAGGGGTAGCTGTAAGCGCCGGAATTTTTCGTAAAACAAAAATCGCACGTGTCACACGACTGTAACATACAGTCGTGCAACTGTCATTACGGTTGTACGACTGTAATGTCAGAGCAGGTGCAGAAGCCCTTACCTCTATGGCAGAAAGAAGAAAAAAAAGAAGAGAGCATTAAATGCTCGGGCATTGGCAGCAAGAAAGCAGCAATAAGAGAGGGAAAAGAAAGAAAAGAGAGAAGGAAAGAAACTCACAAAAGAAAAAAAAAAAACTCAAAACTTTACTTTCTCTTTTTCTTTTAATTCTTAAGTGTTAATGTCTAAAACCGGGTAGAAATCATAGATTAACAACTTAACACTTAAACTCAGTCAGTTTCGGACTTAAAGCTCTCAGAATCCTTGACATTTTGGAGATTTTGGACCCAACTCTTCAAATTTCAACTCAAAGAGGAAAGGAGCGATTTCAAGTGGATTGGTGCGTTGCTAGGGATCATTCCTACGGTGGATTAGCGCCAAAAAGGTAAACACACTTCAATCCCTCATTTTTTCTGTGCTTTCTAGGTGTTTTGGCGTGTTTTTGTGCATTTTAGCTTAATTTTTGTGTATTCTGTTTCTGGAAATCAAAAACAGCCGTACGACTGTTCTTGAATTGAAGAACAGTCGTCGTACGGGTGTTCTTGATTTCCCTCCAAGTTTAGTTGTTTTTTGAATAAAATTTTGGCGAAATCCGGAAACTGGAGGGATTATAGTCGCACGACTGTAACATCTGGCCAGGAGCAGAATTTCCATATCAGTCCATAAAAATTTCTAAAAATCCCTAAAAAATAAGAAAAATCCAAAAATCATCAAAAGGAATTTTGTTGTGTGCATTCACGACCCTAGATTTAATTTTCAGTATTATTGCATTTAGAACAATGCCACGACGGAGACACAATTCTCCCGAAAACCGACCCCACCTCATATGCTAAATTAAATTAAACCAAAAAATAAAATGTTTTCAAAATGATTTTCTCACAAAACTGAAATACAGGGACGTTTCAAAATGTTTTCCAGATCTAATTTTGGCCGGTTAGCCGAGCCGACCCGGTTATCCCCCTAAATGCATGCCCCCAAATTCTAATTTTCCCAATTCTGTCCTATTTGAGTCCTATTTGTGGTGTGCCATATATTGTGCTTACCCTCTATTTTGCAGCTTTTAATTTCTTTTATTTTTATTTTTTGATGTAATTTAATATATTTCTTCGTGTATCCTAGGCAATTGTATTTTTTAGATAAATCGTGTATTTTAGGTGGTTGTATAAGTGAGGCTGAGAGTTTTTATTTTTGTTCGATTAGGTTGTAAGCCATTTAATTATTTACTGCTTACTTTTATTTCTATTTTATCTGTATGTGCGCTGTATGTTTAACTTAATGCAATAAAATTGACTTTAGAATTTGAAATACCATACTTGAACATTGGCCAATTTTTATTTTGATTAGACACGAAATAGGGGACTTGTCCAAACCTAGATCTCTGGATAGTGTGGCGGCCGTTCGTCCGGTTCAGCTACACTAAAATTTCCCGGTTGAGCTGAGCTGGGTGGCGACTCCTACACTATTCATCGAGACTTAGGTCTCGATTCTTTTATGAAGTAATCTAATTTTCTAAAATGAATTTCCATCCTAAAAACCCCGCGCGAGGGAGGGGTTTGCCCAAAATCGAGGGGCCCCTTCCGAAAGGGAGTTCGCGTTCCATCGAAAATGTCGTCCGCTCACAGTCGCACGACTGTAACAACTACAGCCGCATGACTGTAGTTTACAGTCGTGTGGCTCTAGTCTTTGACTCAGCAGATTCCTAAATAGGATACAATTCTATTTTGGCTCAGATTTTGGGCATGATTTGTGGGAATTAGGGCGACAGAAAAGAATAAAAGAGGCAGAAAAGATTAGGAATGAAAAAAAATCAATTCTGGAGAAAAAACGGAGTATTCTAGTAAGAGAAAAGAGCTTGGAGAGAGAAAGTGAAAAAAAGGGAGAAAGATCAACAAAAATCAAAGGATATTAAGAACATATACTGAGAAACACAGTGTGTGAGAATTCCTAATCTGATATTATTTAGTCAAAACCATTCTTGGGTTTGTTCGGATCAATTCGGGAAGCGTGTTCAAGAATTTTGGGTCGTTTGGAGATTCAAGGCGGATTCCGATAGCCACATCCGACTCTGGTCATCAAGCATACTGGGACGCAAAAGCGGTAAACTTTGATAGGCCTTAAAACTCGATTCATGTTGGTTTGTGTTTGAGATTCTGTGTTTAAAAATTCATCCAGAAAACTGTTTGCGCAACTACACCTGCACGACTGTAGTCGCCTGGAACACAGCCGTGCGACTGTATATTATAGTCGCACGACTGTATTCTTCTGGGCAGAATCCCGAAAAGCCCAGATTCAACCGAATACAGCCGATTTTCCCATTTTAAATGATTTTTCATGATTTAATTTGGTCAAATCATATATGTATACTATAAAATTGTGGTTTTCGAATTTCCAATGATACGGATGTGAGATTTAAGGTTTTGTTGGTTTCAATTCTTGGAATTCGTGGTTGTTAAATCTTTAACCAGATTCTTGGTCCAGTAATAACGGACCCTCAGATTTCCAGAATCCCTAGAAATCATTAAAATCGTTTAAAACAAATAATTTTTGAAAACGAAGAAAACTACTGTCGGGCACTGTTCATTATAGTCGTGCGGGTATAACATTATAGTCATACGACTCTAACTAGAGTCACACGACTGTAATTAGTACAGTCATACGACTGTAAATTACAGTCGCATGACTGTAATACAGCCACATGGCTGTAGTGATGGGCAGAAGGTAGAATCACGGGATGACCCACACGAACGTCGTCGCGTGATGCTGTCTTCAGAATCAAACTTGTTTTTGGCATGTTTTTTGCTTTTCGACCCTCGATGGATGTTTGGAATTAGAAACCCCCATGAACGGAACCCCGAGTTTTGGGATAATCGACCCACTAAATAGAAGTAATTTGCATGTAATTGAGCCAAACCATTTTCCAAAACTGTTTTCAAACATAAAAACCTACAGGGAGTTTCTAAAACTGCTTTCCAGGTCTAACCGAGTAAGTCGCTCGGACTTCTCGGTTATCCCCTAAATACATGTTCCCAATCTCTAAGATTCCCTGTTCTGTCCTATGTGAGTCCTATATGAGCTTGGGATATGTCTATGCTAACCATTTGTTTTGCAACTTTTATCTTTCTTCATTTTTTATTTTGGATGTATTTCATAGATTAATCATGTATTCTAGGCGATTGTTCTTTTTAGATCCTTATGTATCTAGGCGATTGTAATAGTGAGGATGAGAGCTTTTTTCTATTTTTCTGGGTTGTAATATGGCCTCTATTTCTTTTCCTTTTGGCTTTGATGTATGGTTTATATTCCTGCACCTTAATTCTGTGCACTTTATTTATGTCATTTGAATGAACATGGGCTAAGATATAAAACATAAAATGGGTAGAGAAAGATAATAAGTGAGTAAACTATTGTCATATGCACTTATGAATGAATACAAGCTCGAGGTTGAATAGGTAAGTTTCTCGAACCCTAAATCACTGGATTAGGTACAGTAGTCTACGCTCGGTAGGGAGCTATAGCGGAATTTCCCGGATGAGCTGATCCGGGTGGAGACTTTGTCACTGATCTTAAAATTTAAGTTTCAAGGTCTTTAAGTTAATAAAATGGGAAAAAGTTTTCTACAAAAGGATTTCCAAAAAAGAATCAATGGTTTTCCTAATCAAGACACAAACCCTTTTTTTTTCAAACCCCAAAAATTTCTATTTCCATTCTTTCTTTTCCCCGGTTCGCTTCGCCGCGTCCCGAAAGGTAGTCCACTCACAGTAGGTTCTAGCAAACAGTTACAGCTACCCAAATAAGATGAAGAAATCAATCTTATCTGAGGCATAAACCCTATAGTAACTTACACATACTCTGCCAATGATGTCGATGTCGTACAAGAGGCATGGCAATATCATCCTCTTTAGCTATATAGACATTCCTTGATTCTGAGTAGACTGAAAAACTCAAGTAACTAATCACCCAGTGATTATCTTACTTGGGCATGGCCAAGCTCTTCTCAATCTCACTCATCAAAAGGCCAGTGATATCTACTTTCAATTAAGAGAGAGACAAGTCCCATCACATCATTCACATTCCTAGCATGATCATCGGCATACCCAACCGTACCCATACTTGACACCCTATTAAAAGCTCATTAGGAATACGTCAAAGTATATGAGTCAGCACCTAGGTCTGTAGCGGTATCAGGTCAAAGGATCCGATATAAGTACTACTAGAGAACCACCTATGACATAGGAACTATGTGGTGTTCTCATAGCGGATCGATCTAGTACCATGTAACCTAAGATGTAACCATGTTCATGATTGACATTCCATGTCCAATACCACCATACAATCAAGACACATGCTAGTCTTTAGTTAAAATCATTATCATGGCTTTAACAGACTAAGGATAGCTTTATAACTAGTGTTCTTTTCCTACTCAAGGTCTTACTACCCGAAGAACGATACCAACATACTTGAGTAAAACTCTAGTTAATGGATTTTCTATTATTATTAATTGCACAAGAAACTAATAAAATAGATTCTGCCCTTTTACGTATAACAAAATATCTAATTACATTATATAGGGACTAAAGCATACACCAATAGTTATGTTCCAACTTGGCCAAAGTTTTATAATAATAGACTTGTGTTCTTTTAAATATAGCAAGGGTTTTATTGTTTTGCCCCCCGTCGAGGGTCTTTTCATTCGGTTGTGATCGTGTGTGCCATCGGATCATTTGTCGATAATGGATGAAGTAAAAACATAATGTCATGAACCAATATGTCTTACATTAATATGATTTTAACTTATTACATTCTAGGGGATATTTCCACCTAAACTTGTAATGATTAAAGGCATTGCTTCATTAAAAACCTTGTTAGGGAAAACGCAATGAGAAAAAACAGCTAACATGAGAAAAAAAGTGCAATGCCTTTATCCCTTAACCATTACTAGGTTGATCGTACCGCCTAAGATTCCTTGCATTCCAAGTTCATGGAATGTCTTTTTTGTCAAGCTAGCTAAGCTGGTAGGTAGCGAGATCGATCACTTGGTAGATTCAATAAGGTCTTTCCTAATTAGAGTCTAACTTCCCTTTCCCTTCTCTTAACTATGAGGTGGCTCAATATTTTAGCACCAAATCTCCTTCTTGGAAGACAACCCTTTTCACCCTTCTATAATGGTATTGAGTGACTTGACTTTGTAAGCTGCCATAAGGATGTAAGCTCAAGTTCTCCTTTCTTCAAGTTAATCAAGGTGGTACTTCAAGTTGATGCCATTTGTTCCTCCGTGTAGTAGCTCACTAGATCACTTTAGGACCCAATTTCAACTGGCACTACCACTTCCACCTTATAGACCATTGCAAATGGCATTTTTGCTATTGCCCTTTGTGGCATGGTTCTTTATGACCATAAGAGATTATTAAGCTTATCTGCCCATGTTCCCTTATGCCTTCCTAGCCTCTTTTTAATGCCCTCTTACGAGCCTTATTGGTGGCGTTCATCTGTCCATTACTTAAGGATGCACAACGAAGGATGAATTGTGCTTGTTCTTGAAACTTTTTTAGATAGACTTGAACTTTTTGGTTGTGAACTGCATGTCATTATCTGAAATGATACGGTTTAAAATTCCAAATCCTGTGATGATTTGATCCTAGATGAATGTAATGATTTTTTTGGGTATAATTATGGTTGCCGCCTCTACATCGACCCATTTGGTGAAATAGTCCATTTCTCTAATAAGCTTTTTTTTCTGTCTACTAGCTTCCATTGCTGTCGATTCCCTATATGACAAATGGCCAATGTGAGCGCAGTTTTTTTTATCCCCGGTTTCGATGATGAATAAGTTGTCTATTTGCTTGTATAGCTTTTTACAGCCGCAAGAGTCAAAGTCAGTTCAAGATCAAAGCTCTGGTCGACCAAACTTCAAGGCTCGGAACATATCTCGCGTGAAGAGAAGGTTGCCTAGGAACAACATTCGTAGGGCTATTGATCCCTAACAGAACCGTGACTCTTCTTCTTGGAAATGATTTTTTGGATTTTAGGGGGAGGATTCTACAAGAAGAAGCCACATTTCTACCTATAAATAGGCCTTTTTTTCTGAATTAAGGGTTGGCAAATTTGATTTAGAGAGAAAGGAGAGGAAAAAGGAATAAAAGGAAAAAGGAAAAATCAAGCTTTTTCTTTAATTTTCATCTTCAATCTCTGTTCTTAGGCTTAAAATCGATTAGAAATCTTAGGAAAACATTCCCTTAAGACTTCTAATAGTTTAGAGATTCATCGGAACACTAAAACCTTAATTTTTTGAGCTTGATACCGTTTTCAAAGCTTGAAGTTTGGGTTCAAAATCAAAGCTCTTCTTAAAGGATTTGACCTCCTAAAGCTGTGGATTCATGCTACAAGGGTAAATATCTAAGAAACTAAAACATTTAACTTATGTGTGCTGTATTTGGACATTGTTTGCATCATTTTTAAAATACTTTATTTTTCCGGTTCTGGACTGAGAACCAGAGCAGTGCAGGCGTTGCAATAGCCGCACAGCTATTACAGCTGTAGCCGCATAACTATAGTTCCCAGAACAAGATCGTGAAACTTTGGATTTTGAAATCCTTCACAGATCTTAAAGAGACATCTGCACGGGTGTAAATCTACAGCCACACGGTTGTTATCTCAACACCACGTAGGTATCAGCTCGGGACAGAATCACTGAAAAACTAATTTTCGTACATTTTATGACATTTAAACCTTAAATTTACATTCCAGAGGCATATATTAGAACAGAATAACAATGGAAACCTAGTTTCCTGAAATCCGACCCATTTGCCATGTTAAATAATTAACCGGAAAAACCGTTTTCTCAAAAATCAACACAACAAGAAAATTAGTGTTTTGCAAAAGAATCTGCAATGGAATTTCCGTTGCAAAAGCTAATTTGCAATGGAATTGCAATGGATCCAATGCCATTGCAATATGTGCCCTTGCAGATTTTCTGCAAGGGTTTCCCATTCCCTTGCAAATTTGCTAAGGAAAATACATTCTTTTGCAAATTGCAAGGAAAAGTTTCTTTGAAAATTTACTTGCAAATCTGCATGTGATATTATTATCCTTTACAAATTCCTTTGCAAATTGTTAAACAAATTTTTTAATTAATAAATAAATATATTCACCCAAATTGATGATTTATGATTTGGATTGAACGGAGCTATTACAGATCATAATCAATTTAAAGTTAATTACCATTTTCATATATGAATTCCAATGTGGTTTAGAGGCTAACTACAAAACTAATAATATTTATGCAAGCAAACAAACACAAAACATTAAAAGAAGTAGGAATCAACTTGTGACTAAGACTATAAAATTCCAACAGTTCATCATTTACATGACAAACGATTTCAGCCTTTTTTTTTTTTGCAAATCTCCTTATAACTTGCACACCATCAAATTAGGAAAAAACTAATGAAATAGTTAATTAAAGATACTTATAAATTTACGAAACAAGAATATAAATCAAACTTAAATAGCTAGAATAAAGGCGCTTTGATCGTATATTTATCAATTAATGTTATTTCTGCATAGTAAAGTAATTTTGTTTGCATATCGATACATATAAGCAACAGTGGAGCCATCTATTCAATCACATATTTTAAAAAGGAATCCATGAAAAAAATAATTGACACACATCTAAAATTAGCAAATATGTAGAATAGAACTCATCGAAATTGAAAGCAAAACCAATAAAACATAATAACCAAAAACAACCTTTAAGGTAATCATATTTGAATCAAATCAAATATGAATTCCATAAAGTAGAGTGTTAAACTTAAATATGGACCAACACTTGCATTATGCCACCATTAATTTCCTAGTAAGAATATCCTAGTGAGCTCGATAATACATTAATTTCCCTTAATCACCTCTAGTTTTATGTTTACCATAAGATAAGCAAACATTGGATTTGCATACCTTATACTAAAGCGAAGAGTGGACAGAGTTTCTGTTGTATTTGAAGGGCTAGTCAAGCAACAACACAGTAACCCAGTCCTAGAGTTCCCTCCTGAAGATGAAAACTATAAGATTCTTAATACAAAAAAAATATTATTAAAAAGCATGGTGAGATGGACTTATTTGGAAAAACAAACCAGAGCATCTTATAGAATCCAAGTAAGTTTGGAATCACGATAAGGTATATGGCTTACTTTGGTTGGACTACTAGTTAGAGCATTTATCACATTTCCTAAGGCTGATAGAGATTTGTTGATAGTTTTGGCTTCCTCAAGAACTTTTCCTTCAACTCCACTTTTCTCTACTTTCTTAGACCCTGCTAAGTCCACAAGAATTAACTTTCCAGTTTTGACCCAGCCAAATAACGACAGAGCATCAAAAAATTTGAATACTAACTTACTTGCAACCTTAGATCTCAAGATCAGAAACATATAATAGTACCTCTTATCAGCCAGCTTTTGTTGAACTATAAACATGTAAATATAATGACTTCTACTGCTAGCCATGTTCATTTCTATCCATGTTAACTATCTAGCAAATTAAAGTTTCTGATAACGCATAGCACTGTAATAAAAGAGAAGTAAGGTATAACCGTGTATGGCATGTTTAACACCATAGCTTTCTCTTATGCAAACAGTACTAAGAAGAAACAAACAATTCAACATTTCACTAGCAGAAGGGGATATGAGTCTCTCCCACTGCTCTGTCAACTATCCCGCTCTACAATATGAAATTGCACATCAGAAGTTGGACCATATTTAATAATGAAGACAATCATTTTGAATGTCTTACATATAACTTTGTAAACCTTCAACTAGTTCCGAAATAGAGATCTGGAAAAGGAAACATTAAAAGAACTCACAACAAAGTAAAAATATGAGACAAATTTTATAATGAAGTCATCATTTTACATTTGCTAATACGATGAACATTTTAGTTTGAACTATCAGAAACATTTCATTTCTTGTTGCTCAGTAATCAAATTACGTTCTCACAGAGAGAAAAGAAAAAAAAGGTAATCATTTCAGTATCTTGGAAAGAAGAGGTCAGATTGTTCACTATTGTTATTGGTCAAGACATCATTTTTTTAACCTATGGGCCAGTGCTTAAATCTAACCCTGATAATAGCCTTTCAGCTTTTTCATGAATAAAGGATTGAAGAAATACTTCTAATTTATCTACTACATAAAAGAAAATAGAGAAAATAAAAAAACCTATCAAATTACTTCACTGGATCACTATATATCCATGAAGATCCATAAAGCAAGGCTAAATGATCACACAACACAACCAAATTCTAACAAAATAAAAAGGACGTATGCATGCATCGAAGCTTCAGTGTTTCAAATCTAGATACAAACATGAATATCGTTGGATAATTATATGCAAGACAAGAGATATTAAAATGAATCCATATATCAAAACATAATTACGCAGTGGATTGCATTTCATATCTGCAGACAAACACATGTTCACTTTCCAAAGCCAATCTACATAGAGACAACATATAATATGATAAGGAAACCCAACCATAAGAACTCACACACGATGCATACATATTATCCTAATTCAAAAGGCAATCTCATATCAAATATGAAATTAGATCATAACAAAATTACCTAGTCGGCATTGGACAGGATTGCAAAAATGGCTTGAGTGTAATGAAAAATATGGGATAAACAGAGGAAGGCTTTGACTTTACTAAACTGAAATTGCAGAAAATAGAAAATAAAAATAATCACAGCTCTGATCTGACATTAATGATGTAAAAGAGGATGAACTCAGAAGAAAATGGCAATGAAAAATTACCTGGTCAAAACTTGACTGGAATCGTGAATGGAATGATTTGATTTCGAACGGAGCATAAAAGAACGGCGAGATAAGATGAACATAAGATGGCCGGTGCTGATTGTCATGTGCACAACTCCTTGCTAATTGTGACGTGTGGCACTGGCAATACAACCTCCCAGATGTGTTGCTAGTCAACCTTTCTAAATGCTACACAATGACTAAGCAAGTGGCAAAGTGAATGAAGTGTGCAAGGATACAACTAAAGAAAAGCCTTTATTAAAATAAGGTAGCCTTACAAGTCTTAATGGTCTTAACACTTCTTAAGATACTTATATTAATGTCACTACCTTCTATTTATAGGCATTCCACCTCCACAACATGTGGCTAGGAATGCACCTCCCATTTTATGGCTAATAATCATTTATAAGGCATATTCTAAGTATATTCCTACCTTAGAGGCGGTTTAGAAAAATCTATAGGCATTTCAGGCGGTTACTGTTTGTTTCCCAACAGCTCTAGACCCTTCTAGAGATTTAGTGATGAATATGAGCCCTTCCTAAAATTTACCGAAGGATCTTGTTCCTTCCTGAATATTCTCGACCAATCTGGAACCATCCAGCACATTCTAGAATGGAACAAAAATAGAACACCAACCAATATTTTGTAGGGAACTCTCAACTCTTTGGGCTAGGCTTGTTTTGGCCTAAAAGCCATTCTTATGCCAATTTGAAGCCAAATTGGGCCCTAGTAGGGGGATTCTAACCTTGCATTTAGGTGGCCCATGACATTCTCCCCCATTCAATCGGGCAATGCCCTCGTTTCCACTTGGCGATACTCTTCGAGTAGTTATCCATGGCCCTCTCCATCTTAGTGCTTCAATATAGCTGGCCCTCTCCATCTTAGTGCTTTAATATAGCTCCCCTTGGTGTGTTGCAACCCATCCTTAAGCCATCGTCAATGAGCCCTCCTATTCTTTGCCCATCTTCCCAAACTCTTGGCTTGTGGGTCTTACTCTGTCCTAGGCTTGTGTTCCACTCTCCCTCTCAGTGGAACATTCTTTGATAACTTTTGTGATATCACATCCTTGGACCCCTCCAAGATGTTAATATTTCCCTTGGGCATCACTTGGACAACACTCTTGTCCAATCCTTCCTTGTTATCTTTAAGAAATGTGGGCTCTTTTATCTCCAAGCCTTTAATAACTTTCATTGATGACATTTTCTTGGTCTTTGATAGGCTTTCTCGAGCTAATGGCACCATGCACACATTGCCCTTCTCCAAGATACACATAGCATTAACAAAAGGAATAAGCATAACTAGTACTTGATCCATAAACTCCATGCCAAGCACTATCGGGTAGTCATCCATAGTCACAACTGAATAATCAATAAGGCCAGTCCGCGTACCTAGGTTCACTCGAACTCCTTTCAATACACCATGGATTGCCTTAGGTGTAAAATTAACTGCTTTCATCCAACCATACTTGTTGGTGTAGCAAATGCCTAACATTTTGGCCTCTTTTACTTTGAGGAAGTTGTTGGAAGCTTCCGTGTCCACTAATGCTTTCAACGCATGGCCTCCTACCTTGGCTTCTGTGAATAATCGACCCTTCCTCTCGATCTTAGGAACTTCTACCTTGCCCTTGATCGCATTGAGGAGTTGTATGGATCCCACCCTTCGTTCTTGCTCCTCTTTCTCCTCTTGTTGTTCTTATTGCTCCATTTCTCTAATTAAAGCAGACAACTTTGACTTCTTAGGACAATCCCTTGCCTAATGTGGTCCATCACAAAGGAAACATTTAATTTGTCATCCTTCGCTCTTGCCATCTTTTCCCTTAGGTGGCCTCCAGTCTTTCACCTTGTAAGTGTTTGGTTTTGTACTACTATCTCCCTCACTCTTGTCCTTGTTGCCTTAGTCTTGGTTAGACTTGGGCTTTTCAGACTTATGGAACTCTATCAAAGAATCAGCTATAGCGATTGCAGTGGAGAGATTAGTAGCATTTCTCCATTGAACCTCCAACCTTACCAATGGTTAAAATCCCTCCAAGAAGAGATAGAACGCCTCTTCTCGAGGATACCTAGGAAAATCTAAAAGAATCTCAGAAAATTCCTTAATATACTCACAAATGCTTCCCCTTTGTTTGAGATGCCTTAACTTAGCTCTCGTTTCTAGTTCACCAGCTTTGGGGTAGAACTGGGCCTTAAGCTCCTTCTTAAAGTCATACCACATGCCTACAATACATATCCCATTCTTGATCTCTAGCTCTTTTGTTCACCAGCATATAGTGGCAGCGTCCTTAAGATAAAGTGATACGGTGTCCAACATTTGGGCATCGTTCACTATGGCATATGCCTTGAAATACTTCTCCAAACTCCAAAGAAAGTTATCAATATCCTTTGAGTTCCTCAAGCCACCATATGCCTTTGGCTTTGGAACATCTAGTCATTGAGGACTAGAATAACCCGATGAAGTAGCCCCATTTGCAATGGCCTTCTTGCAAAAGGCTAACTCTTCCTTTGTTTGCATAAGCTCTCCTTTTGTAGCGATTAACTTAACAAGAACTCTCTCCAATTGTTGCCTTAGTGAGTAAATCTCAAATCGGAAGACACCCTCTAAGGTTTTCACATGGTCCTCCCTATCAATGATGACCTTGTTCAAAGAGGTTTGTTCCTCCTCCTAGAACTCATCCCATTCGAGTTCTTCCAGGCATCTCTCAACCTCTTCAAACCTATCGAGGTACTGATCTTCACCTCTGGCTATAGCAAGCTCCAACTTTACCGGTCGACCGTTGATATTTGTCAAGGTCTCATCCATTGAATCCCTTGACTTTGACCGACTTCTCCTAGCCTTGGTCTTCCAAGTCTCCTCAACTTGTGTGGCAACAATCTCAGACTCTACTCCTATTCGGTTGCTTCCCTCGTCACCACTTGCCATTCGCCATACCAACTATCACATGCACAACTCCTTACCAAGTATGATGTACGGCACTAGCAATACAACCTCCTAAATGTGTTGCTAGTCAGCCTTCCTAAATGCTACACAATGACTAAGCAATTGGCAAAGTGAATGAAGTGTGCAAGGATACTGTTAGACCTGTAAATCAATTGAACCGATTTGACATTTAAATTTCTGGCCTAATCCTAAGAGAAATTAATTAATTGTTTTTTGATTAATTGATTAATTAATTAGTTATTTTCTATGTGGGGAGTGAGTTGGTTGCCTGGAGGAAGTTATAATTTAGGTAAGGACGTGGCTGAAGTTTAGTGTTAGTGTTAGTGGCATGGAAGTTGGAGGAGGAGAAGTGGCTTAATGGAGCTCAACATGCAAAAAAGGCAGCTATTTTCTTCCCTTTAAAAGCCAAAGTTAAAGATATAAGGAGGGATCCTAGAGATCAACAACACAAACTCTACTCAAACAGAGCATCAAATCCAATTTTCAATTCCCTTCAGTCAATTTTATTCTATTTCTCAGCATTTATTTTTCCTAGAGAATCCTTAGCAATTTATATTATTTCACTCTGTAAGTTGTATTTTCTGCAAACTTAATTCAATTCAAGCAGTATTCTATTCCAACAATTTTATTTCGGCATTGTTATTTCAATTAATCTAGTTATAGAGTTAATTGGGATCTTAAGCTTTTAGTCCTTAAGCTTTTTCAATCATTTGATAGAAGTCAGTTTTCAATTTTCATTTTGTAATTTTTCTGCAAAATTACTGGCACGCTCAAGTTTACAAAAAGGCAAGAAACAATTTTGGTACGCCCAGTGTGACAAGACACAATGCCGCCAAAGAGGAATCCTAAAGACAAAGAAGTTGCTACATTTGAAGATACAGATGATGTGCCTGATAATACACGACAAGTGGCTAACTTAGTTGGACATTTCGACAGTGTTGACATTGTCCCTCCTGTTCAACAACAAAGGGAGGGGCCCAACTAGCAAATTCTAGGTAAGAATCATTCTCCCAATGTTGCTGCTGCTTTGGTTAATCTAACCAAAATGATAGGTGAAGTGCTGTAAGAAGTCCAACATTTAAGTGGGAGTCGGAAGGAGGCTGAAGAGAGTGCTACTGGCTCTCCAACACCAAAAAGGAAGGAAGTGGTGGCTTCTACTTAGGACACCAAGAGTAGCTAGGAAGAGAAATATCACATTCCTCCACTAAGGGAGGAGAAGGGACTGTTCAAGGTCGCATCCAGGGAGGAAGCAGGCCAAATCCTAATGGTGTTCCAGTTGTTCATTTACAGGGTCACACCATTATGCAAGCCTCTTCTAACAACTATATGAGGGAGGAAGAGTTAGACTCGGGGGGCATGTATAAATACAGGTTGAATGGAGGAATTCCTACTGGTGGTGTTCTAATTCATGCACAACCACCACTTCCTATTTACCATCAGCCTGTGAATGCAGATGCAGTAAGGGAAATTGTGCAGGAATTGTATGGTCCAGGCCTAAGGCAGGTAGGAAGGTCGGAGTTTCACAAACCATACCCAGTTACTGTGGATTGGGAGAACCCTTATCCTAGGGGATACCGCATTCCAGATTTCAGCTTGTTTTCTGGAAAGGATGGACAATCCACCTTGGAGCATGTTGCTAGGTTCACAATACAGTGTGGGGAATTGGCCAATCTTGTTAATTTTGATAATTACAAGTTGCGGCTATTTCCTAATTCTCTAATAGGGATGGCATTTACTTGGTATTCTACACTACCAAGAAATTCTATTTATACATGGCAGGAGATGGAGAGATGCTTCCACACTCAGTTTTTTCATGCTGAACCAGAATTTTGTGTTTCGGCACTATCCAGGATGTCCCAAAAGAATGCTGAGACAGCTGACTCTTACATAACTCATTTCAAGGGAATGTAGAGTAGGTGCAGGGTATTCCTGCCAGAAAATAAGTTTGTAAGGATGGCTCAACGAGGCCTGGATATTAAGTTGCGAAAGAAGTTCCAAGGAATGGAGTTCAAGGATTTCTATGAACTAGCAGCAAAAGTTTCTGACTATGAGGAGCTATTGAGGGAGGACTATCACAGGAAAAAGACTTCTCTTGGTACATATTTCTAGAAGGTTAATACTCCAGGTGTTGCAGTAGTTGAACTTTTGAATAAAGGAGCTAAAGTTTGTCCAGCTGCTTTCAAACCAACAAAGGAGGGAGAAGCCAAGAAGAGTAATGTCAACTACACTTTTGATGTTGGAAAGACAGAGGAAATATTTGACTACTTGGTGAAGGAAAAGTTTATAACTTTTCCACAGAATTTCAAAATGCCATCCAGAGAAGAAATAAGGGGAAAAACCTATTACAAGTATCATGATTCATGGAACCACTCCACGAGTTCATGTTGGGCTTTCAAAAATGTGGTTCAAGATAGAATTGACCGTGGGATTCTCAAATTCCCAGAGAAGAAGGAGTCTATGCTAGTAGATGAAGACCCTTTCCCACCGGTTGCTTCAGTTAATATGACTTCTTTTGATCTTAGACAGGTGTTAGCAAAAGAAGGGAGAATGACCAAAGGAGGTGCCAAAGAAATTCCAGCCAAGTATCAAGGAGAATTCAAAGATGGGGGCCAAAGCGGAAGAGTGTGCATGATAGACTCGAGTTCCCGCATAGATGCATTAAGGAGAAAGAATCACAAACCAAGTCAACCGAAAATCGACCTAAGTTTGTGGTTCCTAGAGCTGCTAGGCCAAGTAAAGAGTGGCAGGTGGTGAAATACAAAAAGTTTCCACAACAACGCCACCACTTACTCAGACACAAAAAAGAAGGCTGTAGAGAAAGAAGCTAGCTAAAAAGTATAAGGCTTTGGAACAAACCGAAGTTGGGAAAGAAAAGGCCAAGGAAGATCCAGCCACCACATTGAATGTGAAGGAGATAAAAATCGATAATATTGTAATTCCCATAAACACGATTTCCTTGTTTTTACTTACTGATTTCCTAAAGGTTGGCAGGGAAGTGGATGAAGTTGTGGAAAGGGTAAAAAATGATGCAAGTGATGCGGATTATGAAGAGTGGGAGGTCCCTAAGGAAAAGCCAAAATTTTTCAGTGGGGTTACTATCCAAATACCAGAAGAAGGGGGGCTGAACAGGGTTATTTTTGAAAAACCTTCTGAGAAGATGACTCGGCACATCAAACCTCTCTACATCAAGGCTCACCTGAATGGGAGGCCTGGGCTAAATAGGGTTATTTTTGAAAAACCTTCTAAGAAGATGACTCGGCATATCAAACCTCTCTATATCAAGGCTCACCTTAATGGGAGGCCTACTTCGCAAGTTTTGATCGACAACGGATCTGTTATCAACATTATACCTTGGAGGATGGTCAAAGTTCTTGGAAAAAGGGAGGAGGATCTTATTGCAACAAATGTCACTGTATAGGCTTTTAACGGCAAGATTTCTAAATCTCTTAGGGTCTTTCCATTGAAAGTTACAGTAGGAAGCAAGTCCCATATAGCAGCTTTCTTTGTTGTGAATTCAACTGCCAACTATCAAGTGCTATTAGGGAGGGATTGGATACATGCTAACTAGTGTGTTCCATCCTTTTTACATCAGTTTCTTCTTTTTCCGAAGGGGGATGAAGTGGAGATAGTATGGGCATATGAAAAGCCATTTTAAGTCACTTCAGATGTAGCGGACGCAAGATTCTATGAAAAAGAAGTTGGGCCAGTCTAGTTGTTAGGGAAAAGTAAGTTTGGGGGTCCAAAAAAGCTCTCATTTATGATGAACAAAGACAAAGGGAGAGTAGAAGAAGAGAAAGCTTTAGTCGTGCCAAGTATCAGTAGGCCACTAAAGGATGCTCCTACCTTTGAAGAGGTTGATTATGATTAAAGCAAAAAGGAGCAAGAAGCGGTGATTGCAGCCGCTAATATAAAAGTGCATATTCTGAATGTACTAGAAAGATTATTATAGCTGGAAGATTATGAAAGCGCTAGAGTTGAGGTGATCTGGGAACGAGATGAGTGTAAAGATGATGGGCTTGAAGAGATACAGTTGCATGAACTCAAAGCCGCATACAAAAGCTTGATGATACCCTTGCCAGGTGGTGGATCCTCTGGAAGAGGTGAATCTCGAAATAGAGGAGGATCCAAAAAGCACTTTTATTAGCAGCTTGCTAAATCCATAGTTGAAGAAGAGAATTATTGAACTTTTACATGAGTTCAAGGATTGTTTTGCTTGGAGCTATGAAGATATGCCTAGGTTGGATAGGAGTTTGGTAGAACATAGGTTACTAATTGAACCTGATTTTCGACCATTTCGCCAACCACCTAGGAGAATGTCCAAAGAAGTGGAGCTGAAGGTCAAGGAAGAAATTGAAAGACTCTTGAAGGCTATATTTATTAGACCAATGAGGTATGCACATTGGTTGTCTAATATTGTTCCTATTGTTAAGAAAAATGGAAAACTTAGGGTGTGTGTTGATTGTAGAGACTTAAATAATGCCACACCTAAGGATGTGTATGTGATGCCTATAGCTAATATGCTCATTGATGCAGTATTTAGGAATGATATCCTGTCATTTTTAGATGGTTTTTCTGGGTATAATCATATATTAATTGCTTTGGAGGATATAGCTAAGACCGCCTTTAGATATCCTGGGGCTTTGGGTACTTTTGAATGGTTGGTCATGCCTTTTGGTCTTAAAAATGCTGGCGCTACTTACCAGCGGGCTATGAATGCTATATTTCATGGTATGTTAGGCAAATTCATGGAGGTTTATATTGATGACATTGTCGTTAAGTCAAAAATAGAGAATGATCATGTAGAACATTTGAGGAAGAGTTTTATTAGAATGAGAGAACACAAGCTTCGCATGAATCCTTTAAAGTGTGTGTTTGGAGTCAAAGCAGGGAACTTCCTTGGGTTTTTAGTTCATAAGAGAGGGATAGAGGTTGATAAGAATAAGGCTAGGGCTATACTTAAAGCTCAGCCTCCAAAGAGTAAGAAAGAGCTATAGAGATTCCTTAGGTTAGTTAACTATTTAAGGAGGTTTATAGCTAATCATGCGGGAAAATCTCAAGTTTAAAGGAGAAGAAGAGTTTTGATAGGAAGAGAAGCACCAGCAGGCTTTCAAGAAGATAAAGGAATACTTAACACATCCTCCTGTTGTAAGCACCAGAATTTTCCAACCTCAAAAATAAAAAAGTGTGTCACACAACTGTAAGTACAGTCATGCGACTATATTTACAGTTGTACGACTGTAATAAAAAATTACAGTTATACGACTATAAAATTGTAGCAGGTGCAGCAGCCCATACCGTGAAAGAAGAAAAAAGGAGAGTGATGGGAAGGGCATTAAATGCCTTGCAACAGAAAAAATAAAAAAATGAGGGTGAGATATAAAAAGGGAAAGAAAGAAAGAGAAAGGGGATTTTTGGACAGATTTTGAGACTGAAAAAGAAGAGAAGGAAAAAGGAGAGAAAAAGAAAAACTCAACAAAAAAAGCACCATCTTTTTCTCCTCTTTTTCTTTTAATTCTAGTGTTATAAAGCTAAAAACCTGATAGAAAGCAATAGGTTAAAACTTGACACATTAAATATAATCAATTCCAGACCCTTAACTCACTCAAATCCATGAATTTTTGGAGATTTTTGGACTTAACTTTGGAACCTTAGCACACCAAGGAAGAGGAGCAAATTAGAGCTAATTCAAAGCATTTCCAGTGGTCAAACCAATGGTGGATCTGCACAACAAGGGTAACTGTACTTAAATCTTTTGTTTTGCTTCGCTTTCTGGGTGTTTTGGTCCATTTTCATGCATAAAAACTCATATTTTCAGTCTGCTGTTTCTGGATCATAAGAACAGTCGTACGACTGTTCTTGTGGCTATGAATGGTCGGACGACTGTAATTACAGTCGTGCTACCGCAGCTATAGCCGTACGACTGTTTTTAAATTCCCTCTACTATTTTCTTTCATTAAAATGATTTTGGCGATTTTCTGCAAAAGGGTGAATTACAGTCGTACAACTGTAATTATAATCGCACGGCTGTAATCACAGCCAGGTGACTGTAATTCTCATCCAGGAGCAGAAAATTCAGAAAAATCCATAAAAAATCAGACAAATCAGAAAAATTCAAAAAAATCATCAAATCATCAAAAATGAATTTTGTTGTGTGCATTCACGACCTTAGATTTAATTTTTGATGTTATTGCACTTAGAACAATGCAACAACGGAGACCCAAATCTCCTGAAAACTGACCCACCTCACATGCTAAATTAAAATAACCGAAAAAAGAAAATATTTTCAAAATGAATTTTCTCATAAAACAAAATACAGGGACGTTTCAAAACTGTTTTCTAGGTCTAGTCGGGCGAATTAGCCGAGTTCACCCGACTATCCCCCTAAATGCATGCTCCCGCTCCTAAAAATCCCAATTCTGTCCAATTTGAGTCCTATTTATGGTGTGCTATAAATTGTGCTAACTGTCTGTTTTGCAGCTTCTAGTTTCTTTTTATTTTCATTTTTAATGTAATTAATAGTTCAATTCGTGTATTTTAGGCGACTGTTTTTAGATAATCGTGTATTATAGGTGCTTGTAATGTGAGGACGAGAATTTTTATTTTTATTCGATTGGATTGTAATAATTTATTTATTTACTGTTTTATTTGTATTTGTATTTGTGTGTACGCTGCATGATTAGATCAATAAAATTAATTATAGAAATTTAAAATACCATCAATAAACATTGGCCAAATTTATTTTGATTAGGCATGAAATAAAGGACTTGTTCGTACCTAAATCTTTGGAAAGCATGGCGGCCTTCGTCCTGTTCAGCTACACTGTAATTTCTCGGTTGAACTGAGCCGGTGGCGACTCTTACACCTTCTATCGAGACTTAGGTCTCCGGTCTTTTACGAAATAATCTAATTTTCCAAAACCGAATTTTCATTCCAAAACCCCCACATGAGGGAGGGTTGCTTGATATCGAGGCTCCCTTCCGAGAGGGTAAAATGTCATCCATTCACAATGGCAACTTTGCTGGGGAATTTCTTACAAAAGTTTTCTTAAAAACTTAAAAGAATGTGACAAGCCCTGAAAAATGTCTAATCAAAATAAGGTGGATGATTCTTGCATGGTATTTTATCTTGTATTGTAGTTAGACATATTTGCATTAGGTTAATTATCCAATTTTCAGCCTGGTGAATTGTTGAAGTGTCGCCTTTGTTCTTCATGGTCTTAGGGGCACGGATACGAAACACCACCCATAGCCTTGTACGTACCCCTTCATTCGGAGCCTTGAGTGGGGAGAAGTGAGGAGTATATTTTGCTATGGGGACCTTGATTTTATCCCAACTTGGAACGAACTCATATAGGCAATCTTAGTTGGATTCCCTTAGGATGCCAAAATAAATTGCATGAATGTTACAATTGCGCCTTCATCATCCCCGGTGGATGATCGAAGTGAATCCTTCTTAGGACTCGGTTAGAATTTTCCCAAAAATTGACCATGATTGGAGGAATAAGGTGGGAGGTATACGCTTCGCATGCTATATGTTACGTGTTGCTTGTTCTCTCATGACATACCATCATCGACATTTTCCACGAACATGACATGTTTCACGCAAAGCATTTGTGTGATATTAACCCACATCTTTTGTACAGCCACTTGCATTCTTTCATGTGTGAGAACATTAAAATCATCTGTGTGACATTCATACTAACCATTTCTTTTGCAGCCATAACATTATATTTGTGTGTTAACATTTTCATAAAGCATACACGACATCATCACTTGTGTCATACATCCTAACCACGTTTTTGTGCAACCATTTGCATTTTGTGTGACATAAGCATTCATGTCATCTTATCTCATTTACATTAAGGACATTCCAAGGATGCCCATCATGGTCATTTCATAACATATCGGGAGTCCCAAAACTACCCGTGTTCTGCCTGTGCACTGGATTGCACTCGGCCATTTCACTAGACCATTTCATTCAATAGGGGACCACAATGGTCTTAAGTCTATTTTTGTGTGGCAGGTCACACGATTTCATTACATGGCATTATGTCATTTACCATTGGTGTCATGGGGATGCCGAAGTTCTGTAGAGGTGTCGCGATCCATTGCAGATTGCTGCATAACATTATTGCATCATTTGAGGTACTCCACGAGTACCAGATTACTACACATATAAGCGCATTTCATAACACTACCAAATCATGAAAGGTGTTCCACGAACACTGAACCTCTATCGGTGTCCCAAGTTACACACGAGTCCTTCGCAATATCACTTCATGTTAGGTGCTACAAGAAGTGTCAAAATTCTGTCTGTGTGCCGGCCCCACATGACCATTTCACTTCATCTTATAGACCTACAAAGCATCAAAACCCTATCCGTGTGTCGGTACACATGCGACCATTTCACAAAATTCACTAGGTGCCCCAAAAGCGCTGAACCCATGTCTGTGTGGCAGTCCACACATGATCTTTTTACATTATTTGTTGGATAGCATCGGGTGTTCTTGGAATGTCCGAAAAATTATAATAATAATAAAATAAAATAAAAATGAATAAAAATCATCCTCATCATCATTTTCCTCATGACATCATTTCATCCATCCACCATAAATCATTATTGATGTCTCACTCTTCATGTCACCATTTCATTCACTCATTGTCCCTAATATTTCTCGTATGATGACAAGCAGAGTAAACTGGAGCGACCCCGAACAAGGTCACAGACTGCAAGAGAGCATAAGAAGAGGAAGACAGTTGTGGCAAGTGAAGAATCAGAATCTGTTGAAGAATTTGAGATGGCCAATCCGACACCTAATGTCGCTGATATCCTAAGAGATTTCCTAAAATCTCAGGACTTCCGTGATATTCTAAAAGAGGAGATGCGGGCAGTCGCAAGGGAAACTGTTGAAATTGGTGCTAGTAAGGCTGGGAAAGAAAAAGAGGCTGAATCATCTCAGCATGGTGCTGATGCCTCGGCTAGTTTGGAGAAGCTGCAAGAGATCAAGCCAGCCATAGAAAAGAAAATGAAGATGAAGTATTCAGAGTTGGATGAAGTTATGGCCCAGCTGAAGAAGGGGGCCAGTATCAGTTTGGACTCCAAGAGGAGAGTAAATTTAGATGCTATGATCAATAAAGGTATTGAAACCTTCCCTGTCGGGTTTCAAGTACCGAAGATTCCGTCCTACAAGGGGATTGGTTTGCCAAAGGCCCATGTGAATCTATATGCTCGAATAATGTTAACTGTAGGTGCTACCAAGTAGCAGTTAATCAATTTCTTCCATACCACACTCAATTATCGTAGGAGGTGAAATCGGATTGGGAAGCACTATTTACAGCTTTCATTAAATACTATGGCTTTAACACTAAGATCTAGGTTAAGCTGTATGACTTGGAAAGGGTTAAACAGAAGCCAAATGAGTCCTTTGATGAATATTATCAAAGGTGGATGAATAAGATAATTTTGTTGAAGAACCGTCCTGATGAAGATGAGCTGATCCAGAAGTTGATTAACGATAGTAGAGACATCTATAGGAACAACATGAAGTTCCATTCTTTCAACGAGCTAAGTGAAGTCTATAGTTTGGCCATGAAAATTGAGTGAGATGAGGAGGAAAAAGCAGCAAGCCACAGAGGTGGCAGGAGTTCAGGATACAGCTCTGGGTACAGGTCAACGGCTGCCGCCGGGTCTGGTAGCAGCTCTGGCTCAGGTTCTGGAGGTAAAGGGGGACAGTCTTCGGAGATAAAGCAAGTCGAGGTTGCCATAGTAACCCAGCAGCAAAGCAACCAAAGTAGAAACCCCGGAGGACAGGGAATATCCCCTTGGACTCTCCCCTTGGTTAAAATTTTTGCAAAATGCAGAAATGGAGGCTTGTTACAGTCCGTGAAACCATTTGAGAAACCTGCTGATGTGGATAAAGACAATTTCTGCACTACCATGTTATGACGGGCCACAAACCTAACAACTGCTACAAACTAAGGGATTCCATCCAAAAACTGATTGATGAAGGGAAATTACAAGAGCCTCCTAAACCCAACACAAAGACTAACCCATTACCAGCATTTGAGAAGCAGGTTAACATGGTACACTCAGGATTGCTAGCCAATTTCATCTTCGCTCAAGTCCTACAGGTGAATCCTGCTGTATAGTCTGTGGCAACTGGTGAAGTTGAGGCAGAGTCAGGAAGCGAGGGGCAGACGGAGCAGAAAGAAGTTAAGCCGGTGAGCTTAAATGACCTCGACTCAGAGGACGAATACAAGGAGCTTGGTGGGATGAGACAGTTAAGATGCCAGTCGTTGAAAAGTTGAAAATTTAAGAGGTTCAGAATGTGACCCGAAGCGGCAGGGTTTATCAACCATCGGCCCAATCAAAAGATAAGGCTCCTATGACTGGGTTGGGTAGTACATCAACACAAGAAGGAGTTGAGAAGGAAGACCTGGTCATTTCTCAATTAGAGAAAACCCCTGCCCAAGCTAGTTTATGGCATCTGCTGTTGACCTCTAAAGAGCACAAAGCGACCTTAGTGAGGAAGTTGTCAGAAATTGAGGTCTCCCCAATTGCATCGCCGGAAGCCATGTGTTGTCTGCTAGATAAGATGCATTCTGGGTCTGCCAATATTGTTTTTTCTGAAAAGGATCTATCCACCAAGGTAAGGGCTCACAATAAAGACCTCTACATCAGGGCCCATGTTATGGACAAAGTAATGCCATGTGTGATGGTAGATGACGGGTTAGCGCTGAACATATGTCTGTAAAACATGCTACCATGTTTGGGCTTGAGTGAAGATGCCCTGAAGAAGTCCTTAACGGTGATCTGGGTATATGATGACTCCAAAAGAACTGTAATCAGAACTTTCAAAGCTGAAGTGGAAGTCGGGCCAGTCAAGTCGATGGTCATTTTCACTGTGATAGACATCCCAGTCAGTTTCTCCTTGCTGTTGGGAAGACCATGGTTCCACCCATTGGGAGGTGTCCCTTCTACTCTGTATCAGAAAATAAAGTTCTCACTAAACGGGGAGATTGTGACTGTCGAGGCGGATGCCTAATCCATGATTGCTGCCGTCAATGACGGAGTTATACCATTTGGCGGGTTCCAAATTGCGATGGTCAGAGAAGAGGAAGCCACGGACGCTCCAATGGTCATTTACAGAAACTATATGCCGGAGTGGCTACCCAGATATTTGCATAAGCAGAATTTTGTCCCAAGCATGGGACTCATAATTAACCTACAGGGGGTGCCTGAGTTTAACATTGACTCGGGAAAGCCAAAATAGTTTTGGCTAGGGTATACAGTAGAAATAGCTTACCAGAAGAATCAAAGAAGGGGCAAGAATGGGAAGCCTATGATGAAACCATTTATAAAGGCAGGACAAGAGTTGTATAAGGGTCAAGCTGAGCCAGTGAGAGTCGGAAGTACTGAATACCCGGGCTTTAAGATATTCTTTGATGTTGTAGACTTTGAGAAGAGCCGAGAAGAACCAGTAGCACCTGTGGTAGTGGAAAAGGCAGTTGTTAAGCCTGTTGTCCTACAAAATGAGCCATCTGAAGTGATAGCAAAAGTAGTGGAGGTGTCCAAGTAGAAAGCTGAAGAGAAAATCTACGATGAATTTGTAGAAGCAATTTTAGAGGCGCTGGCTGCTGCCTTAAGCAAAGCGTTTGGGAAATCCAAAGAAAGGTCCAAAAAGGAGCTGATGACCAATGTGAACTTAGATTCTGTGGTTGCTAAGATAGCTGAGATCATGAAGAAGGCTAAGGCGCAGGTGGCTGAAATTGAGGAGACCACTATTCCTACTAAACTAGAGGCTAAAGTAGCCGCGGATCTGGACAATGTCTTGGGGTTGAACGAGAAAGCTGAAGAAGTGCATGGCCCTCTGCTTGTAGAGGATGAAAATGATTTTGTTGTATCTATTTCTTCCATTTTCAATATGAATGATGTACTCTATAACAAGTTTAATGCAATGAAATCCCAGTTTGCTTACTTGTGTGATATTTATCCTGATAATTCTATGCATGCATTTGAATCACCATCGAGCATATTTAGCATTCATGACACTGCATTGCATGAAATCAACATAAGTACAGATGAAAATCCTAAAATGGTATTCATTTCACACGAGTTAAAACCTGAGGAAGAGAGAGAATTGACAAAAATAATGCAAAAACATGTTAAAGCTTTCGCTTGGTCATACGAGAACATGCGTAGACACGGAAATAGCAGTTCACAAGATCCCAACGGACCCTAAGTTCAAGCCAATGAAGCAGAAACTAAGAAGATTGAGGCCAGAATGGGCTACATTGGTGAAGGAGGAAGTGGCTAAGCAGATAGAAGCCAAATTCATCGAAGTGGTAGAGCATACAGAATGGATAGCCAATATCGTCCCAGTACCTAAAAAGGATGGAAGGGTCAGAGTATGTGTCGACTACAGGGATCTGAATAAGGCATGCCCGAAAGATAATTTCCCACTGCCTCATATCGATGTTTTGGTCAATAGCGTAGCTAAGGCAGCAATGTATTCCTTCATGGATGGATTTTCAGGATACAACCATATCCTAATAGATGTGATTGATAAAGTGAAGACACCATTCATCACAGAGTGGGGCACTTTCTGCTACAGAGTAATGCCCTTTGGATTGAAGAACGCTGGAGCCACTTATCAAAGGGCTGTCACAACTTTACTGCATGATATGATCCACAAAGAAGTCACAGTGTATGTCGACGATATGCTTGTTAAGTCAAGGACCCGGGAGGAGCATCCTGCTATCCTAGATAGATTTCTTACACGCATTGGAGAGTGTAACTTACGACTCAACCCTACGAAGTGCATATTCAGAGTCACATCAGGTAAGCTGTTGGGTCATTTAGTCAGCCAGAGAGGAATAGAGATGGACCCAGATAAAATCAAGGCTATTCGAGATATGCTAGCCCCAAAAACAGAAAAGGAAGTCCGGTCATTCTTGGGTTCCTTGCAGTATGTCAGTCGCTTCATAGCACTGTTGACTTCTACTTGTGAGCTAGTTGTCAAGTTGTTAAAGAAGGACCAGCCTATTGTTGGGATTCGTCATTGGAAAAATAACGTGGCGCAGCGGAAAATACACCGTTTAAAATTTCCTAGAATCCACCTATCGTGTCCAATTACCATTGATTAGAATAAAAACAAATTGAATCAAGAGAGATTAACTCACCGGATTCATCTCTTCTAGAGACTGCTGCAGAATCGTTTCTTGAAACTGCAATCTCTAAAGCCCGGTGCACAACCAACTATTGAGCGGGAACCGATGCTAGCCGAAGACGCGAAAGAATGGAGGATTAATGCTGGGATTTTCGACTATTTGGGGCTGCTCTTGGTGGCTGAAATTTCCAGCAATAATTAGGGTTGAATTAGAATTTTATTCCTTAAGTGTGCCCTCTTATAGATACCTTGTCTAATTGGGTTTTAATTAGGTTAATTAAACCCAAGCCCACTAGGATTATAATTACATAAATAAACTTTAATTAAAAAGTATATACTATGTAATTTAATTCCATTTGGCTAAATTTAATTACCCCTAAATAAAATTAAATCACACTTAAGTAAATACAATACATGTATTTAATTTTCCTACTTAGAAAAATTATTTAATTAATTGTTTACTTTATGTAATTCAATTAATTGATAAATTAATTAATTACATTATGTAAACTTATTAATTAAATTAAATTCAACCCAATGTTAATTAATTACCTTGACACCGAATGACAATTAATTAATTAACACATTCCTTTTAATGTACATTACATGTACAATTTCTATAAGTTCCAGCTTAGTTGATCTATGTGCACGATCCTATAGGTATGTCTTTATGTTGGCAGTAGGTCCAAGGCCCACAGACTGTAAGTGGGTTCTAGCAAACCATTACGCCCCCAATTAAGACAGAGATGCAGCAGTCTTTAGAAGACACTCACCCGGTAGTAATCTCATAGTGTCATCTGCCTAACGATATCGATATGAATAAACAAGAGGTATGGTGTCCGTCATCCTCTTTTGTTGTTTATTATATTTCTTGATCTTGAGTTGATTGATTAATCAAATAAGAAACCAACTTATTTAGGTATGGCCATACACTTATCAGTCCCACTCATCAAGTGGCCAATGATATCATCTCGGTGTTACCCGAGTGGCAATTCCATCACTTCATCATCAATATCAACATGTTCACCGGTCCACCCAATCATACCCGTATTTAGCATCCTTTTACAGACCTGTTAGGTGTATGTCAAAGTGAATCGGATTCCATATTGATATTATAATAAAATCTAGGCTGAGGACAAAAGAGACCTACTCAAGAAAGACCTATGACGTGACAACCATGTGGCTTTCTCATGTGGATCGAACCAGTCCCATGTCAACGACATGTACCTATATTCATGACTGACTATACAAGTACTATGGCTAGTTAAGAACTGCCATACAGTCATTGAATATACAAGTCTGTGGTTTTATTCGTTCCCACGATTAGAACAGACCTAGGATAGGTTTTATGATTATCAATCAATGGATACTCTACTCATATTATAGCACAAGATATAAATAAAATAGATTAATTGCCTTTATTAATGTGACACAAATAATGTATTCATACAATGAGTCTTAATGTATAATACAAAATACAAGAATCCAATGCCCTAAGAACTGGGGCACACCAATAATCTCCCACTTGCACTAGTTCCAAGTGGGCATTGCCCTAATTCCTATAGATCCGGTATTACCATCGTGCTATGTCTGCAGCAGCGCTTTGGTCAATGGATCAGTGACATTATTCTTGGTGTCAACCCTTTGCAATAATATCTCACCTCTGTTTACGATCTCCCCGAATGAGGTGAAACTTTCTGAGTACATGTTTGGATCTCTTGTGTGACCAGGGCTCCTTAGCTTGTGCGATGGCCCCGTTGTTGTCACAAAAACATCAACTGAGTCTAGGATAGTGGGTACTACTCCTAACTCAGTTATGAATTTCTTGATCCAAACGACTTCCTTTGAGCTTCGCACGTAGCTATTTACTCAGCTTCCATTGTAGAGTCAGCAATGGTGGCCTGCTTTGAGGACCTCCAACTAATGGCGCTGCCATTCAGGAGAAAAACATAACCAGACTGTGACTGGTTCTCATCCTCATCGGTCTCAAGCTTGCATCGGTGTAACCTGACACTACCAGCTCATCTTGACCTCCATACACTAAGAAAGCATCCTTGGTCCGATTAAGGTACTTTAGGATTGCCTTGACAGCCTTCCAGTGTTCCTCCCCGGGGTCCGACTGGTACCGGCTATTCATACTTAGTGCAAACGTGACATCAGGCCTCGTACATAACATGGAGTGCATAATAGATCCAATAGCAGATGCATAAGGGATCTTTTCCATGTTCTCCCGGTCCTTCTTTGTTTTAGGACCATCTTTCTTACTCAGCTTCAACCCATGGCGCATAGGCAAGAATCCTTTCTTTGCCTTGTCCATGCTTAATCTTTTCAGAACCTTGTCAATGTACGTGGCCTGACTTAGGCCTAGAAGCCAGTTGGATCTATCTCTGTAGATCCTGATCCTTAAGATCGTCTCAGCTTCACCTAAGTCCTTCATTGCGAAGCACCTACTCAACCACTGCTTAACCCCTTGCAGTGTTGGTAGATCATCTCCAATGATAAGGATGTCCTCAACATATAGCACTAGGACGGTGGAAAAGCTCCCACTAACCATCTTATACACAAAGGGCCTTTAACTTGAAACACCACTTGCAACCTATCACCTTAGCACCCGAAGGTGGATCCACCAAGTTCCATACTTGGTTATCGTGCATAGATTGCATCTCAACCTCCATGGCTTTGCGCCATTGATCTAAGTGTGGGCTTTAAACAGCCTCCTGATAGGTCTTGGGCTCCTCTTGGTCAACGACCATAAGGTCCCCATCATCAGTCACGAGAAAGCCATACCTCTCTGGCTGATGATGTGTCCTACCAGACCTTTTAAGGTCCTGTGCAATAGGTTCTGGTTCCTCAATTTCTTGAGTAGTTAGATCGGTTCCCGAAGCATCCTCAGTAGTAGCTACAGGAGTTTGTGAGTCTTGAATTTCTGAAAGTTCAACATTACTCCCACTGTCTCTCTTGGAAAGGAATTCCTTCTCCAAGAAGACTGCATTTCTGGCTATGAAAACTTTGTTTTCGGCCGTATCGTAGAACTAATAACCCTTAGTTTCCTTTGGTTAACCCACAAACTGGCACTTGACAGATTTGGACTCGAGTTTGCCACTTGTCAATTTCTTAACATGTTCATCACAGCCCCAAATCATCAAGAAGGAAATATTGGGCTTTCGGCCCTTCCATAGTTCATATGGTGTTCCCTTAACTGCCTTGCTTGGTGTATTATTAAGAATGTAAGCAACTGCCTCTAAAGCATATCCCCAAAAGGAGACTGGGAGTGTAGCTTGACTCATCATTAAGTGAACCATGTCTAGCAAGGTCCTATTCCTCCTTTTTAACACTCCATTCCACTGGGGGGTACCAGGAGGAGTGAGTTGGGATACAATCCAACACTCTCTTAAAAACGAGTCAAACTCTTGGCTCAAATATTCACCCCCTCGGTCAGACCGAAGTGCTTTTATTTTCTTGCCAAATTGGTTTTCTACTTCATACTTAAAGTCTTTGAACCTTTGGAGAGTCTCAGACTTATGCTTCATCAGATACACATAACCGTATCTGCCGAAGTCATCCGTGAAGGTGACGAAGTACAGAAAACCAGATCTAGCACTAGTGCTCATTGGGCCGCATACATCGGAATGTATTAGCTCCAACAGCTCTAAGGCCCTTTCAGCAATCTTGCTAAAAGGCACCTTTGTCATCTTGCCTCTCAAACAAGATTCGCATGTGTCATAAGACTGGATGTCAAATGACCCTAGCACTCCACTAGAGTGAAGCCTAGCTATGCGCTTCTCATTTATATGGCGAAGTCGACAATGCCAGATGTAAGTAGGATTAATTTCATTTTGTTTAATCCTTTTAGTATTTATGTTATAGATTGAACTTTCATGTTTTAGATCAAGGATATATAAGCCATTTTCAAGAAATGTTGTTCCATAAATAATATTGCCACATTGCATAGAAATTCTACCATGTCCAATATTAAATACGAAACCAAAAATATCCAACAAAGAAACAGAAATAATATTCCTGCGCATCGCAGGTACAAAATAACAGTTTCTTAGTTCCAAAACAAGTCCACTAGGCATCTCCAAGAAATAATCTCCGATCTCCATGGCCAGAACCTGAGCACCATTTCCGACTCGAAGATCTACTTCTCCAGATCCTAATAATCTCCTATTTCTTAGACCCTGCATATTTGAACAAATGTGAGATCCACATCCAGTGTCCAAGACCCAAGATATAGAAATAGCCAGATTAATCTCAACAACATATATACCTGAAGCAGCAGTTTTACCCTTCAATTGCTCCTTTAGCTTTGGACATGAGCTCTTCCAGTGCCCCTTCTTATGACACTCATGGCAGACATCGTCAGGAGAAGCAACCCTTGCTTTAGGTTGGACCACCACCTTTTTGCCCTTAGCCTTAGCCTTTTGGGCCTTAGCCTTGGCCTTAGATTTGGCCTTTCCCTTAGCAATGGGCATATTGCCCTTGTTCACCAGCAATACTTCAGGAGTCTTCTTAAGAGACTGCTCAGCAAGCTTGAGCATGCTATGCAGCTCAACAACCGATTTATCCAACCCTTGCATATGGTAATTCATGAAAAACTAGTTGTAAGACTCAGGAAGTGACTCGAGAATAATGTCTGCTGCCAAGTCCTGCAGAACTAGTGAGCTGAAACGGGAAAGTGTATCAATATACCCCTTCAACTTTAGCATATGAGTGCTAATAGAAGTCCCAGCTACCATCACAGTTGTGCAAAGTGCCTTAGTTGTCAGGTAACGTTCCTGACGAGCCTGATCTTGGAACATCTTTTTAAGCTGATCCATCATTTCATAAGCATGCTCGTCCATAAACTGCTTCTGAAGATCAGAAGCCATGGTACCCAGCATGAGGCACGAGACATATCGGTCGTCCCTCACGTGCCGGTTGGACTGCTCCACCATTGCCGTGGTGATGCCTCGACCTGCAGGAGGGCCAGCTGGTAAAGGAGCATTCAGTACATACTCCTTGGACTCTTGTCTAAGAACTATTTGTAAGTTCCTAGCCCAGTCCAGGAAGTTACTCCCCAAAAGCTTCTCCTTCTCCAAGAGTGACCTAAGTGAGAGTGAGTTGTTGTTTGTTGTAGCCATTTAAATTGCTTAAGTGAAATGGGATTATCTATATGGAAGAAATCATTGCTTGAGTTAGAAATAAAGGACTTTTAAGCCAATTCAAATTAATAATATAATTTTAATTTGTTTGTTGGTGATGTTAATTGGCTGACTTGACCAAGATCCATAACTTATCAATGACTGGCCGAACTAGGGCTCGCTAACCAACCATTGATTCGTTTGGTAGGACAACCTATCCAATCCTTCCATGAAGGACTCTTGGTTTGATGGGCTTATTGACACTTTACCCATCTGTGCTTAGGGCCCGCTCTGAGCTAATGCTACCTATGTTGAGTCAAACCACCATTCACATGTTAACCATACCAAGTATCCTAACCCTCGATGGCCCACCGAATACTACAATGTACCTAGCTAGGGCATGGCACACATTGTAGCATCAATGGGAGGAAGAGGTGTGAATATTGGAAGCACTTTTAAACGACTCAATATTTCAATTTCCGGATTATAATTAAGTGATACGGCTTAGCATGCATAAACACGGGTAATAATTTGGTGATCCAAACATCCATATTATATGACAAATGCAATAGCATACTTAATTTAAAATAAATGAGATCCTATGGGCCTTTAATTACAACCTAATGAAAAACTAGATATCCTATCTAATTCTTCATGGGCCGGACTGCAATCCTTCTTGGGCTCCCACCATGGGCTTGCTCCATTTGGGCCTTCCTCCATACTTGATGCAATTACAACAATTTTGCACGCAGGCCATATTTCCCAAAATTAAATTACAACCGATAATAATTTAGGGCCCATAGAACTCAACATCACATTTCAAACAAAGTACCTGTCGTGCACATACATACCAATATGATGCATGATCATGGCATTCCAAATTATAAATATAAATGTTAAGCCGAGTTACTTAGGGTGAAATCGTCAATTTTAACAAATGTGACTAAGGCCCATAAAGGCCTAATGGATAACATCCATAAATGCAAAATTAATAATTTTGCTCCCACTGGAATTTGGGTTGTCACAAATTTAAAATTTAGCTCTCCCAATTTTAACCGGTGTCACGGTTTATTGGGCCAATTTCACAAAGTCCATATTCAATTTAATATGCAAACAATTAAATTAAATATGCATGCCAACAAAAAAAATAATTAAATACAAATTAATTAAATTTGCATTAGGGTCCGGGATAAAAAATACCCACAAAATCTAAAAACGGACCCAAAACCCGCGTGCTGACAGCAGCGCTGCCGCAAGGGGCAACAGCTGCTGAGGCAAGCAGCAGTGTTTGGCCACAATTGGAATCGCAGAATGCGATTCCAATTTTGGCCAAACCAACATATTATTATTATTTTTTTTAATTAAAACATAAAAAAAAATTCCATCCATCAAACATATTAATTAATCAATAAAACAACAATGTTAGATGGAAACCAATTGGAGAAAATAATCAAAAAACCCCAATCCAACAATTCTAGGGTTTATCCAAAAACAAAACCAATTGAGTAAAAACCCTAAAATAAAAAACATGAAACCCATTCTTTCTTCAAGAACGCTTTCAAGAACCAATTCCAATCAATCTAATGGACAAAACCTAAGCTCTGATACCACTGTTGGGATTCGTCATTGGAAAAATAACGTGGCGCAGCGGAAAATACACCGTTTAAAATTTCCTAGAATCCACCTATCTTGTCCAATTACCATCGATTAGAATAAAACCAAATTGAATCAAGAGAGATTAACTCACCAGATTCGTCTCTTCTAGAGACTGCTGCAGAATCGTTTCTTGAAACTGCGATCTCCAAAGTCCGGTGCACAACCAACTATTGAGCGGGAACCGGTGCTAGCCGAAGACGCGAAGGAATGGAGGATTAATGCTGGGATTTTCGGCTGTTTGGGGCCGATCTTGGTGGCTGAAATTTCCAGCAATAATTGGGGTTGAATTAGAGTTTTATTCCTTAAGTGTGCCCTTTTATAGACACCTTGTCTAATTGGATTTTAATTAGGTTAATTAAACCCAAGCCCACTAGGATTATAATTACATAAATAAACTTTAATTAAAAAGTATATACTACGTAATTTAATTCCATTTGGCTAAATTTAATTACTCCTAAATAAAATTAAATCACACTTAAGTAAATACAATACATGTATTTAATTTTCCTACTTAGGAAAATTATTTAATTAATTGTTTACTTTATGTAATTCAATTAATTGATAAATTAATTAATTACATTATGTAAACTTATTAATTAAATTAAATTCAACCCAATGTTAATTAATTACCTTGACACCGAATGTCAATTAATTAATTAACACATTTCTTCCAATGTACATTACATGTACAATTTCTATAAGTTCTGGCTCAGTTGATCTATGTACACGATCCTATGGGTCTGTCTTTATGTTGGCAGTAGGTCCAAGGCCCACAGGCTGTAAGTGGGTTCTAGCAAACCATTACAGCTCCCAATTAAGACAGAAATGCAACAGTCTTTAGAAGACACTCACCCGGTAGTAATCTCATAGTGTCCTTTGCCTAACGATATCGATATGAATAAACAAGAGGCATGGTGTCCGTCATCCTCTTCTGTTGTTTATTATATTTTTTAATCTTGAGTTGACTGATTAATCAACTAAGCACCGAATTAGTTAGGTATGGCCATACACTTATCAGTCCCACTCATCAAGTGGCCAATGATATCATCTCGGTGTTACCCGAGTGGCAATTCCATCACTTCATCATCAATATCAACATGTTCACCGGTCCACCCAATCATACCCGTATTTAGCATCCTTTTACAGACATGTTAGGTGTATGTCAAAGTGAACCAGATTCCATATTGATATTATAATAAAATTTGGTTTGAGGACAAAAGAGACCTACTCAAGAAAGACCTATGACGCGACAACCATGTGGCTTTCTTGTGCAGATCGATCCAGTCCCATGTCAACGACATGTACCTATATTCATGACTGACTATACAAGTACTATGGCTAGTTAAGAACTACCATACAGTCATCGTATATATAAGTCTATAGTTCTATTCGTTCCCATGATTAGAACAGACCTGGGATAGGTTTTATGATTATCAATCAATGGATACTCTACTCATATTATAGCTCAAGATATAAATGAAATAGATTAATTGCCTTTATTAATGTGACACAAATAATGTATTCATACAATGAGCCTTAATGTATAATACAAAATACAAGAATCCAATGCCCTAAGAACTAGGGCACACCAACACCTATTGTATGGAACGACAGATGTCAGTGGGCATTCTAAAAAATCAAGGCTTATCTGGTAAATCCGCTAGTGCTGAGCCCACCAATTCCAGGGAAGCCTCTGATTTTGTATTTGGCTATTGAAGATTCCTCCATAGGGGTAATGTTGGCACAAGAACAAGATGGCAAGAAGGAATACCCTATCTACTACCTCAACAAGAAGCTGCTGGAGTATCAAACCAAGTACACACTGTGGAGAAGATGTGTGTGGCAATGATTTGGCTGACTAAGAAGTTATGCCATTACTTCCAGTCATATAAAGTGCAAGCCGTGGCCAAGGTGGACCCAATGAAGTATCTTTATGAACCACCAGTGTTAGTCAGGAAGTTATCTAGGTGCCTGTTACTCTTATCAGAATTCGACATTGAGTACATCACCAAGAAAACCATCAAAGGGTGAGCCATAGCGGAATTTCTGGCAAATCAGCCACTAGAATCAGATTATACGGAGAATCTGGAGTTCCCGGATGAACAGCTAGCCATGATGGAGGTAATGAGATGGGTTATGTGCTTTGATGGTACCGTGAACAGAAAAGGTACTGGAATTGGGGTAATCATACGATGCTAGATGGTGAGATCATTCCCTTGTCAAAGAGATTGGATTTCCCCATAACTAATAATAGAGCAAAGTATGAAGCTTGCTTATTTGGGATGGAAGCTCTGCTGAAGCTAGGGGCAAATGATGTCTTGATGGTTGGAGATTCAATTTTAGTAATTAGGCAAGCTCAAGGTGAATGGGAGCTGAAAGAAGAAGCCTTACGGCCCTACTTGGAGCTGCTCTAATACAAGAGAGGGTTGTTTAGCCAGTGTGAATTCAGACACGTCCCTAGAGATGAGAATAAGATGGCCGATGCACTTGAAACATTGTCTTCTACATGGGAGGATCCAGAAAGGACACAAATACGACCGCTGGTTATAGCAATTTCCAGACAACGCTGCTTTGATATACACAAAGTGATGGAGTTGATAGCCGAAGAGAAGCCGTGGTTCTTTGACATCTACTAGTATGTGAAGGAAGGAAAGTATCCAGAAGGAGCTAGTACTGTTGACAAGGTCTTGCTAAGAAGATTAGCCAGTCAGTTCAAAATCTTCAAGGATCAGGTATACAAGAGAACTGTAATGGGGTTCTTCTGAGGACAAACAAGAAGCAGAAGAAGTGATGCAGCAAGTACATGTGGGTTCCTGTGGACCACATATGAATAGACTTGCTATGGCCAGAAAGATAATGAGACAGGGATACTTCTGGATGACTATGCAGGCTGATTGTGTGAGGAAAGTGAGAAGATGTCATGAGTGCCAGATCTACACTGACATCAGTCATTTGCCACCACTTGAACTACAGAATCTGGCATTTGGCCATTTTCAGCATGGGGAATAGATATGATTGGAGAAATCTATCCTGTTGCGTCTAATGGACATAGATTCATAGTGGTTGCTGTCGACTATTTTTTGAAGTGGGTAGAAGCAAAATCCTTCGCTAGTGTAACAGCTAAGCAAATGGTCATGTTCATTTAGAAGAACATCTTCGCTCAGTATGGAATTCCCCACCATATAGTGACTGACAATGGAGTGCAGTTTCAAGGGGCAACAGCTGAGCTACTCGCAGAACATGGCATCGAGCATCATAGATCTTCTCCATATAGACCCCAAGCTAACGGTGCAGTGGAAGCAACTAATAAGTCGATAAAAAAGATCCTATCAAAGATGGTAACCACCTACAAGGATTGGGATGACAAACTGCCGTATGCTCTTTGGGGTTATAGAACCAGTGTCAGAACACTAACAGGTGAAACTCCATATGCCTTGGTGTATGGTATAGGAGCAGTGTTACCAGTAGAAATTGAGCTCAAGTCACTCAGAGTCACCTTAGAAGCTCAGTTACCAGAGACTGAATGGACTCAAGCTAGATACAAGCAGTTGGCAACGCTAGATGAAAAACGACTGAAAGCACTAGATCATTTACAGATGTACCAACACAGAATGGCTAGGGCCTATAATTGGAATGTGAAGTACCTCAGGCAGCAGTTGAAAGCAGGAGATTTGGTCCTGAAACAATTAAGGCCTTCAAATGTTGCTGTTCGGGGGAAGTTCAGACATAATTGGGAAGGGCCTTATGTTGTGAAGAAAGTGCTATCAAAAGGTGGTGTCAGCATCATGGACATGGATGGAAATGAGTTCACGAATCCTATCAACCGAGACCACTTAAAGCTTTATCATGTTTAAAGAAAAGGGGGGGTCTGCTGGGTTGAAAACTCAAAAGAGCGGCCTAAGCAAAAATTAAGACACGAGAGAAAGTGATCAGTCGGAAAATCTGAAAAGGACAACTGGTTATGGGTTCTAATTCTGTGTGGAGTATATACCATTTTAGGCACTAATCCTTTCAAATGTACTCATTTTGATTTTATTAATAAAGAGGAGTGTTTGTTTAAATATATTTGTATGATTATGACAAATGCATAAACAAAGTTATCTTGCTTAAACATCCATTCAAGGAAAGCACTTTGCATTTAACCGGTTAAACATATCACGTTATTTAACAATGAAAATGTACCAAATACATATAATCTGAAATCTTTTATCGTCCTCCAAATCCAATTCAGCTTTTCAAAGAGCAACAGCGGTTGTCCAAGAACTTGACTGTTGAAGGGATCAAGCTGAATAAGAACAACCTTTCTCTTCAGTTTGTATATAAGGAACAACACTTTTTTGATGAATTGCCCCTTTCATCTTCTTGAGCTGATTCTATGAAACCTTATTTTCTACCATCAATGGCTTCTAACAAGAAATTGAATCGTAATGCTTCTCCATATAGCATTTTTCTGCATCATCTCATCGCCAGGAAGGATGATGGGGCAAGTGGTCATGGCACTGTTTCAATCAGTCTTCGTTCATCATCAACTTGTAAAAAAAAAAGAAAAAAAAAGCTCGTTGAGGTGAAAACCGAAAAGGCACCTCAGGCAAAAGTTAGAGTGGCTCGCTGGCTGAAAACCCACATTGGGCAGCTCAGGCAAAATTTAGAGAACCTTAAGATTCATAAATTCTAAGGGGCAGAAGGTAGAACCTCTCCACCATTCCCCAGCAGGAGTCCTTATAGCATTCTCCGGCAGGATCCTCCACACTATTCCCCAGCAGAGTCTTTATAAAAGACATTACGACCTTTTTCCTCGGCAGTCGCCACATGTCCCCAGTAGTCATCTCATTTCTTCAGCAGTCATCATACATCCTTAACAAAAGATATGCTATACGAAAGAAGGAAAAGCTTTGTGCAAAGAATGTCTACCACCAGTCAGAGTCAGCCAGGGGCATGACACATCTTCCCCAGTGGAGAAAGGAAACATCAATATTGAACAAACAACGAGAAATGTATCCTTTAGGATCCACATGCATATGCATCATTATGCATACATATATAACATACACGGAGCATTCATCCCCTGCTAGTCTTCATTCTTGATCGAAGGGGCAAAAATTTTTGTTCAAAATCTCTCGATCAAAGAATGAAGACTCGCCATTTCAAATGTAAGAATTCATCATCATTGCCTCAAAAATTCAACAAATCCACCTCGGGTAACATAGACCCGGTATCGGCTTATTTCAGCAGATTCGCCTCGGGTAACCTAGACCCAGTATCGGCCCAGATCAGCCTCGCCTCGGGTAACATAGACCCGATATCGGCTTATTTCAGTAGATCCGTCTCAGGCAACCTAGACCCGGTATCTACCCAGATCAGCTTTGCCTCGGGTAATATAGACCCGGTATCGGCTTATTCACCATCAACCTCTCCTCAGGTAACATAAACCCGGTGTCGGCTTTTTTCATCATCAACCTCGCCTCGGGTAACATAAACCCGGTATCGACTAATGTCAGATTTATTGTTTCAGAAACTCAGCGGATCCACCTCGGATATATGTAAATCCGGTATCGGCCTAGATCAGCTTCGCCTCAGGTAGTGTAAACCTGGTATCGGCTTATGTCACCCAATCAACTCAGATCATCGTCTCAATGAGACTTCAACAAGTCAGCGTGCCTTTTCTTTCTTGCGTTTACGGCGTTTCAATTCGCGCCCTCAAATTCATCACCTTAGGCATCTTAGACCTGGAAGCGGGTGTCAAATTTGATCACGCGAGGGGTAGCTGTAAGCGCCGAAATTTTCCAACCTCGAAAAAAAAATATGTATCACACGACTGTAACTATAGTCGTGTGACTGTAAAATCGCAATAGGTGCAGTAGCCCATACCATGAAAGAAGAAAAAAGGAGAGTGATGGGAAGGGCATTAAATGCCTTGCAGCAGAAAAAAAATAAAAAAAATGAGGGTGAGATATAAAAAGGGAAAGAAAGAAAGAGAAAGGGGATTTTTAGACAGATTTTGAGACTGAAAAAGAAGAGAAGGAAAAAGAAGAGAAAAAGAAAAACTCAACAAAAAAAGCACCATCTTTTTCTCCTCTTTTTCTTTTAATTCTAGTGTTATAAAGCTAAAAACCTAATAGAAATCAATAGGATAAAACTTGACACACTAAATATAATCAATTCTAGACCCTTAACTCACTCAAATCCATGACTTTTTGGAGATTTTTGGACTTAACTTTGGAACCTTAGCACACCAAGGAAGAGGAGCGAATTGGAGCAAATTCAAAGCATTTCCAACTGTCAAACCAACGGTGGATCTCAACAACAAGGGTAACTATACTTAAATCTTTTGTTTTACTTCGCTTTCTAGGTGTTTTGGTCCATTTTCATGCATAAAAACTCATATTTTCGGTTTGCTATTTCTGGGTAATAAGAACAGTCGTACTACTGTTCTTGTGGCTATGAATGGTCGCACAACTGTAATTACAGTCGTGCTACCACAGCTATAGTCGTACGACTGTTTTTAAATTCCCTCTGCTATTTTCTTTCATTAAAATGATTTTGGCAATTTTCTGCAAATGGTTGAATCATAATCGCACGACTGTAATTATAGTCGCACGGCTGTAATCACAACCGGGCGATTGTAATCACAGCCGGGCGACTGTAATTCTCGTCCAGGAGCAAAAAATTCAGAAAAATCCATAAAAAAACAAAATAATTATAAAAATTCAGAAAAATCAAAAAATCATCAAAAATGAATTTTGTTGTGTGTGCATTCACGACCTTAGATTTAATTTTTGATGTTATTGCACTTAGAACAATGCAACAACAGAGACCAAATCTCCCGAAAACTGACCCACCTCACATGCTAAATGAAAGTAAACCAGAAAAAGAAAATGTTTTCAAAATGAATTTTCTTATAAAACAAAATACAGGGACGTTTCAAAACCGTTTTCCAGGTCTAGTCGGGCGAATTAGCCGAGTTCACCCGACTATCCCCCTAATTGCATGCTCCCGCTCCTAAAAATCCCAATTCTATCCAATTTGAGTCCTATTTGTGGTGTGCTATAAATTGTGCTAACATTCTGTTTTGCAGCTTCTAGTTTATTTTTATTTTCATTTTTAATGTAATTAATAGTTCAATTCGTGTATTTTAGGTGACTGTAATTTTCTAGATAATCGTGTATTCTAGGCGCTTGTAATGTGAGGATGAGAGTTTTTATTTTTATTCAATTGGTTTGTAATAATTTATTTATTTACTGTTTTTTTTTATTTGTATTTTTGTGTACGGTGCATGATTCGATTAATAAAATTAATTATAGAAATTTGAAATATCATCAATGAACATTGGCCAAATTTATTTTGATTAGGCATGAAATAAGGGACTTGTCCAGACCTAGATCTCTAGAAAGTGTGGTGGTCTTCGTCTGGTTCAGCTACACTGTAATTTCCCGGTTGAGCTGAGACAGGTGGCGACTTTTACACCTTCTATCGAGACTTAGGTCTCGGTTCTTTTACGAAATACCAAAACCAAATTTTCATTCCAAAACCCCCACGCGAGGGAGGGTTGCCCGATATCGAGGCTCCCTTCCAAGAGGGTAAAACGTCGTCCGCTCACACATGTGTTAGTACCACCAAGAAGGGGAATTCCTTTGAAGTTATATATGTCAACTATAGATAATTCCATTAGCTACCTCCTTGCTCAAAATAATCAGGCTGGTCATGAACAAGCAGTGTATATCTCAGTAGATGCCACAATGATGCAGAAAGGAGATATGCGCCTATGGAGAGGCAATGCTTGGCTTTGTATTTTGCCTATACTAAGCTAAGGCACTATCTTATAAAGTCACGAGTTTTTGTGATTTTACAGGAAAATGTGATTAAGTTTATGCTTAATGAACTGCTCATAACAGGGAGAATTGGCAAGTGGGCATTAGCATTGGCGGAGTTCACTCTTGTTCATTTACCTCGAACAGCAGTGAAGGGTCAGGCTTTGGCAAATTTCTTAGCTGAACATCCTTCTTCCACTATGGAGAAAGAAGTTGAGGTTGAATTGTCTATATATGGTGTGCATAAAGTAGCCTGGACACTGAAGTTTGATGGATCAAGTACTGATAGAGCAGCTGGTGTAGGTGTTATAATTATCTCTCCTTCTAATACTAAGACATCTTTATGTTTCAATTTAGATTTTGATTACACTAACAATCAAGCCAAGTATGAGGCTTTGATTATTGGTTTGGAGATTTTGAAAGATTTAGGTGCGAAGGAAGCTGTGGTCATGGGAGATTCTCAATTGGTCCTTAAACAATTGAGTGGAGAGTTCAAGTGTATTAGTGTATCCTTAGCTCCTTATTTTATAGTGGCTAGGCAATTAGTTGATGATTTTGAAGAAATCTCCTTGGTGCACCTACCAAGAGAAAGCAATTGGTAGGCGAATGAGATGGCACAAATCGCATCAGGTTTGAAGATCTTAGAGGAGCTGACTCAGAAACTACTTAATTCAAAAAAGAGGACATCCCTCTATTTTGGAGAGAGGTTTAAAGGTGGAAAGCTTTGATATTGATGCTGACTTGATTAATGCTTGGAGGGAGCCAATAAAGAGATATTTAAAGAATCCATCCAAGAAAACACCTTATGCAATTAAAATAAGGGCTCAACATTTCATGCTACTCGAGGAAGATATGTACAGGAGAAGAGATGATGGTCTGCTACTTAGGTGTTTAGGGATGGCAGAAGCTTTGAAGGTGATGAGCCAAGTGCATGAAGGTGTATGTGGAGCTCACCAAGTCAGAATCAAGATAAGATGGCTTTTGGGGAGAAATGGTTATTTCTGGCCGTCAATGTTGAAAGATTGCATAAGCTATGCAAAAGGGTGCAAACAATGTCAAAGGTATAGGCCTATTTTTAGAGTGCCTGCTGATGAAATGCATCCAGTGATTAAGCCATGGCCTTTCCGAGGTTGGGCAATTGATCTAGTTGGGAAAATCTACCCTGCTTCCTCTGAGAGCCACTCATTCATCATAGTGGCTACTGATTATTTTACGAAGTGGGTGGAGGCTTTTCCTATGAAGAAAGCTGAGCAGGAGGATGTAATTGAGTTTATCAAGGGACACATCATAAACAAATTTGTCATCCCTCAAACCATCACTACAAACCAAGGCACAATGTTCACAGGCAAGAAAATGAAGGATTTTGCTGAGGATTATGGAATAAAGCTTTTAAATTCCACACCTCATTATCCTCAAGCAAATGGTCAGGCAGAAGCATCCAATAAAATCATTATTGGAACTTTGGAGAAAATGACGGAGGAGAATCCTAGGAATTGGCATTTGGTGTTGTTAGAAACTCTATGGGCTTACTGAACTTCTAAGAGGGAAGCAACTGGCACGAGTCCATTCTTCTTGACCTATGGACACGAAGCTGTTCTCCCTATAGAAGTAGTAGTGAAGTCATGTAGAGTGGCAAAACAGACAGGGTTGACAGTTGAAGGTTATTCAGAAGCTATGTTGGCCGAGTTGGAGGACTTAGAAGAGGAGAGAATAATAGCGTTCAACAACATGCTAGTCCAAAAACACAAAGTTGCTAGAGCTTACAATAACAGGGTGAAAAAAAAGTCATTTGAAGTTGGAGATTTAGCATGGAAGTTGGTACTACCTATTGGTTCCAAAGACAGAGAGTTTGGGAAATGGTCAAGTAATTGGGAAGGGCCATTCAAAATTTACAAGGTTTTGGAAGGAAATTCATATTGGTTATCCAACTTAGAGGATCAACCACATACGAGGAAGATAAATGGGAAATACCTAAATAAGTTCTATCCAACTATGTGGGAAATGCAAGAAATCTCCCTAGAGAATCCTTAGAGAATCTTTGGAGAATCCTTAGAAAATCTGGAGATTCCTTAGTGAATTTCTTAAAAATTTATTAAGAAAGGATTTTTTGCAAAATTTTGGCAAGGGTTGGCTTATATTTTTTAAGTCTAGGCCACCTACAGAATTCAATTTCACAAATATTCACACAGTGTAAGCTGGCTTATTAGCCGCAATGAATGTATGCATGTTATCGAGCAATGGCAGGTCTCTGGCCACTTTTCACACATTCCTAGTTTCTATCAGGACCAGTGTCCATCAACAAGCAATCACACATCACAAACAAAGCACGCCCCTATAAGTTTGTACCTGTGCAGTATAAATAGGCCTCAGGCCATTTCTCAAATCACAAGTAATGAGATGTTATGCATGGATGGATGCAGCACACCATACTTGAGAAAAAGTTGGCTTCATAGCCACTTCTCATTCAAAAAATAGTTAAGGTTATTGGATTACAAGCTTTAAGAGTTCAAAGTAAGCCATAATAAAAAAAAACTAACAAATTCCTATTGTTACTGCTGCTTCCTACTATTTCCAAAAAATCCCTATGGAATGGAATTCAAGTCGATGGTCTTGATATCTCGTTAAGCTTGTGTCATGCTAGCTCGTCTAACACTGATCTCTCCTTTTCTTTTCATCCAAGAGTCCACTTCACTCCTTTGGGCTTTTAATTTTGCTTTCCTCATCTCAATTTCATTAAAAGCTTTGCTTTGTTGGGTTGCAAGTTCAGCCCTTTCTTCATCCAGCTTTTGGAGCCATGATCTGCTTGCAATAATTTATGCTTCCAAGTCCAGCATAAATTTCTCCTCTTCATCATACGCCGCCTTTTTAAGCCTATCCATTGCTGCTCTTACTTTCGCTTCTTCTTTAATGAGTTTGAGTTCATGAACAGACTTCACGTAGGTATGAAGTTGGCTTTCAAAAGATAGAAACTCATATGTATCACAGCTCAATTGATGATAGCAAGTAGACAGCTTGGAGGCAAGAGAAATGAGCAAGTCTTCTTTATCTTCAAACTGGTAGGCAGAGGCAAGCACAGTGAGAGCAGATTTCAAACTCCTGATTTGCAAATGGTCAAGTTCATTTAGTTCCAAACTAAGGTACTTGGCAAGTGTCTCTTTGACATAGGCAATGGACTCATGGGATGGTGTAGGACCAGTTCCAGCAATACTGACAACTTTCTTGGTGAGAAAGCTAAGGTCCAACTCTGATAAAGGATCAACAGGGGAAGAAACCTCTGGCCTTATGACCAATCTATTTATAGAGTCCTGAAACAGAAATTACCCAAAGTAAGACTCATCAACAGCAATACAATATAAGAATAATATATTCTTATATTCTCTAACTTACTTGGGCAGAAGCAGTGAAGGATGAATTAGCCTTTTAATTCAGATATGGGCTATCACTGGAAATAACTTTTACCTTGAAGCTGCTAGAAGAGGGAGGCTCAAAACCAACAGATTGATGTTGTGTTTTGTAGCTTGGATTGAAGCCTTGAAGTGCTGGCTCTATCCTCAAAGAATCATCTTCATCATCAGCCACATATCCGCACTCTTCTTCTTTTGGCTCATCTGCCAAGTTCAAAGACGTTAGCACAAAGCAAAACATAGCAATAATACAAGGAAGAAGATAACACTAAAGAAAGGAAAGGAAAGATTACTCGAATCATTTGCATCATCACTTTAGGGGTTATGGCTGTCCTCCGGTTCAGGTTCCACCTCCACTTTCGATCGGAGGTTAGAATCATCACTTTGAATCTATGGGCTCCTTCTCTTTTTGGCTAGCTTTCACACGCTTCACAGCCATCAATCTATTGGATTTTCAAACTGGAGGAGCAGTAGCTTTCCTTTTGCCTGTTGCTTGCCTTTTTATCTTTGGCTTGTGTTTGGGCTGGCTTTGCTTTTTCCTTTTAAGAATGGCAGTAGGGACTTCTGTAAGCGCCGGAATTTTCTATACTTATAAAAAAAAGAAGAAGAAGAAGAGTCGTACGACAGTCTTTACAGTCGTGCGACTGCAAGTTAAAAATTACAGTCGTATGACTGTAATATCGGAGCAGTTGTAGGAGCACATACCTCTGCAGCAGAAAAATGGAGGAGAGAGGGTGGCACAATTAATGCATCAGGATGGACAGGAAGCAACCAGAAATCAGAGTAGAAAAGGAGAAAGAGAGGGAGAAAAAGCCAATCTTGAATTCTAGTGGAAAAACTTAGAGAGAGAAAGGAGAAAAGAGAGAAGGAAAAGAAAGAAAACCAAAACGCACAAGTTCTTCTTTTCCTCTTCTATTTTCTTTGAATTCTCAGAATTAGGGTTAAAATTTGATGGAAATCCTTAGGTTAATCAATTAACTACATAATCAAATTAAAATCTCGGACTTAAATCATTAGAATCCCAAGCATTTCAGATTTTTTTTTTTTTGGACATAAAGCTTCCCCTCTCAATTTCAAAGGAAAAGTGCGAATTTGTGTGGATTGGAGCGACGCCAGGGGTCAAATCGACTTGGATAAGCTTCTAAAAAGGTAGACACTCCTTTTCCTTTCACTCTTTCTTGCTTTCTGGGTGATTAAAGTGTATTTTTGTGCATTTTTGCTTTGTTTTCGAGTTTCTGATTCTGGAAATTAAGAACAGTCGCATGACTGTTCTTGGATTTGATGAACAGTCGTACGACTATAGATACACTCGTACGAGTGTTCTTAATTTCCAGGTTGTTTTTCTTCAATTTTGATTCAAAATAAAATTTTGGCGAAATATTGATTCTGGGCCGTTTACATCCCTCGTTCCAGAATCAGAATTTCACCTTTAAGCCACAAAAATTTATAAAAATCCATAAAAATTCAGAAAACCCCAAAAATCATCAAAATGAATTTTGTTGTGTGCATTCACGACTATAGATTCAGTTTCCAGTAAAATTGCATTTAGAACAATTCAACGACGGAGACCCAGTTCTCCCGAAAACCGACCCACCTTAAATATAAAAATGCATGTAAATCGGTAAAATAGTTTTCAAAAATGAATTTCTCACAAAACCAAAAAACAGGGACGTTTCAAAATGTTTTCCAGGTCTAACCAGGCCGGCTAGCCGAGCCAACCCGGTTATTCCCTAAATGCATGCCCCCAATTCTTGATTTTCCAATTCTGTCTATTTGAGTCCTAATTGTGGCGTGCCGTATAAATTGTGCTAATCCTCCGTTTTGCAAGTTTTAATTTCTTTTATTTTTATTTTGGATGTAATCTAATAGATTAAATCGTGTATTTTAGGCGATTGTATCATTTTGTTTAGATCTTCGTGTATTCTAGGCAATTGTAAAAGTGAGGCAAGAGTTTTTATTTTTTCTATTCGATTTGGTAGTAAGCTAATTAATATTTATTTCTTTTCTTTATTTTTGTATTATATATTTGTATGCGCGCTGTATGCCTTTTATATTCAATAAAATTGACTTTAGAATTTAAAATACTATTTCGAGAATATTGGCAATATTTAATTTAATTAGACACGAAATAAGGGACTTGTCCGGACCCGAATCTCTGGATAGTGTAGCGACCGTTCGTCCGGTTCAGCTGCATTATAAATTTCCCAGTTGAGTTGAGCTGGGTGGCGACTCTACAATATTCATCGAGACTTAGGTCTCGGTTCTTTTAAGAATTAATTCTATTTATTTTTCAAAACCAATTTTTCATTTATAAAAACCCCACGTGAGGGGGGGGCGCGCCTAAGACCGAGGTGCCCCCTTCAGAAAGGGAGTCTCGCGTTCCGTCGAAAACGTCGTCCACTCACAACTTCCCCAGTTGCTTTTTTCCCTACATAGAACAAAATGCAAATTAGGAGCCAAAAAGAGGACTAAGGAAGTTTGAAGCATAATTTAAAGAAGTGTGGATATGGCTCACCCTTGGGATCATCCTTGAAAAATCTAAGGAACAAGGAATGCCAATACTCTTCAAACTAGGAATGGAAAGTTTGAGCAAGTACATGACATTCAAACACTAACTTGTCTATTTCTGGGGAGTGAGTACTTTGTTCTTGTATTGTGTTTCGAATATCTGTGACACTCACTTTGTTCCTGAGGTCCCCTTCTAGGAATTTGCTATTGGGTATGGCTGTTTTCCATTGGACCAGACCAAATTGTCTAGACCACAAAGTAGGATGATACCCCTCCAAACAAGGAAATATCCCAGTCCCTAATTTCTTTGTTCCTACCCCTATGTGATGAAATTTCGAAGTAAGATAGGCTTTCCAAAACCACTTCCCAACTGGGTCAAGTCCATAAAATCGAAACTCTCTACCAGACATAGACAAGTCAATGATATTTTCATGGAAAATAAAATAGTCTTTAGGAGCCATCTTTAAAGTATGAAAAAAGGAAAGACAAGATTCATAGCCCAGAGGACATTCACAAGCTGCCACCCCGTATACCCCCAAATCCTTTTGGCAATGGCTTATCACCCCTCAAAGTAGGAAAATAGGAGAAAAGCCATAGTTGTAAGAGCCACACACACCTACCATTTAGCTAGGAAAAGGGTGACGGACAAGTACAGGTTGTGGAAAAAAAACCCTAAAAGCATGTTTCCAAGGGCTAAAGGCTGCTCCTCAGCCAAATATTTAGCTATAACCAAGTAGTCCTTAGTAGGGTGGCCACTAATGGGGAAGAAGATGTACTTACAGATTAAAACCCACAAAAAGTGTATGTGTTCATTAGTGGGATCAGCTTCTAGGGCCCGGGTAGCAAAATGGTTAATGTATGCACCATAAAATCTGAACTTAACATCTAATTCCAAGGGTTTAAAGTTAAGAAAGGCATCAGACTCAACCAATGCAGGAACCTCTAGTCCCAATAGAGTTAACCTGGTAAGGGCTAAAATATCCCTTAAGGTGATGGACATAGGGCCTCTAGGGAACAAACAGGAATTACAATGTGTTGACCACATGGTTAATGCAGCAAGCACCATGTCTTGGGAAAAGAAAGAGGGTTGAAGAGTAAGGTTGATAAAGTCTTTTATGCTTATCCGACTCCAGTGAATCTCAAATACAAGAGCCAATTTGTTTACCCATTTTTACCATTCTAAAGAGAATCAGGGCCATGAATTCATCTTACCACTGCTCTCAGGTGGACGGGGTTGGTTTATCAGCGAGCAACTCATCTACTCCCCCAGCAGGATAAGGAAATGGTGGATTTTCATCAATCGGGGGGCAATTGGTGAGAGAGAGCTGCATAATACAAAAGCACAAGCTTTAGAGTATTCATGTCTAGCAACCAAAGGCAAGCGAAGGGAGAAGGCCGACTTACCTCAAGAGCAGAAGACATAGCACCTGGAGGAGGGAGCTTTGTTGGATCAATGCTCGAAAACATTTTTGCTGTAGAGGAAAAAGTAAGGTATAAGTTATTGTTTGGTGCACATAATGAAAGGAATTAAATGCTTGTAATTATTATGAAACACTTAAATAATGATCTGGTTTCCTTTGGCGAATAAAATTTGCCAAGAAACTAATTTTTATTTTTAGGTTAAGTTGATTATTAAGACCTATTCAAAAAGCAAAAGAGAGCAATAACCACCAAATACACACAATCTATTTTGAAGTAAAGAAATAGAGAGCTCACTAGGAGAGATTATGTTGAGGGAAAAGGATTGAAATTGAGAAATAAGTAGAGGGTATTTTTTCCTCTGACGGTAGTAAGTTTGAAAGATTTTCTGGGTTTGGGAAACTTATAAAGTTCGTGGAGGCTATTTGTTTAGGGTTCTGGCTAATTTCTTGCATGAAGGATGATTTGGGTCACGATTTTCAAGCTCTATTTGTATGGAGTGTGAATAATGTTTCCTTTGATGAAGGAATGTGGAGAAATAAGGATGGGATATTTGAAACATTGAGGTTGAGATGGTGTGGGTTTCAATTTGGAAGAAGCAGAGAGGGTATGGAGTCTATAGAAAGAGTTTGGAAATTTGGAAAATTTTTGGAAAGGGGAAATAGCCGAGCAATTAATTTTCAAAGCTGAATGAGGATGAGCATTGATGGGCAAGTTTAAAAGAAAGAACCCAAGATATTTCTCATATTGGGTTGGCCCGGGAAGTGTTTCTAGATCCGGGTCATCAGCATTGGGGATGAAATTAAAAGTCTGCTCGTTCAGCCTACTAAATTAGACCTTGGGCCTATATTTCATTTGGGGCAAAAAGCATTATTTTGGGCTGAAAATAAGGAAAAAGGCTTGGTTAGTAGATTGGCAGTAGGAGATTAAAATTCAATAATTGATTAATTGTAATTAATTACAATTAATTAGTTATTTAAAAAAAAGGTAATGAATAGTAGTTGCAATTAGATAAATTCAAAAAGTGGGTAGCAATAATTACGTTATGCAACTCTTTAATTAGTTATATATAAAAAAAATTAAAAGTGGGCGAAGAATAATAACAAAGATTAACATATTTGCAAAGATGGGCAATGAATAGCAGTGAAATCAAGTCTGCAAAAATGGGGACAAATTAGTTGAACAAGAGGCAGCAACCAAGTTCATGTCCAGCTAGCAGTAGGTGGTGTGGTGTCCAGCAGCCAGCAATAGGCCGATCACCGCACGCACCAGCAGCAGGCCGATGGATAGCCGTCCATAAGCCGCTACCAAAGCTCTGGCCAAGAGGTTTTCTTTTTCTTTCCTTTTTCTTTTTATATTAATTTTTGAAGAGTAAACTCAATAAATCCAAGGCAATCACATAATTTCAAAGAAATTAAAGTTGATAGATACGTACTGGAGTATGAATTTGGTGCTTGATGGTTCGATTTCAGATATCTGAATATGGATGTGAATTTTTGAACTGGAGAAAGGGAAGTAGAAACAACTGGGGTTATTCGATTGGTTATAGCTGAAATATCCACTTTAGTCCTTTTGAATTTTAGCTTTCTTGATTTTTGGCTTTAAACTTTGTATTCTTTTTATTCTTGGCATGTACCAATTTAATTTTTAAATTAGGTACATTGGGGGGCAATTGTCAAACCTATAAATCAATTGGGCCGATTTTACACTTTAATTTCTAGCCTAATCCTAATAGAAATTAATTAATTAATTATATTTTGATTAATTGAGTTATTTTCTATGTCAGGAGTGAGTTGGTTGCCGGGAGGAAGTTATAATTTAGGTAAGGACGTGGCTGAAGTTTAGGGTTAGTGTTAGTGGCATGGAAGTTGAAGGAGGAGAAGTGGCTTAATGGAGCTCAACGTGCAAAAAAGGCAGTTATTTTCTTCCCTCTAAAAGCCAAAGTTGAAGGCATAAGGAGGGATCCAAGACATCAACAACACAAATTCTACTTAAACAGAGCATCAAATCCAATTATTAATTCCCTTCAGTCAATTTTAATCTATTTCTCAGCATTTGTTTTTCCTAGAGAATTCTTAGTCTTTTGGGAGAATCCTTAGCAATTTATATTATTTCACTCTGTAAGTTGTATTTTCTGCAAACTCAGTTCAATTCAAGCAGTATTTTATTCTACCAATTTATTTCGGCATTGTTATTTCAATTAATCTAGTTATAGAGTTAATTGGGACCTTAAGCTTTTAGTCCTTAAGCTTTTTCAATCGTTTGATACAAGTCAGTTTTCAATTTTCATTTTGTAATTTTTCTGCAAAATTACTGGCATGCTGAATTTTACAAAAAGCCAAGAAACATATACAACTAAAGAAAAGCCTTTATTAAAATAAGGTAGCCTTACAAGTCTTAAAGGTCTTAACACTTCCTAAGACACCTGTAACAGTAATTTCATTGGAGCCGTCGTGGGTTTGGATGCAATGGCCTACTAATGGGCGTTTATATGTAATGGCACGCTGTATGCAATATGAACATCTAAGCGGAAAATCACACGTGCTTAATATCATTATGATGACATCAAAATGAATATGATAGGGAAATCAAGAGTGACTCTGACTCCGAATGTCACTCTCTTCTTGTTACCAACACGTCCTTTCGGTTTTCCGTGTCGGAAATTCTCTCCTAGGGATATATTATTATTATTTTTTATTTTAAGGAGAGAAAGAAACCGAATGCTAAAGGAGACCCAGACACCAAACCCAAGCCCTTAAATCAATCTCCAAACACTCACAACAAATCCCACAACCTTTGTTCATTGATTGGGGATCGTTTCGGAGTCCTTTCGGCTTACTTCGGATCATCATGGTTTTTGGCCGGTTGTGTTTCCAGAACACATTTCAAGCTTTCAATCCGTTTCTTGACGTTCAAAGCATCAAAACAATATCAAGGTAAAGTCTGAGAGGCCTTAAACCTGTTTGCATTGCTTTTCCTGTGCATTTTCTTCATTTTACAACTTTCGAAATCGGATTGCCCGAATAGAGCCGCACGACTATATTCCTCATGAACACAACCGTACGGCTATGTTCATGATGAACAGAGCCGGTCGGCTCTGGTACCCAGAGCCGCCCGGCTCTGTTTTGCAAAGACAGATTCCCGGTTTGTCCCAATCGGCCGAAAACAGTCCGTTTTCCATTTTAAGCATTCTGTTGTGATCATTTTCGGCCTAAATTTATCCGTATGTTGTAATATTTTGGTTTTTGGATTTCTGTACATACGAATATCGGGGTTTACAGTTTATCTGGGGTTTTATTTCTTGAGTTTCGGTGTTATTTTATCCAAATCGGATCTATAGTCCAGTATTAGCGGACCCCCGAATCCTACGAAATCCCCGAAAATATTGAGAACAATCGAAACAATGTTTTCATAAATGTTTTTGGTGTGTTTACTGCTTTTGGACCCTAGATGGATGTTGAAATCAGGAAAACCTACACGAACGGAACCCCGAGTTTCGGGATAACAGACCCGTTAAAATGTGGAAATTTACATGGAACCGAGCCAAATGGTTTCCAAAAATTGTTTTCCAGCACAAAAAGTTACAGGGCATTTCAAAACTGTTTTCCAGGTCTAACAGGTCTGACCGGTCGGGTCAACCTGGTTACCTCCTAAATGCATACCCCAGTTTCCTAAAATCCCAATTCTGTCCTATTTGAGTCATACTCGTGTGTGTAATATAAATTGTGCTAACCCTTTGTTTTGCAGAGTTTATTTTCCCTTTTTATTATTTTTACTGTAATTAATAGATTATTCCGTGTAAATTAGGGGGTTGTAATTTTTAGATCCTCGTGTATCCTAGGCACTTGTAAAGTGAGGACGAGGGTTTTTATCTTTTATTCGATTGAGTTGTATAATCAGCCTCTACTATTTTCTTATATATTTCGGATGTATGCTTTATCTTTCTGCAATTTATTTTCTGGATTTTGCTTGAGCACGGGCTAGTAAAATAAATAAATTGGGGTTAGAAAAAGATAATAAATTGAATAAATATGGCAATATAAATCCTAAACTGAATACAAGTTTGAGGTTAAGTAGGTAAGTTGCTTGAACCCTGAATCTCTAGATTAGGTACAATAGTCTGCGCTCGATAGGGAGCTGTACCGGAATTTCCCGGGTGAGCTGATCTGGGTGGCGACTCTGTCACAAATCTCGAAATTTATATTTCGAGGTCATTAAGTAATAAAACCAAAAAAAGAAAAAAAAAACGTTTTCTACAAAACAAGTTTCAAAACAAATGAACGACTTTTTCCTAAAGCAAGATAAACGAAAACTCGTTTTCCAAAACATCACGAGAACCTAGTTTTCGAAAACCTTTCCCAGTTCGCTTCGCAGCGTCCGTTTCTCGTTTCGGGTTGTCCGCTCACAACACCTATATTAATGTCCCTACCTTCTATTTATAGGCATTCCACCTCCACAATGTGTGGCTAGGAATGCACCTCCTATTTTGTGGCTAATGATCATTTACAAGGCATATTCTAAGTATGTTCCTACCTTAGAGGCGGTTTAGAACAATCTACAGGCATTTCAGGCAGTTACCGTTCATTTCCCAATGGTTCTGGACCCTTCTAGAGATTTAAGGATGAATCTGAGCCCTTCCTAAAATTTACCAATGGATCTCGATCCTTCCTGAATATTACCGACCAATCTAGAATCATCCAGCACATTCTAGAACGGAACAGAAACAGAACACCGACCTGTATTTTGTAGGCAACTCTCAGCACTTTGGGCTAGGCTTGTTTTGGCCCAAAAGCCATTCTTATACCAATTTGAAGCCAAATTGGGCCCTAGTAGGGGGATTCTAGCCTTGTACTTAGGCGGTCCGTGACATGATAGTCGGTGAAAAGTGGTCAATAGTAGAGAAGGGAAGTGGTGGAGAGATGGTTGGGGCTGCAAAAAGATAAGTTGGAGATTTGAGAAAGAAATGAGAACTTGTGAAGGTGAACAAGTTGGATCTAGGTCAAATGAGTTTTCTTTCTCCACATCATGTCTAAATTTGCCTTTTCTTTTTGACTTTTTTGAAGTATTATAATGGAATCTGCAAGGGAAAATTAGTTACAGGTTAACTCTAAGATTTCCATTGCACATAATTTGCAACTGAACTTTAAATTGTTTTGAAGATTCCCTTGCTAATTTTCCCTCTAAATTTTTCCCTCAAATTTTTCCAAGGGGATTACAAAAACCTTGCAAATTTACTTTCAATTACATTGGCTATTTTAATTTTAGTAATTTTGCAAGGGAATAATCTTTCGTTGCAAATTAGTAAATCTGTAAAGGAAAAAATTTCCCTTGCAAGTAGCTAAATTTCTTGTAGTACAACACAGGGATGTTTCAAAATGTTTTCCAAATCTAGTTGGTGAGATTTATCGAGTCTCTCCGGCTATCCTCTATAAGTGCATGACCTCGACTCATTTATTACCCCATTCTGCCTTGATTGAGTCTTACATGCAATTATTCACGTACCAACATCTGTTTTGCAGGATTAGATGAATGTTTAGGCTTTTTTATTATGTTAGATAAATTCATGTATTTTAGGTGATTGTATCCTGATTCCCTATTTGATTCATATGTATCCCCTAGGGTAGCTTATTTGATTTGCTCTGTATAACTAATTTATTTACTGCTTTCAGTACCTTGCATAAATGTTGTATGCTATAGATAAAATCGATTTACTTTCATAAAATGCTACAATTAGATTATTGAAGCATTTATTTTAATTAGAAAACGGATAACTGGCTCGTCCAGACCTAGATCTCTGGAAGGTATAGTGGCCTTCACTCGGTTTCAGCTATACCTAAATTTTCCGACTGAGCTGAGCCGGGTGACAACTCCTATATTTTCTTTAGAATTTCGGACTCAAATCTTTTACGAAAATCATTTTCAAAAATGAATTATGTAACTATAATTATTATGTGAAGCAAAACTAATAAAAAGTCACGTTTCCGTGTATCTTAAAAAGGTCATCCGCTCACAGTGGATGCTGCGCTGGGGATTTCTTTTAAAAAGTTTTTTTTCAAAACTTAAAAGATTTTGACGAGCACTGAAAGTATCTAATTAAAATAGCTTCAACAAACCTCTTGTAGCATTTTATGTGCATTTCATATTAGCTAGATTGAGCATTAGGTTAAGGTACCATTATTAGCCCGGTGAACTGTTGAAGTTACTACCTACGTTCCGCAAGGTCGTAGGATCATAGATATAGAACACCACCAGTAGCCTCGTACAAACCCCTTTGCATGTACCCTTGAGTGGGGAGAAGTAAGGAGTATATATTTGCTATGGGGACCTTGATGTTATCTCGGACTTGGACTGAACCCATATAAGTAACCATAGTGACTTGCACTTAGGATACTGAAACAATGCATGTATATATTTGTAGTTTTGCCTTTATCACACCCGGTTGGTGATCAAAGAGAACCCCACCTAGGACTCAGTTAGAATATCGACTTTTTGACCATATCGAGAAATAAGGTTGGGAATGTGCATTTGCATGCTATGTGCTACGTGACTTGTCTTATTGTACCATACCATACCATTATAATCATTCTTTCATGCATATATTATATTACTTGTGTGATACTAACCCATTATTTTTGTGCAGTCATACGCATTATTTTCATGTGCAAATAATTGCATTCACGTGCCACATTCTGTCTGACACATACACTAATAATTTTTGTGCAGCCATAAGCATTAATCTTCGTGAGTAAATAATCTCATTCATACACCTCATCTTGTCTGACATACACATTAACAGTTTTAATGTAGCCATAACCGTGTGTCATTTAAGCATAAGTGAAACCCCCATATTAATAAACCCGTGTTTGATCATATTTAGGCAAACCCTAGATGTGGCTTTACAACCTCACATTCATTCTTCTATAACCTACGGTTACTATAAGAAACTCACACACTCACTTTTCTTCTAAAGACAACTCTTTTGATACTTCTTGAATACTGAACCTCTGTCCATGTGGAGACTCACACACACCCAAAACCCTAGGTCATTTTAGGTTCGAAGACTTTAAAACTTTCTAGTATCGCTATTAGGTGTCCCAAGGATGTCGAACCTCTATCTGTATGTAGACTCATACGTATATTGTTGTAACTAGCATAATCTGATTACCCCTTTTTCTATACTCCCCGAGTATTGAACTTCTATCCATGTGCAGACTCACACGCACATCAAAACCCTAGGTTGTTTTAGGTCCAAAGACTTCAAAATCGTCTAGTATCGCCCTTAGGTGCCCCAAAGGTGCCAAACCTTTGCCCATATGAAAACTCATACGACTGTGACAAACAGAATCTAGTTAACCTTATTCAATACTCCCCGAAAACTAAACCCTCATCCGCATGCTCCCAGAGTATTGAATCCTTACCTACCCCGCATGAACAACCATATCATACCCATATCATGCATCGACCATATCATGTCATCTATACATACACGCATACCATTTTAAGTCAAAGGACTGTTATGCATTCATCCATAATGCTAATGTGTGTTGTGACTCTCTGTAGTTTGGAATCATCCTCCTGAAGGAAGACTAGAAAGAGTCGGTTACACAGATCCTTAACTAAGATGGAGAACTAGACCAAGATCAGTCAATGTGGCTTTTGGGTCAGTGGTTGTAGAGTTAGGTCGAATTTAGAATAAGAGGAATAGATTATGAATTTAGGGATAGATAGTTTATTTGTGATAGAGGAAAATAGTGTAGAAATGGGAGATCAATAGAACACCAACCAGCAGAATGCTGCTATTATCACTGCTTATATGGCAGTGGCCATCATAGACCTTTTGGGTTGAGATGAGTTCAGAGCTAGCACCCACATTCCCGTACAGGCCGCTGTAGGCAACATTGTTACTAACAGGCAAGCAAAGCCTATGGCAGATCAGGGGGTCCATAAGAAATAGTCAAAACTGAATGTAAACCATAGGAATATTGGTAGACAAGCTCCAGCAAGGGATGGAGATTATTAGTCAGAACAAGGAGATGCCTCTGAGAGAGTTAGAGAAGTACGAGTTGAGTTGGGGACTGAGAGAAAGCTGAAAGAAAAATATTCTGAGCTTGATGAGCTCCTACCCAAGCTCCATCATATGGCACAAATCCCTATTGTGAAATGCATTGACCTAAATGCATTAAGGGCTGATAGGATTGACTTGCTCCCACTAGGCTTCCAAATGCCAAAGTTTACTTTATATAAAGGAACCAGACCACACGGACCTCACATCGACAACTATGTGATGGTAATAATGATGAACAGCTTGACTACCAGCCATCTGTTGGGATTGTTCCCGACCACTCTGGAAGATGGTGCTGCTCAGTGGTTTAGCAATCAGCCAGCCTACATCAAGAAAGATTGGAACTCTCTAGTTGATGCCTTGGTGAAGCATTACAACTATGAAGTAACACTGAGGTAGTGAAATAGAAGCCAAAAGAAACCTTCATGGAGTATTATAAAAGATAGTAGGATAAACAAGTGTTGTTGGAACAAGGACCTAGGGATTCTGAGCTTATCATTAAACTCATGGATGGCAGTTTGAAAAACTATCAGGATAACATGAAACTTCGTGACTTCAATTCTTTTGTGGACGTATATAATCTGGCCAAAAAGATTAAGAAGTACGAGGAGGAAGATAAACAGAGCAGTGGTAGTGGTAACAGTAACCAAAGTGGTCGAAGCTATGCACCTAGATTCAAGAGCAGCAGTAGTACCACCGCAACTCCAGCCAGTTCTAGCTATGGCCCAAAGCCTTCACAGGCTTCTACCTTTGTTAAGCAAGTCGAGGTAGTAGCAGTAGCTCAAGGAATGGCTCTCTAGGCCATTCTGAAAGGGAATATCACCATGGACCGAGTCATTACGCAGAATATTAGGCAAATGTAGTTAGTTAGGGCTCTTGTAGAGTTTGAAGTCTTTCACTCCTCCCACTAAGGCAGACAAGGACAATTTTTACACTTATCATGTGCTAAGAGGCCATCAGACGAATGACTGCCTCCACCTACAAGACGCCATTAAGTAGCTAGTAACTGAGAATAAGATCCAAGAGCCGGATGCCAAGCTGGGTGTACAGAGAAACCCATTGCCTAATTTTGGAAACCAGGTCAACATGGTGCAAATCGAGCTGCCTTCTAATTTTGTATTTATAGAGATTATCCGAGCCAATCCTGCAGTATAGGCAGTTTTCTTCAGCTGAGAGGCCAAGAAGGCAGTTGAGCTCGTCGCATTGGTAAAGAAAAAGCCAGAGTCAACCAACTTGAATGATGTTGAGCTAGAAAATGACTATTATAAGTATGAAGTCCCTGAACCCAAGTCAGTTTACCAGATCTGTACCAAGGCTGGGATGTACGTGAGGAAAGAAGATGGACCAGTCAACCACATCACTAGGAGTGGGAGAGTCTACCAATCAACATTGGCAGAGGAAGTCAACACCTAAGATGGAAACATCAATCTGTAATGACTCTCTTGCCACTCCTATTAAAGAGAATGACCTAGTGGTTGAACAACTAAAAAGAATGCCTGTTAAAGCTAGTGTTTGGCATCTGTTGATGGAATCCCAGAAACACCGTGCCGTAGTGGTGAAAAAGTTGATGGAAATGGAAGCAACCCTTCTAACTTCTCCTGAAGAAGTATGCATGTTGATAGGTGGATCCGTCAGTTGCTTGATAGATTGTCCTTTAGACATAACATTCAGCAACGCTAATTTACCACTAAAGGGAGTAAATCACAACAAAGCCCTATATTTAAAAGTAGAGATAATGGATAGAGTGATGTCGTGCGTCATGATGGATAATGGCTCTGCCCTAAACATTTGCCCCCAAAGATTCTACCCTCTTTAAATATGAGTGAAGAGGCCTTGTTGAGGTCTAGTACTGTGATCCGTGCTTATGATGATTCTAAGCACATGGTGATTGGAACTTTCGAAGCTGAAGTGGTAGTCAGGGATGTGAATTCTAAGGTGCTATTCACAGTCATGGATATCCCAATGACCTTCTCTTTGCTGTTAGGGCATCCATGGTTTCACTCATTGGGAGGTGTGCCTTCCACTCTGCACCAGAAAGTCAGTTCCCCATGGGGGAAAGATAGTGACTCTTGAGGCTGATGAACCTTAAGTCATCGCCGTTTTAAGTGCCTTTGATCAGCCTATAACCGGTTTATAGGTTGTCGTCATATCTGGTGAGAAGGGCAAGGAACCCTTGTTTGTAGATTGGGTCCATAAGTATTTAGAAGTTCATCCTGGGAAAGGGTCTAGGAGCACAACAGCAGGGCACGCCTAAGTTTGATATCGACATCAAGCAGACCCATCAAGTAGGCTTTGGATATAAAGGCGAGACCTTAAAAAGCAAACCCCAAGCGTAAAGCAATGCACCTTATGGACAGCTTTGTCCGTGCCACCGGTGGGGCTTATGATGGCAAGCTCGACCTAGTGGAAGCGAAACGAGAGGTGGTCTCGGGATTCAAGATCTTTGTCAACATAGTAGATTTCTCCAAATATGGAATGGAATTGATCAAAGACATGCTGAAGCCTAAACCCAAGAAGGAGAAAGAAGGAGTTCCCCTAGTAGCCCAGTTGAAATCTGAAGAGCTTGTAAATGTTATTGCCCAGAACAAGAAGCCCGATGGAGAAGGTCAGGGAATGAAGGATATAGACGCAGTTGTGGATGCCATCTTTAGGGCATTGTTCACCTTTTTGAAGAAAGGCCTTAAGGATCAAATCAAAAAAAGCCTGTAGCAATGGAATAGAATGATCAGTTCAAGAAGGCAGTAGCTGAATTGGTCGAGTCAATAGGCATAGAGAAAGCACTGGCAAAAGAGTCTACCCTTTCAATAGAAGGAGGCTCTGGAATCAGATTTGAATGACCTGCTAGAAGAGGAGACAAATGGAGCTGTGGCAGCTGCAGTGAAGACCCTCCATATGTAGGGAAGGAAAGTGACTTCTATGTATCAATTTCTTCTATGTCTGATGTAGAAAATTCTACCTATGAGGCTTTGAATGCAATGAAATCTAACTTTTCTTACTTGTGTTATGTTTTTCTTGATGGATATATGCATACATTCAAGTATTTATATAATGTGTTTAGCATACATGACACTCCATTGCATGAAATTAACTTAGGAACGGATGAAAATCCCAAAATGTTATCCATCTTGAATGATCTTACTCGTGAGGAAAGGAGAGAGATCATAAATGTTCTGGAAAAGCATGTGGGAGCGTTTGCTTGGTCACATAAGGATATGCCAGGAGTTGACAGGCAAATCGTGGACACAGAATTCCCACCGATCCTAAATGCAAACTAGTGAAGCAAAAACTCAAATGTTTCAGATCAAAATGGGTGGAAAAGGTTAAGGCTGGAGTGGCTAAGTAGATCAAAGCCAAATTCCGGGAAGTTGTAGAGTGTCCCGAGTGGTTGGCCACATTGTACCGGTTGCGAAGAAGGACAAAAAGGTCAGAGTCTGTATTGATTACGGAAACCTGAACAAAGCATCTCTTAAAGACAATTTTGCTCTGCCACATATAGACATACTGATCGATAGTGCAGCCAAAGCAGTCATGTATTCGTTAATCCATGTATTCTCATGTTATAATCAAATCCTAATAGACATTATCAATAAGGTCAAGACGGCTTTCATCACAGAATAGGGCAAGTACTATTACAGGGTGATGCCATTTGGATTGAAAAATGTAAGGGCCACATACCAAAGAGCTATCACTACACTTCTCCATGATATGATCCATAAAGAGGTCTAGGTATACGTTGATGACATGTTGGTCAAGTCCATGACCCTGGAATAGCACCACGCTATCCTGGATAGATTTATAACCAGGATTGAGAATTATAACCTCCAACTTAATCCGAAGAAGTGTGTATTTGGAGTCACTTTGGGCAAGCTGCTGGGGCATTTAGTCAGTCAAAGGGGGATTAAGATGGATCTAGATAAAATCAGAACCATCCGAGATATGTCGATGCTAAAAACAGAAAAGGAAGTCAAATCGTTCTTGGGGTCACTCCAGTATGTTAGTAGGTTCATCACTAGATTGACTACATTTTGCGAGCCTATCTTCAAGCTGCTCAGGAAGTAGTAGCCAATGATATGGAATGACCAGTGCCATATTGCTTTTGATAGAATAAAGGCTTACCTGATGAATCCACATGTGTTGAAACCTCCGACACCAGGTAAACCTTTAATCCTATATCTAGCCATCGAAGAGACTTCGATAGGGGTAATGCTGGTGTAGGAGCAAGATGACAAGAGGAAGCATGCTATTTACTATCTCAATAAAAAGATGCTAGACTATGAAACCAGATACACCATAGTTGAGAAGACCTGTATAACTATGGTTTGGCTGACAAAGAAGTTGAGACACTACTTCCAGTCTTATAGGATACAAGCAGTAGCCAAGGTGGACCCAATGAAGTATCTATGTGAGGCACCAGTATTAGCCAAAAATTTATCTATGTGTTTTTTATTATTATCCGAATTCAACATTAAGAACGTGACTAAGAACGTGATAAAAGGGAAAGCAATAATAGAATTCTTGGTCAATCAATCATTGGATTCGGAATATATGGAGCACTTAGAATTTCTAGATAAGTAGCTTGAGATGATTGAAGTGGAACCTTGGAGATGGACAATGTACTTCGACAGAGCCGTAAATAAGCAAGGCTATGGCTTGGGAGTTATCAACACTACTCCGGATGGAGAGATCATCTCACTCTCCAAGCATTTGGATTTCCTGTCACCAACAACGGAGCAGAATATGAGGCTTGCTTAATTGGTATTGATGCCCTGATTACTCTAGGGGCAAATGAAGTATTGATAATTGGTAATTCCCTTTTGGTCATTCACCAGGCCACGGGGAGAGTGGGAAGTTAAGGAAGAATCATTACATCCATATTTGGAGTCTGTGTGGCAATTGATTGACACGTTTGGCCATTGCAAGTTTAGGCATGTAATCAGGGATGACAACTAAATGGCAAATGCTTTGGCAACACTCTCATCTATATGGGACAGGCCACAAGAACAACCTATGAAAACTATGGTCTTAGAAGTCTCCAAGAAACCATTTAATGACTGTAATGACGTTCTGAGGCTGACTATGGACGATAAGCCTTGGTACTCTGACATCTTTAGATTTTTACATGATGGAAAGTATCCGGAGGGAGCAGACATGACTGACAGAGCAACAATTAGGCAGCTGGCTATGAAGTTCAGAATATTTGAAAATCAGCTCTTCAAGAGGAAAACAGACGGTCTGCTTCTAAGATGTCTGATAGAATCAGAAGCATAACGAGTGATGAAATAGGTGCATTCAGGATCCTATAGTCCACATATGAACGGTATGACTCTGGCGAAGAAGATTCTACGGCAAGGATATTTCAGGCTTACCATGCTAGCAGATTATGTCAGAGAGATAAGGAAATGCCATGAATGTCAGATTTATAGAGATATTAGCCACCTCTCACCAATAGAACTACAAAGCTTCTCTACTCCTTAGCGATTCTCGGCATGGGGAATAGATATCATTGGTGAAATTTGACCTCCAACGTCGAATGGTCACAGATTCATCGTGGTAGCAAGTGACTACTTCTCAAAGCAGGTAGAGGCTGAATCATATACCAATACCATGATGAAGAAGATGACCAAGTTCATAGAGAGGCATATTTTCGCATGATATGGCATCCCGCACCACATAGTGACCAATAACGGCGTGCAGTTCCAAGGTGTAATAGCAAAACTACTTGCAGAACGTGGCATAGAGCATCACAGATCTTCTCCCTATAGACCACAAGCCAATGGGGCAATAGAGGTGACCAACAAGTCCATTAAGAAAATTTTAGCTAAAACAATCGCCATTTAGAGAGACTGGTTAAAAGAGTTATCATTCGCTTGTTGGAGTTACAAAACTAGTGTTAGAACTCCCACTGGTGAGACCCCGTATTCGTTAGTATATAGGATAGAAGCAGTGCTGATAGTGGAAATAGAATTGAAATCCTTGATGATCACCTTAGAAGCTTAACTACCAGAGACAGAATGGGTCAGAGCCATGTTTGAACATTTGGCTATGGTCGATGAAAAGCGTCTAAAGGCCTTGGATCATTGGCAAATGTATCAGCAGATGATGGCCAGGGCATACAATCGTCAGGTTTGTCAATAAAGACATCCTCTGAAAGTAGAGACCTAGTGTTAAAATAGCTGAAACCTTCCAATACAGATGTCAGGGGCAAGTTCAAGCCAAACTGGGAAGGCCCGTATATGGTGAAGAAGATCCTCTCAAAAGGCGCAGTCAAGATAATGGATATGGATGGGAATAAGTTCACCAACCTAGTTAACCAAGATCGTCTCAAGTGCTATTATGTTTAGAGGAGCCCAAGTAGCCTGCTAAGTCGTAAGGGCAGCTTAGGCAAAAATTAAGGCATGAAGTGAGAGGTGTTGGCTAGAAAACCTATAAAGGCTAGTTGACTACACGAGTAAATCATATGAGATGTATATTATTCTACGACCATTCCCACTTTGATTTCATCAATGAAACGTCATTCTACTTAACATATTTTATGAATGTTTGAATGTATATTCGGATTCATCTACTAAAACATCTAAGTAAGCCAAGTATTCAAACATATATGCGTATGAGTTATCGCATCGAGCTAAAACTTGCAATTAGAGAAGTCTCCTTTATTTTTTTTTTTAAAAAAAGATAATAACAAAAATAATAATTGCCTGCTGGATTGAAAACCCGGTAAGGCAATTCAAGTAAAAGTTAAGGCGATCCGATAGATTGAAAACCTATGTAGGGCAGTCTATACAGAAGTTAGGATCATACAAACAATAACAAAACAGCAATAAGGGAAACAGCACAGCTACACCCTCCTCCTTTTAGCAGCCACGGACTCCTCAATGCCAGTTAACTCGAGCCACCTAAGAGTCATGCATCAGAGCTCCTTTCAGGTATGTAAATCCTTGATCTCGGCTAACCACGACCTGTACGACTCTTTAGTATCCACAGTAGCAAAGGGAATTGTACCTCAGCAACTCATAGCACACACTACTTGAACATCGAGCTAGAATGTGGTCAGGCCACTACGAAGTATACTGCATGCTTTCAGTAATGCAAGATGACTTGGGGATCCCCTACACTTACTTGTATTGCCTACGAAAGTGGGCCGGACAGTAGAAACTCACTTTGTTCAAACCTAAGAGCTGAATACCTCCAGCCCACATGTCTACAGCAACATGGGTGATCCTCCACCAAAGGCAAACCCATCTGATCTGGTTATCAACTTTTTGGGCAAGCCAGACCTCACACTCTGCTGAAGTCATCCAACTATAGCCCACCATGGTGAAGCCTTGCTCCTAGAAGTTGGCAGGAAGATACTTCTTGAAGTTCCCTCGAGGTACATAGATGAGAGCCAACTTCTTCATAAGCCATACTTATGACAGGACAAAGGGATCAAGGATGATAACTCGATGATACTCAACATTCAAGCATAAGTAGTGATAGAAGGGAGTTACCTGAAGCAGTAGGAAGTGGTTGTCGATCTGAAATGACTGATCGGAATGGGCAGAATCTAGCTGAATCAAGCTCTCTGACAGAATCAATGCCACGGGCGAAGCTCTAGCAACCATCTTAGGGATGACATAAGTGACTCAGAATGGGCACACCCCAGTGCTCACACAGCACAGATACTGGCGCATTAATAACAAGCTAATTATACTAGCCCATCCAGAATGATCCTTAGAAGTATCCATGCACCAGCTCAGTACAGAACTCAGGTGGAAGCCCGAGGTTGAAGCAGTAGTGGAAAACAGTATATCTATCTGAGACTGTGGAATGCCGAACAAATCGGCCAAGGAAGGGGCATCACCGAAGAAAAATTTAGGGATGGTGATCTTGGTACCTTTCAGGTAAGGCACATTTAGGATTACATTGAATTCCTCAAATAAGAGACATAGCTCCTGAAGCAAGAAGTGGAACACGTGATCAACTGGGTCCCAGCAGCCTATGGCAGCTTGTAGTAGACCTGGATTTCTTAACCCGTCGTAATAGGCTTTCATATTCCAAAGCCCAAAAGGCTTCAGTTTTAGCCAATTTGAGTCCTTTAAAGTACCAAGGAATAAGCAAAAATGCGAATCGAAAGAATCAATGGCCAAATTGATGATTGAAAGTTGAGAATCTAGACTTAATAGCCGTGCGGGTAATGCGTGACCTGTGTGACTGATGCAAGAACCATACAGCTATAATATCACCTGTACGGCTATTGATACTACAGTCGTGCATCTATATCTATAGGTGGAATGATTTTCTTTGATCCATATGGGTGTTAATGATTTAGGGGTATTTTTCAACGTATTTGGGCATTCTAATGTCTGATTATGTGTGTTCGTGGATGGAAACGACCGAATTTAGTGAAAATATGTAACAAAGGGTTTCAAAAGACTAAACTACACAAATCCAATGTATTGAATGTATAAAGAAATGTATACAAATAACAGAAATGTCCATATAAGACCCTATCATCTACTACATAGGACCTCGCGTCTCGTCCTCATCCTTAGGGGTGAGCAAAACCGAACTAATGTCCAAAAACCGAAAATCCAAACCGAAACCGAACAAAACCGAACCTATCCATTTTATAGTTTGGTTCGGTTTGGTTTTAAGTTGTTAAGAAGTTTGGACATCAATTCGGTTCGGTTTGGTTCAGTTCAAAACCGAAATAATCGAAAAACCGAATAATTGATAAAACACTAAAATTAATTATAAAATTAATATATACTAATTGTAGAGAATTTTAGACATTATATTTCTTTATAGTTTTATATTGTGATTTTTGATGCTAATTTATAGTTGTTAAAACTTGAGAGTTGAAAAAAAAAAGAGTAGAGAATTGTAGTATTTTATTGTGATGTAATACTATTATTTAGTATTATTGATTTTTTAAGTTAATTTTTTTGTATTTCTTTTTTTTTTTTTTAACAAACTACTTATATAAATTTTTTTTTAAAATTTTTTTTCAAGAAGTTGATGTTTTTGGTTCGACTCATTCCAAACCGAACCGAACCGAATTGGTTCGGTTTGGACAGAACCAAATCAAAATTTAGTTTGGATCGGATTGGTTTATAAAATATAATATTTTTTTGTTCGGTTTTTTTTGTTCGGTTCGATTTTTGAACCGAACCGGTCCATGCTCACCCCTACTCATCCTCGTCGACATATGAATCCACTGGATCCACCTCAGCGTCCGGATACTTGGTCCTGTACCAGTCCAAGTTGGTCCGCAGCCTCTGGGTCTCCTACTCGTACTGAATCTGTAGCCTCTGGTTCTCCTACTCGAGGTGTGCCAACCGCTCAGCAGCTCCCTGATAAGTCCACAATGACTGAACAGGAGTCTGCAAAATCAAACCAGAATGATTCACGTGAGAGCACTCATGCATTCATACATCTCATGCATACATCACATAATACATTATAATAATAGTTGCAAGAAACTCACCAACATCACCATGTTCTCCCGAAGAAGGAAATGGTGCAAAGACTGGTAGATCTGCACAGGCCTCTCCATGACCTCGCGCGCGACCTGCAAAGGTCAAACCTCAAGTTTAAAAAAATAGGGCATTCTCATGGTTGGTGTTATGTGGGACAAAATCCACCAGGAATATGTTGTATGGGGGTAGCTCCCTTTTCTTATACCAGCTGTCTAGATTCATCAAGCTAAATCGGCTCCAGAGAGGAGTCGAGAAGTCCCCATAAACCACTCCAGATGGTGCAAAAGAAGGGGCATGCAGCACCCAAGGAGGAGCCATCTCCCTAGGATCTAGGCCTGACCCAGTGCCTTGACCCAGTGGGCTCCATATCAGCTCTAGCAACCTCAATCTCCTCCTCATCCTCATCTATCTGAGCAAATACTTTCTTTTTTCCCTTCTTCTACCCAGAAAGAGAAAAAAGAACAACACAGGTCAAAAACCAATTGAAACAATAACGAGATAATCAAAATCTATGATTCACAAATTAAGATCACTTACCTCACGAGGAATCGGGACACAAGGAGTCTCAGGCAGCAAACGCCTCATAAAGGTGATGTAGCTGCCCAGCACAAAAGGGACATCCAGCCCGGCTCCAAAAATCACTGCCAATTGGCTAAAAAGGAGACATAAGGCCAAAAGAGAGTCAATGGAAGCTCAGGGGCACTGACCTGGCAACAAGAGTGGTAACTATGTCCTAATTCCTCACTCTCTCACCCAAATACCACTTTTGGGAGCATGGGCACTCCATCATGAACCACTAGTGATCCCACGCCGTGGCAACCTGCATAACCTAAGGATTTGGGACACGATCCCATGGATCCGAGTTCAACTGGTTCAAAAAAGAAGATGGGATAAAAAATGCTTATCAGGTACGAATCACAATTATAGTCAATTAAGTTTAAACTAACAAGTTTTGGTTTCTATTTGTCATACCTAATCCCAAGTCATGTCCTTGAGCTCTTTCCGGGTCCACTTGATATCCCTCATTATGTCACCTTAGCTCTAAGTCCAACTCAGTAGCGTGGCTGGCATATCACCCCTTTTAGCACGCCCAGAGTAGGGTGGGTCAAGAACCTATGCTTGTAGGCCCAAATCTGTGGGAAAATGCACAGTTAGAACAAGCAGACACAAACAAAAATGAAAGCAATAATAAAGTGGAAAGAGTCGGCAATCTTATTAGAACCACAAGCTAGAAACCCTTGAGCTCCTTCTGCACGGTCTGAGCCCATAAATCAAGACCATAGTAGAGCTACCCAAGTCCTGCCTGGGCCCAATCAAAGTCTTTGGCCTTCTCCAGATTGACTAGGCAAGAAAGTACCGTCATGTTCACATAACTCCCCCCAGTCAGGAAGAGTGTGGATAGAAGAGTGGCAATGAAGGTGCAGTTATATTGATCAATAGTACTAGCAGGGGGTATTTGATGCCCCGAGCTCTCTCTAACACAGTGCTTCTGGAGGTCTGAACACAGTACCTTCCCCTGAGTGCTACCCAGGCCAATCACCTACACTAAATATGAGTCCCGGTAGGAAACACGGGACATATAGTAGTTAAACTCCAGGGGAGTCCCACTGTACGGTAGCCTGGTAATAGCCGTGAAATTAGAAGGTGTGATGGCCGTGAAATTAGAAGGTGTGATGGTACACTCTCCTATCGGGAAATAAAAAGTATGAGTCATGTCCACCCATCGCTCAATCGTAGCCGTCAGCACCTCATGGCTAGTATATGGGGCAGAAGCAAAGATATAGCTAGCTAGGTCAGGACTGACATGCCTCTTCACGTACGAGGGCATCTCATCCCACCAAAGGCGGGCCTTAGTCAAGAATCCGGCACCCTAATAATGATGCTCCTGTAAAATCAATCGACAAATAAACACCAAAACAAGGAATTTTTGGAAAACCCTAAATCTAGCCATCATGCATCTAGTCTATTACATTTGCATACGGGTTCCTAGTCCTAGATGTGTAAAAAAAAGATGAAAAATGTCTCTAGGTTCAACACCCACGCTGGTGACATGACACCCGTACTGGTGTAGCGGCGAGAGCCACATGACTCTCGCCAGACAGGCGTGCCGCCTGAACCAAGCTAGCACGGTTGTCAACCCAAGGATCCCAAATATCCAAAATTCATTTGTTTTTTCTCCAATTTTTTAGTTCTTACAGTTTCGAAAGGGCCCCTAACATGCATTCTACCCATCAATTTCACCAAACAATCATAAAATCATAAGAAACCATCTCAAAACCTAACTTTCTAATCTTTATTTTTTAACTCCAAATCAAGGAAGTTTAGGCACTTACTTGATGTTGTGAGGTATGATTCAGCAATTCCAAGAGCAGAGGGATGTTTTGCGTGAAAGAAACACCCAAATGGGGCTTGTCCCGCGTCAACCCACATCCATTATCAATAAAGAGGAATGGGAGCACCTGTGTGTCCTCACTCACCTAAATCAGCCTCGCTGGGAATTTGGGGAGGCATTTATCCTATTTCTTCATCATTTTGAGAGAGTTTTTGAGGAAAATCAAGTTTTTTGGAGGGAAAAGTTGGGAGAAAAGGGTTTGAAATTGCGTGAAAATGACAACTCTCTACCGCCCCTATCTATATTCTGGGTGGATCACCTGTGCGGATGAATCAATAGCCGTACGGCTGTCGTGGTGTCACCTGCATGGGTGATGCATGTCAACCGCATGACTATTAAGGTCAGTCACACAAACTCTATTTTTCTCCCTCTTTTTGATTTATTTTTGCTATTTTATTTTATTTACTAGCCCTAGCCATGCATTTATTTCACTATTATTATTATAACCACCGACCTTATCTTCATAATTATCAATTTCATTGATTTGTCGATGACAAATTAACTCGCTTTCTTCCAAGAAAGTTTTATTTCATGATTATGCAGGTATAAATGGTCCCGATGAATTCTGGTTTTCCAAAAAAACCCCAACCAAAAGTATAAGTACTGTCAATTGACATTCATCCTTTTTTTCTAACTTACACCAAGAACTTCAGTCATCGCTCCTAACATTCTGGTATACTAGAGCTCCTTTCAAAACTCAGTACCCAATAGCCAATCTCACTCCTGTATTTATTCTTGATCGAAGGGGCAAAAATTTTTGTTTGGAAAATAATCGATCAACGAATAAATACATAACTCACAACTTATCAGCTTATCCAGCATCCATTAAATAGTCCCACACGACTCTAAAAGGTAAATTAGTCCCACACGACTCTAAAAGGTAATCAATCCCACAATATCCTAAAAGGTAATCAGTCCCACATGACTCTAAAAGATAATCGGTCTCACATGACCCTAAAAGGTAATTAGTCCCACATGACTCTAAAAGATAATCGGTCTCACATGACCCTAAAAGGTAATTAGTCCCACACGACTCTAAAAGGTAAATCGGTCCCACATGACCTTAAAAGGTAAATTAGTCCCACACGACCCTAAAAGATAATCAATCCTACCTGACTTTTGTGAGCACGGGTTTTTCCGACCTCCATGATGAGAGTCATTTATTACCTTTTCTTTAGCAATCGGATTTGGGAAGGAGCAGAGGGTTACCTGGAATGCCTTGAACACTCTGAAAACTGAACCGTCCGTGATCTGAAAACCTTGAGAAGGGCCTTTTGAGTAAGTTTAGGGTTTATAGGCGAGTGTAGGCGTTAGGGTAGACTATCCCGGTTCTATCCAGAACCACAAGGCTGTAGAATCTGAACTACAGTCGTATGGCTTAGGTTAGAGCCACCTAGCCTTGGATGCCAGAGCAGCCCGGCCCTGGCTTACTAGAGACGCCTGGCCCTAAGCTTCAGGGCTGCACAGCTCTAGCACTTAGAGCCATACAGCTCAGGTGGGTTGAAGTGGGAGTTTTCCATCTTTTCAGCCAAAAACGAACGTCAAAAGGTATGGGGCGCATTTAATGTTCTTAATGATAAAAAATAAAGAGGAGCATAAAAAGAAAAAAAAATCAGAGGGGGGAGACATTTTTTCTTAGAAAAGAGAAAAAGAAGCAAAGAGCAAGAGGAGAAAGAAAAGAAGGAGAGGCTGAGACACAGAGAGAGGGAGAACAAGAGTGAGCTAAGTTCAACACCTAAAATCAATCCCTAAGCATTAAAAGGGAGGTTTTCAACCTTTACACACTTGATTGGAGCCATTTCGGATTTGTTTCGGATCGATTTGTATTCATATTCATTCAGGATTTGGGCCGATTGAGGATTTAAGGTGCATTTCGAGTTTTTAATCCAATTCTGGACGTCAAACACATCAAAACAACATCAAGGTAAACTCTGAGAGGCCTTAAACCTATGTGCATTGCTCTTTCTTTGTGATTTTCTTCGTTTCTCAAATTTTTGGAAAACTGGTTGCCCGAATAGAGCTGCACGGCTGTGTTTTACAAGAACACAGCCGCACGGCTTTAGTTCTAAAGAACAGAGCCGCACGGCTCTGTCCTTCCGGGTAGAAACCCGAAACTACCCCGAATCGGCCGAAAACAACCCGTTTTCCATTTTATACATTCTGTTGTGATATATTTTGGCCCAAATATATTTGTACATTATTAAGCTTCGGTTTTCATATTTTTGTACGTACAGGTATTAGGTTTTTCGATTTTTCCGAGGTTTTGTTTTCTGAGTTTCGAGGTTGTTCGATCCTAATCGGATCAGTAGTCCAGCAACCCTACAAAATTCTCGGGAAACACCGAAAACGAGCAAGATAGCAATTTTTAAAAAACGAGAAAACCATTTTTTGGGTTCTGGGAGTTATAGCTGCATGACTGTAATTACAGCCATACGGCTGTAGTTTCTAGAAAAGATAGAATTGCGAAATGACCCGTATGAACATCATCGCGCAATGCTGTGTTCGGATTCAAACTATTTTTGGCGTGTTTACTGTCTTCTAGACCCTAGATGGATGTTAAAATTAGGAAAACCAACACGAGCGGAACCCCAAGTTCCGGGATAACAGACTCGCTAAAATGAGAAAATTTGCATGAAACCAAGCCAAATGGTTTTCAAAAATGGTTTTCCAGCACAAAAACTACAAGATTTTTCAAAACCGTTTTCCAGGTTTAACCGGTCCGACCAGTCGGATCGACCCCGGTTTTCCCTCTGAATGCATGCCCCCGTTCCTGAAAATCCCAATTCTGTCCTGCTGTGAGTCCTACTTGTGCTTGTCATATAAACTGTGCTAACCATATGTTTTGCAGCATTTATTTTCCTTTTTTATTATTTTTACTGTAATTAATAGATTAATTCGTGTATTTTACCGTTTGTAATTTTTAGATATTCGTGTATTTAGGCACTTGTAAATGTGAGGACGAGAGTTTTTTTTTTATTTTAATTCAATTTGGTTGTATAAGCGGCCTCTATTATTCTTTTGTAGATTTTGAATGTATGATTTACTTTTCCTACAATTTATTTCTGTCATCTGCTTGAGCATCAGCTGATAAATAAACTTAATCAGGTACAGGAAGATAATAAATTGAATAAATATGGTAATATAAATTATAAACTGAAGATGAGCTCGAGGTTGAATAGGTAAGTTACTCGAACCCTGAATCTCTGGATTAGGTACAGCAGTCTACACTCAATAGAGAGCTGTACCGGAATTTCCCGGATGAGCTGATCCGGGTGGCTACTCTGTCACTGATCTCAAAATTTAGGTTTCGAGGTCTTTAAGTAATAAAACGGAAAAATGTTTTCTATAAAAGGAATTTCTAAACAAACGAATGGTTTTCCCTAAAGCAAGATAAACAAAACCTGTTTTCCAAAACATCATAAAACCCGTTTTCGAAAACCCCCAGTTTGCTTCGCCGCGTCCTGCCCTTCTATTTCCAGGTCATCCACTCACAACTGTAAAAGGTAATCAGTCCCATACGACCTTAAAAGATAATCAGTCCCACACAACTCTAAAAGGTAATCGGTCCCACACGACCCTAAAAGATAATCGGTCCCACATGACTCTAAAAGGTAAATCGGTCCCACATGACCATAAAAGGTAAATCGTGCCCACATGACCCTAAAAGGTAATCAGTCTCATATGAATCTAAAACTTAATCGGTCCCACATGACCCCAAAAGGTAAATCAGTCCCATATGACCCTAAAAGGTAATAAGTCCCATACGATTTAAAAGGTAATCAGTCTTACACGACTCTAAAAGGTAATCAGTCCCACACGACTCTAAAAGGTAATCGGTCCTACACCATTCTAAAAGGTAATCGGTCCTACATGACCCTAAAAGGTGAGTAGTCCTACACAACTTTAAAAGGTAATCAGTCCCGCATGACTCTAAAAGGTAATCAGTCCTACAGGACTCTAAAAGGTAATTGGTCCTACATGACCCTAAAAGATAATTGGTTCCGCACGACCCTAAGAGGTAATGAACAGCTGAGTCCTTCAAGACAAAGCTAAGGACATATATTTTTTTCTTTTTCTCATTACGCTTTCAATCATGCATCCAAATTCACCACAGGATAAAGTAAACCTGCAAAACTTGAATTTAGATACACGAGGGGTAGCTTGTGAGTGCGGTTTTTTATCCCCGGTTTTGATGACGAATAGGTTATCTATTTGCTTCTATAGCTTTCTCAACTGTAGGAGTCAAAGTCAATTCAAGATCAAAGCTCCGTTCGATAGAACTTCAAGCCTCGGAACATTTCATGGGTGAAGAGGAGGCTGCCTAGAAGTAGCAGCCGTGTGGCTGTAACAACAATTGTATGGCTGTTGCATCAAAAGCAGCACGGCTGTTGATCCCTAACAGAATTATAACTCTTTTTCTTGGAAATGAGTTTTTGGATTTTAGGGGGCGGATTCTACAAGAAGAATCCATATTTTTGCCTATAAGTAGGCCTTTAGTTTCTGAATTAAGGGTTTGCAACTTTGATTTAGAGAGAAATAAGAGGAAAAAGGAAAACCAAGCTTTTTCTTCAATTTCATCTTTAATATTCATCTTTAATCTCTATTTTTAGGCTTAAAATCGGTTAGAAATCTAAGGAAAACACTCCACTAAGACTTTTAATAGGTTTAGAGACTACTCGAAATACTAAAACCTTAACTTTCAGAGCTTGAGACTTTTTTCGGAACTTGAAGTTTAGGTTCGAAATTAAAGCTCTTCTTGAAGGATTTTCACCTCTTAAAGCTGTGGATTCATGCTACAAGGGTAAATATCTGAGAAACCAAAACATTTTACTTTTGTATGCTGTATTTGGGCATTATTTGCATCATTTTTAAATACTCTATTTTTTCGGTTATGGATTGAGAACCAAAGCCGTACGGGCGTCACAACAGCTGCACGGTTATAGTTACAACTGCACAGCTATAGTTCCTAAAATAAGATAATGAAACTTTAGATTTTAAAATCCTTCACTAATCTTGAAGTGACATCCGCACGGCCGTTGTCTCAACACCGGCACAGGTATCAGCTTGGTATAGAATCACCAAAAAACCAATTTTCATACATTTTATGACATTTGAACTTTAAATTTACATTCGAAAGGTATATATTAAAACAAAACAATGATGGAAACCTAATTTCCTGAAATCCAACCCATTTGCCATGTTAAATAATTAACCGAAAAAATCGTTTTCTCAAAAATCAACACATGGATGTTTCAAAAAGTTTTCCAAGTCTAGTCGGTGAGATTTATTGAGTCTTTCCGACATCCTATCTAAGTGTATGACCTCGAATCATTTATTACCCCATTCTGTCTTGATTGAGTCCTATATATAATTACTCACGTACTAATATCTATTTTGTAGGATTAGATGTATGTTTAGGCTTTTTTATTATGTTAGATAAATTCCTGTATTTTAGGCGATTGTACCCCGATTTACTATTTGATTCATAAGTATCCCTTAGGGTAGTTTATGTGATTCGGTCTGTATAACTAATTTATTTATTGTTTTCAGTATCTTGCATGAATGCCGTATGCTTTAAATAAAATCGATCTAGTTTCATTAAATGATATAATTAGATTGTTAAAGCGTTTATTTTAATTAGATTACAAGTAACTGACTCGTCCAGACCTAGTTCTCTGGAAGGTATAGTGGCCCTCAATCGGTTTCAGCTATACCTAAATTTCCTGGTTTAGCTGAGCCGGGTGGGGACTCCTATATTTTCTTTGGGATTTCGGTCTCAATTTTTTTATGAAAGTCGTTTTCAAAAATGAATTTTGTTACTATAATTATTAAAAAAGCAAAACTAATAAAAACTCATTGGTTTGCTTCGTTTCTTTTTTGTGTATCTCAAAAACGTTGTTTGCTTACAACCAACGAGTGATAATATTCTTTCATTCAGCAAGGGGAAGGTGATACTTCTTTATAGCATTATAGCATTGATGTATCAAAATCACAATGAATTTTTGTAAATACTGGATTTTATTTGTGTAACACAAACTCAATTCTCAATCTACATCTATTACATACACTTGTTGGTTTATAAAATCAAGAAATTATTAGATGAATTTCTATTTGGATTTGGGTGAGCAATGAATTGAAATTTGAAAGTGATAGGTTGGGGTTTGACCTTTATTGGCTAGATTGTAATAATGCAGTTCTATATATTATAGGATGTAACAATTAATATTATTGTTAAATTACTGAAAAATGTTTTCTCCATACTACATAAATGTATCTTTAGTATTTTCCTTTTCATCTCTAAAAATTCAATTTTCTTTTCGAGAAATATATATATATATATATATTGGAAAATAAAAATTAAATTGAGGACAAAAATTGCATTAAACATATTGGAAACTATGAGGTAAAATTGCATTAAACACCCAAATGTTTCACCATTAATTCATATAACCTATATATCCAATTATATAATTTTAAAAAAAAATTTTTTTTTTCAACGGTCGGTTAACCGAGTCCACATGGACTTTCGGTATAAAAACCGAAACTGAAACCGAAAATTTTTGAAAACAAAAACCGTACACTAGTCCATCGGTTTCGGTTAACCATATTTTCTGTCAGGTTTCGGTTCGGTTTCACGGTTTTTCGGTTTTTTTTTACACCTCTACCGAAATTACATTCGGCCCATAAGTTATAAGTGGCTCTAGCAAGTCTTTACAACACCCAATTGGGATGGAGATGTCAAAATCAAACCGACATACGCCTGAAGTATTCTTATACAATCCCTTGCACATATGATATTGGTGTCCTGCACAAGACATGGCTTTGTCATCCTTCTACATGCTAGGACATTTACTTGACATCCAAGCAGACTGATAAGATCAAATAAATGATTATCCAATAATCATTCTATTTGGGTATGACCGTACACTACTCAGTCTCACTCGTTAAAAGGCCGGTGATATCATCTTTTCAGTGAAGAGATAGACAATTCCTTCACATTACTTCCAGTTCTAGCTGTTGGAACCTATATGGCTTGAAAACAAAACAAATTTGTAGAATTATGTAATCAAGCTAAGGTTCATGCCTAAAATCTATGGATTCAACAAAATCAAAAAGGGGAAAATGGATTTCTCACCTAAGCAATCCCCACACTAGATTGATTTGATTAAGGGCTTCACATGTCGCCCCTCTACATTCCCACACTCGGAGTCTCATCAACCGAGATTGAGTGCTAGCTCTTGGACCAATGGTTCTTCCTTTGTGCCAAAACCCTTTTTGCCCAAAGGAGGAAGATGAGATAGTGGCTAGTCTTAGACCATTAGGTATTAGGGTTTCTCATCTTCTTTATGTATGTAACATAATGACAAAATACCCAAAGTACCCCTAATATAAAATATCCATTATACTTCACATATATAATGATTTAACCAAAGTCACCATATGGTAACTTTGAAAAACCATAAAACCAATTTCTCATCATGGGTTATTTTATTTTATTTGGACTTAACAATTAATTCATAAAATAAAATAATCCAATAATTGATATGTATCCAATACATATCAATTGGTCCATCATAAAACCTGTCTAAACTCCTAAGCGTGCAATCTTGTAGGCCCATCCATATATTGGCTATGGACCCGAAATGACATTCAGCCCATAAGTTGTAAGTAGGCTCTAGCAAGTTGTTACAACCCCCAGTTGGGATGGAGATGTCAAAATCATAATGACATACACCTGTAGTATTCTTATATGATCCTTTACGCATATGATATCAGTGCACTATATAAGGCATGACACTGTCATCCTTTACCTGACATCCAAGTAGACTGATAAGATCAAATAAATGATTATTCGGTGATCATTCTATTTGGGTACGACCATACATTACTCAGTCTTACTCGTCAAGAGGCCAGTGATATCATCTCTTTAGTGAAGAGATAGATAATTTCTTCATAATACTCCAAGTCCTAGCAAGGTTCTTGATATACCCAACGTACCCATACTTGGCACCTAGTTACGGGTCCAGTAGGCGCACATCAAAGTATACAAGGTCACATCTAGGAGTGTAGAAATATTGGGTCTAAGGATCCAATATAAGCAATACGTGTGAAACACTTATGACACTAGACCATGTCGTGTTCTTACAAGCAGATCGATCTTGTACACTGTTGACTAACATGCACCTATGTCCTTGATCGACTCTCCAATCCTATGGTCAGTAAGACACCACCCATCTGATATGGAACATACTAGTCTTTGGTTATATTCATTTGCATGATTATAACAGACAAGGGATAGCTTTAAAACTATGTTCTTTAAACTCATGGTCTTACTCGTTCAATACACGGTACTAACCAACATGAATAAACACCAGTTTATGGATTCTTAATATTTATTAATTGCACGCGTAATTCAATAAATATGATTATGCCTTTTATTAATACCAAATAAATGTATTCTCATACATAAATAAAACAAAGTACATCATATAGGGACTAGGGCATAACCTAACAAACATGGTCTTTAGTCTCAAATTTCTAATTGATTTGGTTAGACACTAACCTCGAGTCATTGAGTAGCTTAACTCGATTCGGCCCAAATTAGCTCCAACCCTTTTATCACTGATTCATATTCTACTTCATTATTAGTTACTGGGAAAGCCAACTTAACTGTGTATGACATCCTAATCCTATCTGGTCCTTTGATATTTATGCCATTACCTGTGCCTTCCTACAAGGAGGCTCCATCCACATGGACTTTCTATTCTTTTAGCTTTATGCTCTACTTTGGCTCCAATCTAGCAAATTCTACTGTGAAGTCTGCTAAAACTTATGTCTTCTACTGACCTTAGTTCATACCAAATGTCAAACTCATTGAGCTGCATAACCCACTCAGCTAGTCTTCTCGATGTGTCTGGTCTTTGCAATGCCTTCTTAAGTGGAAAATTTGTTCGGACCATAATAGTGTTAGCTTGGAAATAAGACCTTAGCCTTATTAAGGCTAATACGATTGCTAAAGCCATATTTTCGATCTTCAGGTTCCTGATTTTTGCCCTATTAAGCCCTTTACTGGTATAGTAAACTGGATACTATCGTCCCCCTTCTTCACGTATCACTAATGCCCTACAAAGCTTCTTTTATTCCTGCCAAATACATGTATAGATTTTTGTTTGGCATTGGGCAGCTCAATAATAGGGGGGATCCCAAAAACTTCTTTATTCCTTTAAATACGCTCTGGCATTCATAGTCCCATTTAAAATTTTGGTCCTTTTTAATGGCCTTATAAAAAAGGAGGCATCTTTTTATTACAAAGGAGATGAATCGACCCAAGGCATTAATCCGACTATTAGTCCTTTGCACTTCATTGACATTTTTTAAGGGTGTCATGTCTAGAATTGCCTTTATCTTCTCTGGTTTTCCTCTAGCCCATGTTGGGAGATCACGAATCCCAGGAACTTGCCTCCTCATAAGGTAAAGACATATTTCTCCAAATTCAACTTTAGGTGGTATTTCTACAGTATATTAGATGCTTCCTTAATGTCTACCGGGTGATATGCTTCATTCGTACTCTTGATGATCATGTCATCTACGTACACTTCAATAGTTTTTCCTACCTAGTCCTTGAACATGTTGTTGACTAGGTGTTGATAAGTAGTCCCTACGTTTTTCAACTTGAATGGCGTCATAGTATAACAATACGTTCCTCCATGCATAATGAAAGAACTCTTCTTTTCATCCACTTGATCCATGCTCATCATCTCCCACTTCTATGCTTAAGGTGACCTGTCCAATGACTGACTTTGTATGTCCACTCAGCGCAACTAGAGGTGAGTGGATCGGCTGGATCCTACTATGATGTATCTACAACTTCTAGGTAGTTTATTTAGGTGAAATATTCACCAAACTTTTCATGTTTACCAAAGTTCTCATCACCGTGTAGCTTTCCACCACTGATTCCATTACCAAAGTGTCTGCATGTTGAGTGGGTATTTCACTAGGTGAGGAAAAGGAGTGATTCAACTCGTCATATTTCTTGGGGTTTGCAACCCGATGGTTTGAGGACCTGACCTTTTTAGTAAGAGGCTCACACTCTGGTTGTCCTGCTATCATCATAACAATTCCCTTTGTCTTCTTAGGAGTTGTGCTGTCTTCCTTTTTCTCCCTCCAGTCCCTTTGATTATTTCCCTATCTAGGCTGCTCGGCTCTTCTATCCACTATCTTATCGAATTTGCCTCTCTCGATCAATTTATCTATGTCAACAGCTAGGACCCAACAGTTATTCGTGTGGTGACCATAAATCCTATGGTACTCAAAATAGGATTGCTTATCCTTTTCCATGATTTGATTATACTTTATCTCTAGAAATTTGAGCCCCTTTTTTGTCCACACTCTTTTACATTGCCACAAGTACTTCACTGAGTGGTGTGGCTCCCACGCCGATCCCTTTTGTCACGTTTTTCATACCGATCATTAATTTTTTAGATTTTTTCTTTTTCAAATAGCCTACTACCTTTCTTCGGGGTGTCTTCCTCCTCTAGCTCCACTAGGCTTTTCGCCTATGAAATCATCTAGGTTAAGTCCTTTGGCTTTCTCAGTAGCATCTTGTTGGGATTCGTCATTGGAAAAATAACGTGGCGCAGCGAAAATACACCGTTTAAAATTTCCTAGAATCCACCTATCGTGTCCAATTACCATTGATTAGAATAAAATCAAATAAGAATCAAGAGAGATTAACTCACCGGATTCATCTCCTCTAGAGACTGCTGCAGAATCGTTTCTTGAAACTGCGATCTCCAAAGTCCGGTGCACGACCAACTATTGAGCGGGAACCGGTGCTAGCCGAAGACGCGAAGGAATGGAGGTTTAATACTGGGATTTTCGGCCGTTTTGGGGCTGCTATTGGTGGCTGAAATTTCCAGCAATTAATTAGAGTTGAATTAGGTTTTTATTCCTTAAGTGTGCCCTTTTATAGACACCTTGTCTAATTGGGTTCTAATTAGGTTAATTAAACCCAAGCCCACTAGGATTATAATTACATAAATAAAATTTAATTAAAAAGTATATACTATGTAATTTAATTCCATTTGGCTAAATTTAATTACCCCTAAATAAAATTAAATCACACTTAAGTTAATACAATACATGTATTTAATTTTCCTACTTGTGAAAATTATTTAATTAATTGTTTACTTTATGTAATTCAATTAATTGATAAATTAATTAATTACATTATGTAAACTTATTAATTAAATTAAATTCAACCCAATGTCAATTAATTACCTTGACATCGAATGTCAATTAATTAATTAACGCATTCCTTCCAATGTACATTACATGTACAATTTCTATAAGTTCCAGCTCAGTTGATCTATGTGCACGATCCTATGGGTCTGTCTTTATGTTGGCAGAGGCCCAAGGCCCACAGACTGTAAGTGGGTTCTAGCAAACCATTACAGCGCCCAATTAAGACAGAGATGCAGCAGTCTTTAGAAGACACTCACCCGGTAGTAATCTCATAGTGTCCTTTGCCTAACGATATCGATATGAATAAACAAGAGGCATGGTGTGTGTCATCCTCTTCTGTTGTTTATTATATTTCTTGATCTTGAGTTGACTGATTAATCAAATAAGCAACCAACTTATTTGGGTATGGCCATACACTTATCAGTCCCACTCATCAAGTGGCCAATGATATCATCTCAGTGTTACCCGAGTGGCAATTCCATCACTTCATCATCAATATCAACATGTTCACCGGTCCACCCAATCATACCCGTATTTAGCATCCTTTTACAGACCTGTTAGGCGTATGTCAAAGTGAACCGGATTCCATATCGATATTATAATGAAATCTGGTCTGAGGACAAAAGAGACCTACTTAAGAAAGACCTATGACATGACAACCATGTGGCTTTCTTGTGCGGATCGATCCAGTCCCATGTCAATGACATGTACCTATATTCATGACTGACTATACAATTACTATGGCTAGTGAAGAACTACCATACAGTCATCGAATATACAAGTCTGTGGTTTTATTCGTTCCCACGATTAGAACAGACTTGGGATAGGTTTTATGATTATCAATCAATGGATACTCTACTCATATTATAGCACAAGATATAAATGAAATAGATTAATTGCCTTTATTAATGTGACACAAATAATGTATTCATACATGACTCTTAATGTATAATACAAAATACAAGAATCCAATGCCCTAAGAACTAGGGCACACCAACAATCTCCCACTTGCACTAGTTCCAAGTGGGCATTGCCCTAATTCCTATAGATCTGGTATGACCGTCGTGCTGTGTCTGCAACAGCGCTTTGGTCAATGGATCAGCGACATTATTCTTGGTGTCAACCCTCTGCAATGATATGTCACCTATGTTCACGATCTCCCGAATGAGGTGAAACTTTCTGAGTACATGTTTGGATCTCTTGTGTGACCGGGGCACCTTAGCTTGTGCGATGGTCCCGTTGTTGTCACAAAAACATCAACTGGGTCTAGGATAGTGGGCACTACTCCCAACTCAGTTATGACTTTCTTGATCCAAACTGCTTTCTTTGAGCTTCGCACGCAGCTATGTACTCAGCTTCCATTGTAGAGTCAGCAATGGTGGCCTGCTTTGAGGACCTCCAACTAATGGCACCGCCATTCAGGAGAGAAACATAACCAGACTGTGACTGGTTCTCATCCTCATCGGTCTCAAAGCTTGCATCAATGTAACCTAACACTACCAGCTCATCTTGACCTCTATACACTAAGAAAGCATCCTTAGTACGGTTAAGGTACTTCAAGATTGCCTTGACTGCCTTCCAGTGTTCCTCACCGCGGTCCGACTGGTACCGGCTAGCCTTACTTAGTGCAAACACGACATCAGGCCTCGTACATAACATGGAGTACATGATAGATCCAATAGCAGATGCGTAAGGGATCTTTTCCATGTTCTCCCGGTCCTTCTTTGTTTTAGGACCATCTTTCTTACTCAGCTTCAACCCATGGCGCATAGGCAAGAATCCTTTCTTTGCCTTGTCCATGCTGAATCCTTTTAGAACCTTGTCAATGTACGTGGCCTGACTTAGGCCTAGAAGTCGATTGGATCTATCTCTGTAGATCCTGATCCCTAAGATCGTCTCAGCTTCGCCTAAGTCCTTCATTGTGAAGCACCTACTCAACCACTGCTTAACCCCTTGCAGTGTTGGTATGTCACTTCCAATGATAGGGATGTCGTCAACATACAGCACTAGGATGGTGGAAACGCTCCCACTAACCATCTTATACACACAAGACCTTTAACTTGAAACACCACTTGCAACCTATCACCTTAGCACCTAGAGGTGGATCCACCAAGTTCCATACTTGGTTATCGTGCATAGATTGCATCTCAGCCTCCATGGCTTTGCGCCATTGATCTGAGTGTGGGCTTTCAACAGCCTCCTGATAGGTCTTGGGCTCCTCTTGGTCAACGACCATAAGGTCCCCATCATCAGTCACGAGAAAGCCGTACCTCTCTGGCTGATGACATGTCCTACCAGACCTTCTATGGTCCTGTGCAACCATTTCTGGTTTCTCAATTTCTTGAGTAGTCAGATTGGTTCCCAAAGCATCCTCAGCAGTAGCTGCAGGAGTTTGTAAGTCTTGAACTTCTGAAAGTTCAACATTACTCCCACTGTCTCTCTTGGAAAGGAATTCCTTCTCCAAGAAAACTACATTTCTGGCTATGAAAACTTTGTTTTCGGCCGGATCGTAGAAGTAATAATCCTTAGTTTCCTTAGGGTAACCCACAAACTGGCACTTAACAGATTTGGACTCGAGTTTGCCACTTGTCAATTTCTTAACATGTGTATGACAGCCCCAAATCTTCAAGAGGGAAACATTGGGCTTTCGGCCTTTCCATAGTTCATATGGTGTTCCCTCAACTGCCTTGCTTGGTGTATTATTAAGAATGTAAGCAGCTGTCTCTAAAGCATATCCCCAAAAGGAGACAGGGAGTGTAGCATGACTCATCATCGAGCGGACCATGTCAAGTAAGGTCCTATTCCTCCTTTCTGACACTCCATTCCACTGGGGTGTACCAGGAGGAGTGAGTTGAGATATGATCCCACACTCTCTCAAAAACGAGCCAAAATCTTGGCTTAAATATTCACCCCCTCGGTCAGACCGAAGTGCTTTTATTTTCTTGCCAAGTTGGTTTTCTACTTCATTCTTAAAGTCCTTAAACCTTTTGAGAGTCTCAGACTTATGCTTCATCAGATACACGTAACCGTATCTGCTAAAGTCATCCGTGAAGGTGACGAAGTACAGAAAACCAGATCTAGCACTAGTGCTCATTGGGCCACATACATCGAAATGTATTAGCTCCAATAGCTCTGAGGCCCTTTCAGCAGTCATGCTAAAAGGCGCCTTTGTCATCTTGCCTCTCAAACAAGATTCGCATGTGTCATAAGGCTGGATGTCAAATGACCCTAGCACTCCACTAGAGTGAAGCCTAGCTATGCGCTTCTCATTTATATGGCCAAGTCGACAATGCCAGATGTAAGTAGGATTAATTTCATTTTGTTTAATCCTTTTAGTATTTATGTTATAGATTGAACTTTCACGTTTTAGATCAAGGATATATAAGCCATTTTCAAGAAATGTTGTTCCATAAATATTGCCACATTGCATAGAAATTCTACCATGTCCAATATTAAATACAAAACCAGAAATATCCAACAAAGAAACGGAAATAATATTCCTGCGCATCGCAGGTACAAAATAACAGTTTCTTAGTTCCAAAACAAGTCCACTAGGCATCTCCAAGAAATAATCTCCGATCTCTATGGCCTGAACTCGAGCACCATTTCCGACTCGAAGATCTACTTCTCCAGATCCTAATAATCTCTTATTTCTTAGACCCTGCACATTTGAACAAATGTGAGATCCACATCCAGTGTCCAAGACCCAAGATGTAGAAATAGCCAGATTAATCTCAACAACATAAATACCTGAAGCAGCAGTTTTGCCCTTCAGTTGCTCCCTTTGCTTTGGACATGAGCTCTTCCAGTGCCCCTTCTCATGACACTCATGGCAAACATCATCAGGAGAGGCAACCCTTGCTTTAGGTTAGGCCACCACCTTTTTGCCCTTTTGGGCCTTAGCCTTGGCCTTAGATTTGGCCTTTCCCTTAGCAATGGGCATATTGCCCTTGTTCACCAGCAATACTTCAGGAGTCTTCTTAAGAGACTGCTCAGCAAGCTTGAGCATGCCATGCAGCTCAACAACCGATTTATCCAACCCTTGCATATGGTAATTCATGATAAACTGGTTGTAAGACTCAGGAAGTGACCCGAGAATAATGTCTGTTGCCAAGTCCTGGGGAACTGGCGAGCCGAGGCGGGCAAGTGTATCAATATACCCCTTCAACTTTAGCACATGAGTGCTAACAGAAGTCCCAGCTGCCATCACAGTCGTGCAAAGTGCCTTAGTTGTCAGGTAACGTTCCTGACGAGCCTGATCTTGGAACATCTTTTTAAGCTGATCCATCATCTCATAAGCATGCTCGTCCATGAATTGCTTCTAAAGATCAGAAGCCATGGTACCCAGCATGAGGCACGAGACATCTCGGTCATCCCTCACATGCCGATCGTACTGCTCCACCATCGCCGTGGTGATGCCTCGACCTGCGGGAGGGCCGGCTGGTAAAGGAGCATTCAGTACATACTCCTTAGACTCTTGTCTAAGGACTATTTGTAAGTTCCTAGCCCAGTCCAGGAAGTTAGTCCCCGAAAGCTTCTCCTTCTCCAAGAGTGACCTAAGTGAGAGTGAGTTGTTGTTTGTTGCAGCCATTTAAATTGCTTAACTGAAATGAGATTATCTACATGGAAGAAATCATTGCTTGAGTTAGAAATAAAGGACTTTTAAGCCAATTCAAATTAATAATCCGATTTTAATTTGTTTGTTGGTGTTGTTAATTGGTTGACTTGACCAAGATCCACAACTTATCAATGACTGGCCGAACTAGGGCTCGCTAACCAACCATTGATTCGTTTGGTAGGACAACCTATCCAATCCTTCCACAAAGGAATCTTGGTTTGATGGGCTTATTGACACTTTACTCATCTGTGCTTAGGGCCCGCTCTGAGCTAATGCTACCCATGTTGAGTCAAACCACCATTCACATGTTAACCATACCAAGTATCTTAACCCTCGACGGCCCACCGAATACTACAATATACCCAGCTAGGGCATGGCGCACATTGCAGCATCAATGGGAGGAAGAGGTGTGAATGTGGGAAGCACTTTTAAGCGACTCAATATTTTAATTTCCGGATTATAATTAAGTGATACGGCTTAGCATGCATAAACGCGGGTAATAATTTGGTGATCCATACATCCATATCATATGAAAAATGCAATAGCATACTTAATTTAAAATAAATGAGATCCTATGGGCCTTTAATTACAACCTAATGAAAAACTAGATATCCTATCTAATTCTTCATGGGTCGGACTGCAATCCTTCTTGGGCTCCCACCATGGGCTTGCTCTATTTGGGCCTTCCTCCATACTTGATGCAATTACAATAATTTTGTAAAATAAAATTTATTCTAAAATTACATCAAAATAAAAAAATGGCACGCAGGCCATATTTCCCAAAATTAAATTACAACCGATAATAATTTAGGGCCCATAGAACTCAACATAACATTTCAAACAAAGTACCTGTCGTGCACATACATACCAATATGATGCATGATCATGGTATTCCAAATTATAAATATAAATGTTAAGCCGAGTTACTTAGGGTGAAATCGCCAATTTTAACAAATGTGACTAAGGCCCATAAAGACCCAATGGATAACATCCATAAATGCAAAATTAACAATTTTGCTCCCACTTGAATTTGGGTTGTCACAAATTTAAAATTTAGCTCTCCCAATTTTAACCGGTGTCACGGTTTATTGGGCCAATTTCACAAAGTCCATATTCAATTTAATATGCAAACAATTAAATTAAATATGCATGCCAACAAAATAAATAATTTAAACACAAATTAATTTTAAAAAAATTTAATTTAATTTGTATTAGGGTCCAGGATAAAAAAAACCCGCAAAATCCAAAACCGGACCCAAAACCCGCGCACGGCGCTGCTGTCCCAGCGGGGCAGCAGTGCCGCTACGCGGCAGCAGCAGCCAGCTGCTGTCGCAGCTGCTGCCCCTGGATGGAATCGCAATTTGCGATTCCATCCAGCCCAAAACCTTACTTTTTTTTTCTTTTAATCATAAAAAAATCCATCAAAATTAAATAATCAATAAAATAATAATTTTTAAGATGGAAACCAATTGGGGAAAATAATCAAAAACCCCAATCCAAAAATTCTAGGGTTTATCAAAACCAAACCAATTGAATAAAAACCCTAAAATCACAAGCTTGAAACCCATTCTTTCTTCAAGAATGCTTTCAAGAACCAATTCCAATCAATCTAAAGGACAAAACCTAGGCTCTGATACCACTGTTGGGATTTGTCATTGGAAAAATAACGTGGCGCAGCGAAAATACACCGTTTAAAATTTCCTAGAATCCACCTATCGTGTCCAATTACCATTGATTAGAATAAAATCAAATAAGAATCAAGAGAGATTAACTCACCGGATTCGTCTCCTCTAGAGACTGCTGCAGAATCGTTTCTTGAAACTGCGATCTCCAAAGTCCGGTGCACGACCAACTATTGAGCGGGAATCGGTGCTAGCCGAAGACGCGAAGGAATGGAGGTTTAATACTGGGATTTTCGGCCGTTTTGGGGCTGCTATTGGTGGCTGAAATTTCCAGCAATTAATTAGAGTTGAATTAGGTTTTTATTCCTTAAGTGTGCCCTTTTATAGACACCTTGTCTAATTGGGTTCAAATTAGGTTAATTAAATCCAAGCCCACTATGATTATAATTACATAAATAAACTTTAATTAAAAAGTATATACTATGTAATTTAATTCCATTTGGCTAAATTTAATTACCCCTAAATAAAATTAAATCACACTTAAGTTAATACAATACATGTATTTAATTTTCCTACTTAGGAAAATTATTTAATTAATTGTTTACTTTATGTAATTCAATTAATTGATAAATTAATTAATTACATTATGTAAACTTATTAATTAAATTAAATTCAACCCAATCTCAATTAATTACCTTGACACCGAATGTTAATTAATTAATTAACGCATTCCTTCCAATGTACATTACATGTACAATTTCTATAAGTTCCAGCTCAGTTGATCTATGTGTACGATCCTATGGGTCAGTCTTTATGTTGGCAGTAGGCCCAAGGCCCACAGACTGTAAGTGGGTTCTAGCAAACCATTACAGCCCCCAATTAAGACAGAGATGCAGCAGTCTTTAAAAGACACTCACCCGGTAGTAATCTCATAGTGTCCTTTGCCTAACGATATCGATATGAATAAACAAGAGGCATGGTGTGTGTCATCCTCTTCTGTTGTTTATTATATTTCTTGATCTTGAGTTGACTGATTAATCAAATAAGCAACCAACTTATTTGGGTATGGCCATACACTTATCAGTCCCACTCATCAAGTGGCCAATGATATCATCTCAGTGTTACCCGAGTGGCAATTCCATCACTTCATCATCAATATCAACATGTTCACCGGTCCACCCAATCATGCCCGTATTTAGCATCCTTTTACAGACCTGTTAGGCGTATGTCAAAGTGAACCGGATTCCATATCGATATTATAATGAAATCTGGTCTGAGGACAAAAGAGACCTACTTAAGAAAGACCTATGACATGACAACCATGTGGCTTTCTTGTGCGGATCGATCCAGTCCCATGTCAATGACATGTACCTATATTCATGACTGACTATACAAGTACTATGGCTAGTTAAGAACTACCTTACAGTCATCGAATATACAAGTCTGTGGTTCTATTCGTTCCCACGATTAGAACAGACTTGGGATAGGTTTTATAATTATCAATCAATGGATACTCTACTCATATTATAGCACAAGATATAAATGAAATAGATTAATTGCCTTTATTAATGTGACACAAATAATGTATTCATACATGACTCTTAATGTATAATACAAAATACAAGAATCCAATGCCCTAAGAACTAGGGCACACCAACACATCTCCCCTCAACCACTCATTATAACTTTTTTTTTATCATTACCTCTATTGTTGTACTGATATCCAACTTCCTTACCTTCAGACACACCAAGTTGAAATGGTTTAAGAAGTCTTTGAGCAATTCACTTGGCTTCTGAACCACATCATAGAGAGTTCGGCTAGCGGCTCTTATTGGAATTGAATCGACAAATTTCGTATAGAACAACTTTTAAAGGTGATCCCAACTCTAGACCGATCCCGACTCTAAAGACTTAAACCAATAAGATGCCAGTCCACTAGAGTTGAAGAAAACAAACGGCATATCTATTGGATATGCCCTAGTCCTAAGGTATTGGTCCTTGTTTTTGTATCATACATTTGTGCTTTGATATGAGTTTTATGTATTATACAATTAGTGTCATTAAATAAAGGTATCAATCTATTTATTATATATCTTATGCTATGTTTTAAATAGAGTATCCAATGGACATATCCATATCCATGTTGTCAAGTGTCATGCGCTTGGTAGTAAGACCATGGATAGGGAAAACGATATGACCATAAAGTCATCCGTAGTTTGTTCCAATTATGGGAATGAATGGAACTAAAGACTATCATTAGCCTAGTTGCATGGTGGTGTCTTATCGGCCATTGAACATGGGATGTCAACCAGGTTAATTAGTACATGCGAAGGGGCATGCTACTGGATAGATCCACTAAACGAGAAATCCACATGGTATAGTATCACAAGTGATTCTCGTGTAGTACTTGTATGGATCCTTTAACCTGACCATATGATGGTGCTGCATGTGAAGTGGCATACTTTGGTGTATGCCTAAAAGGCCTGTAAAAGAGTGCCAAGTATGGGTACATTCGGGTATGTCAGTGAACATGGTAGTGCTATGGATATGCAGATGTGAATGTCACTTAGTAGTCCATTGAGAAGATATCACCGGCCTCTTGATGAATGCAACTGATAAGAGTGTGGCCACACCTAAACAAGTTGGAACTTGTCTGTGAGCATCAGTTCATTCGAGATCAAGTAAATGTTCGGACACAATAGAGGGTGATCAATCCATGCCTCTGTGTTGGACACCGATATCAATGACATGGGATATACAAGTTTAAAATACAGGGTTACAGTTCCAGTTGGACTGCTATCTCCGTCTTAATTAGGGGCTACAGTGGTTTGCTAGAGCCCGCCTGCAGTCTATGGGCCATAGGCCCATTTCCAACATAAAGACGGGTCCACAGGATCGTACACATTAAATGTCTGAACTTTAACTAAAAGGATTAAGTGTGTACTTGGAGTATACAAGCTGAAGAGATAAAGTTCCATTAATTGTATTATATAGATCGATTGGATTGATCAAAATAATATAATTAACATTTGTATAGGCTTTCTTATAATTAATTCAATGAATTAATTTATAAAATTATTTCCTAGGTGGAAATATACATGTATAGGTTTACATGTATTTAATTTTATAAAAGTTTAATTTAATTCCTCAGTTAAATTAATAGGTCATATTAATTTTAATTTAAATATATATAATATATTATATGGTATAATATATAAGCATACATATTGAATTAAAGTTACATTTGAAATTAAATAAAACCAAAGGAATTAAATGGACTTGGGCCTTAAAGTGATAAAGCCGACATAGAATTAATATGGGTTGGGCCAAATTTTCTTAAAGGAAAACTTAGCCATCAAGTTTAATATCTTAGATATTTTTGGCCTATATATAAGGATAATGATAAGAAGAAAAGTAGAGTTATAAGTGACTTTGCTTCTTTTAAGCTTATCCTCTCCTTTCTTCTCATCTCTTCTTCAGTTTTTCTAACTGCTAGCACGGGTTGAGTTCGATAGCCATTCGTGTACGTGACGGTGGAGGAAGTCAGATTTTGATTTCTGCAGCCATCTCTTTTAGAGATATCCTGGTAAGAATCTTATCTTCCTCTTAATGGTTTTTGTTTTTGATTTCCACATCATTAGCTCCTAGGCACAGATTTGAGGAAATCAATGCGTTCTTCTGCTTTTATCGGTTGATTTCCGGTGAAAAATTCCAACAGTATCATGCCTTTAATGTGCCTTGCAATTTCCATCTTATTTTTGAAATTCCAGACATGAATCTTAGGATTCATGTCTCCCCTGTAGTTGTCCATATGGGGCTGCTTGAACAAGGGGGTTGCATGGCAACCGAAATATCCTCTCACAAAACTGGACTCTCCTATCTTAATTAGGGGCTCTTAATATGGTAGCGCATAATGGCTCAAAGCTTGCTTAAAAACAGCCATGAATTTAGGATCTGCCATTAAGTCTTTTTCTACTCCTGAAGTAGTTGGTTGAAGGTTTTGGTACCCCGACTCAGGAATCTGGTATCCCAACGAGGGATTCGGATAGTCCTATTGAAAAGGCGTGGTTCTTATAGCATATCCGTACCTGTATGGTGAAAAATAGTTGACAGGCGAAGTTGAATTTTCATTCCTTGAAGGTGTTGTGAAACTAAGCTAGACTGATGAATATGCGGCATTTGACAAAAAGGCATATGTCTAAAGTAACCATTTGGAGCAACAGAGGGCAAAAAACTGCCAATTCTTAGCGTTATGCCAAACATGGCTGCCTAAGGTGCTGTTAGTGGTAAAAAATTTGGCTGAGACGTCATATTGGAGGCAGGTTGAAAACTTGCTGCCGAAAAGGCCTCAACTGCTCTTCATGCAACGCTAAAAGTGGGTGTTGACTGGGCATTTTGAACAAATCTATCCGCCCCTGATATCACCATCGAGGCTCCGGGAACCAGGGAGAAAACAAAACTCTGGCTGCCCCGTGGGGAGTCGAACTCTCTGGAAAGGAGTTTATTATTGACGATAACGTTGCTCCGCTCACTGTTGAACCCACCAGTCCATAATCATGAATATGCCATAAGGCTCTTTTAAACTCATTGGCATCTTGAGGACTAATCAAATAGTTTCTTATGATTCTTTCAGCGACGGAAGCTGGCGAGCTGGTCCCGTTGCTCAAAGTTGTCTTTGTGATAATAATACTAAGGGAAGTCATGGCAGCTATGACATCGGACGATGGCATTGCCACCGCCAAAAAAGGCAGATTTCCTTCTTCACAGGAAAAAATTCGAGATTTACATCACTTGTGATTGAACTTGATGTCGCCATGGATCAATAGGTCCACGCTTACCACACCAAATGATGAACCAAGTTTGTAAAACTTGAATCCACAAGCTGATCCGCTCCAAATGACCTAATGAATTTTGCCTAAATGTGTGTATAACTGCAATTTAATAAAGTTAAACATTGGGTTACCCGGGGTAACTTTGATACCTAAGTCAGGAATCTTGCTTAGGGAGAAAGAATGAAGAGAGAAGAAAGAGAAAGTAAGAGATACCTTATTCATGAATAGTGTTATCCTTTTATACCCTTTAGGGGTGTTATCACTTTCAGGCCGTTATATATGGCATGGAGATGACTGGCTAGGCGTGGTGAGGTATTGATGAGCTCACCTCTCCACCCTACACGTGGAAGGCTAGGATCACTCTGTCATTTCTCTAACTTGTTGAACAAGGTGTAAAGTTTTAGCCTAAGCCGCTTGTCTCTAGTCGGTTAAAAATGGTCGAACTCTATTCTGCTTTCAAGTGGCCGAATCCCAGCCAGTTCTTTGCGGAATCGGTTGGATATTGTATCCAAATATCATCGCTACATTTTTACTGTTCATTCTTACAATTTATTTTTATATGCTTCAAATTACTTTCTTAATTTATAAGGGTGTAACATTTTTATATTTTTTAATTAAAAATATTTAAATATGTATGCTCGATATTAATGGCTAAACAAAAAATTCCACGCTAACTTGAAATTTATAATATTTATAAAATGAATAATGTAAACTTCTCAAATCTCTAAAATAAGAAAAATGAAAATATATTCCGTGAAAGACATGAGAGCCGTGATCATATGATTTTCTCTATCTCTATTAGTTTTGGAAAAACAAAATACAAAAAATTGTTCTAAATTGGAAAAATAGGAATCTTCATAAAAAAAAAAAAAAAAAAAACCAAGAATCCCTTTTCTCTCAAACAAAAGGAATCCAATTGAAAATATCCCAATGTAGTCCACCTGTTCTGCAACAAAAAATATCAAATTGATTGTCATTCCACGTCCAAATATAGAAATATGAAAAAAAAAAAAAAAAAAAAAAAAAGAGTGAAGTCCCCAATTGTTCCGCGCTGTGACATTTGTGTTTCGCGTAAATTGAAACACGTCAACCCTAATATTTGGAATCATTGTGATATTTAATATTGGCCACAAAAAGATAAAAATGAAATAATTAATATAAAGTGGAAAATGAAAAATGAAAAAAAAAAAGGAAAAAAAGAAAGATGCAAAATGTGATAGGACAGCAATAGAACACGTTGGGCAGGCAGAAGAGTAAGCAAAGGCCACAAAATCGCAATCAGCCAATAGGAGTTAGAGTCGTTGATCTCTTCTTCCCCACTTCCTACCCCATTACCATTTTCTCTTTTTATTTTATTTTATTTTATGGAACATCTTAAAATAATCTTTCACCGTATAATATTAACATATAAAAAAATATCTAAAACTATTCCTTCATTTCTTATTCCTCTCAACAATATATCTTATAATGTATACATTTAATATATATTTAGTTACTTATAAAATATAAAAAGTGAGTTGAGGTTGAATTCTAATCTTCAAAGCAAATATGCATAAATAATTGTAAAAGGAACTAAAAATAATTACTTTAGCTTTCTGAAATGATTTTTTTTTATCAAATGGATTACCATGTATTAATTCAAATTCAATTGCATTTTTAAACTTATAAAAAAAGAAAAAGAACTGTAGCTATTTCTGAGTATGGATTATCATGTATTAATTCAAATTCAATTACATTTTTAAATTTAAAAAAAAAAAGAAAAAGAACTGTAGCTATTTCTGAATATAAAAAATAAACTAAGTTTAGTGCAAATATGAGCAATAATGTTCTCATTCTCTTACGAACTGATTAGTTATTGTAGAATCAATATTTATTGGTTGAAATAGTGCCAATATTTATTGGTTGAAATAGTAAGGAGTTCATTCCCCTCAAGTAAGATATCATGTTTGAATTATATAAATGGAAAAAATAGTTACTGGGAGAGTTTCACCTTCTGGAATAAATAAGTTTTTCCTTACTTTGGTTGAAAGCTACTTTCGTAGTCCCAAATGCAGCTTGAAAGTTTCAGGATTTTAGCGGATTGAAAAGAAATGCTATATCATTTAACTAATTAAGAATAAGAATATTTAAAAAAAAAAAAAAATAGATGACTCAAAGAGTGCAAGTATACTACAATTTACGCCTATCGGCAATAATTTCTCGGCCACAGTTTTAAATTATAGAACAAATTCGAAAGTTCCAAAAATATGATTATTATTATTATTATTATTTTTATAATTACAGAAATATCAGAAGAAACAAAAGCAATATAAAAATGGAGCTCAAAGAAAGTTGATTGGTTCCAATTAAGATGGAAGCAAGCTCTGTGTTGAAGCAGTTACCAAGCTGCTTCAGCTTCAGGCTTCCCCGTCCACTACCCAATTCCCATTTCTCATCTTTCATTAATAAATCTAACATTCTCTTTCTCAATCCCAACTACCCTTTTCCTTCTTTATTCTTTCAAAATTTACATCTCCAGAATCATCAATCTGTTTGGAATAGCAGCAACAATGGCGCCATCAAGCCCAGAACCACCTCTACAAAGGAGAGAAAAATCCGCAAGAACACTAGTACCATCCCCAAAACAGATAAAAGTAATTCTTCTAGTACCAGTTCAAAAAGTTCTGATAGCGGAAGGACTGTAATTGAAGAAGCGAAGAAGAAGGAGAGGGTAAATGTGAAAGCGTTGCATCAGAACGGAGATCCATTAGGGCGAAGAGATCTTGGCAAGCAAGTGGTAAAATGGATAAGCCAGGGAATGAGGGCAATGGCCTCGGATTTTGCTGCGGCGGAGACGCAAGGGGAATTTTTTGAATTGAGGCAGAAGATGGGGTTAGAGGCGGGTTTGACGTTTGTGATACAGGCGCAACCTTATATTAGTGCCGTTCCAATACCATTGGGTTTTGAAGCCCTTTGCTTGAAGGCCTGTACTCATTATCCTACTCTCTTTGATCACTTCCAGAGGGAGTTGCGTGATGTTCTTCAAGGTCTACAGCGTAAAGGACTGGTTCAAGATTGGCAGCAAACTGAGTCCTGGAAGTTGCTCAAGGAGCTTGCCAATTCAGGTCTCTCTTCTCAACCCTGCTTAAATAATTTGATTACCTATCAGTTTAAGTCTTGTCCTTCTAAATTATGTTGTTCAGAGTGTTCAAGTCTTGGTAACCCTAGTTATGAATTTAATTTCAGACGAGCCTGCACTTGTAGCATCTGGGCTATGGCTTTTGCGTTTGGGTTAACAAATATTAAAGAGTGAATTCCTGAACGTAAGCCTGCTTTTGAAGAACATAGTTCAAAAGGATTATCCTTATTGGATGGTTTTAACGTGCATTAAACTATAAAATTCTCGTTGTTCATTGTGCTGATAAACTCTTGTATTTTCAGTTACAAAAGAATTTCATTACTTGATTTGTTAGTTTAACTTGGAGACTATGTTATGCAAGTAAGACATTTATATTTATATTATTCAAAAGATTTTAGGTTGTGAGTCTAGATTTTGGTCTGAGACAGTTTACTTGCAGTTCAGCATAGGGCGGTTGCAAGGAAGGTCTCCCAGCCAAAGCCTTTGCAAGGAGTTTTGGGGATGAATTTGGAAAAGGCCAAGGCAATACAGAACAGGATTGATGAATTTACCAGGAGAATGTCAGAATTGCTCCGCATAGAGAGGGATGCTGAATTGGAGTTTACTCAGGAGGAGTTGAATGCTGTTCCTATGCCTGATGAAAGTTCTGATTCTTCTAAGCCAATTGAATTCTTGGTGAGCCATGGCCAGGCTCAACAAGAGCTTTGTGACACTATTTGCAACTTGACTGCAGTTAGCACATCTACAGGTTACTCAATTTTAATTTCACCATGACCAATTGATTTTACTTGCATTACTCAATTTTAATTTCACCATGACCAATTGATTTTACTTGCCTCTTCAACTTGGGTTCTGAAAAGGTAGATTATCTGTCAATTAATGTAAGATTTGGGATGTGTGGACAGGATTAGGTGGAATGCACCTTGTAGTGTTTAAGGCTGAAAGAAATCACCGGTTGCCCCCAACAACGCTTTCACCTGGAGACATGGTTTGTGTGAGAATTTGTGATAACAGGGGGGCAGGTGCAACCTCTTGTATGCAGGGTTTCGTGCACAACCTTGGGGAGGATGGCTGTAGCATCAGTGTAGCCTTAGAATCTCGTCATGGTGATCCCACCTTCTCTAAGCTCTTTGCGAAGAATGTTCGCATTGATCGTATCCATGGATTAGCTGACACTCTCACTTATGAGGTATGTGCTAAAAAAATCTGATATTGATTCTTTCTATGTATATCATGATAATTCCAATGCGGAGGGTTCATCATTAAATATCTGAACATGTATTTGAAGATCTTTCAGATGATCTAAAAAGGAACCTGAATATGGAGAAGAAGCCTTATAGTCAACCTCAACTAGTTGGGATTAAGGCTTCATAGTTGTTGTTCACTTCCCCAATTTGACATGTTCTTTTATCAGAAAATATCTTGTCAAGTTTTTCAGTTACATTTAACTTGTCTTCCATGTTAAACCTGCATTCATTCTCATTTACCTGCCTGACTCATAACGGTCTACAGTTTTGACTCTATTCTTCTTTGTATTTTAAAGAGCTAGAACTTTGACCAATAGCATTAACTATGCACAGACATCCTCTGTGTGTGCATGGTTTGTTTTCATTGACTGTGTCCTTTCTCAACCTGTGAAGTCACAGCCTGTATCTGAAAGACTATATAGCATGCCCTAAGTTTTTCAAACCTGTAAGTTTTGGAAATGACTGGGGCCACCCTCGTGTCCATAATTTTTTTCCTTTGAGCTGATACTGAAACCTCTGAATTTCACTGTTAATTTGATTGCTAATGAAATCATGTAACGCATCTATGACCATATCTCGTCCTAAAGATTTTATTGTGGAATAGATTCCCAATTTGCTAGTTTCTGTAGTTTTACAATTGGTGGATCCAATACTTGGTTATACCAGCAGATATTTACTTTCATTCTGTTGCAAACAGATGTTCTTAAAATGGCATCAGAATTCTCTTTTTTTCTGCTTCTCAGATTCTTTTTTAATGATCTCTGCAGTGTACATGTATATTTAATAGCTTGTTGTGATATTCTTGTGAAGCGTAATTGTGAGGCGCTGATGCTTCTCCAGAAGAATGGGTTGCAGAAGAAAAACCCATCAATTGCTGTTGTGGCTACATTATTTGGTGACAAGGACGACGTTGTATGGTTGGAGGAGAATGATTTGGTAGCATGGGATGCAGTGGACGTGGACGGATCTTTTGGTAGCACTAAGTTTGACGATTCACAGTGGAGAGCGATTGCCTTAGGATTGAACAAAAAACGGCCCTTAATGATAATCCAAGGGCCTCCTGGTACTGGAAAGTCAGGTTTACTGAAGGAACTTATTTTACGTGCTGCTCAACAAGGTGAAAGAGTGCTTGTGACAGCACCCACAAATGCAGCTGTTGACAATATGGTTGAAAAACTTTCAAATATAGGATTGGACATTGTTCGTGTGGGTAATCCAGCACGTATTTCTTCAGCTGTCTCATCGAAGTCTCTGGGTGATATAGTGAACTCCAAGCTTGCAAATTTCAAAATGGAGTTTGAAAGAAAGAAATCAGATCTTAGAAAAGATCTGAGACAATGTCTGGAAGATGATTCTTTGGCTGCTGGGATTCGTCAGCTTTTAAAACAGCTGGGGAAGACCCTGAAAAAGAAAGAGAAGGAGACAATGAAGGAGGTGCTATCAAGTGCACAAGTGGTGCTTGCAACCAACACTGGAGCAGCTGATCCACTGGTTAGGAGGCTCGATACTTTTGATCTAGTTGTTATAGACGAAGCAGCGCAGGCAATAGAACCTTCTTGCTGGATACCAATATTGCAGGGTAAACGCTGTATTCTTGCAGGGGACCACTGCCAGCTTGCTCCTGTGATTCTTTCAAGAAAAGCATTGGAAGGTGGCCTTGGTGTATCTCTACTGGAAAGAGCTTCAGCTCTGCATGAAGGAATACTTGTAACTAAGTTAACTACACAATATCGTATGAATGATGCAATAGCCAGTTGGGCCTCGAAGGAGATGTATGGTGGACTATTGAAGTCTTCTTCAACTGTTGCATCACATGTTCTTGTGGATTCTCCGTTTGTTAAGGTAGCAACTTTTCTACATTTTCTTTTAAACATTTGTTGCTAATTGCATATTGGTAATGCTGCACCATTAAGTTAGCAGTTGTCCTTTTTCATTACTCTATCTTCTCTATACTCAAACAATCATCACGTTCATTTGATAGGCAAGAGAATAGTACTTGAGGCTCCGTCTCCCTTTTGGGGTGAGGATGCTTTGTTTTAGGTGTTCTTTTTACTTTTATTTTGGTGCATACTCTCTACTCAAGGCCCAATGTTATGTTTTTTTCATCCCCAATTCTCTACTGCTATTCAAGTATTGGTTTGGAATGATTTGGCACATGAGTATTTTCTGTAACATGCTTGGAGGAATAAACATTTGTTTTTGGGTTTCTTCTGTACAAAATTTATGGTTTATCATTTTGTTTCTTCTATTAGTTTATATAGATCATGAAGCTTCTTGTGCCACAAATGTCCTTTGAATATCCCCATAGAAGACCTTTACAAGTCGACTTTGATTTATAGGATATGTTGTAGGTAACCCTTATGTTATACTGATTGTTTTGGTTTTAGTTTTATGCTTAGAAATGAGGCACTACCTTGACTAGTTGTATATTTTTCTAGCCTACATGGATAACTCAATGCCCCCTGCTGTTACTGGACACAAGAATGCCGTATGGAAGTTTGTCAGTTGATTGCGAGGAGCATTTAGACCCAGCTGGAACCGGCTCTTTTTACAATGAAGGGGAAGCTGAAATTGTTGTGCAACATGTGTTTTCCTTGATTTATGCAGGTAAATGATAATCTTTCAACTATGAATTAAGTTCTCATATATTCTTCCTCTATTATTGCTATCTGAAACTTGGTTGAGGAATGAACTAACTCTGTTCTGTATACATTTTCCTTTTGCTTCTATTAGTTATTAAATATTTAGCTAGTTGCAGCTAGATATTGCCCATTTTTTTTTTTTGTGAATATCTATCGTGAATTTTAACCAAATAAACTGCTGTAGCTTTCTCAATCAATAATATGCTCTATGGTAAGGAAGTTATGAAATTTAGATTTGTTTTACAAGCGAGAAATACTGCGAATTGCAATATGTGACATGTTAGAGGGAATAATATGCTCATTTTCATTGTTTTGCTGTATTTGGAGAATTCTGTCATCATCATATTTCACGATGAACTTTCGATATAGCTTCTACCAAATCTGTAGCTTCATAATTGTATTATGTTTCATCAATCTCCTAAAAATATTTTGGACCACCTCGTTTATATTGTTTTGGTGTTGTTTAGTTATGATCTTTGGTCCCTTCCAATGCATCCTATTTATTTATTTATTTTTCAATTGGATGGATTGGGAGAGACTGTTGTATCAGTCTCGGGGTCCTGGATTCAACACCTAGACCTCCCACCACAAAAACACGCAACATAACATGTATAATAAATGTTTTTTAATTAATTACATTAATTATTTTCTCTAGAAGTCCTTCTCAGGATCCTAGTGGTACCATAACTAGGTAGGTCTTATATTATTTCGAAGTATATAGGAAAGAATTATTCTTACTGAATCTATATGCAGGTGTGAGGCCGACAGCTATTGCAGTTCAATCACCATATGTTGCTCAGGTACAACTCTTGAGGGATAGACTTGATGAACTCCCAGAGGCAACTGGTGTTGAGGTTGCAACCATTGATAGCTTCCAAGGACGTGAAGCTGATGCAGTAATCATATCAATGGTATGTTTCCCATTCAATTCCCGTGCAGTAGCTTCACTTGGCCCTAAATCCTGTCGATTCAATCTGCTTCCTTATTTTTTCTTTTTTCCTGCTTAATTTCCAATTTGCACATACTTCAGCAATTCAAATTTTCTTTTTCTGTCTTGCTTACGCTTGGCTTGCTAAGCTTGACTATCACATTGCTGACTTGTGGTCCATTCGTTATTTTCATTGTTTACTAGGTTCGTTCGAACACCTTAGGAGCTGTGGGATTCCTAGGTGACAGCAGAAGAATGAATGTCGCCATAACAAGGGCCCGGAAACACGTAGCAATCGTCTGTGATAGCTCAACCATATGCCATAATACCTTCCTGGCCAGGCTCCTGCGGCACATCCGCTATTTTGGTAGAGTAAAGCATGCTGAACCTGATAGTTTTGGAGGATCTGGACTTGGTATGAACCCAATGCTGCCATCAATTAGTTGAAGTACTTATGAAATACATTTTGGCAAGTGGATATTTTCTTTGAAGGTTAATTGAAGAAAGGTCAGGATCTGCTTTCTTTTCCATTTATGTACAGCTGGTTTATCAATTTTGTTGACACAAATTAGTGGTTAGATTTGTATATATACACCGTATAAAAATGTCATTCTTAATTGTATATGATTTGCATTTCATATTATATATAGGTGATGAAAATTTGGCTGCTACCTCATGTTGATTGACACTTACTGCTTTGTACTTCTGTGTTGGCCTTGTATTTCTGTAGCTGACAGAAGAAAGTCCTATAACTTCAGGATCTGCTGAAGCAGTGCTGATTGTGTTTATATTAAGGGATTAAAGACCTTTTTGCCCTTGTACTACTCACAAAATGCTCTTTCACCCCTGGAATAGAATATTCTCTATAATATCACAATCAAGCACCGTGTTTCATACCAATTTTTTTGAAACAAAATCGATGAATTGCATAATATGCTGCATTTTCATAAATCCTACAAAAACTACATGATACTTGGTCAAAATAGAGTATTTTTGCATAAAACGCCTTGCATTATATGAAATAGGATGATATTGGCTTAGATTTTAATATTACAAAGTGCAAATGTTCTATTTCAATAGTTCAAAGGTGAAAGGGCATTTCGTGGATAGTAATGTAGTAAAAGAGTCTTTAATCCTCAAAGTCAGTGGTAAGAACCAAAAAATCGGTAAGCTTATTGCTATTTCGTTTAATTTTACCAATATCATATAAAATGTTTAAATGCTATCTTCATGTTACAAACTAAGAATTAGCTCAATTTTTATTTCAATGGATTTTGTTGGAAAATCTCCTCAATAATTACCGATAATTTTCTAATTCGTTGGTAATTATTTTACGAATTAGTAAAATTGAGCGAGAGCTTGGATTTACTATGGGAGCAACATTAAACTAGGTTTTGTGTACGATGAATGTCAGATTGATCTTCTCCAATATTGTTAATGGAAATTTTGTTCGTCCCACAACAAATAGACTGAAATGAATTAGTTGTGATTTGTGCATTTTGTAGAAATGGGCACAAATATTTTGCAAGCATTCGCATATTGAGAGACAATTCGATTTGTTAATCTTTAAAAAGTGAGAGAAGAGTGAGATTGGTGAAAGCATCAATTTGGTTACTATGCGTACAAGAGTTCCCAAAAAAAATTTGAAAAAAAGGATGAAATATCAATTTGCGCAATGAAATGAGTACTTAATTTTATTTCCATAACTGCTGGTGAATTCTTTGCAAATGCAGCGATATGTAAAATTTTTGAACCTGAGAAAGAGGTGCTCATTTCTTGAACTTCTTCTTCTTCTTATTATTAAAAAGGACATTGAACTTATATTTACCTTGTGTGTGAAACAAGTTTATGTAAGAAAAAATTAAGTTTTTTAATTAGAATTCAATCCAATATATTTACAACATTTTCTATGTTTGGAAAAGAGTTTTAATATAAAAGAATTCAATTGCTTATTGGTTGATGTATTCTTCATTATCAATTGAATTCAAAAATCATGTCATTTTTGCTTTACTTCCAAACATGAAATTTCAATAAACAAAATTTCAATTGAACTGAATTCCACCTAGAATTTGGTTCTGAAATACGTGAAATTGGGATTGATTGAACCTTTTATAAGACACCCATATGTCATGTGGATTTCAGATATTTACGGTCCATGATGTAAGATTCAAGTGAACTTCACGTGAGCAAATACTATAAATAAAATTAGGGTAAATAATCATAACCTCCCTGAGGTTTGGATAAATACATCACTATCTCCTTATGCTTTACCCATATAATTTATATCTCCCTATATTTTGCATGTCATACTATGACCTCCCTCTATTTATTATTATGTCATTTTCTATTAAAATTTCTAATGTCAATGAAGTCAGAATTCTATATAGATCATACAATGAATGTATAGATTACCATAAACATGATAAATAAACGGACTTACAGTTTATATGCAGCGGAAACTCTTTTATGGAATGAATATGATTTACACGAGAAACCAGATCGTTCTGTTTGCCTTTCCTATGAGTGTATGAATGCATTGAGTACAAGCTATCTTCGTGAATTCTTCCGACGAACGAAGAAGTATATCGTGTTTTCTCTCTGGAGACGTTTTTCCAGGAACCAAAAGGGAATCTCTACGATTTTCTCATCCCTTACGAAATAGAAAAACTTCTTCTTTATTTATAGTGGAAATCCCAACTTCCATCTATATATAGGATCGGACCAAATTACACATTTGGTTCCTGTAATTTACACATAATTATATTTTAGTCGCTGCCATTCCAAAATGTCATGGGCAGACCAAAAACCAACATCTCCCACTCGCACATGACAAGACACACTTTCATTGCGATTGAACACACATACTTCTTTCAATTCTTATTCGGCGAATTCACGCGACCAATCAATGTAACGGTTAAACCTTTGAAGCTCCCCTTCATCGTTCCACCTTTAGCTTAACGCGACTTCCCCCTAGTCCATTTTCCATAATCACTAGTTTTCGACTCACTTTTGATCTCACGAAAACATTCATATACACTACATACCTTTTCCACGAAAAAGTATTGAGCTCGAGTGTTATATGATTACTAAGTGACATGTTACTGAAAATGTACTTCCTCTCTATAAATAACCTTCCGCCATATATCTAATGATTATCTGACTGGTCCTTATATGCCCGTTCATAGCTAACAAAGCCTGGTTTAGGGTTCCAATCAAGTTAATCATCAGACATACCCTTCTTGTTATTTACAAGAGTCCTTAAGGGTGAACTTGAAACTCATAGTTTCATTTGGGTCTCACATTAGGAAAGTTGAGATCAATTTTCTTCTTTCCATCCCTTGGTCGGCTTTTACACATATTACTAAAATATGCCATAGTGTTAATCCACTTAGGACGTTTGTTTTATAAACACTATGCGAAAGCATTCAGTCTCTAAATGCAACTCATGCATCAGTACCTCTAGTCCACATTTAAGCCTTTCACAGCACAGCTTTCGGTATAAATGAAATAATGATATTTCACATATCACATATAGAGTTTCTCACACTTCCACTTTTACCTATGAGCACATAACTCATAGTAAAAGATTCATCCATGTGAGTAGATGACATTTCGCCAACATACTGAACTATACTCAATAGCTCTATGTGTATCGCTTTAAATAGTGAATGAATTTGAACACAACAAATAACTTACATTCTATTCTAATAGAATTTACCAAAGTTATTACAATAGTTCAAAAACAACAACATGTTCCTATAACCTACGAAGACCAAATTCCAAAATGTGTTTACTAAAAACATTTGGAGGTATTGGTTTTATTAACGAATCTGCAATCATATCTCCAGTTGGAACATACACTAAACTTATTTCTCCCTGTACTACTTTGTCCTTAACAAAATGATATTTTATATCGATATGCTTGCTTTTTCCATGATAAAAAAATTCTTGGAATAAGCTATCGATGCAGTGCCGTCGGAATAGATAGTTGTATATTTCCCTTTAGGCAATAGATCCAAAAGATCTATGAAGCGTTTTAACCAAACTGCTTCTTGTACTGCAGCTGCTGCAGCTACATATACTGACTCCATAGTCAATAATGCCACACAAGTTTGTTTCTTGCTACACCAGGAAATTGCACCATTTCCTAGAATGAAAATATAGCCAGACGTGGACTTCCTCCCGTCTTTATCAATTCCATGATCAGCATCTGTGTATCCCTTTAACTGCAGATCCTTTCCTTGGTAATAAAGGGAATAATTTGAGGTCCCCTTCAAATACCTCAATGTCCTTTTCACTGCTGCCTAATACTTCAAACCTGGATTAGCCTGATACCGGCTTGCGAGACCCACCGCAAAACCTATATCAGGTCGTGTACAAATCATAGCATACACCAAGATACCAATTGCACACCTATAAGGAATTCTCTCCATCCTTTTAGTCTCTTCTGGAGTCATGGGACACATACCAGCATTCAGTTCTATACCTTTTGCAATAGGGGTTTGGATCGGGATCACAGTGAGCCATACCAAACCGTTCTAAGATATACGTCTCTTGTGAAAGAGCCAATAATCTCTTAGATTGATCTCTTAAGATCTTAACCCTAAGAATGTAATTAGCTTCTCCTAGATCCTTCATCTCAAAGTTAGAAGACAACCAAGTCTTTACTTTCTTGAGTAAGGAAGTGTCATTTCCTGCTAACAAAATATCGTCAACATATAATGTTAGAATGAAAAACTTCCCTCCGTTTTCACGCTTAATGTAGACACATGTGTCTGCATTAATAACCTTAAATTGCATTGATATAATCGCTTCATGGAAACAAAAATACCATTGTCTTGAAGACTGCTTAAGGCCATAGATTTATCTTTTCAACTTACAAACCTTATGTTCTTGTCCTTGGATGATGAAACCTTCAGGTTGAACCATATAGATTTCTTCGTTCAGTTGACCATTGAAGAACGCAGTCTTTACATCCATTTGATGTAATTCAAGGTCCATACATGCTACAAAAGCAAGTACTATTCTTATAGACGTGAAACGGACAACAGGTGAAAAGTCTCCTGATAGTCAATTCCTTCCTGTTGTATAAACCCCTTCGCAACCAGCCGACTCTTAGTCTGGATAGGTTTCCTATCTGCTGATCACTTAATAGTATGTACCCATTTATTCCCAATGGCTTTGCGCCCTTTGGGTAGATCAAATAATTCCCAAACTTTGTTGATCCTCATTGACTCCATTTCACTTTCCATCGCTTTTATCCATTCTTCCTTTGTTGGAGATTCCAAAATCTCTCTCATGTTAGTTGGAATGTCTTTAATTTGAGCTACGATCAAGAAAACTTTGCTATCAACTAAATGACGAAGTCGCGGAATGTTTCCCCTCTTCGATCGCCTTAGAGGTTCTGCTTCTTGATAAACAAATCTCATATATTCATCAAGATTTTGGGCAGAACTCCCACTGGGACCACTCCCACTAAGATCCATATCCATATTCACACTTGAATTTGGAACAAGACTCCCACTCAAATCAAGACCACTCAAGTCAGGGTCAGGATTACTTAAATCCGCTTGTGAAGGTTGAAAAACATCATTCTCTTCCCTTTCCCTTATGTCTTCAACTTCATTCCTCCCACTCGGATTGAGTGATCCTAAAGTTTCAGACTCTTGAGTTTCAAAGAAAGTGAATTCCTTATCCACCTCTCCCAGCTTAGGAAATGCATTCTCTAAGAATGTGACATCTTGTGACTCAAATTCTGTTATTTGACCATTCTTATTCTCTCCCACTAGAACATATCCTTTGGAGAGATCAGGATATCTTATAAAGATACATTTTTGCCTCCTGGGCCTAGCTTGCCATGCTTGCTAGATGTATCATGAACATAGGTAGCACATCCTTATGGCTGCAAATGGTTCAAATTTGGGCTTGCAGCTCGTCAACAATTCATAAGGCGTGGTTTCAACGGACTTAAAAGGTACTCTATTAAGCACATATATGGCAGTCAATATTGTGTCTACCCAAAAGGAGATAGGTAAATTGGCTTCAGCCATCATAGACCTCACCATCTCTAAGAGGGTTCGGTTCCTTCTTTCCGTTACTCCATTTTGTTGGGGAGTCCTAGGTATTGTCAACTGATCTTCAATACCTTTTTCATCACATAAAACTTTAAATTCCTCGGAGAGGTACTCTCTTCCCCGATCGGTCCTTAAAGTTTTGATTCTCCTCTCTAATTGATTTTCAACTAGAGCCATAAATCTTTTGAAACATGCTGATGTTTCAGATTTATGTGCAATCAATTAGAAATGACCTTACCTTGTATAGTCATCTATGAATGTAATGAAAATAGTACGCACCATGCCTTGCCCAAACATTCATTGGGCCACAGATGTCAGAATGGATTAGTTGCAATGGTTGGTCAGCTCGCGTAGCTTTACCAAATGGTTTTCTTGTCATCTTTCCTTTTAAGTAGCTTTCATAAGTTAGGAGATCTACTTTTGATAAATCAGCCAACAAACCTGCTTTAACCAATCATGCTAAACGATGTTGACCAGTGTGACTAAGTCTCGCATGCCACATTTTTGAAGTGCTAACATTATCCACAGACGAGTTAACAGTAAAGGAAAAACTATTATGACACACATAATTTGGATCCAAATCCAAAACAATAAAACCATCCAACAAATGTCCACCACCAAAGCAGATATTGTTCATAAAGAGACTAAAATTGTTCAATTCAAAAGATAACATGAATCCCAAATTCATAAGGGCAGAAACAGATATCAAGTTCCTTTGAATTCCATAGAGGACATTTTCAAGAAATAGTGGTCGCTCACTATTTAAGAACAGCTGACAACAGCCAATCCCAAACCTCTTTAGAGTTGTTTCCCACGTATATCCACCTAGTTCCCCCTGGAACACTGCGGAACTCAATAAAGGAATCTCGATCCTTTGTTACGTGATCTTTTGCTCCTGAGTCTACGATCCACAAAGGACGAGATTCAGTTTGGAAAACAGAACTTGAAACAAATGTATAAAACTTATACACTTCGACAACATTTACCTTAGTAGCTGTGCAATCTTTTGCAAAATGCCCTTTCTGTCTGCATTTGTAACATTTCACCCTAGAAATGTTAAAATCTTTCTTGCCCTTCTTTTGAGCTGGAACACTGCCCACCGTTCTCTTTGCCTTCTTCTTGAAGAACCTCTTGTTCCTCTCCTTGGACTTCAGACCAGGACTTGAACTAGCCATGTGAACCTCAGATTTCATACTAAGAGAGGCCAGACGGTCCTTTTCCAGTTCAAGATGATGAACAACATCATCAAATGTCTTAATGTCATTGGCATGGGTTAGATGCAACTTCATATGCTCCCACCTAATCGGCAAAGAACGTATCACAGCTTGAACTTTCTGCTCCTCGGTCAACTTATGACCAGCACCATGAAGCTTAAAAATCATGTTAGACATTTCCCTTAAATGCCTCTTCATCGTGTGGTCGGCTCTCTTCTTATAAGTATCAAATTTGATACTCAAAGAATGGAGTTTTGTTAAGGAGACACCTCCAAAATTCTCCTTGAGAGCATCCTATAGTTCTTTAGCTGTGTTGTATACATGAAACTTTTTCATAATACCATCATTTATCGCACTAAGCATGGTGATGCGGGCAGACGAGTTCTTCCTCTTCCAGGCTTGATAAGCCTTAAGGTCCCTCCTTACTTGAATGGTGTTACCCTCTTCAAGAGGAACCATAATTCTCTCCAGAGTTTCCAGAGCCTTTTGCTCTTCAATTACGTATTGGACTTTCATAGCCCAAACTTCATAATTGTCACCGTTCAAATGAAGGTCCTTATTTAGTTAAGCAACTATTGCTTTTGAAGCAGTCATTGAAAAACCGTTAAAGATGAAGTAGCACTAACAAGTAAGCGATACACCATATTTATTATAAGATCATTTAAAACTAAAAATAGTGTTTGGTTCACGTAAAATCGAACATCCATGTGCAATGCATCGAGTCACCATTTACATAGGCTAATACAAACACTATATTAGGTTTAAATTTCCAATAATAAATATATATTTAGTTTTGTTTTATATTATATTTTAATTTATTTAACATTTATACTTCTCTTAAGTATAAAACTTATAAGTAATATAACACTTAGTTATAATCTCAAAATAAATAAATTAAAAATTACTAAAACAAATAACCAAAATAGCAATATTTAACAAATAAACATTTTATTATACCACAAAATATCCAACATTTAGTCAAAATTACAAACACAAAAAAAAAAAAAAAAAAATTTCAGCACGAAGCCATTCAATACAAAATTGAAATACGAAATCTGCAAGAGAAAGAGTGGAAAAATGAAGAGCTCAATCTTCATTTCCATCGAGTTGAACTATCTCAATTTCTTTTGAGGTGACTGGGATCATCTCTACAAACTTATAGTAGAGATCCAAAGGCATGTCCTCAACACCCTCAATGACAGCATCCAGACATGGGCGACGAACCAACTTGTTACTTCTAAGTAACATGGTTCTAGGATTATGAGATAGCTTAGCTCCCGTTTTAGGCAAGTTCAACACAAATACTTTGCATTGTGGTCCATAATCCTGTTCAGGAACTAATCCTTCAATGGAGTCTACCAGTTCGTCAAATGCAGAATTTTCTCCAAACCAGAATTTCTTAAAGTGCTTTTCACGAAAAGCCTTTTTCGCAAATTTTAACATTTTTTAATTGATCAGTTCCAGAGGAAAAATCCTCCTATCCAAACAAGCTATTGGATTTCCCGGTTTAACGTATTAAACTGCTCCATAACTCCAACAATATCCCCTTCCTCCAACAGGGAATACTGTTTAGAGAAAAGCTCATCTTCAAGTTTTTGTATAGTCATCGCCTCCTCTTAAAACTGGATTATTTTCGACGTTTGTACGAATGTTGCCATTTCTATAACACATATAGAAATAACAAAAAAACTTGTTATGATCAACCAAAAATCAGTATATAAATACACAATAAATATACTGAATTTTCTTGAATTTATTAAACATAAATTAAGTATTTATACACCAATTAAGTATTTATACACAATAAATACTAGTAAATTTAGTTTAAAAAAATCAAATGAATTCCGAAAATTCATCAAAATATACCAAAAATTCAAGGAAAATGTAAATTTTAATTCTGGAAAAAATTTGACCAAATTTGGACGCTAGAATGCGCCGTTTGAAGCTTCACCACGCGCCTTCACAACCTCCAAAGGGTTCTGCTGACTCACGTGACACGTGGCAACGTGTGATTCGGGCTGACATGGCACACTTGCCACATGTTATCACCTGATTGGATCAATTGATGATGTGGCGTGATGGTGTGGCACTGCCTTGCCACGTGTCATCACAGTATTGGTCCACTATGATTACGTGTCATGCTGACGTGGCACATTTACGACCATTTCGCCACGTGTCGCCATGTGATTGGTCCACGTTTCTGACACATTGCATTTGACCATTTCAAAACGGTTGACTTGGTACATGTGTCCACACATTATTGGTTGGACTTTTCAACCGTCAGAAAATCACCTAATCCCGTTACGCCACGTGTCCCTCTTACTCAACTCCCCCAACCATTACGCGGCCAATTCCAACCTTAGTGGTGGCGCGTGAGGTCCACGCACCGCCTTTCGGGCCTCTGTTGGTCTTGAAATTTGAGTTTTCGACTCGATTTTTCATGCTGATTTAAGTGGTGTGATCAGATTTTCAAAATTCTGACAAAAAATTTTGACACTTTGTACTGTTGGATCTAATATGGTATAGTTTTGACACGGATAACAATGCAAATCCGTAGCAAAATGAATAAAAACGAATCCAAATGAACAAAAGCCATATTCTTGTTCATGGAATATTAGATATCAAGTTTTACGGAATCATTTTGATACGGATATCAATGTAGATCAGTATCAAAATGAACAACTATGTATTTAATCGAATAAACACGCATTCAAATGGATAAAACTTATTCTAATTCACGAAATTCTAGAAATCAAGATTTGAACACATCAATCTATAAACCTTTTGCCTCTGATACCAATGAAGTCAGAATTCCATATAGATCATACAACGAATGTATAGATTACCATAAACGTGATAAATAAACGGGCTTACAATTTATATGCAGCGGAAACTCGTTTATGGAATGAATATGATCTACACGAGAAACCGGATCAATCTGGTTGCCTTTCCTACGAGTGTATGAATACACTGAGTATGGGCTATCTCCGTGAATTCTTCCGACGAATGAAGAAGTATATCGTGTTTTCTCTCTGGAAATGTTTTCCCCGAAACCAGAAGGGAATCTCTACGATTCTCTCATCCCTTACGAAATAGAGAAACTTCTTCTCTATTTATAGTGGAAATCCCAACTTCCATCTATATATAGGGTCGGATCAAATTACATATTTGGTCCCTGTAATTTACACATAATTATATTTTAGTCCCTGCCATTCCAAAATGTCATGGGCGGACCAAAAACCAATAGTGAAATATATGTATGAGTTTATATCATCTCTTACAATGTTCTATGTTTAAAATTTTCTTAAATAGATCCTTTTAATGTATCTTTTTATAATGCAACTTCAACTTAAAATATTGAGAAAAAGTCTCATAATAAGTGAGAAAAAATGATATTGTTATGGATAACCTTACAAAATCAACATTAGAGATTAGATACAAGGCTAATTTTAGTTACAAATATTACAAGCAACAACAATTTTAAGTAAAAAATGATTAATAACAAATGGAGGGAGGTCACAGTGTGACAAAGACAAACTTTAGGGAAGTATAAATTATATTGTTAAAACACAGTGAGGAACTAATATATTTGACTAAACCTTGGGGAGGTTGTAATTGTTTACCTGTAAAATTATGATAGATTTCTAGTCCTGATTGGAGATTATTTTAATTTCATATCAACCTAATCTTAATTGATTATCAAATTTGCGTAATATTCATGAAAAACTATAAAAATAAACATCATGGTTTATCCGATTTGTAAATAAAATCCAAGAACTAAGATGAGGAGGGGAATGGTATAGGGGTCTCCACCTAACCCCGTTTAAATCACCACAAGGATCCCTATAGAAATTTTCATTATTCTAAAATATATTATAAAATGGTATATATAATATTGTGTTTTGAATATTTTTGAAGGATAAAATATATAATTTATAATTAGGAGCCAATAATCAATAACTCATAGAGATTACAACCCATATCCATAACAATCATGCACTTTAATAGAATATATCCTATTATCCTCAGTTCCTTACTTGCATCGCAAATTAGCAGCAACTTCCTTCAATTTTCAAAGAGGTAACTTAAGTACTCTTATTTTTAGCTTAGTTTGCTGTTACATTTCTGGTTCTAAAAGAATATTAAAGTAGAAAATCAATAAAGCTTCTTTTTGTTAATCAAGGGCAAGGATTCACAACTCACAATAATATTATTTTCGATATTATTCTTTTTGTAATTTTTTTTTAGTACACTGCAACATTTTCTTTGCATACAATGTAGAAATATAGGCCAATTATAAATTTGCCATTTTTGTGTAAAACTAGTTTCTCAAATTGTTCAAATGGGGAACAAGATGGGGATGGTAGGGATTTTTCCCATGCCAACCTTATGGGGATGGGAATTCCCCCATTGTGGTGGGGAAGGGGGTGGTATGGCATTCTCCAGCCCTACCCGCACCATGATCATCCCTATTCATGCATTCTAGATTTTTCTTTTTCATCTCATTATATTTTTCTTTATACTTTTTATATCTAAAGATGGTTTCTTAAGATAGATCATATAATTCACAATATGCTTCTGGGATCCCATTATGTGACATAGAGTTAAGAATTACCTTATTAACAGTATCTTCTTTGTTGTTTTCTTCATTTACTGAAGTAGTGTCAATTGCAAATCTTCATTATCTAATGCCATGGAGCATATCTGTGCAACTTCTTTTTCTTCTTCATCATCACTTGAAGTAGTTTCATCAATGTCACTCCATGTTGCCACCATAACTTGCTTGTGTGAGAAGTGAACCAATGAATTCATTTTCATTTCATGTGTGAGAAGTGAACCAATGAATTCATAGTAGGAATATGATGATAAATCTTTTGATTCGTTGATAGCAGTTAATTTAGGATCCTATACAGCAGACATTGTTCTCAAAAGCTTCATTATGAGTTCTTCATCAGGATAGGTTTTGCCAAGATTCTTGAGCTTGTTTACAATTGTTGTAAACCTTGTGTTCATCTCAGACACCGTTTCATTAGGCACCATTTTGATTTGCTCAAATTGTGAAATCTGGAGAACCGGGTCAAACAGACGACCAAATGCATGAATAATGGTTTAGTTGAATGATGACTAAGATCATGGGGAGTATGGTCAGTTGAATTATAGGAATTGGTGAGTTCAGTCTTAGCGAAAGAATTAAAAGTCAGGTTAGATTATAGATTCGGGATGAAAGGGAAGCGGATGTAAGTTTAAAGGAGCGAATGACGAATTGAGTTGGATTACAAAATGGTTAGACGAATGAGGAGAGATTCGATAGGACTGGATTAAGAATACAGTTAATAAGTCAACAGTGGGAAGTTGAGGGGATGAGAGATCTGGTTAAGGGAAAGAGAAAAGAATTAAAGATGTGTCAAGATAAGATCAGGTTGAAACAAAGATTTCAAGAAAAATAGGAATAAGAAAGAGATGCGACAACGAATAGAATTAAGCAAGGTGAGAAGAGAGAATAAATGGAAGAAGATATTTTTCATGGAAAGACATAGGTGGTAGTAGGAGGGAAAACCACGTGTGAAGGTAGAAAATGAGTAAACCCAGTAAAGCCATATGTATTGGTTTTAGAATTCTAATTAAGGGATAAAAAGGAAACATCAAAGAAGGGATGGAGGGCAGCCATGAATAAGATGGTATTAGAAAGAGACATCTAGGGAGAAAGATAGAAGAATTTTGGAGAGAGGAATGATTAAAATGAGAGATTCAAAAAGGGAAGAAGAGAACTACATCGGCTTTGATTTCTAGAAGAAAAATTGGGATACATAGGTAGCTTGTTAGAAAATTCTACTAAGTTGAAGCCAATAAACTAAGCGAAAGCAGCTTTCAGCAAAGTAAGGGGAACCTTACTTTAGCTGAAAGCTGCTTTTGGGGCTGCGGAAAGTAGCCTAAAATGCACAATTGATAAAAGTCAGATTGTATTCAGTAAAGCATTGAAAGAACACTTAAAACTACTTTTAAAGAAAGCAATGAAACCTAGCTTTCTCTGACAGCACTTTCACTAACAACAATCCAAAACTAGCCCTAAGTGGATTCAAGAGTCTTTAGTAAAGGAATGGATGAAAATGGTAATAATTTCAGAAGATGGGGTCTTGAGGGAATTAAGCAAGGCTAGGAAAGGGAAGAAATGGAGGAAATTCAAAGAGGAGGTAAAAATATAACTTTAGTTTTAAATATGTATGTAATTAAAATTATAGTTTAGTTATTATTTATGAAATCCATTGTATTGGGAATTTATTCAAACTATGAAATTGTAAACCTCAAAGAAAATAATGAAAAAAGAGTTTAAAGGGTAGTACAATGTTACAATTATTTACTTTAAGCATCTATTTGTTTATATAGAATTTTTGGAATTAGTAATTGAAAAAGTGTATGTTGTGTAGTGATGACTTGAACAATATCTGTTAAATGAGTTAATGGAATATGTTTTGAATGAGAATAAGTGAGACCCTAATATAATTAATGAATTGAAAATGGATTATCATTGTTGATATTTTAAGTAAATTAATTTGGAAAGTTTAATGCAATGCATAATGGATGAGTGAAGACTTGGTAAAAATACTATTATTAACTGGGGCGTTTAGGCCTGCGGCTGATAACTAGATCTATGTGAGAGTGAACTTATGAATATATTCATAGATGAAGAACTGATTCGTGATCCGGAATCACTATGATCCAATGGAGGGCGCCTAATGAGGCTAGGTAGGCCGCACATAAGGATGGACGCTAAAGGATCACATTTGCGTGTAGCATGCACGGTCAAAACACATGAGCATGTAGCGATGCCTGGAAAGAAATCGTAGATATGGTTAATTACCAAGGATAAATAGGTCCGGTGATGGCATGATGAGATCCTACAAGAGACTTGGATAAATTGTTGTTTGTGAAAAAGTTATATAATAAGGGTTGATTTAACTAACTTTGAGATTTGATTGATGTAATGGAAATAATCTTTGACCTATGTTAAAATTCTTAATTAAATATTACATAATAAAATGAAGGAAAATCTAACTAGATCATGTTTTGAGCATGTGAAACAATGTATGTCTGACCAAATCAAATTTTATGGAATACTTGAACACATTAATTCGATTTAGTTGGGTATAGGTGTCACACAAATTCACCAACTAGAAAATTGACTTGAACACCTTTAATTTTTTGTGTGCATTCATAGGTGGTTTCGAGTTTGTCCCATATTACTGTAGCACTTTCACAACTTGAAATATGATTAAATTCATTATCATTTAAAGCACATTTCAAAAAATTAATTGCTTTTGAATTTAAAAAGATTTTATTCCAGTCAGCTGCTTCAAAACTCATCTTCTTATTTAGGAATTATTCTTCCTTCAACTACTTTTGAGGGAATTTCTGGTCCATTCTTAATTATCCTTCATACTTGTATATCAACAGATTGAATGGAAATTCTCATTTTGTTTTTCCAAAATGAATAATTTGCTACATAAATAGAGGTTTTGCAATAGAATGTCCTTCAGGAATTAAAACATTTGACAGACCACTAGGTAAATTATCAATATTAGCCATTTCAAAGAATCACTCTTAAGGTGGTTAAATCATGTATTTGAAAGACTCAGCATCTGATACCACTTGATGGTCCCGAAAAGGCAAATATATTAGAGCCCCCATGAGGGGGGGTGTTAATAAAATATTTAAAAAATTAAACACTAATTTTTTTGTCAAAAATATTTTGTTTTAATAAACCAAGTTTTACAAAGTTTGCCGAAAGAAATATAATGTAAAACTTGTTTAATATCTCTCAAAATGAATTAGAGCAGAAAAAATAAATTAAGTAATGCAATGCTCAAAGTAAAGAGATATAGTCAGAGATCTTTGACACATAATTTTTGTAGAAGTTTACAAATTCAGTCTTACATACTCTCCCAAAGAATCCTTTCCTAAATATTCTTTAATTTGATTTTTTTTCAGAGCAAGAATCAAGCTTGTCTTGGAGCTTTATAACCTTAAAGCTAAGCCACAAAAATTTCTAATCGAAATTCCCTTCTTCACGCTTAAGGGTGCTTGGTACGGATGTAAATGGGGAAGGGCAGGACGGGGATTGGTAATCCCATCCCCGCTCCACGGCTAGGCGAGGATCCTGGTCTTCGTCCCTGTTTAGCAAACTGGGACAATTCTAATCCTCATAACCGGTCCAGTTGGGGAACTGGTTCCTCGCTGGGATCCCCGTCCCCGTTAAGACAATTAAAAAAAAAAAGTAAAATTCAATTTTGAAGCCTTTTGAAGTTTGACATAATATTGACAAACATCGATAATCTAAATAAAATACCTAATTAATTCCATAAGTGTATTAAACAATCAACATAAAACACTAGTTTTAATTTTCTTTTAGTGTTACAAAATTCAATTATATAAATATATCATAATCATATATATAATAAATAATAATATAAAAAAATTAGAAGTGGAAATTTTAACGGGATCCCCACGGGGACTAAGTGGGGATGTGGATGAGGGCCCGTACGGTGGGAAGCAGTAATCCCATCCCTGTCCCCGTTTATCATTCGAAGACAAATTTGTTCCCTTTCTCTCCCCGTAGGGATCCTAAACGGGGAATCCCAGTCCTCGTTCGGGCGGGACTCCATGTCCTTGTTAACAACCCTAGTGGTTGGAGACCTATTACCCCAATTTTTCACAAGCTGAATTGAAAAACTTTTACAACATCAAGCTTATGGGTGCTTAACAAACCTTTTCCCTCAATTTTTAAAAGTTAAATTGAGAAACTTAATATTCACATAAACTTAATGTGAATTTTCTTCTAATACAATTTTGAATTGGATGTTTGTAGGAACCATTTTAAGAAGAATATCGACTGAGCTTTGGAAAAGGAAGTTGGAAGTTCAAATCTTGAAGAGTAATAGAAACCCTTGTAATTTAGTCTCCCATCTTGAAAATGACGCTTGAAATCTCTATTTATTGGCTTAAAAAAACTAGCCGTTAATATGAACGTTTACAGCCGTCGGAGATGGGTCCTGCTTGAATTCAAATTTCTCCTTTATGGATTTGTTTCTTCTTGAATATAGAATTATCCCTTAATATTTCATGATGTTTCATCTTTATAGTAGAGTTGATCACCTTTGATTTCACGGGATTGTTGCAGTCCACTATAGTGAAGCTAGCATAGTGAGTAGTGTTATGGAACCATTTGACCCAAAAGCTTAAAATGATAGGTAAAGCCAAATTATAGCTTTTATTATTATCTCTGACACTCCCCTGCACGCGAATGACCTTTGAGCTTGAAGTGTGTACAAAGCATACGTACCCTGCCATGTGTTGAATTTTAATCAATTAATAGAGCTGCCAAGATTCGAACCCTCAACCTTTAGGTCTAAGCGGCTCTGATACCATGTCATGGAACCATTTGATCCAAAATCTTAAGCTGATAGGTAAGCCCAATTATAGCTTTATTATTATCTCTAACAAGTATAATTTTTGTATAACTTCAATTCTTTAGGGATGCTTCATTTGCATGTTATTCCTTTCGTATGAATAATTCTGATAGGAGATAGGAGTGTATTATAATTGTAATTATATTTGTGATTGTGTTTGTATTTGAGTAGGAGTCCATGTATAATTACAGCTGTGTATTGGGGTATATATACCCACTCTTTAATCAATAAAATTAGGGTTTCCACAAGCATTACATGGTATTAGAGCAGGCCAGTTTTCTCCCCTAACCTAGCTGTTCTTCTTCTTCTTTTTCTTCTTTTTCCGGCATCCTCACCTCTGCTCAGCCGCTGATCATCATGTCCACCATTCCAGCTTTATCTTCCGGCGTCCTCACCGTGGTCGACTCCTTGGCAAACCCAGCCATGCCGCCGCTGCCCTCTCTTGCCACCCAAACGCCGGCCAAACTCAACAGCTCCAACTTCCTGTTGTGGAAAACGCAGATGCTACCAATGATTTGCGGCAGCAGCCTTGACGAACACTTGGATGGATCCGATGCAGCCCCGTCAAAACTTCTTGATGATGGAACTCGAACCCCAGCATTCTTGGTTTGGTTAAGAAGAGACCAGTAGGTATTATCTTGGCTATTAAACTCAATTTCAGAATCTTTATTACCTCAATTTGTGGGCGTTACATATGCTAAAGTTGCTTGGGATAAGCTGAATACTTCGTATGCTTCTGGGTCTAGATCACAGATTAGAGAATTACGTAGTAGGTTACATAATCTGAAACAAGGAAATGATGACATAGCTGTGTATTTAATTCAAACAAAATCTATTTTTGATTCTTTATTGGCTTTGGGTTATTCGGTTAAAGAAGATGATTTAGTAGAAGCGGTTATTAATGGTTTGCACGAGAATTTTGATGCATTTGTTAGAACTTTTGAGGTACGAATGGATGATGTGACATTTGATACTTATATGGCATGTTATAAACGAAGGAGAGGAAAATTAATCGACATATGAGTCGAGAACAATCAGTCCCGTCCGCACATGTGACGATGAGGCAGCATTCCGGTGAGGCAGGGTATGGTTCCGGTATGAATTCTGGTTTGTATAGCACCGGTAGGGGGCGTGGTAATGGCCGTAGAGGCCGAGGCCTAGGAAGGCAGCAGTTTCATCAAACAAGAACAGGTGGTAATTCCTATCAAAATAATTCCTTTCAGCAAGGTAACTCAACTATGGCAGCAGGTTTTGATGTAACTTCAGTTGTGTGTCACAACTGTAGAGGATCGGGTCACTATACGCGTCAATGCCATCCCCAAAACTTAACCCTCAACACCAACGTAACCCTCAATCCAACCATAAACATTATCAACCCAACCTTCCCAACCGTCGATCATGGACACCGGGGCAACCCACCATCTGACTTCTGATATGGGTAATCTTGCACTTCATTCAGACTATACTGGGCCGGAAGAAGTCGTTTTAGGTAATGGTTCAAAACTCTCTATCTCTCATACTGGTCATTCTTTATTTCCTGTTGCTGGTGGGTCTCTAAATTTGTCAAATATTCTTCATGTTCCTGGATCTAATTCCAATCTAATTTCTGTTTTTGCACTCACTAACCATAATGATGTTTCTGTGGAATTTTTTAACGATTGTTTTGTGGTGAAGGACCTAAAATCCAGGAAAGTTCTCTACCAAGGTCCGAATAAAGGGGGTCTTTATACAGCACCGAGCATCTCAGCCTCTCCTATTCAGGTTCATGTTACGTCTCTTTCAAAGTAGCATGAACGTTTGGGTCATCCGTCTCTACCAGTTGTTCGAAAGATAATTAGTTAGCATAATCTTTTAGTTTCCAATAAAATTGAGTCAGTTTGTTGTCCAAGTTGTGCTGTGAGTAAAAGCCACAAACTTCCTTTTGTTATGTCCAATTTTAAGGCCTCTCGACCCTTGGAACTTGTTTGCTCAGACTTATGGGGCCCTGCTCCAGTGTGATCTTATGACAATTTTTCATATTATGTGCTATTTTATGATTATTACAGCAAATTTTCTTGGATCTATTTTTTGAAATATAAATCTGATGCCTTACCTGCTTTCATTAAATTTCGAACCCTGGTGGAAAAACAATTTGACTGTTCTATTAAATTTTTCCAATCCGACTGAGGGGGAGAATACCAATCTATTTCCTCATATCTATCTCAGCATGGCATCCAACACCAGGTTTCCTATCCGTGCACTCCTGAACAAAACGGGTGTGCAGAAAGGAAACACCGCCACATTGTAGAAATAGGTTTGGCATTACTAGCTCACTCTAAACTCAAAAAATCTTTCTGGACTCATACTTTTGACACTACTATATATTTAATCAATCGACTACCTACCATGTTACTTGATTATTCCTCTCCCTATGAGACCTTGTTACGTTCTCCACCTGATTATAATTTTCTTCATGCATTCGGTTGCTTGTGTTATCCATGGCTTTGCCTGCACTCTGAGTCGAAACTTGATTTTCATTCCCGTCCTTGTATTTTTGTTGGTTATAGTCACTTACACAAAGGTTATCGTTGCTTTGATATTTCTTCTACCAAAGTATTTGTCTCACGCCATGTTATTTTTTATGAGCAGGTTTTCCCGTATCCGGAGTTGTCTTGCTCCCGTGATCCACAAGCACCAACATCAACCACCAATCCCATCATACATTTTCCCATCCCTCTACCACCACCCACCAGGCCTGAACCACCCACAACCACAGTCCTTACCTCATCACCTAACCGAACCGAAACAGCCAGACCCGACCCTATCAGCCCCACCCACCATCCCTGCCCGTCACCTACCCAAACCAAACCCGTCAGCCCCATAACCTACCCATCCACCCGCCATTCCAGCCCTTCCACATCCTCAACCGAACCAACCAGCCCCTCCACCAATCCACCTACATCACCGGTTCAAACCTAGACCTCTCCAGGCTTTTCTCTTGTTGTGGATCTCTCCGAGTTTTCACCTCCAAAGTCCGACACTCCCCACTCATCTGCCCAAGCTCCACGCCGTATGGTGACCCGTTCTCAAACAGGTTCTTTGCCTCTGAAAGCCTTTCATAAGTCAGTAATTGTGGCTGACCCAGTTACATATTCAGAAGCTGTCAAATCACCTCATTGGCGTCTGGCTATGGCAGAGGAATATGATACGTTGGTTGTAAATGGCACTTGCGAATTGGTGCCTCCTCCACCAACTGCCAATATTATTGGGTGTAAGTGGGTTTTCAAAACTAAAAGAAAGGCCGATGGTTCAGTTGATAGATACAAAGCCAGGCTAGTGGCGAAGGGATATCACCAAATGCCCGGGATGGAGTTCACAGAAACCTTTAGTCCGGTTGTTAAGCCTACAACCATTTGGGTTTTTCTTGCTTTAGTTGTTTCATTGAAGTGGCAGGTTTTGCACTTGAATGTATCTAATGCATTCCTTCATGGCGATCTTGAGGAACTGGTGTACATGCAACAACCTATAGGTTTTGTTGATCCTATTCATTCCTCTTATGTATGTGCTCTTAAAAAGTCGTTATATGGTCTTAAACAATCACCTCGTATGTGGCATAAACAACTCACAACTGCTTTCATTGGGTTTGGTTTTTCTTGTTCAAAGGCGGATATCTCCTTGTATTAGTTTCGTTCTGGCTCTGTCGTTATTTTTTTGTCTTATTTATGTTGATGACCTTCTATTATTGGGCAATGATTTGGCTAAACTACACTCTTTGGTTCAGTACTTACAACAGCAATTTGCTATTAAAAAACTTGGGTTGTGCTGAGTATTTTTTTGGGTTTAGAACTGAAATGGGTGAACAACTCTTTGTATGTTAGTCAACACAAGTATATTCAGGGTTTGCTTGATAAGTCAGACATGTCTGGATGTAAACCACTAAACACCCCAGCTTGTGTCTCCACCAAATTATCGGCCTCAGGGGGTGAGTTGTTAGCGGATGGGACCATGTATCGGAGTATAGTCGGGGGTCTTTAGTATTTGACTATTACACGGCCGGACATTGCATTTGCTGTCCACAGGGTTGCTCAGTTCATGCATGCGCCCACTGATGCCCACTGGCTAGCTATCAAACGCATTTTGCGTTACCTCCAGGCGTCTTCTTCTCATGGTTTGGTGTTTCGGCCTAGTTCCTGTTCTCACTTGCATAGGTATTCTGATTCTGATTGGGGTGGAGATTCGGATGATCGTCGATCCACCACGGGGTTTGCTATTTTTCTTGGATCCAATCTGATTTCTTGGGTGTCTAGGAAGCAGCGTACAGTTTCCCGTTCATCTACGGAGGCCTAGTATCGTGCCTTGGCCACCACAACATCTGAGCTTTCTTGGATTACTATGCTTCTCCGTGACATTGGGTTCCCGTTGACTGTGGCCCCTACTCTTTGGTGTGATAACTTATTTTTCATTCTCATACGAAGCATCTGGAGATTGATTTTCACTTTGTTCCGAAAAGGTAACAGCCAAGTCCCTTTTCGTTCGTTATTTGCCCATTGATTGCTAGATTGCCGATTCTCTTACCAAGGCTCTTCCCAATGCCCGATTTCTTCTTCTGCGAGACAAGTTGAGCATTTGTTCCTCCCCTGCTCAACTTGAGGGGGTGTGATAGGAGATAGGAGTGTATTATAATTGTAATTATATTTGTGATTGTATTTGTATTTGAGTAGGAGTCCATGTATAATTACAGCTGTGTATTGGGGTATAAATACCCACTCTTTAATCAATAAAATTAGGGTTTCCACAAGCTTACAAATTCTTCCTGTGATTAATATTACCATGCATTAAATCTTTGTATAATAGAAACCCTTATTTTTCATTGTACTTAATTTACATAGTAATATTATCTCGTATTGAATACTTTCTTTTCTTGATAATTAATTATGATCAACAAAACATCTTGATCCAAAAGTTTGCTTTGTATGAATTCCTTGGAACAGGTAAATGTGAAAGGTGTGGGGCTTATACTTGCTTTGCCATTAGTCTGTGTTTCTTTCCCCTCGGTTTCTTAACCTGTACTTGGCATTAGTTTATGCTTTTTTTACATTTAGTTTTTCTTATTAATTCCAAATTATTCAGATATTTTAATATTTGAAATCTGATATAGCATGTATCTATACGTTAGCAAATGAATAACTTTTTAAGGTTTTCTTAGTTGAAGATTGACTGTAATTGTTGAATTTGGGTTATTTTTCTCTAATTTCATTCTTCTTGATTTATATTTCTGCTACTGCTGAATAATGTTTCATTTCTCGGGATGACAGATTTCAGTATTTGTATTGTAGTTGGATTATCATATAAGCAATGACTTAATCTTGAGCCTCGACATGACTACATAAAGGATTAGCAGGATTTACTCGATGGGTTGAGTTGATGATGTTCAAACAATTAAGCAACTAATTAAGCTTAATCATTTCAATTAGATAGAAAAAAAGAAAAAGATAGAGAAGCTAGGATATCTAGTAACAGTTAACTGTTCACTTTTAGTTCCAAATGGTAAAATAAGATTTCTGCACTTTCATTTTTTTTTTTAAACTTGCAATTTTTTTAACTTCATACTTGCTTCAATTAAGATTAGAATTTTTTTCACCATTATAATGTAAAGAATAACATACTCTTTTTTCTTCCCCCTAAATTGATGTTAATTAATTAAACTTAGTATGTGAATTTTTCTATTCAATTTTTTTATAATTTCTTTTTAGATTCAAGTGAATTACAAGACCTGAAGCTTCGCGAGGCAGACACCTAGTATTTCATACAAGGCATGTTTTGATTAATAACACGTGTCACCGTACATGCTTTAAATCAATTAGAGATAAAGACTAAACTAAAACGAATCCTGACTTCTTGTTATTAGTTAAAGATCCCAAACGATAACGAGACTTTCTTAATTTTAGTAAAGGATCTTAAATGATAACGTTATTGAAGAAGTATATGAGATTTGAAAGTATAAAATTTGATACCAAGAGTATAAATATTACTGTTATAATCTTCAGTAACTATAAAAATGTTATTGCATATTGTAGTTATGAAATTATGATTGTATGTATTTACATTAAAATTTTATTTAAATTTTGTTACCATTAATACACATATGGCAACAACTTATAGATATTAATGTTATATCAATACTTTTTGGCAGTAAAATTTATATTGCTGCAAATATTTTTGCTATAGGGGCATAAGAAAAAAAAAAAAAAAAACTATAGATGATAGAAAAAAAAAAATGTTATTGTCATATATCTTGAAAGTACAATTACAACTAAATAATTAAGCTCATCCAATGATATAATCAACAGAAATGGTGTTTGCTTATATATATATATATATCAATCAAAAATCAAAGGAAAAGAAAAATGGAAAAAAGAGATTCCTCCCAACAAAGTGAAGACAAAAAGAGAAGAGAAAAGAACGTTATGCAATGTGATATTAGGGTGACAATTGGTTCTTTGTACCAATTATGGAACTGCCTCATTAATTCACAATTTGTCTCTTGTAATTACTCCTCAAGTCTCAATTAATTCAACTCTTTTATTTATTTATTTATTTTTAATCTGTCACCATCCGTTACACTTATAAGTTATAACTCTCTTTTTTGACATTTTCTTCTTCCTATTTCTGCCTAGTTTTAGATAAACTTTGCTTTCACTCTACTCCCCCACAATTCCAACCCAACCATAATATATTCTTTTTTCTTTTTTCTTTTTGCAAAATGCAACCTGAACTCCGTAAATTTTTATGAATTTCACAATTGGCTTTTTGACCAGTTTTTTCAACACATTAAGTATATAATCTTTCTTTTTTCATAGTATTAACTCCAAACTCGATATTTTTGTCTTGCATAGGCTGCATTATTCGTTAACTATCACGTGATACAATTTATGAAAAAAAGTAGAAGCCTCTAGCTAGAATTCACTGTAGGAATCTGAATCATACTTCCTATGCATTAATGTGATAGCTACAGAAGTGAATCATACATCCGATTTAGTCTTACGTATCCGCAAAAAATTGTTTCACGTGTCAGTTAACAGATATTACAATCCATACTGAAAAAAAATATCAAAGATTGAGCTAATACTAAATAGAAAAGTAATGTACCCAATAAGTTGAAAAAATTGACCAGAGAATCAATTACGAAATTCATACAAGGTCGAAAAATTTAAGATGGGTTTTGGTTTTTTTCCCCCTTTTTGAATAGAAGAAAAGTCTTCCAGTCCTTTGACTTTGTACTACACCTCAACTCCAACATATATATAATACATACTCTTATATATATCACCCCATATAGCGTACGAGAACCAAATTATTGAATAATTGAAAACTAACTTTTCTCTGTCTTTCATGGCAACCAAACACCACACTCTGGCTATTTTCTTCTTCTTTCTCTTCTTTGCTAGCGCTTTGTGTTCTTTATGCTGTGGAGCAATATATAGAGTCCATAGCATAAACAACCATAAGCAAAACAATGATATCATGTATGTTTTTCCTCCTACAAAATTCAGTGCACTTCCCAAAGGAGTTCCGATTCCACCTTCAGGTCCATCGAAGAGACACAATGAGCAACCCAATGGGAATTCTCCGGCGAACATCGGCCGTAAAGTTCGTCCATGACTTCACCAAGAAGAAGAATTTAGACAGGGATTGCTATTATATATGTATTACATGGATTAGAATAATTCTAATAAAATGAAAAAAAAAAAAAAAGAAAAAAAGAAAAATACATCATGATTTTCTGCAGATTGCTAGAACATATCTTTTTGTTCTCTTCATTTTTTATTGAAATTATTGTTGTAGTCTTAATGTGATCTATAACTTATGCAAGAAGAGATAGAATTTCATTTTTAAGTTTTTTTTTTTGTTACTAATTTGTATGAAGGACAGGCATTTGTTAATGTCATTGATTCCCTAAGTCAAGAAATGTTAATACAACATCTATATCATAGCAACCACTACAAAAAGTTTTTGTTCTCAGAATGTATTAAAATTGTTTATAGCTTTGGATAGCAATAAAAAAGTTGTTACATGTTGCTACAAAGTTGAGACAATATGTATTTGCAGTTAAATTTTTTACTGCAAATATTTTTGTTACCAAATCTAACATGTTTTTTTTCGTAGTGAACAAAGTTCAATGGTAACTCAGGTAGGAATAGTAATTAAGATGAAAGAAGAAATATGACAGCATGAATTGCAAGCTTATGTCATGGTATGAAGGTTGAAAGCTGTGAAATGATACTCAAGTAGCAAAAAAAGACACAAGACATAAATATGATTTAATAGGTCGAGGCGAATACAGGAGTTACAATTACAATTGACGATGGTTCTGTTAGCTGCGTATTAAAACAAAAATATGTTGTTTAAAGACACGTGATCAATTAAATATGTATACGTACTCTAATTCTGTAACGGTGTGTGAAACACGCATCTGACGGTAGATTTAAAAAAAAAAAAAAAGGAGAAATTACCATATCATTGGGATATTTTGATAAAAAAAAAAAAGAATAAAATAATATGTTAGTTAGTTGAGAAAGCAAAATGTGGGGGTATATATAATGAAATAGGTTAAAAAAAGGAATGAATTGTTGAAAAGGAAATTGAAAATGCTGAGAAGGGGAAGTAAGTGAGGAGGGCACTAAAGGTTACGTTAAGAAGAAGGAAGAGATATCATGTAAGGCACACTTTCCAGGTGGGAGGAGATAGTCTCTGTGTGCACTTCTATATTCATTTCTGTCGTTTTTTGTTTCAACTTGTGCCCAAGGTTTGACACTTTCTTACCCAGCTTAACTCACAAAATGACTTTTTTTTTTTTTTTTTTTTTTTGCTCTCATCGTTTTAAAGTTGCTATTTTGACTTATATGCTATACGAAACCATACATAATTAAATCACAATTAACTTTTTACCCTCTGAATGAGTTAAAGCTGAAAAGTAAAAGGGTCAATTATAGTTTAATTGTGTATGATTTAGTATAGCACAAAGATCAAAATGACAACTTTAAAACGCTAGAAGTTAAAAGAGTAATTAGTTAATTACTGAGGGCAAAAGGATCATTTTAGCTACCTTAACTATATATTACTTCTCGTCTCTAGCTGAGGGTTATTTTTATAGAGTTTTTCATACACAAGGCATATACATATCTCCTCATTCTTCGTTCTTCAATTATCATTATCATTATCTTTTTTTTCTTTTCTTTTTTTTCCCTTTCTTGTACCCTGCTAGAAAATGGTAATCCAATTTTAGCCATTACGTAATTTATATAAATGAATATAGTTTACGAACAAACTTTAGTACATAACTTGTTTAATATATCCTTAATTAAATTTGATAATTACTGGTTAATTTATAGTTAAATTTAATCAATTTCTTCTATATTTTGTTAATAACAATGTAACTTGTCTAATATATCCTAACTTAAATTTAATAATTATTACTTAACTTATGGATTGAAGTAGAATTTAATCAATTTTTCTTTTATATTTTATTAATAAAAATGTATATTGAATGGGGACAATTTTAATAAACCTAAAAATTAAATATAATAATAATTATAAAAAAAAAACTGAATTATAATTCGGAATCCAAATTAGAAACATTGACTGTCTTTTTGGAACGGATACTAATTTATCCTCCAAAGCCATATTTGATAATTATCTTAATCTGACATGCCTTTCTTATCCTGGATTAATATTTCACATATTTTTGTAACCACTTGAGGTATTTAACTAATCAGTAAATGTCTCGGCCCAAAAAAAAAAAAAAAAAAAAACCTGTAAATGGATGCCTTGTACCTAAAGGATGAGGTTTAAAACTAAAAAAATTGTTAAGCTTGTTATGTGCATCTATCAAACCTAGTCACTAATACCCCCCTCCCCTTGGCTGTTAAACTTGTAAATATCCAAAAGGATTAAAGATTCTTTGCCCACTTACCATCCATGACACGCCCTTCCACTACTCGGCCATGAAATGTCCTGTAATATCACAATTCGACCAAAATCATCCGCATTAACAGAATGTGACACATCTTATATCGAATTCATCATATTTTAACTGAGTATTATACAATTCTTATTGGATTTCTGAAAATACAACATACGGTGTAGTTCATTAATTCGTCTTAAAAGACAAATTGATACGAAACATGGTGAAATTGACTACAGGAACAAATGTTCTGTTCCTATAGTCCATAGGTGAAAGAGTATTCCATGGATAATATAGGAGAAAAAGGGTCTTTATTCCATATCCAAAATGAACTTTTCAGCTTAAATAATCCCCCATCTTTATTAAAAAAAAAAAAAAAAAAAAAAAAACCCCCAATCTCACATTTTTGGCCATTTCAGCATAAAATCAGACATTGAAAACTTTAAGAAATCTAAATATGATAGGTGCTTCAATTTCTAAGTACAACAATGACATACCAACTTTCTCAGAAGTTGAAACGGTCGAAAATGAAAGTACAGGGTCAATTCGGGCCCAAATGCATTTTGCAGTAAATTGGATGTTGATAACAAATTTAGGGGGTGAAACTGCACTTTTAATATGGATTTGCAATAAAAAGTATATTCTAGCATACAGCCCTTGTAATTAACAAATTATACACCCGCACTACTGCGAATCTATCATCTCAAATACACAAACAACCAATATTAATTATTAAAGCTCTTTTAAAGAGGTTAATTGCCTAGATGATCACTAAAGTTTGGAGTTTATGCATTTATGGTCACTAAACTTTAATTTGTGACAATAAACTTGCTTAATTTTCGTATCAATAAAGTCAATTCTACCCTAATCCATCAAAATCTAGTACCAGGGTAATGACATGACAATTCAACATCAAGCCTGACCTACCAACACAATGTTACATCAACTCCACCCAATAAGAAAAACTGATACGTGTCACCGACATAGCACCCATGTGTACAATACTATAGAAAAAATTAAAACAAAATTGAAATTCCTAATTGGTGGAGTTAACGTGGTGTCATGCTGGCAGATCAGACTTAGTATTTGATTTGCCACGTCATCATTTAGGTGCCAAATTTTAATGGATTTGAAAAAAAGTGACTTCATTGATAAAAAATGAAAGTTTAGAGACTTCATTGACGCAAATTAGAGTTTAGTGACCATGGATGCACAAACTCTAAACTTTAGTAACCATTCCCCTTGTTTAAGCAATAAAGTTGTAAAACACATGCATCATAAGAATTTATATATGACGGTAAAGTAAAATAATTAACAATGTTTCATGGTTTTACTTTCAAGTCTAAGCATTACGAGTTTTCTGCCAAGAGTATCCTTGAGAGACAAAACTTAAAACAAGAAAATTGCTTACTGTTTCTTTCTGCATCACTCCGCAAAAAATCTCAATTGGCGACATATTTGGCTCTAAAACGGTTTCAAGGTAATGTTCAATCACTTTTTGGCTTCAGCTTCAGCAGGGGTCTTGGTAGTCATCTGATCAACTGCATGGACTGTGCTCTGAAGCTCTTCCCATATTGCTTTGTAAACCATCCTCTGCCTATTCACAGCTGACTGTCCTTCAAAGGCTGAAGAGATAACATCGATACTGCAAACGTACAGTTAATAAGATCGATTTTGATAGCAACCCTCGAAAAGGGTAAAAGAAGAAGAAAAGGAAACTCTTGTTTACATGCTTGGCCCAATTGACATATAGTTCTCAGAAATTACGGATCTACAACATTAAAGTTTCTCATATAGATTCCAATCTAAATCTAAATCAATAGAAAGCTATTAGTTTAGACAACGTCAACATGATATCCATTCTTTCCTTCTTTTTTTTTCTTTGTTATTACCCATTATACACATTAATCATGCATTATAGCAGGGTAATATGGTCTAGTTAATACTTGTCATCACATTTCAACTTCTTACTTAAAACTCCAGCAGAACAAACGTACATGGAAAAAAAATATTACACTAATGCAAGCTCATTACTGCAGCCTCAAACTGGAGCGCTTCAGAATGAATTTCATACCATATAGTAACAGATTAACTGCGGAAGGTCGGTTTTGCAGTGTAAAATGCTACTACAACTCTATCTCCCAGACATCAGCTATAAACTATGTTGCACAGAAACGGAAATGAACACTGGAGAACCCTATTTATAAAAAATATAGAAGATGGAAACATGATGGGAAATGTGTAAACTACTAAACACGTAGGAGTATACACACACACACACACACATACACGTTTCAGAGGAGAAAAAAGAAGGGAGATTTTTCATTTTGAAAGCTTAAGAAAATGATCCCAAAGATTGACGGAGAGATTTCCTATAGATACGTATTTTATTCCAAGATACAGATACAAACTTCCAATTTAAGGAAATGTCACCGGATAGTTTCAATTTTCAAAGCTTGAAACTCTTTAAAATCAAGGTTTCCATGCAAACAAGTAATGATGTAGGCAAATGTTATTACATTGTGCAAATATTCATTCAATGAAGCATTGTCCGATGAACTTATGATTTAATGGTCATACACCAAAACTCGAATATCTGAATGCATAAGACTAACAGCAGCAATGCCAGTGTCCATCTCCCATAATTTATTGGCAACATACAGCACAGAAACACAATTGATATAGGGCATCAGAATCTAATTAACAGCCTTTCAAGCATGACTCTACACCTCAAGTTTTAGGAGGTTCACACTGCAGAAGTGGGTGAAAATTAGATAACCATGGACGAATGACCTGAATAAAAATGATTAGCAGAAAATTAGGTACCATGACCAATATCTATTTTGTTTCACTGAGGAAAAAAAATCATTCAGTGGCTTAAAAACAAATTTTCATGTGCAATATACATAAATGGATGAGATGAAAGGTCAATTTATTCCTTCAACTTGAATCTATTTGCTTTTGAACTCTGAGTAATTATTTAGTCCACAACTAAAGATTTTCTGTCAAATTAGTCTAAACGTGATGTATGTCAGTCTAAGTTTCGCAGTTTTTTTTTTTTGGTCAAAGTTGAAGAACTAAATTGAAGGAACAAAGTCGCTCTTTATACTAAATGTCTGAATCATGAACAATTTTAGCACAATTAGGTATAAGATTACCTGACATGTCTACCGTCCCCATATGCATCTTTTACACTGACGGATTCTGCATTTAAATGCTCCTTAATCTGTAGCAACCGATTCAAGATTAAATTATAAACAGAAACTTCACTACCTCTAAAACATGAAATGAATTTGAAGTTACCTTTTTCTCCATGGATTGCATAAGAGGCGAGTCAATGGAGCCGGCATCATTAACATTCGTGCCTCTAACACTGAATCTACGATAACCGGAGAGATTAAACCCTAATTTGGTGAGATTATGGCAACCGCACTCGATGGGGTGCTCCGTTGTTCCGTTATGAGTGGAAGACCAGAAGAAATAGTTTGGTTGAGTTTTGTTGGGTAAGGCTGATTTATAAGAAAGGAAGCGTTGTTGTGGGAGCTGGAGAAGGGAAGATGAAGGAGAAGCCGGATGACGGAGAAGGCGGTGGGGGGGATGGACGCGAGAGGAGGAGAGAATGTAAGGTCGCCACATCAGAGACTTGGCCATTTGCAGTAGATTTGGGAGAAAGTTGAAGCCATTTCGTGTTGGAAATGGAAGCTTATTTCCTTGTGGCCGGCGTCAAATTGGGCCTTTAACTGGGTTTGCTTTCTTGTTAGGCTTAAGTTATTCTTTGGGCCTTTAACTGTATTTACTTTGGTTGTGCTTAAGTTATTCTTCGGCTTTTTATGGGCAAAAAGCCTTTTTTTGGTGGTTCCTTGTCCAATATACTATTTGTGCTTTTGTTCCTTAGCCTTTTGATCTACCGGTCACGTAGACCTATTGTAATTCACCTTATTTGGCTTTTGATTTATTACTATTGAACATATTTGCTTCTAACTTATTTCGATTGAGAATATTTGATACAATATTTTTATATAGAACGTATGGCCTAATTTAGAAATTTTGAGTAATTTTTACACGAGTATAATATCATATGGATTACAAGTTTCTCATCTTCATCAATTTCAATGTAATTTAGACATACAAATAGAACAATATCTGAACTAGATTAATTGGACAGAAATGCAATTGATATTATTATTATTAGCTCAACTAATAACTATATTATTTAAAAATATTTGTTATATGTTACATCATTGATTTTTTTTTTTTTAATTTAATATGTGTGGAACTTGCTAAATGTTTATAATATATTAAATTTTAGAAAACTGTGACACACTAAGATAACTTGTGAGGCGACATGCAGAAGAGAAATTTTAGAGAGGACTAGGTCTAACACATCATCTATGGCATGGGCCAATAAAAGATTGACAAGTAACTATAATATGATACTTCACCTAAATGAACAATAAAATCACAAAAAACAATTAATTTCCTACTACTTTTGAAGAAAAAGACTATTCGGAGAAATCTTAGAGAGGACCGGGTCCAACACATTACCTATGGACTGGGCCAATGAAACATTGATCAGTAATTAAAATATGACACCTTACCTAAATTAGCTGTAAAATAAAAAAATAATAATTTCCTGCTACTTTTGAAGAAATAGACCATTCGGAGAAATTTTAGAGAGGACTGGGTTCAACACATCACCTATGGACCGAGTCAATAAAAGATTGAAAAGTAACAGAAATATGACACCTCACCTAAAATGAGCTGTAAAATCACAAAAAATAATTAATTTCCTACTACTTTTGAAGAAACAGACTATTCAGCTTTGATAAGTGCATTTTATGCATGTAATCTGTCTTTGTTTATAAGCTTTAATTGCTATATTTTTAGTTAACTTAGGTGGATTTACTTCATTTTGTGTAATTACTCGTGCTGGGATTTTTGAAGATAAAAATGAGCTTAAAGAGCCGAATTTGGGAGCTTGGAGTGTAATGAAGCTGGAGCTTGAAGTCAAAACCCATGAGCACGGCTTATGGGGTGCTATTGATACTGAAAATGAGCCTAGAAAGCTGTTTTGCATAAGCCAAGATCCTAGCTTACGGGGAGCTACGAATTTGAAGAATTTTTATGGGATTAAAAGACTTCCTATTTAGTTTTAGTTTATTTGTTTCAGTCTTTTTGTAATAGGCTTTTGGGATATTTTTATTTTTATTTCTAGTTTAACTCTAATTAGATTTTCCTACAAAAATCTTAATTAGAGTTACTTCCTTTTTAGAACTCTTCCTAAATTGTTTAGGTTTAAAAGAGTCAAGGGAGGAAATTGTTTTCTTATTCCCTTCCTAATTTTTTTGATATGTGAATTCCAACAGCCTTTTTTCTCTCTTCAACGTGTTCTTCCCACCCATGAAGAACTAAAACCCTAAATTCTATCTAAAGGGAATTTCGGTCTTGTAAAGGCAACTGTGAGATCAACTGTTCTTAATTTCTTCTTTGTTTCAAGCAATTAATTTCATTTTGGTTTTCTTACTTTTGCATGATTTAATTGAATCTTTGATTTAATTATTTACTTGTGATTGATTTGCTAGTTAGGTGATTAAATATGTAATTGTTTAATTCACTTAACCTAGGTCTCGAATAACACGGTTAATTATGGACAAGTTTTTAATTTATGTTATGGATGAAATTGATATGCTTTAAATAATCCCGCTTGCGTGATTATTGAGTAGAATTAGTGTCTCTTTTGTGTGTTAATGCTTTTGATTAAATTAAATTTCGAAGCTTGTTTGGAACTGTTCACTTAAATAGAGATAATTAATGAGCATCTCTTGGTTATATATTCCGTAAGAAGAGATTAGGTGATTCATGCTGTATGATAACTATAGCTAATTTATTTGAATGCATTGAAGTTATCCTTTGTGTTTGATCGATGATCGGTGGTTTGACTCAAGACTTGAATCTGCCTTCTAGCTGGAATCTGCACCATATAAATTTTAACCCGATTATTTCGTTTTTGCTATTTTTGAGTTTTGATTGCAATTTACAAACAACCCATTTTTTACTTTTCTTGTTCAAACTTTAGAAGAATTAGATCAACCAATCCATGTGGATTCGACCCTGCTCCATCTGTACTACAAAATTTTGTTTCCGAGAGTAGGTATTTATTTCTGGTGTGCTCGACACGTATCAAATTTTGGCGCCGTTACTAGGGATTGGTGTCTTAATTGATTATTTCTTCTAATCTATGCTTTCTAGTGTATGCCTCATTCTTCTTATAAAGGTGAACTCGAATTTGATCCCGACATAGAGAAAACTGCTCGTCGACTGAGCAAGCAGATGTAAGCGCCATAATTTTCCAACCTCAATAATGAAAACCCAAAGGTCATTTTTACAGGTGTAAACACAAAATTTTCCAGGATATAAAAAAAAAAAATCAAAATACAGTTGTAAGCGCCGGAATTTTCCGGACTTAAAAAGAAGAGTTGTGTACCATGACTGTAATTACAGTGGTAGTATTGTATTATAGTCATACGACTATTCTGTATTACAGTCGTACGACTGTAATATCAGCCCAGGTACAGCAGCCTACACCTAGGAGATAGAAAATTGGGGGCTGAGGGGGAGAGCAATTAATGCTCGCCTCCTTTACAGCCAAAAGAAAGAAAAAGAAGAGATAAAAAGGAAGAAAGGCAGAAAGAGAGGGGCTGAAGTCTGGGACTTTTGGTTCTGAGAATTTAGGGAGAGAGTTTAGAGAGAATTGAAGAAAAAGGAAAGAAAAAAAAACCAACCCAAAAGAGACAAGCTTTTCCCTCCCCTTTTTCTTATGATTCTTGAAGTGTTTAGATTAAAAATCTATTAGAAATCCTAGGTTGATAATCTGACTCTCTAAACTTAATCAGTTTCGGACTAAAAACCTTAGGAATCCTTGACATTCTGGAGATTTTGGACCCAACTCTTCAAACCTTAACTCAAAGGGAAAAGAGCAATTTGAAGTGGATTGGTGCGTTGCCAGGGGTCATTCCTACGGTGGATTAGCGCCAAAGAGGTAAACACACTTCAATCCCTCGTTTTCTCATGCTTTCTGGGTAATTTAGTGTGTTTTGGTGCATAAAAATTCATTTTTTCTCGCATTCTGTTTCTGGAAATCAAGAACAGTCGTACGACTGTAATTACAGTCGTACGAGTGTTCTTGATTTCCCTCCAACCTTTTGATTTCTTTTGAATAATTTTGGCGAAATCCTGCATCTGGGCAATTTACAGTCGCACGACTGTAATTACAATTGTACGACTATAGTTACAGTCGCACGACTATAGTTACAGTTGCACGACTATAATCTCCGTCCAGAAGCAGATTTTCCATTTTAATCTAGAAAAATTCCCAAAAATCCATAAAAATTCAGAAAATCAAAAAATCATCAAAAATGAATTTTGTTGTGTGCATTCACGATCTTAGATTTAATTTTCAGTGTAATCGCATTTAGAACAATACCACGACGGAGACCCGATTCTCTTGAAAACCGACCCACCTCACATGTTAAATTAAAGTAAACCGGAAAAAAATGTTTTCAAAAACGATTTTCTCACAAAACCAAAATACAGGGACATTTCAAAATGATTTCCAGGTCTAATGGGGCCGGCTAGCCGAGCCGACCCGGTTATCCCCCTAAATGCATGTTCCCAATTTTCGATTTCCCTATTCTGTCCTATTTGAGTCCTATTTGTGGTGTGCCGTAAACTTTGCTAACCCTCTGTTTTGCAGCTTTTTATTTTTATTTTGGATATATTTAATAGATTTATCCTTGTATCCTAGCCGATTGTATTTTTTAGATAAATCGTGTATTTTAGGCGGTTGTAAAGTGAGGACGAGAGTTTTTATTTTTTATTCGATCGGGTTGTAAATAATTTAATTATTTACTGCTTTAGTCTATTTGTGTGTGCGCTGTATGCTTATTTAATGCAATAAAATCCATCTTTAGAATTTAAAATACCGTACTTGAACACTGGCCAATTTTTATTTTGATTAGACATGAAATAGGGGACTTGTCCAAACCTAAATCTCTAGATAGTGTGGCGGCCTTTTATCTGGTTTAGCTACACTAAAATTTCCCGGTTGAGCTGAGCCGGGTGGCGACCCCTACACTATTTATCGAAACTTAGGTCTTGATTCTTTTATGAATTAATCTAGTTTTCTAAAAATGGATTTCCATTCTAAAAACCCCACGTAAGGGAGGGGTTTACCCGAAATCGAGGTGCCCCTTCCGAAAGGGAGTCCGCATTCCGTCTAAAATGTCGTCCACTCACAACAGCCGCACGACTGAAATTACAGTCACACTACTGTAGTCAAATTAAAGTCGTACAACTGTAGGTCTATAGCAGCTAGTTATAGCTCATCCTACATGGGAGAGGGATGGGGCATGATTTAGGGGCATTATTGCTTCTTCCTATCTTTTTTTTAGGGTCTATAAGTATCAAAAGAAAGGGAGGAACCAGGGTTGACAGAGATTTGGATTGAAGAGAGCTCTAGAGATTAGGAGAGGAGAAGGAAAATGAAGAGAGGAAACACATAAAAAATATCATCTTCTTCTACTCTTTTTCTTTTGATTCTTATGTTTGTGAGGTTAAAACTTGTAGAAACCATAGGTTTAAACTTGTCAAATACACACAAATCGTTCCAAAGTCTTAAACAAGCTCAAATCTGTAACTAGTAGAGATTTTTGGACATATATTTTGTACCTTGACATACAAAGGAAAGGAGGCAATCCGGAGTTAATTTAAGGTGTTTTTCCAGTCAAATCAAAGGTGGATATGCACTACAAGGGTAACTATACCTAAAACTAGTGTTTTGCTTCATGTTCCATGCATTTTGGTTCATTTCTGTGCATCAAAATCAACTAAAACTAAAAATACAAGTCTACTATTTCTGGGCAAGACGAACACCCGTACAGCTATAATTACAGTCATGCAATTTTAATTACAATCGTATGATTGTAGTTGGTCACACGGTTGATAAATTCTTCCACCTAAATCATTTCGGTACTTTTCTGACCAGAAGCAAATTACAGTCGTACCATTGTAATTACAGTAGCAAGACTATAATTACAGCCACGCAGCTGTAGTTTCAGGCCAACAACAAAAAATAACAAAAAATCCAAAAAAAATTCAGAAAAATAAAAAAGGGGAAAAATTATAAAAATGCATAAAAATTAGAAAATCATTAAAAATAAATTTATTTCATGCATTCACGACCTTAGATTTAATTTTTGAAGTTATCGCATTTAGAACAGAACAACAACGGAGGTCCAAATCTCCTGAAAACCGACTCACATTCACATGCTAAATGGAAATAAACCGGTAAAAGAAAATATTTTCAAAAATATATTTTCTCTTGAAACAAAAACACAGGAACATTTCAAAACCGTTTTCCAGGTCTAGTCGGGCGAACTAGCCGAGTTTACCCGACTATCCCCTAAATGCATGTCCCCAAATCTCTCATTTCCCTGTTCTGTCTATTTGAGTCCAACTTGTTGCATATATTTGTACTAACATCTGTTTTGCAGCCTTTTATTTTTTCATTTGGGATGTATTTGATATATTATCCGTGTATCCTAGGCAATTGTAAGTTTTTTTAGATATTCGTGTATCTAGGCGACTGTATTGGTGAGGATGAGAGTTTTCTTTTGCATTCGATTTGGTTGTACAAGTTGGCCTCTATTCTTACGTTCTTACACCTTATTTTTCCGTACTTTATTTTTTCTGTAATTTATTTCCATCATTCGTATGAGCATTGGCTAATAAATATTAAAAGATAAAAATGGATAGAAAATAAGTGAATATAATATGGTACTATCAACTTATAAATGAATGCAAGCTTGAGGTTGAATAGGTAAGTTGCCCGAATCCTAAATCTCTTGATTAGGTACAGTAGTCTACGCTCGGTAGGGAGCTGTATCGAAATTTCCCGGATGAGCTGATGCGGGTGGCGACTCTGTCACTGATCTTGAAATTTAGGTTTTGAGATCTTTAAGTAATAAAATGGGATTTTATAAAATGCAAAACCAATTTTCTCAAAATTCACATTCTAAATGATGTTTCCTACAAAAGGAATTTCAAATCAAATCAACTGGTCTTCTTAAACAAAACCATTAAACCCGTTTCATTTTCCACACACCTTATAAAAACTTCCCCGGTTTGCTTCGCAGCATCCGTCTGAATTGTTATCCACACACCTTATAAAAACTTCCCCAGTTCACTTACATATCATAAGCACTAACCAATTTGTTTTGCAGCCATATGGAATGCATGCCATGCATAAAACATTTATGTAGGCCTTAAACGATCCCATAAGGATAATACACATTACATCACTGACCAAGTAGGAAATAATTTAGGTGCTCCATGGGCACCGAAAACCATCGCTTTATACATCAAATCATTAAGGCGATCCATGAACACCAAAAACCTCATGTCATACATCAAACTGTTTAGGTCCTCCAAGAGCACTGAAAACGTCATTTCATGCATCAAACCATTAAAGTGCTCCCCGAGCGCCGAAACTCTGTCTGTGTGCCATGCACATATACGCATCCAAGCCTATATAAGATCAGCTCTATACCATGGTATAAGATCAGCTTTGTACACTCGTATAAGACTAGCTCTATACATATCCAATGCCTATATAAGATCGGCTATGTACCTCCATATAAGATCAACTCTATACTCCCGTATAAGATAAGCTCTATACCCTTTGTATAATACTAGCTCTATACATATCCAATGTTCGTATAAGATTAGCTCTATACCTCCGTATAAGATCAGCTCTATACCCTTGTATAAGACCAGCTCTATACCTATATCTAGGTACAAGTATAAGACCAGCTCTATACATATCCAATGCCTGTATAAGATCAGCTCTATACCTCTATATAAGATCGGCTCTATACTCCTGTATAAGATCAGCTCTATACCCTCTGTATAAGACTAGCTCTATACATATACAATGTCCGTATAAGATTAGCTTTATACCTCCATATAAGATCAGCTCTATACCATCGTGTAAGACCAGCTCTATACGTATATCTATGTACAAGTATAAGACCAGTTCTATACATATATCCATGTACAAGTATAAGACCAGCTCTATACATATATCCATGTATAAGTACAAGACTAGCTCTATACATATTCAATGCCTGTATAAGATCAACTCTATACCCCGTATAAGATCAGCTTTATACCCCGTATAAGATTAGCTCTACACATATTCATAACATTTCATATTAAATATACATACCTGCACTCATTCATCCATCCTTTCATTTGTGCAATTCACCTCATGTCATCATTTCATTCATTCATCATGAACCATCCCTAATGTTTCATGTATAATGTGAAAAAATATGAACATTGTAGAAAGGAGCTTCACAAACTACAATTAAGCAATTCGCTGAGAAAGCTAGAGACTCACCGAATAAGGTCTCAGTGTGCGAAGGAGGTTGAGAAAGAGCAGACGGTTGCGGCAGAAAGTGAAGTAGAGTCTGTTGAGGAATTTATGATGGCCAGCCCAACATCGAGCATTACTGATGTACTAAAAGACTTCCTCAAGTCATAGGATTTCCGTGACATCTTGCAGGAAGAATTAAGAGCTGTTGCAAAAGAAGGGGTGGATAACGATGCAGTTAGACCAGGGAAGGAGAAGGTAATTGAATCATCCCAGTCTGGGGATGATATTTCTGCTAGGGTGAATAAGCTTCAGGTGATTGAGGCTGCAATGAAAAATAAGTTGAAGGCGAAGTACTCAGAACTAGACGAAGTGGTCGCTGAGTTGAAGAAAACGTCCTTGTATTTGTATTGTACATTCATTAGATTTATGTATTATACATTTTGTGTCATTAAATAAAGGCATTAATCTATTTATTATGTACCTTGTGCTATGTTTTAAATAGAGTATCCAATGGACATATCCATATCTATGTTGACAAGTGTCATGCACTTCGCAGTAAGATCATGGATAGGGAAAACGATATGACCATAAAGAGATCGGTAAACTGTTCCAGTCATAGGAATGAATGGAACCAAAGACTGTCATTAGCCTGGTTGTATGGCGGTGTCTTACCGATCATTGGACATGGGATGTCAACCAAATTAATGGGTACATGCAAAAAGGGTATGGTACTGGATAGAAACACTAAGGGAGAAATCCACATGGTAAAGTATCACAAGTGATTCTCATGCAGTACTTGTATGGATCCTTTGACCTGACCATATGATGGTACTGCATGTGAAGTGGAATACTTTGGTGTACTCCTAAAGGGCCTATAATAAGGTGCCAAATATGGGTACGTTCGGTATGTCAGTGAACATGGCAATGCTATGGATATGTGGAAGGGAATGTCACTCAGTAGTCCACTGAGAAGATATCATCGGCCTTTTGATGAATGCAACTGATGAAAGTGTGGCCACACCCAAACAAGTTGAAACTTGTTTGTGAGCATCAGTTCATTCGGGATCAAGTAATTTTCCGGACACAAAAGAGGGTGATCAATCCATGCCTCTGTGTTGGACACCGATATCAATGACATGGGATGTATAATTTTAAACTACAGGGTTATGATTACAGTTGGACTATTATCTCCATCTTAATTGGGGGCTGCAGTGGCTTGCTAGAGCCCGCCTGCAGTCTGTGGGCCATAGGCCCACTGCCAACATAGCGACAGGCCTATAGGATCGTACACATTAAACGTCTGAACTCAAACTAAAGGGATCAACTGTAAACTTGGAGTATACGCATCGGAGAGAAAGGATTGTATTAATTATGTTATATAGATCAATTGGATTGATGAAAATAATATAATTACTATTTGCATTGGCCTTCTCAAAATTAATTCAATGAATTGATTTATGAGATTATTTCTAGGTGGAAATATTTTACATGTATAGGTTTACATGTATTTAATTTTATGAAAGTCTAATTTAATCTCTTGGTTAAATTAATTGGTCATATTAATTTTAATTTAAACATATGTAATATATTATATGATATAATATATTGACATACATGTTGGATTAAAATTATATTTAAAATTAAATAGCCAAAGAATTAAATCAGACTTGGGCTTACAAGAGAAGTAAAGCCCATATAAAATAAAGGAGAAATTGGGCCTGAAATTCCCATAGGAATTTCGGCCAACTAGGTTAAATCACCTAGTGATTTTCAGCCAAAAATAGAAGGAAATTATAGCAGAAATTTCTAGCCCCTATTCCTCTCATTCCGGTTGATTCTGACGCTAGCATGGGTTGAGTTCCAAAGCCGTTTGTGTACGGGAACGTGGAGGAAGTCGGTTTCGATTTCTGCAGCCATCTCTTAAAGAGATTTTCTGGTGAGAATCTATTCTTTCTCCATTTGATTTTGTTGTTTTCAATTTCCACCTCAATTGCTCTTGGGCACGGATTTGAGGAAATCAAGGCGTTCTTTCGCTTTATCAGTTGATTTCTGGTGAAAAATCCCAACATGGGTTTCAAGTGCCAAAGGTTGCTTCTTATAAAGGTATCAGTTCGTCAGTAGCTCATGTGAACCTCTATGCCCGGATCATGTTGATAGCGGGTGCTACGAAGTAACAATTGATCTGTTTCTTTCCGACCACACTTGAAGGAGGAGCTTTGTCTTGGTATTATCTAAGGATGTACAGTCCAATTGGGAAGCTTTTGTCAGTAGCTTTTATCAAGTATTACAGTTTCAACACCAAGATCTAAGTGAAGCTATATGACTTAGAAAGAATCAAGCAGAAACCAAATGAATCCTTCGACGAGTACTATCAAAGGTGATTGAACAAAATGATCTTAATGAAGAACCGCCCCGATGAAGAAGAGCTAATCCAGAAGCTGATTGATGGCAGCAAGGATGTCTACAAGAATAATATGAAGTTTACTTTTAATGAGCTCAGTGAGGTTTACAGCATGGCCATAAAGGTTGAAAGAGATGAAGAAGAGAAGGCAGTAAGCCATAGAGGTGGTAGAAGCTCTAGGTTCAGTTCTGGGTATCGATCAATGGTAACAACTGGGTCAGGTAGTGGATCTGGTTCTAGTTCCGCAAGTAAAAGTGGGTAGTTTTTAGAAGTAAAGCAAGCTGAAGTTGCCGCTGTATCTCAGCAACAAGGTAGTCAAGATAGAAATCTCAGAAGTCAAGGCACATCTCATTGGACTTTATGTAAGCACTGGAATTTTCGAACAAAAAAAAAGAGAGACTTGAGGACACGACTATAATTACAATAGTGCAATTGTATTTACAGTGTTACGATTGTAATAAAAAATTACAGTCGTATTACAGTCGTATGATTGTAGGATCGTAGCAGGTGCAGCAGCCCATACCCTGAAAGAGAAAAAAGGAGGTGCAATTTAAGGGGCATTTAATGCCCTCTGCAGCTAGAAAAGAAAAAGGGGGTTAGAAAAAAAAAGGAGAAGAAAAAGGGAGAAAAAGGGGGGACAAACAAGGGGGGGATTGAAGAGGGAAATTGAAAAGAAGAGAAAAAAAAGGAGAGAAGAAAAAACCCAACCAAAGAATCATCTTCTTCTCCTATTTTTCTTATAATTCTGGTGTTGTAAAGCTTAAAACTAGATAGAAATCATAGGTTAAAAACTTGGCACACCAAACATAATCAATTCCAGCCCCTAAACTCACTTAAATCTGTAACACTTGGAGATTTTTGGACTTATTTTTGAACCTTGACATATAAGGGAAAAGGAGCAGTCTGGAACCAATTTAAGGTGCTTCCAACGGTCAAATCGACAGTGGATCTGCGCAACAAGGGTAACTACACTTAAATCCTTTGTTTTCCTTCTTTTTCTGGGTGTTTTAGTTCATTTTCGTGCATAGAATCAATTTTTCTGCTTTGCTGTTTCTGGGTAGTAAGAACAGTCGTACGACTATTCTTGTGGCTATGAACAGTCGCATGACTGTAATTATAGTCGTGCTACCACAGCTACAGTCGTACGACTGTATTCAAACTTCCACTGTTATTTCCTTTCATTAAAATAATTTTAGCGATTTTCTGCAAATGGGCGAATTACAGTCGTACGACCATAGTTGCAGTTGTGCGACTGTGATTATAGTCGCACGGCTGTAATTACAGCCGGGCGACTGCAATTTTTGTCCAGAAATAGAAAATCCACGAAAACCCATAAATAATCAGAAAAATCATAAAAATTCAAAAAATTCAGAAAATCATCAAAAATGAATTTTGTTTTGTGCATTCCACAGCTTTAGATTTAATTTTTGAAGTTATCGCATTTAGAACAGGACAAAGGCAGAGATCCAAATCTCCCGAAAATTGATCCACCTTTACATGCTAAATGAAATTAAAGAAAATACTTTCAAAAATGTATTTCTCATCAAAATCTACAGGGCTTCAAAACCGTTTTCCAGGTTAATCGGGCGAACTAGTCGAGTTCACTCGACTATCCCCCCTAATGGCATGTCCCTGAGTTCCTTAAAATCCCATTGTCTTGTTTAGGTCCTATGTGTGTTTATAATTAAATTGTGCTAACTATCTATTTTTACAGCTTTTAATTTTTATTTCTTATGTAATTTATAGATTATCTTGTATTCTAGGGAATTATAAATTTTCTAGATCCTCGTGTATATTAGGCGCTTGTAATGTGAGAACGAGAGTTTTTCTTTTTATTCGATCTGGTTGTATAAGTGGCCCTTATTTTTATTCTTTTGAACTATTTGGATGTATAATTTATTTATTCCCAATTTATTCCAGTTTTTTTTTTCGTATGAGCATGGGTTAGGTAAATACAAAGCAAAATTGGATAGGAAAAGATAATAAAGCGAACAAAATATGGTAACATAAACTATAAAGTGAATGTAAGCTAGAGGTTGAATAGGTAAGTTGCTCGGACCCTAAATCCCTGGATTAGGTATAGTAGTCTACCCTCAGTAGGGAGCTGTATGGGAATTTCCCGGATGAGCTGATCCAAGTGGCGACTCTATCACTGATCTTGGAATTTAGGTTTCGAGCACTTTAAATCAATTAAATGGGAAAGGGTTTTCTATAAAATAGATTTCCAAAATAAAATCAATGATTTTCTAAAACAAGATAATCAAAATCCCGTTTTCCAAAAACCTCAACACACATTTTCCAAATTTCTTTTTCCCCGGTTCGCTTCGCCGCGTTCCATTCCGCTTTCAGGTCGTCCGCTCACATTGGCGACTCCACTGGGGAAAACAAGTTTCTTAAAAAGTTTTCACAAAAACTTAAGGAATTTAGGCAACTACTGAAATATAGCCTCGCTTGCAGTCACTTTGCCAGTTCATAATACCATATTTGTTCGCACTTGCATATCATGACATTTTCTTCTTCTCAATCCCTCCAATACACTGTTTCACCCTGGTTTACTCAAGAAGGTGACCTACCTCTTCCACCAGGATTAGAGGCACCCAACGGGGTAAACCACTCATAGCATCGCATGACCTTACATCATGTTCTACGATGAGGAGTGTATATTCATTATGGGAGCCTGTACGACCCTTGGTTTTGACTTTGGCCCACATGTAATGGCTTAGTAACTTCCCCTAGGATTACCAAAACATAAATTCAAAATTAAACATTAAGTGTGCGCCTTTGGTATCCCCCGTTGATGCAAAAGAGACCTAACACCTAGGAAGAATGCGAGACCATTCGAAAGGAGAAATAAGGTTGGAAAGAAGTGCATATTATTGCGTGTGCTTACGTTTGTTCCGTGGTGTTTTTATTTGACTTTTTCACGAAGAATTAAACATGCATGACTATTTGTGTGCCATTCTAACCACATCTTTTGCAGCCATTTTCAAAGCATCAACATATGCATGGTATTTATGCTAACCACATTTTCGTGCAGCCATGACACTTTATTTGGTACCATGCACATTTACGTCCTGTATGTTGACATTTTCACGAAGCATATGATGTCATCATCATGTCATGCATCCTAACCACATTTTTATGCAGCCATTTGCATTTTTGTGTGACACAAGCATTCATGTCATCTCATCTCATTTAAATTAAAGATGTTCCGAGGATGCCCATCACGGTAACTTCATTTCATAACATATCGGGAGTCTCAAAACTACCCGTGTTCTGCCCGTGCACCGGACTGCACTCGGCCATTTCACTAGACCATTTCATTCAATAAAGGACCATAATGTTCTTAGATCTATTTTCATGTGGTAGGTCGTACGTCTTGGGATTCATCATTGGAAAAATAACGTGGCGCAGCGGAAAATGCACCGTTTAAAATTTCCTAGAATCCACCTATCTTGTCCAATTACCATTGATTAGAATAAAATCAAATAAGAATAAAGAGATATTAACTCACCGGATTCGTCTCCTCTAGAGACTACTGCAGAATCATTTCTTGAAACTGCGATCTCCAAAGTCTGGTGCACGACCAACTATTGAGCGGGAACCAGTGCTAGCCGAAGATGCGAAGGAATGGAGGATTAATGCTGGGATTTTCGGCTATTTGGGGCTGCTATTGGTGGCTGAAATTTCTAGCAATTAATTAGAGTTGAATTAGGTTTTTCTTCCTTAAGTGTGCCCTTATATAGACACCTTGTCTAATTGGGTTTTAATTAGGTTAATTAAACCCAAGCCCACTAGGATTATAATTACATAAATAAACTTTAATTAAAAAGTATATGTTATGTAATTTAATTCCATTTGGCTAAATTTAATTACCCCTAAATAAAATTAAATCACACTTAAGTTAATACAATATATGTATTTAATTTTCCTACTTAGGAAAATTATTTAATTAATTGTTTACTTTATGTAATTCAATTAATTGATAAATTAATTAATTACATCATGTAAACTTATTAATTAAATTAAATTCAACTCAATGTCAATTAATTACCTTGACACCGAATGTCAACTAATTAATTAACGCATTCCTTCCAATGTACATTACATGTACAATTGCTATAAGTTCTGGCTCAGTTGATCTATGTGCATGATCCTATGGGTCTGTCTTTATGTTGGCAGTAGGCCCAAGGCCCACAGACTGTAAGTGGGTTCTAGTAAACCATTACAGCCCCCAATTAAGACAGAGATGCAGCAGTCTTTAGAAGACACTCACCCGGTAGTAATCTCATACTGTCCTTTGCCTAACGATATCAATAAGAATAAACAAGAGGCATGGTGTCCGTCATCATCTTCTGTTGTTTATTATATTTCTTGATCTTGAGTTGACTGATTAATCAAATAAGCAACCAACTTATTTGGGTATGGCCATACACTTATCAGTCCCACTCATGAAGTGGCCAATGATATCATCTCGGTGTTACCCGAGTGGCAATTCCATCACTTCATCATCAATATCAACATGTTCACCAGTCCACCCAATCATACCCGTATTTAGCATCCTTTTACAGACCTGTTAGGCATATGTCAAAGTGAACCGGATTCCATATCGATATTATAATGAAATCTGGTCTGTCGATATTATAATGAAATCTGGTCTGAGGACAAAAGAGGCCTACTCAAGAAAGACCTATGACGAGACAACCATGTGGCTTTCTTATGCGGATCGATCCAGTCCCATGTCAACGACATGTACCTATATTCATGACTGACTATACAAGTACTATGGCTAGTTAAGAACTACCATACAGTCATCGAATATACAAGTCTGTGGTTCTATTCGTTCCCACAATTAGAACAAACCTGGGATAGGTTTTATGATTATCAATCAATGGATACTCTACTCATATTATAGCACAAGATATAAATGAAATAGATTAATTACCTTTATTAATGTGACACAAATAATGTATTCATACATGGCTCTTAATGTATAATACAAAATACAAGAATCCAATGCCCTAAGAACTAGGGCACACCAACAATCTCCCACTTGCACTAGTTCCAAGTGGGCATTGCCCTAATTCCTATAGATCTGGTATGACCATCATGCTGGTTCTGCGACAACGATTTGGTCAATGGATCAGTGACATTATTCTTGGTGTCAACCCTCTACAATGATATGTCACCTCTGTTCACGATCTCTCGAATAAGGTGAAACTTTCTGAGCACATGTTTGGATCTCTTGTGTGACCGGGGCTCCTTAACTTGTGCGATGGCCCTGTTGTTGTCACAAAAAACATCAACTGGGTCTAGGATAGTAGGTACTACTCCTAACTCGGTTATGAATTTCTTGATCCAAACGGCTTCCTTTGCAGCTTCGCATGTAGCTATGTACTCAGCTTCCGTTGTAGAGTCAGCAATGGTGGACTGCTTTGAGGACCTCTAACTAATGGCACCGCCATTCAGGAGAAAAACATAACCAGACTGTGACTGGTTCTCATCCTCATCGGTCTCAAAGCTTGCATCAGTGTAACCTGACACTACCAGCTCATCTTGACCTTCATACACTAAGAAACCATCCTTAGTCCGATTAAGGTACTTTAGGATTGCCTTGACAGCCTTCCAGTGTTCCTCCCCAGGGTCTGACTGGTACCGGCTGGTCATACTTAGTGCAAACGCGACATCAGGCCTCGTACATAACATGGAGTACATGATAGATCCAATAGCAGATGCATAAGGGATCCTTTCCATGTTCTCCCGGTCCTTCTTTGTTTTAGGACCAACTTTCTTACTCAGCTTCAACCCATGGTGCATAGGCAAGAATCCTTTCTTTGCCTTATCCATGCTGAATCTTTTCAGAACCTTGTCAATGTATGTGGCCTGACTTAGGCCTAGAAGCCGATTGGATCTATCTCTGTAGATCCTGATCCCTAAGATTGTCTCAGCTTCGCCCAAGTCCTTCATTGCAAAGCACCTACTCAACCATTGCTTAACTCCTTGTAGTGTTGGTATGTTGCCTCCAATGATAAGGATGTCGTCAACATACAACACTAGGAAGGTGGAAATGCTCCCACTAACCATCTTATACACACAGGGCTCATCAGAATTCTGTGTGAAGCCATATTCTGTAATGGCGTTATTGAATCTCTGATTCCATGACCTCGATGCTTGCTTCAATCCATAAATAGATCTTTGAAGCTTGCATACCCGGTTTGGATATTTTGGATCGATAAAACCCTCAGGTTGTGGCATGTACACATCCTCGAGTAGCCTTTCATTAAGGAAAGCGGTCTTAACATCCATCTGCCATATCTCATAACCGTACCATGCAGCTATGGCTAGTAGTATCCTAATGGATTTGAGCATAGCAACCGGTGAAAAGGTTTCATCATAGTCAATTCCTTGAACTTGCCTGAATCCTTTTGCCACCAATCGCCCCTTGAGGGTGTTGTCGGCCTTTAACTTGAAACACCACTTGCAACCTATCACCTTAGCACCCGGAGGTGGATCCACCAAGTTCCATACTTGGTTATCATGCATAGATTGCATCTCAGCCTCCATGGCTTTGCGCCATTGATCTGAGTGTGGGCTTTCAACAGCCTCCTGATAGGTCTTGGGCTCTTCTTGGTCAATGACCATAAGGTCCCCATCATCAGTCACGAGAAAGCCGTACCTCTTTGGCTGATAACATGTCCTACCAAACCTTCTAAGGTCCTGTGTAACCATTTCTGGTTCCTCAATTTCTTGAGTAGTCAGATCGGTTCCCGAAGCATCCTCAGCAGTAGCTGCAGGAGTTTGTGAGTCTTGAACTTCTGACAGTTCAACATTACTCCCACTGTCTCTCTTGTAAAGGAATTCCTTCTCCAAGAAGACTACATTTCTGGCTATGAAAACTTTGTTTTCGGCCGGATCGTAAAAGTAATAACCCTTAGTTTCCTTAGGGTAACTCACAAACTGGCACTTGACAGATTTAGACTCGAGTTTGCCACTTGTCAATTTCTTAACATGTGCATCACAGCCCTAAATCTTCAAGAAGGAAACATTGGGCTTTCGGCCTTTCCATAGTTCATATGGTGTTCCCTCAACTGCCTTGCTTGGTGTATTATTAAGAATGTAAGCAGCTGTCTCTAAAGCATATCCCCAAAAGGAGACAGGGAGTGTAGCATGACTCATCATCGAGCGGACCATGTCAAGTAAGGTCCTATTCCTCCTCTCTGACACTCCATTCCACTGGGGTGTACCAGGAGGAGTGAGTTGGGATACAATCCCACACTCTCTCAAAAACGAGTCAAACTCTTGGCTCAAATATTCACCCCCTCGGTCAGACCGAAGTGCTTTTATTTTCTTGCCAAGTTGGTTTTCTACTTCATTCTTAAAGTCCTTGAACCTTTGGAGAGTCTCAGACTTATGCTTCATCAGATACATGTAACCGTATCTGCTGAAGTCATCCGTGAAGGTGACGAGGTACAGAAAATCAGATCTAGCACTAGTGCTCATTGGGCCACATACATCGGAATGTCTTAGCTCCAATAGCTCTGAGGCCCTTTCAGCAGTCTTGTTAAAAGGCACCTTTGTCATCTTGCCTCTTAAACAAGATTCGCATGTGTCATAAGACTGGATGTCAAATGACCTAGCACTCCACTAGAGTGAAGCCTAGCTATGCGCTTCTCATTTATATGGCCAAGTCGACAATGCCAGATGTAAGTAGGATTAATTTCATTTTGTTTAATCCTTTTAGTATTTATATTATAGATTGAACTTTCACGTTTTAGATCAAGGATATATAAGCCATTTTCAAGAAATGCTGTTCCATAAATAATATTGCCACATTGCATAGAAATTCTACCATGTCCAATATTAAATACAAAACCAGAAATATCCAACAAAGAAACAGAAATAATATTCCTACGCATCGCAGGTACAAAATAACAGTTTCTTAGTTCCAAAACAAGTCCACCAGGCATCTCCAAGAAATAATCTCCGATCTCCATGGCCTGAACCCCGAGCACCATTTCCAACTCGAAGATCTACTTCTCCAGATCCTAATAACCTCCTATTTCTTAGACCCTGCACATTTGAACAAATGTGAGATCCACATCCAGTGTCCAAGACCCAAGATGTAGAAATAGCCAGATTAATCTCAACAACATAAATACCTGAAGCAGCAGTTTTGCCCTTCAGTTACTCCCTTAGCTTTGGACATGAGCTCTTCCAGTGCCCCTTCTCATGACACTCATGGCAGACATCATCAGGAGAAGCAACCCTTGCTTTGGGTTGGGCCACCACCTTTTTGCCCTTAGCCTTGGCCTTAGATTTGGCCTTTCCCTTAGCAATGGATGTATTGCCCTTGTTCACCAGCAATACTTCAGGAGTCTTCTTAAGAGACTGCTCAGCAAGCTTGAGCATGCCATGTAGCTCAACTACCGATTTATCCAACCCTTGCATATGGTAATTCATGATAAACTGGTTGTAAGACTCATGAAGTGACCCGAGAATAATGTCTATTGCCAAGTCCTGCGGAACTGGCGAGCCGAGGCGGGCAAGTTTATCAATGTACCCCTTCAACTTTAGCACATGAGTGCTAACAGAAGTCCCAGCTACCATCACAGTAGTGCAAAGTGCCTTAGTTGTCAGGTAATGTTCCTAACAAGCCTGATCTTGGAACATCTTTTTAAGTTGATCCATCATCTCATAAGCATGCTCGTCCATAAACTGCTTCTGAAGATCAGAATCCATGGTGCCCAGCATGAGGCACGAGACATCTCGATCACCTCTCACATGCTGATCGTACTGCTCCACCATCGCCGTGGTGATGCCTCAACCTACCGGAGGGCTAGCTGGTAAAGGAGCGTTCAGTACATACTCCTTGGACTCTTGTCTAAGAACTATTTGTAAGTTCTTAGCCCAGTCCAGGAAGTTAGTCCTCGAAAGCTTTTCCTTCTCCAAGAGTGACCTAAGTGAGAATGAGTTGTTGTTTGTTGCAGCCATTTAAATTGCTTAAGTGAAATGGGATTATCTACATGGAATAAATCATTGCTTGAGTTAGAAATAAAGGACTTTTAAGCCAATTCAAATTAATAATCCGATTTTAATTTGTTTGTTGGTGTTGTTAATTGGCTAACTTGACCAAGATCCATAACTTATCAATGACTGGCCGAACTAGGGCTCGCTAACCAACCATTGATTCATTTGGTAGGACAACCTATCCAATCCTTCCACGAAGGACTCTTGGTTTGATAGGCTTATTGACACTTTACCCATCTGTGCTTAGGGCCCGCTCTGAGCTAATGCTACCCATGTTGAGTCAAACCACCATTCACATGTTAACCATACCAAGTATCTTAACCCTCAACGGCCCACTGAATACTACAATGTACCCAGCTAGGGCATGGCGCACATTGCAGCATCAATGGGAGGAAGAGGTGTGAATGTCGGAAGCACTTTTAAGCGACTCAATATTTTAATTTCCGGATTATAATTAACTGATACGGCTTAGCATGTATAAACACGAGTAATAATTTGGTGATCCATACATCCATATTATATGATAAATGCAATAGCATACTTAATTTAAAATAAATGAGATCCTATGGGCCTTTAATTACAACCTAATGAAAAACTAGATATCCTATCTAATTCTTCATGGGCCAGACTGCAATCCTTCTTAGGCTCCCACCATGGGCTTGCTCCATTTGGGCCTTCCTCCATACTTGATGCAATTACAATAATTTTGTTTAAAATAAAATCTATTCTAAAATTACATCAAAATAAAATAAAAAAAATGGCACGCAGGCCATATTTCTCAAAATTAAATTACAACCGATAATAATTTAGGGCCCATAGAACTCAACTAACATTTCAAACAAAGTACCTGTCGTGCACATACATACCAATATGATGCATGATCATGGCATTCCAAATTATAAATGTAAATGTTAAGCCGAGTTACTTAGGGTGAAATCGCCAATTTTAACAAATGTGACTAAGGCCCATAAAGGCCCAATGGATAACATCCATAAATGCAAAGTTAACAATTTTGCTCCCACTTGAATTTGGGTTGTCACAAATTTAAAATTTAGCTCTCCCAATTTTAACCGGTGTCACGGTTTATTAGGCCAATTTCACAAAGCCCATATTCAATTTAATATGCAAACAATTAAATTAAATATGCATGCCAACAAAATAAATAATTTAAATACAAATTAATTAAAAAAAATTTTAATTTAATTTGCATTAGGGTCCGGGATAAAAAAATACCTGCAAAATTCAAAACCGGACCCAAAACCCGCCCGCGGCATCAGGCTGCAGCAGCAGCTGCTGCCAAGGCACTAGATGGAATCGCAATTCTGCGATTCCATCTTTTGCCCAAACAATATTTTTTTTTTCATCCTAAACAAAAAAATGTTTCTAGCAAAAAAAAAAAAAAAAAAAAAAAATATATATATATATATATATATAATTAATATACAAAACAATTTTAGATGGAAAACAATTGGGGAAAAATAATCAAAAACCCCAATCCAACAATTCTAGGGTTTATCCAAAAACAAAACGAATTAAGTAAAACCCTAAAATCACAAACTTGAAACCCATTCTTTCTTCAAGAACGCTTTCAAGAACCAATTCCAATCAATCTAATGGACAAAACCTAGGCTCTGATATCACTGTTGGGATTCGTCATTGGAAAAATAACGTAGCGCAGCGGAAAATACACCATTTAAAATTTCCTAGAATCCACCTATCTTGTCCAATTACCATTGATTAGAATAAAATCAAATAAGAATCAAGAGAGATTAACTCACTGGATTCGTCTCCTCTAGAGACTGCTGCAAAATTGTTTCCTGAAACTGCGATCTCCAAAGTCTGGTGCATGACCAACTATTGAGCGGGAACCGGTGCTAGCCGAAGACGCGAAGTAATGGAGGATTAATGCTGGGATTTTCGGCTATTTGGGGCTACTATTGGTGGCTGAAATTTCCAGTAATTAATTAGAGTTGAATTAGGTTTTTCTTCCTTAAGTGTGCCCTTATATAGACACCTTGTCTAATTGGGTTTTAATTAGGTTAATTAAACCCAAGCCCACTAGGATTATAATTACGTAAATAAACTTTAATTAAAAAGTATATGCTATGTAATTTAATTCCATTTGGCTAAATTTAATTACCCCTAAATAAAATTAAATCACACTTAAGTTAATACAATACATGTATTTAATTTTCTTACTTAGGAAAATTATTTAATTAACTGTTTACTTTATGTAATTCAATTAATTGATAAATTAATTAATTACATTATGTAAACTTATTAATTAAATTAAATTCAACCCAATGTCAATTAATTATCTTGACACCGAATGTCAACTAATTAATTAACGCATTCCTTCCAATGTACATTACATGTACAATTTCTATAAGTTCCAGCTCAGTTGATCTATGTGTACGATCCTATGGGTCTGTCTTTATGTTGGCAGTAGGCCCAAGGCCCACAGACTGTAAGTGGGTTCTAGCAAACCATTACAGGCCCTAATTAAGACAGAGATGCAGCAGTCTTTAGAAGACACTCACCCGGTAGTAATCTCATACTGTCCTTTGCCTAACGATATCGATATGAATAAACAAGAGGCATGGTGTCCGTCATCCTCTTCTGTTGTTTATTATATTTCTTGATCTTGAGTTGACTAATTAATCAAATAAGCAACCAACTTATTTGGGTATGGCCATACACTTATCAGTCCCACTCATCAAGTGGCCAATGATATCATCTTGGTGTTACCCGAGTGGCAATTCCATCACTTCATCATCAATATCAACATGTTCACCAGTCCACCTAATCATACCCGTATTTAGCATCCTTTTACAGACCTGTTAGGCGTATGTCAAAGTGAACCGGATTCCATATCCATATTATAATGAAATCTGGTCTGAGGACAAAAGAGACCTACTCAAGAAAGACCTATGACGGGACAACCATGGGCTTTCTTGTGCGGATCGATCCAGTCTCATGTCAACGACATGTACCTATATTCATGACTGACTATACAAGTACTATGGCTAGTTAAGAACTACCATACAGTCATCGAATATGCAAGTCTGTGGTTCTATTCGTTCCCACGATTAGAACAGACCTAGGATAGGTTTTATGATTATCAATCAATGGATACTCTACTCATATTATAGCACAAGATATAAATGAAATAGATTAATTACCTTTATTAATGTGACACAAACAATGTATTCATACATGGCTCTTAATGTATAATACAAAATACAAGAATCCAATGCCCTAAGAACTAAGGCACACCAATAGTAAGATATCATTACATGACATCATATCGTTTATCATTATGTCATGGTGATGCTGAAGTTCTGTTGGGGTGTCGTGATCCACTCCAGATTGTTGCATGACATTATTGCATCATTTGAGGTACTCCACGAGTACTGGATTACTACGCATATAAGTGCATTTCATAACATTACCAAATCATGAAAGGTGTTCCAAGAATGCTGAAACTGTGTCCGTGTCCCAAGTTACATGCGGCTTGTTTGCAATATCACGTCTTGTCAGATGCCCTAAAAGCGTCGAAACTCTGTCCGTGGGCCGACCCCCACATGACCATTTCACTTCATCTCATAGACCTACAAAGCGTCAAAACTTTGTCCGTGTGTTGACACACACACTACCATTTCATGACATCCACCGGGTGCCCTAAAAGCGCCAAACCCCTATCCATGTGATGGTTCACATGCGACGTTCTTGCATCATCATTTGCATGGCATTGGGTATTCTTGGAAGGTCTAAAATGAAAAGAATAAAAACAAAGGAAGTCATCCTCATTATCACGCGATGTACATCTCAATCATCTGTCAAATGTTTAAGTACTCCACAAGCACTGAAAAATTCATCTCATGCACTGAGTCATTTAGGGGTTCCAGGAACGCCGAAAATTTCATCAAACCCTTTAGGCATCCTGCAAGCATTGGAAACCCATTTCATGTATTGAAGTTCTGCGAACATCGAAAAATATCATATCCTATCACGAAAATCCAAGGTGCTCTCCAAATACTGAAATTATGTCCATACCTCATGTGTATGCACGTGTCCATAGCATAAAATCTCCTCACAAGTATCACCTTGCTTCGATCCGTGGACACCCTGTGTGTCATTTTATCTATGTGGTGTATATTTATATGCCATGCCTTACTTCAACATACAGCCTCATCAACAACATTCATTGCATTTGCACGTTTCCATTCTTGGCTTTGCATATGGTTAGCTAGTTTGGAATTGTGTAACATGACATGGCATTACATGTCATCACATATGCAACTCATCATTCATAATATACATATCCCATCATGCATTCATGCCTACATCATCTGTGATATGGTATTCTTCATGCGTATGCACCCGTCAATGTTAACAAGTGTTCTTATCAAGGGGGAAAGGGGAAGAATCTTGAGAATGGCCAACCCAATGAACTTTAACACCATAATAGATGTCGTGGATGATTATGTCACTTTGTCATGGTTTCGAAAGGTGGTCAGGGAGGAAGCAGCAACAATGCTGAAGGAAATGCTGGGGGGTGATTTTGACAGGGTAGAAAGACTGACGGCAAGGTGCACCGAATTGGAAGCACGAGTGGCAGAGCTCGAAGGAAAAATAAAAAGTATGGTGAGCACAGACTCCAATGTTGATACTAGCAAAAAGCAAAATGTCCAGATTGCTAACACTCACCCTCAACATCTTGGAAGGCCCTCTCACCAAGATTTAGGTCTACTAAGACTGACTAATGAAATAGAACTGAAGAGGCCCCTTAAGACTGATGTCGACATCGACTCCATTCCATGGCATACTAGAAGCTCACTTACCAAGGGTAGCGGAAAAGGCATATCCCCCTAGCCCTGCTCATTTAATAGACTATTTGTCAAGTGTAGAAAAATGGGTCTACTACAGAGTGTCAGGCCATACATGGAACCAACAGTAGAACAAAAGAGTAATTTCTGCAGCTATCATGTGATGACGGGTCACCGGACCAATGGATGTTTAGCTTTAAGAAAAGAGATCTAGAAGCTAGTCGATGACGGAAAATTAGAAGCCTCGTCCAACTCTGGTAGATGACTTGGGACAACGAGGGAGATCGCCAAGGAGACTCCTCAAACCTTTCGAGGAGAAGAATATAATGAAGAACTTTAGGGTCTGGTTTGATAAGAGTGGGACGAAGGCACCGAAGCCGAAATGATGACCAATCGGAAAATAATCAGTTTCTATGAGATCAATATTTCTTAGATACTTCCTTCTTGTTGGGGACTCATTTTGCTTGTGAGATGTATTTAACTCATTAGGAATGCAATGAGATTTATTTTCATCTTACTTATGTGATGATTGCATGTACATGGCATTATGCATGCATTTGACCATCTGAAACGACATATCCGACACTCATAATATTAAAATACATGACATCAATCTGAGTATTATAGGGAACTTAAAAGTGAATCTAACTCTGATTGGACCCTCACTTGAAAGGTGAGCTTGCGAGATAAATAAATAATAGGATGGTATCATCTCTGCCTAGCCATTTGCTGACCCAGATCAATGATCCTTACAAATCACAATCCAAAACGCTATGGCCTAAACTTTTAACTTGAGCAGCACGCATAATACCTAAACCATTCCAAACCAAAGGCTATTGCTAAAATTCAGAGTCAATCTCCAAAATGAAGCTTCAAGCCTCGTTCCATACCCAAGAAAGTACCCCGTACCAAAACCCTGAAGCTAAAATTCCAAACTCATCGAAAACACCAACCCATAAGAAATTCAAATGACCTTCATCACCTACCATGTAGTAAAACTCTGAAGCAGTGCTTGTTTGTAGTGCATGCATAATCTTGTTTGTATGACATGCATGTGTACATGACATTACACGTGCATTGTTCATCCAAAAGACATATTAAACACACATGACATGCATGAATTTGAATGCAGCAGGAAAACCAAGAGGTGGCTGTGGCTTGGATTTAGTTCTTTCAAAAAAAAAAAAAAGAGATCAGCACAGACAAAATAGTCTTTCTCTCTCATACATGGCTGCTACAGCTAACACTGGAATGTCTCACCATCCCAACTTCCATCACCATCAGATTTTTTTTGCACCCTACCTGTGAAAGATTTGGACTTTCTTATTTTCAAACAACCTGTGAAGAATTTGGGTCATCCTGTTTTCAGACCCAAAGCACTTCCATTCTCGACCTTCATCTATACCTTCAACACCCCTTCTCTTCCGTTTACATATAGGGCATGAACACTTGTTCGATGAACTACCCCTTTCATCTTTCCTCTTGAAATGATTCTGTGAAACCTTATTCTCTACACCAATGGCCTCTAACAAGAAATTGAATCCTAATGCTGGCCCATATCGCATTTTTCCACGTCATCTCATCACCAGAAAGGTGACGGAGTGAGTGGTCATGGCTTTATTTCAATCAGTCTTCGTTTATCATTAACCTGTACCAGATTGGGAATACCTGTTTATCCCATGACACTCTTATTCAATCCGAACTCCTAGGCTAATTGTTTTGTACCCTTGGACTGTGGGAAGGGTTTTCATTCCATGGTGGAGAGAAGATTTTAATATAAGTCTGCTTTAAGTGAGCTGGATAAGGAATATCAAAAGTTACCCAAGAACTTGACTATTGAAAGGGCAAAGCTGAACAAGAAAAAGATTGAAGTCAACTTTGATGGGAAGACAAGCCTGATGATAAAAAATATACCCAGTTCGTTATGCCTTCCTATCGTTTTCAAAAACAAAGTGAACAAAGGGTATGCATTTGTAAATTTCGCAAACCCAAAGGCCGTATGCAAGTTCCAGCGAGCAGTTCACAATGAGAGATGGCCATTTTCTTGTCCAGCAAGATCTGCACTAAAGCCTATGCTAGAATTCAAAGCAAAGAGGCACTGGTAAGGCACTTTGAGAGGTCAATATTTGAGTGTGAAAGGGATGATTGTTTACCAATAATGTTCATTCTATCAAGGGACGGTACAAAGGGTTCAGTTGAGCAAAAGGTGATAAAGAGAAAGTGGAGATTGACACTTAATCCCTTTCAGGCTGGAAGAAACCCTAGCGGTGCACTCATGAACTTCATCAACAGTGTTGGAGCAACCAGGTTTTACAAAGCTTTTAACAATCGTGAATGGGAAGACTTGCAAAGCTGCGGTGTTAATAGTCAGGGGAAAGTTGCATTTGCCAACCATTTCAAGAACTTAGTCTTCAGTTGCTACAAAAGTGACTACTTACCAGTGGTTCTTTCACCTCTTAGGGATGATACGACTTGCCCTAGAGTTGTTATGATTTGCAGGCATAGACAAACCAAAATTACTCAGGTCATTCCGAGTCAAGCTATAACATGAAAGGCTAAAAGATGTGTCCATCGTTGACAACTGTGTGCAAATTGGAGTCTGGGGTGAATTGGAAACATGCATATGGGTTCAAAATCTTGGAGGATCTGGTGTGTAATCAATTGATTCAGTTCAATGCTCAATTGTACACTTTGACATATGTTATCACCGTAAAAAAAAACCTCTAATGTGGAAAATCGAAATGACATATTGGTAATATGGAGGAACGTCAATCACAACCAGAGCCACACTTTGATTTTCCTAATGCATCCATATTCATTATGTCATAGATGTTTTATATTTAGCTTGATGTTCAATATGCATTCGTCATGTCATTGCATGTCAATGTCCATATATGGATTACAGCAAGAAGCAAACCATATCTGATGAAGTGTTTTACGTCTCAAATACAAATCTCCAATACTAGGGGCAAGTAAAGGCCACACCACTGGATTTCATTGGCAACAATGTTTTTGTGATTTCTGATGAACATATCGAAGCACACTTTCCAATCCCAAGACAAGCTAGTGCAAAGGGGTTAACTCGGATGGAATGCTCGCGCAGAATTTTTGGGCCATTCATTAAAAAAAATCAAATCACAAAGAGAAAATTTCCAACACGGAAAACCGAGAGGACGTGTTGGTAACAAGAAGAGGGTGATGTTCAAAGTCAAAGTCACTATTAATTTCCCTATTGTACTAATTATGATGTTGTCGTAATGATATTATGCATGTTTGATCTTCTGCTTAGATGTTCATATCGCATACATCGTGCCATTACATATAAACATCCATCAGTAGGTCATTGCATCCAAGCCCATGATAATGCAAATAGAAATCCTGTCATAAACACCGATACCAGGTCAGAACTTTATACAATATAGAAATACAAAGTCTAATTCTCATCCTCTTGCTCGACCAGATAGACCATTCCTTGGCAAAGCCTATGATCCTGATCCGCTAAGCCTGATAGCACTTCAGAGCATACCACGAATAAAATGGAAGGATACTTGACAGGTTCAACTTCTCTAATAACCAGATTTGTGTGATAGCCAGTCGATTAGAAAGATGTTGAGACAATCAGACTGAGTTAGCATGGTACAAAAACTTGCCTAAAATCAAGAAGAAGCGCCCGTGGGTTCAAATGGGGCAGTTAGAATAAACAAAATCCAGATAAATCGGGGCCTTAGCTGAGGCAACCCCCATATACGCGATAGTATAAATCATCTGGGCTACCACTGAGGCTAATTGTAAGCCACAAGTCTCACCCCCAGACTTACACAAATACCCAGAACAAAAAATAGAAGCATCATATGGCATACATGCATACACTTAAATCATACATGCATCCATGCATACATGTATACATTTAAAGTTTACACACAATTCATGCGTACATGCATCAAAACCAATCCAAGTACAGGTACTCATCGCTATTGTCATGCCGTCCTAGATCGGAATTGCTCCTCAAGCAGAAATGGCCTAATCCAGAGGCACTCTCAGGGCTATAACATGTAAATCAGAGCTATACGACTCTAAATCTCAAGTATGAGAAATTCCTCAATTGTCAGAATTTTTGTTCACGCTAATATAACCCCGAGAAAGGTATTTCTTGCCTCTTGCAGATGTCTAAAGGCAGAATAACCGAACCGTATTTATTCTTGATCGAAGAGGCAAAAAGTTTTGTTTCCAAAATTGTCCATCAAGAAATAAATACGCATACTCAATGCAACCACACAAATTCAATAGATCCACCTTAGGTAACATAGACCCGGTGTCAGGTTTAGATCGACTTCATCTTAGAAATTCAGTAGATCCACCTCGGGTAACATAGACCTGGTGTTAGGTTCAGATCGGCTTCATCTCAGAAATTCAGCAGATCCACCTCGGGTAACATAGACCCGGTGTCAGGTTCAGATTGGCTTCATCTCAGAAATTCAGCAGATCCACCTCAGGTAACATAGACCCGGTATCGGGTTCAGATCGGCTTCATTTAGGAAATTTAGCAGATCCACCTCGGGTAACATAGACACGGTGTCGGGTTTAGATCGGCTTCATCTCAGAAATTCAACAGATCCACCTCGGGTAACATAGACACGGCGTTGGGTTCAGATCAGCTTCATCTCAGAAATTCAGCAGATCCACCTCGGGTAACAAAGACCCGGTGTTAGGTTCAGATCAGCTTCATCTCAGAAATTCAGCAGATCCACCTCGGGTAATATAGACCCGGTGTTAGGTTCAGATCAGCTTCATCTCAGAAATTCAGCAGATCCACCTCGGGTAACATAGACCCAGTGTCAGGTTCAGATCAGCTTCATCTCAGAAATTCAGCAGATCCACCTCGGGTAACATAGACCCGGTGTCAGGTTCAGATCGGCTTCATCTTTGAAATTCAGCAGATCCACCTTAGGTAACATAGACCCGGTACAGGTTCATTCCTCTCAGCCTCGGGTAACATAGACCCGGTACAGGTTCATTCCTCTCAGCCTCGGGTAACATGGACCCGGTATAGGTTCATTCCACTCAGCCTCGGGTAACATAGACCCGGTACAGGTTCATTCCTCTCAGCCTCGGGTAACATAGACCCAGTATAGGTTCATTCCTCTTAGCCTCGAGTAACTTAGACCCGGTACAGGTTCATTCCTCTCAGCCTCGAGTAACATAGAACCGGTACAGGTTCATTCCTCTCAGCCTCGTGTAACATAGACCCGGTACAAGTTCATTCCTCTCAGCCTCGGGTAACATGGACTCGGTATAGGTTCATTCCTCTCAGCCATAGGTAACATAGACCTGGTACAGGTCCATTCCTCTCAGCCTCGAGTAACATAGAACCGGTACAGGTTCATTCCTCTCAGCCTCGAGTAACATAGACCCGATACAGGTTCATTCCTCTCAGCCTCGGGTAACATGGACTCGGTACAGGATCATTCCACTCAGCCTCGGGTAACATAGACCCGGTACAGGTTCATTCCACTCAGCCTCGGGTAACATAGACCCGGTACAGGTTCATTCCACTTAACCTCAGGTAATATAAACTCGGTGTCCCAGAAACTCAGTGGATCTGCTGAAGGTAATATAGACCCGGTGTCAGGCCCAGATCAGCTCCGTCGCAGGTAATATAGAACCGGTGTCAGGCCCAGATCAGCTTTGCCTCGGGTAATATAGACTCGAAATCAGCTCAACTAATCCAATCAACTTAGATCATCATCACGATAGTGAGGCTTCAACACGCCAGTGCGTGTTTTCTTTCTTGCATCTACAGTGCTTTGATTCACAGTCTGAAATTCATCACCGCAGGTATTTTTAGACCTAAAGTTAGGTGTCAAATTTGATCACGCGAGGGGCAGCTGTAAGCACCGGAATTTTCCAAAAAAAAAAAGAGAGACTTGAGCCACGACTGTAGGATCGTAGCAGGTGCAGCAACCCATACCCTGAAAGTGAAAAAAGAAGGTGCAATTTGAGGGGCATTTAGTGTCCTCTGTAGCTAGAAAAGAAAAAAGGGGTTATAAAAAAAAGGAGAAGAAAAAGGGAGAAAAAGGGGGGACAGACAAGGGGGAATTGAAGAGGGAAATTGAAAAGAAGAGAAAAAAAGGAGAGAAGAAGAAACCTAACCAAAGCATTATCTTCTTCTCCTCTTTTTCTTATAATTCTGGTGTTGTAAAGCTTAAAACCGGATAGAAATCATAGGTTAAAAACTTGGCACACCAAACATAATCAATTCCAGCCCTTAAACTCACTCAAATCCATAACACTTGGAGATTTTTGGACTTATTTTGGAACCTTGACATATAAGGGAAAAGGAGTAATCCAGAACCAATTTAAGGTGTTTCCAGCGGTCAAATCGATGGTGGATCTATGCAACAAGGGTAACTACACTTAAATCCTTTGTTTTGCTTCGCTTTCTGGGTGTTTTGGTTCATTTTCGTGTATAGAATCAATTTTTCTGCTTTGTTGTTTCTGGCTAGTCAGAACAGTCATAAGATTGTTCTTGTGGCTATGAACAGTCGCACGACTATAATTACAATCGTGCTACTATAGCTACAGTCGTACGACTGTATTCACTCCCACTGTTATTTCCTTTCATTAAAATAATTTTGGCGATTTTCTGCAAATGGGTGAATTACAGTCGCATGACCGTAGTTACAGTCATGCGACTATGGTTATAGTCACACGGTTGTAATTATAGTCGGGCGACTGTAATTTTTGTCCAGAAACAGAAAATCCACAAAAACCCATAAATAATCAGAAAAATCATAAAAATTTAAAAAAATTCAAAAAATCATCAAAAATGAATTTTTTTTTGTGCATTCCACGGCTTTAGATTTAATTTTTAAAGTTATCGTATTTAGAACAGTACAACAACGGAGATCCAAATCTCTCGAAAACCGACCCACCTTTGCATTCTAAATGAAATTAAACCGGAAAAAGAAAATATTTTTAAAAATGTATTTCTCATAAAAATCTACAGGGCATTTCAAAACTGTTTTCCAGGTCTAGTCAGGGGAACTAGTCGAGTTCACCCGACTATCCCCCCCAACGGCATGTCCCCGAATTCCTTAAAATCTCATTCTGTCTTTTTTAAGTCCTGTGTGTGTTTATAATTAAATTGTGCTAACCATCTATTTTTGCAACTTTTAATTTTTATTTCTTATGTAATTTATAGATTATCTTGTATTCTAGGCAATTGTAAATTTTCGAGATCCTCATGTATATTAGGCGTTTGTAATGTGAGAACGAGAGTTTTTCTTTTTATTTGATCTGGTTGTATAAGCGGCCCTTATTTTTATTCTTTTGAATTGTCTATATGTATAATTTATTTATTCCGCAATTTATTCCATTTTTTTTTTCATATGAGCATGGGTTAAGTAAATACAAAACAAAATCGGATAGGAAAAGATAATAAAGTGAACAAAATATGGTAATATAAACTATAAAGTGAATGCAAGCTAGAGGTTGAATAGGTAAGTTGCCCGGACCCTAAATCTTTGGATTAGGTACGGTAGTCTACCCTTGGTAGGGAGCTGTACCGGAATTTCCCGGATGAGCTGATTTGGATGGCGACTCTGTCACTAATCTTGGAAATTAGGTTTCGAGGTCTTTCAGTCAATTCAATGGGAAAGGTTTTCTATAAAATAGATTTCCAAAATAAAATCAATGATTTTCTAAAACAAGATAATCAAAATCCCATTTTCCAAAAATCTTAACACATATTTTCCAAATTTCCTTTTCCCCGGTTCGCTTCGCTGCGTTCCATTCTACTTTCAGGTCGTCCACTCACACTTTATCTTTGGCTAGGATTTTCGCAAAGTGCAGGAATGGTGGTCTGTTGAATTCTTTAAAGCTATTTGAGAAGCCAGCTGATGCAGATAAGGACAACTTCTGTACATATCATGTCGTAGGGGACACAAAACTAACAACTATTTTAAGCTGAGGGATGCCATTCAGAAGATGATTGATGAAGGGAAGTTGTAAGAACCTACAAAGCCCAGCACAAAGACTAATCCATTGCCAACATTTGAGAAGCAAGTCAACATGGTGCAGTCAGGGTTGCCAGCCAACTTTATTTTCGCTCAGATCCTGTAAGCAAATCCCACTGTGCGGTCTGTAGTAGCCGGTGAAGCCGAAACAGAGTTAGAATGTGGGAAGCTGCGAAACGGAAAGAAATAAAGCCAGTGAGCTTGAATGATCTTGATTCAAAAGATGAATATGAGGAATATGACTGGGATGAATTAGTTAAACTATCGGTTGTTGAAAAACCAAAAATTCCTAAAGTCCAAAATGTGACGAGAAGTGGCAGGGTCTATCAGCCAGCAACTCAGCAGAAAGATAAGGCTTCAGTGACTGGATCAAGCAACGTATCAACGCAGAAGGAAGTTGAAAAAGAAGATTTGGTCATTTAACAGTTGAAGAAAACTTTTGCTCAGGCCAGTTTATGGCATTTGCTGTTAGTCTCAAAGGAGCATAGAGCAGCATTAGTGAAGAAGCTGTCTGAAGTTGAAGTTTCCCTGATTACATCTCCAGAAGCTATGTGTTGCTTGTTAGACAAGGTTCATTCTGAGTCCCCTGACATTGTGTTCTCTGAGAAAGATCTGCTGAATGGAGGAAGAGCTCATAACAAAGCTCTTTATGTCAAAGCTAACATAATGGATAGGGTCATCCCATGTGTAATGGTGGATGATGGGTTAGCTCTGAATATATGTCCATCGAAAATGCTGTCGTATCTGGGCTTAAGTGAAGACGCTTTATAGAAGTCTTCAATTGTGATAAGGGCTTATGATGACTCAAAAAGGACTGTGATTGGAACATTTGAGGCTGAGGTGGAAGTAGGACCAGTCAAGTCAATGGTTACTTTCACTGTAATCGATATTCCAGTCACTTTCTCCTTACTGTTGGGAAGGCCATGGTTTCATACTTTGGGAGGTGTCCCTTCCACATTGCACCAGAAGATAAAGTTCTCAATGAGTAATGAGGTTGTGACAGTTGAAGCGGATTCTTAGTCTATGATTTCTACTGCGAATGAAGAAGCTCTACCATTCGGCGGATTCCAGATCGCCTGGTCAGTGAAGAAGAAGTCATAGATGCTCCGATGGTTATTTATGAGAATTATATACTGGAGTGGTTATCCAATTACTTGCGCAAGTAGAACCTTGTTCTGGGTATAGGGCTTGGAGCTAATCTACAGGGAGTGCCTGAATTAAACACAGATTCAGGAAAGTCAAAGCAGTTCAGGTTGGGCTACACAGCAGAAACATCTAAAAAGAAAAATCTGAAAAGGGAAAGAATGGCAAGCTTATGCTAAAGCCATTCATTAAATCTGGTGAAGAGCTGTACAAGGGGTAAATCAAGCCTGTGAAAGTCAGAAATGTTGAATGGGTTTCAAAAAATATTCTCCGATGTGGTAGATTTTGAAAAAATCCAAGAAGAACCAGTCACACCTGTGATAGAGGAGGAGATAGTTTTCAAGCTTGTTATCCTCCAGAAGGAGTCATCTGAAGAGGTAGCAAATATAGTGGAAGTGTTTAAGGAAGTAGCTGAGAAAAAGATTTGTAATAAATTTGTGGAGGTGATTTCAAAGGTGTTGGTTATTGCCTTCAACAATGCCTTTGCAAAGACCAAGAAAGGGTACGAGAAGGGGCTGATGACCAAAGCAAGCCTGAACTCTGTAGTTTCTGAAATCATAGAAATTATGATGAAGGCAAAGGCATAATCAGCTGAGGTTAAAGAAACCGCTCTTTCTACTAAACAAGAGTCTGAAATAGCTGCAGATCTAGACAACATCTTGAAGCTGAATGGGGAAGATGAAAAAGTGAAAGGCCCTCCACCTATGGAAGATGAAAATGACTTTTTTGTATCTGTTTCGTCCATTTTCAGTGGAACAATGTACTTTATAATAAGTATAATGCAATGAAATCTTAGTTTGCTTACCTGTGCATTGTTTATCCTGATAACTCTGTGCATGCATTTGAATCACCATCAAGCATATTTAGCATTCATGACACTGCATTGCATGAAATTAACATAAGTACAGATGAAAATCCCAAAATGGTGTTTATTTTATGCGAACTAAAACCCGAGGAAGAGAGAGAATTGATAAAAGTATTACAAAAACATGTTAAGGCTTTCGCTTGGTCATATGAAGATATGCTAGGAGTCAACACAAAAATAGCAGTTCACAAGATTCCAACGGATCCTAGATTCAAGCCAGTAAAGCAGAAGCTAAGAAGGTTGAGACCAGAATGGGCTACATTGGTAAAGGAGGAAGTGGCTAAGCAGATCGAAACCAAGTTCCTTGAAGTGGTGGAGTACACAGAATGGTTTGCCAACATTGTTCTAGTACCTAAGAAGGATGGAAGAGTCAAAGTGTGTGTCGACTATAGGGATCTGAATAAAGCATGTCCAAAAGATAACTTCCCCTTGCCTCACATTGATGTTTTGATTGATAGTGCAGCTAAAGCAGTAATGTACTCTTTTATGGATGGATTTTCATGATACAATCAGATTCTGATGGATGTAATTGACAAGGTCAAGACATCATCCATTACAGAGTAGGGCAGTTTCTGCTCAAGAGTGATGCCCTTCGGATTGAAAAATGCTAAAGCCACTTATCAAAGGGCTATCATAACATTGCTGCATGATATGATTAACAAGGAAGTAGAAGTGTATGTCGATGATATGCTTGTTAAATCAATGACCTGGGAAGAGCATCCTGCCATCCTAGATAGATTTCTTACATGCATTGGGCAGTATAATTTACGACTTAATCTCAAGAAGTGCATATTTAGGGTCACGTCAGGAAAGTTGCTGGGTCATGTGGTTAGCCAAAGAGGAATAGAGATGGATCCAGACAAAATCAAGACCATTTGAGATATACCGGCTCCTAAAACAAAAAAAAGGTCTAGTCATTCTTGGGTTCCTTGTAGTATGTCAGTCATTTCATAACATGATTGACTTCAATTTGTAAGCCAATTTTCAAGTTGTTGAAGAAAGATCAACCGATTGTATAGGATGACAGATGTCAATTGGCGTTTGAGAAGATTAAAGCTTATTTGGTAAATCCGCCAGTTCTGAGCCCACCAATTCCGGCAAAGCCTTTGTTTTTGTATTTGGCTATTGAAGATTCCTCTATAGGGGCAATGCTAGCACAAGAGCAAGATGGAAAGAAGGAGTACTCCATCTACTATCTTAGCAAAAAGTTACTGGAGTATGAAACCAAGTACACACTGGTAGAGAAGATATGTGTGGAGATGATTTGGCTAACTAAGAAGCTGCACCATTACTTTTAGTCATACAAAGTACAAGCCATGGCCAAGGTGGGTCCAATGAAGTATCTGTATGAAGCACTAGTGTTGGTTGGGAAATTATCTAGATGGCTACTACTCTTATCAGAATTCGATATTGAGTACATCACCAAGAAAGTCATCAAAGGGCGAGCTGTGGTAGAATTTCTGGCGAATCAATCGCTAGAATCGGATTATATGGAAAATCTAGAGTTCCTTGATGAACAGCTGGCTATGGTGGAGGTAAAGAGATGGGTTATGTGCTTCGATGGTGCCATAAACAGAAAGGGCGCTGGAATTGGGGTAATCATAGCGACACCAGACGGTGAGATTATTCCATTGTCAAAGAAATTGGACTTTCCCATAACTAATAATGGGGTAGAGTGCGAAGCATGCTTATTTTGGGATGGAAGCTTTTCTGATGCTCGGGGCAAATGATATGTTGATTGCTGGAGATTCACTTTTGGTGATTAGGCAAGTGCAAGGCGAATGGGATCTGAAAGAAGAAGCCTTGCAGCCCTATTTAGAACTGCTACAATACAGAAGAGAGTTATTCGGCCAATGTGAATTCAGACATGTTCCTAGAGAGGAGAATAAAATGGTTGATGCGCTTGCAATGTTATCATCTGTGTGGGAGAATCTGGAGAGGACACAAATATAACCTCTGGTCATAGCAATTTCCAAACAACCCTATTTTGATGTGCACGAAGTGATGGAATTGACAGCTGAAGAAAAGCCATGGTTCTTTGACATTTATCAGTATGTGAAGAAAGGAAAGTATCTAGAAGGAGCTAATAATGCTGATAAAGTTTCATTAAGAAGGTTAGCCAGCCAGTTCAGAATCTTTGAAGATAAGCTATACAAGAGAACCGTGAATGGGGTTCTTCTAAGATGTTTGATGGAACAAGAAGCTGAAGCGGTGATGCAGGATCTTGTGGACCCCATATGAATGGAGTCACTATGGCTTGGAAGATAATAAGGTAGGGGTACTTCTGGATGACAATGCAATCTGATTGTGTGAAGGAAGTGAGAAAATGTCACGAGTGCCAAATTTACACTAATATCAGTCATCTACCACCACTTGAGCTACATAATCTGGCATCTCCTTGGCCATTTTCAGCATGGGGGATAGATATGATTAGAGAAATTCACCCTGCAACATCTAATAGGCACCGATTCATAGTAGTGGCATTTGATTATTTTTCAAAGTAGGTAGAGGCAGAATCTTTCACTAGTATAAAAGCTAAGAAAATGGCTAAGTTCATCCAGAAGAACATCTTTGCTCGATACGGAATCCCTCATCATGTAGTGACTGATAATGGAGTGCAGTTTCAAGGGGCAACGACCGAACTATTTGCAGAACATGGCATTGAACATCATAGATCTTCACCATATAGACCATAGGCTAATGGTGCAGTGGAGGAAACTAACAAGGCGATAAAGAAGATCTTATCAAAGATTGTAACCATCTACAGGGATTGGGCTGACAAGCTGCTGTATGCTCTTTGGGGTTATAGAACCAGTGTCACAACACCAACAGGTGAAACTCCCTATGCCCTGGTGTATGGTATGGAAGCGGTGTTACCAATGGAAATAGAGCTTAAGTCACTCAGAATAGCCTTAGAAGCTCAATTACCAGAAATTGGATGGATGCAAGCTAGATATGAGCAATTGGCAATGTTAGACGAGCAGCGACTGAAAGCACTGGATCATTTGCAGATGTATCAACATAGAATGGCTAAGGCTTATAATACAAAAGTGAAGTATCCTAGACGGTAGTTGAAAACCGAAGATTTGGTTCTCAAACAATCAAGGCCTACAAATGTCGATGTTCGAGGGAAGTTTAAGCCAAATTGGGAAGGTCCATACATTGTGAAGAAAGTGCTATCAAAAGGTGTGTCAGCATCATGGACATGGATGGAAATGAATTCACAAATCCTGTCAATCAAGATCACTTGAAGCTTTATCATGTTTAAAGAAAAAGTCTGCTAGGTTGAAAACTCAAAAAGGGCAGCCTAGGAAAAAATTAAGACATGAGAGAAAATGACCAGTTGGAAAATCCAAAAGGGATGATTGGTAACGGATTCTAGTTCTGTGTGGAACGTATACCATTTTGGGAACCAATCCTGTCAAATGTAGTCATGTTGATTTTAGCAATAAAGTGTTATGTTTGTTTAAATATATTCATATGGTTATGTCAAAATGCATAAACAAAGTTATCTTGTTTGAACATCCATTTAAAGAAAGCACTTTGCATTTAGCTGGTTGTAAGGCTTACATTATTTAACAATGGAAATGTATCAAACACATGCAATCTGAAATCTTTTCCCATCCTCTAAATCTAATTCATCTTTTCCTAGGGTAGCTAAAAATTTCGAGACAGATCCAAGTTTGAATGTCATAAGGCCTTGTGTAATTGTGATCATTATATATGAAGCACGTATAAAAAAAAAGCTCGCTAAGGTGAAAACCGAAAAGGCACCTCAGGAAAAAGTTAAAGCAGCTCGCTAAGCTAAAAACCCTAGTTGGGCAGTTTAGGAAAAAGTTAGAGCACTTCCAAACTCACTCTTCCTGGGGGAAAAGTTGTAAAGTCTTTTCATTATCCCCCAATGGAACCGTTACAAAGAATATCACAACTTTAACCGTTACAAAGAATATCACAACTTTTTCCTCAACAGTCATATATATCCTCAACAGAAATACAAGGATTTCATTACATAAAGAATGTACTCCCCCAGCTAAAGTCAATCGGAGGCATGACACATTTTTGCCCAACAAAATAGGAAATATCAAGCTTGGACAAATAACAGGAAATGTATTCTTTAGGGTCCACATGCATATGCATAGTCATGCATACATGCATAGCGTACATGGAACATTCATCCATAGAAAAGTCGAATCCCCCAGGTAGTCTTCATTCTTGATCGAAGGGGCAAAAATTTTTGTTTAAAATCTCTCGATCAAGGAATGAAGACTCATCGTTTCAAATGTAGAAATTCAAAAACTTCGCCGTGGGTAAATGTGGACTCGGTATCAGCCCCAATCAACTTTGTCGTGGGTAAATATAGACCCAGTATCGACTCTAATCAACTTCACCGTGGGTAAATGTAGGCCCGGTATCGGCTCCAATCAACTTCACCATGGGTAAATGTAGGCCTAGTATCGGCTCTAATCAACTTCGCCGTGGGTAATGTAGACCCGGTATCAGCTCCAATCAACCTCGTCATAGGTAAATTTAGCCCCGGTATCGGCTCAAATTAGCTTCACCGTGGGTAAATGTAGACCCGATATCGGCTCAAATCAGCTTCATCGTGGGTAAATATAGACCCGGTATCGGCTCCAATCAAATTCGCCGTGGGTAAATGTAAACCCGGTATCGGCTCCAATCAAATTTTCCATGGGTAAATATGAACCTGGTATCGGCTCCAATCAAAATTGCCGTGGGTAAATGTAAACCTGGTATCGGATCTAATTGAATTTACCGTGGGTAAATGTAAACCTGGTATTGGCTCCAATTAGATCATCACTGCGTTAATACGGCTTCACCGAGTCGGGTCTGCCTTTCTTTCCTTACATTTATGGCGCTTTACTTTGCATTCTCAAATTCACCTCAGGTAGTTAAGACCTAAGATTAGGTACTAAATTTGATCACATGAGGGGCAACTATAAGCGCCAGAATTTTCCAACCTTAATAATGAAAACCCAAAGGTCATTTTTACAGGTGTAAATACAGAATTTTTGAGGATATAAAAAAAATAAAATACAGCCGCACGACTGTAATTACAGTCATACGACTGAAATTACAGTTGCACAACTGTAGTCAAATTACAATCGTACGATTGTGCACAACTGTAGTCAAATTACAATCGTACGATTGTGCACAACTGTAGTCAAATTACAATCGTACGATTGTAGGTCTATAGAAGCTAGTTACAACTCATCCTGCATGGGAGAGGGATGGGGCGTGATTTAGGGGCATTATTGCATCTTCCTGTCTTTTTTTAGGGTCTATAAGTATCAAAAGAAAGGGAGGAACCATGGTTGATAGGGATTTGGATTGAAGAGAGCTCTAGAGATTAGGAGAGGAGAAGGAAAAAGAAGAGAGGAAACACATAAAAAATATCATCTTCTTCTACTCTTTTTCTTTTGATTCTTGTGTTTGTGAGGTTAAAACTTGTAGAAACCATAGGTTTAAACTTGGTAAATACACACAAATCATTCCAAAGTGTTAAACATGCTCAAATCTGTAACTAGTAGAGATTTTTGGACATATATTCTACCCTTTGACATACAAAGGAAAGGAAGCAATCCGAAGCTAATTTAAGGTGTTTTTCCGCTCAAATTGATGGTGTATTTTCACTACAAGGGTAACTATACCTAAAACTAGTGTTTTGCTTCATGTTCCATGTGTTTTGGTTCATTTTTGTGTATCAAAATCAACTAAAACCAAACATACAAGTCTGCTATTTCTGGGCAGGACGAATAGCCGTACAGCTATAATTACAGTCGTGCGATTTTAATTACAATCGTACGATTGTAGTTGGTCACACGGTTGTAAATTCTTCCACCTAAATCATTTCGATAATTTTCTGACCATAAGCAAATTACAGTTGCAGGACTGTAATTACAGTCACACGGCTGTAGTTTCCAGCCAGCAACAGAAAATAACAAAAAATCCAAAAAAATTAAAAAAAAGGGAAAAATTATAAAAATGCATAAAAATAAGAAAATCATCAAAAATAAATTTATTTCATGCATTCATGACCTTAGATTTAATTTTTGAAGTTATCGCACTTAGAACGAAGAATGACGGAGATCCAAATCTCCCGAAAACCGACTCATATTCATATGTTAAATGGAAATAAACCGATAGAAGAAAAATTTTTCAAAAATGTATTTTCTCATGAAACAAAACACAGGAAGGTTTCAAAATCATTTTCCAGGTCTAGTCGGGCGAACTAGCTGAGTTTACCCGACTATCCCCTAAATGCATGTCCCCAAATCTCCCATTTTCCGGTTCTGTCTATTTGAGTCCAACTTGTTGCATATATTTGTACTAACATCTGTTTTGCATCCTTTTATTTTTCATTTTGGATGTATTTGATAGATTATCCGTGTATCCTAGGCGATTGTAATTTTTTTTAGATATTCGTGTCTCTAGGCGGCTGTATTGGTGAGGATGAGAGTTTTCTTTTTCATTAGTTTTGGTTGTACAAGTTGGCCTCTATTCTTACTTTCTTGCACCTTATTTTTCTGCACTTTATTTTTTCTGTAATTTATTTGTATCATTCATATGAGCATTGGCTAATAAATATTAAAAGATAAAAATGGATAGAGAATAAGTGAGTATAACATGGTATTATAAACTTATAAATGAATGCAAGCTTGAGGTTGAATAGGTAAGTTGCCCAAACTCTAAATCTCTGGATTAGGTACAATAGTCTACACTCGGTAGGGAGCAGTACCAGAATTTCCCAGATGAGCTGATCCAGGTGGCGACTCTGTCACTGATCTTGAAATATAGGTTTTGAGATCTTTAAGTAATAAAATGGGAATTTCTAAAATGAAAAACCAGTTTTCTCAAAATTCACATTCTAAATGATGTTTCCTACAAAAGGAATTTCAAATCAAATCAACTGGTCTTCTTAAACAAAATCATCAAACCCGTTTTGTTTTCCACACACCTTATAAAAACTTCCCCGATCTGCTTCGCAGCATCCATCCGTATCGTCGTCCGCTCACAGCAAACAAAGGAAAAAGAAGCACAAGAATCACCTGTATTGGACGTGGTAGCTGATTTGTTAAAATCGAGTGAGAGTGAAATTAAGGAAGAAGTAGAGATGGCTCTAGTAGAATAAACACCGAGAGCCATGACTGAACTAGACATGGATCAACAACCTCTCTAAATACTGTATTTGGAAAATGAGGTAAATTTTGAATTGAAATATGGTTTAATTCACTTGTTGCCTACTTTTTGTGGACTTTGAGGTGAAGATCCATACAAACATCTGAAGGAGCTCCATGTGGTATGTTTAAGCATGAAACCATCAGGGAATGCAGTTTTTATGGAGCAAGTGAAAATGCGAGCCTTTCCATTTTCACTAACTAATAAAGCTAAGGACTGGTTGTATTGCCTTCCGTCTGGATCAATTACAACCTGGGGCTAGATGAAGATGCAATTTCTTGAGAAGTTCTTTCCTGCTTCATGAGTTTCTTCAATTTAGAAAGACATATCGGGCATTCGTCGATAATCTGGGGAAAATCTACATGAATATTGGGAGAGATTTAATCAGCTCTGCGCTAGTTGCCCAAATCATCAGATAAAAGATCAACTTCTACTTCAATATTTTTATGAAGGTCTAACCTTACCTGACAGGAATTTGATTGATGCATCTAGTGGTGGATCCTTAGCAGACAAGACGATCACTAGTGCAAGGGAGTTGATTTCAAGAGTAGCTACTAATACACAATAGTTTAGCCCTCGATAGGATCATCCTATGTAGAAAGTGAATGAGGTAAACACTTCTGCTATTGAAAAACGACTTGACACCCTTACTTCACTCATGCAGAAAGCTTTCTTGGGAAGAGAACAATAAGTGAATGTTTATGGGATTTGTTTAAGTTTTGATCATCCTACGGATTCTTGTCATACTCTCCAAGAGGAAGAACAGGTGAATGCTGTTGGTAACAACACTAGAGGAGATATGATCCGTACTCTCAGACTTACAATCATGGATGGAAGGACCACCCCAAGTTTAGCTATGCTCATAAGCCTAACAATTTCCAACAAGGGTAGCAATCCAATAATTTCCATCCAAGGCCACCAGTCCATACACCATAGTCGCCTCCTCCTAAGCCAGCTATGTCTTTGGAGCAAATCGTGTCTGCCTTGGCTACCAACGTGCAACAATTCCAACAAAGCATTTTGATGTTCCAGCAAGATGCCAAGACAAGCATACAAAACCTAAAGAATCAAGTGAGACAACTGGCCACTTTAATGAGTAAGCTGGAATCTCAAATTTCTAGGCGGTTACCATCACAGTTTAAGATAAATCCGAGGAAGAATGTCAGTGCCATCACTTTGAGGAGTGGTAAAGAGATACCATTTGCTGGAAATTTGAAGCATGAGCTAGAGAAAGAGCTTGAAAAAGAGGAGGTAACTCCTACACCAACTAAGCCACCACCAGCCATTTTCATCCCACCTCTATTCCCGAGTGATTCTCCAAATCTCTAAAGGAGGACCAAGAGAAAAAGGTACTTGACTTGTTCAGAAAATTCCAGGTAAATATTCCTCTTCTTGATGCTATTAAAAAATTCCTCGATATGCTAAATTCCTAAAAGAATTGTGTACTAACAAGAAAAAATTGAAGGGTAATGATAAAATCATTATGGGGGAGAACGTTTTTCCGCTATTATTCAGAGGAAACTCCCTCCAAAATGTGGAGATCCAGGTATGTTCACTATCCCTTGTACGATAGGTAGTCCTAGAATTAGGAAAGCAATGTTAGATCTTGGAGCTTTAATTAATATCATGTCACGATCTCTTTATGCATCTTTAAATGCGGGACCTTTGAAAGAAACTGGTGTGATAGTTCAACTTGCTGATAGAACTAATGCTTATCCTGATGGGGTACTAGAGGATGTACTTGTGAAAGTTAATGGTTTGGTATTTCCTGCTGATTTTTATGTTCTGGATGTGGATGATGATAGTCCAATATCGACACCCATTCTTTTAGGAAGACCATTCCTCAAAACATCTAAGGCTATAATTAATGTGCATGATGGTAAAATCACTATGGAATTTAATGGTGAAATGATTTGTTTCAATATCTATGATGCCATGAAATTTTCAAGTGATGAACTTTATGATTCAGCTATTGAAGTTACTAATCTTGTTGTTCATCAGGTTTTTGACACAGGGGGTTGTGAAAACATCTTATAAGTGAAGCCAGTTGAGAGTTCGGCTCACAAAGATAATCTAAAGATAAAGCCTAAAGCTTTGATCGATAAATTTAAGGTTTTCTATCTTGGTGATAATGGAAATTTTCTGGTGATAATACCAAAAGGATTGGAAGCACTTGAAGAGGACGTGATAGTCCGAGTTCTCAAGGAACACAAAGATGTCGTTGGGATTACTTGAGTAATTAAGATTGGCATAATGTCTAGCCCAAGACAATAAAGAAAGGTGATTTTGGGAGGCAACCAAAATTAATTTTATTTTAGATTAATTATTTTCATTTTGTGCTTTAGTTTGGTGTTTTTATTTTAATTTCTTAGGTCTTTAAATGAATTTTGAGTTTCTCCGATTGCCTTTGATCATGCTTCAAATTACTAATTAATTGTCTTTAATCTGCAGAAAGATTCAATTAAGCCGAGATCTTGGCTTGTGTCAATTTTCAGAATCAGAAAATTTTACTTAAGAGAAGTCATAAGCCATGATCTAGGCTTGAGAGAATTAGTCTGCTGCTTCTTTTTGTGACAAATTCAAGAGGGGTGATTTAAGCCATGATCTAGGCTTGAGGACATTAGTCTTCTTTTTTTTTTTCTTTTTTTTTTTTGGAGAAAGCTTAAATTTTTGGTGTCTTTTATTTTATTTCCTTATTATTTTATATAAAAAATAAAAAAGAAGAAGAAGAAAATATTTAAACAGTTTTTTTTCCTTTTCTTTTACTAATTTTCTTCTACCCTTATTCTGCAGAAACACGTTCTTCTCTGCCGTTCACAAACCAGCCTCCACCATCCGTCCAACTCGCTGCTGCCGTTCACCATCGTACTTCCAGTATGCCGTCGCATCCTCTCTGTCACCGATGGCCAAGACGCGTCAACCGCCAGGCGGGAAAGCACCATTGTAGAAGCGGCCTGTTGCAGCAGCAAGAATCATGACTTCCTCAGTCACCGAATCTACTTGGACGCGAACCGCATCTTGTCCAGTGATGCCTCCTTCTCTGATGCGACCAGCCTTGTTTGCCTCTGCATCCATCGATGACGAGCAGCGCTCGCCAAAAGCATATGACCCAAACGCTTCATCTGCCTCTATCCCCGACAAACTACAGCCACAAGTAGCGCCTGAAGCAGCCGTTGTCTCTGCCTAAAATTGCTGCTGCTCTGCCAAAAATCGCAGCCCATTCGCCTCTGTTTCCAGCCACTCTTGCTACTACCTTAGATGCCAAACCTTTGCCATCTCCAGCTATCATCAACTCCACTATTTTAGAGGCGATTGCGACGACTAAAACACAGATTTCAGACCAATAGCCATCGTCCCCTATTCCAGAACCAGATTCCGATGACTAAACAACACATGTGGGCTAGCAACAAGTGCATCACCTCTAGTTTGCATTTTCTTTCTCTGCCAATTGATTTTCCAATTACCATTTCAATTCTTTATGATAGTTTGATAAATTGATGTGTGAATTGAATTGGAATTAGTTCACTGCTATAAACTGTTGCTGAATTTTTCAAAATTTGAGTGAAATAAAGTTTGAGTTTCAAAATTGGTTTATCTTGCATTTTGATTAACAAGCTAATCTACTAAGCAGGACAGTAGAACCTCTGAACAGAAGCAATTTAATATTGGTCTTGAGTACAAGTCATTTTTGTTGCTTAATTGAATATTGGAATATGCTGATCTATGTACTCACTTTTGATTATAAATTATTTTTCTTATGCATAATTGATTGACTATTATAGTACTAAATTGATTATTTGCATTGCATTGTCTATTTGATGCTACATTATTTCAATTAATTTGGAGATTACTTTGACGTTATGATCAAATTATTGAGTCTTTATATATATATATATATATATATATATATATATATATATATATATATATATATATATATTCAGCTTTCCTAGTTGATTTGTGGCTCATATTTATTTAGCTAGTTATTCACCGTAACAATATGTTTATCTCTTTTGAATAATTAGTTTCTTGATTTGAGAATCATTATTGCATTTAATTAATTAGTTTCTTGATTTGAGAATCATTATTGCATTTAATTAATGGACAAAATGGAAAACATTGCTACTATTAGTCTTAATTTTCTACACAAATCAAGGATGATCAATCTTTCACAACTCAAGGGTAGGGCATAGGGTGAAGGGAGGTGGCTCGAATTGAAGAAAATGTAGCTTAGTTGTGCCGGCTTTAGGAGCACGATCCCCTATGCCTGCCTTCCCCTTAGGAGCATCTGATCTTCGACATTCATAAACCAGGGGAGTTTTGTTCTCACTTTCTTACTTTATTTACTGGTTTATGATATATGCTTTCTTGCACATTAAGGGCTATGTGCAGATTTAAGTGGGGGGAGGGGTTTCACATTGTGAATATTGTGAATTTGTGCATATTATTTGAATTGTTTGAATCTCTTGCAAATGTAAATTAGTTCCAACTACTTTGAAATTTTTCATTCTTTTTGACAATTGTAGTTCCGAAATTGTTTCTTCTATTTCTTGTGTACTTGTTAAGGGAGATGTTTACATAAATAAAGCATGAGGATCTAGCTATTTGAAATCATTATGACATAGGCTGTATAAGAAACTTCTTTTGATTGACCATAAATTAAGGGATGAAATAGGTATTATGCATGTTTTTGATTTTAAATGTTTGTGTTAATAATATATATATATATATAAGAAAAATTTGCATGAATATTCTATTCCTCTGGCTTGATTTTTGAATCCAAGTTATGAATAGTGCTAGTAGCCTCTTAATGAATATGCTTAGCCAAGTAAATCGGGTGCATTGTGTTTGCTCCATTTTTGTTATCCATTCGGAAAAGCTATAGCATCTTAAGTAAGGTTAAATGTTCTGAAAAAAAAATACATAAATAAAGTAAGATCACAAAGTGATCCATTAGTTGTTTATGCCTTAGGTGAATTGTGTGCTTATTCAAGTCCTATTGTCCCTTATTTATGTTTTTAATTAAGAAGCGATTAGGGGTATATTATCTTAGTGATGCAAATCATATTCTAGTTGTTAGTTGAGTAGCTTTGAATGCTTAGTTGGGGCTAAGTTCCAAGTTTATTGCATCTCTCCCTTGATGAGCATGCTTGATTTATTAGTTGATTTTTGGAATTATGATTTGTGAGATATAATGTGCTTTCAATTGTTTTTGGAGTTGGACTTGTTTTGTTTGCTTGAGGACAAGCTTCTATTTCCATCGATAATTTTCAATTGTTGAATACCCTAATTAGTTCTTCAGATTCTTTATCTCTTTCAGTCCTTGAGAAATTCTGCTGCATTTGATAAGCGATTCTTGCCTCTTCTTGTCCTTTATCGTCGACAAGCCATCCGGGTTTGTATATTTTGATTTTGCCTGTCTCATTTTGTTTTGTCTATCTCACATATATGAAAATTTAATTGCTAAATATATGAAAAAAATAAAACCCAAATCAACTTGAACACAATTGAAAAGAGGGCAAATTGTTCTAAAACAAGGTTGATGTTGATAAGGGATGGTGTTGAGATTCATAGAAACAAAATCGATAAGAAAATTGGTTTTTTAGGCTTACCTCGTTCATTGAGATTGAACGCTAAGCGAATTTTCCACTGGATTTTGTTTAGCGTTTACCTTAAATTCACAGCCATTTTCTTTTTGTGTTCCATTTTCTGAATCGTGGGCATAAAATCGAGAACGTGTTCCAATAGTAGCAGGCGAGAAATCATGTTTCATTGAAATCAATTGACATAGTTGTTTTGATTGCTAGAAGTTGGTGGTTAACAGATCGTAGAGAAGAAAGAACGTAAAACAATTAAAATGAATTTTTAATTTTTTAATTTCCCCATGATATATTATGACGTGTCATATTTTAATTACTTGTCAATTTTCTATTGGCCTGGTCCATAAGGATGTATTGGACCGGGCCCTCCCTAAAATTTGCCCATGCAGAAGTAGCACACATTATTTATAACCAATAAAATATAATTATATATAGATAATATAATTAAAATTGATGCACGAACACCATTTGTTGACAATATTATTACATATAAAAAAATAAAACTCTTTTATTTAGTGATGAAATAGTGAACTTGTCATTGTATATAAAAATCAAACTTTGGCTTATAACTTTACAAGGGGGGAGACTAAATTTTGAACAAAACTAATTAAGGGACTATATAATTCACTAAAAAAGAGGGATATAATATAATACTGATCAGTATAATATCAAATTTATTCATTCAAAATTATTATATTAACAAAATGACAAATAAAGAAAATTGTTTCGTCATCCTTCAACAAGCTGAAGCGATGAGGAAACTTACATCTTGTATTAACAACATACACATAGAATCCTAGTTACGGGGTAGAGTAAACAACAAGAAACCCTAAAGAGAAGACTAAGGCTAAAGAGGCTACAATCTTAATCAAGAAAAAATTCCTTTACAATGTCAAATATTTATATAAGAGACTATAATTTATCACGCTCTCACAAGTTGAACAGGAGGTGAAACAATGTTCAACTTGGCATTAAGAAATGCAAACTGTGCCTTGAAGAGAGGCTTAGTAAAAATGTCAGCAGTTTAATCAACGGTGGATATTGTAATTTGTATTTACTCCCTTGAATATTATTGCTATAATTGAGGTATATATATACCCGATAATGCAAATGAGAAATTTACATTTAGATCCCTACACAATATACAAATCAATACAACATAAACAATACATATTACTTTCACACCCCATCAACTTGAGCAGGAGGAGGAATAATGCTCAACTTGTCATGTAACTTTTGAAAGTGAGCCTTAGGCAAGGCCTTACTCATGAGATCGGTGAGCTACACCTTCGTGGGTAGATACCGAACAAAAAGAGACTTTTCTGCCACCCTTTCATGTACAAAATGAAAATCGATCTCAAAATTTTTTTGTACGGGAATGAAAAATAGGATTTGCTGTCAAGTATGTAGCGCTCAAATTATCACACCAAAGAGTGGGTTCTTGGTGCAAGGGAAAACCAAGATCTTGAAGAAGCATAACAATCCAAGACAATTTTGATGTGGTAGTGGCAAGAGCGCGATATTCGGCTTTAGTAGAAGACCTGGAGACTGTGCATTGTTTCTGTGAGACCCAAGAAACCAAATTATCCCCCAGAAAATGGCAAAAGCGGTGGTAGATCGACGGTCATCTGAATCTCCACCCCAGTCATAATTGGAAAACCCTTGCAAAATAAACCAAGTACTAGATTTAAAAATTAAACCATAAGTTGGAGTGGATTGGAGATAGCATAGGATTTGCTTCACGGATGAGATTCAGTTGGTGCATGCATGAATTGAGCGACTTTGTGAACTGCAAAAGCTATATCCGACCGGGTAATAGTCAGATACTAAAGACCGTCAACAATATTGCGGTATAAGGATCCATCGAGTAGTAATTCACCCCTGAAATGGATAACTTATTAGACATATGGCCTGGTGTAACCAACAGTTTATATCTAGTCATTTCAGCGCGTGTAATTAAGTCTCGAATATATTTGTGTTTGTTGAGTTAAGTTTTGATGATCACAAAAATTGACATTTTAAAATAATGAGCTTTATAAGTTAAAATGTTATATATATATTGCAAAAGCTCTTTATAGCATTTTAAAAATGCTTGGTTTATGAGTTGAGAATCAACTCTCTTGGGCATTCCATATTAATAACATAAGTACCAAATATACACACACACACACACACACACACACATAAGAGCTTATGAGATAAAAGATTTGGTAATCCATATTTGCTCAACCCATAAATGGCTTATGACTTGAAAGTTTTTATATATTTTAGCCATATATATAGATATATATATATGCTTAAGTTTGACCCAATGTTAGCTTATGACTTGAAAGATTTAAAGATCTTTTCGGCATATATATATATTTACATAGTTGACCCCATATTTGATTATAAGGTGAAATAGTTTTGAGATCATATACATATGTTGACCTTATATTTGACCATGGGATGAAAGGCCTTTTGAGAACAATTTCGGCAACTTATGTACACATATGTTGATCTCTTTTTTGATTATGGGGTGAGTCACTTTTAATATCATTTCATTTATTGACCTTATGTTTACTTATGAGGTGATACACTTGAAGAACAAAATTGGCCACAACATGAACTTATGTGATGAAAAAGATTTGAGATCTCTTTAAGTACCACATGTGACATTATAACCTAAGTTTGCAACCTCAGCTAAGAAGGTCTTTATCTTAAGATCATATATAAATCTATAGTCAAACTTTATCTCAAGACAAAAGACCAACCTATATCTTATCTTTCTCTAAGTTAAGGTTTAAAACTAAGGTTACACATGCTTCTCTCTTTTTCACATTTTGTCACATGTCTTTTATATGAAAGGAACTCACCTATGCTTTACTTTATGGCCTTATTAAGATATGTATCAAAAGTACAAATGGTCATAAAACATGTGATATTAACGGCTATATTGTTTTCTTATGTTTATCACTTGAGAACTTAAACTCAATCTTCTTCATAATGTGAAACAAATGACAACATACTTGAAGACAATGGCTATTATCTTTAAAAGGGATGTATCTAATAGCTAAAATCTCCTTTGGCTTATAAAAAGGAAGAAGAAGAAGATTTGAAGGTGTGGAAGACAATTCAAGAAACTTTCACACTTTAAGCATTCAACTTATAGTCTTCCATATTTCCAAAGAAAGCAAAGAGAGAAGGAGAAATATTGTTCATTCATATATTCACATATTTGGGAATTGTATTTTCACACAAGGTTGTGTGAAGAGGGTTTAACTTTGTTGGTGGTGTAATCAACAAAGGCTGTAAAAGTTTGGTGCTTGAGCTTCGAAAAAGCATCGGTAGAGTTTGTTACTTAAGCTCCAAAGAGAAATGGTATAGGTTTGATACTGAGCCTTGAAAAGTATTGAGTTTTGTACTTGAACTCGCAAAAAGTAACATAGACTTTTTTCCTGCCCCTAAAGGAAATGTTAGTGGAAATCTCAAGCAGTTGGCTTGGGGACTGGATGTAGACCAGTTGGATTGAACCAGGATAAAATTCTATGTCTACATTTTCCTTTCCCTACTCTTTTATTATTTTATGCAATTTAATTTCTTGCTATATAAATTAATTGCTTTAGTATTTAAAGTTATTTTTACGAAGGCAATTTTATATTCACAAGTTTTATTATAGTTTTAATTCCGCATTTTTAATAAAACTTGTTTTTGAAAAAGAAACTTGTGTTTTTATAAAAAGTTTTTTTAAGAGAGTCTGCAAATTTTTATTTGCCTTACAGTACTATTCACCCCCCTCTAGTACTGCAACTAGCCATTTGAGACCGTCAGTGTTGATTCACATATAGAGACTTATTCAACCATTACATCTCCAATCCCAAGAAATGCTAAACACAACCCAAATTCCTGATTGTAAACTATTTTTGTGAGTAAGCAACTAATGACTATAGCTGACCAGAATTATTTCCAAGTAATAACAAATCATCAACATATATTAGGCAGAATATCACAATAGCACCAGACTGAAACACATATAATGAAATATCAACTTTTGAGCAGTGAAAACCAAAGCCAATAAAGGTCATAGTGAGACATTTATGCCACATATGAGGAGACTGCTTTAGACCATATAGAGACTTCCCTAGAGCATAACCATAAGAGGGATGATGAGGGTCAACAAAACCTATAGGTTGTTGCATGAAAACTTTCTCCTCAAGGTCACCATAGAAGAATGCATTAGAAACATCGAGATGTAACACTTGCCAGGACATAGAGATAGCAACGGCAAGTAACAATCAAATAGTTGAGGGCTTCACTACTGGGCTAAAAGTGTCTGTAAAATCTATCCCAGGGCGTTGATGATATCCCTTAGCCACTAATCTCGCTTTGTACCAATCAACTGATCCATCTGTCTTCCTTTTCGTTTTAAAGACCCACTTACAACCAATGATATTTGCATTTGGGGGTGATGGCATAAGTTCCCATATGCCATTAGTGATTAGTGCATTGAATTCATCTGCCATTGCCACACACCAATGTGAAGACTTGGCTGCCTCTGTATACGTGACTAGATCGGAGTCTTGAACTTGTGTGTGTAAAATTCTCGGCCTAAAGGAGCCAGTTAAAGACCGAGTGATCATGTGTCGGAGAGCAGGGGTAAGCTGTCGAGAGGTGAGAGTAGCATTATTTGGAGCAAATTTAGTCAAGTCACCTACAAGTGGTAATCCTAGAGACTTAACACTGCTAACTGGTGATAATAAGGGTTTAGTTGGTGTGTGGAACAGTAAGGGAGAGCTAGTTGGTGGAGGGACTATTAGTGATGGTGATGATGTTGGTAGGGGTGTAAAAAAAAAACCAAAAAACTGAAAAACCATGAAACCGAGCCGAAACCAAGCTAAAAATATGGTTACCGAAACTGATGGACTAGTGTACAGTTTTTATTGTTAGAAGTTAACGGTTACAGTTTAGGTTTAGATTTTTACACCGAAAGTCCATGTGGACTCGCGGTTAACCGACTTTTTACAAATATTTTTCTTAAAAAATTATATAATTATATATATATAGGTAATATGAATAATAAGTGAAATATTTGGGCCTTTGATGTTATTTTACTTCCTTACTATATAACACCAAGTGTAAGCGCTGGAATTTTTCATACCTTAAAAAAAAATTATGTGTGTCACACTACTGTAACACAGTCGTGCGACTGTAACTGAAAAATTACAGTGGTACGACTATAAATGTGGAGCAGGTACAGTAGCCCATACCTTAAAAATAAAAAAAATGGGGGTGATTTGAAGGGCAATTAATGCCCGGATTTGCAGCACAAGGAAAGGCAAATAAAAGGGAGAAAGAGAGGAAGGAAAGGGGCTTTTGACTCTTGGGATTTTGGCAGATTTTAGGGAGAGAAATTGAGAGAAAGAAGAGAAAGGAAAAAGGAGAGGAAAAGAAAGAAAACCAACTAAGCATCATCTTTTTCTCCTCTTTTTCTTTTAATTCTTGAGTGCTAAAGTTTAAAATCTATTAGAAATCATAGGTTAAAACTTGATACACTAAATTAAAGCAATTCCAGACCTTAAATCTACCAAAATCCGTGACATTTTGGAGAATTTTGGACAACTTTTGGAAACTTAACACACAAGGAAAAAGAAGCAATTTGGAGTCGATTGAGGCATTTCCAGCGGTCAAACCAACGGTGGATCAGCGCCACAAAGGTAATTATACCTAAATCCTTCATTTTATTGCTTTTTCTGGGCGCTTTGATGTGATTTTGTGCATAAAACTCGTTTTTCCGACTTGCTATTTCTGGGAAATAAGAATAGCCGTACGACTGTTCTTGTGACAAAGAACAGTCGCACGACTGTATATATGGTCGTACGAGTGTTCTTAATTTCCCGCGACTATTAGTTTTATTTGAATAATTTTGGCGATTTTCTGTATTTGGAGGATCTACAGTCGCACGACTGTAATTACAGTGATCTACAGTCGCACGATTGTAATTACAGTTATACAACTGTAGTTACAGTCGCACGACTGTAATTACAGCCGGGCAACTGTAATTTCCGTCCAGAAGCAGAATTTCCAGAAAAATCCACAAAAATTCATAAAAGTCATAAAAATTCAGAAAAATCAGAAAATCATCAAAAATTAATTTTGTTGTGTGCATTCACCACCTTAGATTTAATTTTTGAGATTATTGCATCTGAAACAATGCAACGACAGAGACCCGAATCTCCCAAAAACTGACCCACCTCACATGCTAAATTAAAATAAATCAAAAAAAGAAAATGTTTTCAAAAATGATTTTCTTACAAAACAAAAATACAGGGACGTTTCAAAACTGTTTTCCAAGTCTAATCTGGCCTGCTAGCCGAGCCGACCCGGTTACCCCCCTAAATGTATGCCTTCGATCTCCAATTTCTCAATTCTGTCCAATTTGAGTCCTATTTGTGGTGTGCTATAAATTGTGCTAACTATCTGTTTTGCAGCTTTAATTTATTTTTATTTTCCTTTTTTTAATGTAATTAATAGCTTAATTCATGTATTTTAGGCGGTTGTAATTTTTAGATTCTTGTGTATTTTAGGTGCTTGTTAGGTGAGGATGAGAGTTTTTATTTTCATTCGATTGGGTTGTAATAATTTTTTTATTCACTACCTTTTGTTTTACTTTATTTGTGTGTACGCTGTATGTTTTAATTTAATAAAAATCCATCTTAGAAATTTAAAATACCATCTATGAACATTGGCCAAATTTTATTTTGATTAGACATGAAATAAGGGACTTATCCGGACCTAGATCTTTGGAAGGTGTACAGGCCTTTATCCGGTTCAGCTGCACTGTAATTTTCAGGTTGAGCTGAGCCGGGTGGCGACTCCTACACTCTCTATCGAGACTTAGGTCTCGATTCTTTTATGAAACCATCTAATTTTCCCAAAAACGAATTTCCATTCCAAAAATCTCACGCAAGGGAGGGTTGCCCGATATCGAGGCTCCCTTTTGAGAGAGTTGCATTCGAAAAACGTCGTCTGCTCACACCAAGTACTCGTGGTCACTCCCTTCCAATCCTATATACTCTTAATTCTTAATTTCACTCACTGAAAAACGAACAGCGAAGAATATTTCATTAATTAATATTTGATCAATTTCTATGTTTGGGAACTTTTTTTTATTAATATTTTAATTATTGGATTTTATGGTTAAAATGTTATTTTAATTAATAATTCAAACTATGGTTTATAATTTTATATTTTTATTTGACATTTGAGATTTATGGTCTATTCATTTGAGGTTTCAAATATTATAAATTTAGAAAAATCATAATGTCTATTTCATAAATGGTTAACCGTAAAGAAATGGTTAACTGACCGAAATTAATGGTTAACCGAATTTAATGGATAGTGTATAGTTAGTAAATTAAAAAAACCGTTCAAACGATTAACCGTTTGTAAAAGTCCACATGGACCGGTTAACCGACCGTGTGCACCCCTAGATGTTGGGGAGGCTGGTTGGGATGAGGTTGGGAAGGCTAGAATTGGTTCGGTATTAGGTGGTATGTTGTGGATATGGTCTTGGTTCGGTGTTTGGTGGTATATGGCTGCATGTGTCATGCAAAGTTTCTTGCAAAGCACATTGGTTAGCTAAAGGCAAATGAAAGGACATGATTAGTGTTTATAGGGGATGATTGTGGATCATGAATCCAAGATAGCTCCTGATATGGAAACACTTGTTCATAAAAAATAACATGGCGTGAGACAAAAACTTTTCCAGAAGAGGGATCTAGGCAAGGGTATCCTTTATGTAGATGACTATAAACCACAAAAATACATGGACGAGAATGATAATCAAGTTTAAAAGCAGAGTATGGTCCTTATCCAGGGATAACATAAACAACCAAAGATACGAAAGAAATTATAATCAGGAGACATGTTCAATAATTTCTCAAAAAGAGATTGGAAATCTAACAATTTCATAGGCATACGATTAATCAAGTAAACAGCAGTATCAAACGCTTGAGTCCAAAAGGACTTATCAAGTTTAGCATGGGCAAGTAATGATAATCCTGTTTCAACTATATGTCGATGTTTCCTTTTTACACATACATTTTGTTTAGGTGTGTACAGACAAGAAAATTGATGCTGAATACCCTACTCAAATAAATAAGAAGAAATTGATTGAAATTCCCCACACCAATTAGATTGTAAAGACTGAATAGGACATTCAAATTGCTTCGCAACTAAGGAACGGAATTTATTGAAAGCAGGTAAGGCTTCAGATTTATACTTAAAGAAATGTACCCAACAAAATTTACTTTAATGATCATAAAACAAAAATATAATACAAAAAATTGTCAAGTGATTGAACCGGGGAAGGACCCTAAAGATTAGAACAAATAAGTTCCAAAGGCCTTGTCTCCTAAAAATTTGACTCAACAAATGGAAGTTTTTGACTTTTACTAATAGAACAACTAGAAGAGCAAAATGTATCTGATTTATTTGAAACTAAAAGTTGATTGTAACTAATGATGCGTCGAACAACCGGTAGCGTCGCATGACCCAACCGTTCATGCTACTTGGACAAAGATGTAACATGAATCTGAATTGGAGGAACAGAAATTTGTGGCACTATATAGAGACCACCTCTATTTGGACCTTTGTAGATGGCCTTCTTGGATTTTAGGTCCTTCACAACAAAATAGTCATTAAAAAAAATTCAACAGAAACATCTTTCTTGTTAGTAAGAACTAAAACAGATATAAGATTGGAATTTGATTTTGGAACATGAAGAACATTTGATAATTGTTACAATCTATCAGAAACACAAAAGGTAGAATGACTAGTATGAAAGATTAGGAGTTTAGCACCATTACCTAAAAGCACTTCTTCTGGTCCAGTATAGTCTGAGTGTAAAGTCAGGTTCTCCATATTAGAAGTGAGATGGTGAGTTGCTTTAGTATCCATAATCCATGGTTGATGGGGTTGTGGTTAAGTGGCAATGGTGGTATGATTGGCTTGTGGTTGGGGAAACTAGTTATTTGATGTATTCAATCTCGATGACGGACACTGACAAGCATAGTGCCCATTACCCTTGCAATTGTGACAAACAACAGTAGTCACATCATAACCTGTTCAAGCTGTAAAATTACCCTGCTGCTGAAAATCAATACTCCAAGTAATCGCATAACCCTAGGCTTGCTATCGCCTTCAGCCTTAGCAACCTCTGCCGTTATCGAGCCCTCTGCTTGTGTCTGTAACCTATCCGAAATTCGGACTAGAAAAATTGCCCGGTAGACTACTCTACTACCTCACCTTCATGTGTATAGATGGGACTGTATTTTCTTAACTAACACACCTGTTAATCTTGCGTTCTTCATTAAGCAATAATCTATAGAAGTCATCAAACATAACATCATCCATTTGAATCTCAAAAGATCAAACAAAAGCATCATAATTCTATGTAATCGATTAATTACAGCCTAAACTAAATCTTCTTCACGCATATTATAACCCAAAGCAAGTAAAGAATCAAAAATTGATTTTGCATGATCCAAGTAAATAACAATCTCATCATTCCCTTGTTTCAAACTAATCATTCCCTTGTTTCAAACTATGTAAAATGACTCCTTAATTCCCGAATGTAAGATCGAGAACCAGATGCATAGGACGGATTTAATTTAGACCAAGAACTCCCACAAATTGCAGTATAAGAGAATCTAAAATTGAGTTTAATAGCTAGCTTAATACCTGCTGATGCCATCGCTACCATATGGTGTAAGTTGGATTTCTAGTTTTGTTTTCCAGTAGTTCTGCCGGTGTTGGTTCGTTGCCATCGAGTCCGCTCCCTTTTATCATCAGCAATAGTTTGGGTTTTCCATAGAAGAAAGTTGGAGGAGGTGAGTTTGGTCGGCATTTGTGTTGCTAAAGTTGGGAGAGGAGGAGCGATCAGTGGGGAAGTTAGGCTTGTTGTGGTACCGGAGATAGAATCGGTGAGAACTCCGGTCACCACAGGGTTGTCTTCTGTTGGGATTCATCATAGAAAATCTAACCCAATGGTAGCGGAAGCCATTTAAAAAATTTTCTAGAATCCATGAACCAGGAACTGACAATGATGAAATAAAAAAAAATTGAAGAGAACAAAAGGTTTCGATCTCACCTTTAATCTCTCTTCTAGAGACTTCTAAAGAAACCAAGTTAGATTTCCTCGTCGCTCATGTACACGAAACACCTATTGAACCAACACCTATGCTAGCATCGGATCAAGAACAGAGAGAGGAGAGGGGGGGCCAAATTTTCCAACAAGAAAATAGGTTCGGTTTTTCTTCTCTTAAGCGAGTCTTTATACTCCTTTTAACCTTAGGTCTAACTAATTAATTTATGTTAAATTTTAACTTCAAATTAATTTAATTTCACATGTATAAATTAAATCATACCATATGATATAATTCATATCATGTTAACTAAATATAATTTGCCTAATTAAATCAACCCTAATAATTATTTAGACTTTACTTAAGAGATAATATATATAAACATATATATATATATATATTAATTGTATTTCCATCTAGGAAATAAATACATAAAATTAATTTTTCAAATTAATTCCATGAAAGCCAATTCCTATTGATTATATTATTTGATCAATCCGATTGAACTATAATTTAATTAATAAAGTGCTCCTCTCTTGTCAATATATTTTAACAGGGTGTTTGGTATGTGATGGGGATAGGGATAAAGATAAGGGTTGGGATAGGGATAGGGATATAGATAAATATTAGAATTGAGATAGGGGTAATATATAATATGTTTGGTATGTTGGATAAGGATAGGGATAAAACAATATGTTTTACCCCTAAATATGTTAAAAAATAATTAGGGATGAATTGAGGATAAATGTGTCTTTTAAATTTTTAAGTTGGATAAATATGTGAATTCTAAAAAAAAAAATTATCTCAACTCCTTATACTTGGGGGAACCAAAGATAGATTGATGAGGATAAATGGCGATAAAAAACTTAGCCCATTTTCTATATCGCCTTACCAAACATGGGATAATTCTTATCCCACATTTTATCCCATATAACAAACACCCTATAAGTATATAACTAATATGTTAAGTGCTGGTTCAAACGTCAATATGTACGATCCTGTGGGCCCATCTTTATGTTGGCGGTGGGCCTATGGTCTACAAACTATAGTTGGGCTCTAGCTAGCCATTATAACCCTTAATTAAGATGGAGACTGTAGTCTAACAGAAGTCATAACCTGTAGTATAAATTATATGTCCCATGTCATTGATATCAAAGTTCAACACGGAGGCATAGTATTATCACCCTCTTTTGTGTCCGGACATTCACTTGATACCGAGTGAACTGATGCTCTCAAATAAGTTCAAACTTATTTGGGTGTGGTCACACTCTTATCAGTTGCAGTCATCAAGGCGTTGGTGATATCCTCTCAATGAATCATTGAGTGACATATTCCTTCTACACATTCATGGCTTTGCCATACTCACTGGCACACCCAACCGTACCTATACTTGGCGCACTGTTACATGCCCTTTAGGCGCACGTCAAAGTGTGTGAGTTTACATGCAACTCTATAATGTGGTTAGGTTGAAGGATCCAATATAAGTAGTACACAAGAGTCTCTTGTGATACTATACCATGTGGATTTCTCGTTAGTGGATCTATCCAGTACCATTTCCTATTACATGTATCCATGTACCTGATTGACAATCTATGTATTATGGCCGGTAAGACTCCGCCACACAATCAAGGTAATGCTAGTCTTCTATTCCATTCATTCCTATGATAGAACAGACTAGGGATGTCTTTGTGGTTATATCATTTCCCTATTCATGGTCATACTGCTAAGTGCATAACACTTGACAGTATGAATATAGATATGACCATTGGATACTCTATTTACATTCATTGCATAAGTGATAAATCAAATAGATTATGCCATGTATAATAGATTAATCCATAAAGATCTAGTAATATATGATACAAATCAAGGACCAATGCCTTGGAACTAGGGCATTTCCCAACAGTGTTCGGCGTAGTTGACATGGTGGTGATGAAACAAAGACTAGGGTTAGGGTTGCAAGAAAATGGCAATTAAGCCCTTAAGTGCTCTGATACCATGTAATATGTATTAACTCCTTTGAATATTATTGTTGTAATTGGGGTATATATATACCCGATTATACACATGAGGAATATACATTTAGATCCCTACACGATATACAAATCAATACGACAAAAACAATGCATATCACTTTTAGATATATATTGAGCAACTTATGGGTAACATAATCACGAACAAAGTACAAATCAATCTTAAAATGCTTACTATAAGAGTAAAACGCTGGATTAAGAATGAGATGAGTAGCTCACAATTTGTCACACCAAAACATAGGAGCCTGTGGAAGGCAATGTGAAGTTAATGAACAAGGTTTTGTAATCAACATATTCGGAGTTAGCAGGGGCTAAAGAATGGTACTCAGTTTCAATGGAGGACTAAGAAAACATGCGTTGCTTTTTTGAACACCAATAGATCAAATTAGGCCCGAATAAAATGGTAAACCTTGAACTAGACTTTGAGTCATCCAAATGACTCACCCAGTTAATCAGCATATCACTATAGCCATGGAGAACAAAGTTTTAATTTTTATGCAAAAAAAGACCATGATCAGCTGTGTGATGAACATATCAAAGGACCCTTTTTATAGCCATCCAATGATTCATAGTTGTTGCATGCATGTACTGAGATAGCAAATGAAATATCTAGTTAAGTCAAGGTCAAATATTGAAGGTTACAAAGAGCATATCTATATAATGTATTCAAATGCTTAACTGCATTGATTACAAACTGAAATGAAATACATATTTATAGAATACAATTATGCATATGTTACGCATACAAGAAGAGAAGTGATGTAAAGAAAACTATTCCTATATATTTTAGCTATTCAAATACACATACAATACAATAGTCTGGACTCTATACCTCTTCAAATGGTGCAGTAAGAGATTTATTAGAATTTGAACTTTTATGTAAAACATATATGACCTAGTAATGTGCATGACCTAATATTACGCCTCGTGGTTGAATCAAGGGTAACAGTGTGGGTTGGGTTTTATTGTCCGTAATTCAGTGGGAGAGATTTGTAAAGGAGTTGTATTATACAGAAATTGTATCTTAGTGTATCTCTCCTATTTAGGATAGAACTCTTATTTGACCCTAATTAGGGTTACACCTCTTGTATATAAATACTCTGATTATTAATGAAATCTTCATGGCTCATTATTATTTTCATGCTATCAGAGCCCTAAGGTTTAAAATAATAGCCGAAAATCCTTTCCCCTTTTCTTCTATTCCGCCGACAGCCATAGCCACCACCGGAACTCTCTCTAACAGCTCCTCTTTGAGCTCCTCCTCCACCATCTTCACCGATCAATCCACACCTAATTTTAAAATTAATGCTCCACTCTTTGCATCGCTATTCCAGCCCCCATTCATCGAAATAATCGTCTTTTCGCCAACAATTTTCTGATTTGGAAAAGTATTGTTACCCCCATGCTTAAGGGGTATGGTCTGATGGGGTACATTGATGGCAGGTGTAAGGGCAGGAATTTTCTATACTTAAAAAAAAGGGTTTATGGTCGTACGGCTGTCCATACAGTCGTACGACTATAATATCGAAAAAGTTACAGGAGCCCATACCTCTGCAGCAGAAAAATGGAGGAGAGAGGTGGCGCAATTAATGTGCCGGGATGGGCAGCAAGCAAGCTAGGGAGTAGAGATAAAAGGAAGAAAAAGAGAGGAGAGAGGCCAACTTTTGGGATTCTAGTTGTTTAGGGAGAGAAATTTAGAGAGAAAGAGAGATAAAGAAGTGGAAGAGAGAAAAATACCAAAAACTCAACTTTCTTCCTTTTCTTTTCTTTTGATTCTCAAAATTAAGATAAAAACTTGCTAGAAATCCTTAGATCAATCACTTAACCTCACAAACAAATCAATATCTCGGACTTAAATCATCAGAATCCCAAGCATTTTAGATTTTTGGACACAAAGCTCTCAACCTCAATCTCAAAAGGAAAAGTGCAAATTCGTGTAGATTGGAGCGACCAAGGGTCAAAACGACTTGGATAAGCTCCTGAAAGGTAGGTACTCCCTTTTCCTTTCATTTTTTCCTGCTTTTCTGGGTGCTGGATGTGATTTTCATGCATTTTTACCGTATTTCTGCGTTTTTGTTCTGGAAATCAAGAATAGTCGTGCGACTGTTCTTGAATTTGATGAACAGTCGTACGACTGTATATACAGTCGTACGAGTGTTCTTGATTTTCAGGTGATTTTCTTTCCAGTTTGCTTCAAATAAATTTCTGGCGAGATTCTGACTTTGCACTTGTTACAGTTGCACGACTGTAATTTATAGTCGTATGACAGTAGTTACAGTCGCACAACTGTAACATATTTTCCAAAATCAAAATTTCCATTTTTATCCTCAAAAATTTTCAAAAACCCATAAAAATTCAGAATACCCCAAAAATCATCAAAATGAATTTTGTTGTGTGCATTCACAACCCTAGATTCAATTTTTAGTAAAATTGCATTTAGAACAATGCCACGACGAAGACCCAGTTCTCCTGAAAACCGACCCACCTCAAATGTAAAAAATGCATGTAAACCAGAAAAATTGTTGTCAAAATGATTTTCCCACAAAAACCAAAATACAAGGACGTTACAAAATGTTTTCCAGGTCTAACCGGGCCGGCTAGCTGAGTCAACCTGGTTATCCCCTAAATACATGCCCCCAATTCTTGATTTCCCAATTCTGTCACGTTTGAGTCCAACTTGTGGAGTGCCGTATTCTGTGCTAACCCTCTGTTTTGTAGGTTTTAATTTCTTTTATTTTTATTTTGGATGTAATTTAATAGATTAAATCATGTATCCTAGGCGATTGTATTTTTCTAGATAAATCGTGTATTCTAGGCGCTTGTAGAAGTGGGTTCGAGAGTTTTTATTTTTTATTCGATCAGGTTGTAATAATTTATTCTTTTACTATTTTACCTTAACATGTATGCGCGCTGTATGTCTTTTTATTTCAATAAAGTTGACTTTAGAATTTGAAATACCATCTTTGAACATTGACCAATATTTATTTTAATTAGACACGAAATAAGGGACTTGTCCGGACCCGAATCTCTGGATAGTGTAGTGACTGTTCTTCCGGTTCAGCTACCTTAAGAATTTCCCGGTTGAGCTGAGCTAGGTGGTGACTCTACAATATTCATCGAGACTTAGGTCTCGGTTCTTTTATGCATTAATTCCATTTATTTTTCAAACCCGATTTGCCATATATAAAAACCCCACACGAGGGAGGGGCCTGCCCGAGATCGTAGCACCCCTTCCGAAAGGGAGTCTCGCGTCCCGTCGAAAACGCGTCGTCCGCTCACAGTGGAGACTCCGCTGGGGATTTCTTAAAAAGTTTTCTTAAAAACTTAAAAGAATTTGACAAGTCTTGAAAAGTGTCTAATTAAAATAAGGTGGATGATTCTCGATGGGTATTTCATTTTGCATCTTTAGCTGGACATGCTTGCATTAGATTTAGTATCCATTTTTAGCCCGATGGATTGTTGAAGTATCACCTTTGTTCCTCATGGTCTTAGGGGCACGGATACGAAACACCACCCATAGCCTCATACGAACCCCTTCGTTCGGACCCTTGAGTGGGGAGAAGTGAGGAGTATATTTTGCTATGGGAACCTTGTTTATAAACCCGACTTGGACTGAACTCATATAGGCAGCCTTAGTTGGATTCCCTTAGGATACCAAAAATAATTGTGTGAATAAAAACATAATTACGCCTTCATCACCCCCGGTTGGTGATCAAAGTGAACCCCGCCTAGGACTCAGTTAGAAATTTTTAAGACCGACCACGTTGGAGAAATAAGGTTGGAAGAATTCGCTTCGTGTGCGACATGTTACATGCTTCTCGACATTTCATAACATACCATAACCATCATTTTCCATACGTAATCAACATTTCCCATACATAAAACATTTTTGTGTGATATTAACCCACATTTTTATGTAGCCATTTGCATTTTATTTTCGTATGAAAACATTAAATCATCCGTTTGTCATTCATACTAGCCATTTCTTTTTCAGCCATAACATTATATTTGTGTGATTAGCATTTTTTCACATAGCATACATAACATCATCATGTATGTCATGCATCCTAAACACATTTTTGTGCAGCCATTTGCATTTTGTGTGTCATAAGCATTCACGCCATATCATTTAAATTAAATTAGGGGCATTCCAAGGACGCCCACCACGATCATCTCATTCCATCATATATCGGGTATCCTAAAATACCCGTGTTTTGCCAATGCACCAGATTATACTCGGCCATTCCACTAAATCATTTCATTCAATAGAGACCACAGTGGTCCTAGGTATATTTCCGTGTGACAATCCACACGATACATTTCATGTCATCATACCCATTCATTGTAAATATCATACAACACTGTGCCACATTGGGTTACTTCATGACCTTACTATATCATTCAAGGCACTCCCCGAGTGCCGGATTAGTATGCATGTAGGGGCATTTCATAACATCCCAAATCATGAAAGTTGTTCCCTGAACGCCGAGCCTTTATCCGTGTCCCCCGTACATGTGACTCTTTTACAGCATTATTTCATTTCATATGCTCAAAAGCATCAGAGCTTTGTCCAAGGGGCGGTCCCATGCGACCATTTCATATCATCTCATAGACCTACAAAGCGTCGAACTTCGTCCGTGTGTCAGTACACACACGACCATTTCACGAAATTCATTAGGTGCCCCAAAAGCGTTGAACTTTTATCCGTGTGGCGGTCCATATGCGACATCCTTGCATAGCACTGGGTGCACTTGGAATGTCCAAAATAAAGAAAAGAAAAATGAATAAAAAGGTCACATTCATTATCATCCACATTCACGAAGCATCATCCAAGCATTATCATCCATATCATCCAACCATGCACTTTTTAACCCTAACAGTCTTTATGTGCATTAAAGCAGAATAAGCTGGGGTGTCCTAGAACAAGATCCCAGGCTGCAAGAGCACGTGAGGATGAAAGATCAATCGAATCCAGCAGCGCGACAGAGCCCAGAGAAGAAGTAGCTATGGCTGATCAAACGCCAAGCATTGCTAGTGTTCTGAAGGATTTCTTTCATCCCTAAGACATCCGGGATATGCTAAAGGAAGAACTGAGGGCTGTTGTCAGGGAAAGTGGTGAAGCTGGTAATGGTGGAACCGGGAAAGAAAAAGAAGGGGAGACCTCTCAACAAGGGGCTGATGCTTCGGCCAGCATAGAAAAGCTGCAGGAAATCGAAGCAGCTATGGAACAGAAAATGATGGCCAAGTACTCTGAGCTGGATGAGATGCTAGTTGAGCTGAAAAGGGGAGCCAACATTAGTTTGGGTTCCAAGCAGAGCATCAACGTGGATGCCATGATAAAAAAAGGCATCGAGACATTCCCTGTGGGGTTCCAAGTCCCCAAAATTCCTTCTCACAGAGGGCTCAGATCACCGGAAGCTCACATCAACCTTTATACCCGTATAATGTTGACCGTGGGTGCTACCAAACAGCAATTGGTCAACTTCTTCCCAACAACACTGGAAGAAGGAGCTTTGAACTGGTACAACTCTCTGACAGAGGAAGGACAGTCAGATTAGGGAACACTATCAGAGGCCTTCATCAAATACTATAGCTTCAACACAAAGATCCAAGTGAAGCTATATGACTTGGAAAGGGTTAAGCAGAAGCTCAATGAACCCTTTGATGAGTATTATCAAAGGTGGATGAACAAGATGATCCTGCTAAAGAAGACGAGCTAATTCAGAAACTGATTGAAGGCAGCAAGGATGTCTACAGAGACAACATGAAATTCCATGCCTTCAATGAACTCAGCGAGGTCTACAGCATGGCCATGAAGGTTGAGAGGGATGAAGAAGAAAAAGCAGCCAGTTAAAAGGGTGGTAGAAGCTTCAAGCACGGTCTGGGGTATCGATCGACCACTGCCATCGGATCAAGCAGTGGATCCGATTTCAGCTTCACGAACAAGAGTGACCAATCCCCAGAGGATAGGCCAACTGAAGTTGCTGTGGTGTCTCACCAACAAGGAGACCAAGCTGGAGATTCGCAAAATCGAGGCCTATCCCCGTGGACCCTTTCTTTGGCTAAGATTTTTGCGAAATGCAGGAACGGTGGCCTTTTGACTTCTCTGAAGCCATTCGAGAAGCCGGCTGAGATAGACAAAGGCAAATTCTGCTCCTATCATGTGACAGTGGGGCATCACACAAATGACTACAAGCAACTACTCAGGGCTATTCGTCAACTGATCGCGGATGGGAAAATCGTGGAGCCACCTTTGAAGCCCAGTCTGCAGACCAGTCCTTTGCCCAGCTTTGACTAGTCCAATTGAAGTGGGCGATGCAGCAGCAAAAGAAGACCCTTCGCATGTGGAGGATGTTAATTATTTTGATGTATCTATTTTGTTCTTTATCTTGTTTTGTGAACAATGTAGCCTACAAGGCATTTAATGTTATGTAATTTGATTTCAATCATTTGCGTGATATTTTCATGGACGGAACACTGTGCATGCATACAAACATTCATTTAATGTCTTTAGCATACATGACACATCATTATGTGAAATGAACCTGAGGACAGACCAACATCCCAAAATGACATCTGTCCTGAAAGACCTCGTGACTGATAAGAGAGAAAAAAGAAAAATTGCAAAATGCCTAAAAGCTTGGAAAATCTTCGCCTGGTCCTATGACGACACATCTAGAGATCGACAAAGGATCGCAAGATGCAGAATTACAAAGAATCCAAAAGACAAGTCCAGCCAAGTGGAAATTCTGTAAACGTAAAAAAAAACATAAGAAAAATAAGCACAGTTTCAAGCTCCAAAATAAGAATACATCTATATCATATGATGTTTCACACCATAGCATCCCCGATAATAGAACGCAAGTTCTGGGGCAACAGTACAATCATTCCAGAATAAAGGAGAGAGGCATCATGCATTGCCTCCATACCTCCCATAAGCCAACAGGATGGTTCAAGTAGCTAACAAGCACATCAAAAAGTGCAGCCATCAATCTGCAGGATCAAAGCAGTCCCACAGAGAAAGACAGAAACCAAGCCGTCAACCCCTTCAATCGGGACAGGCTCAGGTTTCCACATAAAAAAAAAAAAGAGTCCGATGGATTGAAAATCACGAAAGCAATCCATGCAAAAGTTAGGACAGTGAGGTGAGCACCACCGGTAGGAAAATCCGCAAGGACCAGTTGGTGGCAGTCGTGGGTTCGGTCGAGACGGATGCCATACTCATCTTGTCCTTAATTTCATTTCATATATAATGTGTATTGTGTTAGAACATTATCAATGAATGAATGGATGAATGCCTTGCCCTGTTCATTTAAATATCCTAAGTTTGCTTGAAATTGAATTCACATCGTGCATCATAGATGATTATACGCTTGTGACCTACAACAACAACGACGGGGCAACCAAATCCTACAAGACTTCCCACCATCATCTCATCATCAGAGGGTGTATTGGAAATCTTTTTCTAATTCCATGACATCTTAAAAAAAAAACTCGTTAAGGTGGAAACCGAAAAGGTGCCTCAGGCAAAAATTAGAGTATCCCGCTAAGCTAAAAACCCATGTTAGGCAGTTTAGGCAAAAGTTAGGGCATATGAAAGCTCGCTAAGGTGAAAACCGAAAAGGCACCTTAGGCAAAAGTTAAAGCAGCTCGCTGAGTTGAAAACCCACTTGGGGCGGCTCAGGAAAAATTTAGAGCACTTCCAAATTCATGAAGGCTAGGGACATGGAAGGCAAAATCTCTCTGTTGTTCCCCCAGCAGGAACATTTCATTAATCCCCAACAAGATCCTTGCATTATTTCTCAACGACATCGTTACCAAGAATATCATCACTCCCTCTCCAACAGTCATCATATTTCCGCATTAGCCATCATATATCCCTAGCAGGATGGCAAGAATTACCTTGCACCCAAAATGTTGCTTCTCTAATTATGGATGATCAATCGCATAACATAGCTTCCCCAGCAAGAACCTGGGGTGTCAAGATCGAGCAAATGGCGTGAAATGCATTTTCTAAAGTTCATTTACACATGCACACATTGAAACATATGCATGCATTCAAAACATACATGCATACATGCACATACATATCACAACCAACCCAAGCGCAAGTATCCACCATCATCACCAGGTCCCTCCGAACCAAGATCACTCTCAAAGCACAGATGGCACAATGCCAGGGCATCCATTAGACCTTAAGCATCAGCACAAACTCAAGTCTCAACATATAAAGTCCTCAAGGGGCGGAACAATCAAGCCGTATTTATCCTTGATCGAAGGGGTAAAAATTTTTATTTCCAAAATTATCAATCAAGGGATAAATACTCATCCTCGAGCCAACACCAAAATTATCATTCCTAAAACTATCTCCTTTTCTTCATTCAAGCCAGATTTCAAACCCTTGAACTCCATCACGTTCAAGCATGGTTACAAATCCTTGAACCCATTTCTTCATTCAAGCCAGATTTCGAACCCTTGAACTCCATCACGTTCAAGCATGGTTACAAATCCTTGAACCCATTTCTTCATTCAAGCCAGATTTCAAACCCTTGAACTCCATCATGTTCAAGCATGGTTACAAATCCTTGAATCCCTTTCTTTATTCAAGCCAGATTTCAAACCCTTGAACTCCATCGCGTTCAAGCATGGTTACAAATCCTTGATCCCTTTTCTTCATTCAAGCCAGATTTTGAACCCTTGAACTTCATTATGTTCAAGCATGGTTTCAAATCCTTGAACCTCTTATTTCATCATTTAGAGTCCACCTAATTCTAGTAAAATTTCAAATCATCAAAATTTCAGCAGATTTGCCTTGGGTAACCTAGACCCAATATCGGCTTAGTTCTACATCAAACCCATTATTTCATCCAAGCTAGGTTTTGAATCCTTGAACTTTTTCAAGCAAGATTCCCAATCCTTGGTAAACACTTTCCCAAGCTAGATTTCGAATCCTTGAACTTTTTCAAGCAAGATTCCCAATCCTTGATAAACACCTCTCCAAGCTAGATTTCGAATCCTTGAACTTCTTCAAGCATGATTCCCCATCCTTCCAAACCTCCTCAAGCTTGATTTTGAATCCTTGAAACCTCTTCAAGCCTGATTCTTTATCCTTGAAAATCACCCAAGTCAAATTTCGGATTCTTGAAGATCAATTTAAGCAAGATCCTAGATCATGGAAGCCAATTCAAGTCAACAGCATTGCCTCGGGTAACATAGACCTGATATCGGCTTATTCCATCCAATGAACTCAACACATCACCACAGTAGTGAAGATTCAGCAACTCAGTTGCATATTTATTTCTTGTGTTTGCGGTGCTTTGATTCACGCTCTCAAATTCATCACCTTAACCATTTCAGACCAAGATCAGGTGTTGAATTTGATCATGCGAGAGGCAGTTGTAAGCATCGAAATTTTTTATACTTAAAAAAAGGGGTTTATGGTCGTACGACTGTCCTTATAGTCGTGCGACTATAATTTAAACATTACAGTCGTACGACTGTAATACCTCTGCAGCAGAAAAATGGAGGAGAGAGGTGGTGCAATTAATGCGTCGGGATAGGCAGCAAGCAAGCCAGGGAGTAGAGATAAAAAGAAGAAAAAGAGAGGAAAGAGGCCAACTTTTGGGATTCTGGTTGTTTAGGGAGAGAAATTTAGAGAGAACGAGAGATAAAGAAGTGGAAGAGAGAAAAATACCAAAACTCAAATTTCTTCCCTTTCTTTTTCTTTTGATTCTCAAAATTAAGATAAAAACTTGCTAGAAATCCTTAGGTCAATCACTTAACCTCACAAACAAATCAATATCTCGAACTAAAATCATCAGAATCCCAAGCATTTTGGATTTTTGGACACAAAGCTCTCAACCTCAATCTCAAAGGAAAAGTGCAAATTCGTGTAGATTGGAGCAACGCCAGGGGTCAAAACGACTTGGATAAGCTCCTGAAAGGTAGGTACTGCCTTTTCCTTTCACTTTTTCCTGCTTTCTGGGTGCTGGATGTGATTTTCGTGCATTTTTATCGTATTTTTACGTTTCTGTTCTGGAAATCAAGAACAGTCATGCGACTGTTCTTGAATTTGATGAACAGTCGTACGAGTGTTCTTGATTTCCAGGTGATTTTCTTTCTAGTTTGCTTCAAATAAATTTCTGGTGAGATTCTGACTTTGTACTTGTTACAGTCGCACGACTGTAATTTATAGTCGTACGACTGTAGTTACAGTCACACGACTGTAACGTATTTTCCAGAATCAAAATTTCCATTTTTATCCTCAAAAATTTCAAAAAACCCATAAAAATTCAAAAAACCCCAAACATCATCAAAATGAATTTTGTTGTGTGCATTCACGACCCTAGATTCAATTTTTAGCAAAATTGCATTTAGAACAATGCCACGACGGAGACCGAGTTCTCCAGAAAACCGACCCACCTCAAATGTAAAAAATGCATGTAAACCGGAAAAATTGTTTTCAAAATGATTTTCCCATAAAAACCAAAATACAGGGATGTTTCAAACTGTTTTCCAGGTCTAACCGGACCAGCTAGCCGAGTCAACCCGGTTATCCCCTAAATACATGCCCCCAATTCGTGATTTCCCAATTCTGTGACATTTGAGTCCAACTTGTGGCGTGCCTTATTCTGTGCTAACCCTCTGTGTTGCAGGCTTTAATTTCTTTTATTTTTATTTTGGATGTAATTTAATAGATTAAATCGTGTATCCTAGGCGATTGTATTTTTCTAGATAAATCGTGTATTCTAGGCGCTTGTAAAAGTGAGTTCGAGAGTTTTTATTTTTTATTCGATCGGGTTGTAATAATTTATTCTTTTACTATTTTACCTTACCATGTATGAGCGCTGTATGTCTTTTTATTTCAATAAAGTTGACTTTAGAATTTGAAATACCATCTTTGAACATTGACCAATATTTATTTTAATTAGACACGAAATAAGGGACTTGTCCGGACCCGAATCTTTGGATAGTGTAGCGACCGTTCGTCCGGTTCAGCTACCTTAAAAATTTCCCGGTTGAGTTGAGCCGGGTGGTGACTCTACAATATTCATCGAGACTTAGGTCTCGGTTCTTTTATGCATTAATTCCATTTATTTTTCAAACCTGATTTTCCATCGACAAAAACCCCACGCGAGGGAGGGGCCCGCCCGAGATTGTGGTGCCCCTTTCGAAAGGGAGTCTCGCGTCCCGTCGAAAACACGTTGTCCTCTCACAGTAGGATCAAGCCTCCAACCTAATTTAATGAAATAGATGAGGAAACGTCGGAATATACAGCTTGGGAATGCAGGGATCAGCAGGTTCTTGCTTGGCTACTCAGTTCAATTAGTGAAACTCTTCTACCGCAGGTTGTTGGCTCGGCAACTGCCAAGGACGCCTGGGAACATTTGCTGGCCGCTTATTCAGTTAGGGCTAGGCTGCAAATCAGGAACCTCTGCCACCAATTGGCGCATCTTCATCGAGGTAATGATCCTATCACTACTTATGTTCAATCCACAAAGAGTATTAGTGATCAATTAGGAGCTTTGGGGTTTCAATTACCTGAAGAAGATTTAGTTGATGCAATTGTTATGGGTTTGGGTGAACCTTATGATATATTCATACGTGCCATGGCAACTAAAACAGAACCAATTAACTTTTCTAATCTTGTTGGCTTACTTCTTACTGAGGAAAGACAAATAAAATTTAATGGTGTATTATCGGGCATTCCCCCCACTGCACAATATGCTGGTTGTAGTTCGGCTTCAAATCGTGGGTGAGGCAGTGGTCACCATTCTGGCCAAGGAAGAGGTAATGGCTGGTGTGGCCACCAGCACCAGTTCGGTCAGTTCCAACAGCAGCCCCACAGGGCACTGATTTCTAATTCTGTTTTGGCTCCAACAACAGAGGATACTTTGTACTATAATTGTCGAGGTCTTGGTCACAAAGCTGATGTATGCCCCTCTCCCAAACGAAACCGACACCGTAACCCTACCTCGCCCTTATCCAATGTTGCTGCCACTCTTCCACAGCAGTGGGTTGTTGATACCGGGGCCACTCATCACCTAACATCAGATATGGAAAACCTGGATCTTCACTCCGAGTACAATGGGCCTGAAGAAGTCCAAATTGGCAATGGTAAATTCCTTCCTATTTCTCATGTTGGTTCAAACAATTTTTCAGTTGGCAACTTATCTCTTCAATTTCGCAATATTCTTTGTGTTCCTTCAGCTAACCGAAATCTATTGTCTGTTTTTGTACTAACCAATACTAATCCTATTTCTGTTGAATTCTTTGCTGATCATTTTCTTATTAAGGATTTGGAGTCGAAGGCAACTTTGTTCCGAGCCCGGACTGATGGAGGACTCTACACCTTATGTTTAAATTCCAAATTCAATTCTTCTGTTAGTGCAAATTTTGCTAGTTTAGATGTTTGGCATGCCCGCTTGGGGCACCCTTCTTTGTCAACTGTTAAACGCACTTTCAATTTCAATAAAATTAAGTTTGTTTCTTCACATGCTTCATTATGCAATGCTTGTGCCTTAAGAAAAAGTCATAAACTGTCCTTTTCATTATCTGATTCGGTTTCATCTGCTCCTCTTGAATTGATTTGTGTTGATGTATGGGGACCTGCTCCTGCTCCTGTGAAATGTTATGATGGTTATTCATACTATGTGTTGTTCTTTGATCATTATTTCAAGTATACATGGTTGTATTTCATGAAAAATAAATCGGAAGTCTATGATATCTTTGTTCAATTCCATATTCTTGTTGAAAAATTTTTTGCCAAGCTAATTAAAATTTTTCAATCTGATGGGGGGGGGGGAGAATTTCAGAAATTAATACCATACCTTTGAGACAATGGCATATCTCATCGTGTTTCTTATCCATATACACCTGAACAGAATGGTAGGGCTGAAAGAAAACATAGACATATAGTTGAAACAGGTCTCTCTTTACTTCATCATTCTCACATGCCTATCTATTATTGGACTGCTGCTTTTGAATGTGTTGTATATAATATCAATCGGTTACCTACACCCACTATCTCTCATGATACTCCTTATCACAAACTCTCTGGTGAAAACCCTGATTATACATTCTTGAAGGTCTTTGGTTTTTTATGCTACCCGTGGCTGCGTCCCTATACTAAGCACAAACTAGAACCTCGGTCTCTTCCATGTGTCTTCTTGGGTTATAGTAAAATTCATAAGGGTTATAAATGTCTTAACTCTCATACTGACAAAATCTTTATCTCACGCCATGTCCTTTTTGATGAATAGGTGCTTCCATTCTCTGATGTTCAAGACACTTCCATGACGTCGGTATCAACATCTCATCTTGGTCCACTGCCATACATTCCCACATCTCCACAAACCGTAACCACACCAGTACCTATTCCCATATCCACAAATAATAAAACGCCAATCACAAACCAACCAAACCGAAACCGAACCAACGACTTGTTACCCAGCAACTAGAAACCGATACAGAAAACGAACCTGAACCAGAATCCAGAAACGCACCTGAACCAGAACCCGAAACCGACCTTACACCAGAACCAGAAATTCTCGTACCTGAACCCGAACCAAAATCCAGTCTAGACCTGACGTACCGACTTCTATAGCACATAGTTCCTCTCCCACTAAGATCTCTGAAGTACGGGATAATTTACCAGGTGTTCCTCTCATTGTTGATTTTCAGCAATACTCAACCGATGCTATACAATCTTCAAATGCAAATTTTGGTCTTATTGTTACCCGTAGTAAACGGGTAGTAAAGCCACGTCACGTACTCAATCTTTTGGCTGCAACTTCTCCTTCCATAGCAGTAGAGCCCTCTAGCTATAGCTAAGCTATAAAATTTCTTGAATGGCAGCAAGCTGTGTGTGAGCGGACGACATTTTCAACAGAACGCAGACTCCCTTTCGGAAGGGGGAGCCTCGATTTCGGGGGCACCCCTTCCTCGCGTGGGTTTTTATTATGGAAAAAATCGGTTTTGGAAAAAATAGAATTAATTATCTTAAAATAACCGAGACCTAGGTCTTAATGAATATTGTAGGAGTCGCCACCTGGCTCAGCTCAACTGGGGAATTTATAGTGTAGCTGAACCGGATGAACGGCCACTACACAATTCAGAGATCTAGGTCTGGACAAGTCCCTTATTTTGTGTCTAATTAAAATAAATATGGCCAATGTTCATAGATGGTATTTCAAATTCTAAAGTCAATTTTATTAAAAAAAATTCATACAGCGCACATACACAGAAATTAAGAATAAAAGTAAAGTAGCAAATGTTTAAGTGGCTTACAACCCAATCGAATCAAAAATAAAAACTCTCAATCTCACTTTTACATCTGCCTAAAATACACGAGTTATCTAAAAATTACAATCGCCTAGGATATACGGATTAATCTATTAAATTACATCCAAAATAAAAATAAAAGAAAGTAAAAGCTGCAAAACAGAAGGTTAGCACAGTTTACGGCACGCCACAAATAGGACTTAAAACATGACAGAATGAAAAATTTAGAAATTAGGGGCATACATTTAGGGAGACAATCGGGTCAGCTTGGCTAACCGGTCCGATTAGACCTGGAAAACATTTTGAAACGTCCCTGTATTTTGGTTTTGTGAGAAAATCATTTTGAAAACAATTTATTTTCCTGTTTAATTTAATTTTAGCATGTGAGGTGGGTTGGTTTTCAGGAGAATCGGGTCTCCGTCGTTGTATTGTTCTAAATGCAAATGCACTGAAAATTAAATCTAAGGTAGTGAATGCACACAAGAAAATTCATTTTTGGTGATTTTCTGATTTTTCTGAATTTTTATGGATTTTTAGAAATTTTTTGGGATTATTCTCGAAATTCTGCTCTTGGATGAGCGGTACAGTCGTGCGATGTAACTACAGTCGCACGACTGTAATTACAGTCGTGCCACTATAAATCAATCCAACTTTAGAATTTCATTAAAATTATTCAAAATAAAACTGGAAGAAAACAATCTGGAACCCAAGAACACTCGTACGACTGTATTTACAGTCATACGACTGTTCATCAACTTAAGAATAGTCGCACGACTGTTCTTGATTTCCAGAAACAGAAAACGTAGAAAATGGATAAGAATGCACAAAAACAGACCAATTCACCTAGAAAGTATGAAAAATATAGGGAATAAAGGATGTTTACCTCTTAGGCGCTTATCCACCGTAGGATTGACCCTTGGCGTCACTCCAATCCACTAGAAGTTGCTCTTCTCTCTTTGAATTGAAGTTGGGAAACTTGAGACCAAAATCTCCAAAATGCTTAGGAATCTTAGGGTTTCTAGTCCGGATTTAATTGAATTTGAATTGTTAGATTGTTAACCTATTGATTTCCAATAAGTTTTAACACTAACACTGAGAATCAAAAGAAAAAGAAGAGGAAAAGAACTTATATTTGTGATGAGCTTTTCCTTCCCTTTTTCTTTCTTTTTCTCTCTTAAAATTTTTCCTAAAGACCAGAATTTCCAAAGTGTCAAAATTCCCTTCTTTTCTGCCTTCTCCCTTCTCTTATTGCTGATTTTCTTCACCAAAATCCGGGGCAATTAATGCCCATCTTTTCCTCTCTCTTTCCTTATGTCATGGGTATGGTGTTCTACACCTGCTCCGATCGTACAGTCGTACGACTGTAACTACAATCGCACGACTGTATGTTACAGTCGTGTGACCCCTGTGATTTTTTTTTTAAGGATGGAAAATTCCGGCACTTACACTATCAAGAAGAATTTGATGCACTCATGGCTAATAAAACATGGGATCTTGTACCAGCTACTAGAGGACAGAATATAATTGGTTGCAATAGGTATATAGGGTGAAACAGAAAGCAGATGGAACCATAAATCATTACAAAGCTCGCTTAGTGACCAAGGGATTTAATCAACATCCTGGGATTGACTTTCACGATACATACAGCCTAGTGGTTAAACCCACTACCATCCATTTATTATTATCATTGGCTGTCACTTTTAAATAGATCACTGTTCAACTGGATGTTTCTAATGCTTTCTTACATGGCTCTTTGGATGAAATTGTCTACATGACTCAACCGCCAGGATTTGCCAGCAAATAGTTTCCTAATCATGTCTGTCGTCTGAAGAAATCCCTTTATGGCCTCAAACAATCACCTAGACAGTGGCACCGATACCTTACAGCTGCTTTACTCCGATTTGGCTTCCGTGACTCCAAGTCTGATGCTTCCTTGTATTTCTTTGCCAGTCCAATAGTAAAAGTTTTCTATCTTATCTATGTGGATGATATCCTACTTCTGGGTAATTCTCAATCTTTCATGGATCAAGTTGTAGTTTTTCTTCAAAGCCAATTTGCTGTCAAAATTTTGGGCCGTCTCCACTATCTTCTTGGTATTGAGGCTGATTGGTGTTCTAAGGGTCTCTTTCTACATCAGACTAAATATGTAAATGACTTGCTAGTCCAGGCTCAGATGCATTCTTTGCATCTCTGTTTCCTCTCGTGTCAATACTAGTCAAAAATTGACTCTCAACAGTGGTGAGCCCTTTTTGGATTCCACACTTTTTTGGTCCATTGTTGGTGGCCTCCAATACTTGACATTCACAAGGCCTGATATCTCCTTTGCGGTAAATCGGGTATCGCAATACATGCACTCACCCACCGTTGAGCATTGGAGTGCGGTTAAGGTATCTTTGGGGTATAGTTAGTCATGGTCTGCATCTGTGCCCTTGTCAAGTTGTTCTCAATGGATTTTCTTATTCTAATTGGGCTAGTTGTCTTGATGATCGTAAGTCTACAACTAGATTTGTTATATATCTCAGTTGTAATGTGATCTTCTGGTCTTCGAAGAAACAACGGGCTGTGTCACGTTTTACGACGGAAGCTGAGTATCGTGCACTTGCTTCTACCACTTCTGAATTGCATTGGCTCCAGACCTTTCTTCATGAAATCGGCTTTACTAAGCTACTGGTCCCTTCTCTTTTTTGTGACAACTTAAGTGCTACTTATTTGACTCTCAATCCTGTTTATCATAATCGCAGTAAGCATCTTAAGGTGGATTTTCATTTTGTTCGTGACAGTGTATGCCAAGGAGTTCTCCGTGTTTCATTTATTGGTTCTGTTGATCAAACTACTGATGTCCTAACTAAGGGGCTCTCTAAGTCTCGCTTTCTCTGGTTACGTGACAAGTTGACTGTTCAATCTTTTCCCAGTTCAACTTGAGGGGGATTGTAAGGGAGTTGTATTATACAGAAATTGTATCTTAGTGTATCTCCCCTATTTAGGATAGAACTCTTATTTGACCCTAATTAGGGTTACACCTCTTGTACATATATACTCTTATTATTAATGAAATCTTCATGGCTCATTATTATTTTCAAGATCAACCTGTCAGGGGATGTGCCAGCGTGCGGAACTTGCTGAATTTTTTTTGGTGTTTGTCGTGTTGCAGAATGTGGTTTTGTGAACTAGAAGTTGAATCTGATTGTCTTATACCAGATTAATAATTTGGTTGAAGGTTGGTCCCTAGGGGATCTCATTTGTGCAGACTTGTTATTTCTTTGGCCTTTTTTCAATTCTTTATCTTTTCAATTTATGAGTCGTGAGTGTAATCGTGAGGCTCATTGTTTGGCAAGAGTTGCTACTTATTTAGTTTCTAAACTTTTGCGGATGGAGGATGTCCCTCTGGAAGCTTTTTCTTGAACTCTTGCTGATGTTGCGGCTTTGGCTTAATGGAAGTTTGCAGATTTAAAAAAAAAATGTGTTTGTCAATTTCCAATTAGAGATATAATATAGAGTAAATAATTTTTTACTCTCTTTCTTCTTACATATTACATTGTCTATATATATATTTTAAAGTTCTTAACATTTGTCATATTCAACTCTATAGTCATTTTATTAAGTCAATGGTCAAATTTGATTAAACAATGACAAAAGAGCCTTTTATTCTATTTTAAAGTGGTAAAACATATTGCATATTTTATTTTATGTTTTTTTTTTCTTTTTTCTTCCATGCATTCCAAATCTTTCCAAAATTGATTTATTAATTTTTATATAACTATAAAACCTTAAATTATTAGCTTAAAACTTGTTTTATTAAAAAAATAAATGAAAACATATTTCATAAAATTTAAAATTAGCATTAGAACTATATAAAATTATAAACCTAAATCTTTCATCTCTAATATACTTTATGGATGACATTAAAAAAATATTTTGAAAATATTATCAAGATATATAATATCTATTTTTAGTTTAAATATAATATATAAATTTAATAAAAAAATGATAGTAAAAATTAGAAAACAAATAATAGTAAAATTTTTTCATAATAACAAAACAAATATAGAAATTCTAGTGTATATAAATATAAAGTTAAATTTTTTTTAAAGAAAAAATAAATTTAAAACCTAAAGGATGAAATTTTTTAGTTATAATCAAGGATGAAATTGTACTTTCATGTGCAAAATTACGTAGATGGACTAAAAAGCTGAATATGACAAAACGCACAATTCACAGGGGTTCAACAAGCAATCGATATTTCAAGATCAAGGGTGTAGTACTTTTAGTAGTAGTGGTACTTATATATCATATATATGTATGAAATAAGTAGTGTATTATGTAAAAAGAAATGAACTAATAAATTGTTTACTCTATAAGTGTATTATGTAAAAGTGTTTTATGACATAATATAAATTACAATAATGATAGAAAATTTTTTTTTTTGTCCTATGTGTTGTATCTCCCTTTCTCCAAAAGCTATATCTCTCTCTTATTTTTACTTTTTTTTCTCTCGTCTTCTATAATTAAAAACTAATTTCTTCATTTATCTCTATATCAGTTCATTTTTTTCATCATTACATTTATAAAGACTTTTTTGTTTTCTTTTTCCCTTCGAAATGAAATCCTCATATTTATATTTTTTCCATCTTCATCTTTACCACTAATATTGCACACAGTCTGTCAATACTACGTATATATTGCTTCTATTCTCATGTTATGCCTTTTTTCCTTTATTTTGCAAATATATCATTTTTATACTATTATATACTGCGATTATACCGATTATATACTATGAAAAGGTTATATATTTTCTTTTTTCTTCATCTTCATTTTTGACACTAATATTGCACACAATCTGCAAAAAATTGCATATATACTGATTCTATACTACTATACATCTTTTCTTTATTTTTATAAATGTATCATTTTTATATTCGTTATTTATATATATATATATATATCTCATTTTCAAGAAAAAAAGAATAAAAAAAACTTTCTAAAATCGAATGACGAAAAAATGAACAGATATAGAGATAAAAAATATATTTAATTATAAAAGATAAGAGAGAAAAGTAGAGATAAAGGAGAGAGAAATTTTTGGAGAAACGAGAGAGAAACTATGCGAGGGAATTTCTCATGCAGATTCATTACAAATTAAAAACTCTGCAAGGGAATTTCTGTCTGTTGACTTTAGTTTTGATGATCACAAGTTTGACATTTAAATAAATTAAAGAGCTTTATGAGTAAAAATGTTTTTATAATCTACAAAAGCTCTTTATGATATTTTAAGCTTAAATGAATACTTGGTTTATCTTATGAGTTAAGGATCAACTCTCTTAGCTATACTAAGTTTATATCATAAAAGAATGATATATGGTTATTAGCTCAAAGTATCATATAAAGGTAAAAGATCAATGTATATATATGATTGAGCTTATGTTTGCTTATGAGATAAAAAGATTTGAGATCATTATATTTCGGCCATATATATATATATATATATATATATATATATATATATATATATATATGCTTATAAGATTGAACTCATGATAGCTTATAAGTTGAAAAGATTTGAGATCTTTTTGGTGTATATATATATATACACAAGATTGAACTCAAGTTTGCTTATGAGGTGAAAAGTTCTTAAGATCAATTCGGCTACATATATTGAACTTATGTTTGATTATGAGGTGAAAATAATTGAGATCAATATTTTAAGTCATATATGCTTATGAGCTTAAAGTCCTAAAAGTTAATAGCTTACCACTTTTGACAACTTAGAATTTTCCTATAAATGATGTGACTTTATAATTTGAGTTTGAAACCAAAGCTAAATGAGTCTTTAACTTGAGATCACCTATGGATAAATAGTCAACTTTTATCTCAAGCCTTAAGACCAACTATATCTATGTCTTATCTCTCTCTCTCTCTCTCTCTCTCTCTCTATAGCTATGGTTTGATACTTAGGTTACATATGTTTTTCACTTTTCAAATTTTGTCACATGACTTTATTATGTAAAGAACTCACATGTACTTTTCTTTATGGCTTTATTGATTGAGAGTCAAAAGTACAAACGGCCATAAAACATCTATCATTTGAGATCAACGGCTATCTTTCTTTATGGATGCTTATCACTTGTGAATCAAAGCTCATTCTTCTTCAAGAGATGAAACTAACGGCCATAAACTCCTTATGACTTGAGGCTAACAGTTATAATCCTTTAGAAGGTGTATCAAACGGCTATCATTTCTATTTTCTAATAAAAAGGATGAAGAAGGAGACTTGAAGGCAAGGGAAGACAGATCAAGAAATTCTCACACTTTAAGCATTCAACTCATAAGTCTTCCAACTTCCTAGAGAGATCAAAGAGAAGAAGAAAAATACTGTTTCATTCAAATATTCACATATTCGGGAATTGTATTTTCACACAAGGTTGTGTGAAGGGGGTTTTACTTTGTTGGTGGTGAGATCAACAAAGACTGTAAAAGTTTGGTGCTTAAGCTTCGAAAAAGCATTAGTAGAGTTTGTTACTTAAGCTCCAAAAAGTAACAGTAGAGGTTTGATACTTAGTCTGTAAAAGTATTGAGTTTGTTACTTGAACTTGTAAAAAGTAACATAGGCTTGTTTCCTGCCTATAAAGGAAACGTTAGTAGAAATCTCAAGCGGTTGGCTTGGGGACTGGACGTAGACCGGTTGGGTCGAACCAGGATAAAACTCAACTTCTACATTTTTCTATCCCTATCTGTTATTATTTTATGATATTTAATTTCTTGCAATTTAAGTTAATCGCTTTAGTATTTAAAGTTATTTTTTACAAAAGCAATTTTATATTCACAAGTTTTATTACAGTAATTAATTCCGCATTTTTATAAAACTTGTTTTTGAAATAGAAACTTGTGTTTCTATAAAAAGTTTTTTTAAGAGTCTCTGCAAATTTTTATTCCCCTACAGTACTATTCACCCCCCCTCTAGTACTGTAACTAGCCATTTCGGACCATCACTGTCTCTAGCAGATTGTTGATTTTTCCCATAATGTCTTTTGTTGTTGATAATATATTGGTTTTTGGAAATAATGTATAAGTGGTCAATGCTATTATCCACATATTACAATCTCAATTTGCAATTTTGGTTTCTTGTCTACTTCTTAACCAAACAAAGTATGTACTTCATTTGCCTTGTTGTCACAATATGGAAGGATAAAAGGGCATTTCCACTCCTATGTGCACTAAGGAGAAACTTATGGTAGACTCAGAGAACCACATCCAGATCCTACTGAGTACAGATGTGCAATTGGCAGTCTCCAAAATCTATCCTTGACATGTCCTGACATAGCATACTCAGTCAATAAGCTCTCTCATTTCATGCATGCTCCCGCTAGCTAGCACATATGCATTAGCATGTAGTAAAACATATCTTGCAGTATTTCTCTCATATAGTGGTCTTAACATCTTCATTCATATGGATTCCAATATTTATCTTTAGGGTTTTATTGATTCTTATCATGGAACAATTTGATCCAAAAGTTTAAGCTGATAAGTAATGTCCAATTGTATCTCTTATTATTTTTTATTACAAAAAGTTTAGAGGGAGTCCAGCCCAGGGCCAATGAAAGCCTCAAGACCATATAGGGACTTAGGAAACGACTTACATATCGCTCAACCAATGGGGACTCCAATAGCGACAGTGAGATTCGAACCCAGGTGGGGGGTTCCACAAGAGTCGCTTCCTTACCACTGAGCCCCCGAATTGTATCTTCTATTATTATATCTCACACTCCTTAACACATAAATGTCAATAAATGGAACTATCAGAATTCGAACTCTCAACCTCTAGGTCTAAGAGGCTTTAATACCATGAAGAGATTTTGTGGGTCTTGAAAGTTTTGGGCTTGACTGCATTGAAGAGCACATATGTGGAGTTGGACTGATGTAATATAAAACCAATTGGCTTGTGTTGAGGCCTAATATACGCCACTTATATGCCACTATTTATACTTATTATATCCGATTCTGGTATCATGTTATAGAACCGTTCCACCCAAAACCTTATGTTGATAATTAAGAACTAATTATAGTTTTTATTATTAACTCCGGCAATTCTGATAAAGCTCTTTTAAAGGATAAGTTTTCTTTTTCTGTAGAATAAGTTGAGCATTTTTTCCAACTTATGCTCAAGTTGATGGAGGGTGTTAAGCTTGATATAAATATAATGTTGCATATAAAAATTGGGTTAGTACTGTGTTGGCCCAGAGTGGCTTGAATAATATCCTAGAGGGGAATAAACCGGATGCAATAAAAGAATTCTTTTCAGCAGAAAAAAAATCTTTCATGATTTTGGTAAAATGCCCATAATAAAACGTTTTGCTAAGCATGCAAAATTTAAGAGAATTGTAAAACCTATTTGTAAAGAACATAAATAAAATTATTGTTTAAAGAACGTAAAATTATTGTCTTTGAACATAAATGCAGCAGATAAATGTCTTTGGCGGCTCGACTCTTCCAACCAGTTTTCTGCTGCAACTTGTATCCACGGTTTTCTTTCTTTGCCAGCCCACTCTGAGCCCCAAATGCTGTTCAAAATCGTGTGGAAATTACCAGCTGTTCCTAAGGTTCGTTTCTTCTTTTAGGTTCTTATTCATGGTCGCCTCCCGTGCCAGTAATTGATGTCCATGATGCATATAATTAGCTCTAATCTGGTTACCTGTCCTTGGTGTGATGATTTTGAAACTCAAGACCATGTTCTTTTGCATTGTAATTCGAGCTATGTGGTGTGGAATTCTTTTTTCAGATTAATTGGAGTGTCAATGGCTGTTCCTCAGAATATTTGTGACTTTTTTATTCAATGGAGGGGTTTGTTCTCCAACAATCACATCCGCGATCTTGCATGTTCTATGTGGCTCTATTTGTGCTGGCAACTTTGGAAATGTCGCAACAAAAGAATTTTCGAGCCGGAATCTACTCCGAAGGCGAAGGACATTTTATTCCATAGTTTCCATCAAGCTTTTTTCTCCTTTAAATGTAATCATAGTTCCTCGGTTTTTCAGTTTTCTGCTTTTTTAGCGAATCCTTCTCATTTCTTGTTTCAGTCCTACTTGTAACTTTCTTGTTTGTTTACTTTTGACCTGTTCTCGAGGTCCCCATTATTTTTTTTTTGGGGTTTGCGGTTTAGGTTTTGCTAGGGGTGCCAACCTAGTTGGGATGTCTAGCTTCTTCTAGCCCGTTTTCCCCTGTAATTCTTCAAATTTTTTAAAAAAAGAACTTAAATAAGACTTCATCAAAAAATTGTCAGAGATAATAATAAAATTTATGATTGGACCTTACCTATCAGCTCAAACTTTTGAGTCAAACAGTTCCATGACATGGTATCGAGCCGCTTAGACCTAGAGGTTAAGGGTTAGAATCCTGACAGCTCCATTTATTACTTAAAGTTCAACACATAGTAAGGTGGGCCTATGTTATACACGCTTCAAGCCCAATGGGCATTCGCGTGTGAAGGAGTATTAGAGATAATAATAAAAGCTATGATTGGACCTTATCTATCAGTTTAAACTTTTGGATCAAACGGTTCCATGACAAAAAGAATGTAAATAACCACGTATATAGTAATAAATAAAAGAGTAGAATTATAGTGTTGAAGCCACCACCATTTATAAAAAGCCGAAACATCTGGACCCCCCTGAACTTGGTCCAAATTGCCAATTGTCCTTTCGAACTTACAAAGTGTCCAGTTAGCCCCCCAAACTTTTAAAGACCGATCCAATTTACCCCCTAGATCCCACTAAACCAGAATTTGTGACACACATGCTTTGAAAAATCAATCGTGAGACAACCAATAAATGATTGACACGTGGAAGTAAGGGGGCAATATAGGCCACGTTTTCAAAGTTTAGGGGGCTAACTAGACAAACACAAAGTTCAGTGGACACTAATGATGTCTAAGACAAGTTTAGAGGGGTCCTGATGTATTAGGGCTTTATAAAAGTTCACAAAGTAAAGCCTTCTCCTCTCCTTAGACTCTTCTTGATCAGAGTTTTTGTTAATTCTTTTCATTGGGGCAAGAATAATGTCTCATGACTGGCATACTACGTCGTTTGTGTACTAAACCAATAAAATCATGACAATTCATATATCGATCAATAGATTAATGACCTTGTGTAATAGATTAATTAATTATTTAACTAAAATTCTAAACCCTAAAATAAAAACTCTACATATTAATACAAAAATTTTTTACCCTAATTTATGAGTGTGACATCATTTTTTTTGGCATATAAATGACATAGAGCACAAATGACATAGTATGCCTGATGTATTCTCAAATTTATCTTCGTTCAATATTTATTCAATCAATGTGTACAAGGATATAGTTTAGACTTATTCATAAATGTCCAAATCAATCATTTTATTACAAACTTATTCACGTACATGCACTCCACAATTATATATATATATATATATATATATATATATATATATATATATATATATATATATATATATATATATATATATACATATATATACACACACACACACTTATTACGTACAAGAACTGCCTCTTTACCTGCACGTAATAAACTTTAATATCATACAAAAACACTAAAATTTAAACTATTTTAATAGCAACGTACTATTTCACCGGAAAAAGCACAGCATCAAAGGGAGGATTTTATGGTGGCATTTGTGGGGTTTTCCTGCAACAGATTATGCAACATCTTCACAAATCTTTCCATGGCTTGGCTTGGAAAGCAAAGAAGCAAAAGAGTTCCATTTTCTCCTTTCTTGTTTTGATATGGAACATAATAACTTGCCATTGCCGGAATAGCTCTAGGAGGACCACCATAAATAGCATTTCCCCACCCAAAATCTACCTCTCTAAACCCTAAATGACCAGTATCCGAGATTATGTAAGTCGACTCCTCTTGAAAATGAGGCCTACCCTTACTCACCAGAGTATCCATTGTAGATTGTATGTATTCTCTTGTTACACTTTCTTTGGCTTTTCTTATTAACTCTATCACGTGTTCCATTGGATTTTGGATAAGTTGTTCAGCCGTTGATATCACTGTTGGAAGTACAAAACCATTTCCGTAATACCCTTTAGGCAGTAATGGAGGGTTAAATCGTCTGTAACGTGCATTAACAACACATGTAATACGCATTATTTGAGTTGGGTTTGGTTCAAGTGCCATAGTACGACATTTCCACATACATGCTGTTAATATTTCAAAATTAGAACAAGGATGAAAGTGAGGAGGAATGAATTTCCTAATCATGGAAAGTTCTTTTGGTCCGAAAAAGAATGAGCTATGGACCTCATTATCATCATCAAGTTGATGATATGTTTGATTATTTGTGTTGTATTCGAGATGAGAGCATGTTGGATTTGGTGGGTTCCTGGCACTAAGGACGACATGTCTATCCCATACTGGCAGAATGGAAGGAACTTCTTTCCCTCTCGCAATTTCGCCCACAGCTGACATGAATTGGACCAAGCCAGCCCCGTCACACATTGTGTGGTTGAGTCGAATAGCGAAAACAAATCCACCACATTTCAAACGTGTCACCTGCCATTTTATCTAACAATTTTGAGAGAATGTTGCAACAAAGCCTACTAAACTTAACCAAATTAATAATGCATCGCTTCAAGAAATATTAGATTTAGCAATATCAAAAGTTGTTGCCAAAAAGTACATTTAACAGCAAAATTATATTACATTTTTTACTGCAAATACATATGGTCAAAGCTTTATAGCACCAATATGAATCTACTATTTTATTGTTGTCATAAATTATGACAACAATAGAATAGTTGTTGCATGTTGAATAGTTTTTTAAATTTCCAACAAAAATTTGATATAATTTTGCTGCTAAGTATTAATTTTTGGATGTCTACTCAATTAACTTTTTTGGCAAAAACAAATTTTTTTATGCAAATCTAACATTATTTGTAGTATATGTATACCTGAATAAGTAACAAAGGGCAATTGAGCACTTCGTCACAGCCGGGGACATCGAAAAGAAGCTCCTCTAAGCAGTGGCGGTGCCAGGAATCGCAGGATGGGGGGGCGAAAATTTCCTGAAAAAATTTCCGGCCGACGATCAAAAATTTCCGGCCGACCGACGAAGCTGAAATTCATTCAATCCAAGTCAATAACAATACAATTAAATCAATCTAAATAACAGCTTCATTATTTATACACATATAACATACCAAAAATTAATTTTTTCTAATCTATGGAGACAATGAAGTACTCGTAGCATGAGAACTTTTGGGAGGTTTCAAGTAGTTTTTACGAGAAGCCAACTTTTGAAAACACTGCAAAATGGCTTCTTTGTCGATGCTAATGAATATCTTCTTCTCAATGCAACATAATAAGCAGTCCGATAGTAATTCATCTCCCAGCCGGTTGCGCAGATCAGTCTTCACAATATTCATAGCAGAAAAACATCTTTCAACAGTAGCTGTTGCAACTGGTAAGACTAATGCCAACTCAATAAGCCGATACACCAAAGGAAAATAAATGTGATATTTATTTTCCACCATCTTTTTTGCAAGAGCGCCAATATCATCAAGATTAAAGAATTCTGGATTCTCTTTCACAGCAGAAATGTAGAGTTCAAGTTGGTAGTGAAGTTTGGCTAACACAACACTAGAGAAATCATCAGAGTATAATCCAGCAAGATTCAGTATTTCATTATGATCAAAATGAACAAATGAGTTTGAAGGATCAAGACTCATTATGCCTCTAAGCAAATCCGTGTTTGCCTCATTGAATCAATTGTTCAATTCCAAGGCAACCTCATCAATTACCTATCATTATATAATATAAAAATAATTTAGAACACTATACATTTAAAGAATAAAGAACAAAGTCATACATATATATCAATTATGAAAAAAATAAAATGGAATGGAATACCTTTGCAAAGATCTCCACACGAAAATGGTGAAAATAAGTTATCGGTTCTCCATCAATAAGTGTTCGGCTACGGCTTTCAACAATGTCATCCATATTGGGCACTTTAATTTTTTGTTGGACACAAAATTCAGTGGCTTCTTTCAACAAATTTGTCCAACCATCTTCTCTATATGTTTGTAACTTCTTTTTCAGTGTTTCAACCATACGAACAGCAGTTCCTATGTTTTGATCTTTGGCTTGAAGGATCTTTGATAAAGGGTCCGTCACTCCCAAAATATATAGCATTAATTTTCCAACAAATATAAATTCAAAAGAACCCATTTTATTCAACAAACCCATAGCCGTGCCTTGATTTTTTCTTGTGTCACCATCTTTGTTTATTGCGAAAAGCACTTCTTCCATTGAATTGCACATATCAAAAAGCCGAAGTAGTGTTTTATAATGAGAACCCTAACATGTAGTACCTGGTCGAGCTAAGCTTATTTCTTGATTCTTACCCTTTCCACTTGAAATCTCACCACTTTGTATTTTCTTCACTACTTCTTCATGGTGTAATTGGCGAAAAGCATCCTGCCTTTTACACGAACCTCCAACCATATTCACAATCATAGAAACATATTCAAAGAATTGACTCACCTCATCATTTTCCTCGCAGCAGACACAACAACTAATTGAAGCTGGTGAGCAAAACAATGAATATAATGTGCATGCTTGTTTTCATTTAGAATGAGCGATTTCAATCCATTAAGCTCTCCTCACATATTAGAAGCTCCATCATAACCTTGACCTCTAACTCGTGATAGTGATAATCCATTCTTCGCAAAGAATTCATCAACAGCATTTGATGCGTGTAAAACGCACACTATAGAGCAAGTGTACTCTGTCGCTCAAGTAATATAGAAATAAGAAGGATGTCGATCCCACGGAGACTATATATGCTAATCCTAAATGCAATCGGTTTCTATCAATTTAGGCAGAGAAAATTATATCTTTGATTGTGGTTTGTAAATTAAAATCTACTGCAAACAACAAATTAAATAAAATAATTTAATTAAAATAGGAATGTAATTAGATAAAACTCAATGGAGAAATTAGTTAAGGCAAATGGTCTTACTTAGATTCATTCCAATAATTTCCTCAGGCTATGCAATCAAACTTATTAAATTCCCAAGATGGCGAATTCCTAAAACAATTAACACCGGTTAGGGCTGCTAACTCTAATGCTCAACTTAGCTACCTAAACTTATTCGGTCTTAAGCAATTAATTTCAGAAGCATTAAGCATATGAAAACCTAGCCCGAACTAGTGAGCCACAAAGCAATGGTCATGCATTTGTCATGTTATGAGATTCCGTTAATTCAGTCCTTTGGTCAATTATGAATTAACTATGAACTTTTGAAATAGATGGTCACGCATTCAAAGCTTTAAGCAATCATAACACAATATTGGAAAAATAATACGAATGAATTGCATTAAACAAGGGAGATTACATGGAAATCCTACTAAGCTCCACCATAGCCTTAGCTATGGAGGAATTAGTTTATAATTGAGTTATTAAACAAATGAATAAATCAAAGAAAATATAATAAAGGGAGTTAAGAAGAAAAACTAGGAAGATGAAGGTCCCAATGGAGGCTTGCGGAGAGAAATCGGAGATGAGTTGCGGATTGAACCTTTGAAAACCTAACTTCCTCCTCTTTCTTCCCAAAGATCACGTTTTCCTCCACAACAAAAGAGCAAAAAAAAAAATCCAGACTTGATGAATAATGCTGAAAAACGTCCCCCTCTACCACTAAAACACGTTTCCTTTTCCAAGATGGAGAGAGAGAGAGAGAGAGAGAGACCTCCTTATGAAATAACTCCCTAAAATTAATGCTAAACTAATTCTTTAATTAGAGTTATTCCTAAAATAAAAGTCTTTAAAATGCCAGTTATTTCTCCCTATCCTATTTGCCAAAAAGGGAGAAATTAAAATAGCCCACAAGCTAAAAAGGAAAACTCCTAAAATTAGTTGGAGTACAAAATTCGTAATTCTGCAGCTCGGGCGTGTCTTATAACTGGTCAGCGTCTATTTCTCAAAAATTCTTCAGTTTTGGCTCTTCATGAGGCACGCCCATGCCTTGGGACTTCCTTGCTCTTCCAAATTACACGTTTGAGCTCCAAAAATAGGCGATTTAGTCACCAAATATTCAAATTCCTCTTTTAAAGCCCTAAAACATAAAAATAGAACAAATGAAATAAAATCCGCCTAATTTAAAGCAAGATGGTGCAATTAAAGCCACAAAATAGGACAAAAATATATGCACAAAATGTACCTATCAACTTCCCCACACTTACACTTTGCTTGTCCTCAAGCAAATAACAAATTTCCAACTTTAAAACAAAAGAAAGAATTTTGAAAAACATTGCCTTCAAATAAAGCTAAAAAAAAAAAGAAATAGACTTTAGAAACCATGGCTCCAAATTCATCTAGCAAATCCAACACACTTCCCAAGGAAGAGATCACAACAATCGGACACTTAACCCGAACTTCATGTAATCAAAGTGACTCAATTAACTACAAGAATATGAGCTGCATCACTAAAATAGTACACTTCTAAGTTGCTCTTCAATCAATCACCCAAACAAAGGATCAATAGGGATTTTATTCACACATAAGTTTCCTTGGGGTACCAAACAAGCGATTAAGCAAACAAATTTTATTTTATTATTCACAGCACTTAATCGTGCTTGAGATGTTACTTAGCTTTTCCGAACAAGCAACAATGATGGAGCAAACAACAATGCACCCGACTTAATCAACTAAGCACATTCAATCAAGTGGCTACTATCACTATTCATAACTTTAACTTCATAAAGCCAGCGGGATAGAAATGTGATTTTTCGTCAACTTTTTCTTTTTTTTCCTTTATTATTATTTTTTTTTACAAATTTTAGAATACCCCAAAAATGCAACAAAATAAAACACACAAGTTGTCTATCTCATTTCCTTAGTTATGCTCAATCAAGGAAAAGTTCCTTAAAAAATCTAGGTCTCGAAATGATACATCTCAACCCATGAGTTTATGACATCACAAAGATTTCAATCAACTAAGGACTCATATCATAAATTGTGTGATCAACTCCCTCAACAAGAACACTAGACATAAAAGAATAGTTTTGAAAGCCATGATCCATACAATTTCTTTTCAATTCTCTAAAAAAAATTCATATTTTTTTTTCTTTGATTTGAGTTGGATGTTAAAAGTTGACAAGAGGACAAACAAAGCATAAGAAGTCACCATCAATCATGCCACAAACCAAATAAGCCAAATAATAATCCCCTTCCCCACACTTCAAATAAGCATTGTCCTCAATGTGGAAAATTAAAGCATGCTCAATTATGATGAAATAAACGAGTAAAATTTAAAGGACTGCCCTAAAATCGAAGATAGCCTTAGCGCTAGAAATCCTCCATAATAGATGATCCCTTCTTTGCTTAACTTATCTCTTGCAATTATTGGTAAAAATCCACGATTTCTAAATACTCCAAATTATTCTCGGCCAAACATTTGATGATACTTTGCAACTTCAAAGTGGAATATTTTGTGGTGGTGGCTGCGGATCATGGATGGAGGAGGAGTTGACCGGTGATGGATGGACGGAGATGGGAAGAGCTTGGGTGGCGGCTGTAATAAAAAAGATAATCCAAATTAAGTTAGGGTTCAAGACACAACAATTAAAAAAAAATAAATAAATAAATAAAAGCTAAGTATTTTTTTTCCCATTTTTTTAAGAAAAATAAAATAAATTAATTAAATTAAAAATTTAATTTTCAAGCCTCCCTAATAGAAACAGAAGCAAAAATTTCAGCACTACTATTTTTAATAGGGAAACACAAAGCATAGGCGTGCCTTATGAACAGACTTAAAAATTAAGATTATAAACTACAAAAAGAAAGCAAATGCAACTAACTACGTAATAAAATAAATAAAGCAAATAAATTAAATTGGGTTGCCTCCCAAAAGCGCTAAGATTATAGTCGATTAGTTCGACTTAAACTTCTCTTTCATGTAAAAGTTTGGAGTCGTATGAGGAATCCAAACTCCTTGAGAAAAATCCTGTGAATGCACATCGAAGGCTCTAGTTGATCCCAAGTTAACAAGTTCCATGCCAAAAATTTGAGTTCTTTTACGAAAATTCTTGATTTCTCCCTTTGCGATTCTCTTGGTAGCTCATATACAGCATAAAATAATTGAACAAAGGGCACCTCAAATTTTATATCTTTAATCCCCATCATGAAAACTTCACACTTGGTCGGTTCACTAACGACCTCCAATGTACCTTCTTTTTGACTTTGAACTAACTTTAAATTTTCCTCCATAATTTTTCCATGATGAGCTTCAACTGAGATAGAGATTTCAACATTTTCATTTGAATCGGCCTCTGCAATTGATGTGTTTGCAGCCATATCAACTACTAAACCTAATTGTGCGCATAAATTTTGTGTTGAACTGTACAAACTATCATGTTGAGCATCTTTTGAAGATAGAAAATTCATCATTAGTTCCTCCATCGATGGCTCAAAAGGATTAATCGCCATCACCTTGCAAGATAAAAGAAAAAGAATAAGTGAAGATAAAAATATATACAAAACAACCTAAATCAACAAAAGCCCTTTAATCTAGCATTGCATAAAAATAGTCCCCGGCAACGGCGCCAAAAACTTGATGCATGTAAAACGCACACTATAGAGCAAGTGTACTCTGTCGCTCAAGTAATATAGAAATAAGAAGGATGTCGATCCCACGGAGACCATATATGCTAATCCTAAATGCAATCGGCTTCTATCAATTTAGGCGGAGAAAATTATATCTTTGATTGTGGTTTGTAAATTAAAATCTACTGCAAACAACAAATTAAATAAAATAATTTAATTAAAATAGGAATGTAATTGGATAAAACTCAATGGAGAAATTAGCTAAGGCAAATGGTCTTACTTAGATTCATTCCAATAATTTCCTCGGGCTATGCAATCAAACTTATTAAATTCCCAAGATTGCGAATTCCTAAAACAATTAACACCGGTTAGGGCTGCTAACTATAATCCTCAACTTAGCTACCTAAACTTGTTCGGTCTTATGCAATTAATTTGAGAAGCATTAAGCATACGAAAACCTAGCACGAACTAGTGAGCCACAAAGCAATGGTCATGCATTTGTCATGTTATGAGATTCCGTTAATTCAGTCCTTTGGTCAATTATGAATTAACTATGAACTTTTGAAATAGATGGTCACGCATTCAAAGCTTTAAGCAATCATAACACAATAATGAAAAAATAATACGAATGAATTGCATTAAACATAGGAGATTACATGGAAATCCTACTAAGCTCCACCATAGCTAAGCTCCACCATAGCCTTAGCTATGGAGGAATTAGTTCATAATTGAGTTATTAAACAAATGAATAAATCAAAGAAAATATAATAAAGGGAGTTAAGAAGAAAAACTAGGAAGATGAAGGTCCCAATGGAGGCTTGCGGAGAGAAATCGGAGATGAGTTACGGATTGAACCTTTGAAAACCTAGCTTCCTCCTCTTTCTTCCCAAAGATCACGTTTTCCTCCACAACAAAAGAGCAAAAAAAAAAAATCCAGAATTGATGAATGATGCTGAAAAACGTCCCCCTCTACCACTAAAACACATTTCCTTTTCCAAGATGGAGAGAGAGAGATAGAGAGAGACCTCCTTAGGAAATAACTCCCTAAAATTAATGCTAAACTAATTCTTTAATTAGAGTTATTCCTAAAATAAAAGTCTTTAAAATGCCAGTTATTTCTCCCTATCCTACTTGCCAAAAAGGGAGAAATTAAAATAGCCCACAAGCTAAAAAGGAAAACTCCTAAAATTAGTTGGAGTACAAAATTCGTAATTCTGCAGCCCGGGCGTGTCTTATGACTGGTCAGCTTCTATTTCTCAAAAATTCTTCAGTTTTGGCTCTTCATAAGGCACGCCCACGCCTTGGGACTTCCTTGCTCTTCCAAATTACACGTTTGAGCTCCAAAAATAGGCGATTAGTCTCCAAATGTTCAAATTGCTCTTTTAAAACCCTAAAACATAAAAATAGAACAAATGAGATAAAATCCGCCTAATTTAAAACAAGATGGTGCAATTAAAGCCACAAAATAGGACAAAAATATATGCACAAAATGTACCTATCAGCATTCTTTAAACACTGTGCAGAAGTCTCAGTTACATGAACCACTCCAACAAATCGTTCCATAACTACTCCACTATCATTCACATATCTCAAAACTATAGCCATTTGCTCTTTCACAGAACTATCTCGGGCCTCGTCGAGTAAAAGAGAAAAGAACCTATCTCCAATGTCATTCAAAATAACTTTTCTCGTTTCTTTTGCACAAGCTTCAATTATTTGTCTTTGAATGGTAGACGAAGTCATTTGATTATTTTTAGGAGCATTTGATTGCATTGCTTTATTTGCTTCCTCATTATACTTATAAAACCAACTAATGAGTTCAAGAAAATGACCTCGGTGCATTGATTCCTCCGACTCATCGTGTCCTCGGAAACCCAAACCTTCCCCTAAAAGATATCGAGCCACTCTTACAACTGTAGTCAAACGAACATGATAATCATCATCTAAAGCAGCACTTTTTGATGCTAAAACAAAATCCACATTCTCCCTTTGGTTTTGGTATTGATGAACCTTAATTCTAGCATATGTGTGTGGGCTATCCGAACTTCCTTCGTGAGCAATGAAGTTAGGTAAAGCATTTTTCCAATTGTTATATCCAACTTCTGTAAAAGCATTTCCTCCACTTTTATTGCTTTTACTGAACAAGTAATATAAACAAAATGCTTTATCTTTCGAGACACTATACTTTAGCCAAGCAAATTTCTTAAACCACGAACTTTGAAACCTCCTTTTACCTCCCTTAAGAATAGTTTGTGGAAATTGATGTCTAACTGGCTGACAAGGGCCTAGAGCTAAGTATCTCCTTCTTAATGAATCTCTAATCTGAAGGGGGTAACTATCAATTGGCTTCTGCAATCCTGGATCGCCAATGATATCATCATCTGAAACTTCTACCTCAATACAAGCTCTTTTTTCATTGCCTTTATCAAGAGATATTGCATGACTAGGTCTAGTTGAAGATTGACCGGGAGTTGAAGAATTGCTCTCAATTCTAGTTAAAAATTTCTCCATATTCTTATTCCTAATATAGTAACACAATCAAATTATTAAATCTAAACTTAAAATCTAAAAACAATTTCAATTCAAATCATATCACAATATCACAATACTAAATGTACAAGCATAATGTATAAATTTCAAATTAAATTATATACCAATAGTAACAAATTCTCCATATATCAATCACAATTCAAATTATAACACAATTAATTCAATTCAATGGCAATATATTACAATCCCTAAATTAAAATCCCTAAATTAGAATCCCTAAATTGCAAACCCCTAATTCAATTATTTATCATATTAATTAAAAAAAATTGATTCAAATAATAGTATTATAATAAAATACTAACATATTTTTTGCAATTCCTAACCCTAATTCAACATCATAACAATCTCAATCAATATAATTTTAATTGTAAAATCTCAAATTTAATTTAGGGTAAAATATAAAATATTTAGGAATTAGAAACTGAAAGTTACCTTATTGAAGAGCCGGCAGACGGACGGAGAGCACCTGAGGGGCAGAGAGTTACCGATCGACGGCGGGTTGGGCGGAGGAGGAAGTGGCGGTGGAGGATTGGGGCTGGTGGTGGGGAGAATTGGGAAAACAGAGAACAAAGGGAAGGGAATTTGTCAAAGGAGGAGAATGAATTTGTTTTATTTTTTTGTTTCCCTGCCCAGGCAAAACGACGTCGTTAGAGGTTTCAAGCTATTTTGGCCGCCGGAAACACCCCTACTAGGGATGTTTTCCGGCGGCTGGGGGGGCAACGGCCTACTCGTGCCCCCCCCCCCTCTTGCGCCACTGCCTCTAAGTAAGGAAATGGAGGAAGAAGTGAATTTCCAGATTCTTCAAGTGTAATATCACCATCAGCCTCAACAAATAAGATACCTTCGCCAGTGCACTCTACTACAAGCTTGCGTGAAGGACCTTCTCTAAGCCTACCTGCAAATGGATAGTAAAAAACAAGTGTTTTAGCAATCACCTTTCTTATTAGGGTCTACTCCTTCCATTGAAGGATTGTGTGGATACAACTCGATTACAGGAATGAGGAATCTGAGACCATCTTGGTCATCTATGTCCGATAATGGCTTGAATTCATGAGGAGTGGGCCTAGCCGGAGTTACACGTTCAGGTTCACGTCTGTCAACCATGAACGGCTGGGGGATGCCTGATGGGTTCATCTTGTAAATTAGTCCATAGGATGATCAAGTGAGTTGGAATTAAGTTGGGATGAAGATAAGGGAGTATGAGGGAATACGGTGATAAGGTTGGATTATAGGATGAGAAGGTTGTGGTGGGATGTGTATAAATTGTATTAGAATCCAAGTGAGATCATCATTATCAAGCAAAATTTTAAAATACTGTATCCCCCAAAATATCTGAGTCTGCCCAAGATTAATTGAGGTTCTTGTACACGTGCCTGTCCATGGAAAATGACATTATTAATTCATCAAATTTAACATATGTTTTACCATAATAATTCGTTCGTTTTCCAGATTAAAATAAATAAATAATACAAGAATGAAATTTTGATTTGTAAAGATAAATGGATAAGTTACTTTGAACATTAAATTTGTTTCGATCCTAAGGTCAAAAGGAAAAGATAGACGGCACAATAAAAAATTTTAAACTTATTGTGGTCTGGCTTTTTCTTAAATATTCTAACATAAGGCCAGTCATTTTTGTGAAGTAGGGGTTGGTAGACAATTTATTAATGCAATTTTTTTATTTTTATTAATTTTATTCCGTAATTTGCTCTATATATATATATATATATATATATATATATATATATATATTATTGCTGAATTTTTTTATATTATTTTCATTTATTATTTGACCCCCAAAAAATAAAGTCTGGATTCACCACTAAATTCAATACTAATGTTAACGGTGCAATTTGAAAAACGAAATGGTTAGTGTACGTGTTGTATCAACAGTGCACCGAATTTTGCGTTCAGAATTTGCATTTTGTCCATGCATATACGAGCACACAAGTTAATGAATAATTCCATTTTTTCTAAAATAGGGACTGTGTTTTTGAAACTCTCCCCCAACGTCAGATCAAAACCTTTTAATATGCTTGGATTTCAAGAAAGACATTAAACACATCCCTTTTAAATTTATGGGAAAATTATAAAAAAAACTATGTGGTTTCACTTTTTTATAAATAAAGGACTGTGATTTTTTTTTAAATAGGATTATGTTTTAAAATGTTAACAAAAAAAGGATAACTAATATTTTTCCTTTAAAAATGATGATATAGCGGATGATATTTTTAGTTATTTAACATACCAATAATTTATGTATATTATTTAAGAATTTTACATCAAAATTTGAATATTTTTCAAAGATTTTTCAATTTGTTATGATTTTTTTAAGTCTATTATTATTATTTAATTTATAAAAATATTTGCGCGTTTCAAAAATTTTCAAAATTTATCATTCATGTGTATTGTATTTTTATTAACCAACTTGAAAATTTTGAGTTCAAAATGAACAAGAATACCCTACGTAATGTCATGATTTAATTTTAGTTGTCCTTTTTTTGTTAACATTTTAAAACACAATCATCTTTTTTAAACAAAAAAAACCACAGTCATTTATTTGCAAAAAAATGAAACCACATAGTTTTTTTTTTTTTTTTTTGTACTTTGCCATAAATTTAATACAACAAACCCATGTAAAATGAATAATTTTTTTTATTATTCTTAATTGATTAAACATGGGTAAAAATCATCAATAGTACATGAACTTTCACCTTACTAACATAATGGTACATGAACTTTAAAACTAGATATAAAAGTATATCAATTTAGCAATCCGCTAACATAAAAGTCAAAATTACCGTTGACTGTCAAAAATACCGTTGACCACGCCAAGAACTGGTAAAAAATGATGACGTGTTAGTTTTCACCAGATTTTGGCGTGGTCAAAGGTTAGTTTTCATGGTCAACGGTAATGTTGACTTTTATGTTAGCGGATTGCTAAATAGATGTACTTTTATGTCTAGTTTTGAAGTGCATGTACTATTATATTAATAAGGTAAAAGTTCATGTACCATCGATGATTTTAAACCATTAAACAAGAGCATGACCTCGTACATTACTATGAATAATTTCAAAAGGAAAAGAACTACTACTTCGTATAATGGGAGGCATATCCGTTTTAGTATGTTTTCCTAATTGACACGCAAGTTCAAATTTTAGTTAATGAAGCACAACAAGGTAAATTACTATAATTTAAAATATGAGATGTGATTCATCTTTTTCAATGGCTAAACTGAGCATACCACATTTGAAAAGAAACAGACTTGTAAGAAATGCTTGCCTCAGTGTAGGTGGTAGCATGTACAACCCTTAATCGCTCTAGCCGCTCAAAAGGATGTCTTTTGTCATCGAATCCTTAACAAGAAAGTGAGAGGACCGAAATTAAAATAAATAAATAAATAAAAAGAAAAACAGTTATGAAATGGAAGAAGCATAAAGACCTCATAGATATTCTAGCAAAGAAGCTAGGAGGCGTTGTTGCCTTTTATATGTAAGGTTGATTAGGGTGTAAATTAAAGCAAAATTATTAAAAATACTCCTTTTTAACTTTTGTTTTTGGGTGTAAGCTTTCTTAATTTATGAAATACTCCTTTTTTTCGTTTGTCCTACGCTTTTTGACCAATTTATTTTTTCTTATACTCTTTTCTTCTCCTCCATCAGATTCCTTTACTTTTCTCTCTCTTTCTCTTTTTTTTTTTTTTTTTTTTTAAATTTAACTTAATTTCGTCGTTTATTTCTTCATCCATTTATTTTTTTGTTATACAACTTTACAAAAATTAAGATTGAAATACTTTTCAACATTAACAAAAAAAAAAAAAAGTAGAGCTGAGGCCTGAAATCACAGTCTCCTTAAGACAATTATCTGCTCATAGTTGGCGATTTGTCTCCCAGGATACAACAGCTCTTAAAAGCGATTTCAACCGTGCAAAGCAAACTATCACCAGAAAAGAACAAAAATGGACTGCCTATTTTGAAAGAATCAGAATTGCAGAGAATGAGGAAAGGAATTTCGGATTTTTCAAGTGTCTCTGTTCAAAATAAAACTGACACAAATATTTGAAGAGGCTCAAAAAATATCTGGAGAAAATTATTCGGGCCGGAGGAAAAACTAAGCAAGCCCGTTGTGGCCCATTTCGATCCGACGTTCATGATGCCCACGTCGTGCGGGTGTGCATTGGGCCTATTTGCACCCTCCTATGTGGGCAAGAGAGAGCCTTTTGGTTTACACAAGTTAACACTGTGAGCGGACGACCTGAAAAGCAGGACGCGGCGAAGCGAACCGGGGAAGGTTTTCGAAAACGGGTGTTTTGTGATATTTTGGAAAACGGGTTTAGTTTATCTTGCTTTAGGGAAAATCATTTATTCGTTTTGAAATTTTTTTTGTAGAAAACGGTTTTTCGTTTTATTACTAAAAGACCTCGAAACCTAAATTTCGATATCAATGACAGAGTTACCACCCAGATCGGCTCATCCGGGAAATTCCGGTATAGCTCCCTACTGAGTGTAGACTGTTGTACCTAATCTAGAGATTCGGGATTCGGGCAACTTACCTACTTAACCTCAAGCTTGTATTTAGTTTATGATTTATATTACCATATTTATTCAATTTATTATCTTTCACTAACCCAATTTCGCTTAATTTTACTAGCCCGTGCTCAAGCAAAATGCAGAAAATAAATTGCAGAAAAATAAAGATACATATGAAATATACAAGAAAATAGTAGAGGCTGATTATACAACCCAATCGAATAAAAGATAAAAGCCCTCGTCCTCACTTTACAAGCGCCTAAGATACACGAGAATCTAAAAATTACAACTGCCTAATTTACACGGAATAATCTATTAATTATAGTAAAAATAATAAAAAGGAAAACAAACTCTGCAAAACAAAGGGTTGGCATAGTTTATATTACACACACAAGTAGGACTCAAATAGGACAGAATTGGGAATTTAGGAATCGGGGGCATGCATTTAGGGGGTACCCGGGTCGACCCGATTGGTCGGATTGGTTAGACCTGGAAAACGGTTTTGAAACGCCCTGTAACTTTTTGTGCTGAAAATAATTTTTGGAAACCATTTGGCTTGGTTTCATGCAAATTTTCACATTTTAACGGGTCTGTTATGCTGGAACTCGGGGTTCCGTTCGTACGGGTTTTCCTGATTTTAATATCCATCTAGGCTCCAAAAGCAGTAAACACACCAAAAAGATTTGTGAAAACATTGTTTCGATTGTTCACAATATTTCCGAGGATTTTGTAGGATTCGGGGGTCTGCTAATGCTGGACTATAGATCCGATTTGGATAAAATAACCCTGAAACTCAGGAAATAAAACCTCGGATAAACTGAAAACCCCGATATCCGTATGTACAGAAATCCAAAAACCAAAATATTACAACATACGGATAAATTTGGGCCAAAAATGATCACAACAGAATGCTTAAAGTGGAAAACGGATTGTTTTCGGCCGATCGGGACAAACCGGGAATCTATCCCTGCAGAACAGAGCCGACCGACTCTGTTCATCATGAACATAGTTGTGCGGCTGTGTTTATGAGGAACACAGCCGTACGGCTCTATTCGGGCAATCTGATTCCGAAAGTTGTAAAATGAAGAAAATGCACAGGAAAAAGCAATGCAAACAGGTTTAAAGCCTCTCAGAATTTACCTTGATATTGTTTTTATTCTTTGAACATCAAGAAACGGATTGAAAGCTTGAAATGTGTTATGGAAACTCAACCGGCTGAAAACCACAACGATCCGAAACAAGCTGAAACGAATCCAAAACGATCCCCAATCAATGAGCAAAGGTTGTGGGATTTGTTGTGAGTGTTTGGAGATTGATTTAAGGGCTTGGGTTTGGTGTATGGGTCTCCTCCAGCATTCGGTTTCTCTCCCTCTCCTTTTCTCTCTGTGTCCTTTTTTTCTCTTTTTGAATCTCCAGAGCAAAATCCCCCGCCCCCTCAAGCCCGCTTCTCAGGTTTTTCCTCATTTCCTTTTATATATCTCTCTCATACTTATTTCAATCAATCAATCTACCGGCTGACTTTTGAAATTTGCCCACTTTTTCCTTCTGTCAAGCAAGTTGCCCTGCTTTGCAAAGCAACTTGTCTTGACCACTAGAGCTGTGTGGTTCTAACAATAGCCAGGGTAAAATTTTGAAAATCGGACACGCACCCTAAACCCTAGAAGCAGCTCGAGAGACCTTTTCGGGGATTTCGGATCGCGGATAGGTTGGTGTTCAGGACGTTTGAGATTCTCTAAGAAACATTCTGGTCGTTTTCGAGTCCAATTCGAATCCGTCCGTTCCATAGGTAACACAAGAATTCTCATCATAGAGGTCGAGAAAAAACCCATGCTCAAAGGCTGCCCCTCGCAGGACCAAAGTCGGCTCATGGTCGGCTATGAAGCATAGACCGAGTTTGGTCTCGCGATTGGGAGTGCGGTGAGAAAGGAACATGAAACGTACCTGACATCCCTTGCTGGGGTTGCTGGTTCTGGTTCCAAGTCGACTCGCTACGGTTGAGTGTGCCTGTGTAGTCTACTCTCTGTGATGGAGTATACCGTTGAATCCTGCTTCCTTTCTTATGTGGTGAAGAGACAGCACGAACTGGAATTTGGTCTTCAATAGGCATTTCTTCCTCTCCTATGAGGCGAAGAGGTTGAAATGGCTGTTCTTTCCTTCCTATGTGGTGAAAAGGTTTAACAAAATACACTATCCCTCCTATGTGGTGAAGAGGCATCACGGACTGGAACATTCTTCAATAGGCATTTCTTCCTCTTCCATGTGGCAAAGAGGTTGAAATGGTTGTTCTTCCTTTCCTATATGGTGAAAAGGTTGAACAAAATGCACTGTCGCTCTTATGTGGTGAAGAGGCAGCACGGACTGGAACATTCTTCAATAGGCATTTCTTCCTCTTCCACGTGGCGAAGAGGTTGAAATGGTTGTTCTTCCTTTCCTATGTGGTGAAAAGGTTGAACAAAATGCATTGTCCCTCCTATGTGGTGAAGAGGCAGCATGGACTGAAACATTCTTCAATAGGCATTTCTTCCTCTTCCATGTGGCGAAGAGGTTGAAATAACTGTTGTTCCTTTCCTATGTGGTGAAAAGGTTGAACAGGTTGAGCTCCCTCTCCTAGCATCCCCGTTGGGGATGCTGGCCATGGCTCCATGTCGACTCTCTGTAGTGGAGTGTGCCCGTAATACCGACTCACTATGGTGGAGTGTGCCCGTAATGTCGACTCACTATGGTGGAGTGTGCCCGTGATGTCGACTCACTGTGGTGGAGTGTGCCAGGTAAAAATTTAATTCTTCCCTGTGTGGTGGAGTGATCGACAGGATTGTAACTTCTTCTCCGTGTGGTGGAGTTACCGAAAAGATGGATACAAGAGCACGTATTTATCCCTTGATCGATAATTTTGGAAAAAAAAAAATTTTGCCCCTTCGATCAAGAATAAATATGGCTAATTTATTTTACCCCCAGAACCTGTAAAAGGCAAGAAATACCTTTCTCGGGATTATATTGGCATGAACAAAAACTCTGATGATTGGGGAAGTTTTCATACCTGAGATTTGGAGTCGTAGGCTCTGATTTGTACGCTATGACTCCGAAGGTGCCCTTGGATTAAATCATTTCCACTTTAGGAGGGATCCCGACCCGAGACGACCCAATGGTGATGATGAGTGTCTCAATAAAATTTGATGCAAGAGCGCATATTTATTCTTTTATCGATAATTTTGGAAACAAAAAATTTTTCCCCTTCGATCAAGAATAAATACGACTGATTGTTTTTTAATGAACGTATGTGTGAATACGTGTATGATTCAAGTGCATGCATGTATGCAATATGATGTTTATGCTACTGTGCTTAGTATCTGTGTGAGGCTGGGGAAGGAACTTGTGACTCCCGAGGATTTTTTTGTGGTGGTTGCCTTAGCTGGGAACCCTACCGGGGATATGCTGGGGATCCTGATTCAATGAGGATAATCTTAGCTGGGGACTCGGCGGGGAACCTTGACTCGTTTAGGTTTTGTGAGAAGTTGTCCGTACTGGGGATTTTGTTTACCCTAAATTCCATTCGTTCCGTCTGCCTGATTGAGACCGACAGATGCTTCCTCCTAGATTTAGGTGTGCTTCCAGTTTGAAATTGCCCACTCTGGTATTCTTCAGACCTTTTTGACCAATTGCACTAGTGGGTTTGGCACATCAACACTACAGACTTATTGCCCACTTTGTCAAGGGATGGCCTATTTGTCTGAGCAGGGAATGAGAATTATACCTTGAATCCTGTATTGCGTTCTACTGGAGACCTTGCTAGGGACGGCCCTGCTGGGGATGATACACCTGGGCCAAGAGTTGCCATCTGTAACAGTAATTTCATTGGAGCCATCGTGGGTTTGGATGCAATGCCCTACTAATGGGTGTTTACATGCAATGGCACACTGTATGCAATATGAACATCTAAGCGGAAAATCAAACGTGCTTAATATCGTTATGATGACATCAGAATGAGTATGATAGGGAAAGCAAAAGTGACTTTGACTCTGAACGTCACTTTCTTCATGTTACCAACACGTCCTTTCGGTTTTCAGTGTCAGAAATTTTCTCCTGGGGATTTTGTCTTTTTTTTTTTTTTTTTTTTTGTCTAACTGAAAATTCTGCGCGAGCACTCTAGCCGAGTAGATTTTTTGCACTGGCCTATTTTAGGATTGGAAAGTGCACCTCAATATGTTCACCGAGGATTGCCAAAGGATTGTTCTTGATGATGCTTAACGGTGTAGCTTTTACCTGCCCCTAGTGTTAGAGGTTTATGTTCGGGGGTTTGGCTCTAAAACACTTTATCAGATCTGGTTTGCTGCGTGTGGCAACTTGTACATGGCCACTTATATGTAATGGCATAACGCATGCATATTGAACATCAAAATAGAATATGAAACATTTATGATATAATGAATGTGAATGCATTAGGAAACTTCCAACTTGTGGCTCTGGTTTGATCTATGCCCCTTCACGCTACCAATATGTCCTTTCGGTTTTCCATATCGGAGGGATTTTTTTTAGACAAGTCACCAAGGTATGCAGCCGAACACTGAATGGAGTCACCACTGTGAGCGGACAACCCGAGATGGAGTCAATTAACCACTGGATTCTCTAAGGGTCTAAAACTATATACATGTTTTCAATTCACCCCAGATTCCAATTTATGCATAATCTCCAAAGATGGACACAACTTTCAGTTCTTCCAGGTGTGGCCTGATTCAGAATGACTTAAGTTAATTATGGTTTCCTTACGTCTGTCAACCACAATATCCCTGTAGCAAATCACACCATTTTTGGGGGGTGAAAAGAACACTGGTAAGTAGCCACTTTTGTTGCTGCTGAAGACTGAGTTCTTGAAATGGTTGGTAAACACAACTTTCCCTTGAATATTGGCACATCAAGTTTTGCAAGTCTTTTTGTTAATGGTGTCATCCCATTCATGATTGTTGAAAGCTTTGTAAGACCTGGTTGCTCCAACACTGTTGGTGAAGTTCATGGATGCACTACCACCTTCTCCCTATCACTTTTTGTTCGGTTGAAGCTCTTGTACCATCTTTTGCTGGGTTGAATGTTACTGGTGGATAATCATCCCTTTCACACTTAAATATTGACCTTTTAAAGTGCCTCACCAGCTCCTCTTTTCTCTGAAGCCTAACATAGGCTATAGTGGGGACTTTGTTGGATAAGAAAAGTGGTCATCTCTTGTTGTGAATTGCTCGCTGAAGTTGGCATGCAGCTTCTGGGTTTGTGAAATTTACAAATGTGTACCCTTTGTTCACTTTGTTTTTGAAAACAAGAGGGAGGCATGAGAGATCAAAGGTTGACACTGATTTCTAGTTGTTACTCTCATTCTCTTTTATGCATAGGCAATCTTCAACTCAACTAAAGCAGACTTATATTCAGATCCTCTCTCTATCATGACATCAAAACCTTTCCTATCGTCTGAGGATGCAAGGTAAATAGTCTGGGGTTTAGGTTGAACAGAAGTGGCATGGGACAGAAAGAGAATCCCCAATCTGGTATAGGTTGATGATAAACAAAGACTGATTTGGTCAGTGCTTCGCCATATGCTCCCATCATCTTTCTGATGATAGGATGATCCAGCATGGAACAGGATTGGGATTCAATTTCTTGTTAGAAGCCATTGATGGTGGAAAATGAGGCTTCACAGAATCAGTTTAGGAGGGGAAATGAAAAGGGTGACTCTTCCAGCAGGTATTTGTGCTTTACATGTAAACAGAAGAGAAAAGGTGTTGAAGGTGTGGAAAAAGGTAGGGAGGAAAAAAGGGGAAGAGCTTTGGTTTTTGAAGACAGGAGAATCCAAATCTTTCACAGAAAGAGCACCTGAATCTGATAATGATGGAAGTTAGGACACTCCATTACTAGATATGGCGGCCATGCATGAGAGAGAAAGACACTTCCATCTGCACCAATCTTTCTTTTTTTCTTTTTTTTTTTTTGAGGGAACTAAATCCAAGCCATAGCCACCTATTGGATTTCCTACTACATTCAAATTCATGCATGTCATGTGTGTTTAATATGCTTTTTGGATGAACAATGCATGCGTAATGTCACGTGCATATGAATGTCACACGATCAAGATAATATATACACTACAACCAAGAACTGCATCAGAGTTTTACCACATGATAGGTGATGAAGATGATGAAAGCCATTTGAATTCCCCACGGGTTGGAGATTTTGGTGAGTTTGGAATTTTAGCTTTAGGGTTCTGGCGTGGGGTGCTTTCTTGGGTAAGGAAATAGGTTTGGGGGCTTCATTTTGGGGTTTGGTTTGAGTTTCAATTATAGCTTCTAGCTTGGAACATTTTGGGTACCATGTGTGCTATTCAAATTGAAACTCTGGGGCAGGGCCAATAGCATCTTGCAAGGATTGTTGATTTGGATTAGCAAATGACTTGGCTGAGGTGGTGTCATCATATCATTTACTTATCCCACAAGCTCACCTTTCAAGAGAGATTTCGGTCAGGACCAGATTCACTTTTAGGTTCCCTACAATATTCAAATCGATGTCATGCCTTTTGATATTATGCATATTGGATATGTCATTTTAGATGACCAAATGCATGCATAATGCCATGTACATGCAATCACCACACAAGTAAGAAGACAATTAACCGTATTGCATTCAAAATGAGTTCAATACACCTTACAAACAAAAATGAGTCCCCCACAAAAAGGAAGCCTCTAAGAGTATCAACTTCATAACATCTGATTATTCCCCGAATAGTCACTGTCTCGGCTTCAATGTCATTGCCCTACTCTCATCAAACTAGACCTTATAGCTCTTCATCATATTCCTCTCCCTGAGAAGTCTGAGGAATTTCCTTGGTGGTCTCCCTGATTGCCCCTAGTCGCTTATTGGAGGTGGATGGGACCCTCAATTTTCCTTCGTCGATTAGCTTTTGGATCCTTCTTCGTAGGGCGACACATTCATTGGTCTAGTGGCCTGCGATCACATGATAGCTACAGTAGTTACCCCTTTTTTCTGGTGTTGGCCCTACATATGGCCAAACACTCTGTAGCAAACCCATCTTTCTACATATGGCAAATAGCCTGTTCACCCTGCGTGGCCTAGAGGATGTGATTTTTGCATCATCTTCAGGAGGTGGGTTCTGGATATGTTGCGGAACAAGGTTAGTGTTGGCACTGGTGTCAAGAGGCCCTTTCAGTCCTACTTCATCGGTCAACCTTGGTAAGCCCAAGTCCTGGTGAGAGGGCCTTCCGAGGTGTCGATAGGGAGTGTCAGCAATCTGGACATTCTGCTTCTTATTAGTATCGACATTGGAGTCTGTGCTTACCCTGCCCCTTATTTCTTCTTCAAGTTCTACCACCCGTGCTTCCAACTCGGTGCATCTCGTCGTCAGCCTCTCTACTTTGTCCAAATCACACCCTAGCATTTCCCTCAACATCGCTGCCGCTTCCTCCCTAACTGCCCTTCGGAACTGCGATGAAGCGACATAGTCCTCCACAACATCTGTGGTGGTGTTGAAGTTCATTGGGTTGGCCATTCTCAATATCCTTTCCCCCTGATAAGAGCACTTGTTAGTGTCGACAGGTGTATGCAAGGCAAATACCAAAGAGGGAATGATGTATGCATGAATGCGTGACGTGATGTGTACGTGTATGAATGGTGGATTGCACGTGTAATTCCGTGCAATGCCATGTCATGTTATACAATCCCAAGCCAGCTAGGTGTATACAAAGCCAAGAATGGAAATGTATAAATGTAATGAATGCTGTTAGGGATGATGCATGCTAAAGTAAAGCATGGTGTATAAATATACACCACAAGGAAAAAATGACACACAGGGGTGTCCACGGATCGAAGTAAGATATGACTTGCAAAGGAATTGAGATAGGGTTCACAAGTATGCACCCGGGGCGAAAATGACACACTGGGATGTCCACGGATCGGAGCAAGATATGACTTCCAAAGGAATTGAGATAGGGTGCATAATTATGCACCCGGGGGGAAAACGACACACTGGGGTATCCACGGGTCGAAGCAAGATATGACTTGCAAGGGAATTGAGATAGGGTGCATAATTATGCACCCGGGGTGAAAAATGACACACTGGGGTGTCCACGGGTCGAAGCAAGATATGACTTGCAAGGGAATTGAGATAGGGTGCATAATTATGCACCCGAGGCGAAAATGATACACTGGGGTGTCCACGAATCGAAGTAAGATATGACTTGCAAAGAAATTGAGATACGGTGCATAAATATGCACCCGGGGCGAAAATGACACACTGGGGTGTCCACGGGTCGAAGCAAGATATGACTTTCAAAGGAATTGAGATAGGGTGCATAAATATGCACCCGAGGTGAAAATGACACACTGGGGTGTCCACGGGTCGAAGCAAGATATGACTTGCAAGGGAATTGTATGCTATGGATACGTGCATGCATATGGTGATCAGATATAATTCCTGACACTCAGGGAGTACCCTGGGCCTTCATGCATGATATGAGAGAAGAAAAAATGGTGTACTTGTCACGCGGACAGCATCTCAGCGCTCGTGGAGCATCTTAGGGTTTTATGGGATGAAATTGTTGGGATTTTCAGTGGAAATCATCCGAATAAATACAGAAGATCGCGATAATTTCCTCAAATCCGTGCCCAGGAGCAATTGAGATGAAAATTGTGAAATAAAAAATTTTATCAAGAAGAGATTAAACTCTTACTAGGAGTATCACTTATAGAGATGGTTGCAGAAATCAACGTAGATTCCCTCCTCGTTCATGTACACGAACGCCTGTGGAACACGACCTGTGCTAGCGTTGGAAATCGGAAAACCTTAGAGAGAGAGGGGCAAGATTTTCGGCTAGGATGTGATTCTACTTACTCTTGGCCAAAATCCCTAGGTATTTTACCTAGGATGGGCCGAAATTCTCCTTGAGATTTCGGCCCAATTTTCTTCCTTGTCTTATGTGGGCTTTTCTCCTTAAGATCTAGTTCATCTTCCTAAAAGAGCAATAAAATGGTTACGGCGACATTTCAATCATCTTAAAAAAAAAAAGGGAAAGCTCGCTGAGGTGAAAACCGAAAAGGCGCCTCAGGCAAAAATTAGAGCGACCTGCTAAGCTGAAAACCCATATTGGGCAGTTTAGGCAAAATTTAGGGCATATGAAAAGCTCGCTAAGGCGAAAACTGAAAAGGCGCCTTAGGCAAAAATCAGAGCGGCTCGCTGGGCTGAAAACCCATATTGGGCAACCCAGGCAAAAATTAGAGCACTTACAAACTCATAATTTCCCTACAGAGTAGGAAAAGCAGAATGTCCCCAACATTCCCCACAAAAGTCATCACATCGACTCCCCATAGAGTCATCACATGATTCCCCAGCAGAATCTACATGAAGAACACCATAATTATTTCCCCAATCGAGTCACTACACTCTTCCCCAGCGGAATCTCTGTAAGGAGCACTACAATTATCTCCCCAGCAGTATCACACATTCCTAACAGCAACCTCATTCCTTCGAAAATCACCAAGCAAAGCCCCGAAGGAAGCAAAATCAACCAGGGGCACAACATATCCCTCTCCAGCGGAAGGCGGAAACATCAAACGATGGAAAATGTATACACGTGCATGTGCATCATCATGCATTCATGCATTACATACATTGATCACTCATCCCCAGCTAGTCTTCATTCTTGATCGAATGGGCAAAAATTTTTGTTTAAAAATCTCTCGATCAAGGAATGAAGACTTGCCATTTTAAGTGCAGGAATTCATCCCCAGTTTAATATCCTCAACTTTCTCCAACGAGTCCGCCTCGAGTAATGTGAACTCGGTATCGACCCAGATCAGCTTCATCATCCATTTCCCCAGCAGATCCACCTCGAGTAATGTGAACTCAGTATCGGTCCAGATCAGCTTCATCTATTTCCCCAGCAAAACTCGCCTCGGGTAACCTAGACCCGGTATCGGCCAATTTCTTCATCAACTCGCCTCGGGTAACCTAGACCAGGTATCGGCCAATTTCTTCATCAACTTTGCCTGGAGTAACCTAGACCCAATATCGGCTAATCCACAAATTTCATCTTCCTTTGCCTCGGGTAACATAAACCCGATATCGGCTAATCTATGATTTCATCTTCCTTTGCCTCGGGTAACATAGACCCGGTATCGGCCAATCCATAATTTCATCTTCCTTTGCCTCGGGTAACCTAGACCCGATATCGGCTAATCCACAAATTTCATCTTCCTTTGCCTCGGGTAACATAAACCCGATATCGGCTAATCTATAATTTCATCTTCCTTTGCCTCGGGTAACATAGACCCGGTATCGGCCAATCCACAATTTCATCTTCCTTTGCCTCGGTTAACCTAGACCCGATATCGGCCAATCCATAATCCATCTTCCTTTACCTCGGGTAACATAAACCCGATATCGGCTTAACCGCATTCCATCTTTTCCTTCGCCTCGGGTAACCTAAACCTGATATCGGCTTATTACCTCCCCAGCATCGCCTCGGGTAACCTAGACCCGGTATCGACCTATCTCATCAGAAGATTCATTCCAGTGTTCGCGGCGCTTTGATTCGCGCTCTCAAATTCATCATCTCAGGTGTTGTAAACCTGGAACTAGATGTCGAATTTGATCACCCGAGGGGCAGCTGTAAGCGCCGGAATTTTCTATACTTAAAAAAAAAGTTTATGGTCGTATGACTATCCTTACAGTCATGCGACTGTAATTTGAAAATTACAGTTGTACGACTGTAATATCGGAAAAATTACAGGAGCCCATACCTCTACAACAGAAAATGGAGGAGAGAGAAGGAGCATTAATTGCTCCGTTGTTGTAGCAAGCAAGCCAAAAAAATCAGAGATAAAAGAGAGGAAAGGGAGGAGAGAAAGAACAATTTTGATTTCTGGTGGAAAAAATTAGAGAGAGAAGGAGAAAAGAGAGAAGGAAATGAAAGAAGTAAAAAACTCACAAAACCCGTATTTTCCTCTTCTATTTTCTTTTAATTCTCAGAATTGGGATTAAAACTTGTTAGAAATCCCTAGGTTAATCAATTAACTTCACAACCAAATCAAAAATCCGGACTTAAATCATCAAAATCCCTTGCAATTTGGATTTTTGGACATAAAGCACTCAACTTCAATTTCAAAGGAAAAAGTGCAAATTTGTTAGGATTGGAGCGACGCCAGGGGTCAAAACGACTTGGATTAGCTTCTAAAAAGGTAGACACTCCCTTTCCTTACACTTGTTCTCGCTTTCTGGGTGTTTGAAGTGAGTTTTGTGCATTTTCTACTGCATTTTCGTGCTTCCGTTTCTGGAAATTAAGAACAGTCGCACGACTGTTTATAGTTTTGTTGAACAGTATACAGTCGTACGAGTGTTCTTAATTTCCAGATTGTTTTTCTTCCATTTTGATTCAGAATAAATTTTGGCGAAATCTTAATCCTGAATCGTTTACAGTCGTACGACTGTAATCCTTGTTCTAGAATTAGAATTTCAGCTTTTATCCCTAAAAATTTCTAAAAAAAATCCATAAAAATCAAAAAAATCCGAAAATCGTCAAAATGAATTTTGATATGTGCATTCACTACCTTAGGTTTAATTTCCAGAAAAATTGCATTTAGAACAATTCAACGACGGAGACCCGGTTTTCCTGAAAACCGACCCACTTAATATGTAAAAATGCATGTAAACCGGAAAAATTGTTTTCAAAATGATTTTCCGACAAAAACCAAAATACAAGGACGTTTCAAAATGTTTTCCAGGTCTAATCGGGTCGGCTAGCCGAGCCAACCCATTTATCCCCTAAATGCATGCCCCTAATACTTGATTTCCCAATTCTGTCTATTTGAGTCCTAGTTGTGGTGTGCCATATAAATTGTGCTAACCTTTGTTTTGCAGCTTTTATTTATATTTATTTTTGATTTTATTTGTATTTTAATAGAATTAATCGTGTATTTAGGCGGCTGTAAATATTTTTTTTTTAGATTCTCGTGTGTCCTAGGCGATTGTACAAGTGAGGCGAGAGTTTTTATTTTTCCATTCGATTTGGTTGTAAGCCAATTAATATTTATTTCTTTTCTTTATTTCTGTATTAAATATTTGTATGCTCGCTGTATGCCTTTTATATTCAATAAAATTGACTTTAGATTTTGAAATACCATTTGAGAACATTGGCAATATTTACTTTAATTAGACATGAAATAGGGGACTTGTCCGGACCCGAATCTCTGGATAGTGTAACGACCGTTCGTCTGGTTCAGCTACCTTAAGAATTTCCCGGTTGAGCTGAGCCGGGTGGCGACTCTAGAATATCCCATGTGGATCACGACACACAAGCAAGATCACGGTATCTCTGCGACATTGATGGTGAATGGATGAGTTGTAGTTCAATATTTTCATGTGACACCCCACACGAAACAGATCTAGGACTGTTGTGGTCTCCTAGTGAATGTAATGGTATAGAGGGGTGGCCGAGTGCAAATTGGGCACGGGCAAAACACAGGTGGCTTTGGGACACCTATTATGAAATGAAATGATCATGATGGGACATCCTTGGAAAGTTCTTTATTAGGTGTAATGGAATGAAATGGCGTGAATGTGTATGTCACACAAAATGCAAGTGGCTGCAGAAAAATATGGTTAAGATGCGTGACATACCGGATGATGTCGTGCATGTAAGGAACGAATGCATATGTCACACAAATAAAATATTATGGCTACACAAAGACGTGGTTAACACATATGACACACAAGGTGATGTCTTGTATGCTTCGTTGAAATATCAACATACAATGTGCGTATGGCATGCACAAGGATGTGGTTAGTGTCAATGTCATACAAATGTCGATGTCTTGAAAATGATTGTATAAAGGCGTGATTAGAATGACACATAGATGACTGCGTGTATGTTTAACGCTTCATGAATGAAAATGATAATAGATGTGACCCCCTCCCCTTTTTTTTGGACTTTCCAAGAATGCCCAATGCTATGTAAAAGATAATGCAAGAAACATCGCGTGCGGACCATCACACAGGCAGAGGTTCAGCGCCTTCGGGGCACCTAATGGGTGTTATGAAATAGTCACGTGTGGGCTGACACACAGACGGAGTTTCGATGCTTTTTAGGTTAAAATGAGATGGTATGAAATGGTCACATGGAAGTCGTTCCTTGGACAGAGTTCTGATGCTTTTGGGGCATCCAATATGAAATGATACTGCAAACAGGTTACCCGTGTGCAGGGATACGAATGGAGGTTCGGCATTCATGGAGCACCTTGTATGAACTGATAATGTTATGATATGTTCCTATGTGTGTAATAATTCAGTACTCGCGGAGCACCTAGAATGAGTTATTAATGTCATGAAACAATTCCGATGTGGATTGCAACACATAAGCAAGTTTTCAGCATCACCTTGATGCCAACGACAAATGGATGTGATGTGATGTTATGTTGTCATGTGACTTACCATACCGGCTAGCCCTAAGATCTTTGCGATCTTCTAGTGAATGATATGATATAGTGGAATGGCCAAATGCGAACCGGAGCATAGGCAGACCTCGGGTAGCTTTGGGGTACCCGAAATGGGATGAAATGAAATGATCATGATAGGCATTGTTAGAACGTCCCAAAATAGGTGTAATGGAATGAAATGGCATAAATATGTATGTCACACAAAATGCAAGTGGCTGCAGAAAAAAAAGTGGTTAAGATGCATGACACACGGGATAATGTCATGTATGCTTTATGGAAATGTTGGCACACGAGATGTATGTATAACACGCAAATAGAATGCCATGGCTGCACGAAGATGTGGTCAGCAAAAATGCCATACATATGTATATGTATTCGAAAATGGCTGCACGAAAAAATGTGATTAAAAATGGCATGTGAATGATTATGCGTATTGATGTTTCGTGAAAAGGTAAAAAGAAAACCACCACGGAACAAACGTTAGCACACACAAAAATATGCTCTCCCTTCCAACCTTATTTCTCCTTTCGATTGGTCTCGCATTCTTCCTAGGTGTTAAGTCTCTTTGGTATCAACGGGGGATACCAAAGGCGCACACTCAAATGTTCAATTTTAATTTCATGTTTCGGTAATCCTAGGGGAAATTACTAAGCCATTACATGTGAGCCAAATTCAAACCAAGGGTCGTACAGGCTCCCATAGCGAATATACACTTCCCCACCGTAGAACACGATGTAAGGTCTTGTGGTACTATGAGTGGTTTACCCTGTCGGGTGTCTCCAATCCTTGCGGTAGAGGTAGGCCACCTTCTTGGGTAAACCGGGGCTAATCAGTGTATTTGAGGGGTTGAGAAGAAGAAAATGTCATGATATGCAAAGATATAAATAAATATGGTATTTATAAATCGATAAATGAATACAAGCGAGGTTATATTTCAATAGTTGCCTAAGTTCCTTAAGCATTTTAAGAAAAACATTTTTAGGAAACTTTTCAAATCCCCAGCAGAGTCGCCACTGTGAGCGGACGACTTGAAAAGCGGGACACAGCGAAGGGAACCGGGGAAGGTTTTCGAAAATGGGTGTTTTTTGATATTTTGGAAAACGGGTTTAGTTTATTTTGCTTTAGGGAAAATCATTTATTCGTTTTGAAATTTGTTTTGTAGAAAACGTTTTTTTTTTATTACTAAAAGACCTCGAAACCTAAATTTCGATATCAGTGACAGAGTCACCACCCGGATCAGCTCATCCGGGAAATTCCAGTACAGCTCCCTACCGAGTGTAGACTGCTGTACCTAATCCAGAGATTCAGGGTTCGGGCAACTTACCTACTTAACCTCAAGATTGTATTTAGTTTATGATTTATATTACCATATTTATTCAATTTATTATCTTTCTCTAACCCAATTTCACTTAATTTTACTAGCCCGTGCTCAAGCAAAATGCAGAAAATAAATTGCAGAAAAATAAAGCATACATCCGAAATATACAAGAAAATAGTAGAGGCTGATTATACAACCCAATCGAATAAAAGATAAAAACCCTTGTCCTCACTTTACAAGCGCCTAGGATACACAAGAATCTAAAAATTACAACCGCCTAATTTACACGGAATAATCTATTAATTACAGTAAAAATAATAAAAAGGAAAATAAACTCTACAAAACAAAGGGTTAGCACAGTTTATATTACACACACAAGGAGGACTCAAATAGAACAGAATTGGGAATTTAGGAATCGGGGGCATGCATTTAGGGGGTAACCGGGTCGACCCGACCGGTCGGACCGGTTAGACCCAGAAAACGGTTTTGAAACGCCCTGTAACTTTTTGTGCTGAAAAACAATTTTTGGAAACCATTTGGCTCGGTTTCAGGCAAATTTCCACATTTTAACGGGTCTGTTATCCTAGAACTCGGGGTTCCGTTCGTGTGGATTTTCCTGATTTCAACATCCATCTAGGGTCCAAGAGCAGTAAACACACCAAAAACATTTGTAAAAACATTGTTTCGATTGTTCTTAATATTTTCGGGGATTTCGTAGGATTCAGGGGTCCGCTAATGCTGGACTATAGATCCGATTTGGATAAAATAACCCCGAAACTCAAGAAATAAAACCTCGGATAAACTGAAAACCTCGATATCCGTACGTACAGAAATCCAAAAACCAAAATATTACAACATACGGATATATTTGGACTGAAAATGATCACAACAGAATGCTTAAAGTGGAAAACGGACTGTTTTCAGCCGATCGGGACAAACTGGGAATCTATCCCTGCAGAACAGAGTCGGGTAGCTCTATTCATCATAAACATAGCTGTGCGGCTGTGTTCATGAGGAACACAGCCGTACGGCTTTATTCGGGCAATCCGATTCCTAAAGTTGTAAAATGAAGAAAACGCACAGGAAAAAGCAATGCAGACAGGTTTAAAGCCTCTCAGAATTTACCTTGATATTGTTTTGATGCTTTGAACATTAAGAAACAGATTGAAAGCTTGAAATGTGTTCTGGAAACTCAACCGGCTAAAAACCACGACGATCAGAAACAAGCCGAAACTATCCCCAATCAATGAGCAAAGGCTGTGGGATTTGTTGTGAGTGTTTGGAGATTGATTTAAGGGCTTGGGTTTGGTGTCTGGGTCTCTTCCAGCATTCAGTTTCTCACCCTCTCCTTTTCTCTCTGTGTCCTTTTTTTCTCTTTTTGAATCTCCAGAGCAAAATCCCCCCCCCCCCTCAAGCCCCCTTCTCAGGTTTTTCCTCCTTTCCTTTTATATCTCTCTCTCATACTTATTTCAATCAACCAATCTAAAGCCTGACTTCTGAAATTTGCCCAGTTTTTCCTTCTGTCAAGCAAGTTGCTCTGCTTTGCAGAGTATCTTGTCTTGACCACTAGAGCCATACATCTCTAGTTCTAGAGCCGGGGCAAAATTTCAAAAATCGAACGCGCACCCTAAACCCTAGAAACATCTCGGGAGACCTTTTCAGGGCTTTTAGATCATGGATAGCTTGTTTTTAGGATGTTTGAGATTCTCCAGGCAATATTCTGGTCGTTTTCGAGTCCGATTCGAATCCTTCCATTCCATAGGTAACACAAGAATTCTCATCATAGAGGTCAGGAAAAAACCCGTGCTCACAAACACCTTACAAAAGTGTATTTCAAAATAAACACCTTTTCCTCTTTGTTTTTTTTTCCATATGGGATAAGTTAACTTGAACCAATATTTCTCCAAATATCCCTCTTCATTAGGCTAACTTTGAGCAACAAGTTCTCATTCACTACTTGTCCGTTTTGGGTAAATTATATACCATTGGAAAGCTCACGTTACGTATTATACAATGATACTATTCATTTGATTTAATACGCTCTCTTTCCATAATATAATTTGGCCAGAAGTTGATAAATAGTCACTAATACATAACCCAATATTTATTAAATTTCCAACGGATACATGTTTTGGTATTTGGTTGTTATATATGTATTTTTTTTGCCATCTGTTGTGTCGATACCTTGTTGATACTTTGTTGATACCTTTGTGATACTATGTTGATACATGTTTTGGTGTTTGCTTATTGTTATGTGTTACTATGTTGATACTATGTTGATACCTTTGTTGATACATGTTGATACTATGTTGATACTTTGTTTTTTTCCATATAATGTGTTAAAACTTTGTTGATACCTTTATGATACTGTGTTAATACATGCTTTAGTGTTTGGTTGTTATATATGGGATATAATGTGTTGAATACCTTCATGATACCTTTGCGATATTGTATTGATACATTTTTGGTGTTTGGTTATTGCTGTATATCCGTTTTTTGCTATATACTAAGTTGATACTTTGTCCATACCTTTGTAATATTGTGTTGATACATGTTTCGGCATTTGATTGTTGTTATATATGCATGCTTTACCAGATATTGTGTTGATACCTTCATGATACCTTTATGATGTGATGATATATTTTGGTGTTTGATTGTTGTAATATATGCATTTTTTTTTGCCATATACTGTGTTAATACCTTTATGATACAAAAACCGATGACGGAAAAAAAAAGAGTAAAATATATTATGGATCTCATTTCGAAGAGAATAAAAAAAAAAGCTTTTTAAAGTGGAATATCGAAAAAATGAACGGATTGAAAGATAAATGATGAAATTAAGTTTAAATTGTAAAAGAAGAGTGAGAAAAGTAAGAAATCGGATGGGGGAAGGAAGAATGCATTCTTCAAATTTTTAAAAGTTTTTGAAATATTTTGGAGAGAATGAGCATATAAAGGTAAAAAAGAAACGGGTGAGGCAAAATGTAAATATTTTTCTAAAATCTCCTAAAATAAAATCAAGTGGTGCTGGGTTGGGCTTTAACTTTAGGAGATTGTACCTAAGCCCAATCCATGTTATTACTTGTATATTCTTTTAATCGATTTGATTTGGAAAAGTTGGCTTGTCAAGGGGGTAATATCCATACCCATGGGGTCCTGTCCCATTAGAGTTACAAAATTTTCAAAACCCATTTGCATATGGTCGGGATGGGGATAAAAAATATTCCCATTCTTAGGAGATGGATCGGGGAGTATAATTCATGTCCCTAACATGGAGATACATGCCCCATCATCATTAGGATTACCCATGGGTATACCCATTAATATATATATATATATATATATATATATATATATATATATATATATATATATATAACATTTTCCCTTAATTAACATTTAATTTTTTAAAAGGAAAAAGGCAACCATATATCTTATACAAATTATAAATTTTAGAAATCTTACTATAATGTATTGGTGATTTTATTTTAGTTGATTTTTTGTGTTATATATGAAATAATATTTTGGATTCTCCACAAATCATTTGTTATATGTTATATGGATGAATTTATTTAAGTTATTTTATTCTTTATTATTTTAAAAAAATATTTTAAGTTGTAAATTGATATATAATTATGCAATACTAATTTAAAAGAATAAAATAGAATGGGACGGAAATTCCCCATGGGGTTTCATGTACCCATTGGGTAGGGGGACGAGTATAGAAATTTTCCAATTTTTCTTGAAGGGAGCGGATATGTGGAATCCCCATTAAGAGTGTGAATGGGAATGGAATAGCTTGCCCATCCCCAGTCCGCTCCATTGACAATCCTATGGAAAAGGATCTAAATTTGAGTTTTTATATTTCGATTCAAAATACATGCAAAAAATTTATGTATTAATTATTTAATATCAACGATTAATGTTAATGAATAATAAAGTAATAAAAAATTTTCAATATTTAAAATATGTATTGAAATTTTCTTTACATATGTACCTAAAGAAATTATTTTTGAATAGGATAATCAGGATTTTTAGTGCCTTATTATTTAGCCTTTTATTTTCTTATTTCATATATTTCTGTATAATATCTTTAAATATGCAAAAGGTTAATTAGCAGTACTTCTCTATCATATCCATTTTTTTTTTTTTTTTGAAAATTTCTCAAATTAATTATACGGATAAAACATATAGTTGGACAAATTAGTTATACATATATAAATTTATCTGTTTATTGGTATTTATAATTTAAATAAATAAAAATATATAAAAAAAAAAAAATCAATTGAACCAGTTGAACCATAAAACTTCAACTTTATTGAGTATCTATGCAGTCTGATTGATGAGGTCCTTGAGGTATGTACTGTTGCGGTTACCCCAACTGCATTGCCGACAATCAAGTTAATAAAATGTCTAGAGGGAGCAGAGATAGATATAGTTGACACGGTTAGTTGGGGGGGACAAGTACCCTTACATAGGTTATGGGTCAGCTTCATTGTCTAGGTGATTGGGTCAAGTACGGGTTATAATTCCAACTTGCATTTAAGACTGTAAGGGGTCTTGTGCATGGTTTGGGCTTGTGGTTGGGCCTAGAAGCCCATACCGTATCAATAACATTGTTTTATTATTGAAGAGAATTGGACTAACACTTCATCATTTGATTAAAATATCAACAAAATTTTATGGATTCATGTTTGCATTTTAACAAAATGTTGTGTTGGAAGAATTCTACAATGTAAATTGGGTAAATGATAACAATGAAGTAAATTCTACTTGTGGCTATATTTTTTGTTTGAGGTGGACATGCCATCTTATGGAATACATCAAATAAAAATTGTATTACTTGTTCAACCACAAATGAGAAAAGAGTTTATACCCCCCCTTGAATTAGCAGTTAACTTAAGAGGCAGAATGGTTGAGAAGTCTATATTGACAGACATACCTTTGTAGGGGAGATTTTTGGAGTGTATTTGGTTCAATATATAGAGCTTCATTCATTCTTTTCAATTCTTTTCTTCCTCTTTGTCTTTGCACGGATACTATGGAAATATTGTTTCTATTTGTTTTTCTTCTCTGGTTCAAAAAATTTGCAAATAATGACATCATGACATCACCATCAACATTTTCAGGACTATGTTCTTATCTCCTATATATAAACAAAAAAAAAATGCTGTAATTTGTATATTTACAAAATTATAGCTTTGTTATTTTTTTTTTATGATGCTCATTTTGCTATTTCGTAAATATTTTATGCTATTTACGTACAAGTTTCCTTAATTATGGCCAACTAAAGAACCCCGTCGATTAGGAAGGAGTGAATAGAATTATCAAGTGTAAATAATGATGGATAAGGATTAGCTCGCCACAAGTAATTAAATTCTAAGATTACATTAGAGAAAATTGCTTGCAACCAGAGGAAAATATATATATCACGAATAGGAGAGCTTTCCATTAGTTTAGGCATCTTAATTAGTTTTATTTTCAATTTCTAGACTTCTCTTCTCTTCTTTGTTTTTTTTTAATCCACAAGTAGTTAAAATACTTATTCTGTACGCTTCAAATTCTATTTACTTTATATATTGACATCTTATATTTATCAAAAAATACATCAATTTGAATTTTTATACTTATTTATATTTATTAGATTCAATAAAGTAGGAAAATATCGTAGTTAGCGAAAAAATTTCTTTCCCTCCTCCTCCTCTCTAGAGAAAAAATCTTAGCACTTTTCGAGCACGTTGATACCTATTTTTCAAGTGTTGTTTATTGTTTGAAGTGTTTGGTTAGATTTTACTAATAACTGTTGTTAGATTTTTAGGAAAGATAAATTGTTGTTTCCCATCGGCAGATAAAACCTTTTTTTTTTTTTTATGAAAAACACTTCTTTTTATTTTATTTTTTTCCATATTAGTTGTTTCATCATAACAGTAAAAATTTATAATGTTTCTATCACTAATTATCAATCAACATACATAAAACAACAACCAACAACAACAAACAATGAACATCAAGCATCAACAGCTTATGATTCCTCTCACTCATTTATTATTTTCTTCACAGCTAGTTGAAATCAATATTCTTATTCAGTTTTCTTAGCCGTTAGATTTACAGTTTTATAATATCTTTGATATATTCTCTTTCAAGTTTAGCATGAGCGAAAGTAATTTATTAAAACGATTCATGGTCAATGCGTCATAGATTGTTAAATTTATGAGTTTTTAGTAAGATCAATTCATATTATTCATTTGGGAGGGTTTATGTGATATGGATTGTACTGCAGTTGTTTTTATGTAACTACGAATTTCTAATAAGAATTATTATTTCATACAAAGTATAATTTATTGGTATGTTAGTTTAGTTTTTACTTTCATGGAATTGCTTGCCCTTTGTGGATTGTTTTCTTCCTTTTGTGGATCTTGTAGTAAATAACTAGTGCATTCAATGAAATTAAATAAATGGAATTGCATAAGACTCAACTGATTTTTTGTGGCAAAAATGGGTATTTGCATCATCTGTGTTGTGCAAATGCTCACATTGGCCCATCGAGGTTGGATTTGCATCCCTACAGAGTGCATAAGAGAGAGCCTTTTAGGCCGTACAACTTACAACCCCTATAAAATATATTTCTACATAAACATTTTAACCTTCTTATATTTATGTGAGACATTGGATTTCTAATTCAATTTTCTCCAACAAATTTTGTGCAACTAGCTCATTTGAACATTAATTTTTCATTCATTGCTTAAAATATGATAAAATAATTCATGTTATTCACATTAGAATCTATCCGTAAAATAGTCAAGCACAAAGTTGATAAATAATCATAATATATTTTTTTTTGGTAACAGATAAATAACCATAATAGAAAATACCAATTTCCAACAATTTGTAAAAAATATAGGAAACGAACACGTGGGGAAACATGTAAATAATAAAAATAAAAAAGTATATTTATATATTTAAGGAAAAACTTCAAAAACCATCCATGTAGTTCCATCTTTTGACAAATCAATGATTGTATTTTTTTAATCAAAAATAGGACTTGTAGTTTCAAAAGTTAACAAAAAAAAAAAAAAAAAAAGAAGAAGATAACTAACATTTTTCATTCAAAAATGATGATGTGGCATGTCATTTTTGTTTATTAAGTATTCTAATAGTTTACCCATATTATTTAAGAATTTTACATCAAGATTTGAATATTTTTCATTTTTTTTGTGAATTTTTTTTAATTTATAATCACTATTTAATTAAAAAGTATTACACTTCTTGAAAAATTTCAAAATTTATCGCAAACATTTATTGTGTTTTTATTAACAAACTAAAGAATTTTTCAGTTCAAAATAGATAAAAATACCTTCTTATATGTAATGTTTTAATGCTTGTTATCCTGTTTTTGCTAACTTTTGAAACTACAGGTCTTTTTTTTTATAAAGAAAATCATTAATTTATTAATTAGAGAGTGGAACCACAAGAGTGGTTTTTGAAGTGTTTCCTAAATTTAATAGCAATAAGGGTGTATTTTTTCAGTCTTTTTTATATATACAATAGAGAAAAATAAATAAAGCCATATAAAAATAAATAAAAAGAATTTGAAATAACTTACAAAAATTGAGTCTTCAGTTTTTTAAAATAGCAGAAACTTGACCCGAAACATTTTGTATAAGTTTTTGGTATAAGAAACATACCGCAAACATGAAAACAAAAAATGGTTTTAGAATCAAAATTTCCAAGCAACATAGCTTATTCTAATAGATATTTTTTAAAAAAATAATAAATTTTCATTATGGTTTCTGGCATAACAATCATCACTTTCTATATATGTATAAAGTTTTTAGTATAATTTATTGTTTTCAATTTAATTTGATTACCTAAAGTTCCATAGTTTGAATAGATATCCTCTCTATTGGTTATTGCCAAATACAAACAACAAAATGAATAAATATATAAATAAATAGAACACCCGCATACGGCGCGGGACGTTTGACTTGTTTAATTAGGTAAAAATCCTTATCAAATACTAAATGGATGAAAAATGAGGTGTCCAAGTTGGATTAAAAAATAAATTAAACTTTGATAGACTCCTGTAGTAATAAATGTTACCACGTGAGAGCAAGACAATTGGAGAAAGCTTCTAACGTACACCTAATTGGTAGATTTTTGGATAAATGCTACAGCCTGTCCTCGCCCCCACAACTCCTAACTTTGAATCTAATTTATCCATAACAGTCTCAATTTATTATTTTTCTATTTTAATGCTTTAGTCAAATTCAATTTCTCTACACATTCACAAACGCTTGACGATGAATTTTTTCCATCATGTTGTTTTGTAGCATTAATTTAGTTCAACTTTGAGTACTAAATTTTGTCATCTAATTTGTTATTTAAGAGTCAAATTAGTTTAATTAAAATGTTAAATATTAGTATGCAAAAGTTATACTTGTAAAAGGAAACTAATCGTGCCAACAAATGTCATTTTAGGCTGACTTGGTCCCAAAATATTAACTTGATGGCTAAAGAGATACACAAATCTAATTTTAGATCAAATTAATTCTGCAAACAAACTTGAGAGGTAACCTTTTTTCTTTCCCGTTTTATTTGAATAAAAGAAAAAAAACTTCATTTGCTATCCTTAGATGAAACAACAAAAATAAAATGAGATAGCTCAACAAATCGCACAACTCAATGACACACAAAACCATGAGCTCGAGCATGCAGACGAGCTACGTGATTCGCTAACAACAAATACAATAAAAAACACAATTATTAAAACGAGTAGTTAACTATTTACAATCTCGCACAACTAAACCTAAAATAGAAAAGAAGATAATAGTATTATGCAAGGAGTTGAAACCACAACCACATGAAAATCCACTTACAAGAGAAAACTTTAAACAATATGTTAATTTGTTCTGCATTAGGAATTTGAAGACCATAATTAGGGCTTACTATATACAGTATTAGGTCAACTTTTTGTGACTATGACCACATACACAAATTTTTGCAATTATAGAGAATGTGGGGTTTATTAATAATTAAGGTGGGGGAATGACTTAGAAAACAAAGGATTATTTGTCTAATGTTTTGAATGAACCACTTTTCTGCACCAGAACTATTAATAATATGATTTGTATTATTCAATTTTTCGTACTTAATGCATGATTACACTTAGATACTTTATTGTGGATAGAATAAATTCGTTACTTGCCTATTTAATCTGTAATTATAAACATTCTCTCATTGTTGTTTTTGACTCCTATAGCTGATCGAAATTGAAAAAACATTTCCAGTACCCGTGATATGATGTGATTAAATGTTGGATCTCGATGTGTACAATTTGGTGCCTGAAATTCAATTTAGTATTTGGTGACAACTGCTCCTTAACAAACACTGAATTATGAAATACATGTAATTAAAATTTAATTTTTAGCATACGGAGGCTACTCTAGAAAATTTATACCATAGGGACACAAATTATATACAAGTACTTATTAGTAAAGTCTTATTATTATTATCGTGGTTTTCAGACCTGGATCGGTCATTGAACCGGTGAAAGGATGGATTCATGGATTTTGGATTAAACTGGAATAAACCAGAATCGAACCGGATTTAATAAATATATTAAAATATTAAAATATTTTTATTTTTATATTTATAATTTATGAAAATGTTGATTATAATTCTTTAAGTTTAAGCATTTCAAACACAATATACTAATTAAAAAAACTCAATTTATGAAATATAGTTTTTATAGTTACAATTAAATGTCAATTTAATTTAAAATAATTTAAAAATACAACCTATATTTTATTTTAATTAAAAATACCTCAAAATAATAACTTAAATTTTATATTTAAATAAATTAAAAAAAAAAGTCTGGTCGAACCGAAAACCGGTCCGATTCATTGTTTTCCGGTTCGACCGATCGGTCCGATAAAAAATTGACCGGTTGTTGACCAAAATGCAAACCGGATAGAAATCGACCAGTCTGACCTCCGGTTCCGGTTGAATCCAGTCCGACCGGCTGGTCCGGTCCGGTTTTCACAACTATGATGATGATGATTATTATTATTATTATTATTATTATTATTATTATTCAAGATTTGAACAAAAATTATAGACTAATGTGTACTATATGAATATCGCGAGTAACGTAAAGAATTTCAATAACAGTAAAAAACTTGTATAATATTGGATGTACATTTAAAAATTAACACCACAGTATTGTATTTTAGAATAAATTACATCAAATAATTGAGTAGTTGATAATACAATACATTTAAAAGATACAAATTGGAAATTAAAAAATCATAAATTTATCTAAATTATTTGATGTGATGTGCGTACGGTACTAGGGGTTTTGATGGTGGTGTGAGTCCAAGGCATGTGCGTATATCATGGAAGCTGTATAGTTATTGCGTTGTGATTTGCTGAATGCAAGTGGAGATATTTGTTGCCCCAGCAAAAGCTGTTGGAGATATCGTATTGGAATAAATGACAACAAAAAAATTCGGTTTTAATACAAATTAATTGGTTTGTATTACATGAGTTCAACTCAATATGTGTGCTCACTTATATAAACAGGTCCAATATTCTTAAAGATCCATAGCTTCTTCATGGTATTAGAGCCAAAAAAAAAAAAAAAAAAAGAAGCATGACAACCAAATTATACTAGGCTCGAATTTAGGACCTAGTAGAGAAGACCACACCTGTTGATGACTTTAAGCCTTAAATGAGATAGGCCAATAAATATTTAACAAGTGACCATTGGTATTGGCTCAATTTCACTTGAGAGAAAGTGATGGAGATCCCATATTGAAATTAAATGAGAATAAACACTAACATATAAGTGGAGAAGATTGAGCCTTAAAACAAGCCAATTGGTTTTGTGTTATATGGAATTAATTCCACATATGTGTTCACTTATACAGTCACACCAGTATTCTCAAATGTCACAAAGTCTTTTTATAAGCTTTTGATAACTCAATTTTATATACGCATTTTTAGGTGCATTTTTCTTGCAGGTCAAAGCTTTCGGTTGACCTTTTTCTTCTCCAACTCAAGCTTTCCTATTTGAAGTTGAACTCCTAAAGAGATGAGGATTCCTAAACATTGTTTCCAGCAGCATTATTAAGAAGAGTTTTAATTAGGTTAACTTACAGGTTCCTATTGTATTTAGAACTTCCTAATTAGTTTCACTTCTTTTCGATTACAAAGAGTTCTCCTGTAAAAGGAGTCTATCTCTTTCAGTTTAGGGTGTCCTATAACTTAGTCTTTTCCTCCATTTTGGAGAGGAAATTCTAGCATTCAAGTGGAGATGAAGAATTAAGTGAAAACGTCTATATCATCCTTAGAGTTTTTCCTTCTCTTCTCTATGTTTTTATTTCTTAATTGTTGCTTGTGTGCTTCCAACACTATGAGTAACTAACTTTCCTTTATTTAGGATATTAATGTACTGTAACTCAATCAATTTATGAAATTTTTGTGATTTATCTTACTTTGTGAAAGGAAAGGCAAAGAGAGGAGAAGCACGAAGAGGAGGAGAGAAAGAAAAGAAAAGTGAAAAGGGAAAGAGAGAATTGCTCTGCTCTTTATCCCCTATTTTTTTTTCTTATATATAATAATACAATAGCTTTCATAGTAGTTTGGGTATGGCCCCATATGAAGCATTGTATGGCAGAAAGTGTAGAACTCCTATATGTTGGGATGAAGTAGGAGAAAGGAAGCTAATTATCCCTGAAATTGTGCAACTTACTGTTGACAAAACCCAGATGATTAGAAGCAAGTTGAAGGCCGCTCAAGACAGGCAAAACAGTTATGCTGATTTGTTGGAAGCAAACTCCATCAAAGGCAAATGTCTATCCCAACTACCTTTAAACTCTAATACATAAGCCCTCAACATATCTTCCAAGGTTTGGATAGTGCGTTCTGACTGGCAGTCTGTTTGTGGATGAAAAGAAGTGCTAAATTTCAGTTTGGTTCCCATAGCACAATGTAAACTAGGCCAAAACCTAGATGTAAACTGTGGGTCCCTATCAGACACAATAGAAATAGGAACACCATGCAGCTTCACGATTTCATTGACATATAGTTCTGCAAGCTTATCTAAAGAATAGTCTATCCTGACCAGTAAAAAGTGAGCTGATTTAGTCAATCTATCAACTATAACCCAAATCACAATGAACTTCATTCTTAATATTAGCTATCAAGTGTCTACAGAATCTAAAACCTTTGCTCTGATACCAATAAATGTCACACCTATTCCTTTTTCCAATATCACTATTCCTCAATAAAAAATTGGGCAGCATTTCCCCTATATTATGGATATCTACTAATCTGTCAACTTGCCATCCTGTCAATTCATATACATATAACCACATCGGATACATATATCCATATACACATATCACCAAAACTTTTCATCCATTTGTAATCAATATACATTCAGTTTTTCTAACATATCTACTATAGTTGCAATATAACAGATTAACACCAGAGATATATACAAAAGATCCATCCAAGTTGGCCCAACCTCTTCTAAAAACTTGATGAACAAACAGGAAAGGCGCTACTGCTACAATCTACAGCTTGTCTACTTCTCTGAATTTTTTAAATAAGAGGGGATGAGTACACTTACTCAGTGAATGGATAAATATATAACAAAGGGGAACAATACATGTTTTATATATCTATTTATATACATAATAAAGATCATAGCAGCTGGACAAATATGGATTCAAAAGCATACACAAACGCAACTTTTCTTAAATATAGATAAATCAATACTAAAACCACTGCATCGCAAAGCTTGCTCTTAGCATTTTTCACCAACAAAACCTTATAGAAAGTAGTAAACCATAGAGGGTAGTAAAAACACACGAAAACACACACTATCATGAATTGTTCCCAACTTTTATATTCAAAATATAGTCCATAATAAACCATTCATTGTCACTTAAGGAAACACATATATAAATATACACATTTTATAATTAAAATAGCATTGTTATATAAATATCCACTCACCTGGTTACCAAAAGATTTTCCCCTTGCTTGCTTTAACACCCTAACGTGTTTCCTCGGGTGCTAAATCTTCACCTAACATTATTATAACAAAATTAGGATACACTAGATATTTGCCTAATATGCTACAAGAACACTAAAATGCATAATTATGTACCTAATTTTCCTTACCGAATATTACAATTCCCAAATAGCTTCTATTCATAAAGTAATGCAGTAATTAACCTTTATCTAACTAAATCCTCCAAAGCTTTTATCCAACTAAATACTACAACCTATTTATATCTAGAATTGACCAATCTATCATTCTACAACTAATACCCAACAATAAAACACTTCCATATCAACAATATTTATTCAAGTATACCACCATCACAATATATAAAGAGTTGCTCAACTTTCCATCAAGAATTAAACCAAAATCTTGAAAATTCCAAAATAATTAATCCATTTAGATTTTGACCAAACTCCAAGAATTAAACTTGTCATCCATATTATGTAGAACATTCTGGAAATTTCATACGTCGGAAATACCTTGCCGGAGTACCGTCGCTGGTCGCCGGAGAGTCGCCGGCGTCAATCCGCTGGCTGCCGGAAATTCGCGCCAACTGCAGGAGTCCGATGGTGGTGGTCTCACGTCCTAACTCCTCACTGATCGCTCCAATCGAAGAATATTTATGAACCTATGAGATCATACCCTTGATGATGGGTATTCAAATTACTATGTGTCAAATATGATATCTAGCTCTACGCATGCGTATGACTTAAAGTGAGTCGTGGAATGCATGGTTTTCCACGGACTAGCTTGGTAATGAAAAGACGTGGAATGCAGGGTTTTCCACGCAATGTACTACATATTGCTTCAATGGGCTGGTTTATTGTCATCCCTACGTGGTTTTGCCCTTGAAGTTGATCCTTAGGATACATATTTGAGTGTATGATGATGGTTTCTAATGAATTAAATTTACTACCCTATATGGTTTACTACTTTCTATAAGGTTTTGTTGGTGAAAAATGCTAAGTGCAAGCTTTGAGATGCAGTGGTTTTAGTATTGATTTATCTATATTTAAGAAAAGTTGCGTTTGTGTATGCTTTTGAATCCATATTTGTCCAGCTGCTATGATCTTTATTATGTATATATATAGATATATAAAACATGTATTGTTCCCCTTTGTTATATATTTATCCATTCACTGAGTAAGTGTACTCATCCCCTCTTATTTAAAAATTTCAGAGAAGTAGACAAGCTGTAGATTTTAGCAGTAGCGCCTTTCCTGTTTGTTCATCAAGTTTTTAGAAGAGGTTAGGCCAACTTAGATGGATCTTTTGTCAAGTTGACAAATTAGAAGATATCCATAATATAGGGGAAATGCTGCCCAATTTTTCATTGAGGAATAGTGATATTGGAAAAAGGAATAGGTGTGACACTTTGCTTCTTGTAATTCTTATTAACTTGCTTTAAGCTTGTTATTGATTAGTTACCGATTGCATGATTTTAGGTTTAAAATAGAGTATTGAGATGGAATATTGTTGAAACCAGAATTAAGATAATACAATCATTAGATTAATTTTGAACGGGAGTAATATAACTTGTTTGGTGTGGAATTGGTGAATAATTCAATCTTAAGGAGTTAATTCTATATTATTTATCACTATTGGGAATAGGATTTTTGATATATTATTAGCATTGATCGCATGTCTTGAGAAAGAATATTATCAATATTCAATTATTCTTCATTACAATAGTAATTAAATTAAGTTTGGTAGATACAAGAAAATAAATAAACTATATGTTGCATGAAATCAATCTATTGATTTTATTCCAATTTTTCTTTAATTGTTTTCATCTTTTTTAATTAAATTCTTAATTTAGTATTACTCACATCCAATCATTATTTGCTTAGATAATAGTTTTAGTAACTTAGTTGATAATTAATAAGCAATCTTTGTGGGAACGATCTTTACTTATACTTTATTACTTCATATGATTTTGTGCACTTGTAAGTTTTCAGTTCATGTTTTTAGCACCCTCGTCCAGGATTACATGTTATTAATATCAACACAAATTACTTGATTATTAATAACCATTTTTTTCATTCTTTAATTTGTTTTTGTAGTGTATGTGGAGTTTTGAAAAATCAAAATTAATCCCATTTAATCCTGAAATTGAAAGGCTTGAAAACAATTAAACAAGTAAGGACAAAATTAATTGCATAGGAAAAGCCAAGAAACTTTGGAGTTAGAATCACAAGAAAAGGAATTCTATCTAAATTTTGAGATTTTAATCAAAGAACCAACAATTGCTAACCCACAAAGAGCCATAACAGATTATGCTACACCAACTATTGTTAACAACAATTCTGGAATTATTATGCCTTCTTTTGAAAATAACTTTGAAATCAAACCAGCCTTTATCTAGATGATAACCAATACTGTTCAGCTTGGTGGATTTGCAACTGATGATCTTCATGCCCATATTCAGAATTTCTTGGAGATATATGATACCTCCAAGCATAATGGGGTAACACCAGATACAATTTATTTGAGGCTCTTCCCGTCCTCTTTTAAGGACAAGGCAAAAAGCTGGATACTTCTTTGGATGAATTATCCAAAGAATTTTTGGCAAAATTCTTTCTACTGGCAAACACCACTAAGTTAAGGAATGACATCACCAGATTCAAGCAAGATGAGATTTTAAGCCTCTATGAATCTTGGGAGAGATATAAAGACCTCGTAAGAAAATTTCCTTAGTATGGTATTTCTGATTGGATGGTTGTTCAAACATTCTAAATGGTTTGAATGGATCAACCCGCTTAATGCTAGATTCTTCTGTTGGAGGGTGTGTTATTGCTAAAAGCGCAAGAGCATGCTATGAGCTCATCGACGAGATACCAAACAACAACATCAGCTCATCGACAAGATAGCAAACAACAACTAGATATGGGGAAAGTGATGCATATAAAATACACACACAATAGAGCAAGTCACTTTGTTGACCAAGTAATAAAGAGTAAGTAAGGTTTTGTGCCCATGAGAACAAAGCATGTAACGACTAAACACACTCGGGTTGGTTGTTAATCTAGGAGGGATGTTAATTCTTTGATTTTTGGATTTTTAAACCTAAATTTTGTACTATAAAGCAGATAAATAAAACAATTAAAATAAAAATAATTGAAACTGATAGGATAAAATTCAATGATAAGATTAACGAAGGCATTTGGTTTCAGTTAACATTCATTCTAGTTATTTCTCAAGTCATACAATTAACACAATCAAATTCCAAAGAAGGGGAATCCCACAAGCAATTAACACAGGTTAAGGTTATCAATTCTAGTTCTCAAACTAAGCACTTAACTTTATTCAGCCTTAAGCAATTAAATGAGAAAGCATTAAGTTCATAGGAACCCAGCACAAACTATCGAGCCACAAAAGCAATGATCATGTTATGAATTTTTGTTAACTTAGTCCTTTGGTTAATTATAAATTAACTATGAACTTTGAAATTGATGGTAACGTATCCAAAGCATTAAATACTCGTAACACAATCCATTGAAAAATAATATGAATTAATTGAATTGAAATTGGGAAACTATAGAAAAGTGTTGATAAGATCCACCATAATGTCTTTTGTATGTATGCATGCATGCCAATGAATTGAGTTCTTCCTTGTTTCTTTTGTTGTTTCAGATGAGAATGGGTGACCAGCGGTGGGAGATCCACAGCTTGAGAGCTCATGTCGCTAGATATTTTTGGTAGTATGCTGACTTAAAGGCATCCATAGACCAGGATGACTCTTATATTTTGTGACCATTTTTTTTAGAATGCTGCGCTCGATACTGGCAAATTTGCACATTAAACTTGTATATATTTAAATCATTTGGATAATTATGAACTTTCATATTTTGTTATTAAGCTTTTTAATTTAATAATTTTGCCTTCCTTCAAACAAGTGTCCACTCCCGTGTTGTACAGTGAAGACATCGAAACACAATAGAATTGACCTAACCTCACTACCCAGAGCTGTACGACTTTTAACCTTGGATTTGCCCAAAAATATAGTCATATGGCTGTAGTCCTTAAGCCGTGAGATATTGAGAGTTATACAGCTGTAGTTTGACAGAATTGTCTAGTGCATATCCAGCTTAATTTATACTTACAGTCCCTAACCAAGCACGATTGGCAACGTCTAAAGCTGTATGGGATGTGGGATATGAAGCCTTATGTCAACATTTAGCTAAAATGCTCTTTCCTTGAACTAGTAATGAGTTTCTAGGATCCCTTAAACGATGTGTTTCGGTTCTTTATGCAGGATTTGTGCCTTTTATTTGAAGAGTTCAGTGCTATTAAGCATTCCATGTCCAAGAGGAGCCCGAACAACCGTGCCTGAGTTTAATTTCACTAGCTTCTGCCTACTGCGATCATTGATCAATTTAGGCTCTTTTATTATGGATTCACTGTTGTCCGGATTCAACCTACACTTAGTCTTCAACCTCTATTCAATAGTTTATCGATCTGACCTATGTTGGGCTTTATTGATAAGCTTACTGTTGATGGCTTGTTACTTGTGTGAGACTGATGGTATCCTACAAATGGCTGAAGGTGCCTCTCTTGTAGCCCTGATATTAGTAGAAACTTTGATTCATCTGGAATCTATTCATTCTGATTGGCTAACTAAAGTGGGTGGTAGCCTGATACTTCTCCAGGTACTTTCCCTTTTCCTTAATTTACCATTATGATCTGTTAAAGCATGTTGTGACTGTTATTCATTTTCAGGTGTGGTCAATGAAGAAGCTGCATTTGATCAAAGTTCCTGTGAATATTCCTAAGTACAATCCAAGCACATTCGGGCATAGGGGGCTCATCATGTCTGATTTCCATACTCGATAAACTAGTGAGTGGGTCCAATGGCTCAGCAGTCTACCAAAGACCAGATTAATTGGGTTTGCCCTTAGTGGAGGATTTCCCATGTCGCTACAAACATATAGGCAAGCAAGATTCAGCTCTTAGGTTTGACTTAGGTTACATTCTACCCCCCTTCTCAGCTTCCTTGCTAATACATGCTTCATCAGTCTATCCCTATCCACTATGCTCAGCTGCTTACACTTCCCAGTGGCCTAATCAAATTTTGTCCAAATGGGCAAACAATCAGAGCTATGAGCTAATGCTTTATGGCATAATTACTTCGATGGAAACCAATGCTACTTATCAAGAATGGCTTGCAAGCATTACAAGCCTCAATACTCATGCAAAGCGAGAAGAGGTGACCCTTTCACTATTAGGTCTAACTCCTAGTGCATCAAGTAGTACCAAACGAAGGAGATGTGATGTTTAGAGGTTTGAGATTTATTTGGAAATATTAACTCTATTTTAAATTTAAGATGATGCAAGTACTTTCTTTAATGGATATTTAAGTAAGATGTGTACTGTTTATGCATTTCATCATTTCCACAAAAACACATTTGAACAAACATAACACTTTTATTGTTGTATTCAAATTAAGTACAAATTTTTAGTTTCCCACATAGTATACATTTCACACTAGTAGCCGTTCCTTGTAGAATCTCCAATTGAATGGTCTCTCATTGTCTTCATTTTTGCTGAGGTCGCCCTTTCAGTTTTTCAACCTAGCAAACTTTTTTTTAGATATAGTATATCTTGAGGCGATTCTATTAACTGGTCCATATCCATGATCTTAACACCTCTTTTAGGCAACACCTTCTTTATAACATACGGACCTTCCCAATTCGGTTTGAACTTTCCTCAGACATCTGTGTTCATGGGCCTCAATTGTTTCAATACTAGGTCTCCAACTTTCATCTAAGTCCTCTGCTATCCACTTCTTTTCAACCATCGACTCATCATCTTAGACTTTTTTGTTTCTCATACTAAAGAAGGACTTCCTTTCCTTTTCCTTGCTAGTAATGGTCTTCATCAACAACTGCATCTGCTTGATGAACTTAGGAGAGGTAAAGAGATCCTTAATGATCTCTGCATTATTGGAAGGGTTTATTGCATCAGCCATTTCTGTTGTTGGGATTATTACTTCTCTATTTTCCTAAGCCAAATTTGATTATGAATCCGAACTATTCTTGGTTTCTGATCCCACACTAACATCTAGTTCTGAACCCAAACTAACTTCAGGTGTTACACTACTGCTTTCCTCTACTATCCCCCTTGTTGATCTTTGTGTTTTTCCCGGTACACATCCTCCAAAACTCTTCCGGACCAACCTCTTAATTGGCCTCTTCTAGGACTTCATTGTCAAGAACATAGTGGGTTATTGTCATCTAATTATATGCTAAATACATGAACGACCACAACAGAAGGAACGTAAGGACCCTCATGATATGGGGTGCATGCATGCATGATATTTCATGAATGCTAATGCCATACATTAAATGAGAATGGGGCTAACCGACCAATTTAATTCTGTGATGACTGAATTTGTTCCTATACAAGATTAAGGCTAATGTATGACAGTAGACCCTTCCTAAATGAATGTATACCACTAGATATAGACTACATGATGGTGTGACTATACATATAAGGTAGAAAACATGGAACTTTACATAAAACCTATAAATACAACTATATATCGATAGAATCTCGGTGTTCCTGCACGTCTAAAACATAAGACACAATTTAGAAACAGGTGTACATGACTATGCGTAGACAAGAATTTGACATACCTACATGTCTATGACACGAGACATAATTTTAAAATAGGTGCACACGACTATATGTGGATATAATTTGGATGCACCTACATGCCTAAGACACAAGACATACTTTGGAAATAGGTGCACTTGATTGTGTGTGGATAGAATTCCAGTGTATTTACATGCATAAAATGAGGATGAGATGATAGTGAAAATGCCTATGCCATATTAATATGGCTGCACAAAAGGTTAGCATGTATGTGTGACACACATATGGTTTTTATGCTTGAAATATAAATGAGAAAAATCTGCACAACAAATAGAATCATTAGTATAAACATGCATAAAGGATGCACACCCTTCCAACTTTATTTCTCTTTGATTTTGCAAATAATAATCTTTCGTAGATATTGGGTCTCTTTATCACCAATTAGGGATAATAAAGGCATCTCTCATAGTGACAATGCAAATTCGTTTTGGTAATCCTAAGGGAGATTACTACAGCTGCTTATATAAGTTTAAGTCGTACCAAGGGTTAAATCACGGCTCTCATAGTAAGATATACTCCTCACTTCTCCCCACTCAAAGGTTCAAACAAAAGGGTTCGTACTAGGCTTTAAGTGATATACTATAATCGTGACCCTAAAAGATTTCAGTCTTTAGGCAACATTTCAATAGCATATTAGGGCTAATAAAGAAATTCTAGGAACATGTGTGAAAGTGCCCAGAATATGATGCCATAAAAGAAATGAAGTTAGAATTGCTAGAATTACTTGAAACAAGACTTTCAGTGTTTGTCAGTTTGATTTTGAAAATCGATCCCCAGTGGAGTTGCCACTATGAGTGGACAATCCTTTCGATGGGTCGTGAGGCCAGTCCGGGGGAAGGTTTTTTATTTTCTCTATTTTATTTTAGAAATTTAACTGTTCATGGCTTAGTTTTGAAAGCTGAGAAGAAAAATGTATGAAACCAAATTCACTTTTTGAAAGATTTAGGAGTCGTCACCCGGTTTAGCTCTACCAAGAAATTGCGTTATAATTGAACCGTAGGAATCACTATACCTTTTAGCCAAAGATTCGGGTCCAGACAAATCACTTATTTCTATATCATTTCAAATAATTATTAACTATTCTAACTTTCACATCTTTTATATTTATTCTTTTATTCCATTTTCAGCCCTAGTTATTTTCTATATGTTCATACAAAAAGAAATAAATAGATACAAAAATTAAATAAATTCAAAAATTAAATTAATACAACCCAATCGAATAATTTAACCTAGGGATACATTTATAAAAATAGAATACGGAGTACAATCGCCTAAAATACACTAATAATTTAACTTAACATACATCTATCTACAATACAGATGTTCGTAGCACAATCAATATATAAATGTAGATAGGAATCAAACAGGCCAACAAGGGATAATAGATTACTCAAGATGCGAAAGGAGAAAGTCAGGAGAATCCGGCAGATTCAACCGACTTAACTTGGACAACGATTTTGAAATTAGAATATTTATCCAAATATAAAGTTCCAAAAAAATTTCTTTTTGTGAATTTAGCTATTTAGCCTACCTCTGAGGTGAAATCTCACTGATTCATTAGAAAACTGAGAGCCGTACGGCTCTATTATTTGAAAAAATAGTTTGATTCAAAAATTATTTTGCATGAAACTATACCTGAAGATTAGAGTTGTACAGCTCAAATTACAACCTCGCAGCTCTATTGTGGTGAAGAACAAGGTTGTATGGCTATAATATCTAGATATGAGAATTTTCATTATTGGATAAATAATTTCAAACACACTAAAAAATGCAACCCAGAAAGCAGTAAAAGGTTTGAGGCCTCTCAAAAGTTACTTCTAATGTGTTTATCCAGTATTTTAAGCCTTTAAAATTGATTCTTGAGTTGTAACCTGGTTTTGAATGAGTTCATTTTCACATTGAATTGCCTCCGAGATCACGAACCAAAGGCAAAGGATGGAAGTTTGAGTGTTTTAGAGGTGGGAGCGCAGGAGTTTCATCCTCTGATTTTGATGATGAATAAATCATTTGTTTGCCTCTATAGCTTTCCATAGCTGCAGGGGTCAAAGTCAATTCAAGATTAAGGCTCCGGTCAACTGAACTTCAAGCCTCGGATCGTTTCCCTAGTGAAAAGAAAGGCTGTCCCGGATCAACAGCCGCATGGCTATTGCTACAGCCACATGGCTATAGTTGAGAGCTGTATGGCTGTCGTGTTGATAGCCGCATGGCTATCAGCTCATGACACACACCAATCTCATTCTCTAACGGAATCATGACTCTTCTTCTTGGAAATGATTTTTTTGATTTTTTGGGCGGATTCTACAATGAAAAACCTATCTTTTGCCTATATAACCCTATCTTATTCTGAATTAGAGGTGTGAATTTTGAATTTAGAGATAGAGGAGAAGAAAAAGGAAGAAAAGGAAAAGAGAAAACCAAACTTTTTCTTCAATTTTCATCTTCAATCTTTGTTATTAGGCTTAACATCAGTTAGAAATCTTAGGAAAACACTTCATTAAGGTTTTTAATAGGATTAGAGACTAATCTGGACACCAAAAAATTGTAACATTTGGAGCTTGAAGTTTTGATATTCAATCGGAGCCTCTTTCGAAAGATTTTCACTTCCTAAAGCTATGGATTCACGCTACAACATTAAATATCTGAGAAATCAAAATATTTGACTTGTTTGTGCTGTATTTTGAGCATCATTTTTATCTTTTTTAAAAATACTCTGTTATTGGATTCTGGTCTGATAACTAGACACATGTGGCTATCGAAATAGCCGCACGGTTGTAGTGTTAACAGCTGTATGGCTCTGGATCTTAAAACAACAGTGTGAAAGTTAAAAAGTTTAAATTTTAACTATGGTCTTGAACTGACACCTGCATGGGTGTAAATATACAATTGCACGACTGTTGACTCCACACCCATGTGGGTGTCATCTTAGGGAAGAATCACCAAAAATGGATTTTCAAACATTTCATGACATTTGAACCTTAGATTTACATTCTAAAAGTACTTATTAGACTAGAACAACAATAGAAACCTAGTTTCTTGAAAGCTGACTCACTTACCAAGCTAAATAATTAACTAGAAAAATTGTTTTCAAAACTATTTTCTTAAAAATCAATGCAGGGATGTTTTAAAAATGTTTTCAAGGTTTAGCCGGTGAGATTTGTCAAGTTTCTCCGGCTATCCCCCCAAATGCATGATCCCAACTCATTTATTATCCTGGTCTTTCGTGATTAAGTCCTAAATGCGATTATTTTGTACTAACATATGTTTTGCAGGATTAAATATATGTTTAAGTTATACTCGTACATGAGATGAACTCGTGTATTTTAGGCGATTTTACACTAATTCCCCATTTGATTCATATGTATCCCCTAGGGTAGTTTGTTTGATTTGGTCTGTATAATTAATTTATTTACTGCTTTCTATACCTTGCATGAACGTCGTGTGCTCTAAATAAAATCAATTTAGTTTTATAAAGTGTTATAATTTGATTGTTAAGGCATCTATTTTAATTAGATAACAAGTGACTTGTCTGGACCTAGATCTCTAGAAGGTATAGCGGCCCTCACTCAATTTCGGCTATAACTAAATTTCCCCGATTGAGTTGAGCTAGGTGGTGACTCTTATATCTTCTTCGAGATTTCGGTCTCGAATCTTTTATGAATATGATTTTCCAAAACGAACTTCATATTATAATTATGGAATAAAAACAAGGTAATAAAATTTCCTCAGTTGGCTTCGCCGTATATATATGAAAACATCGTCTGCTCACAAGGGGCTTTAAATCACTAATGGTATATGAACTTTATCTTTACTAACATAAAGGTACATGGACTTCCAAACTTGACATAAAAATATACCAACGCAGCACTTTACTAACATAATAGTCAAAATTACTATTGATTATGAAAAATACCTTTGACCTCTTGTGGAACGGGTAAAACTTGATGATATCACCCATTTCAATCTTTACACTTCCAGTTTTGCCCTCATCTTCAACCTCTCTCTTCTTCATCCCCAAATTTATTTCTTTTATGATCTCCAACTCCTATTATTTTTATCTTATATTTTGAAAACTTGATCTCACCTAGATTTTATCTTATAAAACTCTTACCACAAGTTCTGTCTTTCTCTTCTTAATCTTTCTTCCTTCTTCAAAAAATAAAAAATAAAAAAAATTTCTTTATCCATTCATCTTCATTAATTAAATCCAAAAATCAAAACAAACAAAGAATTAATAACTTCAACAATAAACAAAGATCAATTTAGTTTCCGTTCATGTGAAAATTAATAGAACATTAACAACATTCATCTTCATTTATCCATTCATCTCTAGAATCAATAAATAAACTAAGAATTCTAATAAAATCAAAGAATCAATAGCTATTTTCAATAATTATCAATAATTAATAGGGGGATTCATAATTCACAAGAGATTCAATTTTCAACCATTTCGTTCATCTTCATTATTGAAATCGAAAAACAAAGAAACCCAAAAACCCCAAAATAATTTATAATCTCCCATCTCCTACATCATCAATGAACATTAGATATAAATGTTAGTGACAATGATGGATAAAGTGGCGGCGAGTCGAAGAGATTGATTTTTGATAAGAGATTGGTTTTTTATCTAGAGACCTAGGGACTGGAAGAGAGGACGGCGAAGGTGGCTATTGGAAAAGAGAACGATGGTGAAGGCAAGGGCTGTGATTTGAAGAGATGATGGTGATGAGAACATAGCACTTCCATGGCAATGATGACGGATAGAAGAGATATCAGTGGTGACTCGAAGAAAGAATAAAGACAGATTGCATGTTGGTTGCAACGATTATAGGAAATGGTGAGAAGAGAGTGCTTTTAGGTTGAAACAAAATAAGGTTTTTTTGTTTAAATAGAAGATGAGAATAAACGGTCGAAGAGAGGTATATGCTGTAAAGAAGAGATAGAAATTAAGGAGAGAGAAATGCTATTTGAGAATAAAGGGATTAATAAATAACTCCATGTAGGAGTTGGAGATTATGAAAGAAATGAAGTTAGGGATGAAGATGGAGAGAGGTTGAAGATATTGAATGAGTGACATCATCAAGTTTTGCCTGTTCCACAAGAGGTCAAAGGTATTTTTCATGGTCAATGGTAATTTTGATCATTATGTTAGTAATGTGCTAACTTGGTGTACATTTATGTCATGTTTTAAAGTCTATGTACCATTATGTTAGTAAAGACAAAATTTGTATACCATTGATGATTTTAAGCCATGTTTTAGGGCTAGGAGGATTAGTGTTTGAGTTTGGAAGCCAAAAACTGGTGTGCTGCAGAGAACATGAAGTATGCTTTTCTTTTCCCTCTTTAACTCTTTAACTCTCTAACTTTATGCTTTTCTTTCCCTCTTTAACTCTCTAACTTTGTCTTTTAATTCTTGCTACTTGCTAAATTCTTCCTTTTCTCCTTACTTGCTAGCTCTTGCTAATGGTTGTAATCTCCTTCTCACTTGCTCCTCTCCTTTCTAATCTATCTCCTCTCCCTTAAGATGCAATAGTTTTTTTTATCTCTCCCTGCCCATTTCTGTCTTTTGTCGGAGATTTAGTTTTTTGTCTAGCAAGGATTAGAGTTGTATGACTCTAATTATTGAGGGTTTGAGTCGTATAGCTATAAATTTTGAATTAGGAATGTCAATTTTCAAATTTGGTTCCACAGCTTAACCATTCTTCATATAGAGTCATGCATCTCAAATTAAAGCTGTGGGATCCAGACAAGAGCTGCACGGGTCTCATTAAAATTGGGGTTCAGGCTGTTGATTTCTCAGACGATTCTCAGGTTCTCCTACACTTATTCAGTGCATGTCTTCATCCTTTGAACCGATTCCAGTAGAAAACTCGATATAAAGGATAACTAATTTAGTTCTCATCATTAATGTCAAAAAAATCCATGCTCACAGCCTCTCTTCAATTAGCAAACAAGTCGGTTAGCTACCTAAGAGGTATGATAGAGGATATCTTGGTGAAAGTCGGTAAATGCATATTCCTAGTGGATTTTATTATTCTTAACATGAAGGAAGATAGAGAATTAGCTCTCATCTTTTGTAGATCATTCTTAGCCACAAGTAAAGCTCTAATTTATGTGAAAGGAGATAAGTTAACCTTTGGAGTGGGACAAGAAGAGGTAACTTTTGATTTCTTTAATCTATGAAATATCCTATGGAGTATGAATCTTGTCTCAAAATTGATGTTGATGAAGGTGTCAAAATATATGATGATAATGCTCAAGAAATTTGTGATACTTTAGAAGAGTGTGAAATAGATTCACTAGAATATCTTTTTACAGCTCAGGTAGTTGAGAAAACTACTAAACTTGTTCTTCCTTCCATAGAAAAACCTCTTATGCTTAAATTGATGCAATTACATGCACATTTAAAGTGTGCATTTTTAGGTGAAAATTCTACTTATCATAATTGCTACATCTTTAAGTAGAGAAGAGGAGGAAAACTTTTTCATGTCTTGAAAAAGCATATTAAAGCGATAGGTTAGACCATTGCTGATATTAAGGGGATCAGCTCTTCATTATGCATGCATAAGATTTTAATGGAAGATAATCACACTCCCACCATTGAACATCAAAGTAGGTTATATCTAAACATGAAAGAGGTGGTGAAAAATAAAGTAATTAAATCACTTGATGCTAGAATTATATACCTTAATTCTGATAGTCAATGGGTAGGTCCTAAGCAGGTTGTACCAAAGAAAGGGGGAATGACTATGATTACTAATGGAAATAATGAATTGATTCCTACTATGAAAGTAACGAGTTGGAGTGTGGGCATTGATTATAGTAAGTTGAACAATGCAACCTGAAAAGATCACTTTCCTCTCCCTTTCATTGATCAAATGCTAGAAAGACTTCTTGGATTTGCTTTTTAGATGGTTATTCAGGGTATAATCAAATTGCAATTACACCAGAAGATCAAGAAAAGCTAGATTTACATGTCCATATGGTACTTTAGCATTTAGAAGAATGTCCTTTGGTTAGTAAAATTCACCCGCAACTTTTTAGTGGTGTATGATGGCAATCTTCTCTAATATGATTGAAAAATTTATAAAAGTATTTATGGATGATTTCTCTGTATTTGGTTCTTCTTTTGATCAATGTTTAGCTAATCTTCCTAAAGTCTTACAGAGATGAGAGGTAACTAACCTTGTTTTGAATTAGGAAAAGTGTCATTTTACAGTGCAAGAAGGAATTGTGTTGGGACACAAGATTTTAGCAACAGGGGTTGAAGTGGATAAAGCAAAGACTGAGGTGACTGCAAAGTTACCTCTTCGAACTTCAGTGAAAAGCATGAGAAGTTTCCTCGGGCATGCTGGTTTCTACTGCTAATTGATCAAAGACTTCTCTAAAATTTCTAAACCTCTTTGTAATCTTTAGATGAAAGATGTACCATTTGAATTTGATGAATAATGTTTAAAAGCCTTCAGTAGGATCAAAGAAGAATTGGTGTCTGTTTCCATCATAGTTTCCCTAGATTGGGATTGTCCTTTCGAATTCATGTGTGATGTGAGTGATTTTGCAATTGGAGCAATGTTGGGTCAAAGGAAGGATAAAAAGCTTCATGTTATAGCTTATGCAATCCCGACTCTTAGTGATGCACAACTCAACTATGAAATAACTGAAAAAGATCTCCTTGCTATTATTTTTTATTTTGATAAATCTAGATCATTCTTTATGGGATTAAAAACAATAGTTTATACTTATCATGCTATAATTTGTTATCTTCTTGCAAAGAAAGATGCTACACCAAGACAAATGTTGGATTCTGTTGTTGGAGGAATTTGATTTAGAGATAAAGATTAAAAAGTTGGAAAACTCAGTTGCAAACCATCTCTCTCGATTGGAACACATGGAAAATCTAATGATCAATGACCAATTAATGAATAATTCCCCAATGAGCAACTTTTTGGTATAATTAACCCTATTACTTCTGATGTTCGTTGGTTTGCTGATTTTGCTAATTATATGGTATGCAATATTCTTCCTAGAAACATGAAAGATCAACAAAAGAAAAATTTCATGCTTGAAATTAAGCATTACTTTTAGGATGAGTTTTTTCTTTATAAATATTATGATAATCAAATGATTAAAAGGTGCATACTGAGTGAAGAAATGCCTAGCATTTTAAATCATTATCATGCATTAGAGTGTGGATGGCATTTTAGTTCATATAGAATATCAGCTAAGGTGTTACAAAGTGGTTTTGAATTGTGATAAAAGCTAAAGGATGAGTAATATTTCTAAGGGGGTGTTTGGTTGGCTATGAAATTTGTAAGGAATGGGAATAAGAAATTGATGATTTCATTTGTTGTTGTTTGTTTGAAGAAAATCACCTAAGTAATGCGAATCGCATTCCCTATTTGTAGAAATCATGATCCCCCCAACCCCCACCCCCCCCCCCCCCCCCAAAAAAAAAAAAAAAAAAAAAAAAAATTCAAGTTTATTCTCCACTATCCATTTAGCCAAAATATACTATTTACAATAAATATTAATATTTGTTTGAATTTTTTTCAATGAAACGAGTTACAATCTTTTTATGGGAATAAATGATTTTAAAATGAAGAGAAAAATCATTGTGGTAATAGTTATTCTCTGTAACTTTTTTTTAAATGGTTCTATAACTGTATAATATATATATATATATATATATATATATATATATATATATTTGTGAAATGTTTTAAATATTTTATTTAAACTTTGATATAGTACAAAATATAAAAATAATACAATATGTAAAATGTTAAATGATGATTCCGATTCCAAATTAAACCAAACATAATTGTTATATGGTGATTTTGATTCCAATTCCATATAATTCTATTTCCCTTTTTGATTTCAATTCCAAAATAAAACCAAATGTCCCCTAAAAGAAATGAAATGCAAAGGTTAAGGTATTTTATGTGTGGAGAATAGACTTTATGAGTCCATTTCCAATATCGTATGGGAACTAATATATTCTTGTTGCTTTTGAGGTCAAGGTTGTTGCTCTTCCTTCAAACTAGTCTAAACATGTTGCAAAATTTCTAAAAAGAATATTTTCACACATTTTGGAGTTCCTCAAATGATTATAAGTGATGGAGGTACACACTTTTTTAATCACCTTTTTGATTCTTTGTTATCTATGTTAATGTATGCCCTAGTCCCTACATAATGTAATTAGAAATTTTGTTATATGTAAAAGGCATAATCTATTTTGTTAATTTCTTGTGCAATTAATAGTAATAGAGAATTCATAAACTGTTGTTTTACTCATGTATGTCAGTAACATTCTCTAGCAGTAAGACCTTGAGGAAGGAAGAACATAGTTTAAGAAGCTATCACTGGTCTATTAGAATTATAAGAATGATAATAACCAAAGACCACCATGTGCCTTGATTATATGGTTGGTATCTTATCGACCATGGGACATAGAATGTCAATCAAGAGCACGAGTGCATGTTAGGTTACATGGTACTAGATCTGATATGCTATTGAGAACACCATATGGTTTCTATATCATAGGTGGTTCTCTAAGGGTACTTTTATTGAGAGTAGATATCATCAGCCACTTGATGAGAGAGACTAAGAAGAGTGTGGCCATACTCAAATAAGGTAATTTTTGGGTGATTACTTATTTGTGATTTTTAGTGTGCTCAGTATCAAGGAAGGTCCTTGAAGCTACAGAGGATGATAATCCCATGCCTCTTGCAGGACAATGATATCATTATGCAAAGGATGTATGAGTCAATACTAGGTTTGTTTCTCTAATTAGATTTGTTGGTGTGCCCTAGTTCTTAGGGCATTGGATTCTTGTACTTTGTATTATACATTAAGAGTCATGTATGAATACATTATTTGTGTCACATTAATAAAGGCAATTAATCTATTTCATTTATATCTTGTGCTATAATATGAGTAGAGTATCCATTGATTGATAATCATAAAACCCATCCCAAGTCTGTTCTAATCGTGGGAACGAATAGAACCACAGACTTGTATATTCGATGACTGTATGGTAGTTCTTAACTAGCCATAGTACTTGTATAGTCAGTCATGAATATAGGTACATGTCATTGACATGGGACTGGATCGATCCGCACAAGAAAGCCACATGGTTGTCATGTCATATGTCTTTCTTGAGTAGGTCTCTTTTGTCCTCAGACCAGATTTCATTATAATATCAATATGGAGTCCGGTTCACTTTGACTTACGCCTAACAGGTCTGTAAAAGGATGCTAAATACGGGTATGATTGGGTGGACCGGTGAACATGTTGATATTGATGATGAAGTGATGGAATTGCCACTCGGGTGACACCGAGATGATATCATTGGCCACTTGATGAGTGGGACTGATAAGTGTATGGCCATACCCAAATAAGTTGATTGCTTATTTGATTAATCAGTCAACTCAAGATCAAGAAATATAATAAATAACAGAAGATGATGACGGACACCATGCCTCTTGTTTACTTATATCGATATCGTTAGGCAAAGGACACAATGAGATTACTACCGGGTGAGTGTCTTCTAAAGACTGCTGCATCTCTGTCTTAATTGGGGGCTGTAATGGTTTGCTAGAACCCACTTACAGTCTGTGGGCCTTGGGCCTACTGCCAACATAAAGACAGACCCATAGGATCGTGCACATAGATCAACTGAGCTGGAACTTATAGAAATTGTACATGTAATGTACATTGGAAGGAATGCGTTAATTAATTAGTTGACATTCGGTGTCAAGGTAATTAATTGACATTGGGTTGAATTTAATTTAATTAACAAGTTTACGTAATGTAATTAATTAATTTATCAATTAATTGAATTACATAAAGTAAACAATTAATTAAATAATTTTCCTAAGTAGGAAAATTAAATACATGTGTTGTATTAACTTAAGTGTGATTTAATTTTATTTAGGGGTAATTAAATTTAGCCAAACGGAATTAAATTACATAGTATATATACTTTTTAATTAAAGTTTATTTATGTAATTATAATCCTAGTGGGCTTGGGTTTAATTAACCTAATTAAAACCCAACTAGACAAGGTGTCTATATAAGGGCACACTTAAGGAAGAAAAACCTAATTCAACTCTAATTAATTGCTGGAAATTTCAGCCACCAATAGCAGCCCCAAAACAGCCAAAAATCCCAGCATTAAACCTCCATTCCTTCGCGTCTTCGGCTAGCACCGGTTCCCGCTCAATAGTTGGTCGTGCACCGGACTTTGGAGATCGCAGTTTCAAGAAACGATTCTGCAGCAGTCTCTAGAAGAGACGAATCCGGTGAGTTAATCTCTCTTGATTCAAATTGATTTTATTCTAATCAATGGTAATTGGACACGATAGGTGGATTCTAGGAAATATTAAACGGTGTATTTTCCGCTGCGCCACGTTATTTTTCCAATGACGAATCCCAACAAGATTGATGTTTTCATCTTATTTGGATAATTATAACAATGTGTTAGAACCCATTTACAGCTTTGTGGGCCTTAAAGTATTAGGCTCACTGCCAACATAAGATGAACCCACAGGATCGATCCGCACAAGAAAGCCACATGGTTGTCATGTCATATGTCTTTCTTGAGTAGGTCTCTTTTGTCCTCAGACCAGATTTCATTATAATATCAATATGGAATCCGGTTCACTTTGACTTACGCCTCACAGGTCTGTAAAAGGATGCTAAATACGGGTATGATTGGGTGGACCGGTGAACATGTTGATATTGATGATGAAGTGATGGAATTGCCACTCGGGTGACACCGAGATGATATCATTGGCCACTTGATGAGTGGGACTGATAAGTGTATG